>OW799218.2:17553666-18803666 GCA_941918905.2 Xestia sexstrigata
TTACCTAATTGGGCTATTGTTTTCGGTTTTTAATGATTACTGATGATAACAGACTGGTACCTATTATTACTGTAATAATAGTTATTATCTTGTATTGTTGAACATTTATTTCGTTATTTTTTTTTCAACACACTTGCTCATACAATGGCTCTAATTTAACCGCAATTAGGCGCATAATGACACCTGTAATCAAACTGTGACTTTTTCATTGCCATTATTCACAAGTCAGTTATAGGGTTTTTTAGTTTTATTTTATTGGTTGAGTTACTTTGTTCTTAAAAAAAGTTTCGATACAAAACAAAAACGTGTTCAATAGTACAAATAAATAAATGTTAGGCACATTTATTTATTTGTACTATTGAACACGTTTTGCTTGCTCATTTCATGCAACTTCGTAAATCAAACTGTGACTTTTTCATTGCTATTATTCACAAGTGAGTTATAGGGTTTATTTCATTTTATTGGTTGAGTTGCTTTGTTCTTAAAAAAGTTTCGATAGTAAAATTATTTTTTAGTATTATTTTCTTCACAAGTGTGTTTAAAAACGTCATATGATACACGTGTTTATTAATGATTACCGTCCTCGGCTCTCTTAAGACCCTCACCTAACGGTTCGGTTCGGTCTCAATGGCGCCTCAGCGGTAATCACCAACATTACACACTTGTACCATAATGCACTATTATACGTTTTATGGAATGTGGCAATTGTGTATGTGCCTTTCAATCTTCGTAAACGCACTACAGAAGAAATTCCTAGTGTGTTAAAAATAAACACATTAGGTGTTCCCCACATCACAAGAAGGAGGAAGGAGGAGCTCGTGGCTAAATAATAACAGCCGCTTGGGTCGATCTTTAGGTTAAGCCGTGCTTGCCTAAGTTGGTCTGTGGATGTGTGACCACCCATTACATACCGAGTTTCCTCCGTGCCTCGGAAAGCACGTTAAGCAGTTGGTCCCGGCTGTCATTTGTGATCTCTGACAGTCGTTACAGGTAGTCAGTGGCAAAAAAACGTCTGACAACCAGTCTTACCAAGGGGTATTGTATTACCCAGTACTAACTGGGTTGTGGAGGTCAGATAGGCAGTTGCTCCATGTAAAATACTGGTATTCAGCTGCATCGGGTTAGACTGGAAGCCGATGCCAACATAGTTGGGAAAAGGCTAAGCAGATGATGATGACGATAATAGTCGAAATAAGTGTTCAACTTTCTTTCTAATCGGTCGATACAAAAGGACATGTCGCATCAAATAGCCCAAAATATTCTATGCACGAAACCCTCAGTCTAACCCAACAACTACCACTTTCAATCAACACAAACACACACACACAATCAACAAAGATCCTACGAACAAACAGACGCAACTATTAAATGCCACCTGTTCGACTCAGCATCAAAAGGGTTTCGTTTACAAAGCGGGCGTGACAAATAGATGATTTGGGCTGTTTGGGACTGTAGGACACTCCTATTGTCAACGAATTGACGGCACAATGCGAAGGTAACTTGTCAAAATTATTGTTGGCACGCGCCCGGAAAAATTACTTTTGATAGGAGAAATGTGTGTGAATGATCACTTTTTTTTTCGTTTTGTTGAATCGCAGAAATATTGGCGGTCTACTTGCTGGTCAGTGCGGTCTATACAGCATGTATCATACTTACACTGTGTAAACTGACCGTGTCTGTGTACTTCTGTGTGTTGCGCTATGTCTTTTGTGTGCACTAAATGTGTGCTTATCTATCTATCTATCGACCCTTCACGAAACCGTTCACCAAAGACAAACTCAAAGCATTTATTTCAATGGGGTGGGCAACTGGTGGAACTAATGGCGCTAGCATCGCTTGAACCAAACATCGTCATTGGTTGAAAATCCGTCAATGTAATTTTATATTTTAAAATCGTTTGACCTCATTGGTCAGATTGGGTCTAAGCTATGGACGCGCCAACTACAATCAGCTTTGACCAGCCTTCCCCATTAAACTATTACAGGCATTTTTGAATGTCATAAAACAAAGAAAGTGAAGCTACAGTCACTGTCACAAGGGATAATAACTTGTGAAAGTACTGTAATTGCCCATTCCAATGATAGAGATAGTAGTAGATCTCTGTGGAGAAGAATAGGTAGGAAAATCCATGGACACTCTTTTAAATCAAAATATTTGCAAGCTTGCATCAAATGACTGAAATTAATTATTTATTTACAGAAAATACAAATCAAAAAGAATTCTCTCGTATCATAAAATGAGATGAGTAATCAACTAAGTTGACTGATTGATCTGATATAAAAATTCCACGGGTTTAAAACCATGTAGGTACTGAATCCATGAAAAAATGTTGGCCGTGCTGTCTCATTCCACCATGTAGAGACATTCATATCAAGAGACCCGAAACTGTCAAATTTTCCCAATCAACCTTGAACTTATTGCTTTAGCGATAAAGTTGAAAATCTATTAAAGAAATTGAACACATTGTATTAGCTTGATGTGCTGGCGTCTGTAGGTACATTATTTTATGAAACTAGCCACATTAGTTCTAGCAACAAAACTTGGAACCACATTCCAGTAGCATCCCTCAAGGTATGGTCAGACTGAAACATTTTATTTCTCTCACCATTCTTTATTTCAAACGAGTATTTTTAAAGTTTTCAGCACTTTTCCCGAGGCTTCCTGAAACTCTTTAATAAAAGGCTCGTCTAGATAACTGAAAAGTTAATATACAAGGTACTTTACAAAGTTTAACTTTTAATAGTTTTAATTTATAAGAAAATGGGCATTCCCCTTTGGAATTCGTTATTATTTGATATTACTCTTATTAAATAGGTAATATTTTTACCTGTCAATAAGGTGATTTTTGTATGGTTGTAATCAAATAATGCCTTCTTATTAACCAATATATTTTCAACTATAAGACACGTTAGTTGTTAGCTCGGATAGCTCTATCATAAAGAAAGAAAAAAGATAGCCAATTTTAAACCATTTATAACAGTCAATTTTTTAGGAGTAATAATTTCAGGAAAATCAGCCCTTGTTTCACAAAAACCCAGCCATGCATCTTAGGGTTGTCAGTCCCGCAAAGCGCGACAAACCCGATCACTATCGTGGCACTGCCATCCATCACTACGGTTTACGGCGCCATATTTGATTATTTTTACTGCCACAATTTGACCGCTACAGCTTGTATGCAATCCTGGTACATGCAAGTGAGTAAAACGGTCGACTATCATAAACGTAAATGTTTTACATGAAGTTACGGTGTAAGTAACTTTGAGCTTTATTGTCTAGTATGTAATAACCATATTTGGTTATATTTAGTGCCGCAATTTGACCGCTACAGCCCGTATGCGATCCTGGTAGCTACATGGACATGAAGCAAATTACTGTATATGTTACTTAGACGTTATTAATGTTTAACATGCAAAGTTACGACACATATAAGAGATATGGTTTAAAAGAGGTAAATTTTGCATATAGTGCAAAATAAAAGACATTTATATGTTATAGCTACTTCTTGCCAACTCAAATACTAGAAAGGAAAGGACATGTTTAGTCCTATTGAGGGGTATTGTCCTCAGTAAAAGTTACATTTAAAAACCGGCCAAGTGCGAGTTGAACTCGCGTGGATAGGGTTCCGTACAATGCCAAAGTCAAATTTTCCGTAAGTGAACGTATCATATTGAGTTTACCACTTTATTTTCAATTGATAGAATTCTTATAGGTATGAACTATATTTTGTTTTTTTTTTTCAAAATTTTAGGCTTAGAAGTCTCGAAGATTAAAACAAAACTATTTATTTTACAATAATAACAAAACTATATTTGAGATCCTCATAACGAGTCCTTTCATTTGATATATGACACTGTAAGGTTTGCTGTTTTTTCATTTTAATTTCCTAATTTGTCCCCCAAAAATGACCCTAATAAAATAAAAAATTATTTACTTTGCACATCTGTGTTTGGGTCATAGGATTACACCATGATACCAATTGGTCGAGAAGATTCGGAGCAAATTGGCTGTGACAGACAGACGTACAGACAGACAGACGCACGAGTGATCCTTTAAGGGTTCCGTTTTTTTTCATTTTTTGTACAGAACCCTAAAAAGTATTGATTCCTAACCAAAAGCTAAAACATGCTTTTATATTAAACTTAATTTTAAACAAACTTTTAAATTACTCTGATTTTTATCGGACGGATTAACTGCGAGCGTATTCATGAAAATCGTGTTTCTATTTTTGACATCTAAAATGGATTTCACTAAATTCATGTTTTTTGCGATTGGAATGCATTGACGACTAAGGGTTGTATTTATTGAAAATTTGTTTAAGTTTTCTTAAGGCTTGGGCACACCAAAAGCAGTTGCAGTGCGGTAGCAGTGCGTCTACGTTAGAAAATAATGTAGTTATATGAGGGATGACACACTGAACAAACGCGGGCCCGCTGATCCTACCGGCTCCGCCACTGCGCCGCGCACGCACTGCTCTTCTACAAAACTTTTGGACGGGAGCAGCGCAGGCGCGGGGCGGTGGCAGCACAGGCGCGGGGTGGCCGCAGTGAGTACACGTTGTATTACTACGTCCGCCATATTGATTAGTCACACCAAAGCAGTTGAGCGGGACAGACGCAGCGCAGGTCGTAAACGGTTGTGATTTTTTACAACTTTATCATGGAAACGAATGAAAAATTGATTGAGTTGGTGAGAACCTATCTTCAAAAGATTCTAATTCCCGACATCGACGATGGTACTCCCCATATTCTTCTCTACTCTTATTTACATCGTGAACCCATATTCGTTTTTTTTTACTTAAAGCTAGAAGCAACAATAGCTCCTCTTCGTCAGAGTCAGATCCGTTCAACATCTTGAAGTGTACTGAGTGTGGCTATCGATACGACACACATAATGCAGTTATAAAGCAGGGGGCGCCTTCAAACTGCTCTCTGACTGCTCATGTTTCTGGTGTGACATGAATTGCGGCGCAACTGACCTGCCCTGCTAAGGTGCTGCGCCTGTCCTGCTTTTGGTGTGCCCAAGCCTTAATTGGAAACCGCATCACAATTCTTAGAACTTAGTTTGCTAAGTCAAGGCAAGATAAAATTACTGTTTGATAAAAAAAGATCAAAGATACATCAGGTATACTAGTATGACCATGTATCTAAATATAAACCCAACGTGCATCAGCTGTATCTGAATAAACAAAAGACATCTAAATCGACCATCATGCAAGCCTGCTTGAGCTCAAATATAGGTACACACTGCATCTGACAATAGTATCCGTTTGACAGGTAATTGGCCATAAGTGCCGTGTCAGGAATATTGACATTTGATAGAATATTAGAGTAGCTTCTAATTATACTCGAAGGATTGAGGGTGAAGTTCACAAATAAAACTGAATACGGTCAACACATCTAAAAGACGTGTTCTAGAGCTGTATTTGTCAATATTCCACTCCAATAATGATACTGGCAGCTCATTAACAGGATTTAGCAGCTGGTTGCGTTTAGTGTATTTGGTGGAATCCACCCTGGGCTATATAAAGGGTGTAAAACACCTCTTACCGAAGCCGAAAGGCACTTGTTCTCCCCGTCATTGCGATCATTTGTTTGTTCTACACCATACCTGGGAACCTTCTAGTTACGGAGATATTGGGGGTCAAAGTTCCAACTTTTTGACAAGTTTTTTTTTAAATACAAGTTTTAATGTAAGATTATTATTTTAAACACCTCCACGACCCCCGCACTATTCAATCCATCCATCAGCACAATGTTTTGAGTGCGTAACATTGAGTTCTACCACAAAACATAATTTTTCACCGCCAAAAAAAAATCGTTTCCCAGCAATAATTTTTGCGTAAAGTTACTTAGTTTGATGTACAGAATGCTTGGTTGACGGCTTCGTGATGAGGTCTTTTACACCCTGTATATAGGTCTTGATTTAGGTTTCAAATAATGCAATGTAAGAAAAGTGGTTTTAACAGATCCCCCACCTACCTAATGCCAACACAATCATAACATCAAGAATTATTCAAATGCTGACATTTGAAAAGTATGTTTAAATTTTTTAACACAAAAATGACAGCAAAAACCAACCATATTACGGTACATACCAACACTCCTTACAATTTTTTGTGTAATTTCATAGAAATTATACATTTTTGTACACAAAAACATGTTGTATAATGTTGTACATTTGTATAATTTACTGGGCACACAAGTGTGTAATTATTATTACTCCGTCCCAGTAACATTGTCTCTGCATTGGATAATTTTCGTGCCACATGCTACACAACGCGTTACATTTGTGCGCATAAAAAGTTTTTTTTTTAAACATTAATATGCTGCAGAAAAATAATTATATGGGTTTTGTAACAACTTTAAATTAAAATAAAGGATTTCATTTTATTTTGAAGTTAAAACCTGCTTTAGTTGATCAATATGAAAGGAAAACTCGTAATGCTTACGGGACTTTTGGCCTCGTAAAGGACCTATAACTTGTTTAAAAAAAAATGTCTCGTTTTTTTTTTTTAAGTTTTTTTTTCCTGTTTTCTTTTTCATATTTTATTGTTTGTCCTGTGTGAGTACAATAAATACTTTTTCTTTCACCTTTATAATGATCGGGGTATAGTTAAATAGGCTATAACATTCCATGAATTTATTTAACTTCCTGGGATATTTTAAAAATATATTTTGAACGTAAGATTTTTAAGGTTCAGTTACCAACTTGTCAGTTTAGTAATACGATTATTTAATGTGTGTGCTCAAAAATCAAAATCAAAGCATTTATTTCAAGTAAGCCAGTTACAGGCACTTTTGAATTGTCGAAACAAAGATGAAAATTAAATGTAGCTACAGTCCCAGTCACAAGACATAAAAACTGTGAAAGTACTGTAGTTGCCCATTCCCTAGCGTAGATCTCTATGGAGAAGAACGGGCAAGAAACTCCATGGACACTCTTTTAAATCAGAATATTGTTACAAAATCTTGGTTACATCATTCATGTTGAGATGGTATATTATGTGAGAACAATGTAGCAAGATGTGCACGTTAAAAGTGTCCACAGCAAAAAACACACAAACAAAAAAAATACAATTCAAAATCTCAATCTCAGATAGCTAGTGCCCTCGAGCATCAAAATGCTTTTTTTAAGGACCACCTACAAAACTATAGAAAGCTACCTACCTTGTCCGCGCCTACACACTTGCTAGTTCTACCAGCAGGTACACTTTAAACAAACTAATTGGTATTCAAATTCATTCATTAGCTTACACATCGTCTTTTAACTTACAAACAATAGATTGATAACAATCATTTCAGATCTTTCAATGCAAGTTTCAATTTTTACATATTATTTTTCCCACATTGCCTGTCGACCACACTTCCGCGAGGCTTATCTGACTTAATAACTGTTTAACTGAAAATTTTCAGCACGTATCGAAGGCTTCGGATGTGGATGTGCATTCAATTAATCTAATTAATAATACAAAATATTGACGATTTCTTTTGCTCGTTGTTGATTAAAAACGTTGAGCTTTATTTAAATATTAATTGCATTTACGTGTTGAGTTTTGAGTGTTGGATATTGGTGTTACGAATTTAATGAAAGTGTTTCAATATTGTCAGTAGTTCCTGTTATGTCGTTTGATATTGAAATGGGGTTCATACAAGACCCTACTACATAACATCACGCCTGTAATCCTCGAAGGGTTAAGCAGAGGTGAACCTACTTTATAGTACACCCATATTTCGCCAGTTATGTTTATGTCCCATGCAATAGGGAGCGAGCCTATTGCCATCAACCGGGGACAAATCCACACGCCGTGGCTGCTGAAGGAAATTCGTGACGGAAAAACCCAATGACACTTTGTCCAACCTCGCAATCGAACCCAGGACCTCATGTTCAGCAGTCGCATTTACGACCACTGGAACAACGAGGCAATCAAGGCTCTACTATTATGCCAAATTAGACTACAGAGTGCTGGTTTTAGGCTAAATGCAGGGTCTACATCATCACCTTTTGCTTTGCCATTTGTCAACTATTTTGGGATCGGCTTTCTGGCTTCTGATTCATAACAAAATCATTAATCTGGTAATTGGTACTGTTTGTAATTCGTAATTAAATTACAAACAGTACAGGCATGTAGGGGTTTTATTATTTAATGGGCAGTCACGGATCACCCATCTATGTACTGACATCAGTAAGTGTGGCTTAACCTTCGATCGACCGCTTAAACTGCTGATTTTTTTTGTCCATATACATATTTTACGAGTACATTTTAAGTCAACACAGGAAAAATAAGGCTGCTCCTTTAGTAAAATAACAGGTGCAATACACGTCCCACCTGTTTCATAAAATAATCTATATCGTACAATATCTACAGGTTAAAAATAGACGTGCCGTTCCCAAGCGGGTCCACGTCCCTCAGTCCCCATACATCATCCATAATCGAAATTCTAATTTCTTCCACTCGACCTATCCTTTTGCACCTAAAAGGAGCCGAAACACTCACTATGGCACACTAAGGCATATTTTATGAGCTTCCCATGGTGGAAATTTCCGTAGTAATATGTAATGATAGTCTGGGATATGGAGTATTCCCATACAATCCATATATTCATCCATACTTCCTACAAATATTTTAAATGTGAAAGTTTGTGCGGATGTTTGGATGTTTGTTACTCTTTCAAGCCAAATTTACCTACGGAGTTTGGATGAAATTTGGCACACAGATAGGTTATAACCTGGATTAACACTTAGCATACTTTGAATACCGGTAGTACTATCCGAGGGCCAATTACCAAACTACACGCGGGCGAAGCTACGGGCATGTACTACAATAAATTATAAGATAAGATATATTTATTTGCATAAACATGTGTACACATACAATAATAAAAAGTGCATGAAGAATGCCATAAAATAAAAATTTGTTCAGACATAAATGCAAAAGTTACTCAACCTGTCTGCTACCTTTTCACGTTTAAACTGCTCAACAGATTTGAATAAAGCACACGGATTAGGACATAGAATACGTTCCCGTGGATCGTGGATTAATTTCAGTCCTTAGCGCGGGCAAAGCCACGGGCAAAAGCTAAGATCATCTAGAATCGAAATTCTAATTTCTTTCATACCTAAAAAGCGCTGAAACACTATAGCCTGCTATGGTATATTTTATGAGCTTCCCATGGTGTATAAACGTCTTTAGTAGGTAATGATATTCTGGTAAGCCCACTAACACTTATTGATATTGACTATGCGATATTACATACATGTATGACATTTCTTGATTTTTTTACGACTCTTGTTGTGACATTTATGACCGTAGCTCGCAATGTAGGGTGTAGCCATTATTGCCTCGTTACATAAGAAGGGTCTTATGTGTTTTACTTTTGTATGTATGTTTTTTGCATATAAACACATGTTAGCTCTGTAGTGTGGACAGTAGCATTATTGCTTACTAAAACTTAAAAAAACGAAAATATTCCACATTCCTAGGATGTCAAATCTTAATTCAATTTGTCTCCGAAATAACTGTTTGCACTGACGTATTTTGTGAATTTGAAGCTTTTTTGATGATAGAAAATATTGTAAGGAACTTGAACTCATAAATCATAAATAAATCTTATTTATTGCTGTAAATTGGTTTTAAAAACCCTTTGACACTTAAGAGCGGCCAACCCGCCATACTTTTCACGAGAATTTTGACAAACGCTCATGCGTGATTATGCCGTTGTTACACATATATCATTAATTTTTGTGAACTGATAGGTATCTTGTGCACTATATCTAGGCTTCTATCAAAGCAAAAAATAAAAATTTGTAGGAACAAATTCAGATAAGCCTCCAAAAATTGCTGTTTTGCACAAATCTTACCTCAATTTTGGCCGTTCATAATGTACTCATAAATTGTAAAAGTAAAGAAAATATCCTGATAGAAGCCTTGCAAATGTAGTGGAGATTCTAAATAACAAATATTTATTTCACAAACTTGTAAGACTGATTCAAAAACACGTATTTCCAAAGTTTTATAAATTTTCGAACACTATTTTTCGTTCAATGTCCTCGCGTTAATCGGTATGAGGTGCGCGGGTGACGAGTATTGCGTGATCGGGGCTAGGTAAGACAGGGCAGTTGAAAAAATATTGCCGCGATGGTTCTGGATGAAACAACAAGCTTTTCGACCATGCTCGCGTTGACGATAGACGAGCCGGGAAGGGCCCTCTTAAGGGCCTATACCACCTCAAATGGCTTAGCTTGATCCTCCGTTACGTCTAAAATACTGCAGCATTAATTTTGAAATAAATGTATGGTAAAGTTGAGGACTAATGCTAAGTACATGTGTGACGAAAACACGATTCCATAAACTTTTCTCGATAGAAAAAATTCAAATTTTACCTCCAAACCGAACAATAAACCGCTGGTATTCAAAAAGTACTTCAAATTAGATAATGATACTTTGCATACTAACTGAACTAACTATAAAGCAGGTCTTATGTGTTTTTGAAGTTTGAACCACCACAAATAGAGTTGCTAATTTTAGAGTTAGAAGGGCCTTAAGCTTTAAATCTAGATGAGGCCGGTGTTCCGTACCTGACCACACTGGAAACAGCCAACACAAACTCAGAGGCCACTGTCTTTTAAAGACCAGACATTGTCGCTTAATAGTTTTATACACAGCATGATATCAAAAGTTTGATTTCACTTTTAGAGGGTAATGAAAAGTGATGTCATTTATTTCTATAACTTAGTTTGTACCAAACTTTTTTACACGTCAAAAAATCCACGTAACTAACGTTTCTGAAAAGAAACACCGCAACTAAACCCTTTAGTTTATTTTATCTGGTGAGTATTTAAACTAGATGATCAAAAGAGTTTCTTGCTACCAAAATTCCATGTACACTAATTGATTTCATTGTCTTGGTGCGTAGTTACAGTTGAGATTTTAATGGTTAATTGAATTTACCAAATATTGCATTTGTTAAATAACAACCCTACATTATTTTAGGTTACTAACATAATATTAACATTGAAAATAAACGTATCTATTAAATACGACACAAAATTAATATTGCGGTAAGTTTCGCTCATTTAAACACGTTTAGTCCATTATTGGGCCTTTTTATGTTCGAGAGAGTTTGTTCGTAATATTATTGGGAGATAAATGTTATCGGATGATGCCTACATGAGTATTCAATTAATCGGTTGTGAATTTTATCCTTATTATTCTGATGTTGAAGGAATGGGGGCTGAGAAATATTCTTCTATTTTTGTGTTGGTGTTTGTTTTTTTGGTAGATTTTGGTGTAGAAGAAAATAGGTATGAAAGTAAAATAAATATTTTAGAAGTTACCTACCGTTAAATCTTACACTACTGCTAGAAATGTTAAAATATGTAAGTAAGCAATTCAGAACAAAAAATAACTTTGAAAAAAGATGTTTAAGTAAACCTCGAAAACTCTAAATAGTCGGTAATCGATCAAGTTAACCTGAAATGCACGTAAATTATAATACAAGGTTAATTAGATCGATTTGTAGTTTAGTTACAATAAAATCGTTAATGATCTTTCACTTTTTATTAATTTTATAATTATTGTTCTGTTTTTCACTACTTCCAATTTTAATTTAATTTAATTGAATATTGGCGCTTATTACTTAGTAAGTTAGCTCAATTTTACTATTTATTGTTTTATGTATGTGGTGTTTACCTATTAGTAATGTTGCGCTGTGATTTAATTTGATAAAATATGTCACTGTATTCAGTGTGAACAATTGTTGGTAAACCTAATATAATAGATAGCACTTCGAACGCGACTTCGTCCGCGAAAATTGTGATACCTCGGCCAATTTGCATGATATCAATATAATTTATAACCTACATTACTTGGTAAAAATGTAGCTTTCTAATGGTCAAAGAATTTATAAAATCGGTTGAATAGTTCTTGAGTTAAATCGTAACAAATAAACAAAGAACCAAACAAAAAAATCAAATCTTTCCTCTCTATAATATTAGTTCAGACAATACAACGGTTGAATGGTAAAGAATGCCTTAAGTCCGCCTATGTACCACTATAGTACGTACATGAAGTTTAAATAATAAATAAATTAATAATGACGTTTTATCAATCTATCTTCAAAAACACGTAACAATCTAATTTCCGTACCACAAGCAAGCCATCACAACAACAGCCTTCAAAACAACACACAACACAAACTTCTCTCGATAAACGGCCAACAAACTTGCGCACCAACCAAAAACCGCTATCAATACACGATTTAGTAAACTCCGCAGAAACCACACATAAATTCATAAGGCCATCGACACACTAGCCTTCGGAAAGCCGTTCCGTAACAGAATTTTGCATCTAAAGTGACTTCATAAGCTCGCTGAAGTAGCTAATGTACACACAGTATGAGGACCGTGCGATAATCTGTACGTTGGGGGATCGGAGCTAAGTCTGATATGGATAGGTGATTGGGATTTTAGGAAGCTCTCATGCTACTTAATTTTAATTAGTTATGGGAAGGTTTTACAATATCTGTGTTAGGTTTGAAGATGAAGCACTCAGCAGGGCTCAGAGTCTGTGGGAATCTAAATCAAAATCAAAGCATTTATTTCAAGTAGGCCAGTTACAGGCACTTTTGAATTGTCGAAACAAAGTTAAATGTAGCTACAGTCCCAGTCACAAGACATAAAAACTGTGAAAGTACTGTAGTTGCCCATTCCCTAGCGTAGATCTCTATGGAGAAGAACGGGCAAGAAACTCCATGGACACTCTTTTAAATCAAAATATTGTTACAAAATCTTGGTTACATCATTCATGTTGAGATGGTATATTATGTGAGAACAATGTAGCAAGATGTGCACTTTAAAAGTGTCCATAGTAAAAACAAATAATACAATTCTAAAATAAACATACAAATAAGCCATGGCAACTAAGAGTTGACCAGTCACAACTGACAGCGCCCGTTCACGAACATGACGCATGGATCAGCACCATTCAACTCAACCATTTTGAAGGGAACTGAATGATCCGACACACGCGCCACCATCAGCGAGACATTAGAGTGAGCGTGACATACTCTCGTACTTCAATCGTGACACGTTGGGTTTTTTTGCTTGGAAAAATTGTGTTCACCTGCAAGAGCACCTGCTTCGTGTGCCCGGCTTAAGCATTTTATGCTTACCGTGGCTACTGTTGCAGCAAGATAACTTGTTTAAAACAACAACGTTACAACTCATACACTTTTTAGTTACTTCGTATAGTAACTGAATAATGCTTATGACGTCATAGTAGGAAATCAAAAATAGCACGCTTGGTTTTCACACGGATACTTGCGCTATCTCGGTATATGGACTATGGTGTTCAAACATTGTTCTACATGTTCACCATTTTTCCAAGAAAAAATGACGTTCCGTTCTAAAAATTCTGGTGTCTATGTAGAATAAAAGGTTGAAATGACATCCTAAAATCTATTATATTTTTCACTTAATTCGTTTGGTGAGTTTAATTAATGGCCAAATGTTACATACCACACTGAAAATGGTGTTTCCTAATAAGTAAAACCTACAGATTTTATTTTGCAGAGATCGTTCGAAAGATTAAGAACGTATTACAAAGATGGTCTTATCCCGTGGTTCTGTTTGTGTTAGGGGAGAAAAGATGTAAAGCATATCGATTTTTCGAGCTTACTGTAGTTAAATAAAAAACGTGGTTATCTGTTTGTTCAAGTAAATTATTGACAATATCTCGTTTTCCAAGGCTTGGTGCATATAATGTTCTACATTGAATTGCACAAAGATTTTATCAAGTCAAGTATGTATTATTATCAGTAATCTTGATTTACAACATATATCACAATATCATGAAAATAGCCTGAAAGATTTCAACGTATAACATATTATAATACATTCGTAAAATAAAATACAACATGCCAAAAAAATCTATCATTCAAAAAATATAAGCTATCACCTCGCCTGTCAACTCTTCCATTGCCCGAACACCGACAAAATAAAACGAAACAATAAATACAAAACGAGCAATGGAACAAAAAAAAAACGCTCTAATCCGGACTCACACACGCCACAAACCACAGTCTAACGGAACCTCATATAAAGGGCCCACTGACGCGGCAATGACGAGTTTGCGTCGAAACAAATTAATACCGGATAAGTCGTTACCGCGATCAAGCCAATCGGTGCGCAAGGAAATGACGTATCGCAGTTCATTTGAGAAGGGAAATCGTAAACCGTCGAACGGAAGTTTCGTTCGTTCGCGCCAATTAGGGGCGTTGAGCCACTGCGATTGTGGCGATAACATGGAGGCTGTGGCTTTATAGACGGCGAGAAGATCGGAATATTGGAGAAAAAAGGCTTTGCTGTATAATTTTATTGATTTCCAAAGAATCGCAAACTCGTTAGGCTTAAAAATTTTGTAGAAACATACTCGTATTTAGACAAAAATTTACTTATAAAGAAAACTTCGGTTAACTAAGTACATGTATAAGATGAGCAATGGTAATGATACCAATATAGTGTGCAGCTAAAGCTAGCTTGCTCCTAAATAAGACTGTGTTCAACTTAATGGGTGTAAGCTTTGTATAGCTATGGCTATCGGTGATAAAGACTCTAGTCTGCTTTGCCTGTAAAAAAGTATAAATAAAAACACCTGGCAGATGTGAAACATCGAAATTATTTTGAACAAGTAATATGCTTAAAAAAAGTCAATCTAAAAAACAAACAATAAAAATAAAATAAAAGAACATAAAAACAAAATCACTCAATTCACAAAAAGGAAATCCTTATGCTGGGATCGAACTCAAAGTCACGAGATTATAAACCAGCGCTGTGCCCCAAGACCAGCTGGCTTGTTGTAAACCTTGGCGAATATATAGATCTTAAGCTGCTTCAACAGGTCGGTAATGTTCGGGATTGCACGGGCCGGGTTGACAACTTGACAGTTGGTGACGGGTCGCCACGGCATGCGTCACCACGCCATTTTTTAGTTTTACCCGCACCTATAGATGTTTTACATCAAAAAAGGGTTAATCATTCCATTACTGGACAACGATTTAAAGGACGTGGGTTAGGGGGGGGGGCGGGAGGGAGGGGTTACCCCCTGTACCACCCCCACCCCTCGGAGCCCCATGGTTATGGAGATATCCATGGTTAAAGTTTTGAGGTTTGAATAGCGCTATTCAGTTATTAGAATGAAAACGAGTAAAAATTTAGTATCGTTTGGCAGAAGGAGGGAGGGGGAGGTGCCCCCTGTGCCCTGGCACCACTCCCATGTAAAGGCGCGCACCGTTCTTGAGAAAAAACAATTATAGTAACCTAACCTCAAAACACTTTATATTCGCCTAAAAAGCGTAGTCGACGGAGCCCGCTGCAGGGTTTAAGGGAACCTAACTAAACTAACATCGGAGTGCCCTAAGTCCCGAGTTTGCTTCGCTCGCTCTTGCATCCAAATTCTCCTAGTAGCAGTAGTAACATTGCCTATTTGTACACACATACAATCAGTGACACAACATACACTTTTTTTTTACGTTCCGTTTTGTAAATTTTCACGTTATTTTGCACTAGAGATGAAGCTGTGATGTGTAAAAAAGTCAATGTAATTGAATAATACAGCAATCAATTATTGTGCACATTTACTACACCCCAAAAGTATGTGAATATGTTAAAATAAAATCAACAGAATATCATTATATTTATGTAAAAACATGTGCAAAATACACTTCTACCGTCAACGGAACGTGAAATGTCATGACAATCTAACCAACATAAAAACTGATGACTAGGCAGCATGGTCTCAGACCTTAGCCTGTTCCGTCAGAGGAACTAATTTAAAAAAAAAAAAAACAACATAAAATGTCGTGCTATTTTCCAATCTGTGTAGAAAATTTAAAGAATAATTAAATCTCGTAAACCGGGGGCGGTTTCGTGGGAGTCCGATTATTGAAAATTTGAGAAAAGCTTTCTATTTATGTGTACAATCTACAAAAAAAACTTCAAAATTGGTCTCCAGTAATGGAAACTTTATCCTCAAAAAGTAAAACAGCAACTTCACTTCTTTAGTAGATGAAAAGAAGATAATTTCTATACAAAATTCTTTTGCACCAATTTCTTTGCACAGAACAGTCTCAAATCAACCGATCAACACACATCCCACTTAAATATGACGTGTAAATTCACTACCTAATCTAATTGTTATCCAAACATAGTTAGGTATTACCAATAACAAGCGTTAGGTTAATTCGATTACAACCGACACATGTCAGACGTATCAGTTTACTACACTGAATGCTACAGATATTGATAAGGGGTGGTAATTTCTGGTGTTGTTGTGTGGTGAAATTTTTGATTGAGATTTCAGTGAAACAGCGGTTTTATTGTCTAATACTTAGTAACCTGTGAGCCAAAAAAAATTTAATGTGAAACCTTGACAACAAAAAAGGTCAAAAAAAAAATGATGGGACGAGCTGGGCAAAACCAACAATTAGTGATCTACTTATGCGTTGAATAAAAACTTCTGATGATGTGGTCTTTGCCCAGCAGTAGTACTAAAACTACTAGCTATTGGCTTTTCCGATGCCGAGAAATCAATAGCAAAAATGGATGACGGTGAAAACAGACATAGAAAAACAATGATTGTGTTCGCTTGCTCTTACTCAGTAAGCTCGTGTAGAGATCAATCCTTGTTTAGTTTCAGAAAAGAGGTTTTTGACATGCAGATCCTATTCTGGTACGCATGGCGACACATAAACCTATATATATGTATCTAATATTGCCTATCCTCACTTTGTATGAGCTTCCAGTTCTATGAGAGATCAGCTTAATTTGGTACCTTCTTAGAGGTGATACTCCACGTTCATATTTGCATTCTACGCAATATAATTTATAAAATAATGTTTTTTTCTTCTTCTAAAAATTTGATTCTTTCAAGATAAGCTTTTCAATCGCGCTCTCAGTCACGTAAACTTTGAATAGTTCAAACACTCATACGTCAAACAAACACAATTTCTTTTAAAAATAATAAGTCCTTTGAAAACTTGGTTAGGTGTAGAAGATTTTAACTGAAGATGTAAACATGGTGATAACGTAGTGCATTGCTATTTTTAAGTTGACAAAAATGTAAATACAGAATTCTTGGAAGCTGTTTGTCCATGTATAGCGTCACTATTATTATTCATACATTTGTAAGTGTGAGCAATTTTTAAATTTCAGAATTAACTTAAGCTACACGTTATTGCGGAAATTCTTAACTATTAAAAAAGACAAAGTAATCAAATCAAAGTCATTAGTAACCATGACAAGTTTTAATTAAATTTTCTTATTCTTCCAATTAGGCATGTATTAATGCCACTGTTTACTGTTCTAACAGTGAAACACACAAGCCTTTGCAATAAAAAAACATATTCGTCACACTAAGCCAAACCCATAAGATTAATCCACAATTCCCATCTAAATATGCAGGCGAATTTCCCGGGACGTACACAAATAATCAAGAACACTTGAGATTGGAACAGCGAGCAATTTTCAATTCGCTCGGCACCCTTCATCCGTACGTCAGAGTACGTCAGGTTCGCCGAACTCGACTCCCATGGCTCTTCACTTTCACCGTGGATCCATCTTGTCGGGCTCAAACCGTATGTTCCTAGGCATTATTAGCTGGAATATTGTTTAATAGAAACGTAAGTAATTAGTTTTGTTCATTTTATTGTGATTTCATTGTGTTTATTCTAATTCTGTCTACTAACAATGTTTTGTTTATTTTTATTGCAACATCTACCATATCATTCATTTCCTAATATTATTATTATTTTATTTTTGATTCTGTTTTGACTGATTTTATGTAGCTTTGCCTACATTGTCCCACTGTTGGGCAAAGGCCTATAAATAAATAAATAAAAACAAGGATTTGTACTGGTTATTGGAAGGCGACTTTTCTGCCTAAGGCAAACAACACCGCTTCAGTTCTAGTGTTTATAAACAAAAAATATTAATCACTTCTTATGTCCTACAGATTCTGCTGACGCATTTTAGATACAAATTATGTAATTTTTTAACAAAATACATATATTAAATTTATAGGTTTACATACAAAAAGAATACCAATCACATTTCAGACAAATTATAATTTACAACGACGCGTGTCTACGGCGCAGACTAACAGTAGCCCGTAGCATTCTACGTAGCGCGTAGCTATTTCGTAGTAGCGCTACGACTGTCGTAGCTCTTCTACGAAACTTCGTAGCCACTCGTTATAGCGGTTGCAACAAAAATTGCATTTACATTTATGGATGTCGTAAATGGCGCTTTGAGGTAACTTTGTAATATTAATGGGAGAATATATTCGAAATAAATGGCAATATTATAGGACAGTTCTTTCAGAATTTTCCAATAATATTGCCATAAATTCTCTCATAAAATTGTTATGGTATTGCAATTGTCAACGACGGTATCGCTCATATTACATTAGTCAGTCAGCATTTTTATCGATTTCATGATAAAATTAATGCTCATTATACTTTAGCGTTATTTTACATCGAAATGAAAATCATGCTTGCAATCCCTGAAGAGTTAGACAGAGGTCTACCTTAAGTACACTCAAGTGTCACCAGATATTGCGTTTTTCTTATATAATAGGGAGCGAGCCTATAGCCATCAAGCGGGCCTTAAGTCTGACTCCGGGCTGCTACTAAGAAATTCTTGATGGAAAACCCATTAACACATTTTGCGATCTGAGAATCTAACAAAGACCTCATGCTAAAGACACAACTTAAGTTTATGCCTAAAAATAACGTGTAGTATATTTTCTAAAATCCTAATTGATAGGTGAAATAGATACTATGACTGTGTCGATAATTTGCATGTTGGCAACATAATAATTATGTGCCGCAATTATCATTGATAGCTATAATTAGTCGTGATGGTTCACTACACTATACAGTGAGTTTAGGGATCTGTCGCAGATTGATATCATTGCAGTGTTAATTTTATAGAGAATTAATTAACATATATTTAGATACACTGGTCGTATTATATGAAGAGAGAAGTATAATAAAGAGAAGACATGCAACCCCCAAACACATTGGATAAGGTCAGACGAATGGTAATGAATAAGGGTTCTACGAAGGCCAATAGTTTGGCTACAAGATTACTGACAAATATGTGTACGGACTGTACGGACTTGACAGTTGGACAGGTCCACTCAATTAAATGTGGTTCTTTCCACAAAAAGAGACTTATCAACACATTTTCTTCATGGTTCTCACATGATCTGATGCAGATTACATCTGGAAATTAGTAAAGTCTGTACACTCTGAGTTTGTTTTGGTTTTTCTTTTCACAGTAGTTGGAAAAAAAAGCACTATCTTTTTCTAATTTTAAATGTAACAGTATATACGCAAAATCTCTCGCGTGTTGACTCAGACCATGAAACTGAATCACTTTTGTTCTATGAGGTTTGGAAATTCATAACTTTTGTTTTAGCTCTCCCATACATGGTGATCAGCAGATCGCGTAAATTCCTATAGAAAGACTGATTTCTTTTTGTGAATTTCAAGTACTCTTAGAACAATAGTTTTTCCGTTTCATGGTCCGAGACATCACGTGTGAGACTTTGCGTTTATCATGTTACACCTTGTATATAATTAACCGTTATCACCACTTTACCACTTTGTTAGTTCGAAGCACCCATGTTACCTTGCTGACTGAGGAATGTGCTATTGCCTGCCCTTCCCTCTCGATAGATAGATAGAAGTCTTGTGTCTCAGCAGTGACAACATTTTGTCTGATTAAGCTTGTGTTAATTTCGTATCAAATGAGATTTCATACTCTTGAAATAACACGATCTTTAGACAAAGCTGTGCAAGTGGTAACATACTGGTCGAGCATTATTCGAGTCTATCGACACGCGAAGAAGGAGAAGAACATTCAATTATACCATATCGATCTGCATTGCTTTTGTAGCATAACCTAAAACCATTTCATCACAAAACAAGTTCTAATTTAGCTCCTAGCTTCATTCAATTTGGATATTTCGAACCGTATTCTAAGTGTAATAAAAATGGTGTGTAAAATCAGTTTTAGCAATAAGGACTTTAACGTTGTCAGAATAAGATCGTAGTTTAAATATGGCTAAATGGTTCCTATATTGAGCAGTGAAGCACTGATGCGGCTCAACTAAGTGTCTAAATGAAAATTGATTAGCAGCTGACAGTAGAACTGAAACTGAGAGAGTCTAGCTTATTTTACTTTAGAACTTACATACGGGGATTTCACATTTGATTTTGTGCTGCCTAGCATTTGGCTTTGATTTATGTGCCAATTCTGTGGTGGAGCTCGTGTCTAAATAATAACGACCGCACGGGATGATCTTCGACGTTTGGTCGCGTCAGCCTAGGTCGGTATATGGAAAGGTGACCATCCATTACAAACCGAGTTTTTATGTCAAAAATTATTGTTACGTAGTTCCTGATTACGATTTTTTTACAAAATAATTTTGATTTTATTACTAACTAAAAACACACACATTTGATACTGAATTATCTGACTATACAGGGTGCAATGACATTGTATCCTCATCTAAATAAGTGACTACAGTAACTAGAGAAGCCTGGTGGTTAGTCACAGTGGTTTTGGCCGATAAGCAGCTTAGTGAGTGTTACAAGCCTATCTCTGACTACTGTAGGCGTATTTAATGCAATGCTAAAATTTAATAATACACTTTGAACTGTAGATTATTTAATTTTTTTGATCTCTTGAGAAAGTTTACAAGCAAAAAGGAATAGTCATTTTTGATTTTCGCGAAAAATCGCAGATTGAGAGTCATTTATAACTTAATTTTCTTACAAAGTTTTGTAACATTCGAAGTGTTCAATTTTCATAATCAAAATATACAGTTTAATGATAGGTTAACCAAATAAATTAAGTATTTTCCAGAAACGGTGTTTTAATTTATTAAAAAAAAAATGTAAAATATTTTACCAGAAAACTAAAAAGGTAATTTATAAATTATCACGGTCGAAAAGGAGAACGTCCCTAGTCGAAAAACAACGTTTCATCACAAACATTTTCTCGATAAGCCAAATGAAACGCGAAGGAAAAACTCGTTGTCACAACACTAAGGGGGGGATTCCGATCGTTTTGGGGTAAAGGGGGGTGATTTAATAAATATTCAAATAAAGGAAGAGGTCCATTGGGCTCCAACGACGGACGCCAGCAACTCTGTATTATGTGTCGATTTGCGGTGAACAGGCGAAAATACAACGTAATTGAATAGTGATAAGGCTGGTTTTCTAACGCTTGCTGAAAGGTTTTGTAACTAAAATCGGCCGTTCATTATTTTTTTACGTAACTTTAGCTTTCAAGTAAACAAAATAAAAAAATAGTATCTGTATTGATTGGCGTCTGTGGACTTTTAAATATCTTTGAAAGGTTTTTGTTGGTAGCACTGATTGGTATGACAAATATTATTTTTATTAATGGTTTTTGGCCTTTTGTCAAAAAAAAATTTAATGGTGTGATAAAATTTCGACATGGTAAAACATAAAAATATGATAATCAAAGTAGTAATTTAATTTAGTTGATAAAACTCCTCAAGCAATTATCAAAAAAAAATACTCCAAAAAACTTCATGTAAATCGCGACACAGTTAAAAAAACACGAGAAAGTCCCAACTTTATGGATATTCCTCCATCAAGTCTTACCAAGTGTGCATCCTGTATAGCCGCCCAGACAATAAACGCTAACCGCTGACTAAACAATATCCCAGAGATAAAAACCCTTGAAAAAACTTCATATTTGATACTTGGGCGCCGGCGACGCAATAACTGCCTCTTAACGATAACATGATAAGCTTACCCTTAACTGATTTTAAATTGTGATGCAGCGATGTTGGTGTAGTTTAGATTTAGTATTTTTGAGTTTTTACTTTTTACTCTGTTTCTCGAAGATTATGACTCAAAACAAATAAAGTCGAATTTGGGGACTGCTATTACTGATTTTGTTTGCAGAGGCTGATTACGAACTCCTTCTTTTAATATGAAAGCATGTTATGGCGTAGCTTGAGAGAAACTTTTGTCCAACTTATGATAACATCACTCATGTCTTGTAATTCCCAAAGATTAAGACAAAGGTGTAGGTACCTAATAGTACACCCACAGCACCTACATTTCGCCTTTTGTCCAACAGTGGACCGTAATAGGCTGAGTTGATTGATTCTGCGCCAAAACATAATACTTTCTGACACATAGGTGCAAAATTACGAAAAACGTATTTCAATATTTTAGAACACAATATGTCTTTTGCAATTAGAGACCTTTAGGTTAGTCTTATGTTTTCAGACAACTGTAGTTTACAACAGCTGACAACTGCTACCACCACATAAAATGAATAAAACTGAGATCAATTACACCGGAAAACGTTACAGGCGCCCATCCATTCTTCTAATTTTCCTATAAAACTCAACCAGCTAACACTCACCACAAATTCCTAGTATAATTTATACTCCTCCCTTTAGGTCTTAATAAGCCATTGACATCTCTTTCGCCTAAAGAATCATTTCGTTGAGAAGGTTCTCAGCCAAACAGTCCTTAGGGACGATGGGTTTCAGCATTTTTAAGATAAGGTTACGTGGCACCGAAAATATTTATGAATAATGGAGAGTAATAGGATTTTACGCATTTTCGGATCTCGTTATCATATTTTTTTATGCTTTTTGAGTATTATTACTACGGAAGTCACTAGAATTTGATATTTAGAAATATACAAGGTGTAGGGGATATCATATCACTAACTTTTGGCATGCAATCTGAACATGGTTCAAGACCAACCAGTTAATAGTCAGTTAAAAAAAAGAACCATTGTTGTAAGCTGATGAAGTTTTTCAACACTGAAGGTCTTGAATCACGTGAACGTAAACCCATAAAAGTATACATAATTGGTAAAATTCTGTGTCACAATATTCCAACGTGTAGAGAAAAAAAATTACAAATCTATTTTTGAAGGTAAAAATATCTACGAATAATAGCTACCTAAGTTAATCTCAATCCTCATTTTATTTTGTATCTATAATTTAATTATTTACTGTCGAGAAATATTGGACAAGTGATAAATGGTGAAAACCTCACCAGTTCTGCAAATTCAGAATGATCTTGATTTCCCTTAGGCAATGGATACGAATCGGTTGCTACTTTGACATTGATGCTCAAATACTCTGTCGTAGTTAATAAAATGTTAAATATAACTGTTATCCTTATTTAACGGACTGTAAAGTCCAATTCCAGTATCGCCGATGAAACTGAATGGGCCCAGCACAAATCTAAACCGTGTTAAAGAGTTGTCAGTGTTATAATTCGGTTTTTTTAAGTTTTTTTTAGATTGGGTCAGTTTAAGCAAGTTTTTTATTGTTTTTTGTATTCCTAGATACTCGTAGTTATGTTTTCCAAACTTTTGCTCGTGTTGACGTTACAGATAAAGAAGAAGAGTTTGATGCCTTTGCCACGTATAAACAAGGATATACAAGGATAAAACACCTGAATTTGACGTTTATTACTATAAAAGAGAAACTTCAAACTTGACACCTGTCAGATGAAATTCGATAGCCTCAATCAAATATTTTGGTTGAAATAATCGCCATTTTAAGAACTCAAAATGGCAAAAAAATCTGTTTAGGTCTTTACTTTACCTACACACCGAATTGTTGGGGAATATTGACACTGATAGCTCTTAATCGCGTTTTAGGTGTGTTATTCGCGTTCAGTTTTAAGGGTTTAATTTGCCCTTAGGCTCGCTTGCAGCACAACTCAAAATACAACTTCAAAACATCGGGTGTCACTCTTTAGTGTTAAACCCATTTCATGATTAATGTAAGTATATAAGGTTTCTGCCTGCCGCCATGGGGAAAAAGGCATGCATTTTTGTATTTTTAAATGAATATTAATTAAAAAATATACAAATTCTGTTTTCTATTTTTATGCCACCCATATTTTAATGTGAGGTGTGGGTTCGTATTTTATAAATTTCAGATCAATAATATAACCCTTAAACGGGTATAACAGTCTAGCACTCGAAAATTAATGCCAAATAGGCATATTGTATGACCACTTAAAGCGTGCAGTTAGAGGTGGCGTTGCTTGTCAAGAAAATTTTCAGCAATTTGTCAAACTTGGTACATTTAGTTTAGTGTTCAGTTAGTGTTTTCCCGCCTGCAAATATAATTTGGTTGAAGTGTACTCGTAAGTATTATGGGTAGAATGTTTTTTTTTTAATTCTTTGAAAATTCGATAATTGATTGATAAGTCTCTATTAAACCTTTGAAAAACAATTGAATACCTACCAGAAAACATTATTAAATTTTTGAGCTGAAAAATATGGTGGTAAAGATATTCCTTTGCCCTTATAAAGGGACAGGTGAAATTACCTGCCACCCCGTAAATATAGCTCTTGTTGACCATGCCATTAGGTGTAATTTACGTCATGTACCTTACAACCATTCCTTATGTTACATTATTCATTAAATAATCATCCGATTCTAACCTGCATAATTGATATTACAAATTCTTATATTCCGGAATCAGACTACGAAAAAATTCTGGTGTTAATTTATTTCACTTTTGAATCAATTTGGAATAAAGCGAGATTATCTTTTTTCTATTGATTATTTTGAAGATATCATCTAGTCTAAGGCAAGTTTAATCTATAAACATCTTACAATATGAACAGAAAAATACCATAAAAGCCTCAGAATAGGCATTTTATCCATTATTATGTAAATGGTTTTTTTTTATGTGAAAGTGTGTATAGATTTTTGCTTAATATTGATAGTTTTTTCGAGCTTTCTAGATTTTCAGCATTTAACTGACTTGTGAAATCTTACCGTACGTACTTCATAACTTGAATATTGTGACAGAAAATCAAGAAAAACGATAGCGGAAAATGAAAAATGATGATAAATTTAAACACGGCCGTTTAATATTGATCCACCTATCACAATAACCCGACAGATAGCTGTAAACAACTTTTCCTAAGACGCACAATTCACTCCTTTTCCTCAAATTATTTATTTTCGCCCCTTTTGATGTAAAACCGAGATATTTTCCTTCGCAACACTTAGTTACGGCAGCAGAGGTAAATGGAGTAGCACAAATGAGGGGAACGCGTTCTATTCATGGCTAAAACTTTTACAAGTGTGTGTACAAATGTATCTGTATTATTTGTATGGTGTTTTTGTATACATATAGATATTTAGTACCCACTGCAACTAATGTACTTTGAATATTTGGGACTTACATTGACATGTAGTCACGAGTACTAATTTGTACATACTAACCAAAATTCAAGCAATTTTCTCATTAAATATCGATTGCAACTTTGGTTGTGGTGATACTAATAAATTAAAATCAATACAGTACTAACTGGGTTGTGGAGGCCAGATAGGTAGTCGCTCCATGTAAAATACTGGTACCTATTCAGCTGCATCCAGTTAGACTGGAAGCCGACCCCAACATAGTTGGGAAAAGGCTAAGTAGATGATTGTATAATTGTAAAAATATTTAGTGCTCATGACTTACATCTGCAATAAAGTTACTTTTAGATTAATTTGTGCCTGATTTAATACCAATTTTATTTTACAAAAATAGCTGATTTATTCTGGTACAAATTTAATTGATACTTTGTAATTGAGGTTTCTCATTAATAAAAGGTAATTAACTGTAGAACCATTCGTTTCGTAAGTAATTACAAAAGCATTGAGAGTGTGGGAGTGTAATTTTATTACATTTAAAATGTACTGACGATCAAACGATCTTAATTTGGATCATAATACAATATGGTAATTTTCTTCTTTGAATATTGGTATTTTTGAACTTGTGCCAAAAGATCAAAATTCTTGTATCAAAATACAAAAAATCTTGTAAGTATCAAAGTACAAAAATACCTGTACCAAAGGACCAAAATACTTGTACTAAAGGAACAAAAATACTTGTACCAAAAAAACTAAATTACTTCGTTGTGTTGCGCATCATGTTTTTCAGTTGAAATTTCGGGAACCTGGAAATATTTCAAGTTCTTTACGAAAACTTTTAGCCGTGGATTTTCATAGTAAAAAGCGGGTTAAAACCGTGCACGGCTCAGGCCCTCTACGACATATAGTAAGTGCTCTCCAATCCGTAGAATTGAATTTCAATCACGGCTCTGATTGGCTGGACTAATTTTATAGGTACATAGTATTCTATTGAGTTTGGAATCTTTTATTAGGTAACATAACTAAACTCTTAATAATATTGTAAATGTTTAAAAAAAATTATGTTTATGGAAGTTGTGTGTGAACATGTTTTAAGTAACACCTACATTTCACAAGTTTAAAACATGTTTTATCACATTTTAATCAATTTAATCACTGAAAACGTGGATCTTATTCAGTCAGAATTGTATTTTCACGCAGTTCTCAAACATTTTCCACAGAAATCTCATCACCATAACTTAAAACGAGCATCCAACTCCAACTTTAGAGAAATTCGCAATTTTTGACTTAACCTACTTTCGGTTTGAGACGGCAAATTGCAACAACCGTACGCACGAAATTTATGTACGACGGCTGTACAAGTTACGTCGCAACGTAATCGTAAATATACGGCAGGAGTACGGCAATGGGGAATAAAGTTATGGGCCATATTAAGAGAATGGCTAGTGGTGTACTACGTAAGTAGCAACAGGGATTATTTTTAGCAGGCATAAAAGTAGGTACTAAGTGTATGTGAGTACCACTTCGCGTGGTTTTCCCGAGAATTTTCGCTGAATTTGTGGGTGTACGAATTTATCATTTTTTGTTGGGAAAAATGTTGTGGCTTAGCCTAATATGAGTGAACTGATCAGCTAGCGGGCGCTTGTGAGGTTATGAATGTTTATGCGCATGGCCCGCGCGCACTTAAATCACCAGTCCGCTTGCCAAATGTGGTGGTGATTATGGCGAAATATGTAAAAAAATGTATTTTTTGTGTTAATCGTGTTAAAATGTAAAATAATTTCTGCATTTTTTTTTTGTTGCACTTATTGTAATTTTTTGGGTGACAATGTTTTAATATGAATGGTACTTACAGTGTAGCGCAAGGGGGGCACATAGCCGAGAGCGCACGAGTGCCCGCCCGCCGCTCGGCCGCGCCGCCGCGCTACCGCATGGCGCCGGCCCGCCAGCCCCGCGCGATGAGCTGCCCGCGCGTCCAACGCCCGCGCGACCACGACAACCAGTCCACGACTCCCCACCAACAGTCCGACTGCCGACAAGTCACAACATCGTCACTATACCAGGCACCCAGACTACACCGCCACCAGCCGCCGCGTCAACCGTATATCACACTCGCACGTTAATAATGTATGAAAACTTTTTCCAACATTGTCGCAATGCAGAAAAACCGCTCCAAACCGCTCCGAGACATTAACTACGCTTTGTCTTCTCGTACGACTTTACATGCCAGCTTATTTATTCACGGGGAAAATTGCGTGCTCGCGTGGACGCGACGTGGTGTCGGCGGCCGTTACAATTGATCGGGTTTGTGTATACTCACATTAGCATGCCAGCGTCGGCCTCCCGGTTATCAACTATCGTTAACGTAAACAATTGAACACACAATCATCTTGTCGAGTGGCGCGGCGCGATATCACATGCCGGTGGGACGCGGGTCGCAGGAGCCCGGGCGGAGGCGCCCGGCTCGTCAGAGCATGGGCCCCGGGGCGCACGCCGCAGGGCTGCCGGCCACCACACCGTATGCGGCGTTTGCTAGCTAAATGAGCGGATTAGGTGCGCGGGGCGGAAGTGTCGGAGGCGACACGCGCGTCGTTGCCACTGCAGGCCGCCACTGAGGCGGGGCGGCCCGGGAAAGCCTCCCCGCGCCCTTCCCTCCCCCCGCGGCAGCCCCCCCGCTCCACCCCGCCCGCCATGTGCCCGGAGCGCGCTCAGCCTCTCGCCTCGCAAAGGGTTGTCGGCAAAGGGAAATTGCTACTATCGTCTTTTTGTCGTGACGACAATTGGCCGTGCTTTAGGCGGCGCTTTCTCTTTGACCGGGGGTCCAGAAGGGGTCGCTTATTGTATAAGAGAAGCTATTTGATTTAGTTTTGGAGCGGGTGTATAATATTAGAATTGTTTTCAGTCATGTATCGGGGTCGGCGCGTTATGTAACGCCGTGCGGCTGCCATGGCGGTCCGCAGACGCAGCGCGCCTGTCGGAATACCCCTAACGCAGCCCTTAAATTTCTAGTGAAACGTTACGAGCGGGCGCGAAGTTTGCCGAGCTCGTCCGAGCGACAGACCCGAGTGCGGCCGAACGCGCGCGACCGGTGCCGCCCAGTCAATAAGGCCGTCTCCACTCGCCGAACAAAGACACTAACCTATAATAATTACATTTAATTAAGGAAAACTGGACTATTTTGTATAATAAGCATATCGCGCTGCACCGTTGGCATCCAGATTTCACACTTGATAGAGCATAATTATTTTATACGTGTAGTCGTTTAGGTTATCTCGCACGTGTACTGCGGCACTATTAATAGGTTAGTGATAACATTTTGTATATTAGTTCTAAAATCGAACTAATATTTACCAACTCCCCGAAAATCTCCAATAATTTCCACAACACAAACATTTTCTCAATAATTTTCTTCTGCGAAATAATTCCAAGTTGTTGTATTATTTATTATTGCCGGGCAGTTAGTTAGTCAGTCACCTGTGAGTGTGCATGTCCGAGTCTTTAGTTGCAGCATTGTGTGATGACTCGTCTCCATAGATACGCGTCCGTTGTGAAACCCGATGCTTTATTTACATGAAATGCATTTTATTATTCGTTTCTTTTGCGTTTTAATTCATATTCGGCGTTTTTACTATTGGTTTGAGTAAGATAGGTGTTGTAATGATGCTTAATCAGTCGTTTATTGGTTTTCCTTTCAGTTCACGTTTGAGTTTTTTTGTATCATTGTAATAATTTGTATTGGTCTTTTTACGTGTGATATGATTTTCTTTTGTTTTATACGAATTTATTGGTGAGTTGTCTTCGTATCTGGATAGAAGGACCATTAAATCGTTTTGGTTCACTAAGATTGCCAGCAACTTTTGGAGTTTTAAGTATACAAATTACGTAATTGTTATGCGTTGTATGTTTATTGTTTTCTTTTATTTTGCTGCACGTCATGTCCCTGGGACAAATAAATATCCTTCTTTCTATGTTTTGTTTCAGTTATTTTTGACATGATTAGTAGACAACGTGAATCATCAGAAGTGAAGAGAAACATGACTGCCACAGTAAATCCTATTTATAATTCAGGTATAATGGATGGATACACCTTCGCTTACCTTTTTGGATAATTTGCAGACAGATAGACACGGTATTATCTACCAGTTCAAGTGACAAGAACAAAAACAAGAGATGGTGAAATGAGCCACTTCTAAATATTTCCTAATGATCAGTTTAAAACAGATTCTACTTGACTGTACAAATCATAAAATTGGTCAACGGGATCAGTTGACCAATTCAAAAATTCATTAGGTCGACTGATCCTGCGGGATCCACCTGTGTGGGACCAGTTTACCAAACACCCTGCAATTGCGTCTGATGGTCAACTTGCTGCAAGCGATACTGCTTACCATGAGATATCAATTCCCAGGTTGAGCAAAGTTTTATTATTATTTTTCATCAGCAATTTCTCAGCAGTAGCCTGGAGTCATACCTGATCGACGGCAATAGGTTCAGTCCTTATTACATGGAACTTAAACTTGGCTAACTGAGACTGCTGAACATGAGCTCCTGGATTCGATGCCCGGGTCGGGAAAATAGTTATTGCGTTTTTCCTTCAGTAATTTCTTAGTAGCAGCCACGGAGTCTGAATTTGTGCCCGGTTGATGGCAATAGGCTCACCCCCTATTACATGGGACTTAAACATAACTGGCGCAATGTGAGTGTACATTTAGGAACACCTCCGCCTGACCCATCGGGGATTTCAGGCGTGATGTTATGTTAAACATATCTGTCGCAAAGTATGTAGGTATACCATATACTCGTAATATAGGTACAGGATATATGGCTAACCCTTGTTCAATTTCAACAAAATTTTCGATCCCCCATCACCAGCACGCTATATTTTGAACCGTCAAAGCTTTGAGAATACAACAGTGAGCCAACAATTCACCGATGATGGATCGGGCCGGGTCGCAAAGTCAACTGCGCGACAGTCCATATAAAACGGATGGAAACGATTGCATACAGATTTTTGCTGTGCGTTGCATGCAATCTGATTCAGAATTATTTTTCGGAGATGCAGATTTGTAAGGTTTTTGTTGATTTCGAAGAAGTAGCAATGTTTGGGCTTGTATTTGATTTAGGGCTATGTTGTTGGGTTTTCAAGTTAACAGTCATATTTTTGTCTTCATAACGTGTTGATGGCAGTTTATTCGATCTTTACCTGTAAAAAAAAGGCTGACAACAGAATTGATGCGACACGATAATAAGAGACCCATCATTTTTGAGGGACAAATTTTAGTTTCTTTAGTTTTAAACCAATGTCGTAAAGTCAACTACTGTGCGACAGTCCCTTCAAAACGGTGGTTTCAAAGTCATCATCATCATCTGCTTAGCCTTTTCCCAAATACGTTGGGGTCGGCTTCCAGTCTAACCGGATGCAGCGAATACCAGTATTTTACATGGAGCGTTTGCCTATCTGACCTGCACAACCAATTTAACACTGGGTAATACGATACCCCTTGGTAGGACTGGTTGTCAGACTTTTTGGGCCACTGACTACCTGTAAAGACTGTCAAAGATCTACAAATGAAAGCCGAGACCAACAGCTTAACTAATAAATTGATATTTCTTGTCATGATACTTATTATTTAGTCGTTCATTTTCATTACGTATTATGAAACGATTGCATACAGATTTTTGCTGTATGTTGCGATGCAATCAGATTCAGAATTTCTGAATAATATATGATTTTCATGATACTTATTATCTAGTGGTCCATTTTCATTACGTATTATGAAACGATTGCTTACAGATTTTTGCTGTATGTTGCGATGCAATCAGATTCAGAATTTCTGAATAATCTGTTTTTCGGAGATGTTGATTTTGTAAGGTTGTTGTCCTGAATTTTATTCAACTTCGTGTTACTTAGTTTTTCGGTTCGCAGTATCTGATTTTGGGTGGGGTACTGATGTTGAGTAACATAGTGGGTTGTCTTATCGCTAAATGCTAACCTAAAATTTCATATAAATCAGTTCAGGCAATAAGGTGTGAAAAGGAAAAAGAAAGACAGATTTACTTTCGTATTAATAATATTGTAGGTACGACAGCAAAACTATTATATTATATTTTAAAATTTAGTAAATAATATGTTCCAAAAATAGTCTAATTATTTTCAAGTGATGTGGGCTAACATCTCAGCCTGCCTTTTCAGATAATACAAGAGTAACATTATAGATACATTTCTCTGACAAAATATTACTAACACAACCAAAACTAAAACTAATTACGCCAGAAACTTGGAAAGAACTAAAGTTTTCTAGGAAAAACTTTTATAATCTTATTCTGATTCAGTGGATGCCTTCGCTTAGGTCTAAGTCAGTATCAGACCACCTAACTTTATCTAACTATACAACGTTTATAACAAATCTATTTGGATAAATAATGTTTGCAAAACGCCTGATTTAGTATTTGAAGTACCCAATCAATTTGAAATAATCTAGAGCTTTATAAAACTGTAAAAAATTCACTGCCAATTGATTTGCCTACCCTTCAAACTGAGTAATTTGTTTGGATTAGGCAAACCCTAATCCAAAGCTTAAAAAGGTCACACCATCTGCCTTTGGACTGGACTGGCTTCCAGTCTAACCGAATATAACTTAATACAATATTTTGCACGGAGCGACTGCCTATTTGACCTCTTCAACTCAGTTAGTATACGATAATACCATATCCCTAGATGAGACTGGTTGAAAGCTCAAAAGATCACGATGTAATAAACAGATGAATTACTGGGTTGACTCTGGGCGATGGCATCTTCTTTATCTTCGTCGTGTCGATAATTTCCATAACGACTTGAGTCTAATTGTCTTCGATCGGAATTCGGCCACAATGCCGGCTTTGGTACTCGCTTTATTTAGAGACGGTGAGCTTTAAATTGAAATAAAACACAGACAATGGTTTTAATTTCTAAGAAGTTGACTTTACTTAACTAATAGTTTTATGCTAGATAAGCTAGGTAATTAATGTAGCTAGCTTATAATACGTGCCAAAATATAGTGTACAGATATTATTTTTTAATAATCACCAGAAGTATGACTGGTGAAAGACAATAGAGCACTAAAAGAGATTTCACAAACATAATTTTGATTGAAAGCGAAAGTAAGTGAGTTCAAAATAAGAAGTGGAATGCAAATAATTAGAATTTTTAACAGTTTTCTATAACTTCTCCACAATCTACTACCACAACTATAGACCACCTGTTGAAACTCGGCGAAAACAATTTAACTTTATTATGAATTAGTCGAGAATATATCTAAAAGAAATCTAAGTATTCTTCAGTATGGCTGATTGAACGCTCTTTCTAAAGGCTCCGTTGAACAAAATTGTTCAGTTCAATTAAAATGATCTTTTTTTAAGTAAACATCAGTACTAGTATTCAACTGCATCCGGTTAGACTGGAAGCCGACCCGAGATAGGAAAAGGCAGATAATGATGATCCTGAATATTGAACCCTACTTCTAGATAAGCTATATCTTAGAAGCGAAAATCTCCAAATACATCTTCTTTTAGGCCATTCATTTATACTTAAGTATTGAAACGTTTAATTTTCTCCAACAAAGTGCAGAAAGTAGCACAGTAAAGATCAGTAAATGCTGGTCCTGCTCCACAACCATAGGGGGGGGGGCAAATTAATTGATTGTTTGGGTCGGGCATTATTTGAGTCCATCGACACGTAAAGAAGAAGATGAAGAATTGATTCCCATGTTAATGTTTTGTGGAAGCTGCAGAAGATTGTAAAAATATACTTGCATTATATAGATTCCAGTTCATAATATTATATAATTGCATAGCACATGTGTGAGTACTTTGTACTGTTCAGCCACCATTTACATTTATTTATATTTCATTGACTTGAATATGCCTTGGTGGCTGAGAGAATGTCATGCTCACTTAAATGTCTCGCTGATGGTGGCGGGTGTGTCGGGTCATTTAGTTCCCTTCAATATGGTTGAGTTGAATGGCGCCGGTACATGCGTCATGTTCGTGAACGGGCGCTGTCAGTTGGGACTGGTCATCTCTTAGCTGCCAAGGTTCATTTTAATTACTTTATTCGTAAACTGTTGATCTAATCTTTTACTCTGGACGCTCTTAGTGTGCACGTCTTTCTACATCGTTCTCACATATATGTATAATCTCAAAATTAAAGATGTAACCAAGATTTTGTAACAATATTTTGTTTTTAAAAGAGTGTCCATGGAGTTTCTTGCCCGTTCTTCTCCATAGAGATCTACGCTAGGGAATGGGCAACTACAGTACTTTCTCAAGTTATTATGCCTTGTGACTGGGACTGTAGCTTTGATTTTCTTTTTTGTATTTTTGACATTCAAAAGTGCCGTAATGGTCTAATTGAAATAAATGCTTTGAGTTTGAGTTGAGTTTGGCTTAACTTTAAGGGCGATGTGTTTTGTTTCTTCTTCATACAGGCAAGAGATATTTCTGGAAGGTACATGATTATAAGATGTTATTATTAGTAAATAGTTATTTTCTAGTTGCTTAAAATTAATGGTTAATAATTATTATCATAGGGTTTGCCTACCATTTTTCTCCTCGTGTCACAAAAGTCTTTTGTTTTTTAAACTATTTTGAAAACTGTCCTTTTCAATGAAACTTGTCTTAATTTACGTATTATGCCAAAAACTGCCTATGGTTGTACAAGAGCTCTTGAGTGCTTGGCCAAAATTGGAACTAAGGCCTCTACCATTTGTTTTAAAAAATGTTTTCAAACAGCGCTCCCTGTCAACATCATTCTAGCGCCAGCAGAACATTGTGATAGCAATCCAAAACCTTTTTGTTAGAGTATTTGCAAGAAGCTACATTAGGTTCCATTTATCTAGATACGAGTACATGTCCACCAATTGGGCGAAATTAAAATATTTAAACACTTCAAGAACATCAAAGTTTTATGGAGCAGCATCAAAACACACAAACCTTTTCGGATAGATTAAGCTCACAACACCAAAAAACCTCAAAGGCGTGTCCCGCTCCCGACATACTGCAAAACGTATGGTGCTTAAATTGCTATTAATAATTCCTGCGCTAATCCTATGAATTTAATGGGATATTGGCTGTTTGAACCACTATACTTGGATTACGAAGGGCGATGAAAATTCCTGGAACTTTTAACAGTTAACGGGAGTTTTGCACATACTTATTATATTAAATATTACATATTGTCGATACTATTGCGTCTTTTGTGGTATTTTCAGGGATAGAATGAAATCCTCAATTAGGTAGGTATACTGCAGGTAGTATTTATTTATAACCCCTTATATTCTTGATTTTCCTGACGACTCGAATGGCGCAGCGGTTGTGAGGCTGCCTTACGTTCTTAGGGTCCCGGGTTCGAATCCCGGTAGGAGCAAATGTTTGTGTGATGAGCATGGACATTTGTTTCAGTGTCATGGATGTTTATAAATATGTGTAATAAGTATGTATTTACAAACAAAAAGTACCCACTAACTTAGGACCCATTAATGTTAATATTTATCCGTGGTGCTAGGCAACTGGGCCTATCCCAGTTGTAAACGTCCCTTTGTGCCTACTGGCCTTGTTTCGTTCTGTCTCCTGCTGAAATGGAGGGAAGTGGAAATTACGGTTTTTTCCTACTCCTCCACTATACTTTTCTGATTAATTTCGTTGCGGGATCCAAGACAGTTAAATTCATTCTCTGGGACTTCGTCGAGCTTCATTGTCTCGGCGCTTTTCTGGTGGTCGCCACTGTTGATTCTGGCTTTCAGGAGTTACAGTGGTTTGGGAACAGTGTGGCGGGCTTGTCCCAAAAAAAATAAAATAAAAAAAACAAAAAGTATCTATGTAGTATATCAACGATCTGGTGTCCACGACATAAGCGTCGTTGCTTAGTGTGGCACTAGATGGCACTGTGTGTAATGTCCAGCGATGTCTAGCGTAATTTATTAATTTTCCTCTTGTTAAAGTATATCTCTTAATTCAGCATGCTTATTGGCAAAGTCTTCCTCTATTGCTTTCTAACGCGAGCCACTTCTTGAATAAGGGCCCGATGTAAATCGTATTTCATCCTTCCATATCCCTATTGGTTTTCCCTTGCTCCGTTTACTATTTCCCATATTTGATAGTAGCAGTTATAAAAACTATTGGGGAAAGTGCTAACTGGCAACTTACAAATTATTTTTACCACTAAATAGTTATGTAGTCTATATTCTGGCTTGAAGGGTGGTGACCTTGTGGTCAATTGCCCATGAAGATGATAACTTTTCTTCAGATGATGAGAGTAAACAATACTGCGAAAAATCCGTGCTTAATGTTAACTTAGTTGAGCAGTTTTGTTATAAATGTACTGATTACTTCTACTTCTGAGATCCTTTTTGCCACTAACTAATCACATAGTATAACATCACGCCTGTAATCCCTGGCGGGTTAGGCATAGGTCTACCTAATAATACTCCCACATTTCACAAAGTCCCATGCAAGTCAATGGGGGCGAGCCAATTATCATATCATTATTAAATCACAGATACAGAGTCCGTGGCTGCTACTGAAAAGTTCCTGATGGAAAAACCCAATAAAACTTTGCCCGATCCGGGAATCAAACCCAGGACCTCTTGCTTACCTAGGTAAGCCTCGTTAGTCTGGTGGTCCTAGGTCCTAGGACTAACGAGGCATTACCTAATCATAAAACAGAAATGTCGCATCATAGCTTAGAAAAGTTTTATTCCAAGAAATAGGTAGATCCAAAAAACAAGTTTATACACACGTTATTCTTCAATTCCCAGACCGATGTATGAAAGTCTATATATGCACCACTTCCAAGCAGCGTTTCTATGCATCCATTTAATTCCTGTAAAACGTCTCTAAAAGGAGCAGAACTGTACGATCACAATGTACCGTTTGCCTTTGGGATTGAAAACGCATCAGTGAGCGACTATTTTAAATAATGGTGCATCAATAACAGATCGCGCTAAATGATAAGAACGGTTCTTTTAAGAAGCGAAGATTAATGGAAATAGTTTTAAAAATCGATTTGCTTTTTAGCAATCTCTTTTTTCTTTTGTGAATGCATTAATCATGCAGTAATTACCGAACAAACAGTGGAAAGAAAGAAAGAAAAAGCATTTATTATCCCGCACGGGACAAAACACATAAAATAAAATGTTAAAATCATCAACTAATAAAAATTAAACATTAAAAAACATAAAAATAAAAAGAAAACGAAATTGGTCCTGTACAAGTCCAAAAGGATGGTGCTGTAACATTAAAAAAATGTCACAGCGATATTCTGATAGGGCCCAAAGTGAGAGTGATGCCACGGTCAGTTATGGATAAGATAAATAAATTAAAAAAAATGTAGACGATTTAACAATAAATATAATTATGTGATGTATAAGAAAATCTACACCCCACGTAACCATACTGTTCGCCTATCTGTGCCATAACTGGCACTGGCAACACTGACGAACATAGATAGACGCGGGCGCAGACATATTTGTTTTGTTTGGTTTGGAACAGTAAGTCAGCCGGACGGACTGTGTGAAGGATGATATGGCTAGAAAGGAGGTGACTGCTGAGATGACGTGTATTATAGAAGTATGGAAGAAGAAGACATGCTGCGCCGACCCCAAATAAATTGGTATAAGGGCAGGAGAATCACTAACTACCGAATTTAGGCTGTCAATCTTTGGCAGTCGTTACATCTAGTCAGTGGCCCCAAAGACTGAAAACTAGTCGTACCAAAGGGAATCGTATTACCCAGTACAAACTGGGTTGTGGACTTGTGGAGTTGATAAGCAGTCGCTCCATGTGAGATACTGGTATTCAGCTGTATCCGGTTAGACTGGCCACTAACCGGAAGTCGACTGACCCCAACACAGTTGGGAAAAGGCTATCCCGTTGATGAGTTCATATCTTTCTAGATTATAAGCTATGCAACAGCAGGCCTACAATCGCACTAGATCGCGATACAAGGACAAGGACAAGGACAATATAGGCTTATATTGTCCCACTGCTGGCTTCCCTTCCTTCCAGAAGCCTCCCTAAGCCAGCAGTGGGACAATTAGGCTTATAACATCATCATCATCACCATCATGATATCAGCCCGGAATCACCCACTGCTGGGTATAGGACTCCCCTTTATTCCGCCACACTTCCCGGTCCCGTGCGGCTTATAACATAAAAAACTAGCCAAGAGCGAGTCGGACTCGCACACCGAGGGTTCCGCACAAACTTTATTGAATGAAAGGTAATTTGCGGTATGATTTATGACGTATTAAAAAAAAACTGCTTACTAGATCTCGTTCAAACCAATTTTCGGTGGGAGTTTACATGGTAATGTACATCATATATTTTTTTTTATTTTATTATTCTCTTATTTTAGAAGTTACAGGGCGGGACACATTTTACCACTTTGGAAGTGTATCTCGCGCAAACTATTCAGATTAGAAAAAAAAATATTAGAAACCTCAATATCATTTTTGAAGACCTATCCATAGATGATACCCCACTATGGGTTTGATGAAAAATAAATGTTGAGTTTCAGTTCTAAGTATAGGGGGTATACAAATTTATTGTTATATTTTATACTATTTTTATGTGAAAATTTTAATGCGGTTCACAGAATATATCTACTTATAAAGTTTCAACAGCATAGTTCTTATAGTTTCGGAAAAAAGTGGCTTTGACATACGGACGGACAGACAGACAGACAGACATGACGAATCCATAAGGGTTGGCTACGGAACCCTAGAAACACAAAAACTTGCCGAGTCAGTCAAGGATGGGTCAGGACAGATGGGCCAGAATCATGGATCATAGATCAGAAGCTGTCTAGGAGCAAGTCAAGAATTAATAAATCACACACAAACAAGCACTTAAAACCAGTCGCACGTTCACCAAAAGATATTTATAATTAACCTCACCAAAATTATTGGTAAGAAATATTAATTTGACTGAAGAATCTTGTTGTTCAATCATTCTCAATTTAAACTTAATTGTGAATCAAATTCTCATTGGGAAACAACCACTTGAGATAAATCGTTATTTCTTTAGAGAAATAAGTAAATTGGTTTCCGCGGAGGCGGGGTTGCCTGCCGTGGCTTCCAAAATTAGTGTAAAAGTAGGTTGGTATGACAGGTACGCATGACAACCAATCAAAATATACAAAACCAGTTTATGCGTATCTCTTATTGTAAGACAAATCTATGCAAAGTGACGCCGTGTGTACTACCGGGTTCACTGTCGGTACCACTTTTCAACCTTATGCCCTAAGTAATAAGGTTGAAATTGGCGTCTGTGGACTCGGTAGTACTTGTGTTTCGAAAGTTGTAAAGTTGTGGTGTGTTTCTGACGTCTTGCTGATCATCAAAATGGAATATTGTTGTTTGATGATATTATTATGTCTACTCTTTTAATAACCTCTTCTTCATAGTTGTTTCATCACCATAAGGTCGAATGTCGCTTGCACGAATTACGTCAAAACACAAAAAGTATTTTCGTGAATGTGACACTTAGTGTTCACGTAGTTTCAACCTAAGTGAAGGTTCAATTCAGTTGACATTGTTGTGTAAACTAATAAATTTAACTAGAATCTGTTGAGCTGTTTGTTCGACTGAAAAAAAGTGAAAAAAATCAATCATTGACTAAAACCTAAAACTCTGACAAGATGTTTTAGGTTTTAGTCAATGACTCATATACCTTCTTGTTAAGGAGCTCAACCGAAGAAGTACTCGTAAGTATACAACGGCAAGGACTTTGTCAAGTAAGGGAACGACTAAAATTAGAAACAGCCATCTTAAGTTTCATCAGTAGCAGGTAGGTACTTTACTTGTAAAACAACTTTTATTTTTTTAATAAAGTTTAACATTTCTTAATGCAAGCTATCATCATATTTATTTGCATTCCCTAGACTAGCTCAGCTGATACCAGATTTAATTGACACGTATTTTCAGATTTTACGTTTTTCCAAAAGGCACTTAGTTTTCACAAAACAATGTAGTATCAGTACTGCGTTATTAAAACCTCTATAATCCAATGTTTTTTTTTGTTGTTAAGCCTATTCTGACCCACAAACAGGGCACAGGCCTCCCTCATTCCTCTTCAACTCTCTTTTTCCAGTTAGTTCATTTTAGTTAAGTCAAGTTCCATTTTAGATAAGTCTAAATTAAATTAAATTTTAATTTTAAGATAGGTTTTTCAAGGGCTTGATTATCTTTATCATCTTATGTGCAGTGCAACAGGTTTTTTAGACTTTCCAATCATAATTTCAAACATACTTTTATTTTAAATCCCAATTCCTCACGATTAAAGGCTAGCAACCCTAACCGAATCATCAATATCCCTCTTGTTTCGAGTTCTGATTAAATTACGAGTGGGATTTATTCTAGAAAGTTCTGCACCCTTGTTTGCACTGCATTCCAATCGAGTGTTAAGCAAGACGAAGACTTTTGTATTGAGAAATATGGTCGTTGAAGTTCTAACATCACGTGAGTCAAAAATAGTAACTTTACAGGAAAAAACTGCGTAATTATACCATGTAATGGTACAATACCATTTTATAATTTGTGCTCACTTCAAATTAGATAGAGACGTTGCTTGTTTCTATGATTGGCTGAAACAACGCGTCTTTTGATTGTCAGGAAACGGCATCAAAAACCTAAACCACCAAAAATAATAATAAGTTAGAACTTTAACGACGATATGTACCAGTTCTGCTATCCAGACATCGAAATGTAGATATCTAAATCAAAAGTCTTTTACTAAAATTAAGCTAAAAATCAACACTTTTGGACGTCAAAATTACATAGGATAATCCCCAAAACGTGCCCTTTATCTAACTAAAAAGCGGCTCTCACATGTAATCGTTTCTGTCTCAATTTCCATTAACATTGGTACAAAATATTCATATTTATTAGACATAGGAACCAACACAAACATGTTCATATCAGTTATCAAGGTAAAACATCTCACTTTTCTATTCAAAATTCTTCAACACACATATCGATGATATTTTGCTACAGAAACCCATTACCTGTAAATGATATTATTTCTTATTACGTCTTCATAAAGCTTAAATTCGATTACTTTGCAGACGTATTCAGAGCTCGTTAACGTCACCGAAACACTGTCAAACATTAGCTGGTTACTTAGTAGAGGGACCATGATTTTAAAGTATCGGGTTCAGGCTACTTTGTCGTGGTTTGTTAATTACGGTTGAGCATAATGTAAGACAACTAGACTGATGACGATTAAAACTGAGGTTCTATTGAAGTGAAATAATTAATTCCTTTTTTTTTCGGTAAGTAGGTAATTTTTCTGACTATTTACAATTTTTTTTATCTGAATGATATGACAACATACGAGTATATTAACATGATCCGTTGCACAGGGAACAAATAGATTGAAATCGTAGTATAGCGTGTTAGTATTTTTGGGGCAATTACAATTCCATCACAACTAAAAATGCAGTCCATTAAAGCCCTGCGCTGAGCAGAAGATAGGCTATTGATCTGTCTGCCGAAAAGAAATGGCCGCTCCTGTCAAATGGTTACCGCGTTGTTTTTTTGAATATTGGTTAACGTCCATAGATTGCTTTGAATTCTCTGCAGAAATATTGTCCAGCAACTAAGAACAACTTATTATCGAAACAAAATGACCTCATTAAATCAGTTTTCTGTTACTATCCTCGAACACGCTTTACGCATTGCCACTGTACTCCTAACTGGCATGCTCACAGATTGGATTCTGTCAACCAACGCTTTTAGCTTTCCATCTTGTCTCGGAACGTTAAAACTATAAAATGTCTTATAGCGTGTTATTATTCAATAGTTTGTTATTGATACTGACACTGACAGTCTCCGGGGAGACGTCAGAACTGAGAAGACGCTAGCGGTTTGCTGTAGCACATAATATTGAACTATTGAGTATGAAATGTGATGTGACATTCATAAAGTAAGAACTTCTTATAGTTAGAAGAAAAAATTAGAACTTTAGTGTTTTATTAAAAACTAGTTTTACTTTTTTTAAATCCGATAGTGACAATTTTACAATCTGCCTAGCCTTTTCCCAAGTTTCTATTGGGGTCGACTTCCAGTCTAACCGGATGCAGCTGAATACCAGTATTTTACATAGAGCGACTGCCTATCTGACCTCCACAACTCAGTTAGTACTCGGTAATACGATATTCCTTGGTAAGACTGGTTGTCAGACTTTTTGGGCCACTGTCTACCTGTAACGACTGTCAAAGATCACAAATGACAGCGGGGACCAACTGCTTAACGTGCTTTCCGAGGCACGGAGGAAACTCATTAAGTAATGGGTGGCCACCCATCCACAGTGACAATTTTACAATCGTTTATTTTAATTATTTACATAAACTAAGCTGCATAATATCTGCAAGAAAAAGTGTTTTAAGTTGGCTCTGCCCAAACATCTTCTTCATCGTGTCTATGATTTCTTTTTTTGTAATCCAATTTGTTTTGACTAGAACTCTGCCACCTCGACGGCGTTGGTGGTGGCGTCAGATAAGTCCCTCCAGGTAAGCCATAGTTTGCGTTAAGGCACCGCAGTCACTCACCACTTCATCGGAAAACCCGTACCGGACCAAGTTGTACCTAGCCTACTAAAATGGATTATCTGTAATTATACGATTTAGAATAAACATTCATTCATGTCTCCAATGTACTAATGACAAGCGAGAACGTTACTAAACCTAATCAAATTATGTATGTACTGTTGAAATAAATTCCTTTCCTGCCCAGGTCCCCAACAGAATAGCCGTGAAAATACCGTAGCTCACAACCGAGTTAGGTCGAAGGCTGCACGGCAGTTATTTGATTTGTGAAATCAATTCGTCTCCATTGCAAGCGGTAACTTGATATTTCCATTATGGTTTTTATGGTGTCCTAGTACTCGTAGCGATGAAAAATTCTTTTGTTATCTTGTAGCGGCTTACGATGTTGTTGTGTTTTTATCCGACTGTGGTGGATCTCAAAAGGAGGGTAATGTTTTTTCTTATTTTGAGGCTGCGAAAAAAGTACCGAATTTATGTTTTCAGAACTACTTAGGTACATACCTACATTTTCTTTATGAAATTATCGAATATCGATGTACTAAATAAATATAAATAAATTAAACTTTATTTCAGACTGAAGTCCATAGTTTTGTTAGTATTGTAGTATTAGTAACAACGATGCTTAAGTATTAGGTTAAAATTGTTAGTATCTTAAATAATAATGAACAATTTAACTTAGAAATGTATTTGTTAGTAACAAGGAAAACTTATAAACTATGTTAGTAATATTTACTCTAAGCTGGGTGAGGCACGCCGATCCTGGGAAATCTCTACTTGACTGCGTGCAGTTGTATCCACCGCCCCAAGATCGGAGAGTCCCATCTATCATCCAAAGTTCTCAGAATGGTGTTGGGGCTGGCGCGAACACGGCGTAACAAGAATGCGCATCTCTTGCGCATGTTGGCCGAAAAACTATCAAAGTCCGCGTCCGCAAACATGCCGGACGCGCTGCTACTAAGTCCAAGACTATAAAAAAGCTAATCAACTAACTTAGGACCTAAAGTATTAACACTTTGTAATTTCACTTTTACCTTTTCAGCTAATATCAGTAAAGTTTGTAAGCTACAAATGCCAGGTAACAAAAAATTCAAGTTAGTATTTCTAATTTTGCAGTCTGGCTCGTGCAAACATGTCAATATTGATACAAAGTACTGCAGATACCAACTTACTTGTGTTAAGCTAGCCACATTCTGCACTTACCTATACTCGTAAGGTACCTTAATCCACGTGTTTTAATGTTATTATGTCAGTCTGTGATACATTTCCGTAGCTGGGTTCATTTCTAATAGGGATGATCACTGACTAAAAAAATATGATTCTGTTTGGTCCGTCGGTTAGATTATAGAAGGATATTGGATACGTGTTTTATGTTTTATCAAATTAATATAAATTGACGGAGATAAAACGAGTCAGAGATCATGAGTATGTAAGTTTTGTGAATGCTGTAATATGTACTTTAACCTTAGCAAATTTTTTGTTCTAGGCCAAAAATTTTCTCGGGGTCGTTGGGGAAATATAGTATTATTGCTATACTTAGACTTTATATTCATCATTCATAATACTATTTATAATCCTTTTTATTTGTTTATATTTTTACACTCAACAAATCGATCTAATTACGTCTCATTAACTTAAAAATTGCTGAAATAAAATATTATCATATTTTCATGTTGTGACACGCCAAATTGTCAAACTGTCAATTACTTTTTAATTCTCTTCTTACCTTAGTCTATGATGATTTTTGGTTTATAAAATTTAAATTATTTTTATCAATATGTGTTTAGCTATTGTATTATAGAGATTATTACGATTGTTTACTAAATAGCTTAATTTTAAATTATATTTATAAAATTCTTTACGCACTCATGGATATGTCCTGGCCGACTACACTTGTCAGAAAACTCAAACTCAAACTCAAACTCAAACTCATTTATTTCAATTAGACCATTACGGCACTTTTGAATGTCAAAAATACAAAAAAGAAAATCAGATGAGATGATGGCCACAAGAAAACTAATATTTGAAATTTTAAAAAGAAAGACTACTTTGAAAACGAGCTGACGAACCGCTGGAGGCAGTCTACCATTAAATCTGAGATAAGAAGCATCAGAAAACAGTTTGGTTTTTGCTGTTACATTTCTATATTACCCAGGGGATTCCACTAAAGATTCCCCTTGGTGCCTCTTCTCCCGATCTTCGGAAGCTATGTCTTGTGACGTCACATTTGAGTAAAAATGTACTCAAATGTGACGTCACACGAGCTTTCGACGAACTGTATCGTCTACATTTTTTGTTTACGTGAAGAAAGTAAAATATGTGTCCGATGTTTCTTGGAAATATACCTGACGGATTTAGATTTAGATTTTTTTGTCATCTACCCTATTAAAAACGTAGGAATATTTATCAAAACATTTGATCTCAACTCCAAAGCATCAAATCCAGGCATTTTCCCACTTTCTCAAGTCAATAAAGTCTAAATTAAAATAACAAAAATTGTAATAGTGTAAAAAAAATCTGTTAAAAACAATATTATTACATGACAGGATTTGAACTCTCAACCTAGAATACCTGCAAAATATTTTCCCCTTTTATAACATCCAACAATTTTAAATTTTAGTCAAAGATCAATAAGAGCAGTACCATTACCGAGCACAAAAATAGTTAAGACTTTCTGTTGTCAAAAACCACTCGCCAGACCCGAAAATAGTTCATAAAATTTTTAACCCGACACGTAACAAGCCACTAGATGTCGTCACCTTCCATTGCAATTTTTCTGCTCAAAGTAAAAGAAATGCATTAGTCTTTTACGGAACTGACGTAGTAATCCTACACCGGTCACACGGTTCGGTGAAGCTATAACTTAATTTAAGAAGCTTCTTGTATTTGTCGGTAATGGTGGCGAGGCGTTTCAAGTTTTAAAAAGCCTGTCTCTTGGAGTATTTGTTTACTTTTAAAGTGGTCTGTTTTTGTATAGCTGAAGATGGTAGAAATTGTCTGTTGTTATGGTATGGTAACACTTATCGTTTTCTGTATTTAATTCGTCTTTGAAAATAGATTATATGTAAATATCGTTACTTTTGAAAATAGGTCAAAGATTTTAAACATTATATAATAATGTATTTTTTAGCGATCCCACTTTGAGTGCAATTAAAAACTTTGCGCACTACCATCAAAAAGAGTAGCTGCCCTTGCTGTTTGGTTAAGGTCATTACGACATGTTTTTTAAATCTCAAAGATTTCAAATTGGCGACCCAATCGAAGTCGTTGCACTTTTTACTTCAACTCCGACAGTACAATAGAATACTAACAAACGAACCATACTGCTTACTACGTGTTTGCCTCCACAAAACTAGGTGACCGACGAGTACTGCCAAAAAGAAAAACAAATGAAAGATGTTTACTCTTCACGCTCCTGCTCCCCGGAGACTAAGAGGCCAGTCATTGTGATGAAGGCATGGCATGCGATATATCTACGTCGAGGGTACGTGGGCACTGGCATATGACCGTCTTACAAAACAGTTTCAATTTTGGTGGACAGAAGGATGGGAACTACGACTCAAAATGTCACATCGCGTCTTTGACCAACCTAACCGCTTGAAATATTTATAATTTAGAATAATATTTTCAACGGATGTTCACTAACGGCCATTTTCAAAAACTTACTATTCGGTTTCGGTAGGTTGCTATCTCTGTCTGTTTGACATTTTGCTTACTGGACGTTTAGAAACAAAACGTCACAGAAAAGCTTTCTTTGTATCAAATCAATCTTTTCTATGAATCAAGTGACAGGTAGGTGACATGGATAGGATAACTTTGTTTATAGAAACACCGATAGCTACGGAAGAAGGCACATTAACCAACAGTTAAACGTAAGTTATAGAAAACGGCCGTAAGTAACTAGGCTCGTTTTCAGTAGTAGCTGAAAGAGCCAAGACCAAAAACAATCGTTTTCTTAGTGTTTCGAATTTACACTACAATTTTGAACTTTTTGGTCATCAGTGTCGTTCATAGAATGTCACTTTATCTAGACCTTTAAACTTTAGTTTTACACTCAAGACATCTTAAAAACTCTTCCGTTTTACAGTTCGCAATAGTTTCTTTTAAATTATTTATGACTCTATCTGTCTTGCTATCTTAAAAATGGACATAACAGAATGAGGTTTTAATTTAGTTTAGCTTTCAGTGTGTTCAGTGTACTGTGGTATAATCGGACACACGTAATACGTGTGTAAAATTTCGTTACTAAAGTCCGTGATAACGATGATTTTGAACACGAATTGCTTCAATAATGCTAACAAAATAAATCGACACAAAGTATAGCTCCTACAAAATTAAATTACTAGATCCAACATCCTATCTTAAGTTACGTAAGTTCCTTCCCTCCGCAGTCTCATATCGGGAAAGCAACACAACCATCAGTACGTCTTAATTCTCTCGCCAATATTACCGCCCGGAGGCCACTTTTCTAAAAACCAATAAATATAATAGCATCGGATATCCTACGAAATAAAAGCAATCGGTTGAGTTCCATTTCGTCCAATATTTCGTATCGGACTTAAATTTTCTGGCGACGAACTTCGATTTATTTGACCAGAGGCCGATTTGGTTTTGGGCGAACGAATTCGGGTTTATTAACTGGTTTTAGTTTTCATTATTATGTCTTTAGGATAGTGGATAAAAGGAATAATCTTGTACTAATAGGTATGTAGGTTGTGGGAATCCGCTGGATGCGAATCACACGGGTCCGGTCAATGTGGTGACAATTGGGGTAGGCCTATGTCCAGCAGTGGACGTCTTTCGGCTGAAATGATGATGATGAGTAGGTACTGCGTGCCTATTATAAGAGTTACTGGCTGGTAAGTCTTCTGATGAACATGGAAAGTTCTAATAAATAAGTCATGAAAGGTACCTCAAGGTTTTACAAAATTAAGACCACTGAGCGAGCATATAATTCATATCATATAATTCATATTATATAGCATATAATTCGATCATAATTATGTTAAGTTACTACTTATGTATGTTATTTATTAAATACATTATACCTTTAAACGACTAATTAGTAGATACAATTGACATAAATCTCCTGGAGATTTAGTAACAGACGGGAGGACGATTAGTGAGTAGTGTAAGCGGGTCTAAATGAAATTTGGTATAAATCGTGAAATTAATAGTCAGGAATATTTTTTTCAAGTAGCACAATAATTTATTGAATAACATCCAATGTTGTTATGTCTAGACATAGTTTATTTACTTTACCACATCTATTTTAGGCCAAAAACAACCACTAAATTGTAACTAACCTACTTTAAAACCACAACATACATATTTAGGTAATAAAATTTATGTTTAATATGGAAATGTTTAAAAATGTACCAGGGTCGCATGAACCGCGAACATATTTCACTGGCCGAGAGCCAATGGCAGGAAGTAGCGTTGCCAAGCCGGTTCAGCACGGTAATGCGGGTAACTGTAGATACGGACCAGAGGATAAAGTACTGAGTTTTTAAACAGTTTCGTTTGATTGGTTAGTGAAAAGGGAGTGGTTTTGGCGCCTTGCAAATAATTAAATAGTTTCAACACACATATTTGTTTGAATAGCAGACGAAAATTGGAAGAAATGTTCCTGCTTTGAAGTAATGAAGTGAGAAATATCATTTTAATCTTATTATAACTGATAAAGCCTCTTTCAAACATTAGACATACCTTTACTATATTCACGTCTTTTTCATGGGGATAGGAAAAAAAAACCAAACGTCACCAGTTAGTTACTCATTAATATATTGGTTAGTGCTATTGTAAGTTGCGACATTAGGGAATCCTTAGTATCAGCTTAGCTTTGATATGACTGTTTAATTTCAATGCGCCCCTAAAACATAGCACTTAAGGTGAAAACGCCAGGGTAGACCGTGAAATGAAATTCAAATTTTCTTATGTTTTTTAGCAATTTGCAGGTCAGTGTCAGGTGTGTTTTCCCCATCATTGCGATATTTTTTTTGTTATAGACCATATCTGGGAACCTTCTAGTTACGGAGACATTAGAGGTCAAAGTTCCAACTTTTTCACAAGTTTTGTAATACATGTTTTAATGTAAGAACTTTATTTTAAACACCTCCACGACCCCCTCACTATTCAATCCATCTACCAGCACAATGTTTTGAGTGCGTTACATTGAGTTTTACCGTAAAACGTGATTTTTCACCCCAAAAAAAGTCATTTCCCAGCAATAATTTTTGCGTAGGGTTACTTAGTTTGATGTACAGAATGCTTGAGTCTGTTTACATCCTGTAAAGTAAAAATCATCAGTACAACCCTCTAAGTTCATTTAATCCAATTGAATTACTTTTTCATGAAATGGAATTGAATTTCGCAGTTACTCTGGCGCTACTTACTCACTACCTTAAAGACAAGTGGAGAAATCTGGGTGTACCAACACAACCCTGTATTAGGAGAATAGCAGTGTGAAGGTATGCTATTTCCAAAGAATTAGGCAACATTTCAGCACAGCCCTACCATCATCATAGCCGAAGATTAGCAACTGGCATCCACACCACAGTAACAGATAGGGTTGACCCAACTTATATTTTAACTTCGCCGATATACGAGCCGCGTCCATAATGTATGAGCCAGCATCGACCGCTTCACCATTACTGAAATTTGGTGGTCATTAAAATTGTAAAGCAGCTACTTAGATACAGGAAATACCGAGTTATATATACCTAACGTCTGGGTTTGATATCTGGATTTATTTCTTTTTTTTTGGGAATCTGAAGTGATTTCAAATTAGTTAAATCTAATTTAAACTTTACTTTGTCCCTTCGTCTGTGAAGCCCGACCGAATCGGTCTGACGCTATTGTTGAACTATTGTGTCTACTTCGCTAACTTATGAAGGTTTAACTGAAGAAACTTTTAAATAAAATAGATCTTGCATTGACTTTTTTGTATATGTACTTAGTGATGTTATTTTGGCAAATCTTCAAAAATGTGTAACTATTACGGCCCTAGTGTAATATAAACAGTGTATTTTCGGCTCAATTAAAATTTTTGTGTCTTTTTTTGAAGAAACTGAAAAGTACTATCCATAATTATTATTATTAAGCATAAAACCAAGTTTGTTATAACAGCACTATTCATTTAGTTGTATTTCTTTAACTGTCTTCTCAGATATTTGAATCAACAAGATTACCAGATTACACAACACTCGAAAGGTTTTTGTGACGCATCAACCTTAATAAATGGATTCTCAACATCAACATAATTTCAGGCGAATAAATAAAATAAACAAAGGTCACTAAAGCACCAATTCCGTACAGTTTTCTCTTTTAAAACAAACCTGCAGTGACAGAATTGCAGCCTGACATTTATACCCAAAGGGAACAAACTCACAAAGACAAATAGTTTTTAGTTTTCTCTAGGGAAAGTAATGACCGATTACTCTCAAACATAAAACGTACCCATCTCTTAAAACTATCCACTTGAAAATGCTATCCTGAAAACAGTTTTTGACATCTAAGAAATATGGTTTTAGCGTCTCCTAGGACATAGCTTATTCAAAGTACGGTACTACAAAATGTTATGAAACAACTTAAGTAAGTATCTATCAGGTTCGAGACAAAGATTTAGATCATTAGACTTCCCCACTGTGTTCACTGTGTCACACGTTTCTGGTTCGCTCTCAATTTTTCTGACTGACCCACGTCTTGGCAATTCCAAATCAAATCAAATCGTTTATTTGTGATACATGGGTTACATGCAGGTGTTCATTACATAATTACATACAAATAATGTCCATTCCATGATCTGCCACTTGGGCATACAAATGATTAAAATAACTTAATGAAAAATATGAGTCCAAAATTCTAATTCCATTTCAGATTAAACATAGATTATAATATTACAATTAGCCATGCATGAACAGACACAAGACAATCAACAACAATAATTAATTATCGTAAGCGGACATAAAATATTGATGAGCTCATTTTTTTTAGCGTGGACAACTTTCCGAGCGATCGAAGTAATAATAATAATAATAAATAAATATCGCTGGACATTAACACACAGCGCCATCTAGTGCCACACTAAGCAACGAGTCTTGTGTCGTGAACACCAGCTAGTTGATATACTACATAGATACTTTTTGTTTGTAAATACATACTTATTATACATATAAACATCCATGACTCGGAAACAAATGTCCATGCTCATTACACAAACATTTGCTCCAACCGGGATTCAAACCCGGGACCCTAAGAACGTAAGGCAGCCTTACCACTGCTGCGCCATTCGGGTCGTCGTACGTTCTGGTTTCGACCCGAACTATGCCCTCACCGTACTTCGGTACGGTGAGGGCATCTTACTATTCAAATCTTTGGTTCGAGACGGCAAAGTTACATGCTTTCTTGCGGTGTGGCCCAAAGTTGAGTATAAACTGATTAGCGACATAGCTGAGGCGTTCTCAGTAAATTGTGTTAGCGGAGCATCTTGCGCCAACAGCTTGGAAACGTCGAAAATTTTCACAAGCTACAGCTTGGTGAGGTACGAAAGTGTAGAATGAGGGCTACGTAATTGGGAGTCGGTTAAAATTGATGTAAATCGTCTATATTCTACATTTTTTATGCTTATATTGGTAAGAAAGGAGCTCGGGGCTAAAAAATAACTGCCACTCGGGTCGATTTGCAAGATAAGTCACGCTTGCCTAGACTAGCCCGTGGATGCACATACCGAGTTTCCTCTACGATCGATGGCAAGTTAAGCCGTTGGTCCCGGCTGTCATTTGTAAATCTTTGTCAGTTGTTACAGGGAGTCAGTGGCCCAAAAGTCTGACAACCGTTTTACCAAGGGGTATCATAACACCGAGTGCTAACTGGGTTGTGGAGATCAGACAGGCGGTCGCTCCATGTAATTACTGGTATTCAACTGTATCCGGTAAGGCTAGAAGCCGAACCGAACAAAGTTTGGAAAAGGCTGGGCAGATAATGATTGGTAAGAAAGACGACGCAGAAGAGACGCTCCATCAGGTTTAAAGTTTGAATTGATTATACTGCCTTTACCTGACTAACTGGATACTTATTAATCAATTAGTTACAAAAGTCTCACACGCCTGTAATTTTACAGGCATCATAATCTCCTGGGTATTACCACTCAACATTTTTCAGTAGCAGTACAGAGCGTGGATCCATGCCTGATTGATGGCTATATTTTCGCCCACTACTACATGGAACTTGAACATAGAGTGCAATATAAGTAGATACACCTCTGCCTAACCCCGAAGGGAATACAGACGTGATGTTATGTTAGTTACGTCATAAGTTCCATCAATTCTGAAAATGCAATTTTTACAGCTTCTTCTTCACGTGTCGATGAACAATATTGTGAAACCATCTTCACAACTCAAAAAAAACCGGCCAAGTTCGAGTTAGACTCGCGCACCGAGGGTTCCGTATTATCTTGTAGGTATTTTGTTATTATACTACATATTTACGGTTTTCAGATTTTTCCCTTTACATGTGCTGTAAGACATTGCTTCTAGGTCAACGGGAACTACCTTATAAGTTTTCGACCCCGAACCTATAGGGTACTTCTGGTTGACCTAGAATTGACAACTATGGTTAAAAGCAAGGTCTTACAGCACAAGTAAAGGAAAAATTCCGAAAAATAAGAATTGTTGAAAATTAAGATAAATGTTGGTACTTACGGTTTCGCGAAAATCTAAATTTGCCCAAATCTTTTTATTGTTTTAACTCAGGACCTTGACTTTTATACACCTAATAAGGACTATACATCTTAGTATCTGGTATAAATTTCAACTTGCTAGGCCAAACCGTTCCTGAGAAAATCGGTGATGACAGACGGACAAAAGAAGGGACAGACGGACAAGAAAGTGATCTTAAAGGGGTTCCTTTTTTACCTTTTGAGGTACGGAACCCTAAAAAGCAAATACGGAAAAGAAATTTTCGGCACTAAAATTCACCTTTCACCTTCACCCCCGAAAAAATTCATCGAAAAGATATCACTCTAAAACTCGCATCTTGATCATCTGCCGAATAAAATGCAATTTTCGTAAAAAAGCCTGCCACGCCTAGCCTAGTCTATTGACATGACACAGGACATGTTGTAAATGCATTTCAACACGAAAGTGGTGGAAAATTCTCGATGCAAAGTGCTTTTAGTTTTTTTTTTTTTCACTTTATTGGGTTAGCATCTTCGTTCAAGCCTGTTAAGTTTTAGTTCTAAACATGGTGATGTCGTTAAAGAATTTTACACTACGATAGCTATACTAATTCCTGATAGAAAGAAAAAGTTTCGTTAGACTCGTACAGGACAAAACAATAAAACAAAATTAAATAAAAGGAAGCCGTGTGGTATCCGGCAGAGTAGAATAGAACCAACCCACTACACTCACGGGTGTCGTCTATGGCGACTAATGTCCGAGGCAGAACACCTTGCGCCTCCGTAGACCAGAGAATGGGCAGCAGCGTTTTCTGTTAGTCTTTCATCACTGCGATCTCCAATCCGCCTGCCAAGCGTGGAGATTACGGCAAATTCCTCCCATCATGGGAGAGGCTTATGTCCAGCAGTGGACGTTATGTTGTTGTAAATAAAAAGAGAACATCAAAATAATAAATTTAAAAACTAACCTATAGAAGGTGTAAACGAACCCTTTACGAAGCCGGCAACCAAGCATTCTGTACATCAATCTCAAGTAACCCTATATTTTTAGGATGAAAAATCAAATTTAATGGTAGAACTCTATGTAACGCACTCAAAACATTGTTCTAATGGATGCATTAAATAGTGCGGTAAAAAAAACATGTATTTCTAAAAAATCTTGTGAAAAAGTTGTCAAAATCTAACATATTCTGTAGTACCTAGTCAAAGATTGACGGGATAGTGGACTCGCTCTAAGGAGATGGATTGGTGAGAACAATATATTGTGATTTTATAAAGAGTGATTCTTAACCCGGCGTCATTGTGGTACGAAATTGTTACACGGATGTTGAGGTGGGTCAATATGACCCGTATATGTAATATACGACCTTTTATATTTATTGAATATATTTTTAATCTTTGTCATTGTAATGCATATTTAGTCTCTGATCTTATGAATAAAAGAAACAAATATTGATCACTGAACATTTATTGCAAGTATTTAAACTTTTACTTAAATTCTTACAAAATTTACAAAATTAAGATCCATTAGAGTTTCATCACCTTACTACACTACAATATAGACTTTTCAGTCACTTAAGGCACTTAAATTATACCTAACTAATATGTCTTTGGAAAAAAGTTTACCAAAACTAATTGGAATCCTCACTATTTACACAATTACTGCAGAAAGGTATGATAAGCTCAGGGCAAATATATTTGTCACAACCTCGACATGTGACTCGTTTTACGATCTGCAACTGGGTTCTAATCATCACTGTCTGAGCATTCCTGTTCCATATCGCTTAGCTGGCTACAAACAGTCAAGTGATCTTCTTCATCCCAATTAGAAAAAACTTAAACGAACCCAAAAACCAAAACTCAGTAATAAAATATATATAAAAATAAGGCGAGAAATTGTTGGTTCATACTTACCTTTTGATTAATTTGCGCGTTTAGCTCCCAGTGCGAACACAGTTTGACTGATTTCTTTTCGAAAACGTTTAGAACACAGCGTTGGCTCCAGGTACTGAGAAGAACGGCGAAATCGCGGCTAAAAAAATATTTGCATTCTTAAACACACTGGGTCATTTTGACCCAACCTCAATGACGCCGGGTTAATCTTACTGAAAAAATCGATCGGATTGATTGATGTGCTACAGCTACAATACATATAATGTGTTGTGGTGTGTCATATAATGTGTTGTAGCTTCTGGTGCTATTGGCAAATCCTCACAAACCCTCCAATCTAAGCATTTCCAGTTTCATTTTCTAAAACACCTCCTTAATATGAACAAATCTTAAGTAAGTATCATTTATTTACAAATCTCTGTAATCGCTCATGTACACAACAAATAAATAAAAAGGATCTCAGTTCTCTAATCATACTTTATTAAAATAGGTATGTCAGCTCTTGTCGCGTTCTTGTTGACAAAATACAACTCGCTTGCTCTAATACCAAGATAACAATAACCACTATATGAATCTTAGGAAGTAAAAAACAGAGTAAGTTTTGCAATGAATGTACGATAAAGTTAAGTTTGCAAAGGCTTATTCGAATTACAACGCTCTACGTTCAAGAGACCAATATTGCGTTCAAAAGTTGATTTGATCCACAAGTAGTTGCTTTGGGTTGAATTACAGACAGACAAACGTAATATATGGAGCCAGTATATTAGTTTTTGTGTTTGTGTTGGTGTCGGTAAGGCGGTTGAACACCTTTAGGTCTTTGTGAACTAATGGCAAGTAAAGAGTTACCCAGTGGGCTGGTCTGAACACTTTGAGAAAACCAACGTTTTCCAAGAGACTCTTTTACGCTTGTGGAGAACCAGGAGAAAACTTTAATAGCTGCTTCGGAGAATAGAGAGAAATGTTACTGCATATTTTGTTACAAGCTACAAGTTATTTTACAGATTTTGAACTGCTTTAAGAACTGTACATAGGTTTTCGAAATCTATGAGACAACGAAAAAGACAGCCATGAAGTTCGTATTTGTGTCCGATTGATGGCAATAGGCTCGCCTCCTATTACATGGTATTTAAACATAACTGACGCAATATGGGTGTAGGTTGACCTCTACAGGTATAATTTTATGTTATGTTGAAACTAAATATTTAATTTGCGGACGGTCAGTTCCATATCTATCTCTCAACGTAATCTAATGCAGTCAGCACTATTCAAAAACGGTCGCAATGTACGAGCAATTCCATTTTCTCTTATGTACGTTTATTGTATTATTTACTTGTCTAAGAATAGAAGATGGCGTCTCGATATACTCCAGAGGATTGCACTATGCATATTGTAACGAGGTGAAACACCTTTATAGAATCTTATTTTGCTAGGAACCTAGGGTACCTAGACAGTTGTTAGTTAGAGCTAGGTGTCTGTCTGCAGTTATGCTGTTGTAAAAGCCAAAACAACGAGGAATAACGATAAAAGTCATCAAGGGAGTCAGAAATTAGATTTCCAGGTACTAGCTGGCTCTGGGCCTTGACAAAGTTATATAATATCATCAGCGTAATTGATAATAGAAAATTCAAAAAGGTCTTTGGACTGACATAAGTCACTGATAAACCTCTTTGTACTAAACAGAAAACTTTTCTATCTAATAAATACCAGAGGCTAGTTGGAACAAAAGTCCACGTAATGGTGCTAATGTGTTGCTTATGTGTAGATATTTAACTAGTCCATCTAAAGAGGTGGAAAGGAGTCGTGTTAAGGGGCAGTTGAGCCTTTTGGAAAAAGGATTTTTATTATTATGTCGATTTATATACCTTTCAAATTTACTTTACGAACTGCAAATACATATAAAACAATTATAAAAATATGTGCAAGTATCAAAATGGGAAATGAATTACAGGGCTTCAAAAATTCGTCCACATAGCTGTTTATATACAGAAAGCTGGCTGTATTGCCACGTTGGATAGCAATACTGATTCTTTGGCCAAAAAAGGCCAGCCCTCTGGTCACGTTAAGAGTCGATCAATCGCTTGGTGATATACTAGGTTGGTACTCCGACCCCATGTCCCTAGTGTTTCAACCCCAAACCTTCAAAATCCAATCTACCTTTTTGAAAAAATTCAAATTAATTCGAAATAAATTAATTTGAATTTGATAATTCTGGTAGGGGGAGAGAGCTTGCAGACCGGTTGATCATCACAGCAGATTTTTTTAGCACTTGAACAAATACTATCTATCCTATCAAGGCGAGTTTTTTTTTTATTCTTCCTTTAACATCCTAGTAAGAAACTACTACAAATACATATCAAACACCCATTCCTTTGAGAAAAAAACCGTCCGCTTATACAAAGAGTAACTAGTTAAATAAAAAGAGACCAGTAAATTGTTGGGTCTTTTTCAAGGGAATTCCTGTTGGCTAGTTCGCTTGTTCTGTGAAAGAGCACTTAGAGCACTCGGGCGAGAAAAAACCAACTAGCTTAGTACCTATGTCTCTTTTAAGGGGTCTGGAAAAAATCTTCGATACATCCTTTGAATTGTATGATTAACGGTTAGATTAACTTGTTAACCTTTACGTTATTTCTGTAAACCAAAATCTTTACCCTGAATAATGATTACTCGGATTATTCTAATGTTCTTCTCGATGTGATGATTTCATTCGTATATATTTTCATATTGGTCAAATGGGCACTATTATGGCCCATCATCATCATCGGTGCCGAAAAAAAAACTAATTGGTCCGTCAGTTAGATTATCAGAAAATGATGACCCGTGTTTTTTCTTTTGTTACGAAAATCAAAATTGACGAAGATATGACGCTTTTAAAATTCTCAATATGTCACGCCTAGGTATAATTTTTAGCTAGTTCTGACGTCACGAGCCCCCACTCCCGAGTTTTGATGCTTTGATGCGAGTATTCATTGATTTACAAAAACAAAAAATACGTGTCCATTAATTTCCAAAACTCTAACTGACGGACTAAATAGATTTGCAATTTTTTGATATTGTCGTCATGCGTATTGTATTCAGAAAAAAAACTTAGAAAAATATTAACCCGTCCTTAAGAATTAACTCCGCTTAGCAACCTACCCCTTTACTTGCAATATCTATTACAGGGGGGCCGTCATTCACCCCTGATGTACATTGTACGTACTCGTTAACGCATAGGTCTAGCCCATTGATTGCGATATTGCCCATGGGTGGCGCCCATCCGTGTGTGAACTAAGCTTTATACACTATGCAAGGGTCAAGTGGGAATGTAATGAATTACTTAAAATGCCGATGATTTAAAAAAAATATTTGTAAAAGTGGACGTCTTTCGGCTGAAATGATGATGATGATGTAAAAGTAAATTGAATGACGGCTTTCCGAAAATTACAATTAGGGAAACGGAATGATGAATTACAATTAGGGAAACGGAATGAGGAATCACAATTAGGGTAACAAAATGAGGAATTACAATTAGGGAAACTGAATGAGGAATTACAATTAGGGAAACGGAATGAGGAATTATAATTAGGGAAACGGAATAAGGAATTACAATTGGGGAAACGGAATGCGGAATTACAATTAGGGAAACGGAGTGAGGAATTACAATTAGGGAAACGGAATGAGGAATCACAATTAGGGTAACAAAATGAGGAATTACAATTAGGGAAACTGAATGAGGAATTACAATTAGGGAAACGGAATGAGGAATTATAATTAGGGAAACGGAATAAGGAATTACAATTGGGGAAACGGAATGCGGAATTACAATTAGGGAAACGGAGTGAGGAATTACAATTAGGGAAACGGAATGAGGAATTACAATTAGGGAAACGGAATGAGGAATTACAATTAAGGAAACGGAATGAGGAATTACAATTAGGGAAACGGAATGAGGAATTACAATTAGGGAAACGGAATGAGGAATTACAATTAGGGAAACGGAATGAAGAATTACAATTAGGGAAACGGAATGAGGAATTACAACTAGGGAAACGGAATAAGGAATTACAATTAGGGAAACGGAGTGAGGAATTACAATTAGGGAAACGGAATGAGGAATTACAATTAGGGAAACGGAATGAAGAATTACAATTAGGGAAACGGAATGAGGAATTACAACTAGGGAAACGGAATAAGGAATTACAATTAGGGAAACGGAATGAGGAATTAAAATTAGAGAAACGGAATGAGGAATTACAATTAGGGAAACGGAATGAGGAATTTTGGAAACCGTTTGCAAGGTGAACCAAAGTTCCCATAAATTATGAATCTGATTTTGGAATGAAGAAACTATTATTATTTTGGCATTTTATTCCTTCATCCAAAACTCTTTACGCTTAAAACACTGCAAACAAAACACCTCTCCATTACGTTTGTTTAATTTTTTTTTCAAACATTTTATTTTACTATGTTTGAAATAAAATTTTTTCGTGCAAAACAATCAACAAATTTGCCGCAGCTGGACCTCTGAGAGATTTAAGCTTACTGTGCACTGGAGTGTAAAATAAAACGTCTACAGTTTCTGTCCTTTGGAATCCATTTCAGGAATACCAATTAAAGAATCTGTGTGATGGTCTAGATTTATATTCCTATCTCATACAAACCTAGTTGAAGAATCTTTCGTAGTCTGGCTGAAAAACAGAGCGTGCTGTCGAGCACATGGTCGATAATACCGCGTACGATAGCATTACAACTCTATTTCTTGCTCTAGCAATGACGGTTCTGAGTGACGGAAAAGGATAGGATCATGGAAAAATGCGATTCCGTACTGGTAGATAAGTTTGAACTCTTAAGGAGAATGCTATAGGGTAGCTTATCCCCCTGTATCGGTGTCAAGTTGTATGTTTATCAAACAAAAATTCGTGACCCTAACAAAAAGCCTTACAGAACTGTAATTTTAAAATCAGTTTGTACTTGTTCAGTAACTGGGCATAAGGTAGGAAAGATCTGTGGCACCTGTAGTAGAAAGGAGACAGATTTTTTTAGGCCCTCTTCGATGTTGCATAAATGTTATTCATATTACACAAAAAAAGTAACCATTGCATTTAATAAACGAAAGTTTACATAGAAACGAAACCGGAATCTTAAAATCATATTAAATAAGTTTTATTATGATATTTTTCTGCGAGTCAAATCATTCCTGTTGTGGTCAATGTCATTTGACAAAAAATACTTACGTGACTAAGGGCGTTTTTTACGTTTTTGTAAACGTAAAAGGTACGGTCCCCAGTGGTAATAATAATCTGCTTTAAATAAAATAGAAATGGAATCGAATATAAAAAGAAATATTATTAAACTGTGCTTTTTTTAATGCTATTTTTAAAGGTTTACACTAAAATCGCGTAGATGGTTATAGAGAAATCCAAACAAATTGGCGCACGTCTGTAGTATCTTACAATGCACAATCAATTGACATAGCGGCTTTGTGGAGTATGCGCTGTACTTGCATATGCCATTTTCATGATATATTTTTGTAGTAAGTGCGAAATCTTTGCAAAAACACTTTTACGAAAATCGAAATAAACAGAAAGAGTAAATGCCAAAATAAAGAAGTTGTCTGTCAACCGCTAAAAAGGCGGATTTACAACGCTCCATGCCAAGTTGATTGTTTAAACTATCTATGCGATTTTAGCGTAAACCTTCAAAAATAGCATTAAAAATGCTGTTTATAATATATATGTTTAATAATATTTGTTTTCATATTCTATTCTATTTTAATTAAAGCAGATATTATTACCACTGGGTACCGTACTTTTTTTTGTAAACGGAAAAAACGCCCCTATTCACGTAAGTATTTTTGGTCAAATGACATTGACCACAACAGGAATGATTTGACTCGCAAAAAATATCATAATATAACTTATTTATTATCATTTTAAGATGCCGGTATCGTTTTTATGTAATCTCTCGTTTATTACTATAGTAAAATGGTGACTTTTTTTGGAGTGATATGAATAATAAATGCAACATCTAAGTGGGCCTAAAAAAAACTGTCTCCTTTAGTCTTAAAATCTGCCATTTTCGAAAAGTTACAAAAGATAATCTCCGAAATGCACCATTTATGCTGGCAAGAAGAAGTATCTTAAGAAACGTTCCTAATAGAGATCTTCTTTAAAACTATTGTTTGAAATCCTTTAACGCATCCAAAAATATATCGCTCAACCACTTCAAAAGCCAAAAGGTCCAGCTCACATTCCTCCATAGTGTACAGCAAATACAAACTAGTCGTCTCGAACGATTTTTGAATGCATCGTGAGCACGACTGTACCAATTACTCGTGCGGCCGGCCTCCGCGAAATATTCCGGACTGACCCGACTCAGAGCGATTTTAAATTGAATTTTTGAGAATTACGACGACAATTTTCGGAGTAACGTGGAATGTAGAGGTGAGCGTTGTGGATGGTAATGCTGCGGTTTTATTTCATAAAAGGTAAGTAATTTTAGTTGCTAAGATCTACAAGTTCTGACAGGATACTACAGTTCACTTTTCCCTGCCGCTATCCCAATTTATTTGGAGGTGCAGCATGCTTCATCCATGGATATGACATTTTTAGAACTTACCATTTCATGATTATCATCATGAAATGGTAAGTTCTAAAAATGAGTCTCCAATTGACAGGTATTATTAATGAATGGCAGATGATAAACTCCGCCAGTTTAAAAAGGGTTTTTGGCGTATCTAATCGATTTATCAGCCCGTTCATTATCTTACAGTCAGCAACACGTTTTTTTTTTCCATTCTCCTCTGTCAACCGTAATAACAGCCGTTTACAGATTGAAATAAAATTCAGAGAATGGAATTAAATTCTTTACAATTTACAGACTGATTATTTTCATGTTAAAAGGGCCATTTGGATCATTACTTATATGTATAATTACCATAGATTACAAACACTTCCTCTCAAACTCATCCCTCGTATATTTTACGTTATCCACTTCCAATTTTCAAAGTAAGGAATACATACGTACGTTTGAAATTACTGTGCCGTCGATTCTGTGTTTGGAAAATGGTTTTAGAGATGCACTCTTCATGGTTGTACTTACGTTTCTCCATTTTAGGGTACCGCAATTTATCAATTTTTTTAAATCATGGGTATTTCTTTTATCCCGAGATTGCCCCATAGAAAGAGGAGAGACAAACATGTGGCAGAAATGAGAATGGTAAGGGGGATGTGTGGTGGTACGCGAATGGATAAAGTAAGAAATGAGTACATGAACGGAAGCTGAAGGTGGCGCCGGTGACTGAAAAGTTGTGTGGTATAGTCGGTTGTCGTGGTCTGGGCATGTGATGCGGAGAAATGAGGATAACGTCGTGAGACTATAAGAGTAGAACACGACTAAAGAAAGGACGTTGAAAGGAGTCCTGTAGTTTGGAGTCATCTCGGCTAATCAAATGTTTTTTCTGTTTTTCATAATTGGCGTAATGTTCGATTATTTTTAATGTTAATGTACACTATTAAAGGCGCCAAACTCGTCGCTCAGTTTTGGGCCGACACAATTTCGATTGCCATCGATACTCTAAGTGCTCATTTCTTTAGACGCGGCGTGTCGGGGTGCGCGGTGCGCTGCGCGTCGCGCGTTGAGTTGTGCTTTTTTTTCGTTTACGGAGAGGCGGCACGTGCAGCAGTCCGCATTATCACACGCCCAAACACAAACATATGGCAAAGTACGATGTTGTTTACGGAGAAGTCTCTTTGTGTTCTTCTTCTCGCGAATAAATAAATAATCCAGTCTAATTCACATAAGTTTATTGAATAAATACTTTTGTCAGTGCAACTTACGAATAACATTGTTATCTAGTGTTTATGTGTTTATGCCCGCCGCGTTGCCCCCTGCCGCGTTGGACGGCGCGTGCACCGCCGCGTCCGACGCGGCATTCGACGCTGCATCTCAAGCAAACGCGCGTAAAAACGCTTCTCCGTAAACGCTCTCATACATTGCCATATGTTTGAATTTTAAGCGGCCCGCGCTGCCCGACGCGACGTGCAACGCGCCGCGTGTCCGTAAATGAGCCCTAAGAAGAAGATTACACATTGGCAAAACAATTTTTTTTTGTTTTTGCAGTTACTCGTCTCAAATTCACACCATAACGACATTTTTAAGTGTATTTAGAGTAAATCACTACATAACAACGAAAATACACACTTTTCGAAATAACACAGAAAATAAATCTGATGAAATCCTGTAAGCCTAGCGCAGCGCAGCAATGTTCACAAGCAGCTTACACAGGCACATAACCACGTAACATTGCGGTTTTGAAATGAACTCTTTATTTATCATGTGCTCCTGGTTGATTGTATATAGTGTGTGGAAGGGGTAGGCAGCATTTCTGCAAATTGAAATTTTTTTCTATCTTTCAACACAGGACATAGCGTGAAATTAAATAAAATTAATCTCGAAACTGGCATTTTTTTTTAAAACATACATGATGTTAAGTCACAATAAAATATGAGCTGAGCCATCAAAATAGTAGCAATAATGACGTATTTATTCACTACATTAAACATGAATTTGCTTGGCTTTTATGTAAAATATAAAACTTCTTGACATTTTTAATCCAAAAGAATTTGAAAGAACCTTTGTACATTTAAACACCTGTATTTTCTTCTTTAGGTACATCTTCCCATAAATAATAGTAAAATAATACATTTCTGACATTATGTAAGATTTCATCCTGGCTAATCTCTTCTACCCAAGACCTAGAGCGCCTGTTACCAGGCTCTCATAAGCTTGAAACAACTGTAAAAATACAAACAGAAACATTAAGCCTCACCGCAAAGCAACAGAGCATCGAATAAAATGGAATTCTTCATCGTTAATTTTCTCTTTGTTTTTCTCAAACGGTACACAAAATAGTTGAGCAACTTCCACTTAATTGTAAATATATAAAAGTTAATTTCCAAGAGTATTTTGTTGAGAATTTATACAAAGCTTTTTGAGGTAACTTGGTAGTGTTGCGGTTTCGTCTCCCGGGACCGGGCTATTATTATATTTTTGTGTTTAGAGAGCCAATATTTCTAGGCTCCGGTTGCTAAATAATTTCTAGCTTGCTTACTTGATTGGCTTCTCCTTTGATTAATCTTGAAGCCAGACTAGTCGCAGAAAAGACCATTCAGTACTTACAAAGGAGGTATGAGTAAAATTGTTCTGAGAATCATGACGTCGTGCTACGCCCACGCTACGAGACTCTGGTGCTACAGCGTAGCTATTGCTACGACGTAGCGAACGCTACGAAAAGTTAAAGAATGAATTGAGTGATTTTTTGGAACATCATTATTTGCATGCGTTATGTGTACACAAGCGTGACGGATTATTTACACAGCTTTGTAATAAAAAAACGATTATATTCCTTGCTTTCATGGTTATTTTTATAACGCACACCATTTTTATCACATAACATCAATTTAAAAATACTGGTAAAATTAACCTTATAGTAAGGTAATACAAGCAGAGGCCTAGTAACCTTTGTTACCTTCCGTATCCCACCGTACCCATAATATATAAATTTACGGACATCCCCAGGCAATAAACTCCTTTCTTACAACGTTTTAAAGCATAAAATAGCCGAAATATTATCTGAAGGAGCTATATTTTGACCTTTACGATGTTAATTCATTGGATGATTCTTCTTATCGTGTTAATAAATTGAGGAGAACGTTTGATTGGGTCTATGTAATTATAATTAACGAGGACTTTATCTATTAACGTTAAATCTTATGGTCAATTTAGTATTTACCTGTTGGTTTTAGAGGATTGTTGACTATTAATCATCAGGAAGCTGTCGCCGGATTGAAGTAACTTTTAATTATTGTGATCGCCAACATCTGGATGGACCACTTACGACAAAGGGCTTGTTGTTAAAGACTAGTTTAAAAAGAAAAAAAATCATCTCAACACATTTAACAAGTAGTAGTAGTAGTTAGTAGTTTTCATTAATTCCGCCTTTGAACAGCTTTCTTATATTTGCTCATTTTTAATTTTACAAATATCATATTGGTGTCGATTCTGTTGTGCACAAACTAAACTTAATTTAGGCTATTGCCATCTTTTTCTTTCTAAGAGGCAATATTCATTACTGAGGCAATATTAATTACAGGCAAAATTCATTTATAGTGCGTGCAAGTAGAAACTTTAATAACATGTGTAAACAGCATGATTTCGATACTTTCATAACGAGTGTGTCTTCAGCCAGAAAGTGCCTGAGCCTTAGCTTTTTTAATTAAGATTTTGTTTGTTCAGGCTTTTAATAAGTATTGTATTAAATGTGTCATAATATAAGATGTGAATTTAGTTTAGTTTAAGCTTGAATGTTATCCTGTATTTTTTTTGTAGCAGTATTATGTTGTTCACACTTTGTCTTTAAAATCAGTTTTTAGAAGTGAGGACTTTTAATTGGCTGTCAGTCTCACATACTATTTTTTAATCTGTTTATCTTAGCTGTAAGTCTTCCATAGTTAATAAATAAATAAATAAAAAAGAGGCGGACGTAATTTAGAGCTGCCAAATTTAATTGGAACTAATATTTCCATACAAATGAAGGGTGCACGTAAAAACATGTCGACTAAAAACACGGTGAAGCGCAAGGCAGAAACTAGTTTGACATCTCTAACTTAGTTCATACCTATAGCCGTCCTTTTCTGGCACTGCCTTTTAGTAGCAGATAGCAATAAAAGATAACAAAAGATACCACTATCAGAAATGCTCGTGACCTAATAATAACAGCAACTCAGCTTGATCTTTAGGTAAAGCCACGCTTGCCTAGATTGGTCCGTGGATGAGTGGCCATCCATAACATACCCAGTTTTCTCTTTGCCTCGGAAAATACGTTAAGCCGTTGATCACAGCTGTCATTTGTATATCTTTGACAATCGTTACAGGTAGTCAGCGGTCCAAAAGCCTGACAACCAGTCTTACCAAGGGGGTCGTATTACCCAGTACTAATTGAATTGTGCAGATCAGATAGGCAGGCGCTTCATTTAAAATACTGGTATTCAGCTGCATCCGGTTGGACTGGACACGCACAAATAAGGCTTGGCAGATGATGCATATTTTATAAATAAACAAAACATGTAGGAACATATTATTGGTTATTCACCTTATAGATAGTGCCTTGTTTTATTTTCAATGCTATATGGGTAGACCTTTTATTTTATTACCGGTAACTGCACAACATTTTTACGAGACAATAATGCAGCAAGTGCTCCTGATGTGTTATATTTTAGTATGCCTTCTGTGACGTCACCCCCGGGAAGCCGCCAAATGTTTCAGAACTCAAAGAGACACGGTTTTACAACTCCTATAAAAATAATATAAACAATTTTTCTAACTTCGAACATTACCGTTTTAATACACTGCGGGCCAATACAGAGAGCAATAACTCAATTCTCACGCACTAACTTCTGAGGGCATTACCGAAGTACTGATCGAGCGCTTTAACTTCTCACTCACAAGTTCGCATATATTTTCGTGCAATAACAACCTTTGTCTGAGATCATTTCAATAATATCCCAAGTTTAATAGCAATGCTCCACAGGCTCGAGGCAGTAATAAAATTTAACGTGTCGTTGCCGAGTTTTGTGACTTTACCTAAATTTATTGCTAAAACTTTTTCACGCGATCCATTTGTTAATCTCGGGCGTTGCGTATTCACATTTGAAAAATACGACAAGCGATATGTTTCGCTTTTTTTGGGCTAACGGGTGTCGTGTCGCGAAAACTTGTGTGTGTGTAGTTTTTGTGGCCCCAATTGTAACGTTGAATGCTCCCGATTCAGTGTTTTTTTTTAAAAATTGATTTTTGTTATCGTTAATTTTAACAAAATGGGACTGTGATCCGGTGTTTCTTTTTATTTATTGGGTACCAATAAAATAACCGATTTAACCTACGTAGAACACAGAGAGTTCCTCAACAAATCTAAAGGTAATTTAAAACAACTTATTCCCCACACAAGCCCATTAAAAGACCCTTTCACACCTCATTATACACCTATGTAATGGTAAATCCTACCTATTTACCTGCTTACCATAAAATGCGAATATAACTCACGCACAAACTTCAACTTTGATGAGTTGTGAAGTTTCAAGGATACACATAAGTACTTATACTTATGTGTATTTAAAACAGCGTATGTGGTGGAGGCGACTGTTAATGTATGTGAAAGGTATTTATGGGTATTTATTTTGTAATGCCACAAGACATTCTCTAACAGTAAACCTTTAGCCATATCAATATTACTGTCTCATCCAGGTTTTATTTATTACCTACGATAAGTAAATACAATAGTCTAATATTCTGATAATCCGATCCGTTTGGCCTTTACAAGACTGAATTATTATCAATACTTACCTCAAAGTTTTGCTTACCTTTTCTATGTAAAATACTGTAAAAATAAATAGGTAAGTAAAGTATCAAGGCCTTACGATTTTGTTCTCGAGAAACTTGGGTTTTCCATTATCTCATGGGTACAATATATTTTCTAGGATGAAAAGTTTCCTCGCAGTCTCGTCGTAGATTCAGAATACAGACGCAACTACTTTATTTTGTGTTGATTTTGTGAATTAAAAGTTTTGGATAAAAAGGAGATGCTTAAGTGAGGTTTTATGATTTTATGTAGGTTTTATGATGGTGTGTGAGTGTGTGAGTTGTGTCTCATTGTAATTTAATACCCTGGCCAAATGTTTTATGAAGTTGGCAGGTAATGCCAACTGCTGATACGAGTAAAGAGAAAATGCAATAATGCACCCATCGATTAATGACCGAGAACCATAAACGTTACTTAGCACATGCTTTTAATTTTACATGTTCCAATGTCTATCATACACTTGTAGTTTGATAGTCAAACACTGACAACAATAACGTTCAGCCAAACCCCGGTCTGAAGATTTTTTGATTGGCTAAGAGCAAGATGATTTATTTAAAAGAACCAAAACTGTAAGAGGTGTTCGTAGTTTAGTTGAAACCATTTCTTTTAAAATACCTTTTAAATATACCTCCAAAATAAATTCGGTAACCTACTCCACTCCAATAACAGGTGCCTCCACCCTCCTCGGATGTTGTGTACGTGAATTAAATGAAACTGTCAGCGGCAATAACAAAGATACGAACTTTAGAAACAATCTTAATCAATGGCGGTACGATTTTAAATAATATCGATCGGCAACATGGCGTTTGCGTTATAGAAAATTCTGAAAACTTCTTACTGTTTACGGCGAAGTTATTTCTAGGAATTGATTAAACAACACGTATAGGGTATACGTGTTGTTATGTTGAATATTCTAGGTATTTTGTAATAATTTAGAATTCAAAACGATATGAGAATAATTTTGTTAAATAAAACATTTTTCAATTAAATGCTCTGCAAAAGAAATATACCTGCACAAAAAGAGCACGCAGAAATAGCAAGCATTAATCAAATTATTAAAAACATGCATAATAATCAGCCTTTACCTTAATGTCCACAGGCATACATACCTCCTCTCTATGAGAGGGAGTGGGCTATTCAACAAGAGGTCCCAGAGCGGGTTGATAGATGTCACATGTCTTTGAATTTTTGGTTCGAGGACATGCCGCTTTCGTCTCGATGATTTCCTTCAACGGTTTGAGAGAAATGGTGATGTAAATAAACGACATTGCAAGCCTGATAGGATTCGAACCTACGTCCTACATCTCGTAAGTCTAGGCCCAAACCAATGGGGCACCACTGCTTGTGAGAGGGTAATGAGAGACATCACTTTTTCTAAATTAAATGAATTAAAGGATCTCACAATAATACGTACAGCTCTCAATTTGAAGTCTAGTCATAATAATTATTATAAGGTTTCTCGTTATTTTCTTTTTAATTTTTGGCATTTGATAAAATATCTATCAGTTTATTTTATCTGTTTATGTGTATCAGTATCAATCTAGGTATATAAATTCTAGTTAACAAGAAGTTAGTTTTTTTAGACATTATTTTGTACCCTATCACTAAGTTTTCCTATTTGACCCAAAGGTTGACTGGTAGAGAATGCCTTGTGTCATTAAGTCCGCCTATGTACCACTCTTGTACATGAAGTTTAAATAAATAAACAAATACGTGGAAAAATCGTGGTCTATCAAAACCAAGTACATAATTACACAAAACGACTGAAAGTATTACGACCTAATAATGAACATATCCTCGAACATTTATTTAAACTCGCATACAAAATGTAACAAACCTAGCTTTGACAAATGAAGCCAAATTACGCCTCCATCATTTTAAGCCGTCATGAATAAGTTTAGATATAAAATATTTTATATCTGCTGTATTTGTTCGTAGAAATGGAATGTGAAGAATTAGCTGACAGAGCCTTAACTTTAAGCAACAGCGCCACTAAGGTATGCAGGAATGAGGTGGTTATCTGGTCGCAAGGTCTTGAAGGGCCTCTGACAACCCTTTGTCTAGATTTCAAGTTCCAGGTATAACTGTATTATTATAAAATTTTAAAAGTATTGAACCTGAATTCCGGCTGTCTATAAGCAACAGAATCGCGGAATGACAACAGGGGTTGTTGGTGTACGATTCATCAAAAATGGTATATTTCATTTATTTATTTCATAAACAATGTTTACATTGTGTCGAAAATTCATTAAAAACTAACACAACACGGATTTTAATGTTTACAATTCAATAATGAAATAATAAAAATTCGATACATTAGCAAAATAAAAACAAAAAGTTATTAAAAAGTAAATCCAAATAAATCATTAAAAAAACGAAAAAAATAAGTCATGTCAATAAAAGGTAAATCATGTAAATAAAAAATCACACAATTAAAAAAAAATATATAGCGTGTTGTTACCATCACAAAAACGTATACAAGACATGCGATAGCGTATCTTTCGCAGCGAGATTGTGACTGTGGTCTCTGTCGCATATCTACTCCTGTACCTACTAATAAGACACTTTACAAAGGGAATTACACGCTTTGGATATCAGAATTAATGATCTAATACTCCTGGTTTAAAACTTGGAATAACTCAGGGATATGTACATAATAATGAGTTCATATTCTGAAGTTCTTGTGTGGATCAAATTTGTTGGTTTGTAAATACGAGTGCTTCCTACCTTAATTTTGAAGCAATTAGTTTGAAGATGATGTGGATGTGGTTCCTTTAAGTGCTGTATTCCTGGTACAATGTAATGAATTCCAGCTATTTATGAGAGAAGTAGTTTCAAGTATGAAATTATTTTCAGTTGGTTTTCTCATTTGCTTATTCACTTTTCATGTTATCGAGAAATTTTTAATCAGTTGTTTAAAAAACAAATCAGCAGGTACCTCCAAAAGTGCAATACTTACACGGTCAAAATGTATGGAACAGCTGTTTTTTTTTAATTACCAATGCGAACTTTCAATGTACCTACTGAATACATGGTAACTGTTTATACATGGGTGTCTCTTCGACCCTGTGTACTATAGTCTTATATCAAGCAACTTAACTTAATTACTAGTACAAGAGTTGATAATGTTTTACTAACAGGAACAACTACTCAAAACAAAACAATTCCCCACAAAAATGCTAGTGCCCCAAACTACGGTAGCAAAGTAAATATTTTAACGTCTCAAGTCAACTGTAATTCACGGTTAAATGTAAGCAAAACTTAGTTTATAATAACATGATATTTTCATATTTCCCCGTAACAACGTGGAATGATGCCACGGGTACAAAGTATGAAGTCTTGGACTTGGATACACTTGGGATGTGGGCTGAGTGATGAGCGACTGCGGTTTGGGAAGTTTTATTATTATTTATAGTTTTTAGTAACCATAATATATAAAGCTGGTTTGGGATGATGGTCCGTAATTTATTTAAGTAGGTACCTACCACCATGAAAAAGATCAGCTCCTTAAGCAAAACTATCCTCTTAGAAAATCAATTGCTTCATATTACTGAAAAACTGTAGGTATAATAGTGGATTTATATCTAGGCAATAAAATAATTATGTCATTTCATTCATTTAATTTCATTAAAAAAATAGCTGCCTACAGTTTTACAACTAATGAAAAATAATATATTCTGCAGTGACGAGAGATAATAAAACTTTCCTCGTGTGAATTTTACAGGATGATTCAATTTTAGCTGCAACTGCTCGGAATATTTCGTTTAGTTTATATTGTAGATAATTTCAAAGGGATAAGATTGTCAAGTCAAAGGGCCCTCCCTCCCTTTGAGTTGACAATCTTATCCCTTTGAAATTTAACAAATTAATAAGAATGAATCCGTCCGGTAACAAATAGTACGTAACGTGATTAGTTAGACCCCTCCTTCCACTTCTAACAAATAACTGTCCTTGCTCCGCCAACCCCGCTCCCTCTCTTAACCTGGACTACATTGTTAACAAAGTTGCGCGGTGTATTCATACCAGTTTACTGGCAACTTTTAACTGGCCAGATGTGGCTCAGCCTCTCCCGGGTATGAATCTGATTTGCTTGCAGATTAATACGGGAGGCAAAACTTTTTTTTATTTAACTACAGACGAATGTTTCCAAGAGTTCTTATAGCTTCAAGAGGCCCCGAAGTTTTGCATTTAGGGGAGATATTTTTGTTTTTAATTTAGTAATAAATCTAATTAAAATACTGTTACTTGCGCGCGTTACCTAATTCAAGATGGCGGCGTTTGAGAAAGTTCTGCCTGTGTTTCGTGTGGGATTATGGGACTTTCTTGTCACATTTTGTGAGAATTAAGGCGACGTATTTAAAATATAATTTGGTTTTTTTATTTCTTGATTTATTTTTACAATGTGTGTCGCGTTGGTCTAGTGGTAGCTAAAGCATTTGATTAAAGGGTTTGATTCCCGGGTCAGACAAGGTGTTATTGGGTTTTTCCACCAGGAATTCCTCAGTAGCAGCCACGGAGTCTGGACTTGGGTTGATGGCCAGGCTCGCCTCCCATTACACGGGACTTAAATCATAACTGGTGAAATGTGTTTGTACTATTAGGTACACCTCTGACTAACCCTTCGGGGATTAGAGGATTGATTACATTATCGTGTTATCTAATAATTATCTACCCCCATCCCATCCTATTTAGGGCCGGCGCAACACGTTTTTTTCTTCCATTTTCCCCTGTCTGTCGTAACGGTATCATTTACTCCTTTCTCTTTCATATCATTCCTTACACAATCCATTCATCTTTTCTTTGGTCTTCCTCTTCCTCTCTATACATCAACAGTCACGTCCATCACTCTTTTAGTCACATACGTTTTATCCCTCCTCATAACATGTCTAAACCAAGAGAAAAGACGTGTTTTGTTTTAAAAATCTACATAAACACAACAAAAAATGTCTGTGATCACTAGCAAAAGCTGATATAATTTTTTAAATTGAACTTTATCAAGAAAAATTATTTGTTGTGTGTTTTCTTTAAATAAAAATACCCTGTTTGAAATAAAAAAATAAAACAAGAAATCATAATATATAATACTGTGGTGGTGTAATTGTCACAAGAGGCACTGCTCCACACAAATTACAGGACAACCAGCTATGGTGGTTTGGTCCATCCTCATTGTTAGATAAACATTTTCAGCACAATGTTGCTACCTCCATTCAAAATAATGAACAGAATGTTGCTGTCTCAATTTCAGAAATTGAAGATTCCCCCACACTTAACCATGTTATTGTGTGTAATCTGCAACAAAAAATGGCTCAAGTTTCAGATGATATTTTTGAAAAATACTCTGATTTTAATAAACTTCAAAGAGTCGTCACTCTACTCTTACGGTTCAAACATAACATTTTAAATCGGAATGATAAATTAATTGGTTCACTAATGCCAAAAGAGCTACAGTCTTCTAACTTAGTCATTATAAGACAAGTTCAGCATAAAGCATTTTCAAGTGAAATTCAATTGTTAGAGAAAGGAAGTCAAATAAAAAATCACATGGCTAGTTTGCATCACTTCTTAGACTGCAATACTATTCTAAGAGTAGGTGGTCGCCTCCAAAATGCAACCAACTTGTCACATGACAAAAAGCACCCGATTATTCTTCCAAAGTCTAACCACATTACCAATTTGATCATTATAAAGGAACATTTAAGACTACTACATGCTGGTGCAAAGCTAGTATTAAGCTCTCTTTCTCAAAGGTTTTGGCTATTAAATGGCATCAGAGAAGTTAAAAAAGTTGTCCACAAGTGCGTCAAATGCTTCCGCCTTAAAGCAGTAGCTGCAAAGCAATTAATGGGTTTTCTACCATCGCATAGAATATCAACAGGTAGAGCCTTTGAAATATCAGGCGTAGATTTTTGCGGTCCATTTGACATTAAAGTAGCACGGATTAGGAAACCAATAACAAAAAAGAGCTATGTCGCATTATTTGTTTGTTTTGCTACAAAAGCAATCCACATTGAACTGGTGAGTGACATGACTACTGCAGCTTTCCTGGCATGCCTTCAGCGCTTTATAGCTAGAAGAGGATTGCCATCCTTAATTTACTGTGACAATGCAAAAACATTTAAAGGAGCTGAAAATAAATTAAAAGAATTGTATGAATTACACTCATTCAAATGTCATGTAGACAATGTAGAGAATTTTTGCTCTACAAAACTTATTAGTTTCCAGTACATACCTAGTTACTCTCCCGAATTTGGCGGGCTCTGGGAAGCCGGAGTGAAAAGTGCCAAACATCACATCCGGAGAGTAATTGGTAAAGTATCATTGACATTTGAAGAATTCAATACTGTACTCACACAAATAGAGTCAATTTTAAATTCAAGGCCACTTCTTCCCTTGAGTAGTGATGTTTCAGATTTAAATTACCTGACCCCAGGCCATTTCCTGGTAGGAACTGCACTTACAAGCTACCCAGAGTTGGATGTGACCAAGAAAAATATTAATAAAATACAAAATGAAAACAAGATTTTTGGAATCTCTGGTCCAGAGATTATTTAACTTCCCTACAAAATAGACCCAAAGGGAAGTATAGTAAGTATAGCATATATAGTATATCATAATTTAAAAGAGGGAGATTTGGTTATTGTCAAACAAAAGGACATGTCTCCTCTAAATTGGCCCATGGGGCGCATTGTTAAAACTATTCCTGGACCAGATGGTAGAGTCAGGGTCGCAGAAGTGAGAATGGGGCCTAAAAATAATGTTTACTTAAGGTCCTAAACCAAATTATGGCCTGTGCCCATAAAAGATAATTTAGATTAAGTTAATATAAAGATATAAAAATAAGTTAGTTTTTAATTAAGAATATATTCAGTAAAATTGTGTCACACCCTCTGTGTTGATAATTACTTAAATATTTATGTTTACAACCGTTTATATATATTTTCTCAAACAACTATTTATGTAAAATAATTTATAACTTAAACTTACCTATCAAACTTAGCAAACCCAGTTACCTATGGTTGGTGCATTTTGCCCGCCCCAACTTATGTTCAATACAAAACATAAAATAGTATGAAATAATAGAAATAAGTAGTATTTTAAGCTATTGTAATAGCAACACTAGAATTAGTATTTTTTGTTTTGACCACTCCGGTGGCCATATTTTTTTCCTCTCACTTTTTCAACTGTGCTATGAACCAGTCACATTGTTTTTTATAAAACTAAAATAAAATACTTAAAATTTATTAGCCTTTTAATTCAGGCTAATTGTGGTAAGGTAACAAAAAAGATTTCGATTTTTCAAAGTGATCGCAAACTTTTTTTGATGTGTGTACTACTAACCCGATTGTATGTTATATATTTTTTTGTAGTTTATTTGTTGATTTTCCAATGTAACCTAAATAGAGATAGAAGGCTAGCCAACACAGTTACCGATAACGATGACACGCCGCTTGTGCCCGCCAATGAATGTCTATCCGACGTCCATTACTGAATAGGCTGTTTTCAGCCGGGCCAGTTTTCAACGTGTAGGCTTTTTATTTACTTATAGATTCTCTAGTCAGTATAAGAGTAGAGGGACACCGAAGAAACGACGATGGATGGACTGTGTAAAGTATGATATGGCATGAAAGAAGCTGTCTGATGAGATGACGAGTAATCATAGAGAAGTAGAAAAAGACATGCTGCGCCGACCTTGAATGAATTGGGATAGTGGCAAGAGAATAATAATAATAATATATTAATAAATATCGTGTCGTGGACACCAGATAGTTGATATACTGCATAGATACTTTTTGTTTGTAAATACATACTTAATATACATATAAACATCCATGACTCGGAAACAAATGCCCATGCTCATCACACAAATATTTGCTCCGACCGGGATTCGAACCCGGGACCCCTTTTTTTTTTTTTTTTTTCGGACGGGAAGTCATCAAATGACTTCTCCCGCTCTGGGCGGAGCAGGAGAAAGTGTCAGACTTTTACTGACTAAAACCCATCCATGTTCCTTCATCGCCCTTTTTCTTCCGGGGCCACGGTATCTCTTTCGAACAGTCCCACAACCCCGGCAGGCATCGGTCCTTGCGGACCCCTTCCTTTTGCTGACTCTCTTTGAGGCGCGCGTGGAACACGAACGCGCCGTCGACACGGCCTGTCGTCATGAGACGGACGGACGGCGAGCTAGCCCATAGCCCACCGTCCACAGGCCCGCGCCTACGGTGGCCGGGGGCCACCATGTGGCCCCCGACGCCCGGGGCGTCTCCCGCGGCGGCCGGGACGCTGTGAGGTTCTCCCCTTCTCACGTTCCGCCACCTCCTTCTCTAGCATTACTGCTTCGCAGAAGAAGGTGACGGCGTCCCATTCCGTCTCGCTCCGGATGCATGGCTTGCACCAGGGCCGGAGCCCAAGGTAACCCAGGACCCTAAGAACGTAAGGCAGCCTCACTACCGCTGCGCCATTCGGGTCGTCAAATGAAGAATGTTGATGTTAATACTATATTCGCATATCAATCAATAAATCTTAATGAAAAGGGACTATTCTTAGTTTAATTTACTTACCGAGTTTCCACCGTGGCTCGGAAGCTCGTAGCACGTTGGTCCCGGCTGTTATTTGTAAACCTATGACAGTCGTTATTGGTAGTCAGTGTCCCGAAAGTCTAAGAATCAGTCTTACCAAGACGTATCTTACTACCCAGTACTTACTGGGTTGTGGAGGTCAGATATGCAGTTGCTCCATGTAAAATAGGTACTGGTACGTTGAGACTGGAAGCCAACCCTAACATAGTTGGGAAAAAGTTAAGCAGATGATATTCTTAGTTTTATTTCTAAATCATTGCCTATATTGCTGATATTTCTGAATCAAAGCCGGATGATAATCCAGTTTCTTTGTTGAAATTCATAGACAGACTGCTTTTTAGGGTTCCGTGCCAAAAGGGTAAAAACAGGACCCTATTACTAAGACTCCACTGTCCGTCTGTCTGTCTGTCACCAGGCTTTATCTCATGAACCGTGATAGCTAGACAGTTGAAATTTTCAAAGATAATGTATTTCTGTTGCCGCTATAACAGCAAATAATAAAATTAAAAGAGGCTCGCTTATTACGATGGTACGGAACCCTTCATGCGCGAGTCCGACTCGCAATTGGTTGATTTTTTTACCTCTACAAACTTGTTACTAGATAACACGATACAACTTGGCTCTTTCACTTTCAGACCTCCCCGTAAAGACTGTCAAAATGCTGTCAAAGTTCTGGGAATGATAAGTATGTTTCAACTGGTTTACGTACTTTCCGTAGCATCGAGTGGTCTGGGTATTTAACGAATAACCACCCATCTACGGATCGACCTTGACAAGCGTTGCTTAACCTTAAAGGTCGATCCGTGCCGCTGTCATTAGCCTGCCTGTCCTGAGCCAGGAGCTCAGGTTTATTTCTTACTGATTCATGAAATAACTCAAAACTTCGTGTTCTGTTTGGTAGGAGACCTTTGCTTTACTCAGAAATCAGAGCTTCGAATTATCATAATTAAATTATGCACGTAGGTAGAAAACTTCTAAATATTCGCATAAACAAATCCATAATAACTCGAATACCTCGTATAGATAAACATGATATTCAACAACTTTCGCGGGGTGATCCCGTTAAAACTCTCCAAGGCGGGATTCGCGCGAATCGTCGAGTTTATGCGAAGGCATCGATTCTATGAGCATACAACTCGGGAGACGTAACAAGAGGTATGTATGGTGACCATCGTTTGGCGATATTATTATCTATTAGGTAGTGTCTTAAAACCACGTTTGCAGAAAAATCCAGGGGTTATGCTTGTAGTTTCCCTGTAGTATGTAGCCGGTGTAGCTAAAATAATTGCCCATGTGCGCAGGGCTAGTAGAAGGGATGACAGATGGGCCGAAAGGTTCATAAGTGGCAATCACGCTTGGGAGAGGCCTGTGTGTGGCCAGCAGCTAAAGATATCTTATTTATCAAAACGTGCGTACATATGCAAATTAAGCATGCAGGATGTCACAATATGAATATTTTGTATACGCACATGTTTCACCCGCAAGGAGTACAATCCACTGTGAGAATCGACTGGAGGACACAGTGGAGCACACAGTGGAGGTGTGCCCCGCATGGGTGGAGCACCGCCGTGTCCTCGAAGCGGCGATTGGCGGCGGCGACCTCTCGCGTCCGGCCCTGGTGCAAGCCATGGTCCGGAGCGAGACGGAATGGGACGCCGTCACCTTCTTCTGCGAAGCAGTAATGCTAGAGAAGGAGGTGGCGGAACGTGAGAGGGAGAGAACCTCACAGCGTCCCGGCCGCCGTGGGAGACGCCCCGGGCGTCGGGGGCCACCGTAGGCGCGGGCCTGTGGACGGTGGGCTAAGGGCTAGCTCGCCGTCCGTCCGTCTCATGACGACAGGCCGTGTCGACGGCGCGTTCGTGTTCCACGCGCGCCTCAAAGAGAGTCAGCAAAAAGGAAGGGGTCCGCAAGGACCGATGTCTGTCGGGGTTGCGGGACTGTTCGAAAGAGATACCGTGGCCCCGGAACACAAAGGGCGATGAAGGAACAGGGATGGGTTTTAGTCAGTAAAAGTCTGACACTCCCTCCTGCTCCACCCAGAGCGGGAGAAGTCATTTGATGATTTCCCATCCGAAAAAAAAAAAAAAGTCGTACAATTTTAAAAAAATTAATTACACAACAAAAACTAAACTACTAACGGCACAATCCAAATACATAATAGTCAGTAATAAACTTTGATAAGTATACAGTGGTCAGTGGACTAGACCGAAATATTTAAGAGATAACGTATTAGGAAGGCATCCTAAACGTAGCCTAAATGTAGTTTCCGTTGTTCTCCTGCTATGCGAAGATGCTTACAAGGCAGCTTGTTATGATTGCATTGTTTGGATTAGTCACAAGCTATCAATAAAGATTAGTTGATATTTCAATTCTATTGGCATTCCAGTGTTTCACATAAACATACCACCCACAACCAAACTTTCTATCTTACTAATCTTCAACCAAAAAGTATCAACTTTAAAGCTCAAAAAACAAAATTTTTAATATACCCCACGTTAACATTTTAAAAATATATCCACAAAATCTGGAACGACTCAGTAAATACGGTTTCCGTCAGTTTGGCTCTAATTAAACATAACCGGAGTCTTGTTTCTCTTACTAGACGCCTTTGACTAGTTTTAAGACTGCGGCCACGAAAACAGCGGTGAAAAGCATTGACTGACCGAGGCGATAGAACTAGGTCGGTAGGTTTACACCAAAATGGGCCTATCATACACGTTTCTCCACCGCTTTTGGTGGAAACCAGCCATTTAAATGCTACCAATGTTATCAGGACTGTTTGCTAGATGTCTACGATCGTGATCGTAGACCGCAAGCAATGATCAGACATTTGAAAAAGAGATAAATGACAATCTTAATGACATAATAACCTGGCTAATCGGAACAACCTAAAAATTAACCTAGAAAAAACTTAACTACATCTCATTTGAACAAAGAACAAACCATAAAAAACCAGACATACGATATGGTGACAAAAGTATTCGCGAGACGGATCAGACCAAATTCTTAGGCATCTGGGATCGATAAAAATATGAATTGGAAAATACATATTGAAAACGTGTGCAAGAAACTTAGCCAATGTTCCTATGCCCTCTATAACCTAAGAAAAGTCTCAAATCAGGAAACTCTATTAATGGCGTATCACGGATATGTCTCATCAACATTACGCTACGGACTTATGTTTTGGGGGAACTCACCATACAGAGAAATGGCGTTTAAAGCACAGAAGAAATGCATAGGGGCAATATGTGGCATACAAAGCACAGACAGCTGTAAGCCACATTTTCAAAATCTTCAGCTACTTACACTTCCATGTCTTTATATTTATGAAGTAGCCACCTATGTCAAAGCAAATCTACATCTATATAACCACCCAAAGAGCATACGCTACAAAAATACAATATGCACAACACGACACAAAAAAGCCGTTTTCAGTAAAAATTTTTTAGGTATGGCACCCAAAATCTATAATAAATTACCTAAACAAATTATAGATATTTCCAATAAAGATCTGTTCAAAAAATGCTTAAACGAATTTCTAGTCGAAAAATGTTATTATACAATTAATGATTATTTAAATAAAAGATACTAGACCAGTACATCCGATTTATTGTATTAGTAAAACCTTGACTTTGAAATTAAAATTATATTATTAAAATCAAATTGTTCCCGTGACCCGTTTATTTATATGACATGTAATCTTTTTATTTTTTTCTATTTTTTATTTTAATCCATTTTATGTTAATATTATTCTGACATTGTGTACTCTTTTATTATGTTGAATTATTAAGTCTAATTTTATATTTAAATTGATAATTGATTATAAAGTATGGATTTAATTTGTACGCTTCAACGCAAGGCATAGATGGACTCGCTATTTAATATTTATTTGGAACACCCCTGTACAACCTATGTCTACAAATAAAGATTTCATTTCATTTTCATTTTCAAGCAGTAGCCAGCGGTTGGCATGACTGTCAATCACCGCTGCAGTTTAAAATGTCTAAATAAATAAATTAAATACGCGATTTTATATTGTTAATTCGACGTAGCATTTCTTTTCTCCTTTTCGCGATTATCATCTATCAGACAATAAAAATACCTTTTGTTCCTCTGTCAGTGCATCACTACCGATGTGCGGTGTGTGGTCACCAGTCAGTCGCCACCTCAGGTAAGAATGGTATTACCTATGAAAACATTTCCATAGCAACTGATCGTGTTGTTGAAGTCTGTCATAATGCAATCATTATGACAGACTTCAACAACACGATCAGTTCCGTAATGGTAGTGACACCTCAATAGGTGTCGCTACCGCTACGGGTGTCTGTTGCGGTCGCATTCAGAAGTCGACCCGCTCGTTGCTTTTCGCTGGTTTCGTGCCCTCAGTCTAAGAGAAAACACTAATGAAGGGGCGAAATTGTGCTACATTTCAAGTATCGGTTAAAAGCTGAAAAGTTATTTAAAGTTTAGAGTCTAAGATTAATTGAGACTTTTTGGTATATATTAATTAAATCAACTTGAAAATAAACTTAACGATCACAATAAATATTTACTGAAATACGGGATAAATAGAACTTTTAGCTGGTTTAATAAGCTACGTTAATTTGGTGAACTTTTGATTAAGTCGTCGTTCTTCTGCCCTTATCGTAATTTATTTTGGAAGTATGAGCGCAGCATGTCTTCTGCTTCTCTATTACTTGTCATCTCAGAAATCACTTCCTTGCTAGCTATATCATCCTTAACACAATCAGTCCATCGTTTCTTTGATGTTCCTAAATCTTTTTATTAAATGTAACTGACAATATTATGGGTCACAATTCTAACGTTGCCGTATCATCGTTGTCTCATAATATAATATAATCATAATAAAACTAGCCTATTACTGCCCTACTGTAGGATTAAGACCTATTTTCCTACATAGAAGGCAAAAACATTGATTCCCACGCTTGCTCTATGACCATAAAGATAGGTAAACTTCGATCATTCTAAACACAAATGAATAACTAATCAAAAACTATTCCTCACTCACCCAATATAACTCAGAAAGCAATTTGCAAACGTACTAGTAATTCCTTAAAGCAACTGTTAAGGCGTAGGCGTTTGAAACCAGCCCCAAGATATATGAACTTAAACCGAAAGGTACCTAATGACCTGCCCGGGGCGAGTGCTAACCGTACCTAGCGCCATGACGTACCTACTCGTATGTAACATGCTCGGTTTGGCTTCAGTTTGGTCCATAATTTTAGGTACACTGACATGGGAATCGATCGTGATGGATGGAGTTGAAGGTTCACGATTATATTTTCTTAAATGTCAACATTTTGAAATCAAAATAACCTACAGTAATTAACTTTAACTTTTTAAAATACTCCTCCTGAACGCTGTCAACAGGTAATGTCCCCAAGAGACGAAATCGTTGCCACGTTGTTGCACGTTGTTGTGTGCCTGAAGAGATATTCCACTGTCAGCTGAGTCCAGGAGTCTTAGGAAATGAGCTTCCAAAACAGATATCTGAATTCTAACTTTTTATTTAATAATAATTAAATAAAAAATATTATAAATTATTATTTATAAACAAAAGTCTAAATACTAACTTTCAGGTTTGTAACTTCAAAAGTGACGAACGTCTGCGAACACTTTCATGTCTAATCAATAATCACTACAATAATCTGTTCTTATTGCTCACCATTGTTTTTTTATTTTTTTATTTATAAAATTCACTTATATTCAAACCCCTATTGTAATTTAATCTAAATGAACAAGGGTTAAAAACATTTCCAGTTTCATTAACAATCGTCTCAGATTTCAGCGTAGGTAATAAAATTGGGTAATACCGTAATACCCATATAACTAATAAGTGTTCCTCATTGGACCCTCTTCACGAAAGGGTTGAGGATATAGTTTCAGGGTTATAGGCTTCGTAGTGGCGTGAGGCACCCGCCAGTTTGGTACCCGTCCAGGCAGATGTCAGGTCAGATCAGTGTCATGAAAATTATGTTTGTACACGAATCTTTTGACGTGAGGTTCTGTTAATATTGGTTTAACGACGCTACTTCCAGGTTTCTGATTGAGCTGAAATTTTGCATAAGTACATGTTTAGTTTTGATGACGGACTCCCAAATATGGCGGACTAGTTATTGAAATTCAAATAAAAGGGTTTTCTGAGAAAATAGTAGGTATAAAATGACGTCAACAGGTCCCAATTACGCTTGGTAATCCCCAAAGCGTTAGCAGAGGTGTACTTATATTTTAGTTCCATGTAATAGGGAGCGAGCCTTTTGCCATCAACCAGCAACAGATACAGACTGGAGTGCTACTGAGAAATTCCTGATGGATAAAATTAAAAACACACACACCCACCTAGAACCTCATCTACCAGTGGTAGCAGTTGCAACCACTACACCAACGAAGCGGTCAAAGTCCCGGAAATCAGTCCACGCGATTAACAGTGGACACCTACCGGGTCCAAATAATAGGGTAGATGACAAAAAAATATCTAAGAAGCCCGTCAGATAGATTCCCAAAAAATATTGGACACATGTTTTTTAAATTTTCACGTAAACAAAAAATGAAGACTATACAGTGCGTCTAAAACTCGTGTGACGTCACATTTGAGTACATTTACATTTTTTTTACTCAAATGTGACGTCGCATGTATTATGGATGACAATTCGAAACGTACATCTGAGGATGTGCTGGGTTTTGTGTGTGGGTTACGTGTCAAAGATCATGAGTTCACTCATGATCTTAATAATAATTAATAAAAAACACGTATCCAATATTTTTCGATAATCTAACTGACGGATAGTAAACAGAATAAAATCTTTTTTTGGTCAGTCATCATCCTCTTGCTATGACGCGTGACGGACCAAAAAATACAAAAAAATAAAGAAATCCCTCCAAATCCTTTCATCATAGTCACACGAAACCCAGCTAGTGGCACATCCTCAGAAGTGCGTTCCGAATCTTCATCCATAATACATGCGACGCTACGAACCCAATAATATCGTGTATTGTTTGACAGAAGCGCTGTATTGCCAGAAATTATGATAAACAGGCCCCTTCGAACGGACCGGCTACATACATTATCTAGGCTTTGGTGTGAGTGTGACGTAGGTTTTAGAGACTGGTTAAAGAAATGGGTGATAGGTGAGTTTGGTTTAAATTTCAAACATCAAACTTACTTCGTTTCAGATGTGTAGATCGACTTCCAGTCTTACCGGATGCAAATTAATGTACTGGTACTGTAAGTTAGCCTGCGTCATCGCACTACTGGGTGGACCACTGGCCGCTGGTCTTATCCAGCTCGTCCCGCCATCTTCTACGAGGTCTGCCGCGACGTCTCTGGCTGTGTCGTATTATACATATAGAGACCTGACCATCAGGTAGCCTATGTTTAGTGCCTATTTTGTGAAGGGATTCACAACATACTCCACAACACACACACTCCACAACTCCTTGGTAAAAGTTGTTTTCAGATTTTCAAAATTCTTATTACTTTTAATGAAGATCCACGAATGCCAGCCGCGGTTTAACGTCTAATTTTGTGTAACCATCAATTTGACGAGACACGGCTAAGAGACCACCGTGATTTACTTGTATATTCTTTCTGATTTATAGGAGAACTTCACATCATCTTAAAAATATGCGTGGGAGTATCTCCACTTGCTAAGCTACCAAAAGCGATGTCGCGTAAGACTCGCTATAGAATATCGAACTTTACGGCCCACTGTCCAGAGTTAGCCATTTCTCGCTATACATCTTCAAATCTACGGTTTTATAAGAAATTCATCATCATCATCATTTCAGCCGAAATACGTCCACTGTTGGACATAGACCTCCAGCAAGCGTCACCATATTGACCGGTCCCGTGCGTTTCGCATCCAGCGGACCTCACAACCTTCACCAGACCATCGGTCCACCTAGTGGGCGGCCTTCCAACGCAATGTCTTCCGGAAAGAAATTGATAAACAATAATAGTTTCTAAAATAAATAGGCATCACACACACACAGAGCAAACAAACCATATCTTCACCAGACAATTGCAGCCTCCACGCAACGCATACATTAAAACGCGAAAGAATTACTACAAACGAAATTTCTCAAGATCCCAGATTATGTCGTCGCAAACACAGGCTGAGGCATTGGGACCGAAGCCTCAGGGCCGCAGGGCTCCAACTAAGAGATAAATTATCCTTAAGGACGATTTAACCTACTGCGGGAGTGAGCACAATATTTATTGCGTTTGCTAGAATTGGTAGGTTTTTTTGGTATTGGTCATGGGGCTTTTTTATGGGATAAACGTGGATGATAGAAATTAAAGTAATAGATTAAAGATATGCAGAGTTCATACCCTGTATGTCTTAAATCTATTACTTTCAAATCATGATGATATTTTGCGCGATGGTTACAATTTTTTGTGTAAAAAATACGTTTATGTTTAATAACTGATTAATAATGTCTAGTCTTGAAACTCTATAACCATGCGCTGAATTCATCGAAATAGTTTCTGACTTTGTCTGTTGTTTTCCGAATCTGTCCATTACACCATGTGTTATTCTGTGTTTATGTCACACACATGTCTGACCTGGGAATCGAACCCAGTAACAATACTAGATGAGACTAGGCTATCCATATCTACAACACAATTCTCCTTGAATATTGGTTGGTTTGGTTTAGTTTCACTACATCATTATATTTCTAAATATCCTCCACAACTTCAGAAAAGCCTACTTATTTTATATTTTACTTCCACTCCTAGATAAGCATGACTTGGCTTGATTTAAAATTCCAAGTGTGTATCGAAGGCGTTTAGGATAAATCCTCATTTTGAAGACTTGGGGCAAATGCCTAAGTACGGGGTATTTTTATAGCTTAGATTTAGGCTTGCAGACGATGACTGGGAAACTTAGTGGCGTCGTAAATAACGGTATGTTTTACATAATATGTGTAGCTATATCATTTTATGTCTTAGAAGTTTGTGTTCCTATTTTCTATCATAGTCTAAACGATTTTACAGGGAATTGGTAATGCATTGCTCCATATGTTTGAAAAATTCGCCAGCTTTACATAATCAATCACGCAATGAATATTGTTGAATTGTCAAATTTAAGGGAAAAGGATTAAGAGTGTGTGTGTAAAAGAAAGTGGCGTAAAATTTAAAACACAAACTGTTACCCTAGCACGTCGATTTTAAGATTTAAAAACCTCGTCCCACAAATACTATTTCAAAATTTTAAGAATTTATTCATATCTATGAATGAAACTGATTGTTCTTGTTGCAAAAATATTAAGACTAGGGCCTCAGTTTGCGTGTACGTAATTGGCGAAGTTTTAATGGACGACTAAAGTGAAACCAACTTGACTGTACTTCTAGCTTTAACAGTGTGTAAGATAATGCCGTGCGATAATGCAGTGTGTAAAATAAATGTGTTGTAAACCAACGAATACCAATGACACTGCCTCTGCTAGCTAAAACCACTACCTTAAAATCCGATACTGCACTCTATTCCAAATTACCGGTAGCACAAAATCAATTGTAATGACCAATTAAAATGCAATTGGCGAGAAAACACACAAAGTCAACGGTTACTAATTGATTACAACCCCTCCGCTGCGCAGGCACTCGCAAATCAAATAGATAGGGGCAGATTAGCATAAAATTAAAGCTATAGTGTGGCATAGCAGATAGTACCGAAGTTCCAACATATACACCAGCTGCACCTTTCAGGATTAGAAGGAACAAATGTTAGACTTGTGAAGCTGGATACATAATGGTCTGACACAATATGAGTTAATCGACACTTATAGAATAAGAAGAAGACAACAACATATTATACAAACTGAAAAGCAAGATAGAGTATCGTTTGCTAAGTCGAAACCAACGGGACCTTGTTTTTTAATCACAGATTCGATGGCTAAATATCGACACTAGATTAGAAGCAGGGCTATCAGGAGCTAGTAGGCCAAAAGAGTATCCGGTCGGGGATGTGCGCATCATGAGCCCACAAGAGTAATAAAAACAATAAGTTAAGTGGACATGAGTAAGACATAAACCTCCTTTAAACAGGTAGGTACCCCATACATGAGGGTTTCCTAAAGCAAAAAATTGTAAGGAATCTACTGCTAAACATAGGTTCTCAAACGTCAGCACATCGATCGGTAATGTTTTTCTCCCATCCAGCGAATTTTTACAGCTTTCACAATGTCCACATTGTGGGAGGCCTTCCAACGCTCCTTTTTCCAGTACACGCCTACCCTAGAACCTTGCAACTGCATGACCCATCCGTTCTGAGATTAATACGCTTACAAGCACTTAAGTTTGTCAATTCTTCGTGCTATATCTTGATTCGCCTGCGCATCTCCTCAATTCTGGCGTTTCTTATGGGACCTAACTGCCCTCGACCATGACTTTTGGCTGCAGAAGCCTCAACCAGGAAAAATTGGTCGTAAAACCGGGCCACGACCATTTTTGTTTACAATAGTGACTGGTCATGCGATAAATCGTGGTCGCAGCCGCGCTGTATACAAGGTGTAAACAACCTCATCACGAAGCCGTCAACCAAGCACTCTGTACATCATACTAAGTAACTTTACGCAAAAATTATTGCTGGGAAACGATTTTTTTTTTGGGGTGAAAAATCATGTTTTGTGGTAGAACTCAATGTAACGCACTCAAAACATTGTGCCGATGGATGGATTAATTAGTGTGGGGGTCGTGGAGGTGTTTAAAATAAAAATCTTACATTCAAAACTTGTATTAAAAAAAAAACTTGTCAAAAAGTTGGAACTTTGACCCCCAATATCTCCGTAACTAGAAGGTTCCCAGGTATGGTGTAGAACAAAAAAATGATCGCAATGACGGGGAGAACAAGTGCCTTTTGGCCTCGTTAAGAGGTGTTTTACACCCTTTATATTATTATTAAATCTGTGTAATAGATAACCTTCTGACTTTCCTCGTGATGTGTCGTCGTTGTTTAGGCAGTGTCTAATTGTTGCTGTTAAGTGTGATAAATGGGGATCAGGTTGATGTTTTAGCTGCTGTAGTTTTTGGTTAATCTGGTTCTCTAAGTGTAGTCTACATACACACAGTGCTTGGATAATACCGGCTTTGTCTGTGAGAATGTAGGCTTAACGTTGAACTGTATTGTAGTATTAATCAAAGTTTCTTCACAGAGAGAGTAAATTGTATGAAACGGATAAGGGTGTCAGGGTAATTTGCCGTTTCAAATATTAATATATCTTTCAATTTGTGTTGAAAACTCAAAAGGATATGTGCCAGGTGTCTTGGCTTTGAGCCGTGTGGGTGATAGAGAGTTGCATGGCAACAGCCTTGAAAATACTTTTACTTAAGTAAAAGTATTTTCAAGGCTGTTGCCATGCAACTCCCACTCTCCCGACTCATATTGCTTTTAAAAACGATTTAGTGGAACTTCAAACGATTGCAATTGGTAGAAATAGTAAGGTGTTTAAATTATTTTAGCATTTCATGTTTTCATTAATTTGTTGTGCAAGCGAGTATTGTATTTTTTTTATCAACATATAAACTTTTAGTCATATTTAAAATAAGTCGGGGTTTTGCGACAACACGATAATTATCTTCCTCTTCTACGTCATTTGCACAACTTACGTCATTTTCTTTTTACCGTAGTCAAAAGTAAAATTCCGCCATAACAAAACTAAGTAAATATTCCGCCAAGTTGGTAAATATTTCAGTTATTTCCCGTGTCTGCGGTGCAGGTTGCAGGTGCATCCCGCCTGCCTCGGAAGTGTCATTACGCGACTCACCGACTTCTCTACCTTACCAATTGAATAACTTCCAATCCAAGATGTCCCCCGATATTTGTTGCTATGATTTTTCTGTTTGACTAATAACATTTCATTGGAGATAATTTTATATTTTTTGCTTGTTAATTTCTTCCTGTTAATTGCTTGTTAATTCCTTCCCAGAAACAGTGACACAGGGTCGCGACAGACAACTATATATCTTCCTTGAAAATAGCACAGAATCGTGATCGTTGTAAGGCATGGAGGAAGGCCTTTGCCCAGCTGTGGGACAATATAAGCTAGCTAGAATAGTAAAATAATCTATCATATTTTAGGCATCTTCGAAAAATTTTGTGTTGACACTTAAGAGAATATTCAAATTTAGAAAAATCAAGTAAAGCAAAATGTTTCTACATTCAAGTGGACCGAAGTGAGCGTTGGGTCACCAATCCAGCGCATCAAGTACTAGCAGTATTTTTTAAATATGAGATAGGTATGGTACCTGGGTACTGCATTAGAATCTTCGCTGCCATCTACCGCAATGCACTCTTTTTCTCTTATTTGAAGGCAAATTATCTCGTCATAAGCCATTTCTCTATACTAATAATATTATAAAGCTGATGAGTTTGTTTGGTTGAAAATCTCAGGAACTACTGGTTCGAATTGAAAAATGAAATTATTCTTTTAGTGTTGGTTGATCGAGAAAGGCTTATAGGCTATGTAACATCACGTTACGACCAAAACCCGGCCCCAGCCCTGGCTGCGGTCCGTAGCTCCGTGCCAAGAACAAGCCGAGTTGATGAGGAGGGCTTCACTAAAGTGGAAAAGAGGAAGAAGAAGAAGCCCTGTCCTCGTAACCTGTGCGGTACCGCACCGAGTGGACCCAACATGCTGCTGCGTCCTGCTGTGCCTACGACGCAGCTGTACATTTCACGTCTGCATCACTCCACTACAACTGAGGAAGTGGTGCAGTATTTGAAAGTGAAGACCAACTGGACTCTGAGGGTCGAAAGGTTGGAATCGCGCCACAACATCAACTTTAAGTCATTCGTGGTACGAGTTCCAACCCACCATCTACAGACCTGCATGAAGGAGGACTTTTGGCCGAAGGGTGTCGTATATCGACGTCTAGTCTTAGTCTCGTATGGTTTAAAGTATGTATTAGTATATTATTGTTGTTAATTATTATTTTGTGTATTTTACCTATGGGCCTTAGTTGCCTGATAATAAATTGATTATTATTATTATTTAAAACGAGCGGAGTATCAATGGAAAATGTTGCAAAAACAAGGAACATTTAATTTTTATAATAATTTTGTCGCGAGCAACAGCTAGTTTATTAAATAATCGTAGAAATCGGTTGGCAAAACCATCCAAACATACCCTTTACAATACCTATAAAATTAAGAAGCATGTCAACAAACCAATCAATTTAATAGAGAACGAAATCGTTTGATGTCTTAACTAATATCGATAAGGCGAAGTCTTGTTGACTTTTGTATGGTCCATAAATATTATCTCACCCTCCATTTCAATATATCATTCGGTTGAGGAAGCTGTAGATAAATTATATATTGTGGGCTGGTTATGAGGGAGATCTGTATTATACTTACTTAGTAGTGCAAATAGTAATATTAGATCTGTCCATCTGTCTTTTAAATATGTACATAACTGCTGAACAAATTTCAATAAAAGAAGAATGCCCAATTGTGTATGGGTTTTGGGATGCTCTTGCGTCTCGACTGAATCATTGCGAAAATACGAGGAATTGGCCTGTTATATTGTACATGTTTCCTCAAATAAATCTCTAATATAACAATCTCATGTCACAGTATTTGTTATCGAACCCCTTCGAAACGGCTTGACTGTTTTTTTTTGTTTTGTTTTTTTTTGTGTATGGTAAATCTGAGGTATGTAGGTCTGATAATAGGTCGTAGGCTATTTTTAGTCTCACTCATCAAAACTAGTTTGTGATCACTAGCATAAGCTGATATATATTTTTTTGAACTTTATCAAGAAAAATTCTTTGTTGTGTATTTTCTTTAAATATAGAAATACCCTGTTTTAAATTAAAAAATATGCACAATAATAAATAATAATAACAAGAAGAAGAAATCATAATATAATCTACCGTTACAAAAAAGATTTCGATTTTTCCAAGTGATCTCAAACTTTTTTTGATGTGTGTACACATCAAAATTTCCACTCGTATATAGTCTGAAGCAGCCGGGGCTGGTGGCTTCAGACTAATATAAATATAGAAGTTTTTGTGAATAATGGAAAAGACGCCGATACCGATACCTGCTTACGGCATTCTCCTTTGTACACAAGTAGACCATGATCTGAGTTAGGACAAACGATATTTTTTGTCCCGGTAGAACGTTTCCAAGAAATAATTTCCTACCTCGATGAGGGCGAAACCGCAGGAAAGGGAAAAGAAAAAGTAAGTAGTACTGTACACCTACTACAGCATTTCCCAGTATTGCTCTCACATTTTACAGCAACAAACTTTATCATGCTAAAATGTTGTACATACTCTGATTTTCAAATTAATGCGATATAATTATGCCGGCAAGTTGGAAACTTCTCTAACAGTCGATAAACATTGTCAGCTGCTTATCCGAGGGAAGTTGGTTAAGAAAGGGATCTCAACTATGTTTGGGGTGTAGAACTTACGTTACATAAACGTTTGAGACTGTAAGGCCCGGTCTCCAGGATCGGAGCAGAGAGGAGATTGAAGAGTCGACCAATCATATTGGTTGGAAAAAGTTGGTGATACAGTTTTGTGGTGAAGGTTCTATACTATAGGTTACAATAGCAAACAAAGGCCAACATCTGTTTAAGGGGCCTGTTAAAAAAAAAAACGCGAAATTGCAAAGTTTCCTTGTTGAAATTGTATGGTTTGGCTTCGTTGCTTGAAATAATAATTACTTGTTCAAAATAGGTCGTTATTTCTTCTACAATAATCATAAAGCGAATTTTAGATAAGTTTTTTATTTATTTAGTTATCATCATCGTTGAATATAGACTATCACAATATTTTTTTTATATAATCTGTAGAATGAATACCTCGTATGTCAAATAATCATTAATTTTTTTTTTTTGTAAAAATCGTATGAAAACCTCGTATTTTATAATACGGCGAAACTGTGAACCCATTAAATGACTACAAGGGCCATCTATTGAGTAAAACGAAAACCTCTTATCTATGACTCGTCGGCCATCTTGATTTCACAAGTGAGAAAACCACGTAAAAAGTGCATGGTGTGGGCGTTGCTGTGTATTAGTAAGATTTTTGTGAAAAATTGTGGATAAAGCGATCTGAAGTATTACTTAAGTTTTATTTAAATTTTTATGTTTTTAAGTACGTTTTGGTTGTATTTTTATAACTGGGGAGTCGTTTAGCAATAAATATGCGTTCGTTTATTTGGCGGGAATATTGCAAGGAAAACCCCGTATGTCACCGGTAATGCAAACCAACTTGTGACATACTAGGTTTTCACGTAAGATTTTAACGGATTTAAATCGTCAAACTATTCACTCCCAATAGTAAAAATAAAGTGGTATCTTAGGGAATCTTGATTTATGATCAATAACGGTTGCAAATATTAGGTTAGTATTGACTTTACATTATTTTTTTAATCTAATTCAGTGTCTTTATTTTGAAAACCTCGTAACTAAGTAGACATAAGAACAGAAAACCTCTTATGTAATTTTTCTGGCATAATCCAGTTAAGTAAGGCATTGGTTAATAACATAAACAAGTCCTTTTTATCATTCAAAACATGAGACAAAAGCACATAAAAATATTTTAAACATTGACGAAATTAACCGTTTTTTTCGTTTCCTGTAAAGTTTGGATTTCTGGACATACGAGGTTATCATTCTACAGCGACGAATACTTTAATAATTATAGAATACATTTTCGTTACCTATAATGCATTTATGTAAGAAAAAGAAATGTGGTCCTAATTCAATTATCGACCGAAAAAGCTTCGAAACATGCTGCGATATCTCCGAAGTTGTACATCATTTTAACGTAATGTTTATACCAAAATATTCTTTAACATTTGCTTTAACTAACGTATTTTTTATTTTTTAATACCTGTAGAGGAGGCAATGAAGAAAACCGAACATAAAGAATTTTGGAAATGTCGCAATCGAGGAGGTTGTACGTTCGCGCTGAGTTAGTACCATCGGCGACTACTGTGACGCGTGATCGGCTCGCGTCGAGCGCCCGCGCTCCCCTGCCCCGCGCCCGCTAGCTTCAGCCCCCCGCACACCCTTGCAAGCTCCCCGAACGTTCATTCCATGTATTGGTAAACAAAAGGGTACAATATTAAAATAGGCAAATATAAGTAGGTTCCCACAGTTAACAATACCTACTATTATTTTTTAATTAATTAAATAAAAGTACTCTAAATGCTCTTGTGGCTATGGGCGATGGGCGGCAGTGTATCGCTGACCACTCTCACGCACTGGTAGACGCTATTGCTAAGCTCCTCCCACTCGCTCAAGGTCGTTAGCGTGTAGTGGTCCCTAAATATGATTTTTAATACCCGACGCAAAAAGAGGGGTGTTTGTGTGTATGTCTGTGGCACCGCGCATCGTAGTTCTTAAACGAGTGAACCGATATAGATGCGGTTTTTTAGGGTTCCGTAGTTCTAAAGGAAAAAAATTAACCCTTATAAGATCACTTTCTTCTCCGTCTGTCAGTCTGTCCGTCTGTCCGTCCGTCTGTCACCACCAATTTTCTCAGGAACGGTGGACCTAGTTTTTAAGTAAAATATGTTGAGTAGTAGTGAAGATTTTTGGGAAAAGAATCAATCAGTGCTGATTTCCAATAACGGACTTAAATATTAAAATTGTTTCATATTTGATGAAATGGAAAAAAAAAAACAGACTAAAGGAATACTTAGCGAGGGTTGTCTGATAATTCAACAATTTTCCAAAGAACGGCAGACAACAAACGAACCCTAAAAAAAATATAAATACTACGCTTTTGATACTACGAAAACCAGAAATAAGCTTGGTCTCCTCCCCCAAGCAGATGCGGCACAACAAAACCAGCCAGTATAAATAGTCAAAAATCCGTGTACCACCCATAAATCAACGAAAACATCTCACATAGCGAGTTTTAAGTACGGCAGACCCGCATTGCGGTCTCACGGCTTAAATTGCAAACGTAACGTGTCAGTAGTTGCACTGCATATATATTATCATCAAGAGAATGCAACTAACTGCCGTGACATACGTGAGGTAAGGATGGGCAGCGAAGAAGGTGCAGCTTAATTAGTCTCTTCGAAACTCTTTCTATATTTCCACGCTATGTCTGCGCCCGCGTCTCTGTTCGTCAGTGTTGCCTGTGAAAGTCAACACAAAGTAGTGGTTACGTGGGGTGTAGATGTAATTTTTATTTTCTCTATTTATTCTACCCATATTTGTTTTTTTTTTTTTCGTTCACACTTTATGTTATTATTTTATCCGTGTCTGACCGTGGCATCACTCTGGGCCCTATCAGAATACCAGCGCTGTGACGTTTTTTTTTTAAATGTTACAGCACCATGCTGAGATAGGGGCCTTTTGGTTTAGTACAGGACCAATTTTATTTCATGTTTTTTTTTTTATTTTCTCTTTGTTTAATTTTTTTATTAGTTGTACTTTTAATTTAACCATTTTAATTTGTGTTTTGTCCTGTGCGGGCTAATAAATGCTTTTATTTCTTTCTTTCTATCCGTATGTACTCCGCGGTTTTTGTCTTTTTGAAAATACCTCATCGGTTACCCTCGATAATTATTTTTTATTTATTTAATGGCTGGTAGATAATTTAATGATATTCATTACACTTAAAGTTAGGTGAAGATATTGCTATAATCTTAAAACGTGACCAAGGAATTGGTACAATTAAAATGAGAGACCTTTGATGTTCACCAACTGGGCCGGGGTTCTGGATTACGGTCTACTTCCCTTCCAAAGCGAGGAAACCCGTGTCTCAGCAGTTGGAACGGCAAAGGTTGCTTATGCTATTACGATAAAAAGTTGCGTTTTTGGAGGACTAAAAGTTTCGTCTGCTTATCATTATAACATCGTTTATGGACATATTTAACTCCCGAGAAATGAAAATACAAATTCTCCATGCAATTTTTATTCGACAAAACATAAAAAGAAAACGTTAGTTTAATTATAAAGCTCGCTGCACATCACAACTTTACGTCACAAAAACTTTTAAACAGCATTTTGAAATTATTCACCACAGGCCCTCGGCTTTTAATTTCATTTTCTAGCGGCAAAATCCAAGCTCGAATAGTATTAAAATTAACCACAGAATTCGTTCATGGTTTTCATGGAAAATATGTGATTTATTCATCTTATAAAACATATTCGTTGCTGCGAATATGCAAGGGGTTTTTAAAGCGAGGAACTGCTACCATAGAGATTTTAAACGTAATTTTGTATCCCAATTTTTCCTGATTATTTTAGATACCGTGATTCCTAAAGCATTATATTTATGTGGTACCTATAATTATCTCAAGAAAATTTTTGCATTCTAATAGTAAAAGAATTTTTGAAATCGGTCTAGTAGTTTTTGAGTTTATTCGTTACAAACATACAAATCTTTCCTCTTTAAAATATTAGTATGGATAGATGTCCTTTGGGTTGTCTCTTATGACTTGTGTGTCTGTGGTAATGCTAAGTTCTGTTGGAATCTTACAAAATGTTACTAAATCTATTTGTTGTAATGTTTAATGTTACTAATCTAATTATGTGCTCAATTGAAAAAAACATGTTCTTCCACGTTTTTTTTTATTTTTTTTGCCCTGAAATTCTTGGCATACTTGTAGATAAATGCAATTTGCACAAAGAAGGTGCTGTTGCACAATCGATGGGACACCTTAATCTGATCCTGCGTATCCTGATGCTAACGCTAGTGCTAACACCAAACTCTTAAGTAAGTTATGGGTCGACTTAACGTAATTGTACACGACGTAATTGTAAACGTAACGTAATTGTAATCGACGCGCTAAGAAGAAGATGCCTTGCGGAGGATGCAAGTTTTAAATATTAAATATCTTTAATAGTGATTTAATATTTAAAGATGCAACTTTTATTCATAACATCACGCCTGAAATCCGAAGCCCGAAGAATTAGGCAGACTAGAGGTGTACATAATAGTACGGTTGACCAAGATATTTACATTTTACATTTTAACATGCAAATAACGTTGTAAAGTGTAAACCAAACAGCTTGGTCGACCGTACAACCACATTTCAAGTCCCATGTAATAGAGGGCTTACCTATTGACATTAACCGGGCCCCAATCTAGACTCCGTGGGTGCTACGGAGAAATTCCTAATAGAAAAACCCTATAATACTTTTTCCCACTCGGAAATCGAACCCAGGACCTCAAATTCAGCAGTCGCACTTGCGACTACAATTGGATTTACCATTACATAGTATAAAACACAGTCGTTTCCTGCTGTATGTCTGTCCCTATGTATGCTTATCTTTAAAACAACGCAACGGATTTTGATGCGGGTTTTTTTAATAGATAGAGGGATTCAAGAGAAAGGTTTATATCTACATTGCATCCGTGCCAAGCCGGGGCGGGTCGCTAGCATATTTATAAAATAGCATTAAATACCATGTCTCTCCTCATCCCAACTGCATCTTCACCACAACATCAATAGGTGGTTGCTAAACCTAATCAACTAAACAATCAATTACATTAATTAGGTCTACAGCAGTGATACAGACACATGTAATTCGTTAAATAACTAATTATCTTTGTCGCAATTAATTATTGATGTACGTTTCAGCGGGCCGAACAAATTTATCTAGTTGACAGGTCCCCTAATACGATATGTAATTACATGATACTCGAGTAATCCTGTCAATTATTGTGAAGTGTAGTTATTGGCTCGTTGGTTATGTCAAAGGTAATCTTCTTCGTGTTTTTGTGGTTAGAAATATGCTGTTCCGAGGAAAATGTCGTGAAGAAAGTTTTGAGTATGAATGTGGATGGGTATATGAGTAGAGGAAGACCAAAGAAACGATGGATGGACTGTGTTAAGAATGTTATGGAAAGAAAAGAAGTGTCTGATGAGATGACGAGAAATAGAGAAGTATGGAGGAAGAAGACATGCTGCGCCTACCACAAATGAATTGGGATAAGGACAAGAGAATGATGAAATATGCTGTTCCGTGTCAAATGGTTGTTTCGTGGTTTTGCATCGTTTCGTTGTTGTACAGCTTTTCCATATTGATGTCATTGAGCAATAATTTAACTAGTCACTGGGCCTAGTGAATGAAGATGGTCTTCGTCACCGAAGCAGGCCTAAGAAACGCTGGCGGGACGATTTGGACTCGTTCCTGACTGATTGGCTAGAAAAACACCGGGAGAGTTGGAACGGAATGGGGAGGCCTGTACCCAGCAGTGGGACAGAAACAGACCGAGTGCTAATAAAAAAAGCAAAAAAGGTGGCCCATTGATGATTTTTTTACTACTATTTAGCTAATGGGTAATTTCATTCGTAATTGGTGGTACTTCGGTAATGGCCGTTCGTTCCGATAGTCTATAATTGTCTAATGAAATCTAAGCTTAGTGAGATTTTACTACCTTAAAAATAGGCGAGCCTCATAAAGCGGTTGAGGCAAGAGAATATTTTTTTACAAACTATGTAAATTCATTTCCCAGTCTTCTGGCGTAAGTCTTCAAGACGAATTTATTGTAAAACCTTGGCCTAATTTGCCAACCTTATTCAAAAACATAACTATTAGGCACTGACAAACAAACACAGAATAATTATATAGATCGGACTAACTTACCTAGTGACGTCCGATCCTTAATTATGTGAAGTAATCTCGTCCTCATTTAGTACTTGTAGTTTGCACTTCTTGCTAACTCGCTATCACATTTTTTTAAAGATGAATCGATTTCATCAAAACGAATATGTTGTCTGTGGTCCGGTCTTGGCAGGTTGTCTGGACATCTGTCAACTCATTCTTTCAAAGCATATGATCGGGACTTCAAGATGACCGATACGGTTATCTATCGTAGTCCCGATATATTAGTCAACACAACTTTATAAAGGGGTGTAGATAAGACACTTTAAAACACATATAAATAAGTAGGCTGATCTTCTGGGAAGGGTTGGGATACAATGAGGACGAGATTACTTCACATAATTAAGGATCGGACGTCACTAGGTAAGTTAGTCCGATCTATATAATTATGCTCCGTAATCTCGTCCTCATTTAGTACTTGTAGATGTTCAAATAAGAAAGTTGTGTTGGTAATCTAGTCAACATCTTATAATCATTGACCCTAACATACTATTCTGATTATCATTACTTAGGTACTAATTACACATTTATTTAAATAAAAGGTAACATAACATAAATCTTCTCTAACTCAACAACCTGTGTCATGATAATCTTATAATGAGCTTAATTACTTTAATCAGACAGTTACCACTAACATTAAATGTAATCAACCAACAATAAGAAGCAGTGTGTTCTATAATACAGAGACTATAGAAAACACTGCTTGTGCAAAAGCACTAGATCACTCCTCATAGAGAGGAGGCCTGTGTCCCAGCGGTGGGAACATTAATAGGCTGATGATGATGATGATGAACTATCTCATCTCATATATCTAGGTCTCATAATAAAAGCAAGCAAAGTTGAGGAATTTGTGGTCCAACCAGCTGCTTTTCTTATAACTTCAATATTAAAACCCACTTCGGAGGTTTTTTTTTTTTTTTTTTATGCAGAATCATGCCTTGTGCTGTGTGATGTGAATTTGGGAGTATTTATTCCACTATTAGTTAGAATTTGTTTCATCCACCTACTAATAGCGGCAGTAGTGGCGGCACGATATGGTTTTCTTATAGTTATAATTGGTGATTTACAATCTTGTCTTATAGGTATTTTTTGTAATATCTAGATAGAACAAAAGAGTAGTAGCAGAACACAGACAAATTCTCCTTAAAAGATGGTAGTATCAAATTAGGTTGATATCTACCAGGTTCAAAGGTTTTAATAATTTCTGGAATGTTTATGGTAATAATTATCCTGATTACAAGAAATGTTATCAGTATACTTATGAGAGACAAGGTTCGAATTCTGTGTGCAAGGGCTATTATGGTAATTTAATTTTTGGTTATTAGTTCTAAACTAAGGGTTTCACTAGGAAATAGTTTACACAAATAATTCAAAACGATACTGAGATTCCATACTACTTCATATTTGGGGTTCTTAGGTCTTAACCTATTAGATCCCTGAAGAACCTTGACAGTCGGTCAACTAGAGAAATAGCTAACTTAATGGTATTGAGTGAGCTATTTATGATAGTCCCTCATTAAAATTTTAGTCAGAAAAGATATCACAGTGGGAACTGAGTCTAGGAGAGGGTCAATATCTTGGTTCTGACAATAAGAAATCCCTGATTCAGAGCAGATTCGTATCACTTTTATGATGGGGTTCCATTATTATTCCTTCAGAAATAACCTTGGGTTCAAATTAGGGAAACCATGGTTGTGAGGGCCACCAAGGTACTACAACAATGCCTGTTGCCCCTTCCCTTTTTATTTTCTGTAACATCTTACTAATAAGCGCAAATGGTGGGAATGTATAAAAGAAATTACCATACCATTTGACAGTGCATGATATATTAGCATTATTATTATTATTTTGTGCATTATTTATTATTATTTTTATTATATGTCTGAAATAAATGAATTTATTATTATATATAATTCTGACAATTAGTGTTAAACTTTTTTGCCAACAAGTCAATCTGAGGTTTAACAATAATAGTCTTGAAAGCTACATCACATAATTTCTATTCAATTTCTGTGTTTGGATGTCTAGATCCAAATGTGTCTTTCCTCACACTGTTGCCACAACTTTCTGGCTAAATTATTATGGTGGGGAAAACGAGTGCCACCATTTTATTGATGTGGGCTATGGCAGTTGTGTTATCTATTTAATTCTAAATAAAACTTCACAGTGTCTGAGTGTGCTTGCAAATGTTTTCAGCCCTCTAAATGCTGTTAATAGTTCAAGGTAATTTATACGAAACTTTTTATCATCAGTTGTCCAGTGCCCATGGCTTCTGACATCATTATATACCAGACCCCAGCCAGTTTGTCAAGCATCAGAAAATATTTCTAGAACAAAGTCAAATAGTTTTATACTGTTGTAGGTTGTTGGAATGTGAGACAACCACTAATCTAGTCCTATCCAAATTCCTTTTGTGATAGGTAGCAGAGCCTTGTAATTTTTATTGTTGTTTTGTTAATTTCCATAACCTTGGTGTAAGGCCAACCATATTCCACTGTTGGGCATGCAGCAACAAGTATACCTAGCAACTGAGCAAATTCTACTATTTTGCATAAATATTTTAAAATTATTTAATAAGCTAAGGATGAAATTTTATCTATCTTCTTCTGATGAAGTGAGATAATACTGAACTGTATCTAACAGAAAACCTATATAAATTGACAGCACTGTCTGGGTTCTAAGGCACTCCTTTTAGTATTGACAACGAACCCAGAGTTTTTTTTTTTTTTTTTTAATTTGATTTGTCGACACATTTTTCAAACACTTATCATGTGAATCACTAAGGCACAAAATATCACCCAGATATATTATAGAAAAGCAACCCCATTGACCTCAGGTGACACATACTGGCTTCACAATCTTTGTGAACACAAATGGTGCTATGCTAAGCCCAAATGGAAGGCATGTAAACTCAAACAATGTATCTTGAAACTGAAACCGGAGAATTCTATCATATTTTGTATGGGTAATTTAATTTAATTTAAGCTTTTTTTAAATCTATAGTTGCCATAACAACCTGGGTTTGGTCATGAGTTTGGTTGCTGTCCTTAAGTCTTCTAGCTTGAAGTGATGTGCATTAATATATTTATTAAGTTTTTTGAAATTTAATATAAATCCAAGTGCCATCTGATTTTGGATGCAAAACTATGCTGGATAAAAATTGATTGATAAACATCATTCAATAGCACCATAACTGTAGGAGTTTATTAATTACCATTAAATAAGATTGTTTTCTTTCTGACTGAAGTTATTGTTTTTAGGAATTGAAGTTTGAACTGGAATTTCATAAAAGTGTAGTTTATAACCCTTGATCCAATCGTTGTATTGTTGGATAGGTGATAACATTATTCCAGACTTCAGTGAAATACTGAAATGTACCAGTCTACCTGAGCTAGACGTATTCCTGCCCCCGACGTTGCGGCTGGCGCCTCTGTGGTGAGTGTAACTTGTCCTGTAGTTTATCCCCGAACAGGTACTCAGATATTGGAGTCTGCCCCATTAGCTTCTTCATTTCCATACTGAGGCCAGGCAGGATTAGGGAGCGTCTGGTGATGCATTTGCATGATAAATGTGACATAGTAGTCTGGCTGCATCACTTAAGAGTTAAAATTTGATCACTACTCTCTTAGTTGGTGATTAGATTGTTTAACAATCAAGAAAAAAACTTTGCCTATTGATGTAATGGCAGCAGCCGAGGTGATCTGCTGCCCCCTGATTCGTTGGTCCCTTTTTACTCCACCATCCTCAGTGCGGCTGCCACTTCTTCATTTAGTTTTTAAATATTTCCTTCATTAGGTGATACAGGACAACTGTCTGTAGTCAGAAGTGGCGGAATAGTTGATAATTGATGGCAAGGAGTAAATGGTAAGTGGCGTTATGGGGAATAGCTGTCGCGGCGAGTCAGGCTGCGACGGAATTTATCAAGTGTCTCACAACTTCGGTCGATACCCACAGCTTCTCGAGCGTGTTCGACTGGAGCGGATTTCATACTCGTCTAGAAAGAATATTTAGAGTTAGGCCTCTGACTGGTCGAGTTTAAATCCACGGCTAACCTCTCGTTAAGGGATGCAGTAGGGACGCAATTATGAACAACTGAATGTGTAGGTACACCATCGGCTGACCTCTCGTGAAAGCTCTTGTGATGTCGTTCTACTGTAGGATAGATAGATCTAGATCATCGGCTAAACTCTCGTGAGAGCTGTAGCGATGTCTTACTAATTGTTGGCACAATTGGTGTTCTCATGGTTAACCTCTCGTGAAAACTCTAGAGACATGTGCGAACAACTGAACGTGTACACCATCGGCTGACCTCTCGTGAAAGCTCTTGTGATGTCGTTCTATTGTTAGATGGCTAAGATCATCGGCTAACCTCTCGTGAAAGCTCTAGCGATGTCTTACTAATTGTTGGCACAGTTGGTGTTCTCATAGTTAACCTCTCGTGAAAACTCTAGAGACATGTGCGAACAACTGAACGTGTACACCATCGGCTGACCTCTCGTGAAAGCTCTTGTGATGTCGTTCTATTGTTAGATGGCTAAGATCGTCGGCTAACTTCTCGTGAAAGCTCTAATGATGTCTTAATAATAGGTTGGCACAATTGGTGTTCTCATGGGTAACCTCTCGTGAAAACTCTAGAGACATGTGCATCTTATGCCAGGTATTTATAAGAAAAGACGAGTGTAGGTACTTAAACAAAAAAGCTTACCAGATTTTCGATAACGACTCCGTTTTCGCTTGTTCGACCGATTTTCTAGTTCTCGCAGACGTTCGTTGAGTTCTCTCATACATATTTACGCCTCGTTTTTTTTTCGATGTTTTCCCATTTCGGTTTGGTAATTACAAAATTATCAGAACTTTATTATGGGAACCGTGACCTGCGCGCTTCACAAAAAAGTACAATGAGTTGACAGATGTCCAGACAACCTGCCAAGACCGGACCACAGACAACATATTCGTTTTGATGAAATCGATTCATCTTTAAAAAAATGTGATAGCGAGTTAGCAAGAAGTGCAAACTACAAGTACTAAATGAGGACGAGATTACGGAGCATAATTTAAATCGCCTAATTCGATTTATGTAATTAAGTACTTGTTACACGAAGCACTGATAATCTTGTCACTTATGTTAGGTTACTGTTACTGGCTCGTTAGTTATGGTTGGTAACCTACTTTATGACTTTGTTGTTGATCTTTTTTGATGTCATGTGTGGTTAGAATTAGGAAGCTGCTGTCCGTATCTTATGGTCTGTGTCGTGTTTTTTCATCGTTCTGTTGTTGTAGTTTTGTATGTTGTGGTCATTGGGCTAGTTAACTCGTAATATGTGGTGTTATTTCGTAGAAAAATGTAGATAATTGACTAGAAAAATTTAAGCACGAAGGCTATTATTGCATTTTCTACCAGTTTTATAATAGGCTGTGTGTTTGGCTGTTCTTTTTCGGTATCATTACGATGCACTAACGAGCCAAGAAAAAACGCTATTTATAAACTTTATTCATTACTTAGTCTGTGTGTTTCGCGAGAGGAGAGGAGCTCGTGGCTAAATAATAACAGCCGCTCTGGTCGATCTTTAGGTTAAGCCGTGCTTGCCTAGGTTGGTCTGTGGATTGGTGACCACCCTTACGTATCGAGTTTCCTCCGTGCCTCGGAAAGCACGGTAATCAGTTGGTCCCGGCTGTTATTTGTCCATCTTTGACAGTCGTTACAGGTAGTCAGTGGTCCAAAAAGTCTGACAACCAGTCTTACCAGAGTGGTATATTACCCAGTATGAAACGGGTTGTAGAGGTCAGATAGACAGTCGCTCAATATAAAATACTCAGTTTGGTACTCAGCTGCATCCGATTAGATTGGAAGCCGAGCTCAACATAGTTGGGAAAAGGCTAGGCTGATGATGAGTCTGTGTGTTTCACATAGTGAAAGTCGACGAGGTATCCATTATACAACTATTCAAAAGCATAAAAGTTATACTAACGAACCCAGAAAAGTTTTGATCAGGTGGTAAAACTAAAAGAAACAACTCGACGATAGAGCGCTTCTGGCAGCATCACTCACCTAAATACATGCACCAACTGCCAATAAAACGGTAACACACAAAGTGAACTCAGCAAACATCCTTAAATACACTGGCGTACAAAAGTTTCAGCCAATTACCAACTCGGGAATTTTGCGAAACTCGATTCTACAAGTCGAAGATCGAACCATTCCTTAGCTCCGTAATTAGGCAAACGCTAAAGACTGGTACAAACACAGCGTTTGACGCTATTTGAGTATCAAAGTTTGGTGCAACGGGAAACTTGGAATTACAGGCTTGCTTGTATATTGAATTAATTACTCATGAAATGCATTAAACGCTGCCTGTGGTGTTTGTACAGCAATCAAAGGCTGATTTGTGTACAGTTCATGTGTGTAGGAAATAATAGTTAATATTCGAAGCTTATGATAATATCTCACTGTATTTATAGGTAATAAAGCCATGTTGGGATTTTCGATGGGTAAAACTTCCCATCAAAATTTCATACCTAGTTTAGGTAGGTTGTTTCGGCTGTGTTGTCTCGAAGCGTACGAATAAATTCAAGAATTTTGTTAAATAAATAAACGAAAATTATATTGACATTAAAACATTAACGTTGTCTATACTTATGTATGCAATGTATGTAACTGTGTTGTTTCTACACAATACTGTTTATTTACTGTTTTGTCCCAGCCGTACCCGAACGGGTACGGTGCATTGTTATTTTAATTGTGTCTGTAATTGCGGGTATCGAAGAGCTACAAGATAGCTACGTGTGGATAAAAAAAAATATAAAATTAAATTAAAATTAACATAATTAATGTCTTTTAGGAAAAAAACTTCGACAAGTATTTTTTCCTAAAAGAAATGTCTTTTGTAAAAGAAATGTCGATCTGTAATGACAGATCGTCAATACCTTGTCTGGTCTCAAGCGACATAGGGACTAATCTATGATTAAAATACTAAAAACGGCCTAAAAATTATCCGAACTGTTTGTTGAAGTCCAATGAAAATAACTTGAAATTTTATTGAAAAGTAGAAAAATTTAATTTAAATAACTATAACAACTCGTAGCTAGGGATGTCCACAGAGCAATTAAATAGTGATGTGACATAAAAGTTACTATTAGTCAATCGACACAGATTATAGAAGAATATAGAATTTGGCTAAATACAACACGAACCGAAATACCGGGATCTCAAAACAAATATTAAACATGGTAAATATCTTCAGTATTAATCATTAGTGTTCGTGACCATGTCAGGTTTTTAAACCTTTCTATCACTGCCGAGGAATGCTTAATTCATATCTTAAAACCACTCACTCACTTCACTCTAGTCCATTCTCAAGCGGTTGCTTAACATCACCTACCCCCAACTGCACCCAATCCACAGCAATTAAAAACCCAACGAACCATCGCCATCTTTTCAAAGACCTGCCATTCTTAACCGCCACATATGAACAAGTCCTTAGCCCCTTAACAAAGTCGGGTGTTATTCATGACCCAGGTGCCTTCTATGCTACACTTTTTGTATGTATTATAATTTTATTTTATGCCTTCTCGCAAGTGTAATTTTGCAGTATTTAAATGAGCGTATATTTTTGTTTAGTAAGTATTTTGGATTAAATAAATATTTTTTTGTTTTTGTGTGTTAGTTTTAAGTTTTGTGTGGCTGTCTTTATAATGCGGTGGAAGTATTTAATAATGTTTTTATCTTCATAATGTTATATCTTTTAAGAGACTTTTGATAACCTGTGTCGCAAAGAAAACTTGTTGTAGGAATGTACAATGGCTTTAAGAGTGGAGGAATACCAAAGAAACGATGGATTGTGAAAGACGATGTAGTCAGAAATTTAATAAGCCAACCGGGGCACCGATTTTTATAAAGAAACCGGGACCTGCCGAGGCAGGCGCGCTGAGGCGGCTGGCTGAGGATCGAGATTAATGTCTTAAAGGTCTTGAACATTGCTCTTTCTAATAGACAGTGGATTACAACAATCAGTTTTTGTAGTCATAATATGGCTCAAAGATTAACCGCCAAACAATCTCAAAAATCAAACAACCATTAAACACAAACAGAAGCACCCAATCTCCGAAATCGACATCATTTTAATACCAAATGCTCGAAAAGGTTTCGCTCAACATAATGTAAATGTATATTGATACAAGTATCGCGTTTATTACAACACTCTTTCATGCATAAAACAGTAGCCAAAAACTAATAAGAGTAGTAGGCACCTTGACAACGGAGCTTGGATATTATGATAAATAGAGTACCCTCGTCAGGGTACAAACGAAACATGTTATGCGAATCTTGTGCATTGGATACGGCAGAATGGAAACGTGTTCTGAGTAAATTCATAAAGATGAAAAAAGGTTTTGATATTAAAACGGCTTGCATTGGAAGACTCTAACCCGACTTCGAAGCCAGGTAGGCCGCTGCAGGCACAACATGATCCGGTAGGGATATAGCGATGAAGCAGAGTGCGACTGTAGAGTCTCACCCCAAACCATGGCCCACCTTCTAACCTGCTCTTTGTGGAACTCTATTTAATAACTATGGGAATCCTCGACATGAAGAAGAGATGAAGATTATAATAATATGTAGTACATCAGGTCATATATAAGTTATAACAAAACCAGCAAAAGTTTATTATTATATTGGACCTGCTACGCTAGATCGATGACATTCTGAAGATCGCGGATGAGACTTGTTTGCAACTTGCGTAGACCATGGAAAACATGGCACCGAAAAAGACTGTAAATAATGTTGACGATGGCTATGCTAGACTAGCTTATGATAAACTATTAAATAAAGTGTAATAATGGATGAGCCCCCTAAGTGTGTGACATTAAGCAGATAATGATTCCAAAATCTCATGCATTACTCTCCTTTCATGAACCTAAAATAATTGACGAATAAAATACATACAAAACAAAATCTCCTGCCATGCGATCTAAGCACGGATTGTACGTACTATGAAAATCATTAGGTTCTTCTGCGTTTCCGGAAAAATCACGTATTCTAAGAGAAAGAGACAACGAAACGTGTAAAAAATACACTACCCCATATCGAGAAAAATACAATTCTAAACGTAACAACATACAGCTTCCTTTATAACCTTTCTGAGAAAAACCAAGTAGAAGAAGAAAGTCACTCCTATAATTCCCCTAACGCTAATAAAAAAGTTCCTTCTCAAAATAAATTCAAGCCAAACTTATTAGAATATTCGTTGCTCCTGGTCCATCCCACGTTTGCGAAACTATCACAAATGAAGATTAAAACCTGAATAATATATGGCGAAATGTTCGTGAATGAATTTGAGGAGGACATAAATAAAAATATTGACGTGCTGTCATCTCTTCAAGATATTGGTTTTTGGTAAGAGGGTGTAAGCAGAGTATCAGGTGGGAAGATTGGTTTTTGTTGAATGGTTTTCAATGTTATGGTAATGGGAAGAATATTTTGGACAGCGTGGGTGTTACTGTTGGTTACTGGTGTGCCTGAAATTGATTGGAATGAAAAAGTGGATATACATTCAGTCAAAAAAGTATCGGGAATGGATGATTTGTTTATGGTTCCAAATTTTTTTTTGTATTTTTTTTGTTGTTGTTAGATTAGCACAACTGTTTTCCATTTTGGCGCGGAGTTTGAGTTACATCTGTTAATTAGATTAAATACAGTGCTGTTTTTAATTATATCATATCTAGTGTGTATTGCGAATTTCATAATGGACAAAAACATCGAACAAAGAGTTTGTCCTAAATTTTGCATCGCCAATGGAATTTGGTGTTCGGAGTCACTGAAAATGTTACAGAAGGCTTACAGTGTATCGACTTTATCAAAAACACGCGCTTATGAGTGGTACAAAGCGTTCAAAAGCGGTCAAGGTGTGATGGAAGATTTGCCTCGGTCTGGTAGGCCATCAACGTCTGCAACTGAAGTTAACATCGCAAAAGTGAAGGAAATAGTGACTGACAATCTTGCCGGAAGGTCAAACGGTAAATAAAAATATTATTCGGACGTTATGCAGCGTTTAAGAGAGCAAATTAGATAAAAGGGCCAGATTTGTGGAAAGAAAATTCTTGGATTTTGCACCACGATAATGCGCCTTCGCACAATTGTGAACGATTTTTTGACCAAAACTCAACAAATACCATCGAGCAACCACCTTATTCACCAAATATGGCTCCAGCCGACTTCTTTATTTTTCCTAAACTCAAATTACCACTTCGTGGCACCAGTTTTCATTCAGTAGAAGACATAAAGGAGAATTCGCGGCGAGACCTGAACTCAATTCTGGAATAAGCATTTAAAAAATATTTTTATGATTGGATTATTAGTTGGCGTAAGTGTGTCGGTTCTGAAGGAGCATACTTTGAAGGTGATAAAATAAATTTGGATGAATAACTAATATTTTGTGTTTTATTGATCTTTTCCCGGTACTTTCTTGACAGAGTAGTAAGTAATTACTTTAAAGGAGGTGCCAATAAAGATCGAGATGATTACGTATTATGAAAATCTGCACCTTTTTGGTAAAAGGGGTGACAGACATAATTACAGTACTAGAAATAGGGACCAACTAGTTCAGCCAGGTTTCCGACTCGCTAAAGTAGACTCATCTTTCATGGGGTACTGTTTGAGATGCTATAATAAAATTCCACAAAGTATTCTTGAACTGAATGAGACGAAATTTAAAACATGCATTAAACGCACACTATGTAAGCAAGCATATTACAAGTTGAGCGATTATATCGCTGATAAAAATGCTTGGCTCAATGCTGGTCCTGCTCCACAAGGACAGGGGCGCATAAATTGATAGCATTAAAATGTATTGTTGGAGCTGCTGAAGATTGTACAACTATCTTTGCATTGTATAGATTCAATCTCTTTAGTATTATATAAATGCATAGCCCATATTGTGTGAGTACTATGTACTAGAAAGCTATCATTCACTGGAAACCTACGTCTTTTCTTGACTTTAATGTGCCCTGGCGGTTTAGAGTATGTCATGCTCACTCAAATGTCTCGCTGATGGTGGCGCATGTGTCGGATCATTTAGTTCCCTTTCAAATGGTTGAGTTGATTGGTGCTGATCCATGCGTCATGTCCGTGAACGGGCGCTGTCAGTTGTGACTGGTCATCTCTTAGTTGCCATGGCTTATTTGAATGAATTATTTCGAATTGTATTTTTTTTGTTTGTGTGTTTTTGCTGTGGACACTTTTAACGTGCACATCTTGCTACATTGTTCTCACATAATATACCATCTCAACATGAATGATGTAACCAAGATTTTGTAACAATATTCTAATTTAAAAGAGTGTCCATGGAGTTTCTTGCCCGTTCTTCTCCATAGAGATCTACGCTAGGGAATGAGCAACTACAGTACTTTCACAGTTTTTATGTCTTGTGACTGGGACTGTAGCTACATTTAATTTTCATCTTTGTTTCGACAATTCAAAGGTGCCTGTAACTGGCTTACTTGAAATAAATGCTTTGATTTTGATTTTATGAAAGGAACCAAAGACTGACACATTTGTGAAGGCAGACATTACAGAACGTCACCTGCTACATTGCTACATACCTACTCCTCTCGCCTCGTTCACGTACAAAGACTGATAATGTACAAGCAAATAAGCAAAGATGACCCCAGGCTAACTTCTAGCATACTGATACTGTTAACCAGCGTCATCCCAATGCTGGGCAAAGCTCTCTCCCCATGACTTCCAGTTACTTCGGTATAGGGCCAAAGTGGACCACTGGTCGCTGATCTTGTCTAGCTCGTCCCGCCATCTTCTACAAGGTCTGCTATGACGCCTTCTGGCTGTGTCAGGGCTCCAGAAAGTAGCTATTTTGGCTCACAGCTGGCATGTGGCAGACGTGGCCAGTCTATTAAGCTTAATTAGATAAAACTAGTACAGCAAACAAAATGCACTTTTCCGAAGTGTTCTTCTTAAAATCAATACTTGGAAATTTCTTAGGTTCTGTAGATGACCACGTTAATCGTACTATCAGCAGCATTTTTAAAGTTCGGGTGCAATACTATTAAAACATAAATATGGTCAGAATAAACTAAATAATGCATGATGCCTCAATCGAAGTTAAAACACATTTTTATTTCGTTTTTCATGATTATGCTTCTATTCAGAGAATCTTCAGTGACAGTCATGTCAGTCCCGAACACGCAATTTCGTTTTCCATTTTAAGCATTCCAGTGCAGTTTTATTTGGTGCCAGTCAGACACAGTGTTGACACTGATGACGTTAGAAATGTGAAGTGGTTTCAGGAAATAGGTTAGAAAAAAATAAACTTAATAGAAGAAGTCAGGGAGGATTGTTTGATATTTTAAAGTTTAGTAGACAGATTGGTAAAAATGTTACGCAATGTGAAAACTAATATTCAAAATAAGTTAACTTTCATAAAATCACCATTTGGCAAATACGACTTTAGCGTCAATCGTCACGTGAAGAGTAAGACAGGATTAAAAATAAGATTCTATTTTTGCTGGTACTACGGAATATGATTGTCCTCTTATCTCAAATATTAGGGGTTAAAGTATGAAATTGCCGATTTGTACTAAAAAAATTAAACTCGTTTTTTTCTAAGATATAACAAATTTATTTAATCAAAATATTTACCCTCATTATCTATACATTGCTGCCAACTAAACGGAAGTTAATTTAACCTTTGTACCTTGACGATTGAACTCTGAGGATCTAGATTCGACAAACTGTGTAAAAGCATTTTGTACTGCCTCCTGGGAAGAAAATTTTTAATCACGTAGTAAATTGTCCAAATCACGAAACAAATGGTAGACATGGTAGTCCGTTGGAGCAAGGTCTGGCGAGTACTGAGGATGACGTTTAGTTTCTAACTGCAGCTCCTGTAGAGTTACAACGGTTTCTCGTGTAGTGTGAGGTCTTGCGTTATCATAGAGCAATAATGGTGAAGATCGATTCACGAGTCGGGGCTGTTTCACTGTCAGTTTCACCATCATTGTTCGAAGTTCGGCACAGTAAACATCTGCTGTTTTTGCCTGAACAGACCTAAGAATGCTATAGTGAATAACACTATGAAGAGACCACCAAACAGTTACCATTACCTTTTTATTGGTAAGCTTTGCTTTAGGGCACTGTTGCGGCGTTTGACCTGGGGTCAGCCATTGCATTTTTCGCTTACGGTTATCGTAAATGTATCGTAATCCACTTTTCGTCACATGATTGTAACAATTCGATCCAATATTCCTTCATTTCTGTACCGATTCAATAAGGCAACACAAGTTTCAACAAGCATTTTTTTCTGCAGATCAGTCAAATCATGGGGCACCTATTTTTCAATTTTTTGTATCTAATTGATTTGATGCAAATGAGTCAATATTGTAGGTAGGGTAACATTAAACCATGCCGCTAATTCCTGGGTAGTTTGACTCGGATCGGCTTTTACCATCTCCTTCAATTCAGCATTATTCACCTGTGTGGGCGGTCTACCACGTGGTTCGTTCTTAAAGTCGAAGTTTCCTTTATGAAAGCGTTTAAACAAAAAAATGCACGGTGCGTTCATTAGCAGTCTCCTCTCCAAACGCAACGTTGATATTGCGAGCCGTTTCTGCCGTGTTAGTTCCGCATCTGAACTCGTATTAAAAAATAACTCGGATTTTCGAAGTATCGATCTTTACGTCTAAGCTGAATAAAAAAACAACTGAAAGACGAAAATCGAATGTTGCACATTTTTTAAAAGAAGAACCTCATAGTTGAAAAATGTTTCACACAAAAATCTCACACCATGAAGATTTTATGTCAATTCGAAGTGTCTATTACTATACAACAGCAATTTCATACTTTAACCCTTATAATTTATTCATTGTTAAAGTAGCCCACTTACCAAAATTATATTCCAAAAATGTTAAAACGAAAAATTCAAAAAGTGTACTACTTAAAATATCAAAAGACGATCTCGTTGATAGTATCGTGTATCCAGCAAGTGTAAGGACAAGTTACAACACGATACTCACACAGGGAGCCGAATCGCTCTGAAATATTAAACTTTGGACATAGAATAAAAAAGTGTAGAAGCGAAAGCCAAAGCACTCTAAATGTCCACAGTTTTGTTTTGTAAAAGTGCTTCTTTACCTACTCTACTCAATCGGACTTGAGTTGCCTTGGTTATCGCAAGCATCTCTGAGTCTGAACTTTGTCCAAATAACTTTGCTTGAAACGATCTGACAGGCCAAAAGTCGTATTAAAGCAATTTGGTTTTTTTTTCGGATTGGACATCATCAAGTGACTCCTTCCGCTCTGGGCGAAGCGGAAGGGAGTGTCAGACTTTTACTGACTAAAACCCATCCATGTTCCTTCTTAGCCCTTTGTGTACCAGGGCCGCGGTATCTCTTTCGAACAGTCCCGCAGGTAATAAAGCACTCAAATCGTTGACAACCCAAGTTGTGGCTCTCGGTATGTGCTCCGTTCTCAATCATCATCATTAATGCCTCTTAATTTAACATGTTGGGGTCAGCTTCCAGTTTAACCGGATGCAATTTAAATACCTGTATTTTACATGACTCGAGTGGTTATCTGACCTCCACAACCCTTAACTTACACTGGTCAGTTACGGGAAATCTTCCGAAATTTTCAAATATTGTGAGGTCCCGATATTTCGACGCTGTTGCAAGCGCCATGATCGCGGGATGACCCATAATTCTGTTGCTGGGTAACATAACATGCCTTGCTCCGTTCTTAACCAAAGATAATTGCCTTGTCAATTTCACCATCATCTGGGATTATTTTGGTCCGTTCTTAACCACGGATAAAATTGACTAGCCTTGTCAATTTCACCATCATCTGGGATTATTTTGGTCCATTCTTAACCATAGATAAAATTGACTAGCCTTGTCAATTTCACCATTATCTGGGATTATTTTGGTCCGTTCTTAACCATAGATAAAATTGACTAGCCTTGTCAATTTCACCATCATCTGGGATTATTTTGGCGTCGCTCGAGAGAGTCATGGACGTCTTTCGGTTTTTATTTTTTATGATTAGCCATACACTTAGAAACATACCTACATTGGTTTCACTTCTATACGATTCCTTATTCTTTGCCTAAGGTCAGGGAGACGGATAGTAATAAAAATGTGCTTTATTTTTGTACTTTGATGCTTTTAGGTAGGACCCTGTTCAATGATTAAGGTATGTAAGGTTGGGACTGACCGGAATAATACACAGGATTGCTATCAATGCGTAATCACTTACCTACTACTGACGGTAACTACGTTAGACAAGGAACCGTTCCTTACCAAAATTGACCTGTTGGTTTAAAGGTAATTTTGCTTGTGAAGGTAACTGACGTGAAGAAAGAACTATTGTGTTAATAATTGCTATACGACCGAATCTTTATTTAATTTGTAAAGATACAAGAAACTTTAAATATTATGATATTTTATTAGGTCTTTTGGTTATAATGAGTGTGGTGAGGGTGCAGAAAGTGAAATATTCACCCGCACTGGGTCCACGTCATGAATGGAATTAAAATAAAACCATTTATTTTACAATAGGATTTCGAAATCACATTTACACGTCACATTTTAAACATACGGTAGATGTAGGTAGTCAGATAAAAGTTATGGAGTCGGATTATTTTTATTCATAAAGGGTGTAAAACACCTCAACGAAGCCGAAAGGCACTTGTTCTCCTCGTCATTGCGATTTTTTTTTTGTTTTACACCATACGTTCAACCTTCTAGTTACGGAGATATTGGGGGTCAAAGTTCCAACTTTTTGACAAGTTTTTTTACTATACCAGTTTTTAATGTAAGATTTTACTTTAAACACCTCCACGACCCCCGTTTTATTCAATCCATCCATCAGCACAATGTTTTGAGTGCGTTACATTGAGTTCTACCAAAAAACATGATTTTTCACCCCAAAAAAAAAAAAAGTCGTTTCCCAGCAACAATTTTTGCGTAAAGTGGCTTAGTTTGATGTACAGAATGCTTGGTTGACGGCTTCGTGATGAGGTCTTTTACACCCTGTAAATCTTAATTTGCATTACATATTTTAAAATTGATTGACTTAGAAGTATCGGACAATTACGAAGCCTATAGGGCACAGCAAAAAGTATAACAATAATATCCTGCGATTATATAAATAAAAATATTATATGGTATTCTATTTTTACTAAATTATTACCTATATTTTTTATTTTGAGTTTAGTTTTATGTACCTACATAATCATAATTTGGTATAGCCCACTCCAGCTCACAGAAAGGTCTCAGCAGTAGGATTATAATAGGCTGTTTGTGCTATTATAATAATATGCTACTACAAAACAGAGAAACCTCTTAAGAATTAAAAACAAAGAGTTCCTTACTTGACTATTCTAAGCCAAACCCACCAAAATCGCATTGCATTAAAGACATTCAGCATTAACAAACAGAGACTGGAGTTTTGGGCCCCAAGGGACCCGGCGCGAATGTCGCAACACTGCTCATTTCTAAACTATTTACATTTACGAAATAAACTTTTGGGAGCCCCTTGTTGTTAGGCAAGCCTGTGACGTAACGCTGGACATGTTTAGAATTGAGTTATTCTTGATATCGTGTACGGGTCTAGACGAAATGAAATTCTATCAGTGGTAACAAAAAAGTCGAAAATATGGATCATTCCCACTAGTTCTACTATACAGTTTTACGGTAGAACTAGTAGGTTTTTTTTCCCCACTAGTATGACGAGTTATGGAGAAGTATGGAAGAAGAAGATATGCTTCTCCGACCCCAAATAAATTGAGATAAGGGCAGGAGAATGATGTTGAAGATGACACAAGCTCGAAATGAAAGATTTTATTGAAATCGGAAACGCTCTAAAGCGATTACTACATGTAAGAAATAGACTGCACTCTGTCTTGTTGCCTGCACGTTACTGATGGCCATCACTTCAGAAGGAATAAACTCGAGTTTTGTCCCAATTTATATCGTCATCCACGCGCTAAGAAGATAGAATGATTAAAAATGAAAAACTCACAATCGATTCGTTTGAAATAGATGAATACTAGAAGAAATCAAAAAGTTGACAGAGACGGTTGCTTTAAGTTTAAAATCACTGTAATTCTTTTTTTTCTCAACACAAATATCAAGACATTTACGTTACGTTCACGTCGCGCGATCGAGCTAGGACCTCAGAAGACCACGAACTTCCAAGTTAAAGAAACAACGCTCGATCTGGCAAAAGTTCTAAGATATTACAAATTCAAATAACTGCAACTGTCACCATTCCTGGCTCACAAATAGGATATTCTTGTTATACATAATTCAAAGTGTACGTAGGAACAGACAGTGGTACCGCATTGCAGCACCTACCTTCAAGCTTGGGTATAATGCTGCCTACCCACAGGGACCATTGTGGAAATTGATTGTAGCTTGGAGTGTATTTTAAGAAGGGGAATTATTTTGTGTTGTTTTGAAAGTGGGTTAATTTGTTTGGTGGGAAGTGTAATTTTATGTTGTAGTAGTTTTTACTTCTATTGGGTTAGGTTTTTGTCGAACTCGTTTTTTGTCGATATTGGATTAATATTTTTAAGTTCCCATTTTACTTTAGCGAATGTATTTATTTAAACAAATAATAAGTAGAGTTTATTCTCTCCAAATGCATATTTTCATATATTTATAATATGTTTTTCTTGTTAAGTATGTTTATATTTATAAAGTGACAAGAATATAAACTGGGTCAGCCGTTGAAAGCCAAACACAATAAATGTTACTTATAATCGTATTTTTCGAGATTTATAGGGATAAACTGTCGAATACAAAATAAAAGGCTCGCGAAGGGCCGCCTTTGCCTCAATCCGGGTCTCCACAACAAATAAAAAATAAATCCTATATTTTACTACGCAATCAAAACATAATCTTGAAATTCGAAAACACACTAAACCCCGCAAGTCTATAAAGTCGACACTGTCGACTCAATTTCGACGCGACAAAAACGTAACGACAATTCTACATTTGAAAAATGCGAAAACTTTTTCGTTTAAGTTTCCAAACTCGCGTTTTATGTTCACATTACCGACAAACCTTTTTGGTCCTTGAAACCCGGTACGTACTTGAGGCGATCTCACTTTCAGTCACTACGTATTTTATACGGTTGAACTATAAAATTTCCAATTTTGAGGGCTGGCTCGTTTTTAGATCTCCTCTTCAATCCTGTCAGCCTAGTTGGCGAAATGTTTGATGAGAAGTTATTTTACTGGATTCCTTGTTTGGTTAGCAACTTTTCGTTTACCAAAACCTCCATTATCTAACTAGAAAATTATAAACTAACCGGGATTTCTCCCACTACTAAATACAGTCATGAATACGTTTGCAATGTTCGTAAAATTCGTGTCAAGTGCTCTACTAAGTCATTCAACGCCACGCTTTCCCCCTGAAAGGCCTACATTTATTACAGCTGCGTAACTTCCGTCAACCCGGCCTATCTAAACACGCAGGCCGCCGCCGTAACATTTGAAATTTAATTGGTCGCAGCGCCATCTATTATTACTAGCGAGGCACTAAACATGTACAAGGTATGAATGGACCAGCACGCATGCGTACTACGCATCGATCCGGGATACCAACTTTGTAAATAATCTATTCAGCGACAAAAAAAAATCGCGGGCCATGTAATATTTCTCAAATCTAGCTCATACAAATCCAAACTAAATCATTCAAAAGTTCTCGAATAAAATAAAATACGTATACGTACGGAGAACATAAATAAAGTGGAATTCCATAACGATAGAAGGTATAAAAACATAGAAATTCAAACTTTGAAACAGATATTACTAAGAAAATTTTATTATTAAACGTCGATGAGCCGTCGTTTCGGCGATACCGAATATTTCATTCCTCCAATAAAATTTTATTCGGAGTCGGCGCAGTGACGCCATGTTTACACCGTTTTCCCGCCAGTAGGGGCGCCACGATCGCTGCAGCCTCTCGGGCGTAGCTGTCAAAATTACGTTTACGAAAAAATCGCTTTTCTTTCACATATTGACGATAACCAATCGGTATTATCGAAATTACTGAATAACAATGATCAAGTTTTAGTATTAAATAGTTCGTTTCAGAATTCGTAACTCGTTTAAAACTAACCTATTTAGGTTCGGTCAGCGTCCGTCGGTATATGGTGACAATAATTTTGAGTGTTATTACGAAATGTCCCGGACATTTCTTCTTATCTTTCTGTTTATTTTCGGCGTTTGTTATGGTAATCCTGACGCAAAGCGGCTTTACGACGATCTTCTAAGTAACTACAATAGGTTGATTCGTCCTGTTGATAAAAACAATAATACTGTTCTGGTGAAACTTGGGCTGAGGCTGTCACAACTGATTGATCTGGTAAGTACTTGAAAAGAATATTATTCTTTAATTGAAACCTCAAATCTTTGAAACATCGAAGAAGAACAAACCTCGTGACAAAGTTTGGGGTACCTATCAAATTACATTCTCTCGTAAATTAAATATCGTGATGAATTGGCAGATAAGATGACCATTGTTTGTCTGGCACACTATACGTACTATGTTTGTAAACGAGTGCCAAATATAGCTAAGTGTTTATATGGTTTAGTTTTAGTTTTGAGTTAGAACAACAGGTGCATGCGATTCAGGGTATTCATTACTACAAATGAAGCAACAAGTATATAACTAAGACCACAAATTCGCTTTTATTAAATGTAATGTTTCACTGATTCATTATTTCAGACTCTTTGATTAAATTTTACTTTTTTATCACCTGCAAAACGGCCAGTATTGTAAATGCTTTAACTTAAATGATCCCTGGTAACACTCCTTATAACACTTAACAGGATTCCTGCTTAGGTACTAGTAATTAAAAAAAATGCTATTTATTCCTCATTGATTTTTTAATTTTCCATCGACATCTACCTATCCTTTTCCCAACTAAGACAGCTTTCAGTATGACTCAATGATTATTGTTATAACATGCCCTAAAGAGGGCACACCTATTAAGTTATCTAAACAGTTCTTGTTTTTAGTACCTACCTACAGAACTCGTTACGTATGGATACACGACGGTCCACTGTACGGTAGCTCTACTAATGAAAAGTTTATGGGGTGCGAGGGAGCAAAACAACACCCTGTGACCCCAAACGCTGTACCTATTCCCCTACTTGTGGCGTGGTTATAAATAGCTACACCTAACTATAGATAACTTATTCCTATAAGTCTCCGTAAATGTAACTAACGAGATAAGTGCATTTGAAATGCGTATATTTTTATACATACATTTTTAATTTTTCTTAAGAAAATATAGAACATATCGAGAACAGGGTCCAAGCTTCCGGCAGTCAATGCTCCAGAGAAAGGAACCTCCTAACAATACGAGCTGTTCAGCCGTGTCTAGGAGTACCGCTTTCTGAATCGCTTTCCTTTATCCAGCTGCCTAAGGAGAGCCTCCTCAAGTATTAGTCAAGGCTCTTGGCGATTAAGCCAGTGGCTGAAACGACTATCGGGACATTGATTGCTGAGTTCACACCCCACATGTTGACAACCTCGCGCGCCAATTCAAGATACTTGATTTTCAGCATTATTATTGTTATGGAATATTGACGCTTATTATATAGCTGTTGAATGCAGTTTAGATGTGCTGATTGCGTTCTGTTTCATAGGTGAACTTCGTACTTAGAATGATTACAAAATTGGTAAGAACAACAGTATGCATATAATTACATCTTAGATTTATCAGCATGATTGCAACTACTATTAGGTATGTTGAATAAGGACGCATTTCCAGCTGCATCATAAACTGTGTGTGTTGGTTCGATTTTATCAGGAATTTACGGCAGCAGCCCGATGACTGGTTTGTTGCTCGGTTGATGATAATAAGCTCGCCCTTTATTATAAGAGACTTAAACAAAACTGGCGGAATGTGGGTGCAAGCTTCTGGGGGGACCTTCCTTACATAATAGAAAAAAAATGCAGCTTATGGTTTTCTATTTTTTATTATATACTCACGTAATTGCACATTCTATATTCATCCTATACCAGTAATATTATGCAAATACGGGTATAAGATTAATTCTCTAACTAAAAAAGCATCTTGAAGAAACCGGCCTGTTCTAAAACCAAAAAGTGACATCTACTGACACATGGATTTTCGCTCATTCTTATTCACAGAGAGGAGCCGTGTGTCCCAGCATTAAGGACGTCATAATCTGATTAGGCGATCTACGCACGCCTATACGTGATCAACACCATTCCCACACATTATTGCACAAAAGGCACACATAAATACACCGTTACTTACTCTAACATGAAAAGAACCCTCTCAATCTCCCTTCACATCGCACAAAAATCTATTCATCCATGATGGGAAAATGGCGCGAATGTCTATGGTGTATTGATTACCGCAAACAACCGTACCTGCGGTTACCATGGCAACCGGAGGGTTCCACAGGTGCGATGTGGACTGCCCTCATGGGCCTAATCAAATATTTAGTAAATATCGTTAAATAATAATGTATGGGCTTGTAAAATTGCTGTTGTTTAGTTAATTTACATGTTTTAGTATAGCGGGGTTGAGTGCGATAGTGAATCCATTATTTTTATGAAGATTCAATTTGTATGTAAGTATATTTGTTATTTTGTGTGCAATAAAAAATAAAGTGACCAAATGCTTGACATATCCACTGCCTGTTCCAAGAATCAAGACTTTAAAGTTGATAACTTGTTAATCTCTACTTTTGCATTAAGTATACAAGAGAGTATATTTTAGTAGTTCAGACAAGTGACGAGTCATTTGTTCGACAGATCGTTAAATCTACAGGTCCATAAATTCAACAGGGCCGGCAGTCTCATGCTTGCGAGAATCTTGGATGTAGAGACTTGCGTTACTCGCAAGCATCATTGTTGCAACTGAATTTATTCATTATCAATTAGCAATCAAAAGTTAGCGATTTTGTCGCTATAATTATATGTCGAGACTGGACGCTAGTGCGATAGTCAATGTATGTGTAAGAAATTTGACATCTAAGTAATTATGGTTCTCGATACCACTGGGGTTACTAATTTTTATACTTACTAACATAACATGAGATTATAGGCAGAAATTGCATAAACTAGTAGGAGAAAGAAATACGAGAAAGATTTAAAAACTTCTACTACGAATGCAAATATAATAATACATACTTTGAAATTGTCTTTTCCAAATGTGGACTCCTTACTCTAAGAGTGCACAATAAATAAACTAGTGGAAATTGCAGTTACCTTTGCATAATTAAAGTCGACATTCCAGTATTTATAGCATTACTACTTACTAGGTATTCGCAAAGCTCCTTGTGAGAGATTTTGAGAACATTTTACCACCGTAACTATTTCTGCAGCCAATGAGCGCAGTGTATTCCAGTTTAGAGATACATACAGGGTGTAAAAGACTTCATCCCGAAGCCGTCAACCAAGCATTCTGTACATCAAACTAAGTAACTTTCCGCAAAAATTATTGCTGGGAAACGACTTTTTTTTTTGGGGTAAAAAAACATGTTTTGTGGTAGAACTCAATGTAACGCACTCAAAACATTGTGCTGATAGATGGATTGAATAGTACGGAGGTCGTGGAGGTGTTTAAAGTAAAAATCTTACATTAAAAACTTGTTTTTAAAAAAAATCTTGTCAAAAAGTTGGAACTATGACCCCCAATATCTCCGTAACAAGAATGTTCCCAGGTATGGTGTAGAACAAAAAAATGATCGCAATGACGAGGAGAACAAGTGCCTTTTGGCGTCGTTAAGAGGTGTTTTACACCCTTTATAGCTAGTAGCTACTGTAGAAATTACTCGTAAATAAAGCATGTCAACTTCGTCTCTTGATTACGTGTGGAATGTAATAAGATGTGAGGTACTTCTTCGAACGGTAATCAATACTTGATACCAACGTTACAAACGTTTGGAAGAGAGCTTCTCTTCCTGTCAGTGGGTACGACATATTCAAATTTTGAAATAAAATTGTAGCAAATAAATAATTTGATTTCATAATTTTGCCATGTCCACGGCGTCGTCGGTGGCTGTGTAGAGGTCACATAGACAACATATTTTGAGGCACAGAGTGGTGACGTAATAACTTCATATTTTTCACATCAGATCTGTCCCAGCCACCTTTTCAAGATCTTGGTCGATCAAACTGGGGGGCATTCCACACTACACTTACTGATATGTATACGTACACTCAGACAATGTAAGCTATGTCGGTAACTCCAGATCTATTCCGGATGAATTAATTTCGGATCCTTAAAAGAAACTCAAAAGCAAAGCCGATTCCATAGCGCGCTTAGTGACTTCGAATTGATGTTGGGGTGTATTAAATTCCCAGCTTACGATTTTCACACACAACCACATCATCGATCAATGAATTCTATTTCCATAAGCAAACAACTCACCTCTGATAGCTGGTTACCATGGCAACAGTTCTACAGGTGCTCCGGATATGGATAACCCTCACGGGCCTACTTGAACATTTGAAAAGAGATTAACCGCACAAACAGACGAATTTAAGAATCTTGTTTGTTTGGGATTTAACCGATTCAATCCGGGTCAGATTTAAGAAAATGGTGTTAAGTGTGGTCGAACCTTTGTAGGATTTGGAAATAGAAATGGGTATTTTGAAAGGTTTTGTGAATCCTAGTTTTGTATGTCGATCAAATATTTAAATAATTTTCATATTTCGCAATGATGTCTTAAAAAATAACTCTTTATTCGTCCTAAATGGGCGTTATGTATAGGGCAAATCCGTTTAGATATAAAACTCAGTTTATGTAAAACAAAATTAGTAAACAAATGCTAAGAAACAAAATGGATGTCAACATAATTCCATTTTTTCCCTGTTGATGTTCGAACTACAAGACAGGTAGATGGATCCCACCGCATCATTGGCATACAATAATTCTCAGTAAGTGACGTCGTTGTTCAAAGATCCGAAATCAAACGAAAATAAGAAATTTAAAGTCCAATTATTTTTATCAAAAATACCAAATATTGGTATTATCGAAACAACTCAGTGGGTAACGACTAACGACCCAATTTTAAACAGTTTCCAATTAAAGCACCCACTGCACTTTACGACTAGGGGTTTGTTTCAGAAACGTGGCGGAATGCTTTTCTTTATTTTCCAACATAAACTTCTAGATACCTTTAATGACTGTACCTAAACCCAATGAAGAATGAAAATGGCCATCATTAGCAAAATTAAAACATCGACAACAACCGAAACAACTAAAATTCATTTGTTTTTGCCTTGTTCCATGTATATTTACCAAACCTGGTGATTATTAATTTGTCACCGTAGTGACTTTTGGGATAGGAACCCACCCTGACTCAAATAAACATAAATAAAATAAACTGACTGAAATAAAACCTGGCAAATTACTTCTCTTCTTCATGACACTGTTGGAGAGCGGTCGTGGTCTTTACATTGCGACTTCTGTAGGGGCAAATGATTCGCCTCACCAGTGCCGCGCTCCTCGCGCTGCCGTGCTCTACCGGCTGATATCCTGGTACCTACTCTCGTGCAAGGGACTGGCCAAAGCAGACTTAATTTTTCTAGTCCATCGCATAGGTGAAAAATAACTACTTTTCTCAAACATGCTTGTTTATTTGATATAAATAGAAATTGCTATCTGTGGTACTAGCCAGATACGTGCGACCAGTGGCCGGCAAAAGTGTTAGCGGCCAAATAAATTACATAATAAACTCAAATCTGTCGTGTTATTTAAAAATGGAACGATCGTTTACTCTGAAACATGGCAACTAAGGAGGTAACTAATCGAAGGTTTTTTTTGAATTTTCTTGCAAATAGAAAGCGGTTTATTGAAAAAAAAACAAATTAACTCTTCAACGCGAGAGTTTTAATTTCCTCGCATTATTTGAGAAAAGTACTATACAAACCTTGGCCACAACTAGGCATTGATGGACTTACGTATGTGTGCCTCGGCTCCGCCTAGGCCCATATTTACAGGTTCGTCCATCAATGCCTCTGTTGCTGGCCGCTGCAGTAATGTACTATTTTTAATTAATAATAATTTTTTTTAACATAATATTTTTTTGAAGAAAAATTATCATGTTTGTTATGCAAAAGTAATTAAGTACACCACGTCATCCTATACCACACTTCATAGTTTCATAAACAATGTATTTGAAAAGGCCATTAATTTTGGCACTCGTTTCATACAGAAATGCAAGCCAAGGAATACTAAAACGCATCCATTGTCTAGTTCTCGAGTTGAGTTCACGAATATTTATTACAGTAATAAATTGTGGGAGTTCCAACCTGATCTTGAAGATTACACCGCATTCGGTCTGTAGGGGTTACTAGGTTTTTAATTGGCTAGATTAGGTTAGTTTCGAACTTAAAAACTACGGATAGATGAAAAGATTAACTTTTTTTTTGTAAAAGATGTCTATTATCTAATTAAACCGAGAAAACGTAGATCCTGACCAAAACACTATTACTTAATGACCAAATTTAATTTTCGACTAAAAATTGCGTGTATTCGGCATAGAATGGGAAGGACAATTAAGAAGGAATAAACAGTCACATCATCATTAGTATCAACTGTGAACAGAAAGGACTACTTGGATAAAAAAATATCCTATGTTCCAACTTAGGTCATGCAAGTGTTCAAATTTAGATCCAATTGCATTCTGCCGTGTGTGAAAAGGCAACAGACAGAGTTTTATCAGACTTTCGTGTTTATAATTTTAGTACGGATTGTTCATAATCTAATTTCGGTCAATTGTCGTCTCAACTTCTTCCAAAAAATTGCACGCAATTTTTCCAAAGTTATAACGAAATTATATCCCAGTTTTAAATTAACCTCTTTCATAATCAATTTCCCCACTACCGTACCGTGTATGTTCGCAAATATTCAGTATCAGTTCGTTAGCAGGTCAAACAAGCAAGTAAGGCAAGTTTAATTACTAGCGTGTAATGAGCGAGAGAGTTACAGCCTCCTTGCTCAACCTCCTTGTTACCTGGCCTCTCTTTTATTCTGTTCAGCCAGTGTGTGAAAGGTTTCCCTTTTAATATGTTGTTGAGATTGAAATATTTTCTGTTTCTAACAATAAGTTAGTAAGTAAGTAGTCACTTTTTAAACAAAAGAGCACAAAATAGTTCTATTCACGAGAATTCTTGGTAGTAAAAATATTGCCATAGTTTTTTGTGTAATTTTCAGGCTAAAGACTAACTATGATTCGTTGCTCCTTTCTAGAGACTGTTTCAAAGTACAGCAGATATTTTAATTATTGGGAAGGACTGTTGAATATCCATAAGGGAGGGTGGGCTTTCTTTAAACCATACCCTTGGCATATAAATCGTCTGAAAATGTCAACATTTCGTAATTTTTTAAAGGAAAAAATAACTGTCAAAACTCCAGTATTAATTAAAAAAACATTTGAACGTCTCATTAAAATATATATCCCAAAGAGTGAAGGCATAACAGGATAAAAGGTAAGGACCGAACTACCATTGTATTATCATTTAAACTACGTGGAAAGTTAGTCAGCGGACAAATTCCAGTCGTGACCTTAACAGTTGGTTCGCTAGTGGAATGTTAACTATGGGTACAAAGGGGTTGTTTCACGACGTATTGTGTATTTTTAGTGCTTGAAAATGTGTCATATGTTGTCTTTGTTTAAACAATTTTAGGTTTGGGATCCTTGATGAAACAAAATTTTCTTTACGCCTTGTATAATTGGGAAGCCGGTCTTCTAGCAACGGTTAATTTTGAATGAGTACCCTATACACGACGACTAGGTTTTTAGTTTACGGTTTAAACGAGCATTTCATGTAAATTATTGTACTAGAAATATTATATAACTAGGTGTTGATCATACCAAAATGCTTTGTAAACGATAGCTTACTAAAAAAAACGGGTAAGTAATATTTGATATAATTACAAAATCTCTAATATTTACAAGACATAACAACTGAATCTATAATTTAATTCGATATAACGATCAGCTAATATAATAAACGATTGATATAATTTTAAAGTTACTAATTTTTATAAGCATAACCTACATTAAATATAAAATCGTTTGATATACCACTCAGAAGACATAAAACTTATTCAGTCTAATATGATAAAACGCGTAGGTTTTCATTTCCCTGTAAAAAACATGCAAACAAGCATACACCATACATGCAGCAGGCATGCAAACAAGCATACACCATACATGCAGCATGCAAGCAAGCATGCAGCATGCAATCAAGCACGCAGCATGCAAGCAAGCATGCAGCAAGCAGCAGGCATGGTTTCTGTCACGGCTCCGGCGCTACGGGGCTCCGGCGGTCCCATGCGAGCTTATCATCGCAGATGTGGTTCACGCTCGAGTGTTAGAACCACCTGCTCCTCAGCTCGCGGGCCGCCTCAACCCTCCGCGCCTACGCGATTTTAAATAACACTCTAGGGGTACGGCAGACAAGACTACGTGGAGTCGGTTTAGCAGCGATTCGTTTCTGTCACGCTTTTCGATAATACACGTTATGTTATATAATGATTTTCGATTAAATAAACGTTATATCAATATTATATGGAGGTCAGAGTCTCACCTGAAAGATGCACTTGTAAAGTTCATAATAAAGATTTGTCTATTGTCTATTGTCTACATGTTTTAAACGATAGGCCAAATGATTTTCGATTAAATAAACGTTATATCCAATAACGTTACACGAAATAAGTTTTAGAGTATATAAATGTTATATCTGAAGAAATTATATCAACAGTTGGTATAACTCATGTTTATTATATCTTGTGAACGTTATTGAAATGAAAATATACCAAATAACTTTATATGTTATGAGACGCACCCAAAAAAAACAGTATTTATCAAATAATGTTTCCTCGGTCAAATTATGAGGACAGGTACACCTCATTGATGTTGTAGAAATGAGTTAACTCCCAGAAGCTTTTACAATATGAAAACATAAACGAAAACTGAACTATTCGGACCCCGAAACTGATTGCAAAAAAGTGCATGTTTAGAAATAAACCCTTTCCAATCCGGAACTACAAACAGCGAGCTGGTGCAGAGAAAATTTTATTTGCGCATAACCTAGTCGCTAACGACTTCAGTTGTAAAGGGTCCTTAATTGAAATAAAATTGACGTTTACAGTCTGCGCGGGGGACTCTTAATTGCTATGCAGTCGGCCACGTAAGCTGTTCTCGATCGGTCTGCATGGTCCTCGACTGTTCTCGGCTGTCCTCGGCAATCCTCGGCAGCTCTCGGGTCTTCTCGGCTCGTGGCCGGTTTGAACCGGTTTTATGTCGTTTTTATGACTCGGCCATTCAGAGCCGGAGTTTGCGTGCCTGAAATGTTTTCGAAATTGGTTTGATCTCCTCGTTCGGAGTATTTTTGGTTTTCGTGAAAGTTTAATACGTGCGAGAATGTTGTGTACTGGATGGAATAACGTGGATAAACGCTGCCGGGAATGTTGTGGGTTTTAAAAGTAGCGAATAAACTGAATGCGGTAGTACTTGTTTATTCTGTGTACAGGCATTCTTTCTGGTTTTATATTTCTAGTTTCGTTTTTGGAGAGAATCGTAAAGTTGGTTGGCTTCAAGTAAAATATTTGGAAACAGAAATCTAGTAGCCTTGACAAAGCCAATTTTGCTGCCTAACCAAAAGAATTTAGGTAGGTACTCAAAATGTGTAATATATTTTTTGATGAATGGGAAAATCCATCGAGCAATAAGTACATGAATAATTCATAACATAAGCAATAAAAATAACCCACATAGAAATACATTTAACCTCAAAAAAGGTGACCGAACAAAGCTCAAAAAAGGTGAACGTACATTTGATACTGGGGCGACAGTAAAAAAGGATACTATAATAAGCACTCACCATCCACAACTTGATATCCTTGCTGACGTCACAGCTAGCGTATTTTCGCCGTCGCAAACACAAAACAGACAGAATTGCTGACAATACAAAAGTCATGTTCAATTTTGTGTAAGCGAAACACGTTTTGGAGAAATGACAACAGTAAAACGTTAAACGATGTCTGGATGTCGTATTGTAAAATACCTAGTTACAGACAAATCACCTTGGTGTCTTGCGGGGCGTTCACACTGATCACAATTGATTTGATGGAGATGACTGTAGGAACTTCGAAGACAACTAAGAAAATAAGAAGATCAGAATTGACGCTGAACTCACATGAGATTTAATGAGAGAAAGATTGAAAACACACATCAAATGTCGAATGGAAGCCGTAATACAGAATCCTGTCCTAACTAATATTATATGCGGAAGTAAGTTTGTTTGTTACCTTTTCACGCCTAAACCATTGAACCGATCATGCTGAAATTTTGCATAATTATACATTCTCAGGTGTACAAAAACGGACATCGGGTCCTTTCATCCCACAAAAAAGTACTGTTCCTGAGGAAAACAACAATAACGTTCCATTCCAATGATAATAGATGGCGCCACGTGTCTTTCGAATCATGATTGAATTAGATTATTACAACCAGAGTACAACCCGAATTGATTGTCTAATTCTAAATTAACGCGAGCGAAGCTGCGGACAAAAGCTAGTTGAAAACTAGTCTTACCAAGGGATATCGTATTACCCAGTACTAACTGGGTTGTAGTGGTCAGATAGGCAGTCGCTCCATGTAAAATACTGGTATTCAACTGCATCCGGTGTAAAAAATCTACTTGATCCTATCAAAATAAATGGATATAAGCAGACTTGTTCAATTAAAATTAAAATTTAATGGAAAGATATTTACAGGTGAGATAAAAAATACAGCTAATTATAAAAGACCTACCTAGAACGCACTCTAGGATAGTTTGAAAAAGGTAGTTTTATAGTTCACGCACTTAGATGGCGACAAATCAGTTCAGCACTGTAGGAGAGACAGGAACAGGCGGTACTTCAAGAATCGAGTTTGAGGAAACCTCTGCTGGAAGGGCATCGTGCAGTTCTCAGTCGCGCACCTGGTAGCTCTGGTAGGAAGGCACCAGTGTAGTTCTTTGGGCCAGACGTCAGGGTAGTTCTGCGAGACAAGCGGTAGCCAGGCACGAAGATAGCTTCCGAAGATCGGAAGTAGAAGTCCCAGGTGAATCTTGGATCCCCTGGGTAGTTTAAGTATGTGACAGCAAAAACCAAACTGTTTTTTGATGCTTCTCATATCAGATCCAATAGTAAACTGCCTCCAGCGGTTCGTAAGCTCGTTTTCAAAGTAGTCTTCCTTTTTCAATTTTCAAATATTAGTTTTCTTGTGGCCATCATCTCATCTGACAAGTGTAGTCGGCCCGGACATATCCATGAGTGCGTAAAGAATTTTATAAATATAATTTAAAATTAATTTATTTGGTAAACAATCGTAATAATCTATAAAATATAATAGCTAAACATATTGATAAAAATAATTTAAATTTAATTATAAACCAAAAAGTAACCATCCATAGACTAAGCAGTTAGAGAAATAAAAAATAACTGAGTTTGACAATTTGATGTAAGTGTCACAACATGAAAATTATGAGTAATAATATTTTATTTCAGCTATTTTAAAGATAATTAATCGTATTTAGATCAATTTGTTGAGTGTAAACATAGAAACAAATAAAAAGGATGATAAATAGTATTATGAATTATGAATATAAAGTGTAAGTATAGCAAAAATACTATACCGGTTAGACTGGAAGCCGACCCCAACATAGTTGGGAAAAGGCTAGGCAGATAATGATGATACAGGACATTGAATTCTTAACTATTAGCTATTTGCTCGATGGGGGTTCACTAGTTTCACCAAAACTCCATTGTCAAATATTTATTTTACTACCAACGTTTCGTAAACTTTTTATTTCGCAAACAACTTATTCTTCAATTGTTTCATTTTAAAAACACACGTTTTACAAACATTTATTTGACAAACACTTCTCTTATCAAATGATGATGATATTTAATCATTTATACATTTTTCATTTCTTATTTAGATACATTTGGATAAATCACGTTTCTACAAAATAATTTACAGGCTAGTATTTTTTTTATAACTCTTTTTTAAGAAAAAGTTTAGGAAATGCATAGGTTTTTCACAACATGCAAACAAGCATGCAAATCCATGCGTGCAGCAAGCAAGCAGCAAGTATGCAGCAAGCATGCAGCAAGCAAGCAGTAACCATGCAGCCAGCAAGCAGCAAGCATACAGCAAGCAAGCATGCAACATGCAGCAGGCATGGTTTCTGTCACAGCTCCGGCGCTGCGGGGCTCCGGCGGTCCCAGGCAAGCTTATCGTCGCAGAGGTTTTTAAATTACACTCTAGGTGTAAGGCATAAAAGACTACGTGGAGTCGGTTTTGCAGCGATTCATTTCTGTCACTAAATTTGTGCTTATAGAAAACAAAATTCATTTATTTTCTCTTTTTTTAGAAATGTCACAATATGTGTAATGTCTTTATTCCAAGTGATTTTTATAAGATAAAATGAAAAAATAATGAATTGTTTGTCAAATAATACGTTATTAAATAAAAGTTTATCAGATAAATATTTTTGCTAAGTGAATTATTTGGTAAACATGTTGTTGTATAATGATGAAATGACAAATAATGTTTTTTCCAATCGTTGCTTGTCAAGTAAAAGTTTTTGAAATAATTTTTGGTGAACTGGCCGGTCACCGCTCGATGGGATTTCCCATTGGTACAAATGACGACAGATAGATAGATAGATAAACCATTTACTTAGTGCACACAAAAGACATTGCACAACACACAGAAGTACAATTAAATAAATACAATTTACATGAGATATTAATCCCCTTTGTGATTTACTTCCATAAAATCATTACGTAGTGTTGACCTTCGTTTTATGTAACTCTTTTGCAATACTTCACGGTTCTACACCCAGCTGTTTATGTTGTACGGTGTCTGTCAATGAATTTAAGTAAACATCACTACTTGTGCAAGTCAACACTACTTTGTCATCAATTTTAAGGCTCTTTACAAAAAGCAACATTGCTTCCAATACTTTAATGTTCTCCAAGTAGATTAACTTCCAAACTGATCAAAACAAGTAGTGCAAAGATTTTTTCTTTGGCAGTGTTCTCTGGCTCGCTGCCAGATTGCTTAGCTTAAAGGCAAACCTCATCAGTGACTGCAGAAACAGTTTCTTCAACCATCCATATTATATGGTTAACCGTTGAGTATTAGTTTGATGATATTATTAGTGTACAGTAGTACAGTGTATAACACTTAAGAAGTAAATTGAAGATTAATGATGCAACACTTAATGATTTAAGTTTAGGTTCATTTATTTGCTGTATTACCCAGGTTCATGTTGATGGATGGAGAGGGAGAGGAAGACCAAAGAAGCGATGGATGGATTGTGTGAGGAATGACATGAAAGAAAAAGGTGTGAAAGATTACGGTTGACAGTTTTTTCTTCCATTCCATTCCTTTTCTTCATTGAAGAAAAAAACGTGTTGCGCCGACCCCAAGTAACTACACAGGAAAACACAAAAGTAGGAAGATAATGATTAACTCTGCTTATCATCATAATTTTTAACCTTGGTGTAAACAACCCGGTAGGTCGTTTAGAGAAAGACGAAATGCTTTGAAAATAATTGCTACTTACTCTAAGTCAGAGGGCAAGTAGCAATTATTTTCAAAGCATTTGAGAGCATAGAAAATTGTATTACGACAGAGGTCGTAATACAATTTTCTTCTATTCTTACACGCCCAGAAAGACTGCAGTCCAAATCTATTCGAAGCCCAAATATCTTTAATGTACGTTAGATATCTTGTACAGAAAACTCAAAAGCCAATCGTAAATTACATTCCCTTTTGAAAACATACAACCAATGCTGTTAGGAGCATTATTGCATCTTGTGCGATTTTAGAAATCGAGAAATAAATCGGTACAGTTCCCAGCTTCGTTATTTCCCGAGGGATCGGACTAGTAGCCGAAATTTCTTAAAAGATGTAGCTCGATGTTCAGCCTTTTGTATAAGATGGTTATTTTAAAATGAAACATTAGGTCAACACGAAACGGAATTCCTATTATAGAACATCACGCCTGTATACCCGGAAGGGTTAGACAGAAGTGCACTTATAGTACATCTCATTTCGCCAGTTTCACTAACAACCGGGCAGAGATTCAGACAAATTCTTAGATATTCTGAGAATTCTTCTAGATGAAAAAAACAATATCACTTTTTCTGACCTGAAAATCAGTTCTAGTTAACAGTAGCGCTTACGACCGTTTGACATTCAAAAATGACTTTTAGTGACCTAATCGAAACATGTATTTTGACATCGACCACTAGTCCAACAAACCAGCAAAATTCTCGTTTACTTTTATTAAGAAGGAAACTTGAAGAAAATGCTGTTAATGTCGGCGTTACAAACGATCAGCAGTAATGCGGATTTGAAGCTAGCTGCTACTACTAATAATGTACAAGCACTACTGTTGCTTCAGCTTCTGTTATATTTATATATTCTACAAAATGTACTCCTTGATACTTTTGTTATTGTGTAGGGTTGTTTGAAATATATTGTTTTCTTTTCTTTGTAATAGTAGTATTGCTTGTCACTAAATCAACTTGTGAAGATTTTTTGCTCTAGATTCATCTACATCTTTAGTTGTTGTTCTAGATTCATCAATTTCTTTTCTTTCTATTTTTTAGTCATCAAAACCATAATCTTTAGTATCTACAAACAAGTTTTTCGTGTCCGTCTGAGTGAAACGTGGTCCTTCTAATCATTACAACGGACTTGATTTTTTCGCAGCTTTCTCCATCATTCAGAGAATTAAATTTATTCCAAAAGATTTATCTGATTAATACATTAATATTAAACACATAGACAATAAAGAAGTCTTGACATTCTGTGGAGTAGTAAAACCGCGCAAAACATGGACAGCAGGGCAGATATTATTTGTATAAACAAATAGTAATTAAATTATTACCAGCCTCATAGACCAAGGGGAATATCCCAACAATAATCTAAATCGAAATCGTCTTCCCCAAAATGGCAATTTAGTCTGATAACACCTTCAACTTGAGTTAAGATACACGATAGTTTACAATTACACCTCAACCTGTCTATGATATTTGATCGTAGCGATAGCAGCGATGGTAGCGATAGTGACGATAGTGGCTTAGCTGCCGGTGATTACAAGTGAGATGTTAATTACCGGTGCGGTAACAAGGCAACAGTCTGTTGCATACACGGGAGAGGTACATTTCCTTTAATTAAGTCTTCTTGTGTTTGTGTATCGTTGTCAGCTTTGTCTTTGTGAGGAACAATTGCGTTTGTTAGGCTTGTTTTGTTCTTTAAAATATAATATTGTCAGTCAAACTTTAGCAATGGGGGCTATCGTTTTTTAACTCACCAGATGGCGCCACTATCGAGTAAGGTCTTGTCAATAATTCTATTTTATACTTTAAAGTACCAATAACGTCAAAATAAGTTTATTTTATTACGTATAACAACATAGTGTAAACTTCAGAAACATTTTTACAATATTCTCTCTAGAATTAGAAAGCATGAAACATTTAAAAATCATTCTACCTCCAAGTACTAACAAATAAGATCCTAAGTTGCTACTTAAATCTTCAAGTCATAATTAATCAGGAATGGCTCAGTCTAGAACACAATCGTGAGTATTAGTATAAATACGTGATAAAAAAGCACGCGACGCGCGAACAATCTATGACATCTGACATTTCGCGCACACATTTGCATTTACATCCATCTATGAACGTACACACACATTACACTATCTTACTCTCGCTGTCTCACACACATACACACACACTACACCACACCACATATGACACCTTCCACTTCACACTCACACTTCACACGCAAACACACACGCATTTTTAGTTTTTGTTTTATTACATTAGTATTTTTTCTTGTAATTCTTTTTTTAAAATAGTCCTACAATGACATGTCTCTCTAAAATTGTCATAATGCCAATCTCGGCGAGGGGGGCCAGGAGTCCATAGCACAGGGTATCATCCTAGTTTGAACTCCTGACTCCCACAAACCTTTGTACCTCCAATATTTAATTGTAACACCTCTATATTGTAACTTTACTTTGTGGGAGAAAATAAAAATTTATTATTATTATTATTATTATTATTTCGGAAGACCTTAGTCTACACTAACGACTCTAGCGGCGAATTCATGTGCGATAGCCCCCAATGGAGGGATGCTAAATATATGTCATGTTATTGTTCTCGGGTAAAAAACTATTACCAAATTTTTTACACGACTGCCAAAAAAAGGAGTGTTATTTTTTTTCTTATGGTGTTCTCAACGTTTTTTATCCTTAATTTTCCATGATTCCTGTAGTTGGGAGTGAAGCACTCATCGACGCAGAATCGGTTTGAGCCGATCACGTGTCAGCAGATGTGTTGTATTTAGTTCGGCGCGGTGTCAAGTCGCGTAATCCGAGGCGAATGATGTATTTTTCGATTTTGTTCTTTAGAAAAGGACACATATATTTTTCTGAAAGGCTCATACTGATTCCACGAAGATAAGTGTAGGCACTTTTCTTGTCCCTTTAACTTATATTGTTGTACGTGTCGAATTGAAAACTCCCTCCTTTTTTTTCATCGGTTAAAAACTGGTTAATAAACCACGGGAGCATGCAATTCACAAATTAGGTCACTCACTCACATCATTTTATTCCCGGATCCATCACTGAACAAAGAAAAACATTTACCACACACTGTGTAACACTCAAGTGACAAATACGGATAATAAAATAACACAAATGTTACCTAACTTTCCTCTTTTATATGATTATATGATAAGGTCCATTATCACCCAGCAGGTTTATAAAGGAGATTACCCAACTTGCATTGAGGCTTGTCTATTCCACTTCATGCATGATTCCGCGCATGATCTGTGTGTCATCTCCTTAGTTTGGGATGCTGTGGAATATTCATTGAGCAATTTAACTGGTGGAGACATCGTGTAAGGATTGACTTCGGTGTAATGAGCAATATTCGAGGTTATATTGCCTGGGGTATGAGATGGTTGATTGGGTTTCTTGTAAGAATTGGTGTTGTCACTTCTGAGTCATGTCTGAGAGCTTTATAAGAGACAAGCCATACACCTGATGGAATAGCTTATCGAAAAAAATTACCAACTTCTGTACAAATTTTCATCCGATTTCACCGATTTAAATAAATAAATATCGCTGTACATTACACACAGCGCCATCTAGTGCCACATTAAGCAACGAGGCTTGTGTCCTGGATACCAGATAGTTGATATACTACATAGATACTTTTTGTTCGTAAATACTACAATTATTATACATATAAACATCCATGACTTGGAAACAAATGCCCATGCTCATCACACAAACATTTGCTCCGACCGGGATTCGAACCCGGGACCCTAAGAACGTAAGGCAGCCTCACTACCGCTGCGCCATTCGGGTCGTCAATTTAACCCGTTTTGGTGATGAATTTTCAACTAGTGCTCACCATTCGTTACAAAACGCACTCTTGTGCATTACTTGTTTTTAGACCTGGTGGTTTAGTCGGTTGGCGAAAAACTCGTACCTACCCGTAAATACTAGTAATTTATCTCCTCATCGCTACAAAGTTTAAGGCCTAAAGATCCACTTACACCGTCCATCACCATATAAAGGGTGTAAAAAACCTCTTCACGAAGCCGAAAGCCACACATTCTCCTCGTCATTGCGATATTTTTTTTTGTTCTACACCATTACCTGGGAACATTCTAGTTACGGAGATATTGGGGGTCAAAGTTCCAACTTTTTAACAAGTTTTTTTTTTAATATAAGTTTTTAATGTAACATTTTTACTTTAAACACCTCCACGCCCCCTGTACTATTCAATCCATCCATCAGCACAATGTTTTGAGTGCGTTACATTGAGTTCTACCACGAAATATGATTTTTCGCCCAAAAAAAAAGTCGTTTCCCAGCAATAATTTTTGCGTAAATTTACTTAGTTTGATGTACAGAATGCTTGGTTGACGGCTTCGTGATAAGGTTGTTTACACCCTGTAATTTCAACGCTAAACATATTAAAAAACTATGTACATATTTATATTTAAATAGGTCCATTAAGCACTAAAAGCATTCAGGAGGGCAATGTTAATCAAATAAAATAAACAAATATAGTAATTGTAAGCAATATAATAACAATGTGTGACAAACAAAAGGGAAACCATTTATGCTATCAATAATTTTGAAGACAAATAAGTCTGTTTTAAAAGTTTGTAACCTGTATTTACGATAATGTTAAATAACAAAGCACCTTTATTTTATTTAAATGCTACTAAATTATTAAACTAGGTAGGTACCCCATTTAAATTAATAGGTAAGTAACTAGTCATACACGCTGGTTGCGAGATTGACGTAACTTCTTACTAAATGATTAAACTTTTTTTAAATTAATAGGTAAGTAACCATTAAGCTCCATTTACTTCAAATTCATAGGTATGTGTGTGTGTTATTTGAACCTCAGAACATTACGATGTTAAGACGTCCATTCCAGCTAATTCCATTTAGTAGATAGCATAGGTTAATAGAAATTGGACTGGTTACAGCCCTGTATTGTCTCAGAGTGGTCCAAATAGTGACGTCATAACAAAAAATATTCAATTCCTCACGCCCAGGGGTATTCGAAAGTACCCCATGTTTGTTCCGCGATTCTTGATTGTTTTCGAGTCATGGATTCTTAAAAATTGTATGGGAACCAACTTAAATACTTAATCTTTATTTTTACACGGCTTTAATGTTGCTAGTTTAAAAAAAAATTGTTATGTTTATATTATAATGTAACTTAATTTAATAAAAGTCAAGTTAATCTATAATATAATAATATAAATTTTATAATAAAAACTAACAATGTAATCTTTTTATAATTTATGTATTATTAATTAATGTATGTACTTAATTTAACTGGCAAGAAATAACAGCCTTTTTTATTTATTGTTAGTTTCAATAAAATCAATAAATCTAGGCTTTATTAGACAATATTTTACTTTATTTTCATTTTAAAACAATAAAAGATTTGTTTAGCCTTTTGCATTTTCATAATAGTTTTTTAAAATGAACACGATGGTAATTGTAAGTGTTGTTTATTTCTACCTTTATGTCGTCCTGGTAAAATTAAAGATCATTCATCCCCCAAACTCTAAGGATACCTTCCCACAAATCTTACGTCTGCGTCTCTCCCTAAGCCCTAACATCGGGTCCCTTAGCAGAATAACATTCATAACGATTACCTAAAGCAGGATATGTGCGCACGGCTTTAGGAAGCTGCGCCGAGATTTAGATCTTGAAATATTAGCTAAATTCGGTCTAAGGGATTTTGGGAGAAGTGCGAATTTTCTTAGCTATTATAAGGAGCATTGAGTTTTTGAATAGAAGTCGTTGAAGTAACTTTGAAGAGTTTTGTTGTTAAATGAGCATCGTATTTTCTGTAATTTATTTTGTGTGTGGCAAAGATACTCTATCTACAATTTGATCCTTGGGAGACTGGTAAAAACCCTTTAACCGACAGCGGCCATTACTATTCGTCAGGATTTCGAGTTAGCTGCACAATAGCACACATACATTCACAACTTCAATAGCAATAATTTAGGCTAATCCGATATCATCAACCTCTTGTTCACGAGAACTGAGAAACACTCTTTTAGCTTCCATTTGCTTCCAATATTTTTATGTCTTTACTAGCTTCTGCCAGCGGTTTCGCCCGCGTTATGTTTGATAATGGTCCCATAGGATCTTACTACCGGGATAAAAAGTATCCCATGTGTTAATCCAGGTTATAAACTATCTGTGTGCAATGTTACATCCAAACCTGTTTAGTAGTTTTTGCGTGAAAGAGCAACAAGCATCCATACATTCATACTCACAAACTTCCGCATTTATAATATTGTATATTATTATAATCATAATATTAGTAGGATTGTATCAGTGAATGGGAAAAGTTAATCAATTTGTGGGTTACATGACCATCAGGCCGCCTTGAGTCAACTGACATTCTAAGACAGCATACGCATACTTGTACTTGGTTCTAAAATCGAGCATTACGAAACACCCACTGACTTGACTTGTGGTATTGATACGTTCGGATGGTTTCGCTTTGGCTGCACATCAATTTGGAGTGTTTAGTATATAGCAGACTGTGCAAGTAAGAACCCATTGATAAACAAAGTGTGAGGAACATCGGAAGACGAACTTTTACAATGATATCAGAACCTAGTACATGGTTGTAGACGCAACAGGCATTGAAATTCTTCATCAACACATACGAGTACATTTTCAACGTGAAACACTGATACTTTACGCCGTGTATTTAGAAATGTGATTGATTTGTTTATGAAGGTTTTAAGTGGTGATGTGAATTCATTAATATATATAATTATAATATTTCAATATATTTATAATATTTCAATCGCCGTTGTTCTAGAGATAGGTCAGTGTATATGTATGTGAGTTGTTGATGGTTTTGTCTGCTAATAATGCATAGTATGCATACCATAAAAAAAATTATGGGAAAAACATTCTCGTTCACTTTTAAAATGTATGACAATGCGCCCACTACTATATTTCCAAGCCACGCGTAAACGGCCATCCAACTAAAAAATACAGTTAATAGTTTATACAACACCTGAAAAAGCCAACCCAATTTCAAAACAGTTTCAAACATTAATGACATTCACCCACAAACGGCCCCAAAAAATTCTAACCCCAACAAAATAGCCTGTATCAAGCCATGAATCAGGGGCTAAACGGTGCAAAGTTGGTATTCCAGCCTAGCCCCGTGAGCTATTCAGTTTGATGGCCACGCGTTGGCAGAGGGCCAACTTACGACAATCGATTTACATAACTTGTACAAAGGATCAAAAATCTATTTATACTGGTTGATTTCGTTTTTGCGTGGCTTCGTTGTGTTTATGGGCTCCTGGTGTATTTTTGCGTGGTTGAGGCGATTTTATGGCGGATAAATTTAATAGTTTTAGCGCTTGATTTAATATGCAACGGTAGGTAACTATAGCGCTGGCGGGCACTATGTTTTTCTATGATCTCAACATAGTATTTCCTTATTGAACGTAAATTGTTAACTGCATCTTGAGTTCTTATTTTATTGTATGACTTGTCCGCAACTCCACATCCAATTCACGAGATCACTAGATTTACTAGAACACGAGTCTTTATTATGGTGTCAACATTCTGATGTGTATTTATAATGTCTGTTTTATGTAAAAAAGGGTTTTGCCTCTTTTCTCTGTTTCTCGTCAATGGAAGTTAAGAACTTCTAAGACTATAAAAAATAAATGATACGACGTGTTTTGTTTGATATATGCTCAAATCACAACATGTGTTATTAACGGCTCCTGTTTCGACTGCTTATACTTCTTTTTTGTACTACTAGTATTTATTTAAAACTTTGCTACTTTGTTCCAGAATCTCAAAGATCAGATTCTAACAACGAACGTATGGCTGGAACACGTAAGTAACTTTGTATTAAATTATTTAGATGCATGCAAATTCTTGACGGACTGCACGCGCCACGCTGCTAACCTAACGAAGTGACATAATTTGGGAGAGACCTGTGTTCAAAAATGAAATTGTTGGAAGGTGGACTAGATACTTTGAAAATCAAATCGTAAATATTTACACTCTACGGCATTGTCGTGGAAGAAATTGTAAAAGACTTACAGACGATGCTTAGCAAAAAAACATTATGGGGGTGCATTCTGAGAAAACCCATTTATAGCCCATTCCGTCTCATTGAGACGAAGCCGTGTCCCAGCAGTGGGAACGTCAGAATCATCATGAGCCTATAAGGCTCATGATGATTCTGAGAAGACAACACTAACAGCTCTCAAGTTTGTCAAGGAGATAACGAAATATCGCTATGTAATTAACTTTGATTATGAATTTCTGATGAATTTTTTAAACTGAATTAGGTTTGTAACAGTTTTAGGTGTGTGTAATTATTTTAATATTAGTCAGTTTTCTATTTGCAGGAATGGGAAGACCACAAGTTCAAATGGGACCCCCTTGAGTATGGCGGAGTAAAAGAACTTTACGTACCTTCGGAACACATCTGGTTACCTGATATCGTGCTTTATAACAAGTAAGTACATCATATGCAGCTTAGTAGATTAATTTAACTGACTGGAAGGTTATGGAGAAAAGCTTTGCCCAGAAGAAGGACGATAAGGGTTAAAAAAAATACCTCTTGTTAATATTCATACCTACCTGGATCATTAAACACTGCGCTATGGCATTATGCCGAGACTTAGAATGTCCATCTTGAAAACTAGGGTCAGAAAACTGACAGTGCGTTTATAAACATTAGTCTGTCACTAATAACCAGGTGGGGCCCAGTGTGGATGTGGATTACGACCCGTTACCTCTACCGGAATGTTCCAGCAGTGGAAAGGTCATAGGCTGATTAAAATTGTGACACGGCAGTTAACTTACCGCAAACTTACGCAAATAAAATTCCACTTCCAATAACAACACTCATCAACAACCAACACTAGATACCAGGATTACAGAACTCATAGGTGCTCTAACTGCACAACAAGCGACATCCGATACGCCTCGTACGAATACGTTTAGCAAATTAATTTCCCAGCCACGAACTTGCCCGTCCAACATTTGGACATTAGCTTGCACCAAATTGCATTGTTGTACCACCAAAGTTGTCTGTAGAAGCCATAATTGCAGGCTTATGCTCGTGCCCGCTGATTAAAATATTTCGCTTTGTTGTAATTCTGATGTTATGTGAAAGTTATTAATTGGTAGGGAATTTATTTTTGACGAATTTATTAAGCGCTATCCACATAAATGTCCGGAAACCCAGCCCTGACGTGTTTTGTACGAACTGTTTGACACGGAGCTGTGTGAATTTGTTCGTACAAAACACGTCAGGGCCGGGTTCCCGGACATGTGTGGATAGCGCTTTAGTGTTTATTTTTTGACAGGTTTTTGAATTTTACATCGTCAGCTGTTGTCGTCTACAATTGAGAATGTTGATTCTACAATCGTACACTTATTGACTAGTAAAAATGTTTTCTTTCGTTGTTTTTTTTTTTTGTTGTGTTGACTGGTTGAGAATGCCTTGTGACATTAAGTCTGCCTATGTACCACACTTGTACGAGAAGTTTAAATAAATAAAAAAATTATTCTCACCGCTTCATACTTAAATTGATTCCTTATCAATTAGATTTCTCATCAACTCTGGTGCCTTTTGATGGGAATATTAATTTTTGCTCAATCGTTTAACCAAATAGGTAAACTATCCAAACATAATTAAACAGCATAGTTCACCTGTCTTAGTCTTGTTTGAGATGATTTCACAACATTTGCGTAAAATTGCAATCGTATTCGAGTCATGCCCTTTGCTGAATATGTAGGTATTGTATCCCCAAGCCACAAAACATCTTAACAGTCTTAACGCAACAAAAACTATAGGACCCCATAAAGTCAGTGAAACAAGCCTCTGAAATCTGGGAAACGCCGAGATTTAACGAGTCAGTTGTTATGGACAGTACATTCCCATCCCATGATGCATGGTGTTCCGTCGCCTTGGTACCAGGAACACATAAATCATACGGTTCATGCGTTCCACTTAGATGCAGGGATCTTGATAGCTTCTTGCCATAGAGTTTGTTTTGCGATGGGTGTGCCAAAAGTGTAATCGTGGAGGGTCTGCTGGCGTCGTGTTTGAAACTATTTGTTGGCTGAGGAAGTGAATTATGGTTTGTTCTGATCATTTGATTTCAATATTAATGAAAATAATTCAGGGAAAATTCATAAAAAAAAACAACTTTATTTTTGCTTTGAAGAACATTTTAGAAATGGTTGTATACATTTGACACCAGTTTTAAACATGTCTTTGACCTTGACTTGAGTTGATAGGATTCCTATCGACTTTGCATAATCGTCGCCAAATTTTGGGACCATTCAATTTAGATTGGCATCGACAAGCTAAGGAGAAGAACCTTGCAAAAGACAAAGATCTCGGACATTTTACAAACACAATTCGACAACCTGAACAAAAACATCCCACAAAAGTAAACACAAACTTTGTGTTCACAAGTCGCGACTTCTAACAAAGTACGCAATGTATCCTTAAGCTAATTGATTGCACGAAATATCGACAAGAAAGCGTTCTCGAATGATACATCATGGTGTGTCAAAACAGGCCGGCGAACGATTAATCATGGCCGGCGAATGAGAGACGCACGTGCGACTAATCTTACGCTGTGTCGGGCCTGTGTAAGCGGCTTAAGTCTTGAGAGAATGGAAGCGATACTTGTGGGAGATTAGGAAATAGATAGGTCTTTGGATTTGGTCCTGGATTTGTGATTGAAAGAAACAGGTGAAATATAAGTCCTCCGAAGTATTATAGCGGAAAGGTGAAATCGATCTGGAGGAAATGAAATACCATGAACTATTTAGTGTGAATTTTAATCATAGCGAATGCATGTAAAACAGTTTGCCCAGATAAGGCAAAAGAAGATTCTTCGCCCTGTCACAGGTATGTGAAAAGATTTTACTTTGGTAAAATCAACAGTAACGTCTTCTGCTGTACATTTCTATTGAGCATTTAAACATGTCAGAACTACACCATGCATAATATCCTCATCTGAATTGCTTCATTATCATTGATCTCTCTCCAGTCGCATTGGGTTGCATTCTTACCGGACTATAAGAGTTAGGGTAACACAAAGTGCACTTGTATTTTCGGACACTTGTGCACTATAACGTCTCCCAATTCAATGTCTAGTCTCTGCAAAGATTAGACTATGTTAATCTAATTCGTAATTGTTTTCTAAATGCTGCATCGTTTTGGATGCCTCCCAAATCTCGCTAATCTCCCATACTTTGCACCTGATCTTCTTCGGACCGTACCGTCCCTTCACGTATCAGCTGCCTTTTGATAGGTTTATGGTGGCTGTCATAAATTGGGCAACGCACTACACTGGAGTATAATGTGCCATAATATATGAATATGTGGACGTTGCAGAGTGTGTATGGCCGATACAAGGGTGGGTTGTTTACTTGGTTGTAGGGTTATGTCTGGGATGATATGTCTTAAAGATTTTCATGTTATGTTTTATATCAATTACTTATGAGGAGCAGCTCGTGGCTAAATAATTGCAACGCTCGGATCAATTTTTAGGTCAAGCCGCGCTTGCCTAGGTTGGTCTATGGATGACCACCCATTACATACCGAATTTCCCGTCCCGGTTGTATATGTGTAGTTTTTTGACAGTCGTTACAGGTAGTCAGTGGCCCGAAAGTCTGACAACCAGTCTTACCATGGGTATCGTATTACCTAGTACTAACTGGGTTGTGGTCAGATAGGCAGTCGTTTCATGTAAAATACCAAAATAATTGGGAAAAGGCTAGGCAGATGATGTTTAATATCAATTACTTAAAGTATTTTACGTCTTTGATTGATGGTGATAGCCATTTGACCACGCCTCTTACCGTTCAATCAATCATCTCAGACTATCGCAGTGCACAGCTGGAAATAGACCTGTCCCAAGCTGCACCACAACATCCTATTCTCCGGCGCCCAATCCAGTCAGACCCAGCCTCCTCTTATGGTCGTCAATCTATTCCTCCCACACTTATCATAAAAACAAAAATATGGACTGTTTGAAGTTGTTCGTAGGTACTTTCAGGATCTAAATACATATCTAGAAGAATGTTATTAAATCGTCCACGTGCCAAGTTTAAAATAAAAACAAAAAATTAACTTCCGAGATTTGTACAAATCATAATTGAAAAAGTTAGGGTGCAACTATACCATAATTAATTAATATGTACAGATATTTATAATTTTACTAGGTATAATTTTACTTATTTTGTGATCTATTTTGTGTCTTATAACATCGTATTGGACGAGTCTGTAATGTTGCTATAATTAGTGGTAAATAAATAACTCTATTTGGTACATATTTAAAATTTATCTCATAACAAACCTCTCTGTAAGTCATACTCGTAGCTAATACATTAATGATTGCTTATTTTTCTCAGAAACTTGAATACAGAACGATGCTTAACTTAGAAAGTCAATCGCGCGACTCGTCTAGACATACAAGTATTTACATAATATACAACTGCTTTTGGTATAAACACATTGATTCCCTTAGATTTCTTTTATCGCGTGTCATACATGTTTTGTCTAAACAAAGTCTCTTCGTCTTCGTAAACACGGGTAACTTTCACAATTGTCAACAATAGTGATATTTTTGAAGCAACACCGGGTCCTCAACATCATAATCATTGTCAGCCTTGTTCCACCCATTGTTGAGTCCTCTCTTGTGAGTCATTCTTTCCTGGTCTGCGCAAGTCGGAGCCAGGTCTTACTCACGAAAGTCCTAAATGCCTGCCACTCCTGGCTGTTGGTCTGCCAACACTTCTTCTACTGTCTCTCGGTAAGCATTCAGTAGGAGCTGCACTCCACCTGCCATCACTACGTATTGCCAAGTGACCAGTCTATGTCCACTTCAGATCCTTTACCCGCATTCCAAGGATAGCGACTCTGAAGTGGAGGTGAAACTTCAAGTAATTTACGGTAATTTAAAGGGTTTAGAGAAATTATGCTTATTGCATAGTCCAAATCAACTACGTGATTTTCGCATTTCGATAATGGAATCTATTTCAAAACATTGCACGCGTAAACACGCTAATCTTGAAACATCGTTACATAGTGGTACTCTGAAAAGCCACGCACATGTCAGCCACTTCCACTATCAAATATCACACGTCCAAGCTACGCACGGACGCGTGGCTAGTTAACGAATAAAAAGAAACCGCGCAAAAACATGGCAATATCAAGCACATTCATTCATTCTTGAGTCGTGTAGGTATTTTGTATGGGACAGCACAGCAGATTTATTTTTTCGCAATTATGATGTTAGACCCATGTAGAAAACTGGTCTGTTTAATGATCTAAACCACCCCCTCAAATATGTCCACACCTTTCCGATACATCGTCATCATCATTTCAGCCAAAAGACGTCCACTGCTGGACATAGCCTCACTCAGGTGTCACCACATTGACCGGTCCCGTGCGTCTCGCATCCAGCGAATCCCCGCAACCTTCACCAGGTCAACAGTCTATCTGATTTGATACATGGTGTACACTAAACTATCTTTCTATTCCCCTAGTGCTGACGGCGAATATGTGGTGACAACGATGACAAAGGCTGTCCTGCATCACACCGGCAAGGTCTTGTGGACTCCTCCAGCCATCTTCAAGTCCTCGTGTGAGATCGACGTGAGATACTTCCCGTTTGACCAGCAGACTTGCTTCCTGAAGTTTGGGTCTTGGAGTTATGATGGTGATCAGGTAAGATCTTAGATGCTGCAACGGGCCTCTTATAAATAGAGGAGAAATTTAGGTGAAGGGCGGAAACAGTATTTGAGGCACGGCCGGATTTTTTTGGAAGAACCAAATCTGGATTGGTAGGCTGGCTTAAATAGCATATTTTAATCAATCCAACTAGATTTTCACCTTCCGGGAAATTATTGAATTAAAACTGGTAATAAACTTCCGTTCCGTGGCGACAACAGAGGATATACCTAAACATACAACCTCGAAACCTTAATTTTATGAAGAAAAATACATTTCAATCGTTATGATGACTATAAAAGACATTATAATCTCCTTAATGTAAATTATCCAAACGCAATTAGTTAATTGCTATAACTTAAAATTTATGGCAGATCAAATAGAGGACTGGAGGACGTTTTTATTTGTTTTGTGAGAGAGAATTCTGTTAAATTAGTAATTAATCGTCGAGTTGTAAAAACAGAGATTCGGTAACGTCATTCAATATTTGTACACTTTGAATCTGTTTAATCTTATTTATTGTTTTCCTTGCTTTTGTTAACTTCCACATTATTATATTAGCAAATTATAAGTACACTGTATTTTATTAAGCCACTTAAGCATCTTTTTTCTTTTAAAACTCACTATGAGGGCAAACCAGGGTTTACTTAAAGTGATTCTGGGTCCTTGATCACTCTTATGTTCCCCTACTAACTCTTCAAGCTGTCCTATAGATTGACTTGAAGCACATCAACCAAAAGAAAGGTGACATGGTGGATGTCGGCATCGACCTTCGAGAATACTATCCTTCAGTGGAATGGGACATTCTTGGAGTACCAGCGGAGAGGCACGAGAGGTACTACCCTTGCTGTCAAGAGCCGTATCCTGGTAAGTTGAAGACTTTTGTATCTTTAAAACTTTGTTGAATCTTTAAAACGTATAAAATGTGACAGAAACTAATCTTTGGTGAGTATTATTTTCTTTTAGAGCCCTTATAGACCCAGTTTATTACAACAAAAGATCGGATGTTCGTTCATATCGTTTGACCCAGAATATACGGCAACACTAACCACTACTAACTTTTCCAAAACCTGTTGCTACTGAACTTCATAATAAATAACCTGAATAAAAAAAACCTAAAAGGAATTAACACAACGACGCTTCAATATAAATCTAATCAAAGTTTAGAACCAAACAAATTACTTGTACCCAAGTTTGATTGGATAATATGCTTACAAACTTGCAAATATGGGTTACCAACTTCAAGTAAAGTGTTATTTCTCCTATGAATAGAAACTTCTTGAGAAAATATAACAAATATTTGTATTAAATCTTGCAGAGTTAATCTTTGTTTATACAAGGTATTCTGTATGCTCTAAACTAGTTAATACTGTTTATTATTTCAATCAATGAGAAACATGTGTTGTAGTTAGATAATGAAGATTCAAGGGTCACTGTATGATTAAATTAAAACTTTTCGGCCTAATGTGCGTGGGAGTAAAGGCCTCATCGAGACTGTTCATCTTACTATCAATATCAACACGTCTTATTCTGTCATAGTAGCAGTGCGCTATTTGAGACACGCAAAGTTGCGCACGTACCAGGAAACTATGACACATATAACGTGTACGTGTTTGTCTCAACCAGGTCGTATCCGCGATCTTCTAACCACCTGGCTGTTGGTCTGCCACGACAAGAATCAGATAAATTTATCTAGTTACAACATAAAACGTGTTTTCTTTCCCGTCACTTAAACAAATCTCTTTTGAGCCGCATGCAGTTGACTTTCAGCCGTACCTAAAACCATGAACATAAAAGACCAATAAAAACCAAGACATCCTTATCAACCCCAATCAAGATCTTGGCATGCAAACCCACAAAATCTTGACTAAAACCGCCATCTTTTCAGACAATCCTTTTATTTCCCAGAGAGATGTCGCACAGCGCTAATCTGGGAACGTTGTAAATTACCGTGGAACGGCGAAACCCCTTATCTATGCAAAATTAGTGAGTTTTACTGCTGCCATGTCGCCTTGAACAGGTTAAACGCTTGTTTCGGTAATGTCGTCGAGTGCGGGACCTGAATGCAGATCAGCGGTTGATGTTTCTAATTTATCATGTTAAGCGGTATCGCTGTGTACTTATCGTGTTTTTGGAGGAGGGAGATTGATAGTGTAATGGAGGTTGGTTCTGATGAGATTTTTGTATTTCAGTCTGGTGTGAGCATTTGCCCGCTTGATTACCAGCTTGTTACTTCCCACCAGACTTCACAGATTTTTTTTAATGGTAACCGAGACTAAAATACGCTAATACAATATCCTCGGTCAAATTAATTACTAAATAAGATCTGTTCACAATTAAAAACAACATCTAAACTGAAATTCCTTCAACTTTGGCAGAATTTCGGTCGAGTTTTGGTATTTTAACGTAAAACGACAACAAGTCTTAAAGAGACCACACACAGTTTAACTTCAATAAAATCACACAGTCTATAAAATAAACAAGACTCATTAAAAAAGCCTCAAGTGTCAGAATCATGGCAGATATAAGGAGCGTGCACGTACAAAGGGTTCTCGAGAGAACCACTTGATGCCTATAGAAACCCCGTCTTTATGCACTTACAGTCAATTGTTAGAGAATCAAGCAGTTTACCAAGACCCGAGCCACTTATGTGAACAAAATACACTGACACTCAACAGGAAAACTTTGCTCCAAGTAAATGTTTTTATACTTATTCTTTGGTGTAAAGGAAAATAAACTTAGATGAATTTTCTTTATAAGATTTTTTATGAAAGATTTTATCGATGGCAGTTTGGAAAATATTTTTGAACAGTCTATAGGAGACAAAGATTTTGTTTGTATTTAAATACCTGTGCTGGTTCATCGTTAACATTCACTGCTAGACGTAGGCTTCCCCCAATAATCGTCACCAGAAACAGTCTTGAGGGACCAACCAAATTTACACTCTATCAGCAGTATAATACACCCAAAAACCATTGAAAAGTTCTTGTCTATTCTGTTAAAAAATACAAAACACTTTGAAAGTGATTACCGCTTGTATTGGCTCTCTGTTTTTACTGCTGCATCAACGTCGCTGGGTAATATTCTCATACACATTATCGCCTTTTGTAGTTCATTGTACCAATCAGACTAAACACAGAAAAACGTAAACAACCAAACATGACCAAACATAAATATGCAAGCAACAGTCCAACCCACAAACATAACGAGCCTCATGTCTTTAACTGACAGTTTTTCTTGAATAGGGAATATGCAAGAAATACAAAACTCGTTTTATTTATTAAAAATCCCTTGTCTTGGCGCATAAAAACATTGTGGTAAGCTTGTTTTTAAAGTTTCTAAAACATCACTTACTTTACAATTTATTGTTTTATGTAGCATGTTTTTGGTGAAACGGAAAGCACTATTAAAACGCGTCGTCCTCGATAACGCCGGTAGTGACGTCAAAGTCTGTGTCAAAAAAACACTTTTATTTGAAAAGTAGTTAAAGTTTCTCTAAGATTTTATTTTAATTCCGTTATCGCAATTTTTGCTTAAATAAAGCACATACAATTAGTGAAATTACTATAATAAGGCCAAAAAAATGGATGTAAACAAGGCAGATTGAGGTAAATGACGTCACATCATGGCTGCGACAGTCACGGACGTAAATTGCAGGAGTTTAATATTATTTTTAAGCGACAAGCAGTAGTTGAACTTAACTTTTAATACTTTTCTTGGGTTGATAGTACTGTATTTTATTGATTTAAGTGAAGAAAAATGTACATGCATATTCCCTATTACAAAGACCAGTATAAACCCAAAGAGTCCCGACATATTTTTCTTCGTCCACTTTCGCAGTCCTCATACATCTCAACGATTTAACAGCCCATATTCTGTGGGTCCTGTCATTGTAATTCACGTGTCACAGATGGACATCACCCGGATGGCGACATCCCCGTCCTTACACAGCATACGTAATTTTGCTTACGAAGCTCGCCATTTAACAACCGTATATTTCACGTTTAGATAAACACATTTGGAAGTTCATAATGACACGCCTTTCATTTCAGCTTAACGGCCCTCTGGAGATTTTCTACCTTTTTCCGTTGATACATTTTACGGTCTACACCTTTCGGTAGCTTGTTTGATTAATTTTTTTATTATGAGGTCAAATGGTTTTAATTTCGAAGAGTAATGGTTATGATCAAGTTTTAACGGATTGCTATTAATATGCAAAGAGTTCTTTTTTTTTTATTTGTTTTCTGTACAATCGTGTTACCCTTTTTATCTCACGATCCTGTTTGCATTAGTTTTTCACGTCTGCCTTGTTTTGTGTGATTGTGTGATCACGACCGCTACTGTTGAGCATAAGGTATCGGGTTCGATTCGCAGTTGGGACAAAGAATTGATCAGATTAGTCCTTCAGAAATTAATCGGAGTCTGGTTGACTTATCCTGACTCCAAACTGCTACCGATTAATTCCAATAAAGGCCGGTTAATATCAGAAGGCCCGCCTCTTTATTACATGAGAATTAAACAAACTTGAAGAAATACGGGTTACTACAGGTACATTTCTGCATAACCCTTCGGATATAACAAACACGATGTTACTACAACACTACTATGTCACTACTATGTCTGAGGTAGAACACCTTGCGCCTCCGTAGACCAGAGAATGGGCAGCAGCATTTTCTGTTATTCTTTCATCACTGCGATCTCCAATCCGCCTGCCAAGCGTGGAGATTACGGCAAATTCCTCCCATCATGGGAGACGCTTATGTCCAGCAGTGGACGTTATGGGCTGTTGTAGTAGTACGATGTTATGATCTCAGAAAATAAGAGAAAACATGATACAATTTTGTTATAAATTTATGTTATGTTATTACTGTTCTTTTTAAAACAAACAACCAAGAGAATGTCGTCAACAAAACATCCAAAATTACAATTGTAATCATAGAATTATGACCCACCAATTTGGAACTAAATTGTAACATCTTAAATGACTAGTTAAATCTAAGCAATTTGCCCGGAGTAGTCTGTAATTACTGCCGGCTCTTCTGGGGACTTACTGCCGTCAAATTAGAAATCCCCCTTTCGATTCTTTGATGATAATTGTTGGTGTTTCATTGGGAAGCTTGTGTTTGTAGCAAGATAGAGAGGGCATTCGGGGAATCGCTCTTTGTGTGATTAACTTGGCTTTCATTATGAAGTTGCCATAGTTATCTACTGCTAAAAGTGTACACGTTTTGAATTCTAAAGAAAAAAATCACTCACTGGGTCTTATTGAGTCTAAAAACTCATAAAGGAAACCGGCCAAGAGCGAGTCGGACTTGCGCATCGAGGGTTCCGAACAAACTTGAAAGGACAAACTTACTTACTTTGCTGTTCGATCCCATGAAACGGCTATTGCACCAACCGCAAATAATAAGTTTGTAATAGTAAAATCGCTTTGTTTTTGCTATTAAACTACATACGTAAATATGTAGTTTAATAGCAAAAACAAAGCGTTTTTTTTTTTAGTTTTCAGATTTTTCCCTTTACATGTACTGTAAGACCTTGCTTTTTGCCAAATTTCGTGATTCTAGGTCAAAGGGAAGTACCATATAGCTTTTCGACCCAAAAGGTATAAGGTACTTCCGGTTGACCTAGAAATGACAATTTTGTTTAAAAGGCTGTAAGACCGCAAGAGCTCACAAGTAAAGGGAAAATTCCGAAAATTAAAAAAAAAAATAGCTTATTTTTGGTAGGTACTTACAAGTTTTCACGAAAATCTAAATTTGCCCATATCTTTTTATCGTGTTGACTCAGGACTTCAGTGTAGGTCTTTTATACACCTTATAGTTCCTATAATAGACTTCAGTATTTGGTATAAATTTCAACTTGCTTGGTCCACCCGTTCCTGAGAAAATCAGACGGACAAGAAAGTAATTTTATAAAGGTTCCTTTTTTTACCTTTTGAGCTACGGAACCCTAAAAAAAAAAAATAGAATAATACTCAACGTAGTTGATGACATGGAAGAAGTAGGCACCAGCCTAGTCTACGACGAAAACTAAAATCACACCAGTTATACATGTTAGTTTTAGTTTTCATAAAAATCACTTCTGGATCATTGAAGTTACACGTAAAAGTAAAAGACTGTCTTAAGTTTTCACGGTTTAAAACTAAACTTATAGGTACTGAACTTACGGGATATTTTCCGTGATTTTGTTTATTTTCTATTCACCCGTATTCTCCAGTCAACCCGCGATCATTACGTAAGCGGCATGATCAACAGTGTCGAAATATTGGGAGCTCGATATAACAAACAATCTCGGAAGATATTCCGTAAGTGACAGTATAAGTAAAGTAAAGAAAACTATACAAATTTTGTAAAAAAAAGTTAAAATTTTACCTCACAGAAAAGCATAACGAAGAACAAATATATACTGCGGTAAAAACTCAGTAAAACTTTATCATTTAATACTATCTAATCTATAAAGCTTAGCATTCAAGATAAATCCGAGATCCTGTGAAACTTGGAGAACAAACAAATCGGTCAGCTGGAGGGGTTTATCTTTCTGTAACACTGGATATTCTTAGAGAAAACCACATTCAGTACAGTAAACGACCGTAACATGTACTACGTCTAGACAATAAGATTCTTCACAAAGACTGAAATTAAATCCTTTGTCCGTTTCTATGTCTTCTGGAGTTTACAAATAGAAGTTTTTATTAAGACATTTGTTGTTGTAAATCTTGGATTTGTCTTACGATATTTTTGGTTCACATGCGTAGCTTTTATTTTTCCTTGGTTTTAATGTTTCAGTAGATGCATTGTGTTTATCTTCTACTTACTTTTTCTTTACCTTTTTTTTTCGTTTTTTTACCAAAAGACGTTGCGTTGGAGGTCTTCCACTAGGTGGACTGATGGCCTGGTGAAGGTTGCGGGAATCCGCTAAATGCGAGTCGCACGGGACCGGTCAATGTGGCGACATTTGGGAGAGGCCTGTGCCCTACGTCTTTTGGCTAAAATGATGATGGTTTTTTCTTTTACAAAATATTGTGATTTTTTCTTCTACAAAATATTGCTTTTTACGTAACAACTAACTCTTTCGAGATAATTAGTTTCACTATTAAACCAGTTAACATTATAACTAAACGTTAATAAAGTTCAAGAACACAAAATTCGTCATCCTTGATATTTTTTTTATTATCATTCTTCATAACTAATATTTTCTCTTAAAACATCAAGATTCAGTATTCGGTTCTATATGGAGTCCTGTCCCCGTACGTCGATAGCAGCCAAATGGATATAAAGACACCATCAACTTGAAATATGTTAGAATAAGGACTGTTTACTTCCAAATATCGCGATGCTTGACCGTTACGCAATCCTATTAGATATTCAGACAAAATAATGTGCACAAATTCCAATTTGTCACATTTATTGCTAAAGAAATGGTGCTTTATTTTCTTTGATTCTTTATCTACAATTTATCAAAGATTAAACTTGATTTCTTCCTGAACGTGATCTCGAGGAGCAATATCTTTTTATTTTGCTCACCGAATAGGAATCAATTCATAATAGGCATTTTTTCCTCGTTCCGTCCTTGGTTTAGTACACCTGGAGTTGTTTGTTTGTTTTTAAGAAAACTGTTTTGTTTCAGATATCTTTTTCAACATAACACTCAGAAGAAAAACCTTGTTCTACACAGTCAACCTGATAGTACCCTGTGTCGGTATTTCGTATCTCTCAGTCCTAGTATTCTATTTACCAGCTGATTCAGGAGAAAAGATAGCTCTAAGCATTTCCATACTACTATCCCAAACCATGTTCTTCTTACTGATTTCCGAAATTATACCATCTACCTCACTTGCATTACCCTTACTGGGAAAATACCTACTATTCACAATGTTACTGGTTGGACTTTCAGTAGTGATAACTATTATAATACTGAACGTTCACTATCGAAAGCCTAGTACGCACAAGATGGCGCCTTGGGTTCGGAAATTCTTTATAACGAAGCTTCCAAAGCTTTTATTGATGAGGGTGCCAAAAGATTTGTTGAGAGACTTAGCAGCGCAGAAGATAGCTGGGAGAAGTATGAAGAATAAGAATAAGTTTAAAGATGCTCTGGCAGCTGCTGAACAGACGAATTCGAATGCATCTAGTCCTGATTCTCTACGTCATCATCTGCCTGGTGGATGTAATGGGTTACATTCGACTACAGCTACTAACAGGTTTGTAAAATTAGTCGGACATTATAGTTTGTCAATAATCTCATCAGTATTCAAATTTTAAACCTATGTTTAACAACGCTGCCTCATAATTAATTTCAATATATACATTAACATTATTTGATCCATTATTCTCATTAATGAAATTAACAGGTCCTGGACAGTTCAACTATTCTCTCTAGGGCTGTATCAGAATTCGATGACCAAGATATTATTCAATCAACAATTCAAATTCATACTTTTTCAATAGGTTCAGCGGTCTTGTTGGTGCTCTGGGTAGCCTTGGGGCTGGCTACAATGGTCTACCATCAGTGATGTCAGGACTAGACGACTCTTTGAGCGATGTGGCACCGAGGAAGAAGTATCCATTTGAACTAGAGAAGGCGATCCATAACGTCATGTTTATACAGCATCACATGCAGAGGCAGGATGAGTTTAATGCTGTAAGTAATACTACAATAAAACTGGTAAATCTTTGGTCTCTTACTATCTTTTTGTATTCAACCAGTACTTTCACTAAGGACTTTAGATTTATTATTAACTGTCAACCTAAATTAGATTCAAAACTCAATCAATCCAAGGATTTCTTGAATCTGAATTACTTGAATCCAGATCGTTTTTAGTGCTAACTCCACCCATTATTTCATCTGTATCACACACAATAAAGAGTATTATTTCGGCCCATGCTCCAACACCAAAAATAACACCACCGCCTTTAAAATTTAGTCCGTTTTCTCAGTTTTTTGTTCGTTTTATCTAACAGGAAGATCAAGACTGGGGCTTCGTGGCCATGGTACTCGACCGTTTGTTCCTCTGGATCTTCACCATTGCCTCCATCGTTGGTACCTTTGCCATCCTCTGCGAAGCACCTTCTCTATACGATGACACCAAGCCTATTGACATGATGCTGTCTTCGGTTGCTCAGCAGCAATTTTTGCCAGTTGACAGTGGGGATTCATAGGAGAAGGTTTCTTTGTTTAACTGGTGAAGGTTTCATCAGGATAGTGAAGGTTTTCATCATAAAACCTGGTGATGGTTTGTATCAGGACTATGAAGGTTTGTGTTAAGATGCTTATGGAATGTGGTGGATGTATATGGAAGCTCAAGAGTGGTATGGGAGTTGGAGCAGTGTAATCAATGGTTGTTTTGATAGAATTTCTTAAAAGTTGTTAATAATTTTAGTAGTTACTTGATACAGCAGTACTATGTCTGCCATCTCGGATTTTTGATATACAAACAATAATTATTTATCAATATTTTCGAATCTTTGCCTATCGATGAAAAAAAAACGAATTTGCTGTCAAATACTTTATAACTTAGATTGCTTTTATAAAACAGAAGATTTCTAAACTTAAGTCTGTACGAAAACTTCTTAAATTACAGTGACAGGTCTGTCGACAATCTCTAAAATATCTTAGTAATTAAATAAGACTTTTCCTCTAAAATATTCATTATCCTAATTAGACGTTGTAAAGCCAACATAGGCTGTGAATTGTATCGTAATATTATAATGTAAGTTACTTAAGGTTTCAAGTAAAAAGTTAGTGTTTAAGTTGGGAGCAGGAGAAGGGTAATAAATTGTTCTTTCCCTCAGTTTGATACGGTACACTAATAAATTATTGTCTTATCTTATTTTTTCGCTTTTAGATAACATTTTTTAAAGAGAAAAGAACGGTAATTGGGGAGGAAGTTGAATCGATAGATGTTGGGGATGTTGAATTATTCAAAGGGGAAATTAAATTGATTTTTAAAAGCAATCAACGAAATGATTCTTTTTTCATAAATGTTTCCTCTATTAGTGAGGATTTACATTACATTTACGTAACCGTTTGACCACGAGCTATACAAATGAAAAAATCGTAAGAGCTTGCCACGAATCATCACGAAGCAAGAGATACGGACGGGCTAACCGCGTCGCAAGTTCCATTGCCTAAGATTGTGAACGGGGTGTAAGGGTGCAAGGCGGGTCGCAGCGCATCGCATTTGAATACAAGAAAGTGCGGTGCAGCCCGCCTGTTATCTACGATGCTTCATAAAAAATGAGTAGAAAGCATAGAAGCCGGACTTGTGCCAAGCCACCTAACCTAATGTCACATTCAAAAGTACCAAACATTGTTCTAATGGTCCCATAACTGCACCCTTAGGGACAACACTAGAGAACCTCCTAAAAAGACTTTAGTAAAGTGATATAAGTAATGTAATAATAGTTTTCGTTGCCAAAGTGGGTAAAATGGGTTTGAATGTTACTAAATGTTTTGGAAGTATACATTTTCTTTAACTAAACATGGCTGTGTTAGAAATAATTAAATATTTGTAGTTATGAGGAATTATGCTCATCATTGTTAGGGTTGGATAGCTAATAATTGAGCATTGCATTTTTTTATAAATTGTTATAGATATTACTGTTGTGTTATTAGACGTTTTAAGTGTTTTGACAAGTCTTTAACTTTTTACATAAACATGTTGTTTCCTTAAAAATGTAAAGAACAAGTTGACTTCTAACACAATGATCTTGCTTACGAGATTTAAGATACAGTTTCAATGGCCGGAACCGCAAAACGCCCAATAGAGACCACAGCAAGACGAGACACTACTGGTTTTAATGTATCTCTACAAAAGCTTTGCTCCTGGTTGCCGTTTTCAAAGAGTTACATTAAAACCAGTTGCATCGCTATAGTCTGGTGTAGGGATTGTGCAACTTGCAGTTGCAATCAGTTGTGCGCTTTCGAAATTGTACCTTAACTTATTTTCAGCGTATTTGTTTTGGCCATCGTTTGCTAACTTGTAATTTATCTCCATACGTATAAAACTTTTTAGTATCAGAAATATACTTATATTTAAATGTCTGCTTGTACTAAAAAATACACACATAATCAATATCTTATCATAATAACGTAGAATGCCTTATAATATTTTATCAAGATTCCTGACTTTGATATTGCATAATATCTCTTCTTAGAAGACACTATTAGTTTTAGTACCTTTGATGCTCCTGCAATGGGCAGCCCAAAAACACTAAAAATCTATTTAAATAAACGTTTTATCTTTTTCTACAAGCATCATCTGCCTTGCCTTTTCTCAACTTTGTTGAGGTCGGCATCCAGTTTGACCAAATGCTGCTGAGAGCTAGTATTTGACATGGCTCAACTGTCTATCGGACCTCCGCAACCCTGTCAAAGATCTACATTTAACAGCTGGGACCAACAGCGTAACATGCTTTCCGAGGCACGGAGGAAACTCGGTACATAATGGATGCTTACCTATCTGCAGGTCGACCTTGTCAAGTTCTGCTTACCCTGGCCAACCCGCGTGGCTGTTATTATTTAGCCACGAGCTCCTCTTCTAATCTTTTTCTAAAAGCAATTACAAAAATAACAAAACCAATAACTAATTCCAAGCCCAACCAAAGTGGGTTCTTGTTAATTAAAATTTTATAATCACTTTCCCTTATCAAACGGTAATTTATTGTGTAATATCAAATTGGGACTATCTGCAGCGTACCACTATAATACCAGTTTACCAAAATAAACAACCCAGTCAAATTAGTCTTAAGCTCATGTAAGTTTAGTTTAACCGACTTTGTAGCTGTTAGCGTTAAAACCCGTGTTTATAATGTAAACTTTGACTTAATAAATTGGCGAAGTATGTTTTTATTTGTTTTAATTACTGTCCTTAATAGGCCCTTTATCAGCATGTTGTTTGATATAAACCGACTTGTTCTCACACGAAGAAACTTAATCCTATTTAATGCGTTATCTTAGAATATAGTATTTTCTTTCATCACACAAAACAACCAAACTCGAAGCATTGCTCTATGTGCCCCAAAAATCAAGTAGCCTCAACCAAGGAAACTGGTCAAAGCTTCCTTTATTTTAACCTGCTTAAATTTGCCGTGAAGTGCTGCTAGCTGATACTGTCACCGGTGAATGCCTGATTTTGAATAGACAAAATGACAGATGAACGAAAGAATTGTCGATTCATTCTTCGAAGAAACCCGTTTCTTCTGTGATCATGCTACGAGGGCTGAAGACGATGAAAGACTTTCCACAAGACGATTCGATGATCTGGTTAATCTGCTGTGACCGGGTGATGTGGCAAGTCTTGAAGGGAGCCTAAGTCCAGCAGTGGACGTCTTTTGTGTGAAATGATGAGATGGATGACGATGATTAACATGTTATCACTATCTAAAAGGTACTTTATTCTGGTTAAGTGAGTATCACGCCTGTAATCCTCGAAGGGAAAATAAAAAGTACACCTTTAAGTACAAAGTATGTTGTTCTGACTATCAAGTATGTCCAGTAAAATAGCTGAAAATACTTAGTTTGGTATTCGATGTATGCTAATAGAAACGATAGATCATGCTGAAAGCGAGGCGGAACCTATCGGCGCTTTGGCGTGGCGTGGCGCATGATATTACATGCAGTTCAGTTTTGTTGCTACTTTAGCACGACTAGCATTCATCCGGGGATTCGCCAGCTTGGAGGTCGGTTGTTTATAACTATTTCTCAAAAATGGTATGTAATGTTGCAATAACATCTCTAAAAAGTATCCCGAAAGTGAACTCTACCGGAGACTTATTCACAACTGTCCAGTAAGAAGCGAGACTTTAAATTTGGAATCTCCTACTGTCCAGTAAGTAAGAATGTAATTTACTAACTGGATAGTATGACATACTCTTTAGACCTGCTTAGAAAAAAAAACATAGTACCAGATACAGATTAGAGTTTAGCCATTATAACATGGTTATAGGATACAAACCTCAACCAGTAAGAAAGCCATCCTGGCCTCGACCTTAATTCATACTTGGCCAGGAAGGCTTACTTACTGGATTCTGCAGTAATGTACTATTAAGGCAGCGAACCACCGGGAAAAAAAAATTACGGGGAAAACAAGTGCCTTTCGGCTTCGTTAAGTCTTTTTCCACCCTATAAAGCTGACCAGGGTAGATACCATGGATATACTGCATTTTTAATGCTCTTCCTAGAGCAATCATAAACTTATTCAGGTAGTGAGTACGTCTGTAATGCACGAATTAAGTATTTCTTTGTTGAAGAGCCAAATAAGTGTTTTTTTATACTAAATAGCTTGGTAATTGCGTTTGGCCGCAACTAGACTGATGTGAAGTGATGATGCAGCCTACGGTGGGGCACGCTTGCCTAAAAGAAACCGATTCACCCGAACTTTGAATAGATCCAGATTGATAATATTGTAAGGTTTGAAGTATTTTCGTATTTTTTTATTCCAGGGACCAACAGTACACTGTAACCTACCAGTACAAACAAATCAATATCTCCTTCAACCCAAACCCCATTCCGATCTATTTCCTCTTCCAAACGGACATACGGAACTAAAAATACTAAAAAATTCTGCTTCCCTCGTTGAACTACAAAATTTCATCGACGTTTTTCCACTCCACTAACATTAGCCTCTGAGTTTAGTAGCTATTTACTCTTTCCTGAATTATTCATAGGGACTGACCGATCACCGCCCGATTCCGGCTCGCTCCGACTTCCCAATAAGTAATTTAGCAATTCAATTAGCTCTGAGTTTTATAAAAGTCTCCGGATTACAGCCTTTGAAGTGTTTTGAGACAGCGTTGCGTTTATCTGCTCGTAAAATTAACATTTAAGATGGGGTGTAAAGGGGATGGCGAGGTATAGTGTGATGGTTGGTACTTTTGTAGGAGAAGTGAAAAGCAGTGTGGAAAAATATTTGTTTTCGTGTAATTATTATGATTGTGAATTTTCCGGTTTTCCCATCTTTCTACGCAAGAGCTTTACTGATTCTATAGGTGTTTATTATTGACTTTACGTTAAATTTACTACAAACAACATCAGAACAGACAGACTGTCAAGTTCTGATGACGTGAGACTTGCGTCGGTCGCCCGTGCAGGTATAATCCGATATACTTTTTGGCGTTATCAACCAGAAGTTGGTTAAATATATTGGTCAATATTGTACAAAATTAGTTCAGGGGACTGTAATAGACTAAAATTTTGCCCCGTTTTACAATTTCCAACTGGGTTACTGTATGCAATAATCTAAATTGTAACAAAATTTGATCAAACAGAGTGCATTTTCCCATAAAGATAAATTTAAGACCAAAGGAATTCAGTAAATATGAAAATGTACTTCTAAAGACCACTTGTTTTAAGATTAGTGCAGTAACACAATAGGTAGACTCAACTACAAATGATTGGTAACAACTAGATAACGCCTTTAGATCGTAGCAACAAGGGTTGTATTCGTGCTACCACTGATGTGCGGTTGGCTACACAGCAAACGCAAGGGTGATGCCATAATTACTGTTATTATTTAAAATAATTAATACAGTTTTCCAAGTGCTTCACTGTTTCATTTCAGAGAGTAGATTGTTTTTGTGCTAAAATCGTGGTAATCAACATGCAAAAAAAAACAAAAGTAAACTAATGAGGTCGCAATGGGATTGTGGCTTCGTCTCAGATAATCTGTTTAAGACCTTTTAACAGATAGCCGATTTTGCTTAGCCGTTGAGGCGAGAAAAATACGCACAAGAATAGGAATAGGTATTGCTTTTTTTATTTTTCGGTGATTGGTAAAACTTTTGTTAATATATATTGTGGTATGTAATAAATAATTACTGACTACTGTTTTTTTTATCATGGCAGATTTCCATGCCTTTCTTAAAGCTAATACACTCTTTTCAAGTTTTTTACATCCTACATTTCAGGCCCCTGATTCACAACGCTTCGATTCATTTTTCGATTCGCAAAGTCGCATGTCTATCTCACTTGATTTCGTAATGTCAAAAAAAGATAGACATACTACTTTCCGAATCGAAGCGTTGTAATTAAGGGGCCTGAATGAAAGATTTTTAGCCCTTTTGCAAACCCCCTAAAAACCCCGAATTATTTACAATCCCGGCCGGTTTCGGAGCAACGTTCGAAATCTAAACAGAAATATTTTTCAATGTCAGTCCGTCAGAGGCAGTGGTGATTAAAAACACGGCGTCCGGGCTATGTGCGCCTAGTACATGAGACTGGCTGCGTTCCAAACTGACACCGACTGTTCCATGGTTTTTGCACATTCCACTCATAGGATTTTAATTCTAATAGCTTTGTTAACGGTCCACCTAATCTTGTTGGATGGAAATGGAGTTTCTTATCAAATTTGGAAGGAAAAGGAAGTGGATTCCCGTATATACTTATCAAAGACGGGAAAATGGTTTAACTATAAAAGTTTTTGGAATATTTTTCCTTGTCGGGGAAACAAGAGTAGTGATTTTTCATATAAATACGTAATTCTTTATTGGCCTAGCCTGTTATTATTTGTTCCGCTTACTCCAAGAACTGATCAGGATTATTTCCTTATTTTTTTTTACTATCACATCAGAGAAATATAACCCTACGTAGTTGTAAAAGCAAATGGAGCGAGAATTTGCACCGCAGCGACCATTTTAGTGTTTGCGTGGTAGTAAGATTTTTAAAATGGCCGCCCATCGGGCCGCGGGCCGCGTCTAGTGCAAACACTGAGAGTCCATTAATATCTCCTCGGAACGTGTGCTGAATTGTAAGTTGGGATCTAAGCATTTTTAAATGTACAATTGTCGAAAGAGATTGTATAGCAATCACGTAACGCATTTGTTATGGATTTTTAACCATCAATGGAGAGAAAATGTTTTTTGGGGATGCATGCAAATGAAGCCTTGATGTTATACGAGGAAAAAGTCAGAACGAAATTAATTTAAACTCTCTTTTGGGATTCGTGAATACTACGCGTATAAAATAAACTCTTCCATTCATTAAATGGTTAATCAAAATCTAATCTCAACCGATACCGGATAGATATTTCTATAAACTAACTGAAGTAGAACTACCAAGGGATCATAGCACGCTTGTAGGCGAGGTTCGATTCTATGTACTTCATTACTTGTTATTAAATTTGTCAGTCCAAGCGCGAATTAGCTGCCAAGCCACTTGGCGTTAATAAACATTGCGGATAAACCAGAAAGCTTAGAGCTTCCAGTCCATGCCATTAATCCGCTAACTCCTTCAAAATTCAAGGATTAGGGGGAGACGAAGAAGGTCTTGTTACGCCGGTGGCAATTTTCCACTAGTTTCTAGAGTACGATCATCTTCAAAGTTTTATCTTTGCAATGCGAGAAGTTCGGAAGACTATGGCGAGTTTGGCGTAAATGTAATTTGATAAATCTATGTGTAATATCAGTTCTGAATAAAACATTCGCTTAGTAAAGTTTCCTTGAATGTTTTGTTACAAATTCACAGGGCTCAAAGTTATGGGTCAAAAGTTTTTGTTGCCCATTGTTTCTGTGATTGGGTGACCGTGACCGGTCGTGTTGAAATGATAACAAAGAGCTGTATGAATATGTCACTGACGCAGCTTCTGTGTGGTGTGATTAATTCATGTTTGTATTTAATTTTGGTCATCAATTATCACTATTTTATAATATTTACGACAGTTTTGTAACTGTTTAATAATGAAAAGTTTACCAACTTTGTAAGGACACACTTCAATATTTGTATACGTTTACAAGTTGTTCATACAATCAAGATCAAACCCTTTTATTTTTAGACATTTATAATTGGTGATTGTCCCCCGCGATCTTATTACTGAAATAACAAGTAGCATATGTGCTATTCCAGACTATAATATATCTCTGTGCCAAATTTCATCTAGATCTGTTCAGCCATTCTGGCGTGATTGAGTGACAAACATACATCCATCCATCCAAACTTTCGTATTTATTATTACCTGTTCCCAGCACTGGTTGGCTATATTTTTTTATATTTTTCAATGTTTTTTTTTTTTTTATATTGGAATATTTAGATAGATGTGTTGTACAATAAATTAATAAAATGGCAAGGAACAGATCGCAAATAATATCAATATCAGTTTGTTACAGTACAGTAGCAATACCGTAAGCAGCTAACAGCTAAAAAAAGCGTAAAAGCTTGCTTTCTGCTACCATACCGTTTCTTCCAATAATTTACTTAATTAATTTTTGTATCGTTCCTGTCTAGACGGTAAGATTAAAAACCGCACAAGTAACTCGAGTCTTTTGCTGAGTTTATCGTTACATAAACACCGTAAAAAGTAAACCCTAAAACAAATTATTTACGACAGCAAAAATATCTTCGTTATAAAACTACTAGGAGTACATAAGCGACAACGGCTGGTCTCCAACCCACTATCGCTAACTTAGCGATAAAGTGCGAATAACTCGAGCGCCCGCCTCGCAAACTTGCTCGAGTGACAGACACGGCCGAGAATAATCTCTTAAGTTTTAGTTCATCGCCAACCATAGACTCGGCAGTGACGTATAGACGCCGTAAATTGTCAAAAGCATCTGATAAAACTCGACAATTGTTGCTGTAACATGAAATATTGCTGTGATTTCATATTAATAAGTCACTGTGAATAAGTACTTGGTATAAGATTTGAGTACATACCTATCTAAGAACGCGTTTGAACTATATTCAGTACCTCTATGACTTTTCTGTTATACCTTTTGATCACAGCTTCGCACGTGGCAGCCGGAAATTGTCCTATAAGAACTAGACGAAATAAAAACTATCCTAATTAATATGTCCTCTACCCTAGGTGGTATAACTTTTGCCAAATTTTGTAGAAATCCATTTAGCCGTTAAGGTGTGACAAATTGCTTTTGTATTTATAATATTAGCAGGATATGAATTATTTTTTAACAATTTGTGATATTATTACGGCCAAGGAGGTTTTCTGAGTACACCCCTCAATGGTCGCTATGTATCTGGAAGTGCTTATAATCTATCAACCTATCTATAAAGTAAGAGTAAGCAATTAGTCTACTATCAATGTACGATGCGGTAGACCTCCACCAAACCACACTATTTGTCTAAGAAGGCCTGAAACACGATGTATGTGCACCACCCTTATGTAATCGTAAGGTGGTTCATTAAGGTTAATCGATCTTTAAGTACGGGATCATGGTCCTATGTAAGACTGAACAGGATAAGGAAGATTTTATATAATGTACATTAATTTTACTAACAGCAGCAACACAGGCGATTATATCACTGTTATTTTGACAGTCTCGTCAATAAATTGACAATGATTTAAAATCAGAAATAAGTAAATTAACTGTTGCCGGACCGTAATTTGACGAAAAAGCAAAATATTTTGTATTTCTGCTGATCTTGAGAGACCACAACACAGTAATCATACTACCAAAATTCAAGTTCAAGTACCAGGCAAATATAAAAGCCAGGAGCTTACAGACCACCAGTCCAATTAGCCGTACAGTTTCTATGTTCAAACATCGAAGGGCAAAAATTATAACGGATTAACTAGGGACCGGTGGCGTCGCAAACATGGCAACCACATCTGCAATTCAATTAAATTCCTAGTTAAATTGCTTCTAGCTTTGTAGTGGCAACATTGAATTATTTGCCAGCTGTTATAAACTGCCCATAAACCATATTAAACGACAGATTTATTTATGCCTAAATTCCTCGGTTCAGTTCCGAATTCTGTATTTATTTTGTGATAGTTCCTTACCCGGTTGGAGGAATAATTTGGTATTATGTGTTATTTGTTAGCGATTAGCTGTTTATTACTTATGTAACGTATAAAAGAAAGAAGTGTTTAGCTTTTATTTAAAGTTATATTTTCATGTACCGTCATAAAGAAATATTGACCGCAAATGTGTAATAGAATAAATAGATCTAATCTTATCAATACTTAATAAGGGATCCCAGAACGTTAATTTATACAATTAATGCAAAACGTCAAACGATGTCATTACCCCGACACGGGGCATGTTTACAAGATCTTCTCATAACCACAATAACAAACCCAAGTGCGCCAGAAACCAGGATCAAATCCCAGGACTAATAAATATGCCAATGATTTGCCATCCAATTCGGCCGACTACAAAATCTTTCCGATGGGAGCTGTGCATTAGCATACAACCCGAACAACTTAGAGCTTGCCTTGCTGAACTCAACTGCTTTGGAAAAACACTCCTTATCTCTTCTGAACTGTTGAGCTCCTGGTACATTTTTCCCAGCAATGTAGAATTTGTCAAGGTTATTCCTGAGGTTGAATAGGAACAATCCCTCAAAAGAGCTCACCTCTTTCAATGAAACTTGTGAGGCAAAGTTTGTCTTAACTCCTCTTAATTTATGCGTTTCGCATTTAATTTTGTTCGGGGTCCGGGCGGGACGAATTTGATTTTCAATAGAAGACAATGCGGCGTCCTGTATAAACGGACGACGGATAGTTTACTTTCGAGCTGTTGTCGCACGAGTACTTTGTTTAATTAAATTGTATTGGATAAATCCCTTTTTCACAAGACTTACTATGCGGGCATTACTTTTTCATCATTTACTCTATGGCTTTTTCCGTTGAATCGATCAGATTGTAAATCGTTATCAAAAGTAACCCCACCATCTATCTGCCTAGATTTTCAGTATCTGTGCAGCTAACGCTTGCAACCTTCACAATCGCACTAATATTTGCCTTTAACCTACAGTTCCAAGTACATTTATCATTAATTTTTCCTCATTTAAAATAGTACATTTATCACGAACATCCGCATTTTCTCTCGTCATGCACCCCACCACCGTACCTGTAAAGCGAGCTACGGAAACCTTGTAAAATTCTACAACTTGGAAGAAAGCGATTACAAACAGCTGATACTATTGACGATTCTCTTTCAGTTGAATCTTGAAGTTTGTGTGACGGACTTTTATTTGTTCATTATTTTATACGTAACTTGGTTCTACTATAAATTGGTGATACTTTTTAGTAAGAAATAATGCGGGGTAGTAATTATAATAGACTAGAAATTAATGATGGATTAATCTCAGTGTCTTGTGGTTGAAGAAGGCTATGTCCAACAGCGGTTTGCCATAAGTTTTACAATCATTGATCCTTTTCTACTTAATCACGCCTGTAATCCCGAAGAGTTAGACGAGTTGTACCTTATAGCACACCCAAATTTCACTATTTATGTTTTAAGTCCCACGTAATAGGGGGCGACCTTATTACCATCAACCGGGCACATATCCAGACTCCGTGGCTGCTACTGAGAAATGCCTGATGGAAAAACTGAATAACACTTTGCCCGACCTAGGAATCGAACCCAGAACCTCATGCTCAGCGGTCAACAAGTTTCTACTTAATATAATAATAATTCACTGACAGACAAGCGCTAATGGGTTGGCGAAGGCAAAGTAAATCTCAGATGGTGCCACCATAGTTGGTCTCAATCTGACCAATGAGGTTAAGCTATTTTGAAATATAAAATGACATTACCACATTTTCAACCAATGACGATGTTTGGGTACCAACTATGCTAGCACCATTGGTTCCACAGTTTCCTTCCCCATCGTAGGAAGATGATATTTGGTTCTTTAAGTAGTGGAATTCAGCATTAGGGAATATTTTCAACATTAATTCCTAAAAACATTATTTAAAAAAAAAGTTGAATTATCGTTTTTTGAAACTCATCCCCTAAGTTTCCTGGAGAAATTGCCAATAGAAATTTATTCTTATCATCAAAATTAAATGATGAATGAATATACACACATCAAAAGTATCTAGGGATCAACATATATTTTTGCAATAACTTTTCTCCTGATTGATATTAATTAAAATTTTCTTTAAGGATTCATCAAATAAAGTGTTTTCGTTTGTCACAGTAACGATAAACCAAGTCACCTTTGCATTAATAAAGAAATTTGCCATTTTCCTAATAAAGGGATTTTTGACATTTGAACCACTAACATTAAAGTTCGAAAAAAAGACTGAAATAACAGTTTTCTTCAAAATTTTATTGGGTAACTTAAACAATTAATAATCCGTGTTTCTACCGCGAACACTAACAACACAAGAACATCGGTTTGGCATACTCAAAATGAGTTCATCCAAATCACGCTGTGGAATGGCCGCCCATGTTCGTTGCAACAACAAAAAAAGGTCTTCTTGCGACTGGATACCCTCCATATTCGGCAGAGCTCTTCTCTGTAGCATATCCCATGCATGCTCAATCGGGTTCAAGTCTGGCGACTGAGCAGGCCAGGGCAGGACATTGATGTTAGCTGCGGCGAGAGTCTGTCTTACAACTCTTGCGGTGTGCGGTCGTGCATTATCATGCATTAACTGAAATAAGGGACCGATTTGCACTTGTAGAGGAACGATGACGTCTGATACAATCGTCTCAGCATAAATTTGAGCGTTGAGGTTGCCTCTGATCCAAATCAACTCAGTTCTTCCGCCGATCCAAATACCCGCCCATACCATGATGGTTCCACCACTATAAGGATGGACTTCCTGGCAGGATTTTAATCGCTGTTGGCGTCCAGGGGTTCTCCAGTGTCGTATACGTCTTGTATCCGGTCTCATACCAAAACGAGACTCATCAGAAAAGCACACGAAACGCCATTGTTCTTCTGCCCAATTTCTGTGTTCAAGAGCCCATTGATATCGAATCCTACGATTGTGCATTGCTATAGGTGGTACCCGTAGCGGTCTTCGGGAATGAAGGTTCACTTCATGCAAGCGGTTTCTGACTGTTTGGTCGCTAATTAAGTTCCCTGAAGAGTGATGAAGCCTCACGGCTAACATCATGGCGGTTATTGTTGGAGCTCTTCGAGTTAAGATTTGAATGTATCGGTCTTGTCTCCGTGTGGTGCAGCGATACCGTCCTCCATGGCGCTCAGCCACGGTACCAGTGCTTCGGTAACGTGTCCAAAGTCGACTGATAACACTCTGACTTGTATTCAGAGCTAAAGCTACAGTACGTTGCCGGGAACCAGCTTCTATCATTCCCACGGCTCTGAGCATTTCTTCCCTGCTTAAATGACGTCGCCGCTCCATAATAACGTTGGTTTTAATCAGTAGTAGGGAAACAGTAGCACTAATAATGTCTTCAATGCGTTGTATGTTTTTATAGGGAAAATATTGACAGCTTATTTTCATCTTTTACTCGAATTTGATTGAGAGTTCCTGATTCAAATTATGAAATGCACCAAAAAGGATCCATATAAATTTATAAAATCATAAATTTATTACAAAGCCACATCTCAATCTCAAGAAATCCGCATAAAAATGCTTGATCCCTAGACATTTTTGATGTGTGTAGTAACAAAACCCATGTACACGTTGTGCATAAAACATTACTACGAGTGAACATTTTAAACCACGAGCCCATCCGCCTCAAGTAAACAAAACTGTCGGAATCCGTTCAGCTATTTGGAACAGGAATAAAAATACAAAACTTTGGATTAGTCGGATCTATTCAATGAGAAAAATATTAAAGAGAATTTTATTAGGATGTAGATGGCTTCCGAAGTGCGTTGAAAATTGAAACGGCTCCACGGATCCCATTTTCACTGTCCTACTTTGAAGACAGTGGAACCAATTAAGACAATGGAGACGAGAGAAAGGCAAAAGGAAATATGGATGGATTGTGTGAGGAGATATAAAAGAGAAAGGAGTTAATAATGCCGTGACTTCTGACAGGAGAGAAGAGACCCTAAGTAGAATAACAAAAGGGCAAGAAGGTCTCAGTCAAAACAGTTTCTATAGTAGACAGAACAATGTTATTGAAAGACAAATAGTTTTTCAGTAGATTCATAAAATTTTGCCTCGTCGAGACTGTTTCTTCACGACTACTACTACAACTACTACAACAGCCCATAACGTCCACTGTTGGACATAAGCCTCTCCCATGATGGGAGGAATTTGCCGCAAACAAACAATCAAACACATTAGTCTTCACGACTATATGCGCCATTATATTTTTTTTAGAACGATAGTCTGACACCGGTTGTCCACGTGCATTGCGACAGCAACTGAGAAAAAGCCAAGTGCGAGTCGGACTCGCGCATGAAGGGTTCCGTACCATTGTAGTAGGGGAGTCCCCTTTATTTTTTTATTGGTTGTTATAGCGTTAAATTTCAACTGCCACCTATTATGGATCATGAGATACAGCCAGCTGACAGACAGACGGACGGGCGGAAAGCGGGGGCTTAGTAATAGGGTCCCATTGGTTACCCTTCGGGTACTGAACCCTAAAAACACAACACAGATAGTTCTCCTTCGTAAGTCGCTTCGACTCAGGGCATGAACGAGAAGTAAAGACAGTCCTGACTCAGGTCCAACATTAAAACCTTTAAGAAATACACCTTCTTAAATAAACCCTGTACCAACAAACAATTTTAAATAAATAATAACGCTATGTACTTAACGAAATATTCATTGCGCAGCCGTGCCCGAAAATGTCACCCGACAACAATATATCAAGCAGGCAAAGTTGCGAGCTCCTCGACTATTTCTTTGATGTGAACTCACTAGGCATTTTCAGAATGCTCTGAATTTTAGAGCAAATTATGTTGGAATAGTTGCTTTAGCTACTATTATTGTCTTGAGTGATGACGTGGTTTTGAACACTATAAGGAAGGGTGGCCATCATGTCATGGACCATAGACAATAATCTGTAGCGTTGACAAGCTAAGTCGGAACGTTCGGTGCAGCCGGGCCGATTATTATTAATATTTTCATTTATGGACTCTTTTATTTTTGTTTGTATATCTATAGTGTTTATTTAATTAAGTGAGTTATGTTTCATTTTTTGTCGTTTACACAAAAATATTATTTTGTGTCCGTAGGTGTGACCGTGGCACCACAGTGGGCCCTATCAGAATACCAGCGCTGCGGAATTTGTTTTTCATTTATCGCAGCATCATGCTGAGATAGGAGCCTTTTTGGCCTCGCACAGGTCTTCATTTTATTATTTTGTTGTAGATTTTTTTTTATTACTGTTATTTTGTAGTTCCTGTGCTTGTCCCAAATAAATATTTTTTCTTTCTTTCTTTCTTTCATGTTGGTTTATGACTGGAGAGTCTGCTCAAGGAATGTGCTTGTGGATGCTATTTGTTTAAAAATATAACAGAAATATGAACTAAACCAGTATTATTAATAGCAGCAACATAGTAAAAGTCAGACTACTTATACAGGGTTAGTTTTCAATGACCAGCCAAAAATTAAAATTAAGATAAAGATATCACACCAAAAGTGCATTTTAAATATTATTGTCGTAAAATATAAAATAAAATAAAATAGCATTCATTTGAAAATGTCCTAAAAATGTATGAACTCAAAAACCTAGTGGGAATCAATGTACTTGTGTGCGTGCATGCACCGCCAAATTTGTGTGTGCTAACTGCTACCTATCTAGGTTGTTAAACTGAATTGTGCTGTTGCAATATACACACGTTCGCTTTTAGTGGTGGACAGAAATAAAATTTTATTAAAAAAAAAAACGTTTTTTTTTTTCATTGTATCGAAAATATTATAGATTCTAAACCATTTCTGAAAATTTGGCCGGTCATTGAAAACTAACCCTGTATATTTCAATTCGGCCGTCAAAAGGCACTTTTTATCCGACTGCGCGACGCAAAGCAGGGTAAAGTGTTTATCAACCTATGTATATACATAGGTTGATAAACACTTTCCTTTGTTCCTTTTATACGTTACAAATGCTAAAATATTCTAAACAATACGAGAAAACATAAGCGGGTATGATGGGGTCCTATCGGATTGCGTTCACTGCTGGAAAATCCCACAATCCTGATCCTGATCCCACAGGCCTGAACTACTGTCACGCTGACGGTTGGTCGCGTACCGTCGGTCGTGACATCAGCGAACAAAATACGGCTGTCGGTCGCCGCTGATGTCAGCGTCGCAATGTGGTGCTATATATGTAGAACACATTGTATGCTCGTAAGCGACTGACCATCAGCGCGACACTAAGGCCGGTTTTAGTGCTAGACCGACCGTCGGTGCGTACCATCGTTCCTGACGATACGCATAACCGATCGTCAGTTTGTAACGTTCAAAGCTCTCCAGACCAACCTTACTGGACGGACTGGTACAGTCACAAACCGTACACGATGATACGCGCATCCGTACGGTCGGTCCACCGATCGGTGTAGCACTGAACGCGTTAATATGTTTCCATAGCGCGTCGGTCGACCGACGACATTATGTGGACGCGCTTGACCGACGGTCCTCGTACGCAGTGCTTAGCAATATACGCGTGCGTACAGTCGGTCGAGCACTGTCACGACTTGTGAATTTTCATACAAACGACCACGTACGCACCGACGGCGACGGACGGTAAAGCACTAAAACTAATTCAGGCCTTAGCTTTTAACCGACTCACCTTTTTTTGTGAGATGAAACTTGCTGCCTACTGCTGGATATAATTCTCTCTCAACCTGCGCCACCACACCCCGTCTGCTCCCTTCAACAACCAGTCTGTTTCTGTATGCTTTCTGATACGCTGTCTCCACAAGAACTAATCAACATCAGTAAACACAACAGGATTCATGACTCAAAGATCACAAAACAAACACCAGTCGTTGTCGCGAAAGCGAAGTAATATGGGTACCTACAAATATTAATTAGAAGACGTGGCGTGAGGTGAGAGGAGGGGGTTGCGCTCGGCGGTGGATGGCGCGCGCGCGCGCACCGCGGCAATTGGGCCTGAGGGTCGGAGCTAGCAGTACACGGGTGAGCAAACTTGGTATTATTCAGTGCATGTGTGTGTCTTCAGATTGACCAGATATACAGTTTATATTGATTTCCAATGTTGTTGTGTGTGTATTGTTTACCAGCGATCAGATTCAGAAATGATACTAAATCATAAACCAGCTGCGAGGCTCGGGGTGGCTATAAGGGGAGGTTGGAGGCCACTTTGGGAGGACACCCAGAATATCATTGCGATGATAATTCAGTAACCGTTATTCAGTTGAAACCAGTTAACATGAATACAACGTTCGTTGGATTCAAATCATATCGTACCTGGGCTTATTTCAGAGACCTAAGGTACTTCAGGTTCAGATATTCGTCACTAAAGGGTACGTGGCGACATGGTGGAAACGCTGGGATTTCATTATTATAATTAAAAAATAATGTTTGGTTCAGTTTCAAAAATAATATTATGCGGGTAGATCGAAATTGTGTTCTGCGCTTAAAATAATTAGGTCAGCAGTTTAACAGTGTCCGAATACCCGCCTTACCGACCAAATAAATTCAAAAATTGAACAGCCAGATCTTTTGAGCGGTACATTATCAACAAAACACAAACTTGCATTGTTCTAAACTATTGTCATTGTTAATTAAATTTGTTCAGTGTAATTATTAAGTAGTTTATGACTGTTTTCTTAAATACATAATTAGTATGGTTTAGTAAACATTTATTTAGTAAATCCGAGTGCACAATCTATGAATGAAGTGTAATAAATAATTATTCTTTTTACGTTGCGTAATGACCAACGATATTAGTACAGTTTATTAGTTAATTATATTATACGTTTGATATTAAATATTAGTATCAAATGAGTATTACTACTAAGTAAATAGACTTTATTTATTGAACCAAATAAAATGATTTTAGATTTAGTTTAATAGTCTTTTACTTAAAGTAACAATAGTGTTTCATGAATTTAATTTACTTCTTTCATTGATGTGTGCAGTTTGTTGGTAGGTACCTAAATTGAATTTCATAAGAATCTCATACCAATTTATATTGTTTTAGATACTTACTCGGAAATCGGGATATTCATTTACTAATTGAATGATCCATGTCTATGATATTACATAGCTAGTACCAACTCTATTAATAATGGAAGACGCTATCCGATCTCGTTTAAAAATAATTTACGAAGCCCTCCAATCAAAGATTAGCTCTGCTCGGTGTGCCCTAACAGAATTATCAGAAGAAGATGCCAACTATAAAGGATTAGAAGTAATTGGTGCTAAACTAAAAGGTTCAAATGAGATGTTTGTGGCGGAAATTCGTAATTATTGTAAATTGATTAAAGAAATTGTTAGGGAATTAAGGTTGTATTAAAACACATTTCCACAAGAAGTACATTTAGTTTTTATTTTTTTGTCTGTGAACATGGCTGACTGAATACATTTCCTTTGCCTGTCATGTGACAACGATCGTTTGTAATTTGTCTATGGATTCAACGCTCAAAAAAGAGGTTGAGGACATTGGGGCTGGAGATCATTAGAGCCCGGACCACCAAGAGAACAAGTTGTATAGTATCAAGTGAAAGGAGCTACTGTAAGTTAGTCTGATTTAATAAGTACCTATTCTTTAAAATATCATACTATGTTATAAAACTGTGACCGTTATTTTGTTCGAATGTGTTGAATTCTATGGTTTAACTATTGCTAGTCTTGTAATTTATGTAGAAAGTATGTCCTTAATGTACAATGCATTATTTTCTAAAGTATATTGTGGTTTATGTGAGATGGTTATGTGAAATCATGATAAACGATAATAAAATGTGTGATTTGAATGTTACCTACACTAAAGGCTTTTTATTAACTTTGCTCCTTCTGACCCAGATAATTACAGTCAATACCTAATTGAAGCTTAAATGTTAATAGATACTCTAATAAGTCAGAAGTGGGATAATTCAGCGCCCATATTTAATACAAATATAATTTTAGTTACATAATTTTCTACCTGCTACTTGAATAAAATAACGGTCACAAGTTGGACAAAAGAAATTAAGAAAGAAATAGATGTTTCACTGTGTGCTTTATTCATGTTTAAATTATTATGGGGATGCAGGCATGGGTTGTGAAGGCATTGTGTACCTTTCCGTGTTACACTCCGGGATACACATGTTTTCCGGAGCGGTATAACGAAGTTCCAACATGCATGCGTCTTGCCATGGCTACTCTATGGAGACGTAGGCATGGATTGCGAGGGCTTTGTGTATCTTGCCGGGGCTACACTCCGGGATGCACACCGCACTGTACACGGGATAGTATTAGTGTTCCCACATGCATGCATCTTTCTATGTTCACTTTACGGAGACGCAGATTTTGATCATTAAGCCGATACATATTCTCCATTGTGAGGTATTCCTGTAAATACTTTGCCATGGCTACTCTATGGAGGTATTGAAGGAACACCGCGAGATGTCCACTCTCACCTTGCCGGGGCTACACTCCGGGATGGGTGTGGATATTTCCTTTGGTTAGATGTGTATTGGTTTTGGTGTCATCCGACATGTATCTTGCTGTTAGTTTTTTTTTATTAACAAATGCTCCTTTGCACAGCAAACAGTGAAACGTGAAATATATTATATACAAATGAAAAGAATTCAAAACAATGGTAATGATTACCCTATGATTACTCAAATGATATTTAATAGAACAACTATGTTTATTTCTTTACTGAAAAATTTATTTCGCTGAATCTCTGTTGTTTTAGTCCTTAGATAACTTGTCATATTTTTTTTCTCTCCTTCACATGTACCTACTAAGGTTTTATGAATACTATTCTAATCATATCAATATTTTCCTACTATTCCAAATACCGATTTGACCGTGACTTGACAATAATAATAAAAGATAGTGACAATGTCGGATAGGACGTCTGCTAGAGAGGCCTATACACCTCCACGTGTAGTAGAGCGTAGGAGTAGATCTAAGGAGAGAAACACGCGGGTTCGATATCGCGAACCCAAACGTCTTCTGACACGCTCGCGATCATCTACACGTAGGGACACCTCTGGAAGCTCAACATCAAATGCTAAACACTCACGATATAGAAAGAGATCGCCAAAGCGAATGCGAAAGCGCAGAATTTCTCGTTCTATTGGGCGGTCACGTAGCATGGATTCACAGTGTTCCAAAACATACAGGGGACGTTCGCGCTCTCGTTACCATAAAAATAAAAAACGCTCGCGCCATGATCGCACACATGTAGAAAAGAGACGACATGTTAGCATAAGTTCAGTAACGAGTACTACAACAATATCAAGTTCTTCCGAATCGAATAGCAGCAGGCATAGACGTAGCCCAGCGAAATCAAACCGTACGAAAGGCCGAAAGCAAAGCGTTACTTCTAAATCAAAAGAAAGTAGTGTTATGGAAAAGTTAATAGATGCGCTAAATAAACGTAATGAAAGTAGCTTCATAGGCGCCAAAGACGTCATACCAAACTTTGATCCGAGTCAAAAAAATCAAACGATGACATCCTGGTTAAAGAAAGTTAACGAAACTGCTCGCATATATTACTGGAATGATAAAGAAATTATTTATAATGCATTACCTAAGCTCGCTGGTCTTTCACGCAGATGGTATGAAGGCTTACCGTCGGTTAAGCTTAACTGGAAGGAATGGCAGGCGAAATTACTGAAAAGTTTTCCTGACGACCAAAATTACGCGGATAAACTCATCGAGATGTTAGACAGGAAGAGTAAGAGGGACGAAACTCTAGAAGAATACTTCTATGATAAAGCAAAACTTGTAAATCATTGTGGAATTAGAAAAAAAAACGCAGTAGACTGTATAATACAGGGCATATATGATAATAATATCCGTCTGAATGCGTTAGGCTCAGACTTTAGGCGACCGAGTAGGCTGCTCAAGTATTTACGGAATATTTCTTGCAAAAGTATAAAGGAAATAAAGAAAACTCCCATGCAAACTAAAGAAACCATGCGAAACAATAAACAGCCACCGTTTAAAGTCCGTTGTTACAACTGTTCGGAGTCTGGACACACTGTTCCGAAGTGTCCAAAGCCTCTCCAAAAGTGTCCAAAATGCAACAGAATGGGCCATTTAGCTGAACATTGCAAGCGTGATGCAGATAAAGATAAACATCCATCAAATCCCGTCAATAAGGTACAGTTGATCGAAGCTACTAAAACTAGTCACAATATTTATACAAAAAATATAACAGTAAACGGCATACCTAAAACCGCATTTGTCGATTTCGGTAGCGAGTGCACGCTTATCAAACGGAGCACGGCAGACGAATTAAAGTTGGACACCTCGACAGTCTGACTCCCTGTATTAAAAGGCTTTGCAGCTGGTGTAGTTTTACCGTTAGGTAAGGCATCCGTCGAGATAGGCGTGGACTTTGTTACTGCCGTAGTAGAAGTTTTTGTTGTACATAATGAGTTCCTTAACACAGATGTACTGATTGGTCAGACTGTAACTGAGTTATCTGATGTTAGAGTTTACAAAACAAATAGAAATTTGGTGTTATACTCAGCGGTGGCCGAAGCAGAAAAATCGGAAGTTTACGTTGAATCAGATGTAGAGATTAATGGACTAGTCGGCGTAGATATACATTTAGGAAGTAGACACACGGGGTTAATATATTTACTAGGAAACACTTCTTTTAAGACGGGGGAAGAAATTGTGATTCCGCAAGGTCTATATGCAGTTAAAAACGGCTTAGGAAAGATATTAGTTATAAACTTATCTGGGGATAAACATGCGTTGCATAAGGGAAAGCTTATTGCGAGGGCTAATTTATTACCGATCTCTCTTGACATTTATAGTAATTTCCAAAGGGCTGACAAATTAGGGATCTACAAACTGACGGTTGACAAACCTAGCAATAACAAACATGATCCCCTGACAATGGACATGCTAAAAATAGGTTCCGAGACTACTGACAAACAGAAACAACTACTTTTAAAGTTGGTTAATGAGTATCGTGATTGTTTTGCTTTAAACGTGAGCGAGCTGGGAACATCGACTATTTCAGAAATGCATATTACACTTACTGACAGCTCTCCAGTCTCCTACAAACCATACAGATTACCATATACCGAACGCATAGTAGTTCAAAAACTTGTAAATGAGCTTCTTGATAACAATATCGTTAAAGAATCCAATTCTTCTTACGCAAGCCCAATAGTTCTAGTCAAAAAGAAAAATAATGACTATCGTTTATGTGTAGATTATAGGGCACTTAACAAAAAAACCGTCAAGGATTCGTATCCTATGCCAGTCATAGATGACCAACTAGACCGACTTAACGGCAAAAGATTCTTTACGAGTTTAGACCTAAAATCAGGCTACTACCAGATTCCGATGGCAAAAGATTCGACTCGTATAACAGCGTTCGTAACTCCTGACGGACATTTCGAATATACGCGGATGCCATTTGGTTTAGTCAATGCACCAGCCGTATTTCAACACATGATAAATAAAGCCCTAGGGAAAGATAGATTCGACCTAGCTCTACCCTATATGGATGACATCTTGACACCCGCTACTGACGTAAACGAAGGTATGGAAAAATTAAGGAAAATCTTTGGTTGTCTCCGGAAAGCTGGATTGACCTTAAATATCGAGAAATGTTTCTTCTTTGAAACGAAGTTAGACTACTTAGGATATGAAATCTCCAAAGAGGGCCTGAGGCCCGGTAGTAGAAAAACCGAGGCAGTAGCTTTATTCCCGACACCAAGCAGCGTTCATCAGGTCCGTCAATTCGTTGGTCTCGCAAGTTTTTTTAGACGATTTGTTCCAAACTTTGCGAGTATTGCTAAACCTTTGACTTCTCTAACAAAAGCAAATGTCCCTTGGGTTTGGAGTAGTCTCCAAGAGGAAGCATTTAATACAATTAAAACTAAGTTAATGGAACGCCCCATTTTGGCCCTGTATGATACAACATACATAACGGAGGTCCATTGCGATGCTAGCAAATTAGGGGTAGGTGGAATTCTGCTTCAAAAACCTGATGAAAAATCTCCCCCTAGGCCAGTGGCATACTTTAGTAAACAAACAACTAAAGACGAAGAATACCTTCATTCTTATGAATTGGAGACTCTTGCGGTTGTCCTGTCACTAAAGAAGTTTCGAATATATTTAATTGGTATACCGTTTAAAGTGTTCACGGACTGCAACGCATTGAGGACTACACTGACAAAGCGTGACCTGATGCCGCGAATAGCACGATGGTGGTTATTATTACAAGAATACGATTTCAGTATTGAATACAGGCCAGGCGACAACATGAAACATGTTGACGCATTAAGCCGAAATCCTATAGCTTATCGAGACTCGCGTGAACTATTAGATGTTAGGGAGTATGATGTCATGAATATCAGTGCCACCGATTGGCTTCAAACTGTTCAAATGTCTGATCCTAAATTACAACACATCAAACTGATCTTAAAAAGTAACAAAAAGGAGGTTAAAGATATTCACACAAATTTCCTCCTCCAGGATGACAAGATCTATAGAATAGTAGGGGATAAAAAAAATGGGTTGTACCTAATGGGGCACGATGGCGTATTTGTCAGTTATGTCATGATGAGATGGGGCACTTTGCGGTCGAAAAGACTTTAGATAAAATAAAACAGAACTATTGGTTTCCAAAAATGAAACGTTTCGTTCGCAAATATGTGGAAGCATGTCTTAATTGTGCATACTATAAAGCATCTACTAGTAAACCTACTGGTTACTTACATCCAATCCCCAAAGGTAACGTCCCATTTCACACTCTTCACATGGACCATCTAGGACCATTTGTTAGGAGCAAAAAGGGGAATTCTTACATACTGGGTGTAATTGACGGTTTCAGTAAATTTATTTTTATAAGACCAGTAAAAGATGTAAAAACTAAAACAACTATCAAGACTCTGCAGGAAATATTTGACGTAATAGGTAGTCCGAGCATAATAATCACCGATCGCGGTACTAGTTTTACATCAGCGGCATTCCAAAGTTTTGTAAAATTAATAGGTGCTAGGCATGTACTGAACGCTGTAGCAACACCACGAGCCAATGGGCAGATTGAGAGATATAATCGTACAATTCTCGATTCTTTAGCCGCAACTAATCATTATCAGGCGGAGCGCGACTGGGATGTCAGAGTAGGTAGATTGCAATGGAGTTTAAATAATATGACCAATAAAACCACAGGAAAATCTCCTTCCGAAATAGTATTCGGACGTCGCACAATCTGTCCTGGGGAGGGTCCCATTTTAAACGAGCTAGCCGATTTAATAGATACTTCTGAATCAGGCCCATCTAGAGATGCAATACGATCGGCTGCTCTTGAAAACACCGAAAAGAGTCAGCAATATATGAAAAAGAAATTTGATAGCGGTAGGGCTCCAACGAAATTCTTTCAAATAGATGATTTAGTCATGATTCCCAATCATCACAATCCAGCAGACGGAAAAAGTAAAAAGTTATGTCCAAAGTTTCGGGGTCCCTTAAAAATAACTGCGGTTCTAGAAAACGATCGGTATGAAGTCTCTAGTATTGAAGGACATTCAAAACGTAAATATAAAAGTATTTATCCAGCAGACCAGTTAAAACGTTGGATAACTTTTGCACCTAGTAATGACACTGACTGCGAAGACAATGACTTTACGAGTAACGAGGCTGATGAAAGAGTTAGTTACCGTTCCGATTCAAATTAAGATTCAATTTTTATGTTATGACTAATACCGACTTGCATACTTAGACTATCTGCTAGACTCATAACAAATACGGTCTTTCCTCCTCAAATCCTTCCCAGTTACATGATTACAGAATAAATCTTACATGACGGGCTGCTAGCTACTCTGGAGCTGCTTGTAAGTATTAATGGTGGACCGAGGCCGAAGTACAAGCGGTAGTCAGTAACAATGACGTATGCCGAAGTACAAGCGGTGTTCACGCCCCCCTAAAAAGTGGACCGAGGCCGAAGTACAAGCGGTAGTCAGTAACAATGACGTATGCCGAAGTACAAGCGGTGTTCACGCCCCCCTAAAAAGTGGACCGAGGCCGAAGTACAAGCGGTAGTCAGTAACAATGACGTATGCCGAAGTACAAGCGGTGTTCACGCCCCCCTAAAAAGTGGACCGAGGCCGAAGTACAAGCGGTAGTCAGTAACAATGACGTATGCCGAAGTACAAGCGGTGTTCACTCCCTCTAAACTTTCTCTTTCATCTTTAAATTTTTGTTAATCTTTTCTTTATTTAATTTATTTCCATCATCATGTCATAATTGAACTATGAATCATTGTGTTTTGTACTAGTCCCAATTGAACTCTACTAATATATTTGTTTTCAGGTTTCTACAGTACCCCAATAATCACGTAATGGGCTCATTGCACAAACGTACGCTCAGCTCATTGCACAAGCGTTTGAGCGCGCTCAACTTTCCGTCGCGTCGTCGCCGCGACGACACCGAGAGGCGCGAGGACCGTTCCGGTTCCAAGTTTGATTGAAGCCTGGTTGACAAGGAGCAGAGGATGCGAGCCAATAATGACCCGATGCTAGGCTGACGGGTGTGCGATGACTTATAACGGGATGACCTTATTCATGTACCTATTCAATCAATTACTACGATTTTACAATGTGTTAATTACGTTATATTTTCATGTTTTTTTAACATATTTAAAAAAAATTGTTTTCGTTGTCTTTGTTTGTTATTATTTGTTATGAACGTTAACAGGATTATCTTGATTTATGTACATATTTCCTAAATAATTATATACCTATTAGAATTGATTATACAATGTTTTAACGACGTTATTATATTTTCTTGATCTTTGGTACATAATTACAAGTTATTGTATTAGTTACTAAGCGTATTAGTTCTGTTTTCAAACATTTCTACACACTTATTAATGTATTTTTTTTTGTGTTGTGTCAATAAGGTGTTATTTTGGTCAAGAACCTAGTGTTATATTTGTTTTGTATAGAGTCACACAAAATACTCGAATGGCCGGAAAGCAATGGGGTCATTCCTTCTTCAGGACGGCCGTCTGTTAGGGAATTAAGGTTGTATTAAAACACATTTCCACAAGAAGTACATTTAGTTTTTATTTTTTTGTCTGTGAACATGGCTGACTGAATACATTTCCTTTGCCTGTCATGTGACAACGATCGTTTGTAATTTGTCTATGGATTCAACGCTCAAAAAAGAGGTTGAGGACATTGGGGCTGGAGATCATTAGAGCCCGGACCACCAAGAGAACAAGTTGTATAGTATCAAGTGAAAGGAGCTACTGTAAGTTAGTCTGATTTAATAAGTACCTATTCTTTAAAATATCATACTATGTTATAAAACTGTGACCGTTATTTTGTTCGAATGTGTTGAATTCTATGGTTTAACTATTGCTAGTCTTGTAATTTATGTAGAAAGTATGTACTTAATGTACAATGCATTATTTTCTAAAGTATATTGTGGTTTATGTGAGATGGTTATGTGAAATCATGATAAACGATAATAAAATGTGTGATTTGAATGTTACCTACACTAAAGGCTTTTTATTAACTTTGCTCCTTCTGACCCAGATAATTACAGTCAATACCTAATTGAAGCTTAAATGTTAATAGATACTCTAATAAAATCAACGTTGAGGAAATTAATCAGTATACGGCCACACAGATTCAAGCCGAAGAATTGATAGCAGAAATAGATGTAAATATTAAACAGAATAGTCGAAACTGTGCACTTGTATTTACAAATAATGACAACAATGTTAACACAATTAGTAAGTTACCAAAAATGGAGTTAAGCAAGTTTGATGGGGATGTTCTAAAGTGGTACCAATTTTGGGATCAGTTTTCATCGAACGTTGATAAAAGAAATATTAATGATGTCGATAAACTGTTGTACCTTCATTCGGTTCTTGAGGGCGACGCGAAACAGGCAATTGATGGATTGGACACGACAGACAAAAATTATCGTATTGCTGTCGACACATTAAAGGAACGGTATGGCAAACCTAGCGTGATTATTGATGCTCATTATGTAGCTCTTTATAGAATTAAATCAGCGGAATCTAGTCAGGTTAAAGAATGTAGGCACGTTCTAAATGAAGTGGAGAGACATCTTAGAGTATTAAGTTCCTTAGGCGAAGATGTAAATCACAATCATCTTAGAGTAATGATTTTGGAAAAGTTCCCCGAGGACCTCATTTATGAATTAAGGATGAAGTTATCTGGCGAAGATGAGTCTATTGATAGTATCAGAAAGTTCTTAGAGTATATCATATCGGCTAGGGAAACATCAAATAGATTAAAGAAAACTGCAGAAGGTTATAAAAATACAACAACTAGCGAAGACAAACTGGCTTCTGATAATATGACAATAGGATCATTACATGTTAGATCGGAAGAGACTAGAGATAATAAAAGGCGTAAATTTACATCAAGTAGAAAGGAAAAGGTTAGGTATGAAAATAGACAGCATAATAAACTGCCCCCTCGGAAAAGACCACATGACGGTGACAGGTCCGATGAGCCACCTAGAAAGAAATCAATTAAATGTATATTTTGTAAACAGAATCATTTTAATGATGAGTGTAGTGTGCACAAAACCTTACAGGAAAGAAAGCTTCAATTAGGAAACCGTTGTTATAATTGTTTCAGTGAAGGCCATAGGGCTGACAATTGCCGTGCCAAGCGGAAATGTCGACATTGTTATAAGTTCGGCAATCATAATCGAGCGTTATGTCCAACTAAACTAACACAGCCACTGAAGTCCGTACCAACTGATACCTTACATACTAATAATGCATATAGCACTACGCTGTTACAGACAGCCCTAGTAATTGTTAATAATTTAGAATCTAAAGCAAAACTACAATGTAGGGTATTGCTCGATTGTGGCAGCCAGCGCTCGTATATAACGGAACATAATACTAATTTACTTAAACTACCTATTACTGATCAAATTAATTTATCAATATTCACATTTGGAAACAAATCACCACATCTTATTGAAAGTCCTATAGTACAGTTTAGTATTACAACTCGAATAGGGTTAACTCGTCTTATTCATGCAAATGTAGTACCTCATATTACTCAGAGTATAAAATCACCAACTTTTTATGATTTAGAAAAAATGGAAAATAAAGATCGTATAATGGCTGATGATGGGTCTTGTGGTAATAAAATAGACATTTTAATCGGAAACGATTACTATCACTCATTCATGTCACAAGAAAAGATATCGGTCAGTCAAGATCTGTTCTTAGTTAATTCAGATTTTGGTTGGGTATGGTCTGGAAGAATAAGTGAGAACATTGATAGTTCCGACAAGTTAACTGTATTGACCTACTTTCAATCAGATGGGTCATTTGATACTAAATTAAACGAACCCGATCTCCCCCTAAAACTAAATGATGTTAAACAGTTATGGGACCTCGAATCAATAGGCATCACAGATTCCCCAAAAACTACTCGCGACGAAGAAGCGATTAGACAGTTTAACGAAACAGTTCAGTACCAAAATAACAGATACCACGTTCAATGGCCGTGGACTGAAGTACCACCAAATATTCCAAATAATCTAGGCTTAGCTTGGGGTCGGCTCAATAGTTTAATTAAACGATTGGATAATTCAGATTTAAAGGCATACGACCAGGTCATTCAAGATCAGCTACAGACTAAAATAATTGAGATTGTACCAGATCCAAAGATGGCACAGGACCATCCCGTTCACTATCTTCCTCACCATTGTGTTCGTGGCCGTGATAAGCCCAAAAAGCTCCGTATTGTTTATGACGCCTCAGCTAAAACTGCAGATAATCGAAGTTTAAACGAATGCCTATATAGGGGTCCACTTATGTTGGAGGATCTTACAGGATTGCTAATTAAGTTCAGAGAACACCCTATAGGAATAGTTGCAGATGTCGAGAAAGCTTTCCTACAGTTAGGTCTACAAGATTCAGATAGGGATGTAACACGATTTCTTTGGTTCAAAGACGTAAATAGTACAGTTAACCCAGATAATGTTGTGCACTTACGTTTTTGTCGAGTCCCATTCGGTGTCATATCAAGTCCGTTTTTACTGAATGCTACGATCAAATATCACTTGAATAAGTCGAACAACATATTTCTAAAACACATTGCGGACGACATTTATGTAGACAATATTGTAACTGGCGCACAGACAATTTCAGACGCAAATAAACTGTACTGTGCTGCTAAAGAATCATTTGATAGTTTGTCCATGAATTTGCGTGAATGGAATTCAAATTCAAAGGAACTTGTTTCTTCCATACCAGAAAAGTTTAGAGCAGAAGACCGTGAACACATAAAAGTTCTCGGCCTAATATGGAACATACCTAAAGATCAGTTATGTTTAAAAACGAACTTCAATACAGGCACAGTTCTGTCAAAAAGAGACGTGTTAAGGGTCATTGCTTCAATTTATGATCCGTGTGGTCTCGCAGTTCCGGTAGTTCTTCCAGCAAAACTATTCTTTCAAAAATTATGGAAAGAAAAGGTTAAATGGGATGTCAAATTGAGTGATAGTCTACTTATAGAATGGCAAAAAATAGGATCAAACTTAGAATGTCTAAAGAATATTCAAGTTGATCGTTATTTTGCGCAAGGTTTAAATAAACGCCAAGTCGCTGAGCAAATTCAATACGAACTACATTGTTTTACGGATTCGTCTTTACATGCTTATGCAGCAGTAATTTATTTACGCGGTACTTTACACACTAATAATATTGTCAGTTTTGTTATTGGCAAGTCTAGATTAGTGCCGTTAAAGGACCAACATGATTTACAGATCCCAAGATTAGAATTGCTGGGAGTACTTATCGGGTGCAGACTTATAGGTTATGTTACAAGATTTTTACGATTAAAAATTAAAGCACAATATTTGTGGACTGATAGTCAAATAGTTATTGCCTGGTACAAATCAGATAAATTACTTCCGCCATTTGTAGCACGTAGAATAAATGAAATAAAGCAGACCAAAACTTTACAAATCAGATATGTGCCAACTGAATTAAATCCATCGGATGTAGGCACCAGGACGGAACGTGTAGATTGTTACAATAGATGGCTCATAGGACCTGATTTTCTAACGAGTAACTCAAATCATTGGCCTACAGTTCAAAATTATAATATAAATACTCAAATTTTAATTGCCGGGGAGGGTCTTTCGAACTCAATACCTTTAGATAATAAGAGACCAAATCTAGATATTATAGAACCAATGATGGTAGTTGATTCAGATAAAAAAGAGAGTAACATATTAGAAATTCAGGCTAAACATTTCCCTAAAGAAGTTGAGGGTATCACAACAAACTTAACGAGATCATTGAAATTATATAAAGACGAGGAAGGACTTATTAGATGTAAAGGTAGATTCAGATACACAAGTATGTCACATAATCAAAAAGAGCCTATACTACTTCCAAAGGATTCAGATTTCACGCACAAAATTATAACCAAACTGCATCAAAAGAACTATCATGTAGGTGTCTCTCATACCTTAGCTCTATTAAGACAAAAGTTTTGGGTGCCACACGGACGGTCAACAGTTCAAAGAGTCATCAGAAAGTGTCCACAGTGTATGAAATACGCTGGTGGTCCATTCAAATTACCACCCATGCCTGATCTACCAGCAGAAAGAGTCAACCTTAGTCTTCCATTCGCCTTTACAGGCCTAGATTATTTCGGTCCATTGTTTGTGGATGAAGGTAGTAAAGAAAAACGCTGGGTATGCTTGTTTACATGCCTAACAATTAGGGCTATACATTTGGAGGTCGTTAAAGACTTAACAGCGGAAGAATGTTTACTCGCCATTAGGAGGTTCGTCGCTGTAAGGGGCTTACCTCAATTATTCGTGTCAGACAATGCCACGCAATTTAAGCTTACAGCAGAAGTGTTAACTTCAGATTATTGTATTCAGAATCACTTGCGATGGAAATTTATCCCAGAGTTAGCTCCATGGTTCGGAGGATTTTATGAACGACTTATAAGTTTAGTCAAGCACGGTATGAAGAGAACTTTAGACAAACATCTCATAAATCATAACCAGCTATGCACTGTAATGAAGGAACTTGAGGCTGTAATTAATACGAGGCCACTAACTACTGTAGGCGCGGAGTTAGAGCACATATTGACTCCTTCAGATTTCCTACGTGTGGGCGGAACGTTGACTACTGAAGTGGCAGATCGAGCGTTCTTAGAATCAGCTACAGCAACCAAGACGAACCTAATTGACGGATGGAAACGTGGTCAAATCATCATCTCAGAATTCGCCAAAATGTTCACTAATCAATACCTGACTAGCCTCCGCGAACGTAGTGACAAGCACAAACAACCTAGAGTCGTTGTTAATAGGCCACCAAAGTTAGCAGAGAAAGTTCAAATTAAATCAGATAGTAATAGGGCACATTGGAAAGTTGGAAAAATAGCAGAATTGATTAGAGGATCGGATAGGCAGATTAGAGTAGCCAAAATTAAAGTACAATCAGGAGAAACATTGACCCGTTCAGTAGGGCATCTGTTTCCGTTGGAGATGGATGATCAAAGTACAGAATCGTCCCCAGAGCAGAATGTTGCGCCAGTCCAAATCAGTGCGCACTCTCAAGAATTTCAGGAGGAACAGTCAGTACAAAACGACCACCCAGTCGGTTTTGACCAAGAGTCTCGAAGTACTCAAGACGATGAACCAGTCATCAATGATACACCCATATTTCAGTCGGTACAAGACACCAGTAGACGACCAATCAGGGCATCAGCAGCCAAGGCAAAAGAAAGAGTTAAACAGTGGACATCTCAGTTGATGAGCAGATTGTTTCAATAATTAGTAATAATTTAAATTTGGGAATCAGTTTAAATCAGTTGGATTCCGTTTTGAATTAGTTTAAATCAGTTGGAATCAGTTGGATTCCGTTTGACTCAGTTGTAATCAGTTGAAATCGGTTGGATTCCGTTTGACTCGGTTGTAATCAGTTGGAATCGGTTGGCATCAGTTGGAATCAGTTGGAATCAGTTGGAATCAGTTGGAATCAGTTAGATTCAGTTGGAATCAGTTGGGAATTAGTTGTAATCAGTAACCCTGGTAATCAGAACTCAGTTATAACCTATCATCACTCTGAAAATGTTGTAAACATACTTACTATGATCTTGATTAAACAGTTATCTCACTAAATCCGATTTTTCAATTATCTCTTCCCTTGGTCGGGAGTGTCGCGAAAGCGAAGTAATATGGGTACCTACAAATATTAATTAGAAGACGTGGCGTGAGGTGAGAGGAGGGGGTTGCGCTCGGCGGTGGATGGCGCGCGCGCGCGCACCGCGGCAATTGGGCCTGAGGGTCGGAGCTAGCAGTACACGGGTGAGCAAACTTGGTATTATTCAGTGCATGTGTGTGTCTTCAGATTGACCAGATATACAGTTTATATTGATTTCCAATGTTGTTGTGTGTGTATTGTTTACCAGCGATCAGATTCAGAAATGATACTAAATCATAAACCAGCTGCGAGGCTCGGGGTGGCTATAAGGGGAGGTTGGAGGCCACTTTGGGAGGACACCCAGAATATCATTGCGATGATAATTCAGTAACCGTTATTCAGTTGAAACCAGTTAACATGAATACAACGTTCGTTGGATTCAAATCATATCGTACCTGGGCTTATTTCAGAGACCTAAGGTACTTCAGGTTCAGATATTCGTCACTAAAGGGTACGTGGCGACAGTCGTACTATGATCGACAGCCTAGGTGATTCGCTGGCAATGCTCAGTCGTGTCAACAGTTCACAACTAGACGAGGCTCACCCTGTATAGCGGGCTGGAAATCGTTCGTGTGTACGCCACGGCGATTGAACTGTCCATTCGACTTAGGTGGACAAAGATGGGTTGATTGGGGAAGTGTCGATGTGATTCGGTCAGTAGCTCGAGGAATTGAATATGAAATGATATTTTACGAACGTTTTGCTACACGAAATAAGTTGAAGAGGATCTATGAAGAGTAATTTTCTTGTAAAGTGACAGAGAAGTTAAACAAATTCACTACTAACTTTAATTGTCCATAAATTAAATTCATAATTGACATTCTTGGATACTTGTTTATAATGACAGTAACACAGCAAGTTGCTTAAGAATAAACTTATTATTTTGAAGGTGACATTCTTACCAAAGGGGATCGTATTACGCAGTATTTTACTGGGTTGTGGAGCGTAAATAGGCAGTCGCTCCATGCAAAATACTTTTTTTTATTCAGCTGTATCTGGTTAGACTGGAAGCTGACCACAACATAATTGGAAAAATACTTTAGGCAGATGATGATCCTGTTGGAAATAACTTAATTACAACAATGATGTTGGCAATTTGGCATGTGCCTAATACACATCATGGAGTTCGTATTAAGTCCCAGTATAAACCCTAGTAGTATAGAATATGTTTTCTAGACAGATGTCACTCTTGTAAAGTTGTCTTTTACTTCTGATAGTTCGCCTGTGCAATATGTTTTGGAGTCTAATATGTTATTTTATTGAGTAGTTCACGGAGTAACCAACAGATCCTGAAGGTAGTAAGTAGTTTACCATTCTCTACAACAAGAACATCACAGTTGAATATTGTACACCGTCAATTGACACAACTAGTATGTGTAAAATTACAGTCTAATCGGATTACGGGAAATGTAAAAAAAATGAAAACAATACTCCACGGAATATTCATACAAAATGTAAAAAAAAACCAAGAACCGATCAAATGAAGTGTTCCATTGGATCGGTTCGTAGATATTTTTTTTGCTACTTTTGTCTACAGGCTTTTTCTAAAAGGACCCACAAATTAAACTAGGTATTTGTCTAATTCCCATAACCCAAAGTTCGTGAATAGTTTTGGCCAATCTCCTCTTTCGCATATTCACAGACACCCGAATCGCAAGCAAGACCATTGTTGTCTGTCCCTATCTTACCTTATCATTAAGGATAAGTGACGCATGTGTATTTAGCCCTTTATCTTTTATGATTATCATGTGTGGAGTAATTATCCCTTATGGTGTAAACAGCCTTTTAGGTCCTGCTAATGTAATTTCTCAAAGGTGCAAAGGTGGTACAGGTAAGGTATTGCCGCCCGATTTCACTACTTTAAGGCTAAACAACATTAGCACTGATATAATTTCGACTTTGTGTTCAGTGTCGAGAGTTGACATTCCGAGAGCACAATAATATTTAGGCAATATTTTAGGTTTCGCTTAATATTATGTAAACGAGTATATTAGATAGGTATTAGATTTTTTAGGCAAATCCAAAGAAAAAACAGCGTTTGGCTGTGTAACTACCACCCTGTACTAAGTTCACGTTACCAGGACTGCATAAAACCCAAAAGCTACACACATTCCCTCTCACCGCCACGGTGACGTAATCACGCAATATTCGTATTCATACCGTCTCCGCCTGAAATGACGACAGAGTCCTTCGATTAGGTAACCGATTCACTGCCTCTTTCATATTAAGCACACGTAAAATTCCTTTTATAAGGATACAATCAAAACACATGGTCTGAATGGGTCTCTTGGGCAGGTTTGACATTCTCATTTCTATGGATAACTTAACTTTTAGCATGTGAAGAAATTGCCTTGAAATTCACATTATAGGCAAGATTTTGAATGATTTTTTTAGTAGTACGTGTAATATTTTTTTTTTGTATGTAACGATGCCGTCGTATATACAAGGTGTAACATAATAAACGTGCCACCTCTCGTGTGTCTCGGACCATGAGACTGAGCAACTTTGTTCTTTGAGATAAAAAAAATCGACTCGATTCGAAAAATAATGACTGTCTATAGAAATTGACGCAACACCGTATTTACAAGATCGGTAACAAGAAAAAATACATTTACAGTTGATGAATTTCCAAAAGTCATAGAACAAAAGTAGTTCAGTATGGTCAGAGACACGAGAGGTTGTTTGTTACACCTTGTATTTGCATAATGCCTGTAACTCGCTAGCACGACACAGCCTCCTCTTTATGAGAGGGAATGGCTCCACGCAGGCTCAGAGTCGGTAATGTTTGATTCTAGATCATGCATGTTTCATAAACACATCACCGTTTTGAGAGCATTGGTGACGAAAAAAATAACACAAAGTATAGTACCTGTTTACTTTCGATCCCCAACCCAACAACTTGTAGATCGGGGCCCTTAGAACTGGGCCGTTACTGATCCACCGTATGTATGACGTCCCAAAATTCTCATTAACCGTACATCTTCATAAATTCCGATTCGCTATGACGTAAGAATTCACTCTCTAGTTATATCCCAACAATTTATATTTTCTTCATTATAAACAGTTTGCCTAGAGCGGTTTCATAAAGGGCATGTAGCGACGTCTCCCTTTGTGCCACAAGCGTTCAGTTATTACGGTTCGTTTACCGGTTTTTCCCGCCTTTTACCGGTTTTATTTACGTCAATGACGTTATTGTTTTAGTGTTATGTATTGTTTGTTGGTTGAGTTTATTAGGGTAGTAATATGTTTTGTATGTAAAACAATATAATATAATATGTGGAGCTCATTAGTTTCTAGGGTCGTGCTTATTTATTTTTAAGAAATGTCATGTATTTAAAAAAATCTTATGTATTTGCATCTTAATTTTTATCAATGAGAATATTTCCGTACTACATCCAGTGATTGAAGGTTCGGTAAAACCGGAACAAACAAATAACGAACCGGCTGCGGATACTGAACTTACAGATAAAGAAATAAATATCGCTGGACATGAACACACAGCGCCATCTAGTGCCACAGTAAGCAACGAGGCTTGTGTCGTGGACACCAGATAGTTGATATACTACATAGATACTTTTTTGTTTGTAAATACATACTTATTATACATATAAACATCCATGACTAGGAAACAAGTGTCCATGCTCATCACACAAACATGTGCTCCAACCGGGACTCGAACCCGGGACCCTAAGAACGTAAGGTAGACTCACCACCGCTACGCCATTCGGGTCGTCAAGATATTTTTAACTATTCGAACGGACGTCTGCTTTTCAGAAGCTGCATCCGTAATTGTCCGTTCCGATTTGACTGGACCGTTACGCAATGCTTACCAATCCAATAAGTATTACTTTGACACAAAAAAACTATGCTTTACGACTGATACCTAAAAACTGCGATCTACCAACGCACAATCCAGGTACCAGGTAAACATACTCCCACAGCAGCTCACACGTAACAGCCATCACATACTTATTTTCAGCAGAGAAAAACCGCCCCTAATCAGCCGGGGGCTATGCCAAACAATGACGTCTAGCGTTATCAGGAGTAACTAATGAACTCAATGTATAAAGAATATTGTTTCGGTTTTGGTACGAAAGTAGAGGGAATCATACTGTTTATGTTAGGGCAAATATTCAAGCCTGTTATGGAAAAACATCGTAAGCGTCAAAATATAGGTATTTCACTTTTTTATCGTAACGTCAAGTTAAAATTATTTAGACCCTAACGCAAAGACCCCTAAACTCATTTTTGCATAATCGTCAAAATTATATAAGGAAATAAATAGTATTGCAAACGACAAAAGTTAACGTTTCACATAGTAGAACAATCAGAATTATCGTAATATAATTATAAGATCTGACCAAAATCTGTGTTGCGTTTAGTTATCATTCATGCATTTTGTTTATTTGCAGGAAATAATTATGTACTTTAATCTAATTGTTTGACTGCATATTTATTTAAATGAAGAAATATTTCATTTCGATTTTTTATTTTATATAATATTGAAATCTTGAACAATAAAATGAAGCAATGATTTAATTGATTATACGTAGATCCTAACGTGTTTTGCACATAATACAAAAACCGGACATGTCTGATTAACCAGTAAAAAATAAACAGTAAAATATCTCTGCTGTAAAATTGTATGTTTGTCGCTTACGATGTTCTTCGATAACAGGCTCGTATGGTGGAAGACAGCGTACTAACAATATTTCATGCATTGACATGATTTTTGTGTGGAAAAAAAACCGTAGTAATATTTACCTTTCATTTAATTCGTGTCACAGTTGCTATAATACTGTCTCCCAAAATCTCAAACATGATTTCACAAGAGGAATGGAAGTTTTTTTGTGCATTTGAAATGATAGGAATATAACTCCAAACTTTAGTAGCATCAAACAAAAATGTGCTAAGAAAAGAAAAGCCTTTTAAAATCAAACTAAAGCGATCCCAAAAAACGATTTTACAGAAGACTGACTTCGAACATTACTAAAAGGACATAAAACGCCATACTACCAACATATTGTCATAAAATAAAGATATTACTATTAATCACTGCCTTAGGGGCTGTTGCTTAGATATAGACATAAATCTAGCCTCAAGTCGACGCGCCAAAGATGAATAGTGCGGCATATAGTTTCAAACGGTTTTGGTTTACTACGGGAATTCGATCGTTTCGCGAACACCTCTCACTTCTTGTCTCCTGGTGCAAGACAAGTTCCAATGTCTTTCAAAGCATTTTGTACTTATATGACTTGCAACAGAATTGGTTTTTCAGTAGCTTCATGTTAATCCAAAGCATTTTCGTCTATTCCATCAATGTTCTGAACCACTGTGACTAGGCCTTCTAGCTTTTAATGCCGATAAAATAATTTTTGTATCTTAACAAAAACATCCTAATTATGACAGCAAATAAACTCAATTAGGAAATTACCAATGGGATCTAGTTTGACAAATAAATTAGTAATTTGAAAATAGAATAACCAAGCTAACTGCAACGGCAAAACGACCTAGTGGAAACACGACTGATTCCTATGAAAATGTTTCCATAAATGGCAACATTTTACACTCCCCACTACTCTTTAGTAGGCTCCGAACCTGACTGGAGGCTGATGGTGCCTCATAAAATTGATAGCTGGATTTGTCCGGCACTCTTTGTATGACGCATCGAGATGTTAGTGACGTCGTCGTAACTTATAGTAATCGTGCTATTCGTTTAGGAGATGGGTGGGTGTATTGGGGAGCTGTTTTTTTGGAAGAGTTTTTGGTATATTTATACAACGGTAGCTAATAGTGGATATATTCGTATTACTTCAATAGTTAATCGTATAAGTCCACTAAGCAAATTGTTTAGTATTATAAAATCATCAAATTTTACAAACTATATTGGGGTCGGCTTCAGTCTAACCGGTAACAGCGTAATATCTGAATTTTACTTGGAGCGACTGTCTATCTGACCTCCACAACCCAATTATTTGGTAAAACGATTTATTATCTTGGTAAGAGGCTTTCGGCTGTATGACTACCTGTAACGACTGTCAAAGATCTGAAAATAAATAAATAAAATAAAAAATAAATATCGCTGGACATTACACACAGCGCCATCTAGTGCCACACTAAGCAACGAGGCTTGTGTCGTGGACACCAGATAGTTGATATACTATATGGATACTTTTTTTGTTTGTAAATACATACTTATTACTTATACATATAAACATCCATGACACGGAAACAAATGCCCATGCTCATCACACAAACATTTGCTCCGACCGGAATTCGAACCCGGGACCCTAAGAACGTAAGGCAGCCTCACTACCGCTGCGCCATTCGGGTCGTCATGACACAAAGCATGTGCTTTTAGGGGCGCAGTATAGTTTTCATCGATGATAATTAATCATAATTGTTATTTATTTTATTTATTTAACAATTTATGTACACACTAAATATAAAGAAAAGTAGAAAGGAACAGAAAATAGTACAAAGGTGATGCTCAATTTGTTCACTGGCCAATCTTACCAACAAGACATGAATTTACACTTTTAAACCTGCCTTGGAGCGCCTACTTAGGCCAGATTTCTATTCTGTTTCTGTTTTATTCCGCTAACTACACTATGTGATCCTAGTAACAGCTTATAACAATAATTTATTTGTACGCTATTACTCAAACCTATTGTCTACTGACCTCTAAACAATTCTGATACCCTGGTAGACATCTTAATTGCACCTCAACTGTCAAACAACACAAAAGCTTTTCAGATCTAAGATTAATTTGTTAAGTTAACAATAGTGGGAGCTGCTAGTCTCACTAATAGTATAGTCAATTAAGCTCCCTTCATCAAACAACAGGATTACCAGAAGTTTCACATGCGTAAGTACTTATAATCTTCAACTATGAAACAAAGCAACATGTACAATGAAGAAAATAAGATTTAAGAATTACCATTTAGGTCCGGAGTTTGATTCCCGAGTCGGGCTAACTGCTATTGAGTTTTTCTATCAAGAATTTCTCAGTTGCAGCCACGGGGTCTGGATTTGTGCCTGGTTGATGGCAATAGGTTAGCCCCCTATTACATGTGACTCAAACAGAACTGGGGAACGCTTTGTAAAATAACGTAACATCACGCCTGTAATCCCATGCGTCATGTTGCGTTATTTTACTTCAAGATAACATAAAAGTTGCTTTATATTACTGAAATATAACAAGAACTTTATCCAGCAATAGTTTTTCTCTCTCAGAACTTAATCAAAGAAGCCCTAAAATTCTATCTATAGACATACGTCACAAAGAAAAGATATTATCATTATCTAGCAAAGTTGACAACTCAATAAATTAGGTAACGTTCAGCAATACAACTGATTTCAAAGTAATGACGACCCGAATGGCGTAGTAGTGGTGAGGCTGCCTTACGTTCTTAGGGTCCCGGGTTCGAGTCCCGGTTGGAGCAAATGTTTGTGTGATGAGCATGGACATTTGTTTCCGAGTCATGGATGTTTATATGTATAATAAGTATGTATTTACAAACAAAAAAGTATCTATGTAGTATATCAACTATCTGGTGTCCACGACACAAGCCTCGTTGCTTAATGTGACACTAGATGGCGCTGTGTGTTCATGTCCAGCGATATTTATTTATTTTATTTAATTTCTATTTCACGAAAAATAATCACATTACTGTTTCATTGACATCTAACATCGTTTCATGGAAATTCTGAGAATACCCCCACTTATCCAGTAAAAAGAATCTCAGTATAAACATAATCTAGGAACACTGTTTTAAGCTTTCACGGCTTAAAACTAAACTTATGTGACGACATAAGTTTAGTTTTAAACGGAAGATATCCCGTAAGTGACGACTTACGGGATATCTTCCGTGAATTTTATTTGTTTCGAGCTCCCGATATTTCGACGCATGATCGCGGGTTGACTGGAGAATGCGGGTGGATGAAAAATAAATTGTTAGGAGCAGACAAATCTGTCTACCCTCTTTCTTTGGCGATCATGGCGCTTGCAACAGCGTCGAAATGTCAGGAGCTCGAAACAAATAAAAATCACGGAAGATATCCCGTAAGTGACGATATAAGTTTAATCTAGGAACGTTGAAGGACCTTTAGAATATTTAGACCTTGTCAGCTACACACAGTGGGTCTTCTGTACCTACTTCTCCATGATCATCTCAACTATTACTTAGGAGTGATTTTAGTTCGGAACAGTGCCTTAATGACTTGCTAAGTTCGGCACGTAACGCCGGACGCTGGCTAGCCTAACAAGTGCTTAAGATTAATGTGTACTCACGCACGAGTAGCTAACTCTACAACAAACTCTATAAACAAACAAACAGGGTGAGTAACTCGACACAGGACTGCAGAGTGAAAACTAAAACAGTGAACTCATTATATGCCCTTGTGCCATTCTATTTGGGGTTGGCGCAACACGTTTTCTTCTTTCATTCTCCCCTGTCAGACGTCTTCTCCCCTGTCAGACGTCTTCTCCCCTGGCAGACGTCACGGCATCATTTACCCCTTTCTCTTTCATGTCATTCCTCACACAATCCACCCATCTATCCTCTCCCTCTCCATCCATCAACATTAATGTCTATCACTAAAGAGTGATAAAACGCATGTGACTAAAAGTAGTCACATGCGTTTCATCCCTCAAAACTAAAACAGTGAACTATTAGCTAGTAAAATAAAAATAGAATATAATATACAGGTTTTGAAAAAAAGTCGCGTAAAGAGACCTAATCAAATAACCTGTGACAACAAGTCTTCATTATTTTCATCTACGTTAATAGGTAATTACCAAAACAATAGCTATCTAAGAAGGGAAGGCTTTTTGAGATGTTCAAGTACTTAATTGCTTTTTCGGGTACCTATCCAAAATCTCTAGAATTTTCAGTTTTATATAAATCAAAGTAGACGGTCTTATCAGGTTATCACTCTAAATACCACAAACTTTTTCAAAGATTCGAATCAAAACTACACTTAAAAGATTTAAGTCTAATTTCAATTAATCTAAAACGACTGTCTTCCAAAAACGATAACTGCCATTTCTAAGTTACTAAGTCGCACATAGAACTTGTCCACACGCGTCAACTGGAACACGAATGCATATAAGTTGACATCAGGAAAGCATGAAACTTATGTCACTTGCTCTTGTCGTGTGAACGAGTCTTCAAACTTTTTCTACCTGACAAATGGTGGGTGCTTGCTCTGCATTTTATTTGTGTCATAAAAATATGTAAAGGTGTAGGTAATCATGAGCTTTTTGCGCTGTTACAATGGGAGGTCATGAATTTAAGAGGTGTTTTTTCACGATAAAGAAGTGGCACCAGTGACAGAAAAGTCGTTTGACTTAGAATGGACATGTATGAGGATGAATGAAACGCGTGTGTCATGTGACTAAAAGAGTGATGAATTTAAAAATAGATGAAATAAATAAATAAAGGCCCAAGAAAAGATAAATGGATTTTGTGAGGAAAGACAAGCAAATTATTTGATCGCAAGTACATTGCAGCGTCCACTTTTACATCATTAAAAACATCCTTCATGGTGTCTATCTGGCATCTGACTGTACCTTAATGGCTTAAGCTTACCTGTCCATATTTGTAGTATTTAGCGGTCAGTGGGTTGTCATTAGGGTGGAAAAATACGTGTCGCTGTTTACATCTGAATGCATCTCATATTATGAAGTTTGTTGTTGTTCATTATATATCCGCCACTCTTCGCAAAGTCCACTGAACTCGAAACTTTTCTTGTTAAGGCCAGACGACTGCCAGAGTGGACTTTTAACAGGACCTCCGCCTTATCGTGTTAGCCTAGTACCTCTGAAAAGTGTTAATGGAGATTTTATATGTTTAAAGTAAAGTAAAAAAGTTTTTTTATAAAAATTAAAACCGAGCAAGGTTGCGAAACTTCGTAGAGGTCAGAAAACGAAGTTTTCTGCATTTTGTATTTATGAAATTGGTAATATAAATTTGAACTTTGAGGTCACTTGGTGTTATCGAGTTGTTGTTTACTAAGAAGGGTCAAATAAAGTCGATTAAAATTGAAGAAGAAAAAAAGGTTTTCAAACCATCATTTAATGAGCACTAGACTACAAAGATAAGCCGAGAAAACGAACCCTTTAAAATAAAACTCTAATTTGCATATCGGTTTCCATGGCAACATAGCCTTTCACCAAAAATAATCACAATAAAAGCAAAAATCCATCAGCGTAGTTGCATCGGTTCGTCGTCGGCCGTCACAATCCAAGGCGATTATAGAGATTTCCACTTTGCGCGAAACTTGAAAATCTCAACAAAAACCCGTAGCGGCGTTATCTTCCCTACATCTCGAATTGTTTTCGCTCGCGGCTTATCTACGTCCTTTGTGTTGCTTATAAATTCGTTTTCTTTGCTTTCCGCGGAGAGCCCACAATGCCATTTCTGTAGATTACCTCGCTTTTTATTCGGGATATCAATTTTGGATGGGCTTTTTTCTTGAGAATCGCGTGTTGACTTTGTGATAATGGTTTATCTGTGCCCTTTGCGAGTGATAAGTTTAAGGTTAATTACGAGGTAAATGTTTTGTGGTCCGCTTAGTTGTTTTGTGATGCTGTGCTTTGAGTTTTATGGAATAAAAACGAGCTACTTGCCCATAATACAATGATATGAAAAAGTACTGCAAATATCATCACCGTTCTCCTGCTTTTATCCCCATTTATTTGGGGTCAACGCAACATGTCTTATTTTTTCATACTTCTCTATTAGTCGTCATCTCATGAGTTTCAGACTGCCATTGATAAGGATCAATGGCAGTCTGAAACTCATGAGATGACGACTGAAAAGCCGAAACTATGTTTATAAAGGTATAAACATAGTTTCTTCTTTTCTACGCAAAACAGACCAACAAAATTCTAATAAATCCAACACAAAACACGCTAACTCAATACACAAATCAAAAACACACATTAAGGCCAAAAATTAACATTCTTAATTGCAAATTTACAACGTATTTGGGACGTTAATATTCGGAATCCGTGATCATTGTATTTATCAGCACAATGGTGGAATCAGCCATCATTGCCAATAACGCAGCCTGTGAATGGGCAATGGGTATGGTGGTCGGCATCCTAATGTTACAGATTGTTGTGTGCATAAACGAGGGGTATAAACAATGTCGGACGTTTTGCGTGAATGCTTTGCTGCTTTAACCAAAGTTTGTTCGTGAAATAAGTTTATAACCAGGTCGTTATTTTAGAGAGACGGAATTAAAAAATCTCGTTCATCTTTTATTTTACCAGAACACATACACACAATCGCAAAGTCATCCATTTTTAATTAAATGGATTGATGAATTCTTTGAATGGTGCAATATTACCTTTGTAGGTATCAACGTAATAAAGATTTATTTCCAAGTCAACTTTGGAATAAACATAAAAAACATAAGGAGGAGTTTTTTGTTCCCCTTTTATAGTTTGTTGTTAGTATTTATTTTAGTTTATTTAATAGTTTTTAATTATTAAGTAAATGTTAGTTTTCTCTACTTAATAAAGATCATGAGAAAGTAGAAACAAAGAGTCATGAATAATAGTATTTAATAAAGTTATCTAGAATCTAAGTACATCAAGCCTTTAAAATTAAATTTATAATTACAAAGAGCATTTTGCTTGTGGTGTTTGCTTGTAATTGGTTGTGCAGTTAGATTTAAGACACAATTACTTGTATGTTCCTATCTGTATAACATCTGTAACAACTGTTGGTGAACCTTAATTAAATAAATAAATAATGAAAACATAACCTATAACCCCCAGAGTTGTACACATTTTACCAGTTTACGCTTAAGTCACACGAAACATAAAGCAAGCCAAATTCTAAAACTGCGTTTAATTTCTGATATCCCTTTCCTACACAACTAATATCACGTGAGTTTCAAAACGTTTCCAGTCAACATAGCACTTGTTTCAATCGAGTGCAGAGCAAACGCCCGCGGGCTTCGGAGCCCGACAGTTGTGCCAACCGCCAACTGCACCTCAAGCTGTTCCAACAATAATGAAAATATTATCACTCTGTGTAAGTAGAGTTTAAGCGGTCAATCAACTTACGAAAATGTTAATAAATGTTATTGAACTTTAACAAAACAGATAGGTGTACCTGTGTCTAACCAGTTTTTCTGGGCTGCTGGTTCGGAAACTCTGATGGAAAGACCTAAAGACACTTTACACAACCTGGATATCGAACCTAAGGGTTCATGATCTTGGCAACGTGGCAGACAATAGAATTTTGTATCGGTGAATTAGTTTGGACGAGTCTATTTCATAACTAGTAAGTTTTGTATTACGTTGTTGTTGTGAAACTTGCCTTTTTGTCGATTAATAAATGACATGGTTTTTTTTTTGTAGGGCCTACTGGTCAAATTATGTTCTTACTACTCTTCTTTATTTAGAAGGTTCCAACACTTCTTCTAATCACTTTCGTTATTGTTTGAAATTGTTGACGAAAGTTGAGGTTGAAAGAATTCAAATAAAATCATGTCTGTCACTCAATTTGTAACTGGTTTCCACAGGTACGTTTTCCGATCCATTCGTTTACAATATACTCTACCGATGCTATTGCCAAACACATAAATCCCTCACAAACATGACACCCTAGTATTAGAATAGTTGGTGCCAACGAGTCGGGCTGGGTGACGTCTAACTCTTAATCGCCGCCGCGAATTTGCTCGTTATAATATCCGAAACTTAACGTGTGGTTACACATAGATGTGTGAAATGTTGGATGATATTATTATGATAACCTGCCTATTGCGTATTTTGAAATATTTAGGCTCTTGATGTGGAGGCAGGACTCTTCAAAATGAGCAATTTAAAAAATCATACCCAATGTCCATGTTTATTAGTTTTATGACAACGTAAGTATACATGCAATATTTTACTAATGAAACATTATTCATTCATCATCGTCAACATCCACAGCGTGAATTCACCCACTGCCGATAGGAGGTGTATACCTAGCAGTAGATGATCTTGTCTTGTGCCAACCTCATGTAGATTTTTCCTCCGATGGCAACCATGTCGTTGGCCCATCTCGCCGCCATTCTACAGAACAGAACATTTCTTTTCCCAGTATGCCACTCGATCATGGCTTTACTCCGCCTGCCACCACCGCGCCTTGCTAGGTGTCATGCCCAACTCCAGTTGAGTTCCATAATAACTTATTTCTTCTTTACTTCATCATCATCATTTCAGCCGAAAGACGTCCACTGCTGGACATAGGCCTCCCCCAAGTGTCGCCACATTGACCGGTCCCGTGCGACTCGCATCCAACGGATTCCCGCAACCTTACCAGGTCATCGGTCTCTTCCGGTTCGCGGTCGCACCTCCAGAACTTTTCGGCCCCATCGGCCATTCGTTCTGCGAGCAATGTGCCCTGCCCACTGCCACTTAAGTTTGGCAATTCTTCGGGCTACGTCGGTGACCCTGGTTCTCTTGCGGATGTCTTCATTTCTGATTCGATCACGCAAAGAAACTTCGAGCATAGCCCTCTCCATTGCCCCTTGGGTGACTTTAAGCCTTCTGATGAGGCCCATTGTAAACGACCACGTTTCGGTCCCGTATGTAATCACTGGCGACACACACTGGTCATAGACTTTCATCTTGAGACACTGCGGTAAGTTGGATGAGAAGATACCGCGCAGCTTCCCGAACTCATTTAATCCGTGTAAACTCAATGACGCCATCATCGCAACTGTGACTCCCGAAGGGTTAGGTATAGATATATCTATAGTACAAACAGACTTCGACAGTAATATTTAAATTACATGTAATAGGAATAGAAGCGATTGGGAGATAGTTTCTGTTTTGTTGTATGTTGGAAATGAGACGAAGCAAACGTAGTACATATTTAAATAATTATAGGACATGGATTTCTGTGGCTTTTACCTTCACCTACGGGTAAAAGCGTGACTTAGGAATCGTTAACAATAACAATAGGAGTTGCCCGATCCAACACAACTCGCATCTTGCAAAGGCAGTGTTGTCATAGTTGCGCAGTTATCTCACGCCACATTGTGACGTTAGTTTTAGTTCAGCCCGCTCTATTAGGTACGAGGTAGGTTGCTACTTTCTTGTCTTAAATAAACAACAAAATTGTGAAGGTACTGTTTTGCTTTGATTTTCTAATCCATTTATTTCATACTTACAAGCCGTTAAGACGTGAAAAGGTAACATAGGTACTGGCAGACAGGCATAGTTATTTTTGTGTTTATTACATGAGTATAAATTTAGTTTAACTGGAGATTTGTACTTTTCTCCATAGATTTCTTCATAACTTTGAAATTTTAAGATACAACAGATCAAGTGGTTAGTGGTTGGAAAGTAGCATATTATATTTATGTTATTGAATTTATTATTCAAAAACGATAAAAGTATTTAGTTTAACAACCAATTACGTCCTGCCTTCCTGGTGTTATCTTTGAAATACCTACTTAAGTTGAAGGAAAAAAAATCGCACACAGTAAACCAAAGCAAGCAACAAACAACAGTTCTGCGAATCCAAACAGAACATGTAATAAACACCATATTTCACGTTAATCCCAAACTTCACAAAAGCGTATTAAAATAAATCCATTAAAATTTAAATATTATTAAATCTCCTCGTTACATAAGTATGCAAATGAGATAAAACGTAATAAATGCTACGTTTTCGACGCACAATTGACATTGCAGAAACCAATTCATAACGAGCCAAGCGAGCGATTCGGTTTAATCGGATAGATATACTCGTACATTCGCTTATGAATAATGCACAAGTTGATATTACGATAAATGTCCGACGTTGCCGCGTTGGCACTCAAACAATAAAAATGCTTTCAATTTATCTACATTACCATGTAGGGCGATGATCTAGTTATGAAGGACTACGAATGGAGAGTCCTATGCCCAGCTCTGGTCTTCCATAGAAAGATCATTGAAATATGTTGATTAGGACTCATTCTGTCAACAGTTAATTAATATATCAACTCAGCCTATTGTAGTCCACATCTGGACCAGTTCAAATATGCCCACTACACCAGATCTTCCACATTTAGCATCCAGTCTGCCCCAACCACCTTTTAAGGGTAAACGGTCCGTCTTGCTGGAGGGCGTCCAACGCTACGCCTGATTATTATATTATACACAGTCAGTGTAACGTATTTGTGGCTCACTGAATCTTCTTCTTCTTCGTGACGCTGCTGGCACAATCGTATAAAGGGTGTAAAAAGACTTAACGCAGCCGAAAGGCACTTGTTCTCCTCGTCAATATGATCATTTTTTTGTTTTAGAGTCTAGACCATACCTGGGAACCTTCTAGTTACGGAGATATTGGGGGTCAAAGTTCCAACTTTTACAAAGTTTTTTTTTAATACATATTTTTAATGTAAGATTTTTACTTTAAACACCTTCACGACCCCCTTACTATTCAATCCATCCATCAGCACAATATTTAAAGCGCGTTACATTGAGTCCTACCGAAAAGTTTGATTTTTCACCCCAATAAACTTAGTACTTAATACTTAGTGACTTAGTTTGATGTACAGAATGCGGCTTCGTGAAGAGTCTGTTTACAACCTGTATATATTTTGTTATTTCAGAACTTCGTAACTTCCACGGCGTCGGCGTCCTACATCACTTCGGCTGCATGTTTTTGGGCTATCAGAATAGAAGATGGAGCGTAGCTCGACACAGCTCAAAACCCTACTGCTGTTCCGTTGAGGTTGCCCCACTTAATGAGGTTGGAATTACATCTTTGAACTTGAGTCCGGACCCATTGAATACAAAATAAAAAGTAGAATATGATCAACCATTTAATTGAAAACAAATGAATGTTATAAACCATCCAATTTACAACCCAAATTTAGAGAGTGCTTAAAATTAAAAGTTCATCGTTTCAATATCGAAAATCACAAGAGCTATTAAATCAATTTACACTTCGTGGAAATCCGATGCGTATTGTTCATTCATGGAAAATCTGGTTATATACAAATGAATCATGTAAAAGACCTTTCGTGGAACAACCACAGTTTCTGGAATAATTATCAATTCATTTTGATCGTTGATTTACCAAAACCAAAGAAACGATGGATGGACTGTGTGAAGGATGCTATGGCAAGAAAGGAGGTGTCTGACGAGATGGTGAATAATAGAGAAGATGAAAGAAGGCATATTGCGGTGACCCCCAATAAATTAGGATAACGGCAGGAAAACGACCATGATCTCAACTCCAAAACTGAAACTTGGAAACTAAAAGTACACTGATAGACGCTTGGTATTAAATCAAATCAAACAACCTGATAAGCTTCTACCTTTATAGTAATTCAACTTCATAAAGGCTTTTTCACACCACCTGCTCGAAAATGTCAAATTATATGTCAAGCAACCTTAACCTAAAGTGAGTCATTAGTGGCCGGGGGCACAGCCGGTCAATAATGTTGTACTGGATTTTATTATGACCCGCTGGTCAATAATGTGATTTGAATTTGGAATCTCACATGCTCAGCTAAATTGGCAGTATAGTACTAACAAACACCCTTTGGTGCCAGAAAGAGGAAAGCTATTCTCGATACCCCTAATACGCGTGGATGATATTCTCGATTTCCTACAAAATCATAACGACTGCTTCTTCATATCGTTGCCATGTTTTCGAAGACATAATATTGTAAGAATAATTAGATAACTACGAACCATTTTTTAAAAGGAATGGAATGACATTAAAACTGGCATTAATAATAACAAATACCGTACCGCGCCGTAATACCGTAATAGTAATTGGCTGTAACATTCGTTAATTTATTTATTGTTACTGTTTGTTTATTTAATAAATACTTTGCTTTTCGTACTATGGCTATTATTTTCTCACAGTTGTAGGTGTAAAAAGTAAAGTATCCTCCTCTGGACTAAAGGTGTCTTTGCCTCGGGCTAGCTTGAATCCCTCGCTGCATTCAGGATTCTTGTATTAAACTCTCGACTCCCTCGCTGCGCTCGGGAGTTAAATCCCGAATCCTTCATTGCGCTCGAGATTCAATATGACGCCCGTGACATAAGACACAACTTTAGCCCCTCGGTGCATAATCTACTATTAAAGCAATCTTTACTCGTACTTTCTGTGGCAGTCATTCCTGAACCTTTCGATTTCAAAGACTAGGAATGACATTGATATTGACTAGGAATGTAGGTTTCAAGTCAAAGTTAGTCAGAAACTTAGCAACACAAACTGAAAAAACTAGACGTAATGGTATTAGCCGTACAACTAGAACTGTATTAGAATAAATAAAAAAGTAGTAGATTATATGCCTTTTCAATTTAGGTCCATGAATACACCAATCAGTTTCGGAAACATCCCAATCAGAGCCTTTGAGAGAGAGAATTCTTGTTGATATCATTAAATAAACATCGATGCGAATGAAACCGGAGGATAAAGTGATGCGAAATAAGCGGGATGGGTATCCCCTGTCCACTCGCGGCGGGATTATCCGCCGGGATTTTAAATCCCGCGACGGGCTGAATCCCCGCTGCCCACATGAAATACGGTTACCACGAGTTTCCAATAAATGATTGGTCATAATTGGAGAGCTCATTACTTTGCAGTCGGTGTGTGTATAACTTATACGCACTTTGTTGATTTTTATGCTGTCCTAGTATGAAAGGTCCTTCAACTTCCATTTGCTAAGCCGCTTGGTAACTAGGAAATGTCGACTTTGTGTTGCGGCAAACTTTTTTAACAGAGATTTTTTTCTTCTAATTCTTTGAACAGACGACGCATAAGGTATCAATCGTTAACATTATTTTAATTATACATATCATACATGGCAAATACTTTGATTTTTTTGTATTGCAGGGTGCGATAATCTTTTTATTTAAATAATGAAATAACAGTTTGTAACAATTATTTTCCAAAACAGGTCACATAACTTATTGCAAGGATATAATTTCTGACTTTTATTTATCACTTTGACACAACAAATTAATATTCCGAACGTAACTCATTAATGAACGCAGCTGATTTATTTAATTCATTTGGGAGAATCAAGTTATTTATGAGTTAATTTCGAAATTAATGAAAATGTACACAGATAACTTTTAAAATTCGATCACTACGAATGTTACATTTCTAACGTTACTAATGCATTGATTAAATCGTAGGTACCAAGGCGTCAGGTTCTCAAAGAACTAACTCCAGCACATAGCCTGCATTATGAAGGCTTTACAAGCCAAGTTCCACACTTAACTCGGTCCACTCAGTTTCATGGGCGCGCAACAAGTGCTTTCCATAATTGAACACACCTGCTCTGCTGTTGTTATGTGCCTCTAGTACTTCAATGTATTGTTCTGGTGATTTTTCTATTGGTCCTTTTTATTACGAAGTTTTGCAACATCTGTTTGGAAATTCTTTATCCAGAGTATCACATAGATAATCAGCCTACAACGTTACCACTTGTGGGACACTGGAGGGACTTCTATGAGAGAAGGAGCATGACATGTTAGGCTTAAAACATAAAACAAATACATATTATATTGTCCAGTTCAGTTTCGCAAAAATTTGATGAAAAAAAGATCCGTTATAATTCTGACTTGAATCGACAAATAAATCGACAAGAAGAAGAGGCTTAAAATCCCGATGTAATGACGGTGAAACCAGGCTAAGTTGAGCTAAAACTAACCGACTGCTAAAAACCACACAAAAGGAAACCTTTAAAGGAACAATTTAATCACGTTACATTACCGGCTCTTACTAGAAATTGTAAGTAATCTCTCTTTGTTACAGCTATATCCGTATAACCGGGACTTGATAGGATATCGAACAAATGTTCAGTCGCTACCCGGACAAATTGCCCAGCTTACCCGGCCCGAGTGGATCTATTATGTGATGTTTTGCTGTGGCGTTTATCATAGATAAGGATATTATTTTGTTAAAATACTGTGGCGATCAATTTGAGGTTATTTTCCCTGCATTTTGGCAACGTAGATGGGTAAGTTTTTGATCGTTTTGGTTAGCGAATATAAAGCGTCTGAAGGTATGCTATATCAAATAACGACTCGTGAATGTTTTTCTGATACCTAAATCCGACAGAACAAATGGACAGTATACACCTAACTCACCTTTACACCATCGAAGCTTCCAGAAAAATCAATTCAAAAAACGGTTTCCCGAAGCTCAGTACAAACTCCTCATTTTTCCTAACACTCATGAAGCGAAAAAGCTTAAAACCGATATCTAAATTTAAAAAAAGTCCACGAGGACGGACATCGGCAAAGTGGATAGCGTGGCTTCGGCTCAATTCGTAGTACTTCGGTTCTCATCGGAGTACCTACTTCGGGGCGCTTCGTCAAGCTTCGGTATTCCATTTACTGTGAAGGGGATTTGTGCTAATCTGCCTTCGATGGGGCAATTTGTATCGCCCATTGCACTACTCAACAAATAGTTAGTATTCAGAGTGTGTGATCTGTTTCTTGTAATTTTTGAATGTGCTGTTCTTCTTTATTTTTGTTTAAGTCTAATTGAAGAAAAGAGAATGGTTTAAAGCATCCTATTATATTTAACCTCAAAAGGCGCAAATACAATAATTTAATTGGTAATTATGTGTTTGAGCCGTTTGGGGTTGAAACACTGGAGCCATGGGGTCCGAGTGCCCACCTAGTATTTTGGGAAATCGCCAAACGGTTGGTCAACTCTTCATGTGACCAGAGGGCGGGCCTATTTTTTGGCCAAAGAATCAGCATTGCCTTCCAACGTGGCAATGCTGCCAGCCTTCTGGGCACTTTTCCTGTTGACAGCGATGTGGATGAATTTTTCGACGCCCTGTAACCTTTTTTGATATTTGTAAAATATTTTTATTTCTTTTATAGAGTTAGTGTGTAAATAATGTAAATATAATTAGTCTGTGTTTAATAAAGCATCCTATTGATATAACGACATCCATCCAATATAAGAAATAGGCTCACAATAACTAGTCTATTTAAAAATTTACTTTAATAGCAGTTATTCCGCTGCATCCGATTAGACTGAAAGTCGGCCGAACATAGTATCCAAAGACTACAGACTATGATAATTGATTATTGACTGTCAAATACCAGCTCAACCGAATGCCTTTATAGACTACTAGTATTTCACATGGAGCGGCTGCCTATTTGACCTCCAACCTCCTTGGTAAGACTAGCTATCAGACTTGCTGTCTATCAACTGCCGGAACCAAAAGCCTAACGACTTACTACTAACTTTCCGAGCCACGGAACCTTAAAAACTCCTTATTCCAAAATTAAACTTCACAAACCAACCACCCGAAACAGTACAGTAAGCCCAAATCGCCATGATCTATGTAAACAGATAAACACCCATTTTTCCCCAAAAAAACTTTTCCCCAGTTGCCTCCGCTCGGAATTTATGACCCCATAAAAAATTACTTACGAAAAGCAAAGGTAGACATTAAGGTGTGAAATGAGACATATCGCGGGATAACTACACCGCAAATAAGGTGGGTATATTCCCGCGAGACTAACTGACACAATAAAACAGAGACAGAAGGCTAAGTCTATAAGCGGGCCTGTGGCCTGAGACGTACGGACGGCGAGCTAGCCCATAGCTCACCGTCCGTCCGTCTTATGACGACAGGCCGTGTCGACAGCGCGTTCGTGTTCCACGCGCGCCTCAAACAGATGTCAAAAAAAGGAAGTCTATGAGCAGTTTCAGACTAGCGTTCTTTTTTTTTGCCGCGTTGTTTACGCTTATGCGCATCAACCACTCGTATAAGTTGCGCACGTGACAAAAGGCGTATAGACGCGCCAATACGTTCCTCCAAAAACGAGCTTATACGCGCCGATAATAATGTAACCCCGGGGCTATAGAGGTATATAAAACTCGCAGCTCGGAGAGTTCTTCTTGCTCCATTGAAGTGGCTCTACCGAGCAGACGGGAGTTGTGTCTTTTGGGCTTCTGCCCGAGATGATGACGGGGAGTCGGGATGTTGTAAATATCAAAATCTCGTGCACTCTGCTTGCGCGATGCAGAGGTTCTGCGTAAAGTAGAGTATGAAGCGTAGTTTTAACAGACTGCATCTCTAAGCCAATGTGAACGACAGGTTAATCTGCCACATTGGTCTTACATGCAAACAAAATTAGACCTTCATGAAGTGATATTCAATCCGCCCCTAAAACGACCCACTGGCCAATCTAAAGATGGTACACCAAATACCACGTAAATTGGATTTATAAAAAGGCTTATTAAAAACAAGTAAATTCAAACGAATTGATAACTTCCTCCTTTTGGAAGTCCGTTAAAGAAAACAGTTTTCAGTTGGCAGTTTTTTTAGTGCATTTTATAGTAGGACTTCTGTGTTAATTTTGATGTGTAACTGTATTACTGGTCATCATAGGTCAAGTTCTCATAAAAACACCTTCCATGACGTAATGTACGTATTCTTATAGATTTTTTTAAATGAACCAAACGTGTCCGCATTTTTAGATTCATGGAGGTTATTTACTAACTAGTTTACCTGTACTTTTCGTGGTTTAAAAAAAATGTAAAATGTGTTAAAAGAATTGAAAATGAGTGAAAGTAACAAAGTTTTAGTTAAGTGCTGCTTAGTGATTTTAAATTTATTAATTACAGGTATTTTGTAAAGAATAGTTTCTATTTTTATCCTTGAGAACCCATAACCGTTATAACCATGGTTTTCCTGTAATTAAATACATGGATAAATGAATAAATACAGTGTCTTTCTGACGGTGTTCAATATTTTAATTAATTTTTTCTAAGACTATTTAAACCAATCAAAGTAAAGTTAATTTATTGTTACAGTGTCTTCGGCCCAGAATCGGTCCACAAATGACAATGTTTACAGAAATGTAAGTAGTAACCCTTCAATGGTATCAAATGCTGCGCTTTCACCATGCCATGTGGTGGGCCACATAAAAGGTGTAAAAAGACCCTACGTAGCCGAAAGGCACTTGTTTTCCCCGTCTTGCCGATATTTTTTTTGTTCTAGACTATACCTGGGAACCTTCTAGTTACGAAGATATTGGAAGTCAAAGTTTCAACTTTACCACAACTTTTTTTTTAAATATATGTTTTTGATGCATGATTTTTAAACACCTCCACGACCCCCGAACTATTCAATCCATCCATCAGCCTAATGTTTTGATGGCAGTACATTGAGTTTTACAGTAAAACGGGATTATTCACCCCAAAAAAAAAAGTCGTTTCCCAGCAATAATTTTTGCGTAAAGTTACTTAGTATGATGATGTACAGAATGCTTGGTTGACGGCTTCGTGATGAGGTCTGTTTATACCCTGTATATACAGGGGATCACATGTCAGTTGTGAACATATTTACTTTGAACTGAGCTACGTAGGTAGTAGGGAATTTGAAAAGATTTAATATTGTTTTTTTTTTTTGGTTCCGTAGTCCTGACAAGGAACCCTTATACCCCTGACGACCCGAATGGCGCAGCGGTAGTGAGGCAGCTTTACGTTCTTAGGGTCCCGGGTTCGAATCCCGGTTGGAGCAAATGTTTGTGTGATGAGCATGGACATTTGTTTCCGAGTCATGGATGTTTATATGTAAAATAAGTACGTATTTACAAACAAAAAGTATCTATGTAGTATATCAACTATCTGGTGTCCACGACACAAGCCTCGTTGTTTAGTGTGGCACTAGATGGCGCTGTGTGTTAATGTCCAGCGATATATTTATTTATATATTTATAGTTTCGTCATGTCCGTCTGTCTGTCCATCTATCCGAGGGTTTGCTAAGAGACCGTTAGTACGGGAAAACTGTATTTAGTAGAGATATGAATATCAATTACGCCGACAAAGTGGTAAATCGTTTACCCCCATCCTTTGGGGTGTCGTTGAATAGGTTTTTTAAAATGACAGGAGTTCTAGTACTATTTTTCGATTTAATGCTCCATTTACGAAATATTAAACTTTAAAATGAAAATTTTTGATCCAGTAGCCAGTAGTAGCCCCCCCCCCCCCTCTAAAACCTTAACTGCTACCTTGAACAATCTGGAAAAATAGGCGAGACGACAAAAAAAATCGAATTAGCCTGTCAGTTAGATTATCAGAAAATATTTGACCCGTGTTTTTTCTTTTGTTACGTAAATCAAAATTGACGAAGATATGACGCTTTTAAAATTCTCAATACGTCACGCCTTGGTATAATTTTTAGCTAGTTCTGACGTCACGAGCCCCCACTCCCGAGTTTTGATGCGTTTTATCTTTGTCAATATTCATTGATTTACAAAAACCAAAAATACGTGTCCATTAATTTCCAATACTCTACCTGACGGACTAAATAGATTTGCAATTTTTTGATACTGTCGTCATGCCTATTCATGATGATAGTGCATTTAATGAACTTTAAAGGAAAACTATAGCGGGTAAGATAACTTTATCAGTTTAGCAGTAATAGTTGTTGCCAAATACAAAATGCTTGCTTTATTTGTTTGTGCCGTCTTAATTTATTGACATAATTATTATTAGCGTTTAGTGTTTGGCATGAAACTTTTACATCTACAACTTCATTTTTAACTTATTTTTTTTAATTTTGATAATTGAAATTTGATTAACTGCACTATTTTGTATGCCTCCTGGCGGTACATAGTATGGATCAACATTTATCTATATAACATCTGTATTTTTTAACATAAGTTCACAAAATTAATAAATGAACTTGAACTTGAAAATCCTTAGAATAAATCCTTTAAAGTGACTAAGATGAAGTAGTTGCTTGAATATAACGGGCTACTACGGAACCCTATACTGCGTGTGGCCCGACATGTACTTGGCCGGTTTTTACCACTAACCTGCGGCCTACCGTACGCTTAAAGCATGTTTTAAACCACGCTTGACAATCGATTTAGTGACCACAACATCTCGAACTAATAATTCAACTATGACTTATTGATTTCTCGATTTCTTTTTCCTCAAAATTACCTTGACGATTTAACTAGACGTATAAGTGTATAGATACATAACTACTTATATAAAACAAACAACAGATCTGTATTTGTTTTTACTTCATCATTGGAGAATCCTGACCGTCAGTACATGAAGTTATTAATAGTAGTACATAGAGATCATTATTTACTTCTAGTGCTACAGCAAAAAGAACCTTAAGTCTACTAGTCACGACTCATTAAGAAATGTAAAAACTACTAATCTCACGCTCGTGAGGATAGTGTTACCTATGTATCATGACATGCACTAAATAAATGGTTTATCTATCTATCTATCTATCTCATGACTTCCATAGAAATATTAAATAAGAATACCTACCCCAATAGCGCACGATTATCCTTTCCGGTTATTTGTGAATATGGATATTTCATTTCAAACAATTGAGACGTTTCCTGTTTTCAACAAGAAAAATAGGCTAGTTTCCACCATCAATAAATTGCAAATCTATTCAGTCCGTCGCGTCAGTTAGAGTATTGGAAAAGAATGAACACGTATTTTTTGTTTTTGTATAATTATCAATACAAATATAAAAACGCATCATCGGGAATGGGGGCTCGTGACGTCAGAACGCACTAAAAATGGATTAACACATAGGATATTTTTTCCCTGTAGTATGATCCCGTGGGACAATTAACGAACTCCACGCGAAACCGCGTGCATAAGCTAGTATGTAAATAAATGAAATCATACCGGACACATTCCTTGCTTCGACTACAAACTTCTGACGTCAGAATAATCTTCTCGTGAATAATGAATGGAAACACGTGTCTTGTTGAAATAATTTCCTTAAACGTAGATTCACGACACGACTACTATAGACAAATATTATAACAATGTCCTTGCAACCATTATTTATTACACACGTCATAATCGACTCTCGAGTCATTTGCTCTTATAGGGAGAGACCCTTTAAGAGCAAATGACTATTTCATCAATTTCAATATCGTATTGTATCTCATTACGTACTTGTGCGTTATTGTAATGTGAAACGCACGGTTTATCAAGATGCTCAGTCTAAAATGAACGGTACTTTTTTAAATCTTAGCAAAGAGTAATGATTTTCTAATAAACAGATATGTTATTCACCTACAAATCAACCGAGAAAAGTGTTCCGCGCGCAGCGGCAGCTCACATACACGCAGTGACGCAGAATAAAGGCAATACGACCCAATTGGGCCATTTTCGAGTCTTCATGATTGCGCGCTTACAACATATCTGTTTACTAGAATATCATTGGCAAAGAATTTTTATGTCAGAAAAGTGGTCAATATTTTATGAATAAAATTAACTTTGGGAGATAAAATATAATAATAATAACTTGACAACATTAAAAATGCCAACTGGTAACGTAATAATCAATTTTACAAATTGTTCAAATTTTTATAACTGCTTTAACAAGTGATTAAAGATTTATTAATTTAAGAAAGTCCAAGTTTTATTTATTTCCTCGCAAATATGCTATAAAACGTCGTATGACATACGTGCGCTTTGATAATTACAGCCTCTGCTTTCTTGTGCTTGCAATATCGCCTCGGCTGTAATTTTCAACTTACCGCACTTATATCATTATGTACTATTATCGTTCTCCGTACGGAGGTACTCGGTGCTCTATGCATCCGGCTAGACTGGAACGTGCTTAAGCATGGCATAATCAGCCTATAATGTTCCCACTGCTGGGACACACTCTATGAGAGGGAATGGGCTATAATCCATCACGAGAGCCCCGTTCGAGTTGGTAGATGTCACACGTCTTCGATATTTGGTTCTAGGACATGGCCGGGATTTGTTCCCTAATTGGGAAAAGACGAGGCATAACATGTATAAAAAATATTGAATACCAATCATTACTAAAACTATGTTCCTGGTCGAAAATCTGAGACATTAGGCACATCAATATATTTTATCACAACTATTATATTTTCAGCAGGACGATAAATGGGTGTGGGGTTACATCGTAATTACTGAGCCAAAGGTAAGTAATAAGAATTCAATAATTACTTAATTTTGAATTTTTTTTTTTTTTTTTTTTTTTTTTTGTGTATTAATTTTTTTTTTTTTTTTTTTTTTTTTTTTTTTTCATGGATAATAATATTTTATTTAATAAAGTAACAATTTACAAATTTATTAAAATAAACTAAACTAACTAACTTAACTAAAAAACTTAAAAAATGGCGTCAAAAAACTCCTCCTCAACACTGTCAACTGGTAATGTCCCCAAGAGACTGGCGGCGTTACCACGCTGTATGGCAATGCTAAGCCTTTGGAATTCAAATAACCAAACATCACGCCCTGAAGGACTAGGCATTAGAATCCCCGAAGACAGGCAGAAACGAACACTCACATTAGAACAAGTCTCATGTGTGTGTGTGAGTGCGAGCCTTTTATCATTAACCAGGAACGCATCAGACTTCGAGCTGTTACTGAGTAGTGGAAAAACTCAATAACCCTTTTCCGACCCAACTAATCTCTCTTGCAAGTTGCGAGCACTAAATAAACGAAGCTGTTTATAGATAACAGAATACTAATACCGATAATATCCATAAATTAAAGAAATATTGAAACGTATAAATACTTCCAGAATGTTCCATCTTATCCGGACAGGACACATGAAGACATTATAGACTCCTGCGCGCCGTACAACCCACTTAAACCTAACTTCAGGGAAGCTGGCCGACGGATCTCTGAAATAAGTAAGACAATATTTTCGACTAAGACTTTTTTCTACCCTAGACTATTCGAAGAAGATACCGCGGCCCTGGAACACAAAGGGCTAAGAAATAATATGGGTAGGTTTTAGTCAAGTCTGACACTCCCTGCTGCTCCGCCTAGAGAGAGAGGGGTCATTTGATGACGTCCAAAAAAAAGGCTTCTTTCTACGCCATGTGACTACATGAGTGATGAATATAAATGTCGAAGAATGGATAGTGAAATTAGTTAGAGAAACTCCACAAACGAAATCATAAACATGATTTTTGTTCCAGAATGCTACGAATACATTTGGGAATTGAAAACTAGACACGAAAGAAACAAGATCAGAGCAGTGTGAGTAACCACATTTTTTTTTGTCTTTTTATTAAACTGACGATATTTTATGACGAGATATTTAAGACTGATGACCGCCTAATTGCGGTCAGGTATGCTGTAAGGGTTTTTCTTCTTAGGCAGCCACCACAGAGGTTTTCAAATGACTAATAGTATCTGGAGGGTTGGGACTGGATCTGAGGCGTCTTTTAAGCATCTCCCCAGACATTTTTTATGGGATTCATCTCTGGGCTTCGTGCTGGCCTCGGCAATTTTGTAACTTCTCACCTCCGACAGCTAAGCATTCACTCAACGGGCTGTATTACATTATCATGCATTAAGATGAAATATTCGCTACCGATGAATCCCACGCATGGTAAAGCGTGTTCTTGGAGGATCTTCAATGTATCGCACTGTCGTTAGACGACCTGCAATTCAATCTCAATGTGGATCCCAAAACATATCCGACGACATCACGGCAGACCCAGGCAAATATCGCGGCATGAGCTTAACGCCTTTTTTTTTTACGGATGGGAAATCATCAAATGACTTCTCCCGCTCTGGGCGGAGCAGAAGGGAGTGTCAGACTTTTACTGACTAAAACCCATCCATGTTCCTTCATCGCCCTTTGTGTTCCGAGGCCACGGTATCTCTTTCGAACAGTCCCACAACCCCGGCAGGCATCGGTCCTTGCGGACCCCTTCCTTTTTGCTGACTCTCTTTGAGGCGCGCGTGGAACACGAAGGCGCCGTCGACACGGCCTGTCGTCATGAGACGGATGGACGGCAAGCTAGCCCATAGCCCACCATCCACAGGCCTGCGCCTACGGTAGCCCGGACGCCCAGGGCGTCTCCCGCGGCGGCTGGGACGCTGTGAGGTTCTCTTCCTCTCACGTTCCGCCACCTCCTTCACTAGCATTACTGCTTCGCAGAAGGAGGTGACGGCGTCCCATTCCGTCTCGCTCCGGACCATGGCTTGCACCAGGGCCGGACGCGAGAGATCGCCGCCGCCAATCGCCGCTTCGAGGACACGGCGGTGCTCCGCCCACGCGGGGCACACCTCCACCGTGTGCTCCACCGTGTCCTCCGGTCGATCCTCGCAATGGAAACACCCGGGCCGGTTTCCTCCCGCCCGATTCGGTGCAGGAACCGCTCGAAACAACCGTGTCCGGTAAGGACCTGCGTCAGGCGGAAGGTGAGGACGCCGTGGCGTCTCTCAAGCCACTCCTCAAAGAGGGGACTTACCGTCACTATTGTGGCGTGCCCTATGAGCTTAACGCCTACAGACCGGTTTTGTCCACACTACCTCAACACAGAGAAGATTGGAAAGGAGAAAGGGAGGTCTTTGCCCTGTGGGACAACAGTATTATGTAGTAACACTTATTTATAACTTTTTTCAGTCTATGCGACTGAAAAAAGTTATAAATAAGTGTTACTACGGTTGAATTTTATTTTGGCAGGTGAGCAGGAAAAGTCTGACCAAGGTTACGTGCCACCATCAGGCGCAATCGGAGGTCACATCACTGAACCTGGCGAGTTTCCACACATGGTAAGGATCTACCAGCACCTCTTCCTGTCACCTGCCTCCTGTACTGGCTAACTCCTATTTTCACTTCCATTATCATTAGATACTTGGAGAGAACATTTTGGTTGTTTACTTAACATAAACGGTAATTTTGAAAAAAAAAAACCTATGCGTTGAATGAAAAGTAATTCGGTCAAATCCAGTACAGCTGTTCTGCTTTTTAATTCATTTTGTTTTATTCACACTTAAACATTTTTCTTTTGTGTTCTAACTTATGCAAAATACCAGGGTGCCATAGGCTGGCAGGCAACTCAAGGCACATGGGTGTTCAAATGTATCAGCTCCAAGTTTGTGCTGACAGCGGGTCATTGCTCTCGCGCTTCTGACAGAGACACCACTATTGCCGATCCTGTGCCGAAGATCGTCAGATTGGGAGACAAGAATATTGTTGATGTGGTTAGTTTTCAAACTTCTATCCACACCTGGAGAATGTGGCTTGATCGTATTATCTGCCCTTGGTTTTTGGCCAATTTTATTTTTTTGAGGAATTTCTGCTCTTACATTTTTCATATTTATTGAGACCACGACCACGTGGTTTTCAGCAAATACATCCAGCCAGCGTGTTTGTGGACCAAGTTTTATACCACCAGCTTGGGAACTGAGGCTACCCTCACTGGGTGGGGCGTTGTGGAAACTAGTAAGAATTTGTTTGGTTCATTTCTCTGTAACGTCTTCTTCAGTCACACATACCTGTACCTCTTCATTTAGTTCATGTCAACTCTCTAAAACTGTATCGAATGCCCTTTTTGTGGCTTTGTAGTCAGAGGATGCACGCACTACTAGTGCACTATAATATGTCCCACGCCGATGGCATGTCTACGGGATTGGCCACCGTGACCGAAGAATAGTCAGGAGGACTATTTATTTATTTTTCCCTTTTTTCCCATCTCTAGCCGATGTTTTTTGCCATCCCTTAATTTTTAAGACAGAATTAAGGTAAATCATTTGAGCTGTAACTATGCGATTCCATACCATATTTTCATGAGTATTTTACAACTAATGATACGGTTTTCTCTACAACATTATTTGAGCATATTATTCAAATTAAATCGATTATATTAGTAACACGATAATGAGATCATACACACGACAGTTTTTTTAATTCTATTTACAATTAAATTGATTTTTCAAACATGTATTTGTGGTAATGATATGTTAATCAAATCTGATTTTTGTCTAATACATTCTTGCACAAAGAGTTTTCTCATTTTCACATTATCTATTAGAAATCTGTTACGGCTGACTATTGGCACATCGATCATTGTTATTCACATTATTTAAAATTTCCGCTAATATCTATGCAGTAATTAATTTGATTTTAATGTTTATCTAAATAAATTTCATAAATGCACGTGGCTTTTAATATAAAATAAAGAAAGTAAATAATATCGCTGGACATTACACACAGCGCCATCTAGTGCTACACTAAGCAACGATGCTTGTGTCGTGGACACAAATATAGTTGTTATACTTTTAAGATACTTTTTTTCTTTTTCAGGGTTCCGTACCCCAAAAGGTAAAAAAAGGAACCCTTATAAGATCACTTTCTCGTCCGTCTGTCCGTCCGTCTGTCACCACCGATTTTCTCAGGAACGGGTAGACCTAGCAAGTTGAAATTTATACTAGATACTGAAGTCTATAGTCCCTATTAGATGTATAAAAATCAAGGTCCTCAGTCAACATGATAAAAAGATATGGGCAAATTTAGATTTTTGCGAAAACTTATTAGTACTTACCAAATTTTACCTTAATTTTCAACTTTTTTTATTTTTCGGAATTTTCCCTTTACTTTTGCTGTAAAACCTTGCTTTTAACCAAAATTGTCAATTCTAGTTCAACTGGAAGTACCCTATAAGTTTTGGGTCGAAAACCTATATGGTAGTTCCCGTTGACCTAGAATAACAAAATTTGGCGAGAAGCAATGTCTTACAGCACGTGTAAAGGGAAAAGTCTGAAAGCCGTAAATATGTCGTTTAATAACAAAAAAAAAACTATTTTACTATTACAAACTTATTATTTGCGGTTGGTGCAATAGCCGTTTCATGGGATCGAACAGCAAAGTTAAGTTTGTCCTTTAAAAGGTTTGTACGGAACCCTCGGTGCGCGAGTCCAGCTCGCTCTTGGCCGGTTTTTTTTATTAAAAATCTCAAACCCATAATGTTACAGTTGGCAGAACCACCTCTCCTGAGCTGCAAGCAGCAGTGGTAGATCTTATAGACACCCCAATCTGTGACCGACTGCTGAAGACGTCCTGTAACAGGAACTGGTGCGGCGTCAGAGACAACCAGATCTGTGCTGGCAAGCTGGCGGGGGGACTTGATGCTTGTCAGGTAGAGTAACTTCGGCCTACGTAAACCTATAACCTAACAGTGATGTCTTCTACTTTCTAATTTTCGTTACAACTTCTTCAAAACATCCACACTCCTATACTCAGCAGACACTTCACTTCGTTTTCATATTTCCCTCCATTGGGCACCTTACGCTCGAAGTGAAACATTGGAATGCAAATTGAATAAAAAGCTAAAAATAATATACCTGTGTACGAGCCAATAATGCTCATACAGCAAAAGTACGTTTCTGCGCACGTAATTACGCTAAACGTACTTTATTAATTATATTATATCTAGAACATAAATTCAGTCGTCACTAAAACTCAGCCACAAACAGGTCGATCAATAATACCATTGCATTAAGTTCGGCTCAGATAACTAAACAAACGTAACTTAAACTATTAAACATATCAGTGGTTTGGTGTGAACTAACTATATACCGTCCTACAACAACTACCGGGGTATCTGTCAACGATGAGAAAACCCCAACATCTTTTGATAGTCGAATTAGCAATAATATCATTAACTACATAACAGGATACTTACTTTGGCTTACCAGGCCCAAAGTCAAATTCATTTAAATTTTGGTCACGCATTCGCTTCGCCAATATAAACACTCACTGATGAAATTACAATCCTGTTTGGGAAATAGGAATTATCAGCAATGTGCAAAGCAAAGGCCGAAAATCCAAAATGCGCTCCACTTATTTCATAATACTTTTGGTCTCCTTCAGGGTGACTCCGGCGGGCCTCTCCAAGTGCGGATTCCTCTCCCGATCTCGTTGGAAGGTGGCATGCACTACGTGGTGGGCGTGACGTCATTCGGCATCGGCTGCGCGCTTCCCAACTTGCCCGGGATCTACTCTCGAGTGGCCATGTATCTGGACTGGATCGAGTCAGTCGTCTGGAGGGACTGATATTATTTGTTAAAAGAACTTCCGAATCGATGCATACTCTTGATGATAATTACAACTTAGATGGAAATGAAAAATGTACTATGTATGATTATAACAGTAAAACAAGTGTAATTTGTATTTGTATAATTATTTTTAGATACGAGTATGAGTAGCTTAAAAACCGATGGCTTTCTTATGTTAAATGGTTTAAGTAAGCAATATCAGAGGTTTCGCAGATACTGAGGCACCCCAGAGACGAGAGCCGAAACGTGTCACGTGTCTGTAATAACACCGGTACCCCTTCAAACATATAACTTTGACGGTCTACTGTAGAGTGTTAGAGCACACGATAGATAGATAGAATATACTTTATTATACACAAAATTGTAACATATTTTTTTATACAGTATTTTAATTGAGTCCGCGTAACACTGGTCAGTTTCCCTCACTCATCATTTTATTTAATTCGACAGTTTCGTTGATTCGTCACTTTCGCTGATTGGACAGTAGTGTGAATCCGACAGTTGCGTCAACTGGACAGTTTCCATAATTGGCCAGTTTCGTCGATTCGTCACTTTTATCCAATTCGTCAGTCAAAGTAGTCGGTAGAAAATTGTCTGTTAATTTTATTAGGTATTGAGATCTATTTATTTATACTATTTAATTACACACAAAGGACAACACAGGAAAATAACAATCTTTGAGGACATACAGGTACTGCTTATTTCTTAAGAATTTTCTGCCAGCTGACCTGCTAAACTTTGGCGTGCTTGTGATTCATTCTCGTGTCCGTACCAATGACCGGATCCGACATATTATTATATGTATGTAATACAAACTCATTTTGTAAATATGTCAAACTGACTTATTGTATAATTTTTATTTCAAAAGATCTGTCAGAATTATTATTTTTAAATATCTACATATTTTTTTTTTTTTAATTTTTTCCTCGATTGTGTCTAAGTGATAAGGGAACGAAACGGGCAAATTATGGAAACTGTCGAGTTGACGCAACTTTCGAATTCACACAACTGTCCAATCAGCGAAAGTGAAGAATCAACGAAACTGTCGAATTAAATAAAATGACGAGTGAGGGAAACTGACCAGTGTTTGTTCACTCTTTTAATTCTATGGGTGCAACAGCGGTCTGAATTGCTTACGTACTTTTTATCCCCATGGTAGGTAGGTTCCTTTTATGCTAAATAATAACATACGCTCGGGTCGATCTTTAGCTGCGCTTGCTTATATAAGTCCTTGGATAGGTTATCACCCACTACTTAACCAGTTTCCTCCGTGCCTCGGAAAACACGTTAAGCCGCTGGTACATCCATATAATTCAGGTGCATCCGATTAGACTGGCAGCCGACCCCAGCCAAGTTGGGGAAAGGCTAGGCAGATGATAATGTTGTCCATTGTAAGTCCTGTTGAATACCGACCGTGACACAAGTGAAACTTCTGTACTTACAATATTATTTTGTAGTGACATCGGGTTTCTCGTGACGGTCGATCAAGTTTGCATTAAAATACCTGTCATGAGATAATTGTTCGTATTCTTAAAGAGAGTTTCTTGTGACACAAACGTGTATCCGAGATTTGTGAAATATTTTTTTAGTTAAGTTAAACAAATTCTCTTGTTCATGTGAATGAATTGTGAAACATAAATGTGTGAACTTACATCGGGAAGTAAAAATTGTTTATAATAATGAATATGAGTGAAAATGGAAAAGCATTTATTAAATGCTACGTAGTGATGTTTAGTTTAGGTACTACAGGTAATTTTACTTATTGGATAACTTTGAAATTACATACTGAGTTTCCGCCGTGCCTCGCAGTTGGTCCCGGCTGTCATTTGTAGATCTTTGACAGTCGTTACAGGTAGTCAGTGGACCATAAAGTCTGACAACCAGTCTTACCAAGGGGTATCGTATTACCGAGTACTAACTGGGTTGTGAGTCGCTCCATTCCATGTAAAATACTGCCATGCAGCTGCATCCGGTTAGACTGGAAGCCGACCCCTACATAGTTGGGAAAAGGCTAGGCAGATGATGGATAACTTTGGAATCACGTTTTAAGAATTTACTTAAATTTAATGATGCAACATTTTTTTTTTAATCTAAACTTTTATAAAGTAGTTTTATTTAAATAAATTACTTGACAAAAATCTTTTCGAGAATGATTTTATTTAGAAACAGTAACGCAAACGTAACGTTATAAAAAATAGTTTTGATAAGTAGTTTTCGTAATTTGATTTTAATTATTATTTTCACATAATTTTATTTTAATTATATTTTTAAATATTAATAACTACACTACTGTTACTGTTCAAGTAAGTGTTGTACTTTTTAACTGTTAACCTCTTTGTTTCAATTAACAAAATGTTAGGTATTGATATTAAATTGTTGTTACAGTAACTTCATTCCAACATCGATCTTGGGATGATCACCACAGTGACCGTTCTAATGCATTAAAAGTAAGTTTTACTTTACATACATATTCATTCACGAAAATTCAAGTCAGCCAGAACGATTACATACCAATTACCAATCGTTCTCCTGAATTGAGAAGGGGCTTGCCCTATCCTTAGCATAGCGAACTGCATTGCATTATGACGTCAGAATTTTTGACATAAAGCTTTCACAACGGTGAAGGAAAACGAAGCTATTTCCTCTGATAAAGCGGAGTTTTCTTTCCTAGCCATGAAAACAATCCAGACTTGATTATGTTTGTTTGTTGCTGTTTTTCTTAACGTCAACTTGCCATAATTTTACCACATAATGTGGTTTAAATACATTGGTCGGGGGTGAGCATGAGTCTCAAGCTTGACTGCTAAGCGTGAGGTCCTGGGTTCGATTCCCAGGTCGGGCAAAGTGTTATTGGGTTTTTCCATCAGGAATTTCTCCGTAGCATCCATAGAGTCTGGATTTGTGCCCAATAGATTGCAATAGGTTCGCCCCTTTTACTACCGGGTACACTTCGGTGTAACCCTTCGTGAAATACAGGCATGATATTATGATATGTAATCTATGCCACCAAATAACAGTTACACAAAATGGCGGCAGAGAAAGAATTGCTAGTTCTGATTAGGTAGGTAATCTTTTTTAAACCTCAAAAGTCAGGTCCACTATTGAGATTAAGGAGAAGCACTGTAATCTTACTTGATGAAGACTAAACAACACAGTAATTTTTAGGCTTTGGTGTCGATTCTGTTGTGCACAAACTACACTTAATTTAGGCTATTGCTATCTTTTACTAAAAGGCAGTGCGAGAAAAGGACGGCCGTAGCTATGAACTAAGTTAGAGATGTCAAAATAGTTTATACCTTGCGCACCGTGTTTTTAGTCGATATGTTTTTCTTCATTTGAATGGAAGTATTAGTTCCAACTAAATGTTACAGCTCTTAATTACGTCCGTCTCTTTCTCGTTTTATTAGAGAAAAAAGATAGAGCAATAGACTAAATTAAGTTTAGTTTGTGCACAACAGAATCGACACCGTTAACTTACTGTTTCTATTACTTATTTCAGGACAAAGACGAATGGGTTTGGGGATATGGAGAACCTGAGACAAAAGTAACTCTAAGTTATTTTAAATATTATTATTATTTTTACATATACAGATTGATTACTAACACGACGTACAAAGCCGTGTGTCTATTTATATTTTTTTTTATCTATTTATTTAATTACAACGGTTGTAATAAAATAAATAAATAATTAGAGGAGCTCGTGGCTAAATTATAACAGCCGCTCGGGTCGATCTTTAGGTTAAGCCGTGCTTGCCTATGTTGGTCTGTGGATGGGTGACCACCCTTACATACCGAGTTTCCTCCGTGCATCGGAAAGCACATTAATCTTTTGGTCCCGGATATCATTTGTAGATCTTTGACAGTCGTTACAGGTAGTCAGTGGCCCAAAAAGTCTGACAACCAGTCTTAACAAGGGGTATCGTATTACCCAGGACTAACTGGGTTGTGGAGGTCAGATAGGCAGTCGCTTCATGTAAAATACTGGTATTCAGCTGCATCCGGTTAGACTGGAAGCCGACGCCAACGTAGTTGGGAAAAGGCTAGGCAGATGATGTGTTTACAACCAATAACAGTACCTAATTTTAAAAATAAAAGAGACAATTATAACACTCAAGTTTTGTCTTCACAGAGTGCAGACTGGATTTGGGGATACGTAGATCCTGAACAATCTGTAAGTTATCGCTTAAAATTAAAATTTATTCTGTTTTACTGGTACATCCGCAGTTACTTTTTGTAGAACAACGTTTCCAAGTGTTACTGAAAAACATCCGACAGCAAAAAGTTATTTGTTGTCGTGTTAGTATAATTATGTTAAGTAATGTTGCCTAACTTTTGAAAACAGTCAACATGTGGTCAACAATATTGATAACATTGTTAGAGAATTTTAAGAACAACTCGTTTGTTGCTGAAAGTTACTCTTTGTTACATTTTTATTTTATTTATTTTAATATTTACTTATTTTATATTTTGTTAATTTATGTTATTGGTTGTTATGATAATTATGATGATGAGTAACATTTACCAAGTAATAACAAGTAGCCACAAAAGTTACAGATAGTTACCTAATTTTGCTCCACAAAAGTTGGTGACATGTATGTTTTTTTTCTGCCAAATGAGCATCAGTAGCCCATTACCTACAGTTAAAAATCACTTTCAGACTCCTACAATCCCCACGACTCCTAATGATGAAAAAATTAAGAAACTCTGCTCACCCTACAACCCTCGAATGCCTAACTTTAATAATAAGGGACGACGGATTAGTGAAGCAAGTAAGTCACTTCTCTTTATTTCAAAGTAGGAAAACAACGCGATTTATTTCCAAACAAAATGTTTGTATTAGTTGTATTCATTGCATAAACCATAGTAGTAGTATTCATTGCATAGTGATTACATACGGGACCGAAACGTGGTCGCTCACAATGGGCCTTATCAGAAGGCCTATAGTCACCCAAAGGGCAATGGAGAGGGCTATGCTCGGAATTTCTTTGCGTGATCGAATCAGAAATGAAGACATCCGCAAGAGAACCAGGGTCACCGACGTAGCCCCAAGAACTGCCAAACTTAAGTGGCAGTGTGCAGGGCACATTGCTCGTAGAACGGATGGCCGATGGGGCCGAAAAGTTCTGGAGTGGCGACCGCGAACCGGAAGACGTTCCGTTGGAAGACCGGGACTAGGTGGACCGATGACCTGGTGAAGATTGCGGCAATCCGTTGGATGCAAGTCGCACGGGACCGGTCAATGTGGCGACACTTGGGGGAGGCCTAAGTCCAGCTGTAGACATCTTTCGGCTGAAATGCTGATGATGATGATGATTGCATAAACCTGTTCAGGTGGAGTTTCATCAATGGCCCTGTTCTGGAGTGTAAATGTGGTGCTGTTCCACTAACGATGGGGCAGTTAATATTGTGTTCTGCGTGTCCTGTTGTTTGTTGATTACAGGAACTGATGGACGCTATTGAAGGCGCCAAACTAGTGGCTCAGTTCTGGGCCGACACAATTTAGATTGAAGAAAGAAGTTCACCTAGCCTAGCCCTCTCTTAATAATGTTGGGGCCGGCTTCCTGTCTAACCGGTGGAAACTGCATCACCATTATCTTGCCCTTATCCCAATTCACTTGGGGTCGGCGCAGCATATCTTCTTCTTCCATACTTCTCTATTACTCAAAAGCACATCAACGTAACTAATGAAAAAAAGTTTATTGATTAATTAATGATACTGATAGTCGGTGTTAATTGTATGGAAGAAGAAGACATGCTGCGCCGACCCCAAGTGAATTGGGATAAGAGCAAGAGACGACGAATAATAATAATATAATGACGTTGTAGTGCTTTTATTCATTTCAAGACATACATATTTTAAATTCTTTCAGAATGTTACGAATACATTTGGGAATTACAAACTAGATACAAGAGACACCTGAAATCAAGTCAATGTAAGTATTTTATGCATTGTTTCTGACAACTGTTTGCAGACGAGAGATACTGAATAATGACATTTCTGAACGCCTAGTTGACGCTTCCCGTGACCCCAACTCGCCATGATCTGTGCCGAACTCAATCTGATAATGTGATCGGTGGAGACAAAACCCACCCAAAGGCTGGCTTTACCTTGGCCAGAAGTGTTGTCTCATCTCTTGGGTACATTCTCATCTCTTAGGTACATTACCAGCTGACGGCATTGAGGAGTATTTTGATGCCCTTTTATAGATTCTTGTTAATTTTATAATTTTAGTTTATTCATCCGTTTTTTATTGTAATAATGTATAAAGTTACACACGTGATCTGCAATGAACAATACATTTTTTTAAAGATTAAATATATCTATGGTAGGTAACTCCTTGTTTTGGCAGGTGTTAAAGAACTGAATAAAAGTGATGCTTTTCAAAAATACGTCGAAATATTACGAGGACGAGAAGCCGAACCTGGCGAGTTTCCACACATGGTAAGACACCCATCGACATCGTCAGACACCAAACATCACGTATGCACCCTGGTGCGCCATGCTATCCCGGTTTGATGCATAAAGATACAATGTCTATAAACTACGTGCAGGTGATGGAACCAAGCAGTTGAAGTAGTAGGCGATTCGTCTGTAATGAAATAGTATAGATTCACTTCACCTTGAACTCATGCCAACGTGGTACTTTTTCTATGGACATTTTGCGAATTGGACATTTTGCGAACTGGACATTTTTCGACCACTGGACATTTTGCGAATTGGACATTCTGCGCCTGAACGGTTACAAATACATGCGAATGCTTCCAGTTTCTTACTCATTCAAAGTTTGAAATTAAAATACCAGGGTGCCATAGGCTGGTTGGGATCACCAACCGGATGGGTGTTCAAATGCGGCTGCTCTCTCATCAGCTCCAAGTTCGTGCTCACGGCGGGTCATTGCTCTCGCGCTTCCGACCTAGACACCTCTATTGCAGATCCAGTGCCGAAGATCGTCAGGTTGGGAGACAAGAATATTATTGATGTGGTATGTGAACATTGAACCATTCCAGAATATTGCTGTACAGATCCTATCATCTTTGTTTATAACTCGTGAGTTGCCTGGATTTTATAAGGTTTTATTTATGTGCGTATAAACTAAATGTATGAAAGTCGACGAGGCGAAAGAAGTATGTATTGTATAACGGGTTGGTATCCCAACAAGGAGTATGTAAGGCATACTGTAGTGTCTAACTTTTTCCTTGGGAAAAAGCGTGAGTTTATGTACGGTCGAACAAGCTATTTGGTTTATATTTTACAATGTAATTTCTGTGTGTAACTGTATACCAAATAGCTTGTTCGACCATACTACATGCATAATAATGTATGTGTGATTATTTCTGAGTTTTAAGGTAGGTAGCCAGTGTTAGGTCCTTTTCCCCATCTACTAGCCGCGATTAATTGACTTGCTTCCTCTTCTAGTACACAAACGGCGTCGCACCAACTGACGCAATAATCAGCAATATAATAGTGCATCCCAAGTACCGTTCTCCGAAGAAATACTACGACATAGCTCTGATGGAGCTAGAAGACCACGTGTCTTTCAGCAAGTATATCCAGCCAGCGTGTTTGTGGACCAGATTCGATACCAACCTCCTTGGGAAAGAGGCCAACCTCACTGGGTGGGGCGTTGTGGAAACTAGTAAGAATTTGTTCGGTTTATTTTGTACTAGCACTTCGCCCGCGACTTCGTCCGCAAAAATTGTGATAACTCGGCTAATTTGCATGACATCAATATAATTTTTAGTCACTAAAAGTCTGACACTCCCTCCTGCTCCGCCCAGAGCGGGAGGAGTCATTTGATGATTTCCCATCCGAAAAAAAAAAAAAGAAAGAGAGGCCTATTTTACTTGGTAAAGATGTAGGTTTCTAAGGGTAGAAGAATTTTTATAATCGGTTGAGTGGTTCTTGAGAGTTAAATCGTAACAAACACACAAACAAAAAAATCAAATCTTTCCTCTTTGTAATAGGAGAACACACACAACAGACAGAAGTATAGATTAAGGAAGTCACACAGTGACCGTATCTTTCTAAAGTTCTGTCAAATTCACGACCCGTTAGTCCTTTTCACATCCTGGCTATGTGTTGTCATTCGATGAGGGATTTTCTTTTTAGGTCTTCCCTAGTCGCTGGATAGATGGCGCTGAACTTGGTACGTTACTGCAAGGAACGGAACGTAAAAAAAACAGATTTTAGCATAGCGCGAGAAATCTAGGAAAACTAGGTTATATTCGGAAGCTTAAGCAAACGAAAGTGGCAGTCAACGAGCGTATGTGACGTGACGCAATGTTTTTTTCCAAGCGTTTTGGCTTTGGCACCAAGAAACGTAGTCAGTTCAACGCCTTCTAGAGAGTTCTTGGAAACTATTTTTTTTTAATCCTTTAAAATAAACCTCTATTTTTACTTCTATACTTCTCTATTAGTCATCATCACCTTTCAAGCTACCATCTTTCGAACAGTCTTTATTTTTTTTGTCTTTCCATCTACATTTGAACTAAGAACTTAAATTATCCTCTATTTTTTTAAGACTCAAATGAAAGAATAGTATTTTTGCAGTCATTATGGGATCCGTTAAAAATGGATTTATATGCTACAGTTTTACGATTTGCATGGAAATGTAAAAGGCATTGTGTGCGTGTAAATAATACATCTAATGATACTGTACTTTCTATAAGTTTATTTCTGAATAAGTTAAGATCGATTTTATGCAATAACAAGATCGTTACATGAATTTATTATTCAAATTGAGTAAAAAGAATACTTTTACTGTTCTCCTCATTAAATACATTATTTTTATTCCTCGTTTCGATGTAAACTAAATTGGCATTTAGTTTACATCGAAACGAGCCGTGTGGTATCCGGATAGCCGTGTGGTATCCGGTTAGCCGTGTGGTATCCGGCAGAGTAGAATAGAACCAACGCATTACACTCACGGGTGTCGTATAAGGCGACTGATGTCTGAGGCAGAACACCTTGCGCCTCCGTAGATCAGAGAATGGGCAGCAGCGTTTTCTGTTAGTCTTTCATTACTGCGATCTCCAATCCGCTTGCCAAGCGTGGAGATTACGGCAAATTCCTCCCATCATGGGAGAGGCTTATGTCCAGCAGTGGACGTTATGGGCTGATGTTGTTGTTGTTGTTGAAATGCCAATTTTGCTCTTAAAATGACCTTAAAGAGAGAGCAATGTTACAGTTGGCAAAATCACGTCCCCTGATCTGCAAGCAGCTGTGGTAGATCTTATAGACACCCCAACCTGTGACCGACTGCTGAAGCCATCCTGTAACAGGAACTGGTGCGGCGTCAGAGACAACCAGATCTGTGCTGGCAAACTGGCGGGAGGAGTTGATGCTTGTCAGGTAGGGTATGGTTCCCTATCCATTTGCTATATTTTTAAGACCTAATATAACTTGGCATACTTTTGTTATTCCTAATTATATTTTCACATAACATTATTTACGCATAACAGCTTACGCCAAATTATACCAAAATAGTTATGCCAAAGTATATTAGGAAAAGGAACATTAATACGCAAAAAGAAAGGATCACGTAGAGTATAAATTGCTGATGCTGTCTGTATACTTGCTTGTAATATTCCATCTTAATATTAGGCATAATAATATATCGTGGTGAATGGTATGCATGTTATTCGTATAGGGTCCCATTAAAATAAATGGACAAATTTTAACTCAGCGTTCGGTACGTCTAACCAAAGATATCAAAGCAAAAAACGTAGATTAAAGTGATTTTATTTTCCGCATAATTACCATCTATCTTCTACTACAGGTAATGTGTAGTCACCTGAAAGTTACTATGGTTTAATAAAAAATGATAATTATTAACAGAACTGACTGGGTACCTACTAGTACTAGTACAAGTCCTACCCATAATGGATGTGTTTATTCTAGAGTGCCGGCAATTTAATATTTTACGTCAAATTAAAAACACTTTAATTAGTGCTTTTTTTGGTTGGATATATTTGGTTAGACGCTGTGTTTGTATTCTCAATGGTCTGGTCCCCTCTGCACCTTGGAAAGCAAACGTTAAACCGTTCCTCCTGAATATCAATTTATGATCTTTAACAATCGAAACGGATAGTTAAAAGCCCGACAGTTTGACCACTACTCTTACCGAAGAGTAGCATGTTACTCAGTAACTGGGAGGGGAGGTAAGATAGTCGATCCATGGTGGTAAACTGAACCTGGTTAAACAGGGTGTAAACAGACTCTTCACGAAGCCGTCAACCAAATCTGTAAATCAGTAACAAATTAAGTAACTCTATACAAACATTTTTGCTGGGAAATGACTTTTTTTGGAGTGAAAAATCACGTATTTTGGTAGAACTCAATGTAACGCACTTAAAAAATTGTGCTGATGGATGAATTGAGTACGAGGGTCGTGACGGTGTTAAAAATCATACCTTTATTAAAAACATATATTTTAAAAACACTTGTGACAAAGTTGGATCTTTGACCCCCAATATCTCCGAAACTAGAAGATTCCCAGGTATGATATAGAACAAAAACATGATCGTTATGACAAGGAGAACGGCTTCGTTAAGAGTCTATTAACACCCTTTAAAAAAGTCGACTCCAACATACTCGTACGTAGTTGTGAAAAGGCTACGCAAATGACTTTCCTATGTCGAGATTACTTCTTTCTTCAGGGTGACTCCGGGGGGCCTCTCCAAGTGCAGATTCCTCTCCCAATCTCGTCAGAAGGCGGCATGCATTATGTGGTAGGAGTGACGTCATTCGGCATCGGCTGCGGGCTGCCCAACCTGCCCGGGATCTACTCCCGAGTAGCCATGTATCTGGACTGGATCGAGTTCGTTGTTTGGCCTACGCTATAAACCCCTATAAACTTAGTGTTACTGTTCAATAGGGTAGATAAAAAAAAAACGAATTAGTCCATCAGATAGATTTTCAAAAAATATTGGACACATATTTTTTCTTTTTTCACGGAAACAAAAATTAAAGTGCGACGTAAGCTCGTGTGAAAGTGACGTCACAAGCTCCCACTCATGATCTTTGACGCGTTTTATCTTCGTTAACTTTTATTAATTTGATAAAACAAAAAACATGTACATAGTCAATATTTTTTGATAGTTTATAATATTTTTTTATTTTTTTTTGTCAGGAATCACGAGTCACTCTTGTTTTTGTACATAATAATTTTGGTAAAATGGTATCCGACGCTTTCTCACGGTATTTTTCCAATTTCCTCATTCCACGTTCTTTCATTTAAGACAAAATTAATAAACATTTTGTCTTCAGAAGTTTCAATTCGTGTGAAACACAATTAACATTAACAGTAAACGAAGCATCTCGATTTCGGCGTTTCTCATCTCTATTCTTGCCTCCGTGTCTGTGAGATTACCGTTATAGAATCATAGATTAGGTGTACTCCTGTAACGCTATATATCAGACTTTCAAAGTAAAAATATTTATAAACTAATCGAAACTTTTTCATTTCAAGCACCAATAAACTTCAATTTAGATCCCATCCTAAATAAAATCACAATGTCCAAGTGCTCAAGTAAAATTTATACGCCTTAAAAAGACTTTAAGCTCGGCACCATCTATTAGCAATTCGGCACCTTATTTCGTCGGCAGTGTCAAGTAAATTGCTCATGAATTGCTCATAAAACGAGCAGTACAAACAATAAAACTAGCCTCTCTCTGCGCGGTAGGATATCTAAGGACGTAGGCTTAACTGGGCTGGCTGTTACACCGTAGTGATCGGACGAGCGTAATTTACTGTATTTTTTTGTTTAGAATGGAACATATTTAAAATAACCATAAAGTTCAGGTTTAGCATTTCAACTACAAATCATAAAAAAGTAAATACAAACACGGATAATACCTGTTTTTGTGGCATGAGGAACAGAGTTCAAAATTCCTTATCCTCCATAGAAATGACATCATCCTCCGACCAGACGGTGTTCGTGAAAAGCTACTTCGGGGCTTTGTATAATTATTATGTTTACCACGAAGATAACTTACAGTAATAAGCGAGTTGTTTTTGTCAAAAACGATATTTCGAGTACCCAGCCCTTATGACACTTTACACGCCATGTTAATTACTTATACATCACCTGCATAGTCATTGTTCAAAAATTTGGGAAAAACAGGAATGTAAATAACCATTTTACTTTCATTTTTATTCGTCTTTCACACAACGTGCACATCACCGAACTTCCGACTTCTCTCTTACGCAATCTAGCTCTCACTCACTCACTACAATCATACCCACGCTTGTAACAGAAATGACGTCCTCAAAATGAAAATCAATGAACTTTATTACACTTCGGTGCAATACAACCCCGGCTTTACAGTAATCTTCCATTTGAGGGAGCGATTTGTCTAGCAGACGTACAGCGGCGGTAGTTTCTCACAGCCGACAGACATTACACTGCGATGCAATCGACTGTTCCTTGCACTGCTGAGCTCCTGGTATTTCAATTTGATATATGATTAAAAGAAAATAAATCAAGAGGGATGGAATAGTCAAAGTACTGGTATACAATCAATTTTATTTGCGTGTTAGAAAAGTTATTATGATACGAATCTGAATGTACTTCTTCTTGTTGGACAATAAAATTTGATGCCTCATTAAATAGAAACAGGCTAAAAGTGAAATTTTCATGCAGCCGTTTCGTCATTTTTTGGCCACTATTTCAGGTATAGTATGCTCAATCTGATAATTCAAATAATAGATTCTTTTCTACAGAAAAACAGACCTTGTAGAAGTTAAATATGTATTTTATAATACGATTTCATTTTCTTAAAGAATTCTCAACCGCAAATAGGGCAACCCTACATTACTTTCACAAACCAAAAGTCCCCTTTGTTCTTTACCAACTTTTCGTCATAACACACCGAAAACCAATGGGAACCGCGTAAAAAATATGCAGATCTGTGGAAGACAAGGTCCGATTACAGCGAGCGGTGGAATTTATGCGTCATAAAAAAAGAATAATAAATGAGAGCCCACCCTTAACGTTACAGCTAGGGTTGCTACGTGTACCGACAATGGTTTATTAGGCAACCCTATGCTCGTGCGGTTTGGTCAGTAGTTTATGGGGGCATTTATGAAGTAATTGGAGAAATTGTTAGAGAAATTACCGGTGTCCCCATGCAGGGCAAAGTGCTTCGGAAACCCTGGACCTCTGCGTTACAACAAGGCGGTGGTGGCCTTTCATAAAGAGCTTAGGTGGATCAAATGATCAATTTTCGTTTTACAGAGTTGCGGACAACCAGCCTGATATAATAATAAAAAGCATTTATTTCAGACTCTGTCCATATTTTGTTAGTAACAATGTTCTTAAAAACTAATGTTAGTTTAATGCAAAACAATATTTAAATTACGACATGAAGCCGCACCCACCTTTGCAGCATGGGGGACTCCCACCGTTCAATGAAAACACCCAGTATAGTGTTGGTACTGCCACGAACGCGAGCGAGTAGGGAGGCGCATCTTTCCCTAACGATAGCGGCAAAGCCATCCAACCGTGCCTCAGCAAACATCCCTGACGCACTGCAACGCCATGGCAGCCCCAACAGTACCCTGAGTGCATTATTATATTGGACACGCAGGTCGCTGTATGCCCGCTGCGAATACCTAACCCACAGGCTGCAGGTCTATATAGAAAGACTGGCAATATGCTTTAAAAAGCGTGTTACAATTCAATGAGGTGTTATGCTTTTTTGTGTTCAAATAGGCCTGTGTGGTAAAAATGCATAGAATTGTTATTTGCCATATCGTGATGTTCCTTACTATTGCTATTATTTCGTACATAATACACTTACAAATCTACTCGAAGACTGCAGGTCATCTGGAAGATATCAGCGATACTTATGACCGCCATTTTACCCCATAGTTTAAATATTGTGAGAGAGCTGTATAACAATTAAAGTATATAATAAATGTAGTATCCTCTTTCTATCTATTTAATAAATAAGTTATCTACTAACTAGTACTTAACTAAGTACTTAACTACTTCATCTATTTGAAATAAATACAGGTTATTCGTAATCCAACTCAGTCCAGCACTTAACAGATGCATGATTTTTATGTTTAATCGCGCCGCTATGCTAGTGGCTCACTTTGAATGTTCAAGTGGAACACGTACCTACAGAGTTCCATACTCAGACGTGACTGGAGAGGCTCACAGATCCCTCTTTGATATCTCAGGTTCTCTTGTAGGTTCTTGATGATTAGTGTAAGATGTAGCTGTAAAAAATACTAATTGCCCGATGTCTGGCACGAAAATGATCGAGATGTCAAAATTAAACGCAAATTAAGTGATGTGGTTGGCTGTTGGTAATTTATTCAGCCAATTGAATCACTTGAATTGGCTTTAGCTGAGCAATGTGCATACAGACTAAAATGGTAATCGGTGATTGTAATTCCAAACAGCAGACTTAATAGTGGCTGTCTTTGCTAAAGAAACTTAATTAGTTTTGTATACCATGAAAGACGCGTGTAGCAAAAGGTCAATGTAAAAAGAATTCGTACACTCACGAAATGACTGAAAAACAAAACAAACACGACGACTTAAATTAATTTACGAACTCCAAAAACAAATAAAAAGACTTCGCAAATAAACAAGAAAAAAAGAGCGCCATGCACCCATCCGACATGTTAATATTATGCTAACGTAAAAACAGAAAATTACATGAAAAAAAAGTTTTCTGATATGCAAATACGACCATCAACACGTGTTCCAAAGAAAAAAATGCAAATCATGGCAAGTAAGGCGACCTAAAACTCGTTTTTATGGCGACTCATAAATTACAGGGGGTGGGCAGAGCCGGCACACATAAACATCGCTATTACACATGGTACCCCGACAACTTTGAGCAGCTTTTTTTACCTTATAGGATATGTTTATTCATGTAAGAAGGGTCCACCGCCATTTTTAAGTGTCCGAGGCTGAAAGGATTTAGGTAGGGTGTTTTTTGTATTTTTGTGCAAATCATATGCGATTTAAATGATTGCAATCATATTGGATTTGGACAAAAATATGTCTCTTCTGTTTAGAATAAGCTTTCCAGCTGTCAGCATAAAACAATTTGAATTTAGAGTTCAAACTATCAGCTTGATTAGAAGGACCTAAGACAATAATATAATAATTCCAATTAGACATCACCAGCGTAAACACAAAAAGTACGTCTAAAAACACAAAATGCTTCCATATTTTCAACGATTTTTCATATAATCAGTAAAGATATTTCCTACAACTAAAGAACTACGAAACCAACTAAATGATACCTTTTACTTTAATCATTAAATTATTCAAACTGATGAAGACTGATGCCCAAACAGGAGTTTTCAGAACACGAATTTTCAAATACGCATTTTTTTCTCATTGCATCATAAATTGATCAAAGTTGAGAACTTAGATTAAGTTCAGTTAAGTTATTAAAGGGTGACTCGGTGTGAGTCTTTTACTAACCTGAATACTACGACAGTTTGATGACCAGAAAAACCATTGGTGGCCCATCGTGCCGCAGTCATGCTATGAAACTCAGGCAGGCACTTTACTTCGTGTCATTCATCATCTACCTAGCCTTTTCCCAACTATGTTGGGTCTTCCTCCAGTCTAACCGGTCTAATGCAACTGAATACCAATATTTTACACGGAGCGCTGCCTATCTGTGCTCCATAACCCAGTTAGAACTGGTTAATGCGATACCCCTTGGTAAGACTGGTTGTCAGACTTTCAGGCCACTGACTATCTTACTCTATAATACTAATAATACCCGGTTTGTGAAAGCCAATTCGAAGTTAAGCAGTGGTTTACCAAAATACCAGGGATATATATCCAAGGACACGCGGGACTGTTCGAAAGAGATACCGTGGCCCCGGAACACAAAGGGCGATGAAGGAACATGGATGGGTTTTAGTTAGTAAAAGTCTGACTCCTGCTTCGCCCAGAGCGGGAGGAGTCATTTGATGATTTCTCATCCGAAAAAAAAATAAAAAATGGACACCTATTTATTTAACAATGATAAGGCACACACAATTCGACACCTATTTATTTAACAATGATAAGGCACACACAATTCGACACCTATTTATTTAACAATGATAAGGCACACACAATTCGACACCTATTTATTTAACAATGATAAGGCACACACAATTCCTCAACGTCTTTTATAAACGTTCTGAATGTGTAAACTTCCTGCGATCTTTCCATGTCTTCGTGCGTAACTTTTGATTTGTTGTTTTAAGTAGCAGTATAGTTTAAATAGCCACTAACTCTTAAGTATTACTTACCCTTACACTAAAGGGAGACTCAATTAAGTTTGAGAAATAAACCCTTTATGAATATGGGGTCCATGGGGGTCACTTTGGACCCCCATGGACCTTTCACCTGAGGTGCCTTTCACCTTCACATCAATTAATTAAATATCCAACAAAATAACAATCTAGTGACGATCTAATCAAGTTGTCTTACATAATAAACGTCGAATTTACTAACTTGAATACACTGAACTTAAAGCTCAACTTTAAGCTAACGGTAAATAGAGTTTAGTTTCACTTGGCTGGGCCTTTTATGTGCTACCTTAGGGTAATAAAGCGTGTGTGAGGAGGTTCGTAAAAGAGTCCTCTTCGATTAAAGTAAAAGTAATAAATGGCCTTAGTAAGTTTCGATTAGGGGTTTAAAATGCCATGTTACAATTGTAACGTTATTGGAAAGGTTCGCGCTTGGTGATATTTTTTAATTTGGGATGTCAAGTTTATCGGTATTAGAGACCTTGAGCGTTACTGCTAATAATTTTGGCTAAATGTGCTGTTAGGCTGTTGATTTGCAAATTAAGGGACTGGGTAGCCTACGTCACTAGGAGGTGGAATAGGCTTTTTTGGGATTGCTTTTTTGAAGTAAAGTAACCTTGAACGTGTCGTTAGTGTAAAACAAATAATTACCTATAAATCCAATATGACAAATCAATCATAATTGTAATTGTATAAATCAATCATAATGCAGGAAGTCTAAAGGCTAACGCAGACTGGGCAAGGGATTTATTTTTTTACCAAAAGACATTCAAACGTATTGACATAGAAATACGACATAAATTGCTATGCGTTAAAATGATCCCGTGGCATGCCGTGGCATCAAAAAGGATTTGTATTGAAAGACGCGCCACGGTCGTATTTCTATATCAATACGTTTGAATGTCCATTGGCAAAAATTTAAATCTCTTGCCATGCCGTCCCGGTCTGCGTTAGCCCATATTGACTGATTAATTTAACGAGCCCACTATAGTTGGTGCCAGTTAAGATGAGAATAGCGGTCACTGCCCTTTCCCTAATATCTCTTCGTAAGAACCAAAACAAATAAACCATGTATCGTTTTTCATAACAAAAAATGGTTAAGATCACGATAGATGACGATTCCAGACTTGAACAGGCTTATTTTTGGTTTTCAAAGTTAAGAAGTTTAATAAATGTAGGTGGGTCAATGACCGCTATTCTCATCTTAACTGGCACCAACTATAGTAAACGTATACAGGGGCCCTAGGCAAATTATGTGACATTCTATCAGCTATAACAATGATGGAAACTTCAGAAAAAAAAATAACAATCATAATGGGAAGTAAGTTTCAGAAATATGAAAGTCGGAAACAAAACTTATGAAATTATGAAATCGAACCCATTTATCGAATGTTTTTGACCAACAACAAATTCGTATTCACAGTTGAAAGTTCCTTCTCTCCCTGATAACCCTTATTCTCACTTTGACCCAACTTCCGAATTCATGACAAACTACGCGGTTCACAATCACAATAATATACAAACCGCGCCACCCTTACATATCCTTACTTTACTTACTTTTTTATTCACATTCGCTGATCGCTGCAAGCGAATACGCCAAAAATGTCACAGTATTTAGAGACAGTAACGTAACTATGGTTTTTTCCTGAAGGTTCATTTGCTCAGTCGCTTGTAACAATTTAGGAGTACATCCGTACATGGATAAAACTTTACTCTCAATACTTGCGCATATTAGGAAATACTCCATATCTTTTTATCTCTGTCCTTATGTAAAAGCAAAAGATGGAGTACATCGTAGTATCCCTTACGCCAGCAGATCAGCTTCTTTAGCTTGAAAACAAGAAACTCGAGATACGCGAAACCCACAAGAACAGTGTTGGCTCAGACAGAACTATCTGAGCACAAGCCAAGCAAATGAGCCAAGCACGTTAGAAAGTCTGCAAAGATTCAACAGATTGCGGTTTAGATGCCGTCGCTGTAACTTACATGGAGATTTTAAAGTGTGGCGTTTAGGAATTTGTGGGTGAGTCCCGTTTCGTCAGCTTCCAATCTAACCGGATGCAGCTGAATGCCAGTATTTTACATGGAATGGAGCGACTGCCTATCTGACCTCCACAGCCCTGTTAGTACAGGGTCATACGATACCCTTTGGTAAGACTGGTTGTCAGACTTTCGGGCCACTGACTACCTGCAACGACTGTCAAAGATCTACAAATGACAGCCGGGACCAACAGCTTAACGTGCTAACTGAAGTACTCGTACTTACCTACCCGCACGAATTTGATTGTCCCACCGCAGTTACGCTACTCTTTGATACATTTACTGTGACCCCACCACAGTAATAAACAAAGTATTTTTTTCATCTCGACTCACCCATATTTCGTGAGCGAACCATTGATTGGCTGTCAACTCCAAAACACAATAACAAGAGGAAAGTCCTTTATTGTAGCGAGACGTAAAAAGACGTGTGTTGACGTTTTGTGTGATTGCAAGTGAACAGAGTGTGGGGGAAAGGGGAGGGAGGGGTATATAGTAGTGTGATTCGGTTTTTTTGTAAATTATTGGTAGAAATTATATTGATGAAGACACAACTTAGGCAGTTTTAAAAGTTATGTTCAAAGAATACGATTTAACTCGCTTAATTCTTGAAGGGTTAGACAGAAGTTTATCTATTATATAGGCCCACCAACATTTCGTGAGTCATGTCTATGTCACACGTAATAGGGGGCGAGGCTATTGCCATCAGCAGGGCACAAATCCAAACGCTTATGACCAATCAGCTTACCACAACTCAAACGAACTTTAACAATACATTCCTCACGGCTCCCATGTTCCATCTCTCTGGCCATAACACCGTCAAAGCAACAATCTAGCCAGTCCAAGAGTTCAACGTTATTCGTTAAAAGTTCCGTTTAAAAATGGATAAACTTTAAAATGGATTACAGAAAACGGAACGGACTGTGCCCGTTAGTTCCGATCGCCAATGGCCACAACTTTGAGAAAGAAAGTACTAGGGAACCATAACTGGAATGGAAGTGCATTAGGACTCCTTTGATCCCCAATTGGTCTCTCTCAATAAAATTCACGCATGATTTTCCTAGCAAGAGCTACACGTAGTTTAGGTAATATTTCTAACAAATTCTAAATCATTTCTAATGCTCTATGGTTTACTGCTGATCGTAAGCATTCCATGAACATCAAAGATTCTCCAATCAATTGAAATGAATGAATCATCAGAAACTCGTTGATAGTAGAGAAGAGAAAGCTGCTTTTCATTTACTGTTCATGATTTATTTTCCTCATCTTTTAATGAATGCAATAAGAATTTTGGTCACCACTGATGAATAGCTTGAATAGATTTCATCCAGGATTAGAGATCGCTTCCAACTAAAAACTACCTACTCCCTTAAGTTTTTTATTCATCGGGGAAGTTCATACTTTGCGCAAGTTCGTGCCGTTCTTGAAAGAACAAACACATCTACTTCTACGAAAAAGCACATAATTATAACTGGGGCGGAATTATCAAACGGTATCCATGTTGTTCGTCGGCTTATTAAAGTTAAGCGAGGGTTAATATTTAATCCGAGTTGCGCACAACTGCCGTCGGGGGGCGCTAATGTATGCGACGTCACGGCTCGCGCACTGTACGGGTTGGGTAAATGCGGGGATGTGTTACACCGGAGTGTAACGACGATATTATATTCTTCTGGTTCCTAAGATCGTCGCCTAGTTTGGGGATCACTGCATGTCTCAATATGATGATCGCCATTAGTTAGGGCTCATTTACAGAGCGTGCGAAGCTCGCGTCGCTCGGTGCGTTCTTTGGTGCAGTCCGCAATAATAGGCAAAACTGCTATTGTCTATAGCCGGCTTTAATCTTAGTGATGGCAGTAATCTGAACGTACGTATGTATGGTGAAAAACCTAGATACCTATAACTTCAGCATGTGGAAAGTAAAGTGGACGCGTTAGCATCATAATAGATTTCAGCAAGATATTGCGAGATTGTGTAAAGCTCCGCGCGACCGCAACAACGAAATGTTGTTAAACCCACGATGGTTTGTGTGGTATGTTTATGTTTTTAAAAATAGTTGTGTGTTTATTAAAAAAAAAAGGATTTCAAAAACACATGGAAATATTATTATGTCACTTCTGCTTCTTGCGTGTCGTTGAAAACGTAAATATGTATAATTGACCCAGAATTTGGAGACGAGTTTGGCACTATTAGAAGCGTCTATTATAGTAACGTGCATACAACATGACACGCAGGACACGATATTAAGTAGTGAACAAAGTCACTGTTTCTCCTGTTTCATCATTCGCACCGGTGTGACAGCCATCCATACGTACAAGCCAATGAGTTACTTACTACTTAACGCGTATCATGCGTTCAAAGTTAAGGTAAGTGCTGCGAGGAAACTTTTTGAATGTGTTCAAGGCTTTATATATTATTATATACGCCGACACTAAAATCTCTCGTATAAACTTGTGTGGGTAGGTACTACGTCTGAGACTTACGACTGTTCTGATGTATGGGTTAGTTCGCTATTATTTTAGGGTTACTAGATTTGAGGGAACTGGATTGGAATAGTTTAGATCTGTATTTTTTATTCACCACCATTAAATGAAGCCCTCTTTGGCAAAACATAAGGCAACTCTTGGGCAGTATAAACAGTTCCATCAATAACAATCTTCAAAAAACAAACAATTAACCATAGACTTAATAAGCAGTATAGTATATATTAAATCTATGCAATTAACCTTCCTTTTTAAAATACGATGTTATTTCGAAACCAATTTTTATTTTATTTTATTATTTTCGGAAAACTTACAGCTAGGAGACACAATAGTTTAGTTAATAACAATAATATGGCCAGTTACAAGTTTTCACAAATAGTTTTATACAATAGTTAAATCGAACAAGAATAACTTAACTAAAAGACAGTGGTAAGGATTAGTTCACACAAAAACATTATAGAAAAACCAATAAAGAAAGAAAAAAAAATGAACACAAATTGACAATCTAGGTAAAAAGGTATTCAAGCAACTGATCAACATTAAATTTCCTCGGACCATATAAAATGCAATGTACTAGACGCCCATAACAACGGAGTAGCAGTCGCAACTATTGTTAATATTTTCTAGTTGCGCGCTCCCGGAGGGCACCTGTTGACTATTCTTTCAGGGAAACTTGTTAAATACTTGATAACATGGTCTCGACAACTTGGAACTTGTTCCGAGTGTCAACTGCCAACGTTGCTATTAGCCACTGGACTGGACGTGGACTTTATTCCAAGTACGTGCGAAAATATTTTTCTAGGGTATAAGTTTATTGCAATTTGTATACAAGACGGGTGCGGTATGAATTTTAAGTCTTGTCCAGTATATTTGGAATTTCATATTGGACCGTACGGTATGCTTTATAGTTGTAAATAGCTTTAAGTCTCTAAAATGGTAGATAATGTTTATGCCAGGCAGTGTAGGAAAAACTATGCAATGCGGTAAATCCGCTGGAAACGAGGCAGGGGCGTCTTCCTACGGAATGATAATTATAACGATGATTTTACAATTATGGTAAAGCATTACACATTTATCATAAGAACCACCATAAACTATAAACCATAAAGGGGACGGAACGCGCTCGGAGACCGTTAAGTCATGCCCTTACTCATTTCGTTCCGCAAAATTAATTATCGGCTGTCAATACTTTTACTTTTCTGCTAAACATAAGTCTGATATAGTGTAAATCCACTAATAATTATTTTCGGTCCTCTACGAAGCGAAATACAAACAATAATAAACATCGAAAAAACATTGTAAAAGTGTCGTATCATAGTGACTAACCCGCGAGTGCACAGAATCTTAGCGGTTGTGCGATCTAATTAACGGTGAAAGTCCAGCGTACGCGCAATATTCGCTGCGCTGTCAGTGCTACCAACTTTCCGACGACGAAGTAGACGCGCGCGTTCCAGCAACGAACGTAGACGACCGTCTCGAGATGGCAGTGCATCAGCGGTCTCTTACTAAATCGCCATCTACATTAAATCTGCAAAATCCTCTCATTCACTATAATTCGGACTCGGCTCTCGATATAAAAGATCCTTAAGAAAATTATAATACTAACATAACTAAACGGTTAAAACGCACGCTTGGGGGTACACAGAACAGCCTGAATCCGTTGAGATCAAAGTCCAACAAGACCACAAGTTTGATCTGCTGAGCGGTATACCTTGAACACTATTGCCACGCAAAACCAAGAAATCAAAAGCTCCATTGGAACCCTCACGTCCCAACATCAAGAACTCCTTGCAAAAATTGTTGGTCTAGAAAAGGAAAATTGTGAATATAAAACCCGAGTTACCTACCCTAGAAAACCAGATTGACCTCCTCGAAAAAAATCGCGATGTACAACAATCGAAATACTCAACTTACCTAAACAGGAAATTGAAAACAAAAAAATCTTTTCCAATATAGTTCAAAACCTCGGCTCAGCACTGGGACTTGAGACACCAATCGAGGGGTCGGAGATAAGAGATATCTACCGCTCAAAGTCAGAAGCCATAGTGGGAGAATTTACTACAAAATAAATCTAGACGTGTACTTGAAGAACCACGTCTAAACTCGCAACAAATCAACGTTCCGGGTGATTTACGTACATTATTTTTTTCTGAATACTTAACAAGCAAAGCGAGAATATTGTTTTATGTTGCGCGCCTAAATGTCAAGGATAAAAAGCTTGTTGCGGCCTGAACATCCTACGGGAAGGTCTACATCAAGAAAGAAGAAGGGTCATCGCCAGTGCGTATTAATGATGAGTCCGAGTTAAGAAAACTCATTTTGTGACTCGGTTAAGTATGTGTTATAAATTGCTTTGCATTGTCATTACTTGTGTTAAGATTTGTTTCTATTTGGAATATGTCGTTCGTTATTTTTACTTACACTTATTTGTTACGTTATGTTAAACCTAATTGCAGTCTCACACAACGTACACAACATACCGTTACACACAATCAACTAACACCTTCAACACATGTATTTTACACAGCGCACAATTTGAGTCAAGATTTAGTAAATCGAACTGTTATCACCAATAATATCTGTCTGTTTAAACATCCGATTCCACTTATCATTTCGCATCATAAAAATATAGTGACAATAGACGCCGACATTCCAGACCCGAGTGACAGCCAACTTCTTAATATACTTAACGGGTCACGATAAAAACGCACTTTCACTTGATGCAAAACATCAATGTTTTGCATCAAGTAAAAACTATTATTATTAAAAGACGCAGGTATATAGGATAGCTATTCACTCGGATCTGGATTCGTTTTCGGTGGCTCGAGTTATTAGATGTGATATAGATGATATAAAAACCCATGCAAATCATAATAATCGCCATCTCAACATTCTCTCGTAAAATGTTCGTAGCATTTCATGCAATATGCCAAACTTCATTACGCTTCTGCATAGGTCTAATGTGGCATGGGACGTGTTGGTTTTTTTCGAATGTTGGCTATACCCCTCCTTGACAATTATAACTATGCGTCAACTACTTTGCATAGGACACAAAATGAAGGAGTCGTTATTTTCTACAAAAAACACCTCAAAGTGTCATGTGAAGAACCACCAATTAGTGACGCAAACTGACAAAAACTGACCCAAATAACGAAATTCTTCACAAAACATACAAGCGTTATAGAAACTTCTGCACTTCAAAACTGAAGAAAGCTAAAAGAAACTATGAAAAACAAGAGATTGAGAACGCAAGTGGTAACAAAAAGAAGCTATGGGATGTTATGATAAGCGGATCCAGCAGGGCAATAGATCACTCCTCCTGTCTCATCTCAAGCGTCAACCCGGACAAGAGTATTAATGAGGTCAATAGTTACTTTGCAAACGTTGGACGCAACCTAGCCAAGAAAATCAGTTCTCATTCGTTCCCTCTCAGTAAAAAGGCTGATAATAATGCGGAAACTGCTCCTCTTCATTCCTTGGTCATGCTCCCTACGGACGAAACTGAGATCCCGCAACTCGTTCAAGGATTAAGGGATGATTGTGCTGTCGGAATTGATCAGATCTCGGGTCGGTTGCTGAAAAGGTATGCACACTTGCTATCTCCCGCTGTTACCCATATCTGCAACCTCGCCATATCTACAGGGACATTTCCTCAGGCGTTTAAATCCGCTATTTTAAAACCCATACACAAAGGTGGTGACAGAGACTGTGTCAACAACTTTAGACCCATCTCTATTCTTCCAACGCTCTCCAAAGTTCTAGAGCGCCTTATGAATATCCGGCTGATTAAGTTCCTCGAGGTTAACAAACTTCTTTCATCTTCTCAGTTTGGGTTCCGGCGTGGTAAATCTACCAACGACGGGGTACATGAACTGGTTAGCTCGGTCATAACGAACCTGGACAAGAAGAGAAATTGCCTGGCAGTGTTTCTGGACTTGGCAAAAGCCTTCGACACAGTTTCTGTCCCACACTTATTGCTCAAAATGAAAAATATGGGAGTACGGGGTCTTCCCCGTAAATATTCCAGGACTACCTATCTAACCGGAAACATCAAGTTAGAATAGATGGTATGGTGAGTAACGGTCAGCCAGTGACCTTTGGAGTGCCTCAGGGCAGTATACTCGGACCAACCCTCTTCTTGATCTACATCAACGACCTGTGCCAGCTTCACCTTGGTAATGGTCAAATTTTCACATTCGCCAATGACACTGCTCTCTTCTTTAGTGGTGATAGCTGGGATGGGGTCTTTGGTGTGGCTCAGGAAGGGCTTATCAAGGTTGTTGCATGGTTACGGAATAATGTGCTGGCTCTCAATGTCACAAAAACCAAATACGTGGCATTTGCAAATCGATCAAACGTGTAGCACGTTCGATCGATTATATTTATATCTACGTTCATTGTCAATCACAGTTCACACGTGTTGGTCAACCCATCCGCCTTGCATTTGTCCCTCCCTTCAAAGGACAGATAACATTAAGTACCTTGGAGTTACATTGGACCAATTCCTGAGCTTCAACCATATAGAGGTTCTGGTAACGAGGTTGCGCAAACTCATTTACATATTTAAGAGTCTAAAACACGTAGCCGACCTTCGTACCATCAAAATGGTCTACTGTGCCTTGTGTCAGTCACTTATTGACTACTGTATCATCTCCTGGGGAGGTGCTGCTAAAACGCACTTGATGGAGGCGGAAAGAGCTCAACGTGCCATTCTTAAGGTTGCTGCGGGTCTTCCCTTCCGATTTCCTACACTTACTTACTTACTTACGACTTATATAAAAAGTGGGATGTGCTGTCTATAAGACAAGCTTTCGTTCTGCATACAGTCCTTAAAAAACACTCGCAGCTAATTTATGATTCGGATCTACTAAAAGATAAGCGAAAAAAAGGTACTGTATGCAATACAAAGTTTTTCCGTCTACGTCAGTCCCACAGGTTCTTCTGTTACCTAGGGGATTATCTATATAATGTCATCAACAAGAGTCAAAATATATTTTCATTTTTTTAGACTTTTTGAAAACTCTTTCCTATGAAGACACAGAAAAGTTGCTCCACACAATTACATAATACTTGAACTCAAATAACTACCAACACATTCAGCACCATTCACATACACACGCACCACCATTCACCTACACATTCACACACATCCTGTGAGACTACTTTCGTTGTCATTTTATTTAATATCTTTAATTCCTTTTTTTTACATTCATGTGTTTATTTTTTGTTGATACATAATTGTTTAGTAGGAAAACATGCTACTTGCCGGTTTATTTATGATGCCACTAAGTGGGGCCTGGTGACCTGGACCTGGTGAATACAGGTTTTTTTAAGACCTACTTCAGGCACCAGCTCTCACAATGTGAATTTATATAGTTCTAAACTGATATGTCCTGCAAAACTTCGAACCTAACCTGTCCGAGTCAGGGTGCCACAAGTCCCCAGCTCACTTTGCTCGCTCTTGGAATTTTGCATGCAAAAACTGTGGTATTATAAATAAATACCTACACATTTACCAAATCATGAGGTAATTATAAATAATGACCGGTAATTATAAATAATGACCGGTAATTATAAATAATGACCGGTAATTATAAATAATTTTCAATTAATCATATTTACCGTAACATAAACACACAAAGCAGGAATTTTCTGGAAGCCCATGTATCCCTAGTACGTCAATTAAGTTTCCCGGTCCAACATATATCACCGGCTAGCCAGTACATATTTACGGTTATAAAACCCCCCATCCACTACGCGAATGCGCGTACATCACGCGTTCAGTTTGTCGTAGGTCACGTAAAACCGCAATTTGCCGACCAAATGGAAGAGTGCGGTTGTCCGGCGACGTGTCGCCCCCTTTATTGCTAGCTTTATTTTTGTTAGGAATAAAATATACAGTATTTATTTTTTGAGGGAATTTTCTTTTTACTTTATGGTTTAGGTACTAAGAAAAAGTCCTCTATTTAACAATTTGATTTCATTGAAATGCTTGTATATTATTGTAATGACGGTAAACTGAAGCAATAGGTAATTTAATTTAAGTCCTCTTAAATACTTAATAAATTTTGAATCGTTGCATTGAGAAAATCGTACAATTGTGTTCCTTTGTTTTAGATTTAGTTTGTCTCATTGAGCTTATATGTTTGAGAAATAAACAATATTTTATATTTTATATGTATATATTTTCAATATTTTAAATGTTTTTCTTTTCTTTTAAACCAAACATTTAAAAAATCATAACTAACTGACAGGCATCATTCTGAATTCAATATGTAAACTATCAATGCAAAAACTATTAACATAAAAAACTATTCAAATGTAACTTTACATGCATGAACGCGAGTTTACGCGCGCGTTAACGTTAACTTTAATCTGACAAACGCTCGTAAATCACATAATAACGCAATAATGTCACATACTGACGGTTCGCACTGGCGTTTATTGCTTGTAGAAATTTGATACCCACTTATTTTGAGTATTTTAAACGACTATTATGTAAATTCTTGAATTAAAAGTACCTAATGTGAAACTAATATTAACCCTTCGTATGCCTCTTCACAATGATGTTGGGGTCGGCTTCCTCATGACACCCAGGCCATGGTCGCCCAGCGTCAAATTGTTTTGAAATCCGATAAGGCATGAAAAGTTACCAGGCAAACATAACAGCTAGAAGTACTTTTAAGCCCGACCTCCGACACCAAATAACAGATAGAATTCATCTAAAATTATGTACATTTCTAAATCAAATTCACCTAAATGTAAACTTTTATAATACTTTTTAAATATTTCATTTTTTCATAATTATTCTCATAGTGAATAAAAACAAAAGTCTTTCGTCAAAATTGTAATTTGTCAACACAGTTTATACTCGTAATTCTAAAAAGTTCTAATAAAGAAGAAACTTATAATCTAGCCATCAATAAAAAGTTACTGAAAAGTACTGCATTCAGAAAACCGCAACCACAAGCTTATGGTCTTTGCGGTTGACAGTAACCGCAAGCGACAATCTGATTCCCTTCTTCACTTTGGACATACCTAGTCGTTAAATGAATCGACGCTGCGGTCTGCCGTAGCGATAGGTGGTCTTTGCTGCTACACTAGGATCCCTCATTGTCTCTACTACATATTATGCACCGTACCAAAAACACAAACAAAACATAACATCACCGCTCTTCCGCTGTTCTTTTCTGATTAATTTCGTTGCGGGATTCAAGACAGTTAAATTGTTACTCCGGGACTTCTTCGAGCTTCATTATCTCGGCGCTTTTCTGGTGGTTGCCACTGTTGATTTTGACTTTTAAGAGTTGCAGGGGTGTGGGAATGGTGTGGCGTAATTACGTTACAAGCACATTTCGCCAGTTATATTTAAGTTCCATGTAATAGGCAACGATTCTATCGCCACCAACCGGGCACAAATACCCAAAACATTTAACCGCCAAAAACAAAACTCCTTTTATTAGTCCCTAAATTAATTCTAAAACGTATTTGCATTACAAAAAAACCATTGTAAGTGGATTCAAAAAGTTTGATAACTGGGAATCTTAATAAAATCTAGATTGATGGAAAACGAAGCGGGGTCCTTTCATGTGCTAATCCAATGGAGATTACAGGCCGGGAGCGAGTACCTTTAAATAACGCTGCAAGATGTAAATAATGTAGTTTACATAACTTTTAGTTTACATAGTATAGTGGACGACGATTTTGTTGTGTTTTGACTTGGCAATCATGCATTAGAGTCATCTGAAGGAAAGAAGGAGCTCATGGCTAAATAAAAACAGTCGGGTCGATCTTCACCCGGTCGGATTGAGCCAAGCTTGCCTGGGGTGGTCTGTGGATGGGTTTATTACCGATTACACATTAACATACCGAGTTTCCTTCGGGCCTCGAAAGGAAGTTAAGCCGTTGGTCCCGGCTGTCATTTGTAGATCTGTGACAGTCATTATAGGTAGTCAGATGGCCCAAAAGTCTGACTACTAGTCTTACCCAGTATTAACTGGGTTGTGGAGGTCAGGTAGGCAGTCGTGTGTGTGAGGTTGGAACGACTGGAAGCCAATCCAAACATAGCTGGGAAAAGGCTAGGCAGATGATGAGTGCATTTTCATTAAAGGAATAGTGAAAGAGTCTGTCAGAGTCATTTTGATGAGATCACAAGTGTTGCTGAGGAAGCACTTTTCGATAACCATTTTTTTTGTTTTTTTTTTCGCATGGGAAATCATCAAATGACTTCTCCCGCTCTGGGCGGAGCAGGAGGGAGTGTCAGACTTTTACTGACTAAAACCCATCCATGTTCCTTCATCGCCCTTTGTGTTCCGGAATCACGGTATCTCTTTCGAACAGTCCCGCAACCTCCGATAACCTCAAGCGAAAATGCCGCTTCGGTTTTAATTCTGAACGAGAAGTCACAACAGGCATTTCTCTTCGTCAGTTTCACAAAAGTTATTGCCAAACAAAATATTCTTTTTGCGACAGCCAAAGACGGCACTTCAGGTATGCTGTTTGCGAACGTCAATCGACTGCAACGTCAAACGACTATGTCCCACGAAAGCGTTTTCATAGAGTTATTATCGTTAGAATAAGAAAAATATAAAAGATATTATACAAATACTTTTTAGAATTTGAAAATTAGGTAAAATCACAATAATCATTTAATAAATGTCATTTAGTTGTGTCGCTGCGGCCTGTCATTGTGATTGGAGTGACGTTACCGCTGCTACTTTTTTATTTTAGTTATATCCTGTTACTCGTAAACAATATTATACACTCTGTAACAGTAACTAAATAGCTTGGTCACCTGAAAATGTCTCAAATTGCCCGTTAAAGCTGAGAAAAAAATAGGGCCGGCCTATAAATATGGCAGCAATTAGCAATTAAAATTGTAATCGTCCACAGGCTAATTGCCTATTTTCTTCGGCACTGAATTTAGAGTAGGTAAGCTGAAAGTGTAAGGAAAGTCCCTTTTATAGTGTTTTTATTGTTATTTTAAAACAATGAATAACTTCCTTCCTCGTTGGTCTAGTGCAAGCAAGGTCCCGAGTCGTTTTCCATCAGGAATTTCTCAGTAGCAGCCACGGAGTCTGGAATTGCGCCCGGTTGATGGCAATAGGCTCGCCCCCTATTACATGGGACTCAAAATATAACTGGCGAAATGTGTGCTTAATCCTTCGGGGACTGCAGGCGTGATGTTACGTTTATGTGTAAAACTTTCTAGGTTTGGGTGCAGTCTCTGTAAACAACCATGATTGGACTTGCAAAGAATAATCACCGATCCAAAGACTGACCTTAGCAAACACAGCCTACCGTAACAAAATTACCGATGTTGATTATTGTTTAAGTTTAATAGAAATATACTAGTTAATATATTTTATCCTTTATCATTATTTCAAGCATCAGCCCATTATCTTAAACTAAGCTTAAGCCCCTTCGCTGTTACACTAATTAAAGATTTTCAAACGATGTCTTAAGAGAAAATAAAACTCCTACCCTTTATATTCGCCTGGTAGCAGGAAATCATTAAGAAACATATTTCCGTTGATTTTCCTTTGAGATCTCGCTATGATAAATATTCCGGGACTATTAATTGTATGAGGTAAATTTATAAAAACGCTGTACTTGGCTCTTTCTAAGGAACTATTGTAATACGAAACTAGTATGCCATTAGTGAAACTGATTTATTTGTTCTGGTAATTTTGTTGCGACTGAACTGAAGTCAAAAAGAAATTGAATGCGATTTCGCTGATTATTCATTCTTTACAAATACTCTGATAAAATATAATCGTAGATATTTCTAGGTGGACTGTTTCTTTGTTAAATTACCTAAATGACCATACCTTCTACTGTTAACGAAGTAGACACAATAGAGGCTAGTCTATTTTAGTTATTTTCATAGTATTATGTCATACGGTATTTTACTATGGGGACGCGCTGCAGACATCGAGTCTATATTTATTCTGCAGAAAAGGGCTATCAGAGCCATTTATGAATTACGTAGACGCGATTCTCTAAGAGAATTGTTTAAGGAAATTAATATCATGACAGTACCTTGTCAATACATCTATGAAAATATCATGTACGTTAGGAAAAATCTGCATTTATTCAGTAAAAGAGGTGACAGACACCACTATACTACTAGAAATAGGGACCAACTAGTTCAGCCAGGTTTCAGGCTTGCTAAAGTAGATTTATCTTTCATGGGGTACTGTTTAAAATGTTACAATAAAATACCTCCCCACATTCTACAACTGAATGAGACGAAATTTAAATCTTGTATAAAACGCACACTATGTAGGCAAGCATATTTTAAGTTGGTGGATTACATTGATGATAAAAATGCTTGGCTCAATGCTGGTCCTGCTCCACAACCATAGGGGAAAACTAATTGGGCAAATTATTGTGCTAGCTGCAGAAGATTGTAAAAGTATCTTTGCTTTGTATAGATTCCATCTCCTAGTATTGTATAATTGCATAGCACATGTGAGGACCATGTATTTTTAAGCTACCATTTGCATTTAGTTATCTTTCATTGACTTGAATATGCCTTGGTGGCTGAGAGAAAGTCATGCTCACTCAAATGTCTCGCAGATGGTGGCGGGTGTGTCGGGTCATTTAGTTCCCTTCAATATGGTTGAGTTGAATGGCGCCGATACACGCGTCTTGTTCGTGATCGGGCGCTGTCAGTTGGGACTGGTCATCTCTTAGCTGCCACGGTTCATTTTAATTACTTTATTTTTAATTTGTTGATTTAATGTTTTACTCTGGACGCTCATAATGTGCACGTCTTCCTACATCGTTCTCACATATATCTATAATCTCAACATGAATGATGTAACCAAGATTTTGTAACAATATTTTGATTTAAAAGAGTGTCCATGGAGTTTCTTGCCCGTTCTTCTCCATAGAGATCTACGCTAGGGAATGGGCAACTACAGTACTTTCTCAAGTTATTATGTCTTGTGTCTGGGACTGTAGCTTTGTTTTGTTTTTTTGTATTTTTGACTTTCAAAAGTGCCATAATGGTCTAATTGAAATAAATGCTTTGAGTTTGAGTTAAAAAATGGCGTCAGACCGATTTGGTCGGGGTTCACAGACGAAGGGTATTACGCATTAATAGTACTCCCACATTTCGCCATAATGTTTAAGTCCCGTGTATGTAGGTATAGTGGGCGAGCCTACTGCTATCAACCGAGTACAAATCCAGACTCCGTGTCTGTTACTGAGAAATTCTTGATGGATAAACCCAATAACACTTTGCCCGACCTGGGAATTGCACTAGGACCTCATGCTTAGAAGTTGCGCTTGCAACCACTAGACCAACGAGGAAGTCTGCTGAACCAATTTTCTTGCAAAAGTTTTTATTATTATGTGCTTTTCTACCAAAACATTTCAGGCGTCGCTTACTTATCAAGCTACCCACACATCCCAACTTGCTTCAATTCAAAATAATAATTCATGTATATCGTAAACCTGTTACCAAGACAAAAAGCCTATTTTTACCATCAAATCGACCTAAATTCAAAAACAAAAAGCATTACTATGTCCTGATTTTTACCCTCTCCTACAAACAAATGGTAATATTTGCCCAAGTGACGGAGCAGACAAGACACAATCATTGTTTGTCCAGCTAATGCGAGGTATACACGCACGATTCACGTAAGTACATAGCCTTAAATACATACGAACGTATGTGTGCGCTTGGCTTTATTTATTAACAGGCAAACATTTGCTCTGAGCTTGATTTTCAGTTTTCAGTGTTTCTGAATATTTTGCAAGAATAAGAAGGTCTTGGAGATAGATTTTGTTGATCTGAAAATGAGTTCAAAACTTGACTAGAGGCATCAACGTATAGTCGGACATTTGTACAAATTGTTCACGCAGTTGGCGGACATAATGTTCTGGATACTGGACATTTTGCGAATTGGACATTCTGTGCCTAAACGCTGAAGCTGAAGTAGCTGTCAATGTCTGCGGACATTGACAGCTACTTCAGCTTCAGCGGTCCAAAAAAATCCTGTATCAGTTTGACTTGAAAGTAACTCACTCAAGTGTTTTTGTGACTGTCAACGTGTGGAAACTAAAATGAAATCAAACGATACATCTAGTGCTATAATAAGTTTATAAAAATTATCCTTCTTTGGCAGTCGGGTAATAATAATGTAACGCCTGGAATTTCTAAAAGTATCTTTGATTAATATATCTGTAGTTTTTTTTCACATTCAATACGAAATTCGACCGATCACAATAATCAAAGTCGATCAAGGGTAGCTATTATCACAAACGCATATACCAATTACCTACACCCACAATAATAATAGTTACAATTGAAATTGTTAAATAAGGTAAGGTAAGGCATAAAAGAACGTTGTGACTGAGTCATTAACAGGCAATCAACACAGTAATCGTTGACTACTTTGTGCAATTGTCATCAAAAGCGGCATCAACTGTTGTCACGCGGCTTTTGTCTGTGTAACGATTGCTGTGCACAAACGCGGTGTTTATGCACAAGCGTGATCTTTTAACTGGTTGCATGGCTTTGACAGATGCCGCTGCAGTTATGAAGTCTATCAGTTGTAATTTTATGAAAAACAATATCTTTCGTCCGGTCTAGTCTTCGCTCACGTGGAAAAACATATGCCATGGTTATTCACGCTAATAATCGTAACTCAGGGCAGGTCTACCTGCACCAAATCCAAATCTGTTCAGCCGTTAAAAACCACTTACCAAAGAACACGGTTGATAATGATTTCACACAAAGTGCAAACCTTCTATCAAAAGCGACATCAAAGTGCATTTGAGTAAATCTTCTTTACTAAAAGCTAGTGAGTCTTCGTCCCAGTAAACTCATTTCGTGTCAATGTCGACGCCAAAACTGAAAAGCACTTACAAAACTACGAAGCAAATACACATCACCGCACGACATGACCAGGGCGACAGAGAATATGAGGTGGTAGGGCGAAACACTCATAAAAGATGTGCAACCGCGCGACCCAAACTTTGCTCTCTGCACTTATCAAGACATATTGCCTCGTTGTGCTGACACACGGGCGGAATTATTTGGTAGCACAAACAAGGGTCGCATAAGACCCTGGACACACAAGTATTACGTTGGTATCGTCAAATGTGATAACAAGATCATGCAGAAGGAACGAGAAGAAATCAGGTCGTGTTCAATCATCGGGATATTATTGACAATTTTTTTGCGCTTAATGACAACAGTAATGCTCAGTCTAGATAATGGCATATCAATTTAAAAAAATGGAATGTCCCACACCAACGCACGCTACGAACCGATAGAAACAAAACGTCACAAAAAAGCTTTAATATATATATAGCGGATAAGATATTTCAAGCTAACTTTGTTTATAGAAAAACCGATAGCTACGGACGTAATATTAACTTTAGAGTTTGAGTTTTTAATTAATCTTTTTTTTTAGCCTGTCAAGTAAGCCACTGCTGGGTAAAGTTCTCCCCCTCCACCTTCCAAGCCTTCTCCATCTCTGGCCATGTTCGCCCCGCAAACAAAACATTTTTAACCACATACTGCAGTAATCTACAAAATTTACTCAACCACTAACTATCCCGTATGTACCACCTCGGAAGGTACATCCTCATATTTCGTAGACATTATACAGCATCGGCTAAAAGCCTTTGCATACGAAAGTTCTGCGGCCGCCAGCACGACCGACGTTCATAATGGGATTCTTAGCTAGCTCACTTTGTTTAGCAGATGAATACCTTCGGGGCAATTATGACTCATGTGTTTATTATCTCCTGGTACCTAAGTTGGTATGACAGTTTGTGTATTTGGAGTGCAAGAATGTTTGCATGTTGGTAAGAACGTTGACGGTGTAGGTAGGTTCTTAAAAAATACGGTTACGGAAAATACGGTTTTCAATAAAACCGTTACGGACAAATTACGAGCGGCGGAGTCGGCACATAATTAATCTGTCCATACCGGTTCCATCGAACGTCAGTTATGATATGACAAATATTGAATCAATCGTCAAGGAGCAAAAATGGGTCATTATAAATTCACGACATAAGTTCTTGTCACATTTAGAAATAACTACTTACTAAAAAAAAACACAAATGAAGATAATGAATCAGCCTAGCTAGCACAATTATAGTTGACTTACAAAGCCCTTAGCGAACTTAAAAATAATACTTTTACAACAGTTCGCAAAAAGTTCCCAAAAATTATTATTTTATAACAATTTCTAGTCCTAACTCACATAATCTCTCGCAGACTTTGCAAACCCTGCAAGAAATTACTTTTTAATAAAGCAAGCAATAATAAAATTGTCCTCGATCGTATGAACTTTTTATCGAAATGATATGAAAAAACCTAATATTTGGGTTTACGAAGCCTCGCCGCACATTTGATTAACATTTATCCATAATCCGAATCTTTATTGTTTACTTTACAGTCAAAATAATGTTCAAAATTAAATGACGTTGAATGATTCAAAGAAAAAGAAGTAAATATGAACTTTATATTTTGACAAACAAGAATGGGGAAAAGGCGTCCTTTAACGACCCCAAGTAACATGAGACAAGGGCAGTAATATGATGTGTCAAAATAGTGTTTTGTCAGGCTGGTTTAATCAGAATTACGATGATTTTCTGCCAACCTCCTTATTTGAGATGAAAACCAAATTATATCTCTAAAACAAATGAAACCCATCTCTCACAGACAGACCAACACATGTCCCAAGAATTTTGCTATCCCAGAGAGCCGTCAGAAACTTTAATCTTTCTTTCCACGCCATTAGGACCTAATCGAGAAAACTGCGACTACAGGCCGACCAATCAAGTTAGACCTCTTTAATTACTCCTTCATACTAGCATTGGTCTAAAATTTGTTAAGATTAAGAACGATGGCAGGTCTCCGTAGACTGGTTTTCATTGGGTGGTAGATGTAGCCAAGATGTAAGTTATATGTGTTAAGATTAATCTATGTGATTCATGTGTATTTCTTGTGTTATGGCTTTTGTAGCGTATTGCTTATTACGGGACTTGGTTTAATTTGAAAGAAAGTGGCCATTGGTATTTTCTTAAATCATCTTTAATCCTGCTTATGATTTATTAACACTGGCAATCGGTTTTTGACTTCTGCAATTTACAGTTATTGATCAAAAAATTTAACTTTTTTTTCTCTTACGAAACGGCATTGACCACGATAATGGTTAAATTTTACAGATTTAATATTTTATTGAACTCTAAAAGCGGATTCCACTAATTTTATTTTGTGTTTCTTATTATGTACAAAACTATTTATTACGATTAAATTAACTAAACTAAAACAAACTATCAAAGAGCATTAAAAAACTGCTCGACGCTGTTAGCTGGTAACGTGCCGAAGAGACTGGCGGCGTTGCCACGTTGCATGGCAATGCTTAGCCCCTGGCCAATGTAGAAGCCTGCCCTTGGGTCACGGGAAGCGTCAACCAGGCGTTTAGAAAGTTTCTTAAAAAGGCTACAACAATCTACTAAACTAATAAAGATAGCAAAACTGGCTAATGGATTGCCAACTTCACCAATAGTTTTAGTTTATTAATTACGCATCTTCTCACCACCGTCTTTTTTCTCTTTTGTTTCCGTCAAAACCAAACCAAATTTACCAGCCTTGCCACACAACGACTATACCACATAAGCTATAATACCCTGGTATCGCTAAAGCCAGTCGCAGCAATAACGCATTAGAACGCTTGTATGGGACATATTCATGCTTGCACTAAGCATTGAGTATTGATTGCACGTTTGTCCGATGTTATTGGTGCTTTCATGGCGTTTAATTCAGTGTGAAATCATTTTAGGTATTGAATTTTACAGTGATAGAAATAGAAATACCAGGGTACTGCAAAGAGGCATTGCGGAAGACTTTGGTGATAATGACGAGATTTCTACGCCTATGATGAAGAGTTCAATCACTAACTTATTTAATTTTAAATTATCTGCTTGCCACCTTACTCATTCAAAATCTTGCAAAAGGAGACAACAATGAACCAACCTTTTCTTCTTTCGTACGTGTTAGTCGCAACATCTGTATCGTTTTTATTACAAAAACTTAATTTCAACCAAACATCTGTTATAGAATCTCTTGCCAAAATTTCCATTCTTTCGTTACTTCGTCCTTACGTACCTCAGTTCCAAAAGGTAACAAGTGACAACAATAGTGAATCACTCGCAACAACAGTAGGTAAGTAGGTATGCGGTATAAATAAATAGGTACGCGCAATATCATTTGGATTGCGCGCCCTGACACGGGTCGACAGCCATGTCCGGCTGCTGTTAATTTCGCTTGTCGACTGTACTGGCATTCAAGGGAGGGGTTTAAGCGGTGATACTGGGTGTTGGGGTGAAGTACCTTTCGTTTTATGAGCCCCTGGTATTTAGTTTGCGGTATGGGTTTTTTTATAGTGAAACTAGAATAAACAAAAATACTATTATAATATCTCTAGAGGTATCCTGGGTCTTGCTAGCAACCTCACTTTTTTCTAAGACATGATATTTTACCACAAAAGCCATCAAAATCACCCCTCAAGTAATTCCAATGCCAGAATTATGAACATGGAAGCAGTCACGCATAGAACATTGGGCTCGAACAAAACCTTCCATTATGATGTCGTTATAGACATTATCAATATCCGTAATGGTGGGAAGTTTTTCTCTTTATTACGACACTGAAGGACGCAGGTGTATGGTAAATTCGATTAATACTTTAATAGAAACTTATTGTCAATTAGTTGGTGGGTCTTGAGGTTTTTTTGGGAGCGCAATGTTCTTTTCATAATGTTTGAATCGGACCTGATGTCTGCAGAATGGATCAGGACCGATGCCGGTGCCAGAAGACGAGCGTCGTCGCCGAGCGAGGCCTAGAAAATAGATAGATAGATAGATAAAACATTTATTTAGTGCACACAAAAGACATAACACAACACACAGAGGTACAATAATTAAATGATACAATTTACATGATAAAAAACAAGGTGCCAATATACAAAGAGAAGGACATATTTAGGAAATAAGTATAGTAACACCATGACATACTTCAAATAAAATAACGATAATATACAAGGTGCGGTGTGCGTCTCAAGGTTGCACCAAATGGGAGTCTAGCTCAGCATGTGTCAGGCATGCACCTGACGCTGATATTCTGCTGGATCCCTGTAGTGACATACGGACGTCGAGCAGACGAGATAAATTGGTGTTGTAATAAAGTGTTATTCATGCGCGTAGTGAAATTAGTAAGTATACCCTCAACTTAAATTAAGTATTTTACAGTAAGTTTACTTACTTAACTGTGTTGGAAACGTTCTTGCTCGTTGATGTGTGTTTATATATATATATAAAGTTATATTATTATAATATGTATATTGCTTACTTATATGAATAATCTTATAATACTAATATTGTAGTAGCGTAGGTGTGAAAAAATGCTAGCGTGACGACTCAGAAGAGGCATTTGTGCGAGATTGGCCGGAGAAAACCGCATGGAGAGAAGAGTGACAGGCTACGGGGGAGGCCTTTGCCCAGAAATGGGACAATCTAGGCTAAACAAAAAAAATGTTTTATTAGTGGTAGACAACGTACGGGTATGAGCAAGATGTATGAACGTGAACGAAGCAATAGTATGTATTTAGGTATGTTGTAATGTGTATGTCTTTTATATGTCTTTTTACTTACATTTTTGGATATTATTAACCTGAAAATTTAAGCATTCGTCCTCCCTAGGTAGCTTCATGGTCATTTCTTGGAGGCTTAGCAACGGCTTTGGCCTTTTTACCTTCTAATTCATGTTATTTAAGTTTTTATCTTTATTAAATCTTTGTTTACTTTTGTGATGTCAGTTAGTGGCAACCCTAGTTTTATTTTTAATTTATTGCTGGAGCTAGTTGTAGGTTGTATAGGTAAATCACATCGACCTCATTCGATTTTCTTTTTAATAATTTTCTAATTTTAAAATATAAATTATCTGGAGTTGACAGGAGCCTGGTGGTGAAATGGGCAGTCTACGTTCAGAGCTGAGAGCAGAAACACCTCTGAGAAGCTCCATAAAAGTTTATTTAAAGGGCAGTTCCCCTTATTCTTGAGTTTTAAGTCGGCCTCTCTCTGTGCCGCACCCTCACCTAGAACACCTGGAAACCTTGATGCTTGAGCTGCACAAGCCTGATGAAGATTTGATGCTCCTCGGCCCTCCTCCACGGTCGGAAGACAGATGTCCTCGGCCCTCCTCCTACGGCCTGAGGATTGACGGTCCTCGGCCGTCCACCACCGTCTGAAGACGGATGCCCTCGGCCCTTCTCTACGGCCTGAGAGTCGATGGTTCCTCGGTCCTCCTCCACAGTCTGAAGACGAACGTTCTTCAGTTATTTATTCCATTCTGCGTTCATCTTCAGTATTTTCCGCCAGCTTCACTGGCATTAGTGATTTGAGTAGCTCCAGCTTTTAGGTTAGGATCTTTGTTAATAAATTCTTATAACTCGTCCCCTTGTCAATTTCTTTTAATAGTGCTCCCCTCCAGACTGAAAGTTAGGTAGGTGAGTGCTCAGAGTGACTTTACAGTTTTGTAGATCCTACCCAGGAAATTGTAACGTTACAATGTATGGATCGTAGCAAGTTCTGTTCCTGCCTATATCTGATGCAAATAAACGGGTGTGAGTCTCAAACTGACCAGGAAAGCACATAAAGAAGGAGGTCTAAACTCAGCAGTGTGCAGTGGGGAACAGGGCTTTCAATGATGAACTGAATAAATCAAAGCAATTAATTCAGTTCATAATTGAAAGCCATCTTACATAGGTACTTGTGAAAAATATTATACATTATTACTCTACTTGTATATTATTACACATCCTTTTGATAATTAATCTCTTAAGTGGCCTAACGACGCCCTCTCGAGAAAAGAGTAATTTGGCTGAAAGGTTTTAATAGAGACAAAAACTTACTACAAAGGATGAACCAACAATCAGGTTTTCGTTTCATACTGACGAAGTAATTGTAAACAAAACATTGTTCAAACTTTAAAACAGTAAAGTTTAATTTCAATATAATTATCTCAACGTTTTGAAACATACGAAAACAATTTAAGGAGACTGCAACACAATTTATAAAGTAAAGTACCCAAAATCTGAAGAACTTTTGGAAATTATCGCCAAAGTTCTTAACATAAAGTTCTGAGACGGAATTAAGTAGAAGTTTTAGAAAAATTATACGTCTCACTAGAGTTCAGGGGACGCTCGTAATGGTTATATTTCAGATATTATTAGATTTCACTGTGGTTGTGGGGATTATGTTAGTTTAGATGGGGTTGCAACTTACAAGTGCTGCACTGCTCTCAATATGGTGATGGTAAACACCTTTAGTAAACCAATCCAGAACCGGAAAATTACGAAGACATGACTTCCATCAAACCTCACTAGGCTCGCGTGATGGATTAAGGAGAAGAAATTCCGTATGGGCTTTATTCTTATAAAAAAAAATATAAATATTGCTAGTAAAATGGGTACAGTAAATCTCCTTAAATATTAATTTGGTCGAATACAATGTGCACTTAAGTGTCAAAGGAGTGCTTTGGCAATCGTACTGAAGTGTGTATGTTCTTTAATATTATTTAGTAAGTATGCTCCTTTAGATTAACGTGTCATATTATTGTTTACGTAGCGCTATGTAGTACTTGTATGCACTAATGTGTAAGTTTGAATATGATTATACTTTTACGATGGGAACCAAGCAGTAGCCTTCTTATTTCATACCCGAACCTTTTACATACATACATCTCCTGGTGACTCTGCCTCGGGCTACACACATCTCAGTACTAGGATTACCCTGTATCACGAATACCATCACCTTTCTCCGGACCTGCTGTTACATACTTAATTTATTTTTAAAAAAAAGTCGATATTTTTTTACTATAGTCGCTATTTGTTAGTTGAAATACTTGGTGACGTCAGACCGTCGAGCCTGCCACCACTGGTGAAGGATTCCACTAATTTAAGTGTCATCTGGCACCAGCCAGAGGTAGGGGCAAACACAACTGAATTAGACGCAACTACCACCGGTGAAGAGAACAGACCGGTTGGGACAGATCGTAATAACCCTCGCTCCAGGAATATTCAAAGTGACGCCATCTACTGTTTATTATCCTACAAATTCCCAATTAGCCACTAATTATAATTATTTTAGCCCCATAACAGAATGAGGCGGGAAAACAAATCTCCGTCATTCAAAACTCAATGTTATAAAGGCACCTCGCCAAAATTTTAATATCGCACACCAAAAGTTAACTGGACGTAATTATTCAGCGTAATTTACGGCACGCTAAAATTGCGCTAATCTGACAAAAAGTCTGACCTTAAAAATATTGCCCGACGTAGAATATTTTTCTGAGAAAAATGTAATAACAAAAACAATATCTAAGGAATCCTTCAAACTGGGCGATAAAATACAGGCTGATTATAGCTAGGCGTCAAGTGACGTCATATTTCTTTTTTTTTTTCTCGGCGGCTGCTCGTTAATTCCCTCTCGCAACAAAATGAGGCTATTTGAGCCTCTCCGAGGAATATAACAACGTAATTCTATAGAAGTAACTGACTTGCAAGAAACATAGAGGATTTTAATTTAGTGACGACTTAATACTGATATTGTATGTGGGATGCTGAGTTGGTTTGTGAATTTTGGTGACAGTTTTGTGTCCATGTGCGTACTATAGTTTTTTTTTGTCAGTGGTTGGAGGTGTTCTCTGTCAGCTTTGAGAGTAAAAACACCGCTTACCATGACCGTCGTGACTTGTTGCAAATATAGAGCTTTATTAGAAAAAAAAACAAGATTGATCTATCCTAACATTTTAAATACGAAACCAACTCTATCTGTCGGTTTGTTTGTTACATTTCACTCCTAAACCACTGATCCCTGAACAGACAGATGGCCACCAGGCCATCTGTCTGTTCAGGGATCTATGTGTTTCTCCTGGTACCAACCAGGAGAAACACATAGACTTATTTTCATCCTAGATCACATACGATGAGATGAAACAACTAGTTCAAAATAAGAATAACTTTCGAAACAAAAAATCAACAAATCGATATGAAAACGTAACCCGTAACTCATAATGTTAATAACACATCTACGGGTTCAATAATTCACTTACCGTACATGTCTATATTAAAGGCCACATAAGACGAGTAACGCGGGGAACATTGATAATTCAGTGGTGCGACACCCTCGGAAAATAATTACGAGAGACGAGGTTAATCGTAAAAGAGGTCATAGACTAACAATGTGTAGACAGGGAACACTTTACTGAAAACGTAAGATTTTTTTTTGTGAGCGACATTAGCACATACCACATGAGAAGCCAGGATTACCTATATCGCAGCAATCGACCACTTATTTTATCAATATAGGCAAAATAAGCCAAAACGACTACTCCACCCTGATGGTCTACTGGGTTCGATTCCCATGTCGGGCACAATTTTATTTTATATAAGAAGTGATAGTTAAAGATAGTTAAATTGGATCTTATGAGGTAGGCAAGTAGGCAGTGCCTGCCTGCAATATACCAATGGTTTCAAAACGGTGAAGGAAAACATCGTAAGTAAACTCTTATGTCTGAACTCCTGGTACCACAAATGCGGAGACATCCGCCAAATCACTGGGCGAATATACTGAATCACGATGTAAGCAATATTACACGTATCCTGCTACACCGCATCTTTATCAGGTTTAGACGCAGAATGTCCAATTTGCAGAATGCCCAGCTCGCAAAATGTCAAATTCGCAAAAGTCCAATATTCATCATAACATTATCACCCCCCCTAAGTGAGGCATATGACACATGTTCCCCAAAAACTCACTGTCTGCCATGAGCTCAAAGTGGTATTTTAAGTATCGGTCTATGTACCCCAAAAAGTACTATTAGCATGGCTTGAGTTCAAGGTGGTATGTATTTTAACACCTCCACTAGTTTCATAGAAGGAATGGTGGTCAACTCGGGTTGAGGCGATGGTGATTCGGAGCTTATTTCACAAAGAAGAGTTTCGCTTCTGTACAATAATCTTAGTCTATGCAGAGGGGTGCTGGCCTGTATCCCAAGATGAATTATGATTATGTGAATGTGCGTCTTGATCTGTCATGGCCGCTTTGAAGTAGGTGCGTGTTTTAGGGATGAGTACTTGAAGGATCGCGAAGAAATAAGGGATTAAATATCAGTTGATAATTTAATTCGTTATTTAGGAAAAAGGTATGTGACGTCACAATTAAGTTTTGTCTAACTCATGATCAGCCTGCAACGTTCGAGAGTTCGAGAGGGAGTGGACTGTAATCAACCACGTGGGCCCAGTGCGGATTGGTTTATGTCAAAAGTCTTAAATTTTTGGTTCTAGCACATGAGGGTTTCCTCACGAGTAGTCTGGATGAAGAAAACATGCTGCGCCGACCCCATAAATTAGGAGCAGAATAGGCATGACGACAGTATCAAAAAATTGCAAATCTATTTAGTCCGTCAGTTAGAGTATTGGAAAATAATGGACACATTTTTTGTTTTTGTAAATCAATGAATATTGATGAAGATAAAACGCATCAAAACTCGGGAGTGGGGGCTCGTGACGTCAGAACTAGCTAAAAATTATACCAAGGCGTGACGTATTGAGAATTGTAAAAGCTTCGTCAATTTTGGTTCACATAACAAAAGAAAAAATATGTTTCCAAAATTTTTATTGGAAATCTATCTGACGGACTAATTAGTTTTTTTTTTGTCGTCTCGCCTATTATAATGATGTTGTTTTAAAAGAGCGGGAGATGAAGTAAGTTAAACTAAGTAAAGTGCCTGGGTTCGAACCCACAACTCACACGACTGCTCTCCTTTACTGGGCACTGCTGTTCTGTGCAAAGGTTTCTCTAGTTTTAGTACACTTCTTCCAACATATCATATCTACGCATTGTGTTCTGACATGACCTTTTTTCTGGGAGTTTTTGTTCCAAAGTTGAATATACTAGCCACTTGAGAGCACATGAAAGAGTAGCACACCAAAGCTTTTGATAACCACCTAAAGCGATTTATTTTAAAAAACCTCTACTTTCTTGATCTTATTTACTCCCTCGAACATTCCATTACACCCTAGTAAGTCTGGTACTCGCGACAAGACTACAGATCCGCTGCTTCCGACGCTAAGATCCCAAGTTGGTATTTGAGTCAAAACTTCAAGTCTTTTGTGTAAGTTCGCCACTCAAGCCGCCTAGTTGGCAGGCTGTTTATAAAGGCGGCGTTTATGTAATATTAGGTATTATTATTATGTAATTATTATGACTACAGCTAATTCTATTTTACAGATATTGAGTTAAAGGATACGATAATGAAGTACTACCACGCATATATATATTAGATAGCTCTTACGACCCTGGGAGTGTTGTATGTTTCTTTCTGAAAAAAGAATCGACAAAAATGTTAGAAGTCCTTCCAGTTTAAGTTACGAAGATGGGCATTAAGGAACGTGTTGTGGTAGGAAGGTAAGGTAAAGTAAGGATACTAATGATTTTGTATAAAATTTTATGTTTTAGATTTAATTGCTGTGCATTTTCAGCAAATGAATGAATTTAAGATTTATATTACCTATTGTCTGTGGCCCTACCAATTTGAACGTAATAGGCTGATTATTATATTACATTATAAGTACACAAAAGGGCTCTATGCTATTAACTTTATTTATTTATCACAATATCGTACTCACCAATATCATACATTATAAGTGGTATACATCAAAGCACCTCATGGCCATAGGGTTCTTTGAAGGGGAATTTGTAAGTGACAAAATGAAACCACGAGTGTGACCGACACAGACATGATAGGAAGGTACCAGAGGGAAAATAGCGTGAATATAGGGAAAATAAGACATAAAGTTACCATGGGAATATATAATAATAATAAAGAAAAAGTATATGTAGTTCCAATAGTCCTTTCCACAACAGGGGTAATCCCAAATCATCTCATCCATAGCTTAAAATTATTAGACCTTAAAGAAACCCTCTACATTACACTGCAAAAAGCTGCTATTCTAAATACATGTAGAATCGTTAGGAAGTTCATGCAGATAGAAGAGAACGAGATAGGGCCTCGTCACAACACATACACATTCATCAAAGTAACACACCACACGCTGCATTTACGGCCCGGCCGGCCCGCTGCATTTGCGGTTTCGGCCCGTAAATGTAGTTGAAATCCAGTCTAAGGGCTGAGAAGAACAGCGGACAGACTTCCGGCGTGATCTCATGGCGACATGGAGAGAGCGACTGTCGCAACCCTCGTGAGAGGGAGAGAACCTCATAGCGTCCCGGCCGCCGCGGGAGACGCCCCGGGCGTCGGGGGCCACCACGTGGCCCCCGGCCGCCGTAGGCGCGGGCATGTGGACGGTGGGCTATGGGCTAGCTCGCCGTCCGTCCGTCTCATGACGACAGGCGGTGTCGACGGCGCGTTCGTGTTCCACGCGCGCCTCAAAGAGAGTCAGCAAAAAGGAAGGGGTCCGCAAGGACCGATGCCTGCCGGGGTTGCGGGACTGTTCGAAAGAGATACCGTGGCCCCGGAACACAAAGGGCGATGAAGGAACATGGATAAGTTTTAGTCAGTAAAAGTCTGACACTCCCTCCTGCTCCGTCCAGAGCGGGAGAAGTCATTTGATGATTTCCCATACGAAAAAAAAAGGGCTGAGAAGAAAAAACACTTTTGAATAATAATAATAAATTGAAGCTCTCTTTAGGCGGTTGGATCAAGGGCCTTATTCAAAAGGCAGTTCTCCTCGATACGGCTCGCATTGTGAGAAGGTTCCTGTATCTGCAGCCCTAACCGCCGGTGGCTTGGACCCTGCTCCCGACACCGGCGGACTACAATTTTTTTTATATTTTTAAATGTTTTTATGTTTTTTTTAAGAAATATTTAAAAATGTAAAAATAATAAGATATTATGATGAATAAAGGAGATAATAATAATTTATTCAAATAAAAATATTGTAGATTTACAGATTTTTACATTAATTTTAGAACAACAGGTAACAGAATTGTATTCTACAATATGGTGGGTGAATGGTCACATGCAATGCAACTAAGTGTGCGGGTGTGTTTCATGTATGTGTGTGTGAGTGTGTTTCATGTGTGTGTGAGTGTGTTACATGTGTGTGTGATATATAAATAAATATTATCGTGTGCGATTAGTGAATAGTGAGTTGGTATTGTATTGACGTATTGAAATGTTAACACTTGACAGAAAACGACAACCGAATCTTTTTATCCCGAACATGGACACTTGGCCTTTCTTCCCTCTGTTGTACAACTTATAGCATAAAAGCCTGTATTAAAGTTAGATTAAACCGAATCAGAGCAAGGCTCTCGACATGAACGAAACGTCCTAAGTGGTCCGGCCCTCTCCAAACTTTGAGTACGCGAATAATGCTACGAATAATTGAATTTTAACCAATTCTCGCGAACGACTGTATACTAGACCCCATCCAGAGTGACAAGACCTTCCATCCGTCTACAGAAAATATGACGACACGTCTCATAAATCACCCTTAGAGGGATCTGGCAGAATGGTCGCTCTTTCAAGACTTTCTCAAAGGGTCTGACGAAATAAAATGCACTTAGAGTAGTGACTGTTTTGTTCAGAGGGCCTTTATAGGAGGAACAAGATTATTTTGGTCGATATACGTGCGATGTGTTCGATAGGAACTATCCTTTTGTAGTACTGAAGTGTAATACGTTGTGTCAAAGGAGGGCTACACTTTTGAAATTGTTTTAGCCGGGATGAGATGTGCTCGGTTGGAGATAAAGGTAGCGAGAACATAAAGTTACTTTTTGATTTAAAATAAAGAATGTTTTTCGATGGTTCAAATGCTCTCTTATAATAATATAAAGAGTGGCGAACTACAACAATAAAATCACATGGAAAAAATCTAGATAAGCGTGCTAAAAATATTTTTCTTAAAAAAATGGCAAATAGCCATATACATTTTTCTCCTAGGGGCTATAAATTGTTTGTACAAACTAGGGTAGGATAGGAACTTTAACTCATATTTATCTTAACCCCTTAAAGTCCTCTAATTTCCATATAAACTAGCGATCAGCTCCATCCGACGAGAGGTAACGTGAACTAAATCACGGCTCACGGCTAAAACTTCCAACAAAATTCAAACTAAAATGTCTAATAGCGGAGACTTTGCAACTGACGCGACGGCCCGAATACATATTAAATAGAAACCGTTGGGTCCCTTGACAAAATGGAGTTTGAACTCACTAATGCCAATAAAATTGAATATAAAAAATCAATTTGCTCTTCAAACCATTACATTTTTACAAATTCATATCCAATTCCTTTCTTATTACGCGTCCATTTATCAAGAAAAGTTTTCGTATTAATGTTGGCAGCCATTTTTCATTGGGTTCCTCTGATTGGACAGGCATGTCAGGTGACGTCATAATGGCGGGAGAAGTCGTTAATTTGTAAAAGGAGACTGTCGCCATGTTTGAACTTTTTTGTGTTTTCCATCAATATTTCTTGAGGTGTAAGAAAAAGATTGGCGTGTTGACTTGATGCTGAAATATTAGCATAGAATGTCTCAGCAATTTGTGTTTTATGTGTGTGCGTGTGATTTATAGCCATTTTAAGCAACAGCTTTTGTCAACGCAGGCATAAAAATCAATAGCGTTAAGGAATTCCTTTACTGCAAAGACAATAATGGCAATTTTACAGCAGCACAACCTGAATTGGTATATAACGTCATCATCAACATCGAAGGCGATTGAGTCAATAATACACCAAATTAAGCAAGATTTTCGTCCATTATTTCCCCAATTCCATTAATATCATAATATAGGGCGACAATCACTCGTCCCTATCTTCCCCATGTCTACTGTGTGTCCCAAATTTCCGGGACGCCGCCGTGACCCTGACACACCCATAATAGAATAAGGTCACTAATACCCGCTCCTTTCTAGAACGCTATTTTTAATTTACCTCTTCTTATTTCCTGTTGTCCTGGTATTTTGGGTACGCTGTGTTCAATTGGGTTTAATTTTTTACAATTACGTTTGTATTTTCAGTAGATAGATGATAACTTAACGTCAATTTTATTACATGTTTTCGGTTTCCAAAACCGAGTACTTTAATTATTCTCATGTAATTGTATTATACCTAATATTGTTTTTCCTTGATATAAGTAGATTGGTTTTCTCGATACTTTAATTAGCTTTCACGTGTTTTTACCCTACCATCAATTTCTCTTATTATAAATTATTTTAGGCTTCTGATGGGCAAACCTTAATTAACTTTGATAAATTTAAAAATTCACATCTCACATTTTCTCTATCTCCTGTCTATTATAGGGCTTCAATCAGATAGAGTTTTTAAGGCTGCCTAAGTTCTTAAGGTTTATTGCTTATGGCATCTACTAAAGATGCCAAGTTATGATGATGTTATAGTTTGCGAAGAATACTTTAGTATTATCAAACATTATTTCATCAAGGACAATGTTGGAGAAACTGTTGCAAGGACTTGTTCACACGAGTCTCATTCATAGGGCTGGTGGCGATTTTATTACGGAAATGTATGCCTTCGGGTAAAGGTTCAACCTCTTTCGAGACTCATCTTCAAAAGCATTAAATATTCTCACTTAAGTAGCTGCCGCTAACATGGAACGGCTTTCTTTTTCAGAGAAATCTTACGATTTTCTTCTTTATTACAAACTCCAATCGAAACAATCTTAAGTAAAATAACCCTTCAATTCAAAATAATTGCTCAATAAACTTGCTCATAAAATAATTGCAGAATAAAGCCGGCAGATTTTAAATAAAAGAGTTTATTCGCCAGCATTATACCATCGACAGTAAAGGACTAAACAACCCTTCAGTGCCGCCGTAAACCAGTACGTTTTCTTTATCCAAGTGGGACTTAAATCAAGATGCTGTCCACAGCACGCAGTGTGCGCGAACGGGATTTTATTAAACCTGCAGTAGAGAACAGATGTAATGCAATTGCAGGCAGCTGCGGTAGGGTTAAGAATTTAAACTTTAATTATTTTTACTTGCGTTCTTGATTCGAAATTGTGGTGGTTTTGTTTTATAGTTGTGGAATATTTCTTTGTTTAGAATGAGTTTTATTTGTATTCTAGAAGCAGATTCTACCTAGTATTCGTGTACGATGTCGAAGACGATTGCCAACGGTAATGTCGCTGCGGAGCGCAATGTACAATGTTGGTACCCACGGAAGTGTTTTCAAGAATTACATAAAACTAATCGTGGCGTTGTCGTCTAACACTGCGGTTTGCCGTTGCCGTCTTCAGAATTGTACCTTTGATCTCCAAATACTCTAAAAAGTAACACAATCATATTAATCATATAATTTCGAATGCATGTTTAAATGATCCTAATTCATCTTTGTAACGATGCTCACTTAGCCAAATAAAGATACAAATCACAGAGCACAACCTCAAACTTAATCTGTAGTCATACCACCGTTGAAATAACTTACAAAACCTGCTTCACGTATTCCCGTTATACAGAAATAATACAAAAGCAATTAGTTACAACTTTATTTATTGCAATTCCTTTCGCAGCTTCTAGAAACAAATCACCAAAACAAACGAACAACGATTCGCAGCTATCTATCGGTACCCGTTGATACATTGTTCGTGAATATTGCAGCAGTGTCCCGGAGTCCCGGTACCATCCCGGTACCATCCCGGTACTGACAAATTACCGGGAACACTTGAAAGAACGCTTAACTTACTTGTCAGTTCTTTTAAAAGAAATGCGTCGCACGCTGGCTATTATAGAGGCAAGTTAAACTAAGTTAGGATAAGTTAGATGGGAAAGGATGATGCAACTTAACATTTTTAATTTAGGGTGTGTTGTTTTTTTGGGTGGTTCAGTGTTTATGTTTGAGTTTAAATGATCGCTTGAAGTAACTATGCAAATATAGAAAGGAATAAAATCGCTTAATAAAAAGTTTCAACATCCTAGTTTCTGAATGCAATATTTCTTCGAAAGACCTCTGCTAGAAAAACACAAAATATATTTAGATTTCCTAGAAGTCCTTTTATTGGCATCCATCTTGTCGCTTAGAGGTATTTCACATGACAATAAAAAAGTTAATTTCCCAGTCTTCATTAGTCTAATTCGAGGTCACAAAAATATAAAAAGTAATAAGAGTCTTAATTATACTACAGTCTCCGCCTGATAAGTAAGAATTAAAGGTCATTAACCCACTCATATTTGTTCAAATACATAATTCCGAAAACAGAAACAATGGAAACTAAGGAAAGACCAACCTTTAATTCTTACTTATCTGGCGGAGACTATAATCGTTGAAGAATAGACAAATAGCAATCGCAACAACTGTCAATAGGATTAATTTTCGGTAGCTTAATTCAATACATTTTTGTCTTTTCCATTAAAGTTATCGAGGATCAAACACTTTTTCTAGGCCCTCAGGTATAGATCTAACCGATCGTTCATATCTCACTAAATCAGGTTCATCATCTACAACAGGAGCTGTTCCATTCTGCCCAGGCCACACAATTCCCTCGATCCAATCGAGGAAGCTAGACACCTTGGTGTAGACTCCTGGTAATCCTGGTAGAGCACAGCCAACTCCGAAAGATGTCACTCCGAGAACGTAGTGCATGGTTCCTTGACTTCCTATTGGAAGAGGGATCTTCACTTGGAGGGGGCCTCCGGAATCACCCTAGAAAAAAAAATACGATGAAGAACGTGGTACTCAAAAGTCAGCAGTGCGGTATAGCGATCAACTACAGTTTTTTTTCTATGTTTAGGAAGCTCTTACTATGCAGAAACACTAGTAATGCCTACTTATTGGGCTAAATAAAAATACGAGGTAGGTATACTTTGAAATCTTTTATACAAATGACATGCTTTTAAGCAGTTTTTAGCAGTTAAAATAAAGGTTTTATGAAAATCCTGGTTAAAACTATCATAAACTAATAACCGCATGAACAGTACTAGGCTCCCAGAAACACATAGTGATGTCTTAAATGTTATCTCATATTACCTGACAAGCATCTACTCCTCCCCCCAATTTGCCGGCACACAACTGGTCCGGCTGCAGACCACACCAGTTCCTGTTGCAGGACATACGAAGCAGTCTGTTGCATTTGTCGAAGTCTATGATGTCCACAGTAGCTGCCAAGAGCTCTGGAGAAGTTTTTAGAGTACCTGTGTAGTAGACCAAGATAGTTGAGTAAATGGTCTTTGATTCGGCAAAAGTGATATTGGGATTTTTCTGGCTGGCCGGTGTCTAGATTTCTGCCCGGCTGATGGCAATGGGCTCATCCCCTATTACATGGAAATTAAACAAAACTGGTACACCTCTGCCTTTAAATGTAGGACGATGTTATGTTTACCACAATCAGCAGCCAGGTAAAATATGAATTCCGACAGGTATTTTGATATTCATTGACAGTTTTTCGGTAAAAAAGAACAACCAACCTGACTCCACAACGCCCCATCCAGTAACCTGCGCCTCATCACCATACCTGGTGATACTGTCCTTAGTCCACAAGCACGCAGGTTGAATGTCCATGGTAAACTTCAGCTTTTTGCCCAGTTCCATCAGAGCTATGTCGAAGTACTGCTTCGGAGACTTGTACTTTGGATGGGTTATGATTCTAATGATTGTCGCATCATGTGTGCCATTGATCTGGGGAATTTCGAGGTGTTAATAATGACTTCTACCACATAGGTATTTATTTATCGAAACGTTTGCATAATAATTCAATATGCACGCTCACTTCTACATAAGGGTCACATGGTAAGACTTGGTTTCATACGTACCACATCCTGAATGTTCTTGTCTCCCAGTCTTACAATTTTGGGTTTAACATCTGCAATAGTTGTATCCCGGTCGGATGCACTTGAGCAATGGGCAGCAGTCAGAACAAAGTTTGGGCTGATCAATGTACAACCACACATGAACTTCCACGTTCCAATAACCTCTTTCCATCCTATGGCACCCTAGTAATTAAAAAGTGATTAAGGAAAGCTACTATAGACAATCAGCGATTGATTTAAAGCTACTAATTTAATTTGTCAAGATAACGTTATAAATCTTACCATATTAGGATAGTCTCCCGAAAAAGTGTAGTGACCTCCAATGATGTAAGACGAGATTCCTCCTCTCGCTCTAAAGTTTTCACCTAAACAAGCACAAGTTTCTTTTAAATTGAATGGAAACTAAAAAGAGTCTGACAAAACTTAAAATGTTACAAAAATCGAACTTACACTCATTTTCCTGTTCTGCTTCGTCATCTCGAACTTTTAACTCCCAAATATAATCGAAACATTCTGAAATATAATTAAAATTTATTGTATGAAAACAGTAGATTAGAGGAACATCAACGTACGACACGAAAGAAATCAAATATCACTTTATCACTTACTGACTTCGCTGATCCGTCTACCAGGCGCCCTGAAGTCTGGCACAGGTGGTCTTTTAAACGGTGCGCAAGGATTGTAAGAAGGACTTTGCAAAAGTGTTGGAGCAGTCGGTCGAGTAGAGGATAGCTTAGGTAACAGAATTTGATGCCCAGATGAAAAAGGTTTCGGTGTAGATTTTGGTTTCCAATAAGGAAGATCAGTTGAAGTAAGAAGTTTCGAAGAAGTCGCTGTCGGTGATGGACTAGATGTTGTTACTAAGACAGTAGTTAGTTCAGGAGTCATGGTTTCTAGGCCTGGAGTTGTATTTGTCGTGGGAAGGGAAGGTGGTACAGTAGGTGGAACTATTGTGACTTTAGTCGGTGTAGGAGGTTCAGATCGTAAAACAGGAGGACGACTAAGCACAGGTGGTCCAGTTAACCTAAGAGGCGACCTATCTGGAATGAAAGGAGCATGTGGTTTTTTTGGTAGCTTCGTGTTAGCCCGTAACGGTAGCTTATGATGTTCTTCACTTTTGTGAGGCTGTAAGGCAATATTAAAAAATAATTTATTATGTCCCATTTATAAACTAAATTAAGATAAATAATCTGCTTGGGTGTAAAGAAATAAATTGAAATGAATTTTGTAAAATGTAGGATTAATTTACCTCAGAATCTTCAGCTAATTTTGATTCTCCAGTTGCAAAAACTGTAATGCGATTCAAAGAAGCACATTTAATTATTACAATAAGCACGTAAAAGTAACTATTGGAATACATAAAAACACCATATAAAAGTAAAATCAAGTTTATTTTTCAAAGTACTTACCTACAAGATAGAACACAAGAATTACACAAAAACATTTCATTTTACTTAGGTACGACACACGTTTATATTTACGGAACAAATAAAAATAAATGTAAACGACCATTACTGGCTCTAGAAAGAAATTAATTGAACTGTAATTAGCCAGTCAATGTAACAGTAAAACTATCTTAATTTTCGAATCAATTTAAAACTTTCTTAATTATTATTATTTAGATAAGAATATTTAATTACTAATGTCATTAGTGAAGTAATTGAATATTGAGATTAAAAATCCATTAAAATATATTTTAAATTAAATTGTGTTCTGAACAGAGAAAATCACACAAAGACAAAAACACCTATTAAAAAAAACCGTTCGTAAAAATTCGACGCAGACATAACATCTTCTTGCGCGAGGATGCGGGCGCACCCAATTTTATACTTAAAAGCAATACTGAAACAGTCGTTTATTTAGTGACGTCAAAAAAGTGCGCGAGGATTTTTCCACTTGGTGGAAACGGACCCAAATAAGTAGTTTTTACTGTCCCGGCCACACATTTCCCTCAATCCAGTCAAGGAAACTAGCTACTCTAGTATACACTCCTGGTAGTCCTGGCAAACCGCAGCCTATACCAAACGAAGTGATGCCGACCACATAGTTCATGCTGCCTTGTGTCTTAATTGGAAGAGGAATCTTCACTTGGAGAGGTCCACCGGAATCGCCCTAGGAAATGAGAAAATGGTTTAATAGATCCTTCCGTCTCTCGGATGGATCACGCAATACTTTCCGGAATAGTATAATCAGCCTATTATGTTCCCACTACTGGGACACACGGCCCTCTCTCTATCATAGAAAAATTCCGGAATATTCAAACATAAATGGCATAAAATAAATAATCAGTAAAATAAAGCCAAATACATGGAAATAAAATTCAGTTTTCTAAAATCTCTTTATAAGGTAGGCGAACAAAGAAAGGATTTCTCTGTCCAATAAGCAACTGATCTAATAAAAAATAAACATTTTGTTATGAACAGAACAGTTAAGAGTCACATAAACACCAGATTACCTGACAAGCATCCACTCCTCCTCTCAACTTGCCAGCACAGAGCTGATGATCCTTCAATCCACACCAGTTCCTGTTGCAAGACCTACTGAGTAGGTTATTACATTTAGTTGAGTCTATGATGTCTACTTCTGCCATTAGAAGTTCAGGGGATGTCTTCAGACTTCCTGTGAAATTAAATAAATCATCGTCATTTAGCCTAAAGACGTTCACTTTTAGGGTTTCCTTTAATCATCACCACAACACTTACTAAACTTTGATATCTAGGTAAGCAAAAACTGAGCAGAAGAATATTATGATAGATCTGCCTAGCTATTTCAACAACTATGTTGGGGTCAGCTTCCAGTCTAACCGGATGCAGCTTAATACCTGTACTGTACATGGAGTGACTGCCTATCTGACCTCCAAGAGCCTGGGTTACACTTACATACAGGATGTAAACAGACCCGACGTACATCAAACTAAGTAACTCTATGCAAAAATTATTGCTGGGAAACAACTTTTTTTTTTTGCTGAAAAATCACGTTTTACGATAAAACTGCTGATGGGTGCTTTGAATAGTAAAAGTCTAGTTACGTGGACCATTCCAGAACAAGACAATGATTGCAATGACGGGGAGAACAAGTGCAAGGTCTATTTACACCCTTTATATTATGCTAAAATCTTCATAAAAGCTTACCAGACTCCACAACACCCCAGCCTGTAACCGCAGCCTTCTCACTGAACATGCCAATATCATGCTTAGTCCACAAACAAGCAGGTTGTATGCTTGCAGAGAACAGTATCTCCAGGTCCAGTTTCATCAGAGCTATGTCAAAGTACTGCTTCGGAGACTTGTAGTTCGGGTGGACTATCACTTCAATGATGTTCACGTCATAAGCTGCGATGCCGTCTTTGTCCTAAAGAAGAGAAAGGCAGACGTTACATTTCTTTAACTATAGCTCCATAAAATGGTGATTTTATAATTCGCAAACACTAGTGCACTCTCAGTTCGAGTGGTCTCTCAAAATCCGATGTCAAAGTGGCAATCTGACATCATCAAGGAGAGATCAGTTTCAGGACCAGCGGCTTTACGTGCTTCCCGAGACACGGGAGTATCTCGCCACCAACTTTCCCAATAATTTAATCCCTGGGAATCGAACCGAAGACCCTACGCTCAGCCGTCCAATACACCAACGAGGATAGTAGTATCTATATTTATAGACTGTTTAAAACGTGTAACTGTGCCTAAACCAATCTTGTAAAATAAAATTAGCTTCGTTGTCTGGAGTAGTAGGCCCATCATACAGAACAACTTAAGAGAAATCAGTAAAATCATTCAATAAAATCAATCATTAAAAATGCAGTCTGGTCTTTTCCCCAAACTCAACTTTTTATGAATCTATAAATTTATTCCCTGCCTTAAAGCTGTGATAAATTTAATTCCAACATTGGAACTATAAAACTGAAGTATTCAGATAAGCTCTTACAAATTACTTTCCATCAAATAACGAATCCTATCAGAAATACGAATCATGAAGGCCTTTATGGGATGTAAACGTCCACTGATGGATGCCCATATGCTATCTATCTTAAAGTGATTATCAGCCTACGTTCCCACTGCTGGGATACAGGCCTCCTCTCTATGTGAGGAAATGGGCACCACACGGTCCAGTGGGGGTTAGATTCTCATCATTCTCCTGCCTTATCCCATCATCTACACAGCTGTTTCCTCAACGGACATTGCATAATCCAATTTGTCAAAACCCCTTACGGTAATTTTATTATCAAACTTAATTTAAAGGCTTTTTTTGACTTAATTGTCCCACTCCTGGGCCAAGGCCTCCCCTATTCTTTCTACTTTTCTCGAAGTTCCACCTCTTCTCGCTAATTAACGAGAAAGCCATCCAAGGCGTCCCGCCATCTTCTCCGCGGTCTGCCGCGACCCCGTCTAACTGTCAAATCACAAAAGATAATTAATGGCAAAAAATCGTAAGAGCAACTTACGTAGTCCAGAATTTTCCTCGAGCCTAGTCTGGCGATCTTAGGCACCGTATCTTCAATGGTGGTATCTAGTTGCGATGCCCTTGAGCAGTGAGCAGCCGTCAGCACAAACTTGGAGCTGATGAGACTACCGCCACACATGAACTTCCATGTGCCGATAACCAGCTTCCATCCAATGGCGGCCTAGTAGATTGAACATTATCACATATTATTTAAAAAAATATATACAAAACCGAGGCGCCTGGTCTACCCCATTATAGCAGCATTATTTTTTCAGTATACTTTTTACAGTGTGGTGCGAAGGACGGAGCTATACGTTCTAGATACCTCCATCTCCGTCCCACACTGAAGTAAGATTAAAATAATAATGCAATTTACATATGTATAAGAGGGTACATTCTGAAAGTTGACAACGCCGCATATTACTGTCAAATACGTTGCTGTTTTGATGAATTGTTTGAAACCCTGACTAGCTCTCAATAAGAAACTATCAACTAAAAGCATACGTATTTTAGGTAACCAAACTCAAACTCTTACCATGTTCGGAAACTCTCCTTGTTTGGTGGGATGACCTCCCACGATACCAGGTACGGGCATAATTTCACGGCCTGAAAATGGAAAATATATGGAAATTATTCATTGGAACCCTTCATTGCTTATCAAACGGTCTGTTACTGCGGAAATAATTATTATAATAGAAAGAATAATTTATTTCTATACACATAATTATTCCATTATAAAATCAAAAAGATAAATAGTAGCAGGTATTGGTCGAGGCTCTTGGCAATTAAGCGATTGACTGACACGACTATCGACACAATGATCGCTAAGTTTACGTCCCACATAACAACAACCTCGCGAGTCAAGTCAAGATACTTGATTTACTTGTCTTTCTCGGCTTCCACGAGGCTCTCATCATGCGGGACCGTTATGTCAGCAATCATTGCGCGCCGCTCTAAGCGTTCCACCACCACTCTATCAGCCTTACTGGCTACAATATTCATGTCAGTGATGATGAATGGATCCCAGTACAATGTGATATTGCCATTTACGAGAACTGGCCACCTATAAGTACGGAACTCCCGATTCCACAAGGTTGTATTTAGCAAGTTGCACACCAATTTTATTATTAACTTACACTTTTCAAGCTTTTTTTCTTTTTCATCTCGAAGTTTTACTTGCCAGATGTACTCGTAACATTCTGAAACATTCAAAATTATATTGCAATATTTATCAATAACATGGATAGTTTGAGAGAACCAATTACTTTTGTTATTTTTAATAACTATTAGTTGCTGTATAACAAACTTACGGCCATTTTCAAGAACTTACTAACAGGTAACGGAAGGAAGGACGACGGACGGGGGCATCTCTAACTGTTTGACATTTAGCTAACGGACCGTTAGAAACAAAACGTCACAGAAAATCTTTCTTTGATTTATCTATGAATCAAGTGACAGGTAGGTGACGCGGATAGGATATTTCAAGCTAACTTAGTTTATAGAAACACCGGTAGCTACAAGACGTAGGCATTAACTTATAGTTATACGTAAGTTATAGAAAACGTCCGTTAGTGGGCTTTGATATGGTTCATTTTGTTTGTACTGTTATTTTGTTGACGTTTGTGTACCAGGGACCGCAGAATTTGCATTGAAAAATGTCAAGTTAATTTAATAACTGGTTGTTTGTTCCTTAAAGGTCAACGGTCAACGCACACTTATAAGCACAGCTTATGCTGGTAACTATAGGTGAATCCATGTCACAAGGCTATTATTAGATTAGTTCACACCTGGTCACGAATGGTCATTAACATAATATCGTGATGTCACTCCGTGAACGTCTACATTATTGGGTATTTATTAATTGATGGGTAATTCCTATAAACACAATCTTAATCAACCAATATCGTTCCCACTGCTGGGACACAGGTCTCTTCTTTTTGAGAGGGAGGGTAGCGGCCTGTAATCCACCACGTCGGCCCAGTGCTGGTTTGTGGATGTCACATGACCATTTTGTAAGTAGGTACTAAAATGTTTTTTGGTTTTAGCAACAAGACGACATGTCGATTTTTGGTACAAGGTGTATCCTCATTGCTTTTTCTCGTGAAAACCGTAACTATACTTACTGACTTCGCTGATCCTTCTACCAGGAGCGCTGAAGTCTGGAACAGGTGGATTGTACGGTGCGCAGGGATCATTAGGATCCGTATCAGGAGCTTCATTAGGACCATCGATTTGTGGCAGAGGCGAAAGCAGTGGTAGTGGTGGAGGCTGAAACCAGGTATAATAATATAAAAAGCAATATGGATACTATAAATACTAGTAAGCAAGTTCGTCACTATAATTTCGCCCCTTTGCTGCCTACAGCAAATGTAGAGCATTTTTTGCAGTAATCATTTTTGATCCGGGTCGTAAGGCTACAAAAGTGGTAATTTCGACCTATAAATGTCTGTCTAGCCCAGGTTCCTTTTAGGTTTTATGTTTACTACACACATCAAAAATGTCTAGGGATCAAGCATTTTTATGCGGATTTCTTGAGATTGAGATGTGGCTTTGTAATAAATTTATGATGTTATAAATTAATATGGATCCTTTTTGGTGCATTTCATAATTTGAATCAGGAACTCTCAATCAAATTCGAGTAAAAGATGAAAATAAGCTGTCAATATTTTCCCTATAAAAACATACAACGCATTGAAGACATTATTAGTGCTACTGTTTCCCTACTACTGATTAAAACCAACGTTATTATGGAGCGGCGACGTCATTTAAGCAGGGAAGAAATGCTCAGAGCCGTGGGAATGATAGAAGCTGGTTCCCGGCAACGTACTGTAGCTTTAGCTCTGAATACAAGTCAGAGTGTTATCAGTCGACTTTGGACACGTTACCGAAGCACTGGTACCGTGGCTGAGCGCCATGGAGGACGGTATCGCTGCACCACACGGAGACAAGACCGATACATTCAAATCTTAACTCGAAGAGCTCCAACAATAACCGCCATGATGTTAGCCGTGAGGCTTCATCACTCTTCAGGGAACTTAATTAGCGACCAAACAGTCAGAAACCGCTTGCATGAAGTGAACCTTCATTCCCGAAGACCGCTACGGGTACCACCTATAGCAATGCACAATCGTAGGATTCGATATCAATGGGCTCTTGAACACAGAAATTGGGCAGAAGAACAATGGCGTTTCGTGTGCTTTTCTGATGAGTCTCGTTTTGGAATGAGACCGGATACAAGACGTATACGACACTGGAGAACCCCTGGACGCCAACAGCGATTAAAATCCTGCCAGGAAGTCCATCCTTATAGTGGTGGAACCATCATGGTATGGGCGGGTATTTGGATCGGCGGAAGAACTGAGTTGATTTGGATCAGAGGCAACCTCAACGCTCAAATTTATGCTGAGACGATTGTATCAGACGTCATCGTTCCTCTACAAGTGCAAATCGGTCCCTTATTTCAGTTAATGCATGATAATGCACGACCGCACACCGCAAGAGTTGTAAGACAGACTCTCGCCGCAGCTAACATCAATGTCCTGCCCTGGCCTGCTCAGTCGCCAGACTTGAACCCGATTGAGCATGCATGGGATATGCTACAGAGAAGAGCTCTGCCGAATATGGAGGGTATCCAGTCGCAAGAAGACCTTTTTTTGTTGTTGCAACGAACATGGGCGGCCATTCCACAGCGTGATTTGGATGAACTCATTTTGAGTATGCCAAACCGATGTTCTTGTGTTGTTAGTGTTCGCGGTAGAAACACGGATTATTAATTGTTTAAGTTACCCAATAAAATTTTAAAGAAAACTGTTCTTTCAGTCTTTTTTTCGAACTTTAATGTTAGTGGTTCAAATGTCAAAAATCCCTTTATTAGGAAAATGGCAAATTTCTTTATTAATGCAAAGGTGACTTGGTTTATCGTTACTGTGACAAACGAAAACACTTTATTTGATGAATCCTTAAAGAAAATTTTAATTAATATCAATCAGGAGAAAAGTTATTGCAAAAATATATGTTGATCCCTAGATACTTTTGATGTGTGTATTTATACCTAACTAGCTTTTACAGTCAGCTTCGCCCACATGGAAGTCGGTAATTATCCCTCGGTTATGTGGTACAGGGATAAAAATAATCCTATGGCCTAAACCAGGTCAAAGCTTCATTTAACGGTCCCAGTAAAGTACCAGAGGAATGCCGAAGGATTATGAGGCCCACCGCTGATGCGACGACCGCAACCACTCTGAAAAAGTGTACCGAAGAAGAAGAATACCTAATACAAGTCATAATCTGTCATGACCTGTTAACAGGTCACTAAGTTTATTATTTGTGATTATGTTTGTAAGATTGGTTCTTTTAGCGTTTAGCAGAAATTGTACTCAATTGAGTTAGCACTAAAACAAAAGTATTATTTACCTGCAAATTTGTTGTCTCATTCTGTTGCCCGGTTGACACTTGAATCGATAACACTGTAATAGATTACGTACACAAATTAATCATCGCCACAAAAATTGTCACCTAAATTTTTTCTCACTAACAAGATTCAAATTTACTTAATAATAATTGCTTACTTATTAAACATAGTTTTAAAATCGCAGATTTACACTTCATCGCACGCATTTTTACACAAAAAGGTAATATTGTATTTATATTTTTTGCATATAAATACTACGTGTACCTATGTCTCTAACCGACTCACATATGACTGAGAAATATACAAACGACTAAACCTGTCCAGAACGAAATAAATTCATCTAGTTTACTCGCCATTGTCATTTTTATGACTATTACTGATCATTAATTCTCCTAATACACTCATGCATTAACTGTGAATCAATGTAACTTTAATGAAAGTATTGGAATTTTAATATGACGTATAATTCTTTGTTTTAGGTTTTAATTTTTTGAGAGAAATGATAACCATAATCACTAACTAATTGAATTAGTACTTAATGATTAATTAACTAACAGAACAATTAGTAGCTCAATTATGACACCGCAGACATTTATAGATAGTTTTATATCGTTAAATAGATAGGTTTTATGTTTATGGCACCTTGACAACTTGACTCTGAGGCATTGATCAATTCTCAATCATTTTATAATCCTTCCGAGTCAAGTTTCATTATAAACCATCGACCCGCCCCGGTTTTTCACGGGTGCAATGTAGCTTATACATATAAACCTTGCTCGCTCTTAAATTACTCTATCTATTGCTGAAAACTGCATTGAAATCTGTACTGCGTAGTTTAAAAGATCTAAGCATACAGACAGCGGGAGCGACTTTGTTTTATACTTTGTAAAAATTGAGATGTAAATGACTGGCACGAAGTATAGAATTATCTTCTTTCTTTATTTTACATACAAATGCACCCGCTATGATTCTTAAATACTCATTTTGCTTTGTCTACTTCAAAATCCAAAATAATAGGGTAGATGACAAAAAAAATCTAATAAGTCCGTCAGATACATTTCCAAAAAATATTGGAACCAAATTTTTGATTTTTTTACGTAAACAAAAATGAAGACGATACAGTGCGTCGAAAACTCGTGTGACTTCACATTTGAGTACATGTTTACTCAAATGTGACGTTACAAGCCCCCACTCATGATCGTTGACACGTTTTATCTTCGTCATTTTTTATAATTTGATAAAACAAAAAACACGTATCCAATATTCTACGTTTCTAATAATATAACTGACGGACTAAACAGAATCATATTGTTTTTAGTCAGTCATCATACCTATTGTACATCCAAAGGTTTTCTGGCAGAGATTGAGCAACAAAAGCCCTCGCTGCAAGCTTCACCACGACATTGATTAAAGGCCCACAGGTTTATTATTTTAACATACATGCATACACAAGCTCGCTCCTTTTCCCATGGCGGTAGATAGAAACCTGTCAGTTTCTGTGACTCGAAATATGAGATACCATCCAAAATCAAATATCTGCAGACTCATAAAAAACCTACACTCACTTTTTTCTCACTCCGCACCCCATAAAAACAAGCGAATATAAAATAAGACGATGCACACACCACGCCGCGTTGTACCGAAACCGACCCACGAGAATTATTCCTCAATCGGTACCGGAATGAATAACTTACAGACTTGCCTCATCAAATATAGATTCCCGTTTTTCTCCTTTCGCCTCCTGCCTTGGATTCGACGCATTTTTGACTGCAACCAACTCGGAAACTTCCTCATTGGTTACTTATTTGTTGCTTAGATTTCAAAGGGAATAAAAGGTAGCTTTCAACTTGTTTGATTGGGGTCATGTGTGGAAATTGGGGCTCCGTAGCTAGTTTATCGGCAAGAACTCTAATAAATTCTTTTGGTATGGTCGAACAAGCTATTTTGTTTACAGTTTAACCAACAAATTACATTGTAAAATGTAAACCAAAATATCTTGTTCGACCGTACGTAGGTCGGTCAGTACCACGTACCGACATATCAAGAAAGAAAACTGTATGGACTACTTCATGGTTGTGATTTAAAGCTTTATTTCAAATCCTGGGCAGGAATACTCGTAAGCCCATCATCTGCATAACCTTTTTTACCAACTATATTAGGATCGGCTTCCAGTCTAACCGGATGCAGCTGAATACCAGTATTTTACATGGAGTGAACAGCCTGTCTGAGCTCCACCACCCAGTACAGGGTATTGGTACCCCATGATAAGATGATAAGATTGGTTGTCAGACTTTCGGGGCACGTAACGATTATTAAAACGACGGCCTTTTACGATTATTAAAGATCCACAAATGACAGACTAAGCTTGCTGAATCTGACAGACAGTTCAGCACATTATCTACCAGAGTCCGCAGTTTTGTCTTAGCTGGTTGAGGAGAAGAAAAGCATGATGGTGTATTGACATTGACATTTTTTTAGTTTATTCGAAGTCCAGTTGAGAAGCGCGAACCAAATCATCCAGCTGTCACCTCCGTAAGCAACAGTGTCCAAAAAATAAGTAGAATATCAACAACAAATACCTATATTAATCCAATATTTCTCGCAAACCGTCCGAGGTTTATTCGTCAGGACGTGGCCATCTTGGGGGCCGACAATTCGAACGCGGCCCGAAAGTGGCCCGCGTGTATGAAAACAAACGGCCGCTACGTGTTTTGCTTGCTGTTGATGATGTATGAAAATGGAAAACAATGGAACTGTAGATATGGTTTTTTTTAATGTATTTAGAGACAAAAATGTTCGTCATGTATAATTGGCTAAAGTTTATGTAGTTATGTGAATGTTCTAAAATTGTATCAAATCATGATCACTGTATAATACATATTATCCAAGTGGAACTTCAACTAACCCAGGTAGCCCGTAATAAGGATTTTTATGATAAGCAGCAGATAGCATAAAAAACATCGTGAAGAAACCGGCATGTCCTAGAACCAAAACTTCGAAGACGTGTGACATCTATCAATCCGCACTGGGCCCGCGTGGTGGATTATAGACCATTCCCTCTCATTGAGAGGAGGCCGTGTCCCAGCAGTGGGAACATTATAGGCTGAATATGATGATGATGAGGCTAATTATCAAATATTATAAATAATATTATTAAATATACCCACATACACAAACACACCCGCCTATGTCCATGCATGTGTGTATGTTTATGACCTCAGAACGCCCGCCCTTGGCCACTTCCCTAGATACAACCTAGTGTTTTGAGAACAAGTGGCAGTGTCAGAAAACCCCTGACAAAAACCTCTTTTGAACAATCCTAACAAAAACACCAGCTTGTCTTCTATTTCGAATTCGGGTAAATTCATTCTTCTGTCAACTTATTCAATACCTCATCCACCATAGCGACACGATCTAAGGCTCGTTCACAAGTAAGCAAGCACAGTTGATCTGCCGCAAAGCCAGCTTGTTTAGACCATTGCATGTGTAACTAGCTTTATAACCCTCACCCTCCCTCATCTCGTATTCAAGGAATACGCAGAGACGACTAGAAAAAAATAGAAAGTTACGTATGTACTGCGTTGTCTTGTTAAATTACGTGCTTGTCTTTGTGGAGAACCTTCTGTCGTAAGTATATAAAAGGTACGATTCTGTAAGCTATACCGCGATCGCAGAGATAGTATTTCTGGAGTAATTTATTTCATCACCACTGCTCTCGAAATGTTGCTGCGTTTGAAGGAAAACATCCTGAGTAAACCATCATAATCATGTTCTAGAACCTGAATAGGCATGTAGACAGTATCAAAAAATTGCAAATCTATTTCATCAATCCAATGAATGCAATAAAAATGCTGAACTGCCACAGTGTGCAACGTGCTTGCGTTTTAAAAAACCGAGCAACCACAAAACAGGCGATCTAGAGTGCCCCGCTAAGAAAATAGCTGAGGCAAGATATGTCAATTCCATTGATTATAATGACGCGTGAGAACGCCGTTTTATTTAATAAGTTCTGTTTATTAATTTGTGTTCTACTTAGTTTACTCTTGAGCGTATTGACCTTTATGTACCTACTAATTGTCGCACTTACTGTAATTTTAGTATATTTTACATTTTAGTGACATAGTATATATATTTTTCTCAGTAGACACAAAAGTAAACGTGCCCTGGATTTTTTGTATCATGCTTCATTGCAAAAATAATAGAATGTTGCAGAGAAGTTGCTAAACAAACTGTTTTTTCTTACTTTGAATAGACCCATAATAATTATGTACCTAGCATATATATAGATAAGTTATTTACTAGTTGTTTAAGGAATCTTAGATAATATTTATGTATAAGCGCTTGAGTGAGTTACCTGAGATACAGGTTTATTCCTAGTTCAGGTAGAATCCAATTATTGTATACCTATAGTTTTAAAGGCTTTAATGTAATATTTTTGTATTTCAATAAAGAATTTCAATTTCAATTTCATTTAGTCCGTCAGTTAGAGTATTGGAAATTAATGGACACATATTTTTTGTTTTTGTGAATCAATGAAAATTGACAAAGATAAAACGCAACAAAACTCGGGAGTGGGGGCTCGTGACGTCAGAACTAGCTAAAAATTATACCTAGGCGTGACGTATTGAGAATTTTAAAAGCGTCATATCTTCGTCAAGTTTGGTTTACGTGACAAAAGAAAAAACACGGGTCAAATATTTTTTGATAATCTAACTGACGGACTAATTAGTTTTTTTTTGTCGTCTCGCCTATTCGAACAAAAGCACAAACTCCCAAACAACACTGGGCCCGCGTGGTGGATAATAGCCCATTCCCTCTCATAGAGTAACTGTAAAAGAGTTATCGTCACCAATGGACCCACAGAGGCATCGCAGATACATTGCCATCCCAGAAACAAAGGTAGCTACACCACAGTGTTTCATAGACCCAGTTTACGTCGACGACAGTAAAAACAAGAACTAAAGTACGTATTTTCCATTGATTACCGATTGATTAAAGCAATAAACTTACTGAAACCACCACTTGATGCGCAGTAAACCTTAAACTTACTAACTTTCACTTTATCTCAGCTCATTAAAATTGGACCCAATAAAACCGTCCCACCTGAAAGTTCCTTATTGCTAATTAAATAAGGGTGGTAATGGCGCAAGAAATAAAACAGTGAGGTTGAATGCGAGTAAAACAATGATGCTGAAACTTCCGTAGCAGGATCAGAATAAGTTTTTTCTAATTAGAATCCGATGAATTGGCCCTTTCCCGGGCGCGTCTCGATTGGACTGCCGAAGTAATTAGTGACTCCGTTTTCTAATGAAATTCTGGGGATGCTGGCTGCCATTCTTTCACGTTTTACATATTGGGGCTTGATGAGATTGTTCCATAGTTTCTTTTTAAACCTTCTCTGTCTTTATTTCAGAGTTGAAGAGGGATTTGTTTTGGAGTACAATGATAGAAGATTGAATTGTGAATTCTTAGTAGGAATGAATGGATACTTTGCCTCGGGCTCCTGGTGAAAATCTTTTTTACTGGTTAGGTTTTTACTGTGCCTGCTATAGTAGCCATTCGTATAGTATTCGCATTATTCCATATTACAACCCCATTCACGGCCGCCTAATGCGACTTACGCCCAGCAACACACGACCACGTCATTTGATTTCTTCACGTGAGTACCGTGGCTCCTCAATTCGCGGCAGATTGCGGGCGGTGGCATGTTCTCACAACTTATTTCATTTGATCCGCAGTTGCTGCTACAAAACACGTATCACTTGCGTGTAGCTCGTGGCCAATAGGCGAGACGACAAAAAAAAACTAATTAGTCCGTCAGTTAGATTATCAAAAAATATTTGACCCGTGTTTTTACTTTTGTTACGTAAACCAAAATTGACGAAGATATGACGCTTTTAAAATTCTCAATACGTCACGCCGTGCTATAGTTTTTAGTGCGTTGTGACGTCACGAGCCCCCACTCCCGAGTTTTGATGCGTTTTATCTTTGTCAATATTCATTGATTTACAAAAACAAAAAATACGTGTCCATTAATTTCCAATACTCTAACGACGGACTAAATAGATTTGGAATTTTTTGATACTGTCGTCATGCCTATTGGCAAGAGACGATGAGCGCATTTTCAATGACCTTTTAACTTTTCAAAAACGATAAGCCGATATTAACATAACATAACATCACGCCTGTAATTTATAAATATGTTATGTTTAAACCGTTTTTTGTGCATGTGGTGTTAACCTGTAATTAATTGTTGCACTTGTAAATGTTACTCTAGTCACTAAGTCAGAAATGTACATAGTGTAAACAATTGTTGGTTAACCTAAATAAATAAATAAATAATCCCCAAAGGGTTAGGCAGAGGTGTACCTAATAGTACACGTACATTTCACCAGTTATATTTAAGTCCCATGTAATAGCCGGGCGCAATTCCCGACTCCGTGACTGCTACTGAGAAATTCCTAATGGAAAAACCCAATATCTCTTTGCCCGACCCGAGATTAGAACCCAGAACTTCTTGCTCAGCAGTCGTGCTTGCGATCACTAGACACTATAATTATTATAAACAAATACGATGTGTTTTGAATAAGAATTGGAGAGGGCATAATGTTAGTTCAATAACAAATAATAGGACAGTTATAGGTTGTTCTTGGATATTTATCTGTGTCGAATGGCGGAGGAATACTAATGACATTTGGCGCATGCGGTGTGCACGTGCGCGTACCGAAACGTTGCGTAGTTTTGTTAAAGAAGTACAGAATAGACTAAACCGTAGAGTACCTAGTTTGAGGACTGGGTGTTTCTTTCACATAACGTATGAAAAACCAGCCTTCCAGGAGATCAAAAATTAAGATTTTCAATTTCAGTTTACAATAAAATATACACCATGTGTTTGCCTCTGAAGCGGACTGAAAATCGTTCTTTTGTTAAACTAGACTGACTTGTAACATACACATGACAATTTTGTAACGGAGGATCCGTTCCAAAATTTTCAAGTGTATGTTTGATTGAAACAAAAAAAAAAGCTTCTTGTTCCAGGCATGAACTATGCAATCCAGATCCATGCCGTCGGACATAATATCTACCTCGCCTTTCTGATAGTGAAAATGGATTGACGATTGCCGCTACCTATATGCATGCCTATAGTAAACAGCACATGCAATACAACGCACGGTTGATATGTGTATAGGTAGACCAGACCATCGTCAAAGACACTGACGTCAGCACGACATGCCAAGATGTTTGATGAGGTCATGTCATAATCAAGTTGTATGGTAGGTGTATAGTGGTCTGGTACGCAGGCTCTGATGGCTTTAAACCTGAATCCTGAGTACTGAGAATTCATCTAGATACCTATAGCTTGCTTGAAAGTATGATTTGAATTAATTGGGTAAATAATAAATGATAAAATTACAAAATCTCTAATATTTACAAGACATAACAACTGAATCTATAATTTTATTCGATATAACGATCAATATAATAAACGATTGATATAATTATAAAGTTACTATTTTTTTATAAGGATAACCTACATTGAATATTACATTTTTCGATATACCACTCGAAAGACATAAAACTTATTTAGTCTAATATGATAAAACGCGTGGGTTTTTATTTCCCTGTCAAAACATGCAAACAAGCATACACCATGCATGTGATAGAATATTTGTTATTTAAGGTATATCATAAGTATAAGTAGCTTGACTTTAAAGAACCAATATCATATATATAAATATTTATTTATTTATATATTTTTTCAAGACGTTGCCATCACTATTTAATCTACGTTAAGTTTTACATAAAATAGGTGGGTAACGTATAAAGAATAAGACGCTACGTAACAAGTATCATAATATTTATTTTGTAGTACAGACACTTAGACAAGTGTCTTGTATGTAATTTTAACACATTAAGAGAATAACAAAATCAAATAAAATAAATTATTATGTACTTAACTTTTATTAGGTATCCAACACAATTTCTCCAACACACTATCGATCACTTGATACACTAAGATTATTTTTCAAGGTCCGCACAGCTCGACAGTCGAACAAGAAGTGCCGCCACACTGGACGGTCACCCTTTTTAAAGCATCGGTTTTCGTAAACAAGGTGGGGCGATCAGGTGACGAAATAGCTCAACAACTGTATTAAATAAAACGTTAAAACACTTCAATATTTAAAAAAATGCTATTAAATAATTCTTAAATTAAATAATTGAACCGTCTAATGGTATAAAATACATTATAGCTTTTATTTGTAATTGTTTACAATAAATTCAATAAATCGTATCTTTTATCTAATCGGATTTTAAGTTCCTGTCATTTCATAATTTACAAAAATAGACATTAAGACGTTTTGTTAAACTGAAATACATCAAATATTCACCAAAAATAGTTATCAGTTTGAAAATAATCTATCACGGCCATACTGAACTGTGCTTCGCTCTCGAAGTACAAGCCTCAAAAAAAAAACAAAGATCATGTCATAGGTCAATAGTAATAAGTTAGTTATAGCCCCTGACCTTCACATGTTAGGGCTCCCACCTGCTGTACGTGAGATCCAGACTAACACCAGCATCAGTGACCGTCCAGCAGTAAGTAATAATTAAGTCTCTGACCTTTGCATGTTAGGGCTCTCACCTGCTGTACATGAGATCCAGTCTAACACCTAGCGCCAGGACTGTCCAGCAGTAAGTCATGTCATGTCAACAGTCATAAATAATAATATAACCCTAAGCTAATAAACATAAGTCGTTAGTGATATGTCTCTGACCTTTGCATGTTAGGGCTCCCACCTGCTGTACATGAGATCCAGACTAACACCTAGCGCCAGGACTGTCCAGCAGTAAGTCATGTCATGTCAACGGTCATAAATGATTATATAACCCTAAGCTAATAAACATAAGTCGTTAGTCATATGTCTCTGACCTTTGCATGTTAGGGCTCCCACCTGCTGTACATGGGATCCAGACTAACACCTAGCGTCAGGACTGTCCAGCAGTAAATGTCATAAGTCAGTTGTCATAAATAGATAAGCCTAAGTCACAAGTCATTGTTTTCATTATTCAACTGTTTTAAATCTCATTTATAAATCACTATAAATCCTCATTAGAGTAACTACTCAATAGTGGGTTTGTATTATCTTAATATACCTGGTTCACTCGACCCATTTGAGCAAAATTCCAAAGAAATAATTAAAAAGAAAATCTCTTTATTTCAATTTTATTACATTCAAAATCACAGACAGCAAACAGTTTTCTTTTAAACAATGAAGTAAAAGATAAATAATACTAAACAATCAATGTTGTATTTGACGACCAATTTGTTTAACAATATTGTTTGCTTAAATACTTATTATGCTAGATTATACATAATACATAAATGGATAGGTTAAGAACAAAAATTTACTAAAGTAAAAGTAATCTATCACGGCCAACCACCGTTGTTTATATCTTCGAAAGCAACGTTTTGATCTATCCATTCACCAGGCCAATACCTTATTTTCTCTTTGGCGACAATAACATTTCTTAGATTACCATGACCCCTTAAAGAGAACCTGTCATTTGGTAGTATTTCAATGATTTCATACGGGCCTTTGAATTTAGGACCCAACTTATCATGGCGTCTATGTTCCTGACTAATGTAAACTATGTCCCCAAGATTGTATGTTTTGTTGGTTCGTCTGGTAGTATCAAAACGTTCCTTAAATTTATTTGCAACGTCTGTAAGACGTTGCTGAGCTAATTCACGATCGGCTTGCATATTAATTATTGGCTGTGTTGATTCATCTACAACATCAGCCAATCGAGCCTGTACAGAAGGAAGATATCCTTCTCTGCCTATTAACAGTCTAATTGGCGAAAACCCAGTGCTTTTTTGAAATGTCGTGTTAAGGGACTGTTGCACCTTCCAAAGTACGTTTGGCCATTCTGGAAGATCACTAACGGTTGTTGTCAACATATTTGTTACCGTGGCTACGTATCTCTCTACCTGCCCATTACCACGAGGAGTACCGGTAAATATCATATGATGTTCGATTCTCATTTCTTGGAAGAGACTCTGTACATGATTAGAGGTAAAGTTTGTACCTCTATCAGTGACTACAAGACTTGGGGGTACCAAAAAGCGTAATATTCTCCCTTAATACAAACAGTAATTCCTGGCCGTTTAAGGTTTTAAGGGGTCTAAGCAAACAAAATTTTGTAAAACCGTCTATTATTAATAAGATGTATTTGTACCCTTCGATCGATTGTCTGAAGGGTCCGGTGCAATCCAGATGCAGTGTGTGAAATGGAACCGATTTCTGAATTGGATGCAGCATACCTTGCTTTGGCCCAGAGTGACTTTTTCGCGAAGTACAAATCAAACAATGTGTAATATATTTCTTTGTGAATGCTGCCATACCGGGAAACCAAAAATTATCTTTTATTTTATTAAGGGTCTTTTCATAACCCACGTGACAGTTGTCATCGTGATAAAGACGCAATAAACTAAGTCTAACCTCTGGGAACATACAATTTTGGCACTGCATCAAGACAAACTTTATAGTGAAGCAAGTTGTTAATTATTATGTATTGATTGGGATCCACCTCGCCGATCTGTACTTTATTTATTATATCTTGGGTTTCATTGTCACCTCGTTGTGCAACCTCTAGCCATGACGGTGGATTATTTGCGTCATTAATAACATTAACTACCAAAGCAGCCACTGTTGCAAGTTTACTAGGATTACGGCTAAGATAATCCACATGTCCTACATATTTTCCCTTTTTATAAACTATTTCAAATTGAAAATCTTGCATATAGGTCCACCATCTGGCGACACGAGGTGACAAATCCCTTTTATTCATAGTTGGTTTAATGGCATTGCAGTCTGTAATAATTGTGAAGCGGATACCCAGTAAATACACTCTAAAATGTTGAAGAGCATTATAAATTGCCAGGGTCTCTAGATCATAGGAGCAATACCTTGATTCAGCAGGGGAAGTGCGTTTGCTAAAATATGCTACAACCTTATTCTGACCTTTTACTTTTTGCATCAGGTTAGCACCGTATCCCAATGAACTTGCATCAGTGTGCAATTCAGTTATTAAATTCGGGTCGAATATAGTTAACAAAGGTTTATTTATCAAATGTTTTATAACATAATCTCTAGCTTCCTCCTGCTCTTGTCCCCATTCCCATTTTTGGTTAGTCTTAGTGAGTTTTGATAGACAAGAAGTTCGTGAAGCGAACTCTGGAATAAACCTTCTAAAATAGCTTGCCAGACCCATGAACTGACGGACCTCCCTTACGGTAGTAGGAGTGGGGGAATTAGTGAGGGCAGACACTTTACTACCGCTCGGCCTTACACCTTCCTCAGAAATGTGCCTACCCAAATACTCTATTTCTTTAACAAAGAACGGCATACAATTAACGAACCGGCAGATTTATCAAAATGTAACGGCAAAAAAAAACACTTTTGATTTCCAAAATTAGTAAATGATCACCAAAATTAATCACCATTTTCTTTAGTGGTAGATTTACTGACAGCCCGCTGTTTAAAGTAACAAACCGACTCAACATGACCGGCCTTCTTACAGTACGTACACTGAATAGGCTTGGTTGGAGGAGCAGCATCAGCACTTGTATCTACGGTCGCGGGACCTTGACGAGCTTCAAGATTTTTAAATTTGTAGCACTGACTTTTAATATGACCCGGCTTTTTACAGAACAAACAACGTTTTTCCTGAGAGTCGTCAGATTTGAATTGTTTGCTAGGTGGTTCACCGTCTCGTTTGTCAGTAGATTTACCAGCTGTATCGATTGGACGCTTTCTCGAAATTTTTACATACGTTGTAAAAAGAGAGATTAATTCGGCAGTAGTTTTCACACAACTATTGTAAGAAGCCATTTTAACATTCACGTCGTGTATACCCCCACAAACAAGCTCGAGTAATTGTTGTTCGGTGAAAGAAATTTTAGTATTTTTAAGTAACCTTAATTTTTCTCTGGCATATTCACAGTATGAATCTGACGATTCTGAGGTAAGTAGTACAGCCTTGGTAAGTTTTTCGGTCAAATTTCGTTTTTCTGGATACAGATCCTTAAGGGTCGTTCGAATATTTTCCCACGATCTTCCTTCCTCGGGTTCCCAAGTCTCGTACCACAATAAAGCAGAGCCCTTTAGGGCCTTACCTGCTTTCGCCACTGTCGTGATGCTGCTCCACTCAAGGTCCTTTGCAATTGAATCAATGGTGGTGCACCAGTTTTCGGCACCGTTATCATTCTTTGCAGGATCAAATGGTGGCAGCACGACATCGTCCCCTCGTTGTTTCACGGCTACTGCATCGCGTATGGCTTTTAGCAGGCCTTCTACTGTTGCCAGATCCATCACAAGTCACGCTCACAATCCCTGTAACATAAACAAATATTAGTAGGTGGTATGTCAGGTTCGAATCCCACTTCTGATAGAATATTTGTTATTTAAGGTATATCATAAGTATAAGTAGCTTGACTTTAAAGAACCAATATCATATATATAAATATTTATTTATTTATATATTTTTTCAAGACGTTGCCATCACTATTTAATCTACGTTAAGTTTTACATAAAATAGGTGGGTAAGGTATAAAGAATAAGACGCTACGTAACAAGTATCATAATATTTATTTTGTAGTACAGACACTTAGACAAGTGTCTTGTATGTAATTTTAACACATTAAGAGAATAACAAAATCAAATAAAATAAATTATTATGTACTTAACTTTTATTAGGTATCCAACACAATTTCTCCAACACACTATCGATCACTTGATACACTACGATTATTTTTCAAGGTCCGCACAGCTCGACAGTCGAACAAGAAGTGCCGCCACACTGGACGGTCACCCTTTTTAAAGCATCGGTTTTCGTAAACAAGGTGGGGCGATCAGGTGACGACATAGCTCAACAACTGTATTAAATAAAACGTTAAAACACTTCAATATTTAAAAAAATGCTATTAAATAATTCTTAAATTAAATAATTGAACCGTCTAATGGTATAAAATACATTATAGCTTTTATTTGTAATTGTTTACAATAAATTCAATAAATCGTATCTTTTATCTAATCGGATTTTAAGTTCCTGTCATTTCATAATTTACAAAAATAGACATTAAGACGTTTTGTTAAACTGAAATACATCAAATATTCACCAAAAATAGTTATCAGTTTGAAAATAATCTATCACATGCAGCAGGCATTCAAACAAGCATACACCATACATGCAGCATGCAAGCAAGCATGCAGCATGCAAGCAAGCATGCAGCATGCAAGCAAGCATGCGGGAAGCAGCAGGCATGGTGTCTGTCACGGCTCCGGCGCTGCGGGGCTCCGGCGATCCCATGCGAGCTTATCGTCACACGTTTCTGTCACGCTTTTCGATTAAATAAACGTTATATCAATATTATATATTTTAAACGATAGGCCTAATAATTTTCGATTAAATAAACGTTATATCCAATAACGTTATACGAAATAAGTTTTAGAGTATATAAATGTTATATCTAAAGAAATTATATCAACAGTTGGTATAACTCACGTTTATTATACAGGGTGTGGCGTAAGTAGTGGTCCACCGTTCAGGATTCGATGAACCGGATAATTAACTATAACAATTAAAAATTTAAACCATTTATACCCAATGGTTCCGAAAATATTTCCTTTTTGTCTTTTATTTACGAAATTTCTACCTTTTATTACAAATTTGGTTGTAGTTTCAACAAAAGTCATTATTCTTTCATTTGACTTCTGTTAATTACTGCTGAATACTAGAGCTACCATGACAAATTATGATTTTTTAGTAATAATTAATAAAAAGTATTAGTATATTAGTATTAGTTTAGATTAAAAATGCACCAGTTAACATTTAGGTAACAAATATAATTTGAAAACCTCACAAAATCGAAGACATTGTTACATTTCCAACCAACACTCGACCCACGTGGTGGATTATTGCCCACAGACAGAAGACCCTTGTCCCAGCTGTGGGAAAGTTAAAGGCTGATTAAGAATACGTATATGATTTCCACATCTACGTTACTGGTTAGTGGAGTTATTCCATTTGTCAAGCACGTGTAGTGTGGGCCTCATGCCTGTGTGTATACACCTATCCACACACGATCGACATTTATAAAATCCGTTGCTTGTGCACAGCTCCCATATGAACTCGGTTCAATTCAAATGTAACAAATATCAATAGCATGCGATGTGAACCTCATTACCAGTCGAGTGCCACAACACACACGCTGTGCCACCTGACAAATATGTAGCGGGGTATTGAGATAGGAGCTGAAAGCGAACAACTATTTATTTAACACTTTAAGCATAAAGTACAGTGGCGTACTTATTGCCGTAGGCATTTGCTACCAGTCAACCTTTAAGTGATGCAGAGACAAACAGTGGTAGGTGTATATCCGAAAATCATCATCATCTGCCTAGCCTTTTCCCAGCTATGTTGGAGTCGGTTTCCAGTCTAACCGAATGCAGCTGAAATACCAGTATTTTACATGGAGCAACTGCCTATCTGATTTAAACAACCCAGTTAGTACTGGGTAATACGATATCCCTTAGTAAAACTGGTTGTCAGATTGATTGGGCCGCTGTCTACCTGTAACGACTGTCAAAGATTGTAACGTTACATTTTCCTGGTAGGAGCCAAAAAACTGTAAGGTCACACTGAGCACTCACCTACCTAACTTTCAGTCTGGAGGGGAGCACTGTTAAAAGAAATAGTCAAGGGGACGAGTTATAAGAATTTATTATTAAGAAATAACCTAGGGCCTACCTATTCGGAGCTAGAAGTTAACTAAACCCTCACTAGGCCAGAGAAGCTGGTGAATGAAAATTAATATGAACGTGAGATGAACTGGAGAAAGGCGGGCCTCTGGGCTGTAGTAGTGGCCGAGGGATGTCAGGCTTCAGTCTTCCTTCAGTGATACTGGTCGAGGTACATCAGGCTTCGTCCTAAATCAGTAAAACTGGTCGAGGTGGCGGAGGCCGTCAATCTTCCTCTCGGAGGGCCGGAGGACGTCAGTTTTCTTTCTGCTGAGCCGGAAGACGTCAGTTTACTCAGATCGTAAGGGAGGATGGAGGGTCGTCACTCCTATAGCCTGGGCAACAGATGCTAAGACATGGCACAGGTACGCGTTAACTTATAAATCACAGTAGAGGGAAACTTCCTCTGGTCACTCTTATGACATTCAAGTCTTGTGATGCCTTTCATCTCCAGACGTAGACTGAAAATTCCACCACCTGGCTCCTGTCATCTCCAGATGATTGACATTTTATAATTTGGAAAGAATTTCTACATCATAATAAAAAGAAAAGATAATGAGGTCGATGTGATTTACCTATACGACCTACAACTAGCTCCAGCAATAAATTAAAAATAAAACTAGGCCTGTCACTAACTGACATTACATTAAAGGTAAACAAAGATTCAAGAGAGATAAAAATGTTCAGAAAAACTTAAATAACATGAATTATAAGGTAAAAAGAAAAATAAATTTGTTATTTTTGTTTAGTATTTTTTGAGTGAAAGAGTACCAAACATCCATCCGTCCTCACAAACTTTCGCGTTTTTTATTAGTAAGGAATAAGATGAAGACGCCATACGTTGACCCACATCCCCTAATCACAGACACTACCTCAGAAAAATACGCATTTTAGGACTGTTCACAATTGCTATTTCGACACGTATTAATTTACAACATGACAAACCAATAAATCTATTGTTTTCGCTCTCCTGACTGAGGGCGGTCAACATGGTTTGATTTCCTGGTCGCAAGATTATTTAAAATTTGATGTGGATGTGTGAATATAATTTACATCTTCCTGCCTGACTCACCTTTAACATTTTTTTTCCACTATTTCTACTATAAGGCTGTCGCTCCCTCTCTTGTTTTGCACCAAGCTTCACTTTACGGCAGCAAGTTTAGCTCAAACTGCGAATACCTTAGTAGTACAACGCCGCAGAACTGTGTTTTGAATGCAACAAATCCTGCCAAATGGGTTTACCACACTATACTGAAACTCTCAAGACAAAGTGCACAAGAGTTCATTGAAATTCGCTTTTCATTTGTTTAGAATCATGTAAAACCCAAATAAGTTGTTTTCAACACATTTGTGTTCATCTAGTGAGAGACTATATTGCACTATTTTAAACAAGAACTTACAAACCAAATATGCAACAACTAAACACAGACAAACCCGAAACGAAGAGGACTTTAGTGTGAAAAGAAACATGTGGAATAGTCGAGCAGTATGTATGGAAAACATAGCTTGCAATCACACAAACTTTAAAAACAATTACCTCAAAAAACAGTAATCTTTTTTGTCCCGCTCGGCCTTACAACATAGTCACCATAACAGCGTTGATTTGCATTAAAACTGCTTCTCTGCAAAATGTTCCGGAAATTCTGGAAATTTGTGGACACAGTACGCACTTTGGTACAGTTTATGAGTTTAGTTACAATTAAAACGATTCATAATGCCGTTTGTATTCATACTGCTGTTATAAAGAAGGCTCTCTTTTGTTTTAATCTCAAGTTGCTTGGCCGAACCGTAATAATTTCGTTGTATGTTTTCGCATGCAGTGCAATTACGAATTGTTTGCATAATTCGGGTAGCTTTTCTAGTTGCCTAAGAAAATTTTTTACCGGCCATATTTGGTCTTACTTTTCTTCATTTTTGAGTTACCTAATAGGTACTTTTAAGCTGATCATCCACGCGTTAGTAGATGTCGCGTCGCGTTCGAACGCCACAGAAATAGGTACAATGTTGTAACGTTCTAGCTGTATCATTGGTAATTTAAGTTGGTCCTTACTGTTGAATAGTGTCAAAGATAATGGGCCTTAGTTCTTTTTCAGTTTAGGTTGCTTTTTACACTTCTCTACTGATACTATTAGCCTGATACATCACTGCTGGGCAAAAACCTCTCCTCATGACTTCAAGTTCTCATGGCGTCATCGAGTCGTCTGGAAGCTTTCCACCTAGGAATGCTTTGCCGTGGCCGACTTGAAAATATTTTACTTCGAACCCAGGTCTGCCGTAGCAAAGACAATCTCCTCAGATGGGGGTTTATGGATGGCTCAGATCTCAAATGTGTATGCGGCTTGTCTCCACAGACAATGGCCCATCTTCCATCTTGCGCCGCATGCCCTGACACCTGCACACTTGACGACCTTATGACTGCATCAGCGAGCGGAGTTCGCGTAGCTGAATTTTGGGCCAAACATATTTAATAAATATTTGCCATCGACACTCTAAGAAGAGTAGAGAAGAGAAGAGAGGGAGAGAAGAGTAGTTGTTGCGATCCAAGGTCAATATGGAACAGTAGTCGTTGGTCTTGTCCAGCTCGTCCTGCCATCTTCTACAAGGTCTGCCACGACGCTTTCTGGCTGTGTCACTTCTTTAAATTTCTTAAAATTGTTTAGTATAACCGAAATTTTATTCAAATACCGTTACTAAATTCCTATCATAAATTCCACACCCTAAACTTCTATCATACCCCACGTATACTCCAGTCAAGTGTGTAACAGTCGCGAAACCGCAGAGCACTGTGTATCTTCGGCGTCGACCATTCGCTGCGGTTTCCTGACCGTCAAAGAGACACGCTGAAGCCAACTCTATAGTGAAACCGTTTGTAAACAGGACTGCTATTTACCTCAACCATTCATGAGTTTGATTGAAATTGATTTGGTTGATGTATCAACACAGCTACAATAGGCATGACAACTAACAAAAAAAATATGATTCTGTTTAGTGCGTCTGATAAATTATCGAAAAATATTGGATACGTGTTTTTTGTTTCAATTCAATTCAATTCTCAATTCTTTATTGCATACCATAATGTTTCTAAGGGTGAGGAAAATAAATAATGTTACAATTATGGACCCTGTCGGGCGCAGCATAGACTAAGTAGGAGAGAGGAGGAAGACTACTGGCTTACTTCAGTTATTATCTAATACGAATTTAATATAAAGTAATAATTATTGCTTTTTAAATTACATAGATTTATTTATAAGACATTGTACATTGTTGTGTTTTCATCAGATTAATAAAAAATACGAAGCTAAAACGCGTCAAAGATCATAAGTGGGGGCTTGTGACGTCACTTTGTATGGACTACAATTTTGATGACGAGTTGGGATCAATCGCAATCCGTACGTACCAAGACACCATCAAAACAGGTAGCTCTCAAAAACTATTCGCAACACGTCGATCGGAGCGCGGCAGATCTTATTCAAATACGGTAAAAGCCCGCAGTATATATTTACCCAGTATTTACCTACACTCTGATGCCATTAGCCACGAAACGGGATCGACTCGAAACGAATAAGAAGCAATTTACGCCTATTGCGAACCTCTTGTGAACCAGGGAAATGTAATTTACATTTTTTCGCTTTTAGGTTTCGGGGGTCAAAAAACGGTTCAGATTGAGACTGGAACCGGACTCTTAAAGTTTATCATCGTGAAATAGAATAAAGGAGAAAGTAAATCTCTAAGTTTTCCATTTTTTCCACGGCTTAAATGCTACCTTTACGTGCACATAAATCTAATCGCTTTCTCACGATTCTACTACAGTCTCGAAAAGTTATCCAACACTTAACAATTACAATTTAACTTTAACCAAGTTCACAAAGTAAGTAAATATTTGGCAGGCGATTTGCTTTGACAAAATCAGCCGCACCGTCTAATGCAAGTCACTTAATCAGACGGCTGATACTTCAGCTGAAACTTAGTTACAAGTCACTGCAGATGTGCCGCGTCTACACAATGGCCAATGTCGGTGCCATGTTTTGTGTCACATGTCTAGAGATGAAGTAAGTTGGATGAAAAAAGCATTTTATTGATAGATACGCTAGTATTTGTTTCTAAATTAATCTTGTTGTTAATCTTTTCAATGTATAAAAATCACTTGTCACTCATTCGTACATGCTAATCTCCGAAACCACCCAACCGATTTCAATTAAGTTTGTTTTGTAAATGTTAATATTTTTCTTGAAAGATAGGATATTAGACCCGATATGTGTCGCCATCACCGATACGATATTAGACCCGTATATCATTTTAAAGTTTTCCCACATCAAGAATAGCATGCTTAAAATAATTATTTAAAACAGCCTGCAATATATTAAGTCAAACCTAAACCAACACCGCCCACTACACCAAATTAATTTCATGTAAATTAACCAATACAGTGGAAAACCAATATAACTGGAGCCTCCAGTTATATTGGTTTTCCACTGTACATCCAATATTGGTTGAAATCCTTCCCAAAGTCTGCACGTGGCATTACGAACCGCGCGATAATTTCGCGGGCCCGCCATTTTGTGGGTCGCCTAATTGCAAAACTGTCATGGCGCCGACACAGGCCCGCATTCCCGCGCTCTCACAAGATTTACACTGAATGCCTGAATACCGCCCTGTGTCTTAGAAATCTAGCCACCTCTAAGCACTCTTGAAAGGAATTTCACCGGATAATTTAGAGGGTGGATGTTATTTTTGAGGTGTCATTTGTTTTACAAGATTTTTCGGATAGACACTGGGGGATAAGCACGTACTTCACTGTAATAGTTTTATACTTTTTTTTGGAGTTGGGAAGTTTTATGTGCACAATTGTTGCGAATTGTGGTGCACTAAAACAACTCTTACTTAACAAAATATAAGCGAGACAATAGTTTCCAAATGTCAACGAAACAAACGTAAAGATGTCCAACGTTATTTAAATATTTGCCAACTATAAATATTTCTGGAAGCCACCAATTTTTTGCAATCGCATATTCTAAAGAATTACGGCCACTACATCGTACCATACCATGACTGTGCTTTATATGACGTGCATTCAGTAAAAACCTGTTATTTTGATACTACAAACAGACACTTCAATTTTATTATTTGTGTAGATGTATGATGTAGGTATACTTACACACATCATGGACATATAAAGTGCATTGATAATCACAGCTTACGTACAAAGGCGAGCCTGACCCAGTACCTACGCGTAGCTTTTTAATAAAATCTCAATACACGCAAAATCCCGGGTTTACCATCCACCATACTAACCACTCGAAATGCACTTTAGAAAATACGTCCGATAAAAATGCGAATGCATACAATAAGCATATTTATTACAGGATTGTCTGACATATTCCGATTCGTTTTCAATTGGAATTCAATCCGGGTAATGCGTAACACTCGTTTCATATTGAAAAATATTTTGCTCAACAAGTTGGATTGCATAAGAATGCAGATATGAATGAAATTCTCTTTTAGGAGGTAAAATGCACCGAGGGCTTGTCAAACAGAAGTGAGGTTCGTTATTCTGTTTAATATGTGTGTTTTAGGATCATTTCTGTTATAGACGAAGCGTGTGGAATTATTTATATTTGTTAAAAAAAAACACTAGCTCTGGGCCTGCTGCTTTGCTTGCTTTAAATTTGATTTTGTTGATCCCACCACAGAAACATAAAGTAGCCTATAATATGTTATTCCAGGCCCAAATCCGTCCAGCAGTTTCAGCTTAAAGGAGTAACAAACATACACATACAAATTTTGCGCATTTACTAGAGTAGCTAGTGTGATTAAGTGTAATGGCATGAAATATTAAATTAAGTACCTATTACGTAATTTTTTTTTTTTGTATCTCGGTTATCTCGTTAAAGATGGTCAGAAGACCGAATGTCTGTCGGCCAGATAGCCAATAGTTGGGCTGTGGAGGTAAAATTAATGTGCAATCGTTTCATGTAATGTAAAATAGATACTGATTGTATTGTTTAACGGGCTGGTGTCTGCAACTCTACTTCCAAGCGCGTATTATGCGTGCGGAATAGTTACTTTTATTCAATTACTCATCTTGCTGTAGATTCATTGAAAGTAACCACTGTATCCGTATGTTCACTGGAAGTTCATGCAACATAATTATTTGAGGAAAGGCTAAGCGGACGAAGAAAATACGAGGCCTTTTTTACCGAACCTGAAACAGCAACATATCCCTCCCTACTCAAAATAGTCTACGAGGACGACAAAAGCCGACCCTCAAATAATTCTTGTACACACAACATAAAAACAACCAATAAAATGTTATCTAATCCGAGGTACTAGGACGACATGAGCCGTTAGGAATACATACATAAACAAAAACTGTAGGCGTACTAGGCGCACATAAAATTCCTTCTATCACACGCAGCCCTATATATTTCCCGTTCGTTATTATAGCACATTTCAGTTAGTAGTAAGCTTTAGTAAGGCAAAGTTAAACCAAGGAATGAAATATCGATAGTTTTTGCCAATGGCGTTAGAAAACCATCAAGGAATAAATTAATTTCATACTTTCTGCGAATCCATCACGAATTACTCAGAATACCGTTACCTACTGATAGTTCGTATCACTCTACTGCTGACCAAAGACTCTCGCAATGAATACCAGTTCTTTCATTATTGTGATCCACTGGTCGTTGATCTTGAGCATCCTCTAAGAGGTCTGCCGCCACACCTTCTGGCTAACACTACTTATTTCACAATATAGATTTTTAACAAAAAAAAATTCATCGAAACGCAAAATAAAAACAGGAAAGCTGCCATTTGCTCATTAATTGATACTTGCCTTCGTATCGCTTGTTAAAAGTATCGTTTACGCCCAACTCTAGTATCGATAACTTTTTCGGCTCCCTAGCTAGTGGAGAGCCCCCTAGCGGAAGGAAGTGGCAAACGAGCGCCGGCACTTCCGTTCTTCTTTCAGCAATTGCAACTAAAGTTTTGTGTCAAACGTAATTACTCTATTGCCCTTTCTCTAACGCTTTTAGACCTATTTGGGACTGTGACACTTTTCTTTGTAGTCGCATTTTGTAAAAGATCTTTTCATTTGGGCCTTTGCAAGTGTCGACTTGAGTTAGGTATATGTATGTAGGTATGTAGATACAGTGTCTTTTGTGCTTACTTATGAGGGAATGCTTTTGATCTCTTCATCTTTACCTAATAATATAAGTTACCAGTCTTCTGAAGCTGAATGTGTCAGAGTGTGCACTGCAGCAATATAAATCTGTCGCAGTGGAAGTGGTGACATGTTGAGGATAAAAAAAAATTAAATACTTAACTCACAGGGACATGAAGAATATTTAGCTCATGTATTAGTTATTTAACAGTTTGGATAATAATTAAATCTTAAAATAGAAATAATCGCAGCCCGCCTAAGGCACTACGAGTCTACGGCCTACGCTCGCTTGCTACACGTGTGCTACGAATTGTCAGCACAATTTGTTCAGAACCACATTCTGTTAAATATAATGACGTCACCAAATACACATAGATTCTAAAATATTCGCCACGCGACACTTTATTACGACACAAAGTCGCCTTTATTCGATACAGTGTTATATTTTAAAAAATCCTATTTGAATATTATTGATACTTTTACGTCATACCGCCATCACTTTTATTGAACACTGAAAATGCGATCGGTAAATTTACGATTCCATTCAAGCTGTAGTGACTGAATATGCGACATATAGAAGGAATGTCTTTGTAATAAAATAAAAGTAAAATTAATGGGAATATTACTTACTCATCTCTATTATAAACAAAAACCTCTAAGAGCTTAAATGAATCAGTACCTCCTACTTAAGGGCCTATACTACCTCAAATGGCTTAGCATGATCCTCCGTTACGCCTAAAATACTTCAGCATTAATTTTGAAATAAATATATGGTAAAGTTGAGGATTAATTTTAAGTCCTATATTTGGCGAAAACACGATTCCATAAAAATTTCTCGATAGAAAAAAAACCCAAAGTTACCTCTAAACTGAACAATAAACCGCTGGCAATCATAAAATACTTCAAATTAGATCATGAAACTTTTTATACTAACTGAACTAACTATAAAGCAGGTCTTATATTATTTATTTAGTAGTCCAATCAATAGAATTTTTGTAAATCGCAAAAAACCACTAATTTCGCACTATTCGGCCCGCAGTGACTGACGTAACAACCGCTTCGTAGTGCAAGCTGAAGAGAGCTTAAGAACTTTATTCTATCAGTATTTCAAACGAAGTTTGAACTACCAAATATAGAGTTGCTAATTTGAGGTAGTATAGGCAAGAGCCTATACTACCTCAAATTAGCCTGCTGCCTGCTTTATTTTTATTATGACTTTTACACGTAAACCTTAAGAAAGGTTTACGTGTAAAAGTCATCATTCGTTTAATTCATTTAGCCTGCAGGGTTATTACGTTACACACTTACAATGGCAATGCTTTTTCATTTTGTAAGCTCAAAATCATTAATTACGTTATTTAGAGTCAATTTATATAAAGACTAGCTGTAGCCCGCGGCTTCGCCCGCGTGAAGTTCGGTAACTGTCCCATGGGATCATACTAAAGGGATAAATAGTAGCCGGAGTTGCGGGACAGTTCGAATGAGAAACCGCCGTGGCCCCGGAACATAAAGGGCGATGAAGGAACATGGATGGGTTTTAGTCAGTAAAAGTCTGACACTCCCTCCTGCTCCGCCCAGAGCTGGAGAAGTCATTTGATGATTTCCCATCCGAAACAAAAAAAAAAAATAAAGGGATAAATATTATCCTACATGTTAATCCAAGTTATAAACTATCTATGTGCCAATTTCAAAATCATCAAAATTATAATCATCACAATCACCATCACTATCACAATCACCATCATTATCAAAATCACCATCACTATCACAATCACGATCATTATCACAATCACCATCACTGTCACAATCACCATCACTATCACCATCATTATCACTGTCACTGTCACTATCACTGTCACAATCACCATCACTATCACCATCATTATCAATATCACCATCATTATCACTGTCACTATCACTATCACCATCACCATCACCATCACAATCACAATCACAATCACAATCACATTCATCGTTATCACAATTATTATCATCGTAATCACAATCATTATCATCACAATCATCATCATCATCATCATCATCATCACAATCATCATCATCGTTATCACAATCATCATCATCATCATCACAATAACCCTGAGATATCGTAAGAAACCTACGCGTGCTAAATTTAGAATCTCTAGACCCAGCGGTTTGGGCTATGAGTTGATTTTCAGACTTTGTCACCCCATTTCTCCATATTAGGGGTTGAATTCTGAAAAAACCTGAAACACAAATGGTTACTCATTTATCGATAGGAGTACTCATGTTAAATTTTGAATAAAATAGTCTAACTAACCTTATTTCCCCACAACTTTGGACCCCCGTTTCAACCCCTTGGGGCGTGAATTTTGAAAAATCCTTTCTTAATGCACTCTTAAACCTCATAAGGAACCAATTTGGAATCTCTAGACTCTAACTCTAACTCTAGACGGTTAGGTCTGTGCATTTTTTTTTAATTTATCGTTATATGAAGTAACTCCTAGAAAAGCTAAATTAGTAACTATATCACAATAACTGAAATTGTAAAATAACCTAAAATGTTAACATTGTCTGATTTTACCGATTTGGCCATTGCGGGGAGACGAGAAAATTGGGCTCGTGAAACCTTCCCAAATGCTCTAATTTATAGCAAAATTCTAGCCCTGTAACGCCAGGCCCAAGTTTCTATGGAATTTGGGTTTCTCCTTTAGCGAATGAACCACTTCAATACAAAACATCATCCCCCTTTTCACGCCCCTGTGGGTTGAAATAAAAACAAAAACAACAAAATACGTTGTGTTAGTTACCTAAAGGGTACAAAAGGACTCATAACGAAGCCGAAAGGTATGTTATTGTTCTCCCAGTAATTTTTTTGTTTAAGACCATACCTGGGAACCTTCTAGTTACGGAGATATTGGGGGTCAAAGTTCCAACTTTTTAAAAAGTTTTTTTTGGTGGAATTTTTACTTTAAACACCTTCACGACACCTGTACTATTCAATCCATTTATCAGCACATTGTTTTAAGTGCGTTACATTGAGTCCTATTTTGACCCCAAAAAAAAAGTCATTTCCCAGCAAAAATGTTTGCTAAGGGTTACTTAGTTTAATGTTCAGAATGCTTAGTTGACGGCTTCGTGAAGAGTCTGTTTACACCCGTGATTTTAACTTAAAAATAAAGATTTTTAATTATAAACAAAGCCCCCTTTTCATCTGTCACGCCCTGGAGGGGTTGAAATTCTAACAACACCGTTGCGTTAGCTTCCAACTATAAGCCTAGTTAATAAATTTAGTGAATTTAACTTCGAAAATTTAGGACTTTCCATACACAACTTCATTTCCCTTTTTAACCCTTCGGGGGTAGTATTATGAAAAACGCTGAGACACATATAAATTAATTTTTAGTCATCAGTCTAAACACAAAATTTGAAGATCCTAACTTTAAAACTGACGATTTTCCGTACAAAATTTCATCCCCTATTTAACTCCCTTAGGGATTGATTTCCTAATTACTTGTCTACATTATAAAGGGAACCTCTGTGCTAAATTTCAGCTTTCTAGGTTCAAGGGTTTGGGCTGGGCGTTGATGAGTCAGTCAGTCAGTCAGGCATTTTGTTTTTATTTATATAGATATGTACATTTTTTACAAACTACAAATCTATAATTGTAATTGAAATATGAACACGTATCAAAAGGGTTACAGGGCGTCAAAAAATTCGTCCACATCGTTGTCATTAGGAAAGGTGCCCAGAAGGCTGGCAGCATTGCCACGTTGGATGGCAATGCAGATTCTTTGGCCAAAAAATAGCCCCCCTCTTGTCACGTGAAGAGTCGACCAAACGTTTGGCGATTTTGCGAAATACTAGGTAGGTACTCGGACCCCATGGCCCTAGTGTTTCAATCCCCTGTTATTTAGACGACTTTTTTCAACTAATTGATTAAGATTTACTTCATACTTCGAATTATCATTGAAAGTGGTTGCGTATAACGCAATGTGTGTTGTGCTGTACCGAGTAGATACAGCACCGCAATTGCGTTAGAGTATATTTCGTATCGAAATACCAAAGCTAACAAATGTTATCCCCACTACATCTTACGAAGCAAAATATTAAGCATAACTTGAACCATCTTAGAAAAATGATCCCGTACAGTGCTGGCTGGGTTCCAATATTCCGATCCGATAGTAAAATGTAATAGTTTTAGTTTACAAAAAACGCATTACAGATGAAAATAAAATCTTGGTTTAAGCGCCCGTTTAAACTTTGTCTGCCTGTTCCTAAGAAAAACATTTGGAGAATTTTTAAAGTTAATATTTATGAAAGTGTTATGTAAGAACATTTAGACAGTCTGCTCAATGAGGATTTTTACAAGTTTTTTTGAGTATTTACGGGCACTTACTTTGCAAATTGGTTTTGAACAATTGTCTAATTGAACCATTTGGGTGTTATGTTATCTATACTAATATTATAAAGAGGAGAGAGGAGAGGAGAGGAGAGAGGAGAGAGGAGAGGAGGAGAGAAGGGGGAGAGGAGAGTTTGTGTGTAGGAGATAATCTTCGGAACGAATGATCCAATTCTAAAAATTCTTTCACTAGCAGAAAGCGACATTATTCGTGGGTGCTTTAAGGCTATAAATTATATTTAAGTCATGCATATTAGCCCAGTTATCATAATTTTTGCGGACGAAGTTGAGGCAAAGTGCTAGTGTCAATATAGAATGGACTGGGCTGGCCACATCTGCCGCATGCCCATTGAGCTGTGGGCCAAAATTGACAATGTGGAGTCCTGACATAGCCAAAAGGTGTCACAGCAGACATGGGGGAATGGCGGGAAGAGCTGGGGAAACTCCACAAACAGCTGAAAGCAATGGTGAGAACCCTTTTCTGGTGGGATACCCAGGGTAACTGTATCAGTATCAATATCGGTAAATGGATAACTCTATTAGTTATAATTTATCTGATTTTAACACTATCATTAACACTTAAAACGCAATTATTACCGTATTTATTATTGTATGTTGCATCGGAAATTAGGCATAAAATAGTCCTTCGTTACCTACAAGTGTTAAAGCTAATTGCCTTTATCATAGTTGATCTAATTACATCGTTTGACCCTCCACCCTAGAGGTGTAATGCTGTTATCAATGAACCAGGTCTGTAAGACGATACGCCTGGGTCTGGATCCAATTACGTTACTACTAATTGGTATTTGCAATCGATTTCATAACACCTACGTTTTAAGACTAGCTTTCAAAACAGTGATGCATAAATTTCTTGGCTGAAATAATGTAGGTGTTAAACTAATAGGGCAATAGAGAGCAAAATATAAGTAAACTCACTCAAGAAAAAGTTTTATAACACCACGCCCTGAAGGGTTAAACAGGTGTACTTAAATAAAAAAAATAAAAAAAAGAATTTATTACCTTCAATAATTAATAAATAAATAAATATCGCTGGACATTACACACAGCGCCATCCAGTGCCACACTAAGCAACGAGGCTTGTGTCGTGGACACCAGATAGTTGATATACTACATAGATACTTTTTGTTTGTAAATACTTACTTATTATACATATAAACATCCATGACTTGGAAACAAATGCCCATGCTCATCACACAAACATATGCTCCGACCGGGATTCGAACCCGGGACCCTAAGAACGCAAGGCAGCCTCACTGCCGCTGCGCCATTCGGGTCGTCAAAACAATAATAATAATAATTGTACAAGAAACACTTATTCTAAGTACTATGCAGCATTACAACTAGGGACAAGAGTGTTTACGATGAGCTCTGGCACCCAATGTAAGATTTAACTTGTGTTTAGGGTGCCAGCGTCTTCGCCTATACTTTGAACATGTAACTGTTACAACTACAGTAGACGAGCACAGTTTATCATCATTTAATTACAATACTATATTTAATGCAACTAAGATATGGCCTATTTATGTTCTTATGTATGGGGGTGTATATGAACGTGAGGGATAGATAAATATGGTGAAAACTAGAGTCTATGTAAGTCTGTATAAAAATGTAATTATAACATATTACTTTACTAACTAACTACATTAGGTTAAGCGATAGATATCCGTAGTAAGTCTTCAGTTTCGTGATAAGTTAATGTCAAGAGCCACTTCGTGACCTTGGTTTTGCATCCGTTTACATACTATATCTATTCACCCACAATTTACCAGTTATGTTTTAGTTCCAAGTAAAAGGGAGCGCGCCTATTGCCTGTTTGTTATTATTTTCCCTTTAAAGCATCATTAACAATACACACTTCATCTTCATCATGATCCTTTATTTCATACTAAGATGCAAAACGATACGAAGATACGAAGAATAACAATAAATATAAACAACAAACAACAATGAATAGATTAGGATACGAAGATAGCAGTTATTGTTATAAGGCCGTTTTCTATAACTTAGTTACGTATTACTGTCAGTTAATATGCCTACTCTCGTAGCTATCGGTTTCTCTGTATACAGAGTTAGTTCTATGCTTGTCATCTATCTGTCACTATATTCATAGAAAAATCAAAGAAAGCTTTTCTGTGACGTTTAGTTTCTATTGGTCGGTAAACAAAATTTCAAACAGACAGAGATAGCAGCCTACCGATGCCTGTTGGTAGGATATTGAAAATGGTCGCAAAACTACACTATATACCAAAAACGATAACATTTTAATGTTTCAGTATTCAAAAAAGCTGCAGTTTCCACTAAAACAGTATTGGAAATTCCAGTACAAAATCTGTAAAAAATGTAACAAGAACATGAAAAATACCTCAGTAAACGGTTTTACTATTTTTATTATAACTCTTAATTAATATCAACAAAGTTTGGGGTCCCCGTTGTTTGTGAAATTTGTTGCATGGAATGTGACCCTACCATGGGGGGCTTGTTTCACGACAGCCGACCGAACCGGCCAAACCGTAGTGGTGGTGATTAATGATACTTCTCAGCAAATTCGTAAATCAAGAATATCGTACGTATCGTCGTCATCGCCGTCGTGAAATCGTATTTTAGATACTCGTACAACATAAAATCTCGCCTGTATGTGTGTGTTTTCCCGAAAAAGAAGGCAAGTCAAAAAATCAAACAAGCAATTGAAAATTTTCTGAATTTAATATTAATCTTCCTTTATTGATATATCTGAGATTCATAGAAGTGGTGGGAAGTGGTGTGGGTTGTGGGTGGGAAGGTGGAGCAGCCTGCTATTTTTTGGCATATATTGCAACCTCAAATTACCAAGTTACATTATAAAATTAGTATTTTTTTACCAAAAGTACCTTCATTTATCCGTAGAGGCATTTATAACATTTCTCTAAAATCTGGCTGCCCAAGAATACATTTCAATCGTAAGTCTTGGCAGAAACTTAGCTGTATAATCAGACGATTTGATCAAACATTTGAAACAAAAACATCGGAGGCTGCAGTTTCAGACAGTTTTATCGTCTTCCACAATGAAGAAAGCCATAGATTTCACTTGAGAACTAGTTTTAATGTTGTACGAGGTAGTTTCTCGGCGTATCAGTCGTAATAGAAGAATGAAAAGTTGGACTTACGTAAGTGAGTACTAGGGTGGCAGAGGTGGTAGAAGATTGCGGTGGGTTTAACATCGTGGAAATTCACCAATGAAACTGAATACGATTAGTATTTCCATCTATCAATTCCTATCAATCATGATATTGACGGTTTTGATGTGGTGATCACGTGACATTCGCTCAAAGCGACCTCGCGAACTATGCGGTAACATTTGACCGCAGAAGTTTCCACCTGGAAGAAAGTTCGTCGCACTACCGGTTTTAAATAGTCCGACCAGTTTTGTTCAAGATAGAAGCCGGTCGTGTGACAAACCGTGGACATGACCGCGTATACGGTCCATCAATGTTAAATTTTTGTGACATAAAATATCTACCAATAATTTTTGGCCAGGAAAAAAAAGTAGGTACTAACTAAAGTATAACTCAAATCAAACGAAGAAAATTCGCGACAATGCAATACTCGGTGACCACACTCGAATTCCGTTCCCTTTCGCTCCGACCTCCGATAACTTCTGAAGTTCCGATTCAAGAAACCGTACATTGTGCCCATGTAAGTACAGTTTGCAGTAACATTTCTGTTCGAACACAATAGAAAACTGCTTTCAATTCGTTAGTAGGGGCTAGGTCGCGATTGTGTTTTAATAATAAATGTTTGGAGCTCACAACTCTAAGTTTGGGTCGTTAAAGCCGGGCGGTCATCCAAGCTGACTACGTGACGCCCGTGACGGAATGACACCGTGACGGGGTGACGCGACGTGAACGGTGGTTAAGGGTTAATAAATTATGTGACGCATATGTCTGTCAGTTTGCTGTTTATTGATCTTACATTGGTTTGGTTTAAATAAATTCAAGGTTCTGTAGAAGTCGCCAAGTTTTTATACGTTTTTTTTCAAAAATGGCGAATCTTTGATCCCTTTTGTTCTCATTTATGCGATGAATTTCCTAAAATCCTTCCGTAGTTCAAACTTTCGTTGTATTATGAGATCTAGTGCAAAATGTTACGCTTCTAAATCCATTAGTTTCGGCCTGTCAGTAAAATATGAATGTTGAGCACAACTCTGTGTAAACAAACGGAACAGAGATATGCTTCAACTTCGAAAATAGATTGAACTATTCAATGAAAGCGTATTTTATCTATGGTTAATTGAATTGGCCAGTGCATACGTGCCTATTCTATTTTAAGTTGTGATAAAAGTAAGTACAGCAATATTCAAATGAATATTGAAAAAGCAAAACATCATCTAAAAAAATCCACTGGGAAAAGTATGCCTAGTATTTGACAAACAACGCTTACGGCCGATTGGGTCTTAAATAGCTTCAGACCGTTTATACATTAACCTTATTGGAAAAAACTGCAGGTTGTTGACGGATTAACAATGTGGAATCATTCGTCTGTAGCTTTCAACATTTTTCCGATAACTAGCCAATCAACTGTGTTAACTTTAAAAGGAAATCGTTCCGCGCATTGAAAATAATTTTCATTGCGAACGTAATCGTGTTAATGTTTATTACTTTTCGTTTTTCGTTATTTTGTTCTTTTTTTGGCTTGGATCCAGCTTTTGCCTGTAACATGCAGCTTTTTGTACAAAGGATCAACTATTTCCTTGTACTAACACCTTATTTAAGTTTTTCACTATGATTTGTGTTTAGTGTACAAGCGGAAACTTCCGGATTTTGTCATCAAACAATTATGACACCGCTTTAAACCATCTAACCATATTCATTACCAATCAAATCATCCCAAACTTGCACCAATACACCTCATGTCCCCTAGCCCTCGAAAACAGCTCCCAAACAGGGGGTCAGTCCCCATATCGATACACACGTATAAATCGTCTATCGTGACTAGAATCAGCAATGGCGATATAAGTCGGGATCAAGAAGAAACTAGCTCTTAACTCGTGAGGTATATTGTGTTGCGTAGCACGTTAACACTGATGTGAGGGTGTCTGAGAGCCATGTTTATTTAGCTTGAGGGATGTTACCTTTTGTTGATGAATGGTAGTCATTGTACTTCACAATATTGATTGGTCCTCGTTTTCTGAATGTATAACTCGCGATACTGCGTAGAAAATAATGGTTATTTTCTCTTGTTTGTACCAATGTTTTTACTTTAATCATTTAAGTACCTTTTACTGTTTAACGTGGGTCGAACTCATCTATGTAAACAATAGCTCAACCACGAGAGTAACTTCTGTGGAAGTGGCGTCCCAATTCAAATGCCCTGGGAGTCAAAGATTGACTCTGTAGATTGCCTCGATTCCAAGGAAGATAGTATTTATTTGCACGTCCGTTCATAGTACCTTTGAGCTCCTAGTACCCATCGCAGGCCTTGATGTCTGTTACAAGAAACGTTCGAATAGTATTTTTTGGTAATCCTAAAGCTAAACAATGATTGGATTCTAGTGCAGATCTTTTGCGATTTGCAAACCCATGCATCTACGTCAAATCCCGAACTTGAACTAAATCCTTTTCAAAATTTATAATGAACGCTACATTTCCATATCACAACAGCCCATACCTCCGTCCCCAATGACCCACCAAAACGTCCCAAACAGTGGCAATTAAAAGTTTACCTGAACACCAACTAGTTAATAACAACTGGGCAAAACATATAGCTACAACTATTGATCTAACTTTGTTCGCTTTCGTTAATCAACAACACATCAGTTAGAGCTGCTAGAAGAGGTACGCATATTATTATTTGAGGTCATGAGTGAAGACCTCAAACCATTCATCATTTCATTCGTTCTTTCCTGTGTCACCAGTTTACTCCGATAGATGATTGTGGAGTATAATATCTTTGTCATCGTTGGCAACAATGTTCCACTAACAATTTTTTTGTGCTACACTTCCCTAGTCTGTGTGAGTCTAATCCAGATCTACTTTATTTTCTGTCTTGCTTTGTGGGGTTTCTACTTTCTAGAAATTGTTGTGAAAGAGCACGAGATGTGCTCTTCACTCATCATCTCATTTCTGTCGTCTGAGAGAATGGCGTGGGATGGCAATTTGAAGAGTAAGAGTGCCGATGAAATCACAAGCATTCTAATTCAGTCGGTAGAGTCTTTTTGCAACCGACTAGTCGGTCAATCATAGTCGAACCTGTCTTTAATTTTAACCATTCTTAACTTTAAACAAGAATTTGTGTGGTATACTCGTACTACCACGAAAAAACTCGACTACTGAAAAATCACGTTCTAATCAAACTCGGGGTTTACAAGGTAAAATCGTCTCCTCCTATTGTTGGAGTCGGTTAAAATAATTATGTTACCCGGGCCGTAATAACGAATCGATGGACACCTTGTTCATCAAAATCGAATGAATAGTTTAGGCGCTACGGAGGAACATACGTAAATACGAACAAACTAAACTGAACAAACTGCTAAAATCATAAGGGGGAAAATATAATGACCACCAAAAATTACTTTGTGACCACTAACAACTATCACCAAAAATATCAATTGATCACCAAATTTAGTAAATTGAGCACCAAATTTTAATGAGGTGGTTGATGACAAACTAGTTTTGTCTAGGCCGACTTGGGGCACCCCGACACAGATAGTAATCTATCTGTGTCGGGGTGCCCCAAGTCGGCTAGAAGGGTACCGCCATACCCTTATACCATGCAGAAGTAGGAGCCCAGCCACAAAGAGGGGCTCCGTCGACCGGGTCTATTTTTGTTTCTAATTTCACGATAAAATGGGTATTAATTTTGGTGATCATTTACTAATTTTGGCAATAAAAGTGATTTTTTTGCCGTTACGTTTTGCTAAATCTGGTGGTTCGGTAATTATATGCTAAATCATAACCCTTCCTTTTGGCTTCGCCGTAGTCGGGTAAATATTAAGCGCGATTCAACTGGTCAGTTCCAGTGAATAATATCGTTGTAACCACAAAGTACAAACTTAAGCTCATCGGCTCCCGAAGTAGTGACGTCACGCTGAGCCGGGATCCACCAGGGGCACAGAGACGAGAGGTAATTAACGACACCGCCACTCATTACTTTTTATTTGTTTTGTGGTTATTGGCGGGGATTATTGGGAGGATTACTTTAATTCTAGGACTTTTAGCTTACCCATGGTGACCTGGTATCCCACGATCAATAGTCACATAAATGTAACATCACGCCTGTACATCCCCGTAGGGTTAGACAGAGAAGTACTTATAGTTAACCCACATTTTGCTGTTTACGCTAATCATGTATACGTCCCAGTTCAGTGCCACATCACCAGATGCCTGGAAGAAGGCAACAGTCGCTATACTCCATAAGAAAAGAGACCATTCAAACCTTGGCAACTACCGTCCTATATCTCTCCTTTCTCAAATTTATAAATTGTTTGCCAAAACCATCTGTAATCGTCTCAGCCGCCAACTAAACCACTGCCAGCCCGTTGAACAAGCCAGCTTCCGAAGTGGTTTCTCCACGATTGATCACATTCATTCCGTAAAGCAGATGATGGAGAAGAGTGCAGAATACAATCGGCCACTGTATTTAGCCTTCGTCGATCACGAGAAGGCATTCGACAGTGTCGAGCATTGGGCCGTGTTTAACTCTCTCCATTGCTGCCAGATCGACAGTCGGTATGTAGACTCAGGGAATTGTACGATGCGGCAACAATGCAGGTCAGATTGCATGAACTTACCGCACCGATTTCGATCAGAAGGGGAGTGCGACAAGGAGATACCATTTCGCCTAAGCTTTTCACTGCTGCCCTGGAAGACGTGATGAAAACACTGAAATCGGACCAAAGTGGCGTAAACATCAATGGTGTCTACTTGTCACACCTTCTGTTTGCGGATGACCTTGTGTTGTTCGCCAAATCCCTGGAAGACCTTCAACGCATGCTGAATAAACTTTTTGATGCTTCCCTACAAGTTGTCTTAAGAATGAACATGTCCAAGACGAAGGTGATGTCGGGCATTCCGGACGACTCTATCTCAGCTGTTATGGTTGGAAACGAGCGTCTGGAAATGGTTGACCATTATGTTTACCTGGGACATGTTCTATCTTTTGACAAGGAGCATTCCAGCAAGGAGATTTCTAGGAAAGTACAGCTCGGATGGGCGGCATTTCGCAAACTGGAACATATTTTTCGGTCCAAAAAGATCCCTCAGTGCAAAACCCGCCTTTTTAACCAATGTGTCCTGCCAACAATGACTTATGGTGCCGAGACATGGACGCTCACAAAGGAGACTGTCCACCGAGTACGAGTGACACAAAGGGCCATGCTCCGCATAACCCTCTTAGATAGAATGCGTAACACTGAAATCCGCCGTCGGACGAAAGTCTACGACGTCGGTGACCGGGCGGTGCGGCTCAAGTGGACCTGGGCAGGACATCTGGCTAGACGCGGAGATGGCCGATGGAGCATGGCTTTGACCGAGTGGTGGCCAAGGTTAGGCCAAAGAAACCAGGGCCGTCCTAAAACTGGTTGGGTTGACGTTATCGTCATGGTCGCGGGATACACCTGGATCAGGAACGCACAGGACCGGGAGGTGTGGCGGAAGAAAGGGGAGCCCTATACCCAGCAGTGGGTGATTCCAGGCTGATATGATGATGATGTATACGTCCCATGCCTCTACTGCGTAATTCCTAAAGGAAAATCCGAAACTTCCCGATATGTATAAAAAGTTTTCCGGAATAAACTCAAGACATTTTTCGAAAAATCGGGACTTCTTTTTTCCTTTGAATTGAAGGTCGACCCCCATTATTATTGTTTCTAGAACTAGCTAGCCTTGTCTTCAAAGTATCAGCATCATGAAACTCCGAATGAAAAACCTTTCTTATAAGCCAGATGCTCGCTCAAGAAATTCAAAGTATTTTCTACCTATACTTATCTACCTGCCTACCTACATACACACAGGAACCATCAATGCGCGATGGTGTGAGATATCGCCCCCAGTGACACGTTAGATTGTGCCCACCAATTCACCCCATAGGAATTGCGAGTTAAGGGGAAGCCACTCAGCGGAATTTAAAATTCAAATTCGCGGTTCGAAAATATTTTGCAGATTCGAGCCGACTGATGGATGTTTGAGCTGTTAGGTTTATCTGCGATTTGGTTCTAACTGAAATATAAAAACCACAATGGTGTCGATTCTGTTGTGAACAAACTAAACTTAATTTAGGCTATTGCTATCTTTTTCTCTCTATTAAAACGAGAAAAAGACGGACGTAATTTAGAGCTGTCAAATTTAGATGGAACTAATATTTCAAATTAAACTAGCTAACTTTCATAAACTAGTTTGACATCTCTAACTTAGTTCATAGCTATAGCCATCCTTTTCTCGCACTGCCTTTTAGTAAAAGATAGCAATAGCCTAAATTAAGTTTAGTTTGTGCACAACAGAATCGACACCAATGTGTAATTAATAGAGGAGCACGTGGCTAAATAATAACGTCCACTCGGTTCGATCTTTAGGTTAAGCGTGCTTGCCCACAACGAACGAGCTTGCCTATTTGGTCCATGGATGGGCAGTCGTTATAGGTAGTCAGTGGCCCGAAATTCTGAGAACCAGTCTTACCAATTTCGTATTGTTACATCGTAAACGTACCTACAATTACGGTAGTAAATACCTACAAGTAGGTAGGTAGGTAGTAGTAGGTAGGACGAGTCTCGAATGATGTAGGTACCAACAAGTAGGTAGGTAGTAGTAGGTAGGTAGTAGTAGGTAGGTACTTACTCTAAAGAAGGTTCAAGGAAGTCGTGGAACTTTCTCGAACGTTCGGTCGCCATAGAATTAGTCGACGTGTTTGCGGGAGCAGGCAGTCTGATTTTGGCTACACAACGAAGCGAATAAAAGAAGCGAGTAAACTAGAAGTGCGATATCTAAGCGAATCAGTAGTGTATTTGTGAATTGTGATTGAGTTTTAAGTTTTTTGTGATTAATAAAGTTATTTAATTTTTTAATAGGTAGTAACTCGACTACGGCAGCGGTCGAGGCTACGGCGTGGCAAGGGGTGCGATGAATCTCTGGAAGGGATCCAGCTGCCAATACCAAACGACTAGACCTGGAAACATACAACACGTGCACACTCCGGACCGACGAGAAGATAATGGAACTCGAGAGGAATTGAGCAGGCTGCGATGGAGTATTGTGGGATTATCCGAAGTCCGAAGAGAGGGGGAGGACACGATAATCCTGAAATCCGGCAACCTGCTCTATTTCCGTGAGGGTGACCGGCAGTCTTAGGGTGGTGTTGGGTTTATCGTCCGCAAGTCCCTTGTGAACAACGTGGTAAAGATCGAGAGTGTGTCGACCAGGGTGGCGTACCTTATACTCGGAATATCAGCAAGATATTCGCTGAAGGTCATATAGGTCTACGCCCCGACCTCGGCACACCCCGACGACCAAGTGAAGACCATGTATGAGGATATTTCTAAAGCCATGCATGGTTCCAAAACTCACGTCACCGTTGTCATGGGGGACTTCAACGTGAAACTGGGCAAACGAGACGGGGATGAGCTGCAGGTGGGGCAATTTGGAGTTGGACGTCGGAATCGCCGGGGTCACCAACTGGCTAGTTTTATGGAGAAAGAGGGCCTCTATATGATGAACTCCTTCTTCAGAAAGCGTGAGCACAGGAAATGAACCTGGCAGAGCCCCGATGGTGCAACTAGAAATGAGATTGACTTCATCATGTCAACCAAGAAGCAAATGTTCAATAATGTCTTGGTGATAAATTCGGTGAAAACCGGGAGCGATCACCGCATGGTAAGAGGCACATTAAACATCAATATCAAGCTTGAAAGGTATCGACTGATGAAGTCTACGCTCCGTCCAGCACAGATCCAAATCCAAAACCCGAGCTTTCAGCTTGAACTCCAGAACCGTTTCGAGTGCCTAGGAAGCTCAGTGGACGAATACAACGAGTCTAAGTTCTTCAAAGAACGTCGTACAGATCAGAACAAGAGACTGTCCGATCACACTCTCAAGCTCATGAAGGAGCGGCGTGAGATGACCCTGCAGTCTTAAGACGAGGCGTGTAAATACCGGCAGCTCAATAGACGGATCTCTAAATCCTCAGAAGAGCGACCTCCGCCGCTTTAATACCGATCGTATTAAAGACGCGATTAAGCGGAATATAGGCTCCAAGCTATTTGCAAGAGATCTGGCTATTGGGCAGAGCCAAATCACAAAACTGAAGACCGACGATGGTAGGCTCTTATCCACCAAACCGGAGCTTCTGAGGGAGATCGAGAGCTTCTATGGACAGTTGTACACGTCAACCAGTAAAACCGTCGTAGATCTAGCAAACGAAGCAAACGATACCGAAGACATCCCGGACGTCAGCATGTACGAGATTAGGATGGCTCTGAAGCAGCTCAAAAACAACAAGGCACCGGGTGATGACGGAATTACGGCCGAACTCCTGAAGGCGGGTGGAAAACCGGTACTTAAGGCCCTTCAGAAGCTGTTTAATTCCGTCAAACTTGAGGGAAAAACACCACAGACATGGTGCAAGGGTGTGATGGTAGTCTTCTTCAAGAAGGGCGACAATGCCCGGTTGAAGAATTAAAGGCCCATCATACTTCTAAGCCAAGTCTACAAGTTGTTTTCAAGAGTCATCACGAATCGTTTCGCGCGCAGGTTTGACGATTTCCAGCCTCTCGAACAAGCCGGTTTTTGAAAAGGCTTTAGCACCGTGGACATACATACGCTGCGGCAGGTTATACAGAAGACCGAAGAGTATAACCTGTCCCTCTGTTTAGCGTTTGTGGACTACGAGAAGGCCTTTGATTCGATCGAGACCTGGGCTGTACTGCAGTCTCTCCAACGGTGCCAAATCGACTATCGGTACATCGAAGTGCTGAAGTGTTTGTACAAAAACGCCAGCATATCAGTCCGACTTCAGGACCAAGCCTCGGAACCTATTTTCCTGCAGCGAGGTGTGAGACAGGGAGACGTCATATCTCCGAAACTGTTCACTGCTGCACTGGAGGATGTTTTCAAGGTTCTGGACTGGAGAGGGCTATATAGGCATCAACGTCAATGGCGAGTACATCACTCACCTTCGGTTTGCCGACGATATAGTGGTCATGGCTGAGACCATGGAGGACCTCAGTACAATGCTCGATGACCTCAGTAGAGCTTCCGGAAGAGTGGGTCTTAAAATGAACATGGATAAAACCAAGGTCATGTCGAATGCCCATGTCACACCCATTCCTATCAAGATCGGAGACTCTACACTCGAAGTTCTAGACGATTATGTGTACCTGGAACAAACGGTCCAGTTAGGTAAGTCTAACTTCGAGAAAGAGGTCAATCGTCGAATCCGACTCGGCTGGGCAGCGTTCGGGAAGTTGCACGGTATCTTCTCGTCCAAGTCACCACAGTGTCTCAAGTCGAAAGTCTATGACCAGTGTGTGTTGCCAGTGATTACATACGGGACCGAAACGTGGTCGCTCACAATGGGCCTCATCAGAAGGCTTAAAGTCACCCAAAGGGCAATGGAGAGGACTATGCTCGGAGTATCCTTGCGCGATCGAATGAGAAATGGAGACATCCGCCAGAGAACCAAGGTTACCGACGTAGCCCGAAGATTTGCCATACTTATTTGGTAGTGGGCAGGGCACACTGCTCGCAGAACGGATGGCCGACGGGGCCGAAAAGTTCTGGAGTGGCGACCGCGAACCGGAAGACGTTGCGTTGGAAGGCCTCCCACTAGGTTGACCGATGACCTGGTGAAGGTTGCGGGAATCCGCTGGATGCGAGTCGCACGGGACCGGTCAATGTGGCGACGCTTGGGGGAGGCCTATGTCCAGCAGTGGACGTCTTTCGGCTGAAATGATGATGATGACGATGAATTAAAAGAATAGAAAGAAGTATAATATTTTTAGACAAGACGTCAATCGTTTTCAAAGCGTTCGCTACTTTTTCCGCAATTTTCATGAGGACTGACATTAGTTTTACGATAGACATTTTTGAGGTGTTCATCGTCGTAATCGTCGTAGGTTATCACTGATCGTATTTTACAATAGAGGCACCGAGCTCATACTTTTGTTGGTTTTTAATATATAAATTAATGGAGAACTCTAAAAATCAGTTTATATAGAATGGAAAGATTCTAATTCTAGCGTTCTAATGATAAGAAAAGAAATAATTTTCCAATTACATAAGCTCCACCAGCAACCTTGCTGGTTAAATTATCATTTGTTAGCTTTTGCTAAAAACCCCTAGTAGTTTTACAGACGACGCGAAAAGCCAAGAAAACCAAATCAAAAACATTAGTAACGTGTGTGAGACGAAACACGAAGTCACCATGCAATACTAAAATACAAGTTCGAAACAAATGACTCCGATAAACATCTACCCTTAACCCAACCACAATATTTGACAACACCTCACACAAATGAAGGGCGCCACAGAAGGAACGCGTCACCGACTGATTTGTTACTCGCTATTTAATTGGAACCCACCTGACGCTGCTGCCTGTACGTCAAGGCGTCAATACTTAATGGGGACGTTCCCTTATTCACATGTTTTGTTGTCACTGACTGCGTACTGATAAGAGTGCTGGAAAACGGTGTGTATGGTTTTGAAGCGTGTATTTTGTTTAGATGTAGTTACTGAGTTGAGTTGTGTGTTGAGAGTGCAGGTTTATCGAACAGTTTAATGTAAATTTTTAGTGGTGAATGATAGATACCGGGTGTAAACGGTCCCTTCACGCTTTGTTCATTCTGCTGTACACCAAATATTTACACGCAAACACAATTGCTGAGAAATGACTTTTTTTGGGGTGAAATATCACGTTTTACGGTAGGTCTCAATGTAACGCACTCAAAGCATTGTGCTGATGGATGCATAGATGGATGAATAGTACGGGGGTAGTGGAGGTTCAAGTATTTTTTGTTTTTAACTTTTGAAAAAGTTGGATCTTTGTAACTAAAACGTTCCGTAAAGGTATGGTTCATTTAAAAAAAAACCGGCCAAGCAGCAATCACTCCAACTATTGTTCGTAGTAGTGAGGAAAACATAATGAAAACATTTATTCCAATCTACCACTCAAGATCCCTATCAGATCAGTTACAAGACGAAAAAGGGGCACAACACAAAGAAATCCTTTCGCCATACAAATCAAGGACCAGCGTTACACAATTAAGGTGCGGTGAACATGGAATCTGAGTACAACAATCTTAGCGAGATAACTTCGCTAACAGAAGTTTTGAAGCAAAGAATAAACGCAAATACAAGTTGTTGGGAGAGCAAAGAACGAGGGACCGGGGCGATTAAGTCTTAGTTTTTAATTAGTAATGCAGTTCAAAACATCTATAAGACGAATAGATATTTACAGACCTTGGATAGCGCTACCACTAAGGATAGATAAAGCAAGGCATACAAATTATGGAAAACTAATGATTTGTTTAGTTACCTGCCGGTTGAAGAGAAGAACACACGACAAAGGAATTATAACAAGTTTTCAAAATACTTTTCAAAGAATGGCATTTGTCTCACAGCTAGTTCAAAGAATCGCTGCTTGTCGTAATCACTAATTTTCTTCCATTATGAAACCCTTAAAATGAAAATCATTTGAATATATGTTTTCCCGCTAATCGCACCACCAAGCACCACTTACTAATCACGTCCACTGTCCACCCCGCGGCACAAAACTGTGTATTTTTAAACAAACAAAACGCTTATTACACTAGACAAGACAATTTTGTTGATAACTAAATAGACTTGGAAGCAGCAACTTGGGGGCCTTTTACTTTTTAAATCACCCCTGCGTGAAATCTTAGCGTCAAGAAAGGAGCAATGTAATTATTAAGAGAAGGCTTTCGGCTGCTGTATACGCTTTTTTAATTATTTTTTTGTTGTTTTACATAAAGAGATGGTCAGATTGCAGTTTGAGATTTTTATGAAACGGAGGTCGCTTGTAGTGGCCTACTTTTTATTAAAAAAATGTTTTTCTGAAAAGTGTTTGAAAGACAATCGCACGTCCTTTAAAAAACTGTCATAACACAAAAATAGCAGTTTTGAGACATACGCAGTTAAAGTTTTTTGTGTCCTTAATGATGCTATGCGTAAAAACTTTCGCTTGTACCATACTTATTTTAGTAGTCCCTTATAGCTTTTTTCAATTATAGAGCAAGGATTTTGAATTGGAGTCGAGTGGGGTACCTACTATCTAAAAACCTAATATTTTTGTGGTATGACAGTTTTTTAGAGGACGAGCGATTATAGCAACCTACATATTAATTTATTATGCCATAATAAATGAATATGTTGGATTGCTATAACCACTTTAAATTATGCACAAATCAAGTATCATGTTACACCACGAAATGATGTGAAAGCAAAACATTTCCTGTCCTAAAGTGATTTGACAAGGGCTAAAGATAATATGTATTATCCAATGATGACAAATAGAAAACATTCAACCGGAAAATGGAGACGACTAAATCGTAGCTTAAGCCAAAGGTATAGACCCCTATTGGCCTGACTATTGGCCTCTCAAGCGAATCAAAAGTTAATCTCCACTTCCCTTTCAACGTCGGACCAGAAACTTAAAAATAATAATTACTCATTTACATCAGTATTGCAAGCGAAACCTCTTCAGTCCTATTAAAAGTTTAATTTATATTTAACAGTAGACTGCTCCTTAAACATTTAAAAGACTAACTTGAATTGCGTCTTTTAAAAACTTAACTTAAGTTGCACGAGAACGAAGTCTAGTTTTATTTTTATAGGAAACCATGTCTTAATCTTTTCTGTGCAGGCTTTTGTGATATTTCTCTTCAATATTATAAAAGAAAACTAAACAAATCTCGTAGAAATTCCACAGATATTTTGTGGGCTTCTATTCATTCAAATAAAACCAAGTTTACGAGTTACAGTCGCGACCACAAAAAAGTTGGAACGACGGCGGGTAAATAAAATTTAAACAATCAACGGGAAATTATACATAAAACTTGGTTCTGTTTCAATTTAACTTTCTTTAAAAAAAACTGCTGATCTTTCTAGGAAAGGCTTATAGCAAGCTTTCCAGCAATAGATTCTATTTCATATTATGAATCCAAGTTTTATATTAGAGAGGAGTACGGTAACAGTATCTCCTATCTTATAAGATTGATTACTTGGTAGATAATCCGGGCTGGCTTCAGACCCATAGTAGATCAAAACAGCACGATAGTGGGAAATTTACTCATGTGACGGAAGTTACGCCCCTAAAAATAAATATCGGATGAAGGTATTTACCCTAAACAAGATTTTACACACTATTTCAAGAACTTAATTAACGTACGATATAGGCATGGTAATCCGCAGGTTAACTGCGAAACAAAGTACTAGGATAACAGAACACGGCTGAAGGTTAATCTCGACGATTACACACGCCCGACGCCAAAATGATTGAGTTACTCAAACCAGGCCTCTGTAATATAAGTATAACATGGGTCCGACAGAGCATAAATAACAACACCTTTATCAAATAACCACTGCGCAACCAGTAGAGTAATATTCCTCCGGTTCATTAACTAATTTATTCTTGAGAAAGTCCCGGTTATCCGGGAGTAGTCTGCAAGAAACAAAACTAATGGCGTCGGCAACACGAGAGCCTGGAGCTGTCGCGGAGGCGTGTGCCATAAGATGTGGTTGCAGCGGGTTTATAGACGATAGCGACTCTAAATGATGATTAGCTAATCCCTCATAGAAGTAGGTATTTTAATCAGTTCATGTCAGTCAGCACTTTCGTTTTTCAATAATGCAGACACACAAACAATCATTCATGCCTGTGATCATGTTGATCAAAGACCAAATTATTAATTATTATGCATTAATCTAACAACATAGGCATGTAAGTACTCAACATCTCACATACATTACTTATTAGGAACTAATAGGAAAAAAACAGAAATCTTGTCCAAGATAACGAAATGCTGCTACCAAGAGAACATAACAAAGGAAGATCAAAATAAAATAAACGGATTCAGAATCAGCGTCATTCTTACAAGATAGCCAATGTTAAATTCCACCTTACTTTTAGGAAACTATGTTTGACTCTATGTAGGCATTATCAGCCTATATCTTTCCCACATCTAGGAGAGGGACAGGCCACCTCTGTTCTGTGGCGAGAAATAGACTATATTCAACCATGAAGGAATTCTTCGGAGTTTTGGTTCTAAGCCCAGCTTTCTATGAGGGGTCTTAATGATGATCAAAAGTCAGTCCAGTACACGCTAAGCCCCACTACTTGCGCCACATAATAATTTATGGACGGAAGCCGGTCCGGGGACGCGGCAATTAGCCGACGCGTAACGAACCCTTGAAATAAATATCATTTGGTGATAAATGCGAGCGGTTCTGATAAATATATAGTTATTATTCATCGGGACTATGTTGACCGGATCCGAGTTTTGTATTAAAACTGTGGTGAAAAGCTATGTAAGTTTTATGTGGGCTATAATTTTACGTAATTAGACATTATGGGTTAAAAAAGGCAAATTTTCTGCCCCAAACGGTATGTACACTGCCACTTCCAAAACTTGATCTTGATAGAAGAAAGTTTCTACAATTTAGTTCGTACATTATTTAAACATAGTATCAGTACCAATCAGAAGGATTCCTTCATCGCAGAAGTTTTGCTCATAAAAAAACGTTGCTATGAATCAGGTAAAGCGCAATTTTCTTTAATAATCAACAACTAAAAATCCACGACGCTGCAATTTTTTTAAGTATTATTCCGAATTTACGAACTATCTGCATGAACACTAATACAGTCGTTATTTTCCCCTAGATAACTAGCCGTGGTTGGCTAACACCCAGCTCGTGATAACACCAGCTAAGGTGAGCCTCGCTTACGACTCATGTGATACGCCAACGAGATTTTGATTGTTCCGTACTCGAAAATAATGGCGGATGGTTCAACTACTAACTGTTGAATAAAAGTTTCCTGGAAATTGAGCTGAAATCCTGCGATATCTAGTTACAATAGGGTGCAACGTGTTTGGAAGGGATGATTTACAAAATGGTGATAATATTTCAAGTGATATTCAAAAACTGATGATAAAAATTACATCACATCTGCATTCGCCGGTTGGTCAGTCAGATGATTAGGTTCAAAAGATCTAAATCTCTACCTACCTAGCAAAAATATCTCAGAAGCTATAGGCGAGACGACAAAAAAAAACTAATTAGTCCGTCAGTTAGATAATCAGAAAATATTTGATCGTGTTTTTTCTTTTGTTACGTAAATCAAAATTGACGAAGATATGACGCTTTTAAAATTCTCAATACGTCACGCCTAGGTATAATTTTTAGCTAGTTCTGACGTCACGAGCCCCTACTCCCGAGTTTTGATGCGTTTTGTCTTTGTCAATATTCATTGATTTACAAAAACAAAAAATACGAGTCCATTAATTTCCAATACTCTAGCTGACGGACTAAATAGATTTGCAATTTTTTTATACTGTCGTCATGCCTATTATTGGGGCTGCCGAAAAATTATTTTTGGAAAAACCCGATAACGCATTACCTGTCCCAGGGTCTGCTCTCTTCTCGACAAGGCGTAAGTATTTATCTAAATTAATCACCACAGAGAGAGAAAAAGAGAGAGAGAGAGAGAGAGAGATAATTTAATTAAAAAGGTTTCTATAAGTCTATTTGAGATAAGTAGTAACAACGCTAAAGTAAAAAAAAATTAGTTCGTAACTTATTCTAGAAAACTTTGACGCCTTCCTCATATGGACACCGACGTGAACATGGAGCCGTTTTAACTTGGGAAACCACTTAGGCCTACAAGTTACGACATTACACATTTTTTTCTTATGAAACATGTTGTTGCTGGTGCTACTAATCTAGCGAATATCTTGCAGCGTCTTAGGCTGCCAATAGACGGACTGCATCGCAGCAACCGCACGCAGTCGATATATTCAACTGCATGCAGTTGTACGTTCGACTTCGTTCAATCGTGACTTCAACTTCTCGCGGTCGGCTACAGTCGTGTAGTGTCGGCGCACGCTGTCCATCGCTGACTGCATACAGTTGCAACTGCACACTAACTGTAAGTATGCGGTTGCTGCACAAGACTGTAGCCGACCGCGTGAAGTTCGACTGAACAAAGTCGAACGTACATACAACTGCATGCAGTTGAATATATCGACTGCGTGCGGTTGCTGCGATGCAGTCTGTCTGTTGCAAGCATCCTCACAAACTTTCGCGTATATAATATTAAGGCGATTAACACACTGCCACGCACCACGCAGCGTAGCGCGTGAATGCGTGTTTTAAGGCGATTCTCACACTGCCCCGCATGATGCAGCGTAGCGCGTGGATGCGTGTTCTGTGTGTTGGACTGTGCGTGTTTTCTATACAAACGGAAATACAAGCAACGTAACACGCATTCACGCGCTACGCTGAGTGGTGCGTGGCAGTGTGTTAATCGCCTTAAAAACACAAAACACATGCACCGAACACCATCGAAATACCAAAACATAGCCCAAAAGTCAATAAACCCAAGCCCACTATCTACTTTAATCAGCTAACACAGAATCAATTTTCGCCGAGTCCTGATTTCCACAACTTGGATTCGTGGCCCGCTGCCAACCTCCATGTAAGTTCTGCCTTTAAAATGCATCCCCATTAGACGGGTAGCTCTCGACGAGTCTTCAGACCCCGCCGAGCGTATAAACTAGGCTAGTTTGCTGCGAGAAGATTTTTCTCAAGATCTTGGAGAACTATAAAACGCAACAAATCTAGGAGTTTAGGTATTTTCGTTGAAGATGGCTTTGGAGGGTTTTAGGGGTTTCTGTTTATTTTAAGAGACACAAGTGTCTTATCTATAAAAGAAAGTGTTAAGTGTGCGTGTATTAAGATAGGTACCTACCTTATAAGGTTGTGTTATCTATATGTGACACGTGTGTCGTTTGACACATAGACATAGTATATATACTAAGTCTATGGTTTGACACGACTTAGGTTAGGCCGTGTTCCCACTTTGTCGACAGATAATCGTGTAGTTTTAAGTGTCGTGGCTTGTGTATTTAAATGGAGGTGTTCACATAAAGGACGACGCGATTACTGTCGTCCACGACTTTTACCAACTAAAAACCAACGATAAATTAATCGTCACAACATAGTGGGAACGCGGCCTTATTCATGAACTAGGTTATTTTTGTCGGTCCAATCTTGTGAGGCCATTAGTTAGACTGGGTCCGTTTTTGTGTAAAGAAAAAGCTGAGAAATCTTGTCGAAGACTGGTTTTAAGACTTCCGACCGTAAAACCAATTCCCGATTCAGGCATATCTTACGCAGAAAACGAAATAGCTACCCACATAGTTCGCCTGGCTCCTCAAGCTATCCAGTCGTCCATACAGGGTGTTGGGACATCTTCGTGCAAACTGTTACCATAAATTGCATCTCTATTGATACGATCATTTTATTTGACCCAATAGTATGAAGTTGCCAATTGATAATTTCCGTCCTCCTCCGTAATATTTTTCATAGTGTTTAACTAATTACCTCTACTCAATGCACTGCTATCTATGTACGTAAGAATAGCTGAAATATAGACGTTATAGACATCTACTTACATGACTGTGCTTTACGTTCTATTATTCGCATGAAATAGGTTCACTTTCCCGTAGGTAATTTAGTTACGGTTAAGTAGGTACTATAGTCTGCGCCAGATAAGTAGTAAATAAAGGTCATTAACCCGCAAACATTTTTCAAATACATAATTCCGAAAACAGAACTAATGACTTATACTTGTCCTGAAACTACCTTTATCGTGATCCTTGAATTTTTCTATTTATAAAAAACGAATTATATTATAACGTATTGTCGGGGTACCTAAGCAGAGGAATTAAGGAAAGAGCAATGACCTTTAATTCCTACTTATCTGGCACAGACTATAAATTATAATTATAGGTATAGGTCAATTGCACTTAGTCCATAACTTTTTTTTTAAACCGGCAAACTGCCCTTAGGCTTTAATCAGATTGGTTATTGCTTCATTGTCAGTTTGAGATTCTTCGCATCCTGCGATGTGTCATCTCGTTAAGTAGGTATCGATGGTAATCCGATTGACGCTATTCGTTTTCTTTTAAGTCGGTAGGTAGAGTCTGAGGACTTCAGTAGTGTCGCAGCGAGTTCATTTCTATGTCGCTGGAGTCGTTGCTTATAAGTCATAAATGACTTTCCTACAACTTCCTTGATTTTTGGTATTTGTAGGTACTCATGTACCTACTTCAATGATCCTTGTGAACCATGGTTCGCTGCTCAAGGTTTTCAGTGCTTTATTTTGGAAGCGTTGTAGTATTTCCACATTCGAATGGCTTGCCGATCCCCACAGCTCTATACCATAGGTCTATACAGGTGTTAGGATGCATTTGTAGATCATCAGTTTGTTTTCCAAGCTAAGTGACGACTGTATGTCTATTAACCAGTAGATTTCACCCAGTTTCCTGATTGCTTGGTCCCTTTTGGTCTTAATACTTATGTTCACGCCAGGCAAACGCCAGGTAAGTCTTTTAGCGACGTGCATACCTAATTATTTGGCAGTACTTTTCTGAGGGAGAACCTCTCCATCAAGTGTCACTGGAGCACTAGTCCATCACTATGTTTGTGATTATGATTTTATGAAAATGGGTATCTACTACTTACATACATACTCGTATATATGTATGTAATCTCATGCCTTTTCTTTTGGGCAAAAAAATATTAATTAACAATAACAATATTAAACAATATTAATAAACGTACAGTTACACAGTATCTACTTACCATGCCTATACCTAGGATTGAATTATTTAGACGTAATTGTGTATATCTGGCTCCACTCATCTTTAACTCTCTACCTAATTTTATTACTGATCTTCCGTACAGAACGCACGCGTATTCAATAAGTACAAATCAAAAGGAACCGGGTGATTGCTATAGTCTGCGCCAGATAAGTAGGAAGTAAAGGTCATTAACCCTCATACATACGAGAATATTCAAAATACATAATTCCGAAAACAGAAATAATGACATAAACTTGTCCCGAAACGACCTTTATCGTGATCCTTGACTTTTTCTTGTAATAAAAAACAATTGATAATGTATTGTCGGGGTCCCTACGCAGAGAAATTAAGGAAAGCGCAATGATCTTTAATTCCTACTTACCTGGCGCAGACTATAACAAAACACCGAATCCAGCAGCGCGGTGGGCGACTTTCAATCGCTGCAGCAACCACTTTCTCCACTGTTTGGAAAATGCAGCAGTGGTTTTTCTTACACAGAAATTGATGATCTTTCAGATGAGCGTTGGTTTTTTCAGGAGTCTGATCATACTACGTACCCAAAGGGTAAAAACGGGACCCTAAAATAGGTAGACAGTTGAAATTTTTACAGATGATGTATTTCTGTTGCCGTTATAACAACAAATACTAAAAACAGAATAAAATATATATTTACGGGGGGCTCCCATACAACAAACGTGTTTTTTTTACATTATTTGCTCGATATTAATAACGGCAACAGGAAGACGTTTAAAATATTCACAGAATATTTAGTTGAATATTCACTATAAAAATAAATAATTTAAAATTAAATAAATATTTAAGGGGGGCTCCCATACAACAAACGTGATTTTTTTGGCGTTTTGTCTAATGTTGGAATGTTACAGGTTCTTGTTTGTTGTATGTATGTATGTTGGTATGTGTATGTTGTTGTTTTGTATAATGGTACGGAACCCTTCGTGCGCTAGTCTGACTCGCACTTAGTCGGTTTATGCCCGGTTTTTCGCATCATATCCATTTCGTGTTCTCCCATTAGTAACGTGGCTAACTATATACATACTTATCATCTCGCAGTCTTATCAGACTAGGTTTAGTGTCGTCAGTTCTCTATATAAGTATTACTATCTAAGTGTTTAGCAAAATGAGTGGGTCAGTGTATTGTATCAATACAGTGACCCACTAATTTTGCGTCGTCAGTTTTCATAAATCTGTTCATACACGCAAGCCTGAAGAACTGACCACTGAGAACCACTATGTTAAAGAATATCACCAATAAGTTCAAGTCGGTCTAGGACATCTTCCCCCAGCACGACGCACACCTATCTACCTGGTGTCAGTCTAAGTTTTGTTCGCCTTTCACTCGTCCTCTCCTTATAAAATACATAATATAGGTAAAAGCCTATCTCCTCCATCGGTATCGTTATGATGATAATAGCCATTAGAATTATTAAATTAGAGCTGTTAACGCCACTCTGTGTTATCGAGAAACTTTAAATGGATTACATTTAAATTAATGAGTTTGCATTCAGTTTCGTAGTTAAGTTTAACAACAGAGAACACTGACCGTGAGTCTTAACTTGACTTTGGCGTAGTACGAGGAGTGGGTGGGGTTTGAACCTCTCTCTCTTGTTATAGACTCGTACTATGCCAAGGTACTGGAGGTAAAATTAACTATAGAAAAAGAAACATGCAGGGCAGTCTTTGGGGAATGCCGATAGAAGTGAAAACTATGTAACTTGTGAATCCATACATCTTGAAACATCTCGCCCCTCCCCGTCACCCCCTCCCCACTCCCCTAACCCCCTCAGGCCCCGCCCCAGTCGTAGCACTGTTACGAGTTGTGCCCCACACACACCTAAGGGGTACTACGCCGTAGCGAATCGGCTACGAGTGCTACGAAGCGTGATGTGAGGTGACGATCGTTCAATGTTTTTCCTTCACCCAAAAAGTGCTCAACGCGCCTAAAGAAGTTTTCACTTCAAAATACAGACCGAGGTACGAGTATTTCTGTGGAAGCTTTATTTCATACCGTTTTCAGGATAATCCTAGAGTAGGTGCGTTATCTACCTACTTTCATTGAACCGTACACAAAAGGGATGATTCCTAGTTTACTGATACTGATAGCCTACGTAATCTCTTTTTGTAAATTTTTATTCTTATTCAAATTCAAAATATGGCTTTTTATTTTTGTAAAATTACTTTGAAATGTTTTATAAGACAATAAGATTTAAAATTGTTGGTACCTACGTACACCACGTAACTTTAAGCTTTGGAAGAGCGAAGTGAACTAACACAGGCAATTTTGTCTAAAATGTCACTTAAACCACTAGATGTAGTAGGTACCTAGGTACATAGCTTGTGAAAGAAAATAAATTATTTGAATACCACTGCTGGGCCTTTGCGCAGCAACTGCAAGTCTTTGCTTCTCCTCATGACTTCCAGTTGTTTCGATCCAGGGCCAATGTGGCACACTGGTCGCTGGTTTTGTCGATTCCTACTTTAGCACATGTAAGAAACACACATAAGAAAAACACTCATTTAGTGCACAATGTAACCTTACTAATTCCTCAGTGAGTTTCCTAAAAAAAAAAATGATGAGTAAAAGTGTTTCTAACTATGACAAAGCGGTATGGATATCGGGGACTAGGATGGAAGTATACTCAGGTACTCCGCGCTCGGTAATTACTTTCTCAGCAAACTGCTATTATTTGTTTTTACCCGACTGCGGCGAAGCCCAAAAGGAGGGTAATGTGTTTTTACCCGACTGCGGCGAAGCCCAAAAGGAGGGTAATGTGTTTTTACCCGACTGCGGCGAAGCCCAAAAGGAGGGTAATGTGTTTGACCTGTATGTATGTATGTCCGTTTCTTTGTTTCCTCGTAACTCCTCAACGGATGGAGGGATTTGGATAGATTATATGTCGTTAGATTCTTCTTGATGGCGCGAATGTCACTGGTTATATTATAATAAAAAACAAATAAAAATCGTGGATTTGGGGTGCCTTGTGTGGAGTTCGAAATTTTGTTGTCTTCTAATACCGTCGAGTGGGGTATCAAAATAAAGGGTTTTAAACTCAAACTCAAAGCATTTATTTCAATTAGGCTATTACGGCACTATTGAATGTCAAAACTACAAATAAAAAACAAAGCTACAGTCCCAGTCACAAGGCATAATAACTTGAGAAAGTACTGTAGTTGCCCATTCCCTAGCGTAGATCTCTATGGAGAAGAACGGGCAAGAAACTCCATGGACACTCTTTTGAATCAAAATATTGTTACAAAATCTTGGTTACATCATTAATTTTGAAATTATACATATATGTGAGAACGATGTAGAAAGACGTGCACATTAAGAGCGTCCAGAGTAAAGGTGATTTAGAGGTGATTACATACGTTTGAATGTAATTCGAAATGACAATTAATAAAAAAGTAAAAAATAACATTCAAATGTTTGGCACGGTTTGCAGCCTGAACAGCTAGATGGATTTTAGCTTGAGAGGTTTCGTTAGATTTGTATATTATTGTGAGAGTGACACTGGGTATATAATAATAAAAAAAAACAAAATGGCGGATTTTTAGCGCCAAATTCAAATGTTTGGCACGCTCTACAGCCTGAACGGCTCGATAAAGGGCTCATCATGAGGATTTTAAAGGGTTTAATTACAAAATCTCTAATTATTTACAAGACATAACAACTGAATCTATAATTTTATTCGATATGCTTCAATCATTTATTACCTATATTAACTGATCGTTATGATCAGTTAATATAGGTAATAAATGATTGATATAATTTAAAGTTACAAATTTTTATAAGCATAACCTACATTGAATATAAAATTGTTTGATATACCACTCAAAAGACATAGAACTTATTTAGTCTAATATGATATGGGTTCCTTATCCATTTGTATACAATTTTAAGACCTAATATACTTGGCATACTTTTGTTACTCCTCCTAATTATATTTTTGCATAATATTATTTACGCATAACAGTTTACGCATAATTTCTCTAATCATGATAATGATTAGGCATGACATTCTTAGGCATACATTTATTTACGCATGATGGTACCTATTAAAACATTTTTTTTATAGACATAACAAAGCATAATAATTAACTCCTAAAATGTTAGACATACTCTAATCTAATTGGATATACCAATTTATTGTGACGATTGGAAAAAAAACATATCTCCTGAAGTGGGTAATGCATAATATATTTGTTTTAAAAATAGTTGATTGTGAACATAATTATGTGAGTTTTTTTCCATGTAAGAAGCATGCAAATAATCATACACCATGCATGCAGTAAGCATGACGCATGCAATTAAGCATACCTACACCACGCATTAAATAATCTAGATTAATCAATCATTACATCCAATACGGGTCCCGACTGTTGCAGTCAATATGATCCGTATTAGAATTTATTATTGAACTTGTTTTTTTCTTTTCAGTTTTTAAGTTATTATTTATTTTTTACGCAGTCGATGTATACCTAACAGTAACCTCATTTCGCCAGAAGGGAAACTATGTTTTTCCTACTCCTCTATACCTACTTTTATAATTCATTTCGTTGCGGGATCCAAGACAGTTAAATTGTTTTCATCCCATCTATTCGAAAAAGACGACTTGGTTCGCCTTTAAGTGCACCCAAAGGTGGCGTTTTCTATAAGAAACTTTTAGCTGGCAGTAATGAGTTGATAGTGCGCTGCAATTATCTTTGCCGCGCACTTTTTGAATTTGAAACATCTTAGTTTTCAGCGCCAAAGAAATCGAACGCAAATATTGTTTGAATAAAGACTGGCTGGTACGACGGCCCATAGTCGCGCCGCCAGGCTAAATAAAAAAAAAAAAAATAAAAACGCGCGAACTTACAGCCCGCGTTTTCGACAATTTTTACGATTGTTAGAAATTCATGGTTTTGTTTTGAAAAATGAGTTCTTCAAGTGATAGTGAATAAAATATGAGGCGCCTTTTATTTTCTCATAGTGGGTGATAAAAAGTAGTGTATCACACGGGCGCAAAATATGTATTTGGCTCGGGCAACGTACTTTGAATCCCTCGCTACGTTCAGGATTCTACTAAAGAATCCCTCACTTCGCTCTGAATTCAAAAAAGTGCCCTCGCCGTAAAAATATTATTTTGCTCCCATAAGATACAATCTACTAATTCTCTGGGACTTCGTCAAGCTTCATTGTCTCGGCGCTTTTCTGGTGGTCGCCACTGTTGACTTTCAGGAGTTGCAGCGGTAGTGTGGCGGGCTTGTCCCAATATTTATTAATATACACAAAAATCGTAAAACTAGTCTTGGTCAGACAAAATGTTGTTTCTCGTTTTATGTCGTCATCGCTATAAAAAGGGAAGCATACTCACTCGAATAAATAAAACACATCAATCGCATTGTAAAACAATTTATTTCGTCTATAATTTGCGTTAGATCTAACAATAAGATAGTCATTGCGTCATTCGTACACTAAACTAGGTACACATTTAGTACTTAGTCATCAAGACGTTCTGAAGGCCTACACTAGGAAGAGGGAGGTAATTTTGAATATTCATTCCAACTAACAGTATGTCTGCGTTCCTAGTAAGCTAATTAAATATATAAAAAAAAAAAACTAAATATTTGATGAGTAAAAATGTATACGAAGTTGAAGCCCCTAAAGCTTATACTTACTAAAAAGGGTTTACAAAACAATTTTACAGAGTAAATATGACATAACACCATGCTTATAATCTCCGAAGAGTTAAGCAGAGGTGTACAACCCATTTTTCGTTGGATATACAGGTGACTTTTTTATCACTTTCCAAAAAAAATGGTGAACGGAGTAGAAGCAAATGGCATAATTAGTATTTTTTTTTCTGTAAAAAAAATATTTTTCATTTTTTTTTCAAAATTTCTCTTTCTTTGTTCTAATATGAAAAGTTTACTTGAAATTAGTAGCGTTTTTTGATGATAGATCATTTTTTTTCTAAGCTGTAAAAAAAAAAAAAAAAAATTAGGTATGCCACATAAACTTCTACTCCGTTCACCTTAATATACCCATTTTTTTGGAAAGTGATAAAAAAAGTCATCCGGTATAGGGGCGACCCTATTACAAAATAGGTTAGTGTATTTATATTTTCTATGAACTAAGAATAATTTTATTAATAGTGCTGCCATATCATGTGTATTTGTTATTGTTGACTTAACACTAATAGATACAAAATGTACCAGGAACACAGACTTCAATGGAGTTAAAGATTTAAGGTAAATATTAACACATACTTGGCTAACATCTTCTGTCTGGCAATCATAAACTTTATTCCAGCTACCCTAAGAGCGAAAGTAGTTTGTTTAAGGCTTTACTGTTATATCTACTTATTATTTAGTTCTATAAAACAAATTATTTTCATTGGTTTACTATAGAGCGAGCGAAGGAAGTTGAAGCGAGTTATTTAATGTGTTAATCTACGGAATAAAAACTTGGTATTTTTACCAATTTATCGTTTGAATGGCCGCACTTTATCTGCCGTTGGCAACGTGCAGCTCGTCATCGTAAGAACCCTTAAAGTTATAAAAGATAACCACTTTACAAATAGTGTGCCTTTAAGATTTTAAATCCTATCTTATCCGTAGACCAACAAGTTAAAAATCTCCTCAAATACATAAATTAGTACAATATAATTATAAATATTTCAGTGCAATAAAACCACTATACAGGTTACTCCCGTACATCGTACAAGCTAAGATTATACATACGAGCGTTAAAAAAATATGCATCAGTATTCAGGGCGTTAGGTAAAGCGAGGGACATACTGTTAGAATTGATCACGTCATCTTATATTTCTTTAAAAAAAAACGAGGAATTTCTCCTGTATTGTGGGTGCGTTTACAAACACAAACCCGGAACAACTAAATGTACGCAATACAGACATTGTGTAAAATGTGTGTGAGAAAGTGTGTGAGAATGTGTGTAAGGGCTGTGTGAGTGGGATGTGGTGTGGTGTGTGGTGTAGTGTCGTGTAGTGTGGTGTGGTGTGGTGTGCCGTGGCGTTGTGTGGCAAGGTTTGTTCCGTGCTGGGATCGAATCCTCGACACGCAGCGCTGCAGCCAGTTGCTCAGCTACTGCGCCAACCGCAATCGCTCTAGCAAATTTTAATGACTGTTCAGAGCGACAGAAAAGGATTGAGCATAAAAAATGCGATTCCGTGCTGAAAAATGTGATTCAACCCTATGGGGGTGCAGTACTCATGAAAATGATCGACTTTTACAATGGGAACGAAAGGAAACAGCTGCTCCATACATTTATATTCGCATAACTCTATAAAATGTAGTAAAAAGCTGAGTAGGTAGTATAGTATTCATGAAAATGAATTACTTTTACTGCAGAATCATCTCAGAATTGATTCTACAGTAAAAGTAATTCATTTTTATGAGTACTATACTGCCTTAAAGTATGTCCTCAGTTTAACCTAACACCACGTCTTATTATTTATATTATATGTTACAATCACACACATGGAATCAAGTCGTGTTCGTACATAGTACATACATACTTTACAGTATTCAAGGTTAGGTTACATTAAATGCAATAGATACTATTCACAATGGTTGGCACTTTACATGAATTTTTTATATTTATTTTTCAAGTAATGTAACCATGCCCTAAGGATCCGTATTACTCTGTGATATTTTTCATGACTTCTATATTTTAACAAAATTGGAAATTAGGTGTTTAATTGGTTAAAAAAGGCTGTCATGCACATGTTCTATTTCTCCTTATTAACGACTAATATACATGCTTTTTCGAATGTGACTACTAAAACTGGCTATACCTATTATGATAATAATACGAATCCTCTTCCTATTATTTATACTTTCGTATACACACACTTTCTTAAGCTTAGCAAATCAATAACGATTGTTTTTTATTAACTTTAGATTAAACATTTCTATCGTTTATTTTCGTTATAGTTTAGATTTTTATTATTACATTTTAAAGGCCATTATTAAAAGAGGTTTTTATTTTTAACGCCATCTTTATTTATTTGACTTGTTTTTAAATGCTTGTGAACACTCGACTCTTGTTTTTGATTAGGTATTCAAAATTACAGCACGAATCTCTTTCATAGTTATATATTTTCTTCAATAATCGCTATATCAAATACTAAACAAAATATAAGAATCGGGTTTCGATAAATAACAAGAAATCGAATTGATATCAACACTATTATAAGTATAAAGTAAGAATAGTGATCGATTTTCAGTTGTTTGTATTGAAACGTTCTCCGAACTCACAGAACAAAGAATTGTAAAGAAACATTAGTACCTAGACGTAAGTTAGTAGTAGTATGTGCAATATAATCAATTTCTAGCTCTAGGTATTCTGATGTTACCCTATTTCTATTTATTTCTGATGTCCTAGTACCTATTCTTAAAGTCGGCTTCGAAAATGAATGTCAAAAAGAAATCTGGCATCATCTTTGGGAAGGCTGGTCAAAGCTGGCTGTAGATGGCGTGTCCATAGCTTAAGTCCCAATCTGACCAGTGAGGTGCAGATATTTTGAAATAAAAAAGGTATTGGCAGAATCTCAACCAATGACGATGCTTGGTACAATCTATGCTAGGGCCATTAGATTTAGTTGTCTTGCGCCATTTCAAGGCCATTTTTGGTTTTGCCATTCTGGTATTTAGGGTGGGTTATACTTTTTCAGCTGCCTTTCTAATGACCTAAGTCGCCTTAGGTAACTTTTAAGAAATAAAGTATTTCTGTATTAATTTAAATTAGGTGAAATCTAAATAAAACCGCACTGTTGAATTTTTAATTCTTTGACCAGCGTTGAGGGTTGCAAATCCAACAGCGAAATAATATTTAGGCATTCATTTAGGTGTTTCCTAGTTTTCTTTCTAGAACAAGATAACACAGAATCCTATATTTAAGCTAATAGGAAATTGTAATTATATCACATATAGACATATTTAATGATCAAATATTATTTATTATGATAAGGCTTTTATGAAGCTGAGAAAATATATGAATGAAATAAAACTCATACTGTAAACGATTATAGCAAAACTGATCTTACTGCTATTAAAATAAGGTACCTTTACATGCATGATATTTAGTTCTATTTCGTTGACAGCCAAACATATTTGAACCTAGGTCAATATTGTTCAGATTATTTGCCTCTCACTTACACATACATTGAGCGAGTGAGAGGTGAACAGTTGAACGTCTATAACAAGCAAAGAAAATCAAATCGAATACCACAATAATTAAAAGCCAAACTATCCGACATATTCGTTTACAAGCGAAATTGAACTTTAAATACTTTTAACATAAGTGTTACAAAATGTACAAATATAAACATTGCTCGGGCGAGTTCATGTTTACAACACGATGGGATAGAAAAGCATAGTAACGATAATTATAAATCGATAAAGATGGTGGTAGAATGAGGACTTTATATAAGGCTGTCGTCTTGAAGACTTTCCTGACTTTCCCTGATATCGGTAGTCCATCCAGACCCCAATAGGGTAGATAAAAAAAAAATCTAATTAGTCCGTCAGATGGATTTCCAAAAAATATTGGACACAGATTTTTTTTACTTTTTTGACGTTAACAAAAAATGAGGACGATACAGTGCGTCGTAAACTCGTGTGACGTCACATTAGTGTTCATTTTTATCTAAAAGTGACGTAACAAGCCCCCACTCATGATCTTTGACGCGTTTTATCTTCGTAAATTTTTATTAATTTGATAAAACAAAAAACACGTATCCAATATTTTTCGATAATCTAATTGACGGACTAAATAGATTTGCAATTTTTTGATACTGTTGTCATGCCTATTAAAGTATCTCTTATAAGTGGTTGTTCTATTATATTCCGTATGTCGCGGAGTCTGGATTAGTGCTTGGTGCAAAACATACTACACTTCACACATTCTTCTACACAGACCTCGTATTTCTTTTTTTCAACCATGCGATCAATGAGGCAGAAAAACCATCAAACCGAGGAAGTCCAAGTAAAACTACAGTTATAACCAACTTGTTTACTGACCGTACCCTAGATCTTAAGCTAAAGACTCTACCAAAAACCATCCCATACTCGACAGTTATACTTCTCACTCATTCTAACACCATCTGTACTATACAATATTATGTATTACATAAGCCTATGTTATATTCAGAGCGGTATGTATTCTCTTATCTGCTGCAGTGTCTCCTGGTCAGTCGACTGTATGAGACGCTCGAAGGTCTCTGCTCCAACTTGGTTCTTCAGTGTTTCAAGCTGAAATTGGATTTTGTTAATGTTTAGTTGTAGTTTTGTTTGGCGGAATGTGGCTCTGCCTAACCTTTCGGTTATAACAGGCGTGATCTTATGTAATTGAAGTTTTCTTTGGACATCATCTTGGTCAACAAATTAGTTGCAATTGGTCGATGCTATTAGGTCCTAACAATAATACTAATACTTGGCTAATACTTGGAAAATCGAAATGCCGAAGGCCTCGTATCCCAGTCCCATCCCATCGATTCTGTTGGTATAGTATAGGGAGTCATACCTGATGGTGAGTCACAGCTCTAAGGTCGATAGTATGCGCGGGATGCGTGGCCACCAGGCTGCGGCGGCGCAGCTCGTGCGGCGAGTCGCCCGCGCCCGCGCCCGCCTCGCCCCAGCGCGCCGCCCCGCCGCGCCCCTCCAGCGGGGACGCCGGCCGGGACCCGGGGGGAGCTAGGAGAGCGCTGGGAGAAAACATGAGGTTATACAAGTCTTCAAGATCACTATTTGCCGCTTTAAAGTACAATGCCGAAAACGATGGCAGACTGTAAAGTACAGTGGAATAGGAGTGTCCAACCGCAATGACACCAACACTACTGGTTTCTACGATATCTTATGAGAACGTTTCCATGGATGGCAGCAATTTTTTTTGTTTTTTTTTTTTACCAGTCCGCCATAATATTGAATTTTCATTTTGATCTCATTTTTAATATCAGCGACCTCGAAAACCACGAAAACGACACCCATTACGGGAAAAAACCAATAAATTTCCTAAGCGATTTACGAAAATCTTGTAATCGTCAATTATTGTCAATTCATTTGATTTTGTAATTTTAATTATGATGTTGATGATGTACTACAAATTATGATGTGAGTTGCATAAAACGATTTATTACCTGAACCATATTGTTAATTCATATTATGATTTGTAAACATCAATCGGTGTGTTTTTATCAAACTGAAGTAATGTTTGATTAAAATAACATTGAAACAAAAATGGCGTCCATATTGCCACGCTTGATAAAAACACATCGGATTTAAAATAAGAAAAGCTGAAATTTATTTTTAGGTTTTAAAATTACCAATGAATTGAGTTAGTATTTGTCGATTTATAATAGCGATTACATTCGTCACTCATTGTTTGGTTTAAAATGTTAAACATTTATGCAAGTTCCGGTGGCACGATCAGCCATGTTGTTTTCTTGGTTTGAGTTTAGTTGAATCGTTGAAAAGTGTTTGATGGCCCATTCTGCCGTTGGAAATTGTAGAGAGTAGAAGACTCAGGAGATCCGGTGAGTACATAGTTTTTATAGTTCGAAATTCCTGTGCTTTGTAATATTATTAATTTAATTAAGTGCATACATTAAGGTGTATCAAATTATAAAGTGTTATTCTATTGATTGATGTTTTCATTATCCTGCAATGTCTGAGAATAATAGCGAGAGTAGTGACGTCAGCCATGCTGATGTCACTCTTTCTAAAAATTTAAGTGGGAACACTCCGCCGTTATGTATAATACAAAGCAGTTAATTGAAAATTATTTTGTTTTCGATAAATTAACATTTATTTGAAAAAACAAAATTTCATAACCCTTTTCAAGGATTGAAATTGTAACAACACCGTTGCGTTAGCTTCCAACCATACGCCTAGATAATAAATTTTGTGATTATTACTTCGAAAATTAAGGACTTTCCAAACACAACTTCATCCCCTTTTTTTACCCTTTGGGGGTGGAATTATCAAAAACGCTGAGACACGTATAAATTAATTTTCAATCGTCAGCCTAAACACAAAATTTTAAGATCCTAACTTTAAAACTGACAAACTTTCATACAAACTTTCATCCCCTATTTAACTCCCTTATGGGTTGAATTTCAAAAAATCCTTCCTTATTCCTTGTCTACATTATAAAGGGAAACCAAAACCCTAGAAAAAACCTAGAAACATGAAAGTGGTTCTGTGCAAAATTTCAGGTTTTTAGGTCCAAGGGTTTGGGCTGGGCGTTGATGAGTCAGGCGCAACGTGACTGGTGCGCGGAACGGTGTGACACTAACGTGCGTGCAGCCGGTGTTCATCGATTTATAAGACGTTATCACGTCAAAAATGAGTTTTGAAAACTAAAGATAAGTGGTGGTGTCGTTGTTACAACGTCATAAGATAAAAAACAAACGAACTTACTCAATATAAGCGCCGTTGTCCTCCGCCTTCATGACATCGTTCAACACTTCTGCCAAGTTGAGTAGTATCGCTGGGAATCGTTGCAATACTGTCGCATTTTGTGTTGTCAATAGAGCTGCTAAACCAAGACCTGCAATTAAAAGTTTTGATTCAAGAGCACGCAAGGTTATTTTTTTTTTATAAAAATTAGATTCCTCCACTCTCTAATAATTTAGATAAGCGTACTAATTGCAGTAAAATCAAACAAAATTAAAATCAAAATCAAAGCATTTATTTCAAGTAAGCCAGTTACAGGCACTTTTGAATTGTCGAAACAAAGATGAAAATTAAATGTAGCTACAATCCCAGTCACAAGACATAAAAACTGTGAAAGTAATGTAGTTGCCCATTCCCTAGCGTAGATCTCTATGGAGAAGAACGGGCAAGAAACTCCATGGACACTCTTTTAAATCAGAATATTGTTACAAAATCTTGGTTACATCATTCATGTTGAGATGGTATATTATGTGAGAACAATGTAGCAAGATGTGCACGTTAAAAGTGTCCACAGCAAAAACACACAAACAAAAAAAAATACAATTCAAAATAATTTATTCATATAAGCCATGGCAACTAAGAGATGACCAGTCACAACTGACAGCGCCCGTTCACGGACATGACGCATGGATCAGCACCATTCAACTCAACCATTTTGAAGGGAACTAAATGATCCGACACATGCGCCACCATCAGCGAGACATTTGAGTGAGCATGACATACTCTAAACCGCCAGGGCACATTCAAGTCAAGAAAAGACGTAGGTTTCCAGTGAATGATAGCTTTCTAGTACATAGTACTCACACAATATGGGATATGCATTTATATAATACTAAAGAGATTGAATCTATACAATGCAAAGATAGTTGTACAATCTTCAGCAGCTCCAACAAAACATTTTAATGCTATCAATTTATGCGCCCCTGTCCTTGTGGAGCAGGACCAGCATTGAGCCAAGCATTTTTATCAGCGATATAATCGCTCAACTTGTAATATGCTTGCTTACATAGTATGCGTTTAATCCATGTTTTAAATTTCGTCTCATTCAGTTCAAGAATACTTTGTGGAATTTTATTATAGCATCTCAAACAGTACCCCATGAAAGATGAGTCTACTTTAGCGAGTCGGAAACCTGGCTGAACTAGTTGGTCCCTATTTCTAGTACTGTAATTATGTCTGTCACCCCTTTTACCAAAAAGGTGCAGATTTTTTCTGACGTACATTATGTTTTCGTAGATGTATTGACAATGTACCGTCATGATGCCAATATCCTTAAACAGTTCCCTTAGAGAATCGCGCTTACGAAGATTATATATGGCTCTGATGGCTCTTTTCTGCTGAATAAATATAGACTCAATATCTGCAGCCCGTCCCCACAGTAAAATGCCATAAGACATTATACTATGAAAGTAACTAAAATAAACCAGTCTAGCCGTATCTACATCAGTATACTGACGGATTTTTCTAATGGCATAGGCTGCTGAACTTAGCCGCCCGTCAAGAGATGTCAAATGAGAACCCCATTGTAGCCTTGAATCAAGCGTAATCCCCAGGAAAACCGTTTTATCTACGAATTCAAGTTTCTCTTTATTCAATATTATATCACAATCACTACTTTTAACATTCGGTAAAGCAAATCTTATGCATTTGGTTTTTTTTTCATTTAATACCAAATTGTTTGCTGTGAACCAATTTTGGACCTAAAGTAGGGCATTATTCACGTCATCTAGATTTTGGGCCCGCCTATTTATCTTAAAAATTAGGGAAGTGTCATCAGCAAATAACACCATATTTTGAGGTTGGTTTTTCAGTAAATAGGGTAGATCATTTATATATACTAGAAAGAGAAAAGGACCCAATATTGAGCCTTGTGGAACCCCCATTTTTACTTTTAAACCCTGTGAAACTTATGCATGCATCCCTTAAATGTTAATGTCATACTCTTTTCGCCTTAAAGACGCTATCCATGTCAAATCTTCAACGTAGATGGGTGAATTTCAACAAAGATTCATTCAGACACAGCAAGTGGCTTTATGATTTGTAATTATCTGTGTTGAGTGTGTGTTTTTGCTTGTTAGGTTTTTTGTTTTCATTTTAGAATGAAAACTCGCGTGAATCGAATAGAGGAGGATAGTACTTTTAGAAGAGCCGCCATGCTGGGTACTGGTGGAAAGTCTGCTTCGACAACAGAAATTGTATGTTTAAGTAAAGCTGATCTAAAAAATATAAAGTGGGAGTGGTCAGTCAGTATTTTATTTTAAAAAGGTCTTGAGACAGTAATAAGACAAGCAGTAAGTATATTTTTATATTTATGCTTTTCATTAAAAGAAGTTTCATTTTGGTCTGCAGCCCTACATTGAAGTGCGACTGACTATACACAAATGACTTTTAAACAGGAGATGATCTAATTCACAAAAAAAAAATACAATATTCACTCACCGACAACTTTCCACCTCTCAACCTGCGTCACCAGGTTCATCTTCTCAGTCCAGACATGCAGGAACCTGTTCAGCACCTTGGCGGGGTCCGAGTCGTACTCCGCCACGCCATTGGACGCCTCCTGTATGGCCTTGTAGAACAGGTCGGTCGACAGCAGGATGACGCGCGACACCAGGCAGAGTTGGACTGAGAGGACCATCGGGAGGTCATCGCCTTCGAGGAGACAGCTGTGGGAAGATGATGAAGTATTTATTATTCATTGTTTTGTCTATACTAATATTATAAAGAGGAAAGATTTGTATTTAACTATTAAACTTAAAAACTACTGGACCGATTTGAAAAACTCTTTCAGTAATGGATAGCTGCATTATCAGCGAGTAACATAGACTATATTTTATCCCCTTACTCAAACGGGAACGGGAACTACGCGGGTGAAACCGCGTGACGTCCGCTAGTGTGTAATAAAATCAAAATCAAAGCATTTATTTCAATTAGGCCAGTTACAGGCACTTTTGAATTGTCGAAACACAGATGAAAATTGAATGTAGCTACAGTCCCAGTCACAAGACATAAAAACTGTGAAAGTACTGTAGTTGCCCATTCCCTAGCAAGAAACTCCATGGACACTCTTTTAAATCAAAATATTGTTACAAAATCTTGGTTACATCATTCATGTTGAGATGGTATATTATGTAAGAACAATGTAGCAAGATGTGCACGTTAAAAGTGTCCGCAGTAAAAACAAAACAAAAAAATACAATTCCTAAACCTAAATAATTTATTCAAATAAGCTATGGCAACTAAGAGATGACCAGTCACAACTGACAGCGCCCGTTCACGAACATGACGCATGGATCAGCACCATTCAACTCAACCATTTTGAAGGGAACTAAATGATCCGACACATGCGCCACCATCAGCGAGACATTTAGAGTGAGCATGACATACTCTCAACCGCCAGGGCACATTTAAGTCAAGAAAAGACGTAGGTTTCCAGTGAATGATAGCTTTCTAGTACATAATACTCACACAATATGGGCTATGCGATTATAAAATACTAAAAAGATTGAATCTATACAATGCAAAGATAGTTGTATAATCTTCAGCAGCTGCAACAATACCATTTAATGCTATCAATTTATGCGCCCCTGTCCTTGTGGAGCAGGACCAGCATTGAGCCAAGCATTTTTATCAGCGATATAATCGCTCAACTTGTAATATGCTTGCTTACATAGTGTGCGTTTAATGCATGTTTTAAAATTCGTCTCATTCAGTTCAAGAATACTTAGTGGAATTTTATAGCATCTCAAACAATACCCCATTAAAAATGAGTCTACTTTAGCAAGTCTAAAGCCTGGCTGAACTAGTTGGTCCCTATTTCTAGCACTGTAATTATGTCTGTCACCTCTTTTACCAAAAAGGTGCAGATTTTTTTCTGACGTACATTATGTTTTCGTAGATGAATTGACAATGTACCGTCATGATGCCAATGTCCTTAAACAGTTCCCTTAGTAGAGAATCACGCCTACGAAGATTATATTTGGCTCTGATGGCCCTTTTCTGCAGAATAAATATAGACTCAATCTGCAGCCCGTCCCCATAGCAAAATGCCATAAGACATTATACTATGAAAGTAACTAAAATAGACCAGTCTAGCGGCAACTACATCAGTATATTGACGGATTTTTCTAATGGCATATGCTGCTGAACTTAACCGCGGCGCAAGAGATGTTAAATGAGAACCCCATTGCAGCCTTGAATCAAGTGTAATCCCCAGGAAAACCGTTAAAAAATGTTATGATGAAAACATCCAGATACAGATGAACTACTTATTCGGATATTTTACAAAGAGCTGGTTCTACTCTTATTACGAAGAAATTATGATTTATTTCATCCAAAACTCTGGTATTCACATTATTTCATAGTTACATTGATTGCGTGGTCAACCGTTCACATAGTAACATTTTAAGGGTAAATGCTTAAATTCAACATCGATTCGCATTTTTTATTAGAACTATTTTGTATAAAGATCTAAAAACTAAATACTCACTGTATAACCCTAATAAGAATCGGCCAGATGACTTTAACTCCCAAGAAGGCATTTCTTTCCGGGAAGGTGACACTGATGCAGATCTCCGCCATCTTCAACACCGTGATGACTCCCTCAGTCCTCATGTCACTCAGCATGTCCTCCTGGAGGGCCATGCACTTCCCTCCCGGGCCCGAAAGGAACTCCTCGGGGCACAGAAGGGTGTAGGCTTGCATTATGTAGACTACTATCCGGAGGTGCTCGGATGATTGTTCTGTGGAAGAATTTGTTGGGTTTTTATGTGACATTCACAAGCTCTCCCTGGCCACGCGTGGTGAATTATGGCCCACTGCCTCACACATGGAACAGCCCTGTGTCCCAAGCAGTTGGAAAGTTATAAACTGATCATGCTAAACAAGGAGGTAACCACAGTGGATTTTTTCGATACTGTCATGGTTTAGAAAGCAGTCTCAAAACAGAATTAGAAGAAACTGCACAAGCCGATTCCGCTTTTAAACAAATTAGTCGTTGCATTTGACTCAGTGCCTAGCATTACTCAGTTAAAACGTCACATCAAATTCGAAACATCAATTAGGACTTCTAAGATTAGGGACTCTAACGAGGACTGCAACAGTGATCTCGGACTTCTTCTAAATAAATAAATAAATATCACTTGACATTACACACATCGCCATCTAGTGTCACACTAAGCAACGAGGCTTGTGTCGTGGACACCAGACAGTTGATATACTACATAGATACTTTTTTTTTGTAAATACATACTTATTATAAATAGCTTTTTATTATAGAAAACTACTATAATTTCTTTCGAAACTTGTCACCGTGGGGTGAAATTAAAATATTTTTCTTTTTCACTTTTATGTACCTAATATTGGATGGAGATTGTCGGCGAGCTGCAAGGTGGCGGGGTCTGCTGCCTGCGAGGTCTCCAGCACTGCGAGCCACAGCTCCAAGGCATCTTCTAGTAGGTACACGTGCGCTGGTTCTGTGAGCTTGGTAGACTCGTTCACTACGCTCAGGATCCAAGGGCGGATATTTGGAGGACATTCGCCTAGAGCCTGCCGATGAGACAGTTAGGTTTGTGTTGATTTCGTAGGAGTTCGTATTTAATGAGCATACATTATGTTGGTTATTGTGTCGCGTAATGTTAGAAACCAAACAAAACATCTAATACCAAACCACCATTTCCATAAAATCTAACAAAACACTTTTAAAACGTGACAACACCATCTTCGGCGTTAGGGTGCTTACGTAAAGAAGCAGGTTTCAGGCACCGATCGGCGCAGGGTTAACTGTTTAAACCTGTTTCTTTATACGTGAGCGCATAAGATAACATAGAAATTAACACCTGCACCGATCGGTAGCGACCTGCCCGTACCGAAAAACTCCTTCTTTATGTAAACACCCTAGTATGTTCGATCGTCAATTGTTTGTTTATGACGTCACTGCACTAGTGTCTGCAACACCATGTCTAAAGCGCGTGAAAGTGTGTGGCTACATAACATACGAGTTTCTTAGTATGTCATCAGTGTAATAGATTTGGCGGCTTATCTACCTTGAGCAGATGCACGAGCGCCGCCAGCGCGGCCGCGCGCAGCATGTTGTGCGCGGCGTGCGCGGCGTGCGCCCACAGCTGCGGCAGGTACGCGAACAGCGCGCCCGCGCCGCCGCCCCGCGCCACCCGCGCGCCGCACCGCTCCATCACGTACGACACCACGTGCAGGACGTGCATCTTTGTGTCGCATTCTTCCGATTCCACCTGGGATTAAACGTTTATGAAGACTTTGTCTATGACTAGCTTCTTCTGACAAAATAGCTGGAAGTGGAAGGCAGGAGAACAGCACGTTATGGTGCAACTTAGATGTAGTCTATGTCCAATAGTTAACTTCGATAGGCTGTGTATATTGAAAGCTTCTTTGATTTTGTACCTCGAAGATTTCCACGGACGTTTAAGTATCTGAATAGACATTCAAACGCACGAAAATTGCCATTGCAATTAGTGTAATTTTTAACAGACTTCCAAACAGAGGAGGTTAACAATTCGTCAGTTTTTTATTTTTTGGGTATATGTTCAGCCTTTTTTTCGCCAATTGTGAACCGATTTCGATGATTCTTTTTTGTTTGGAAGAAAATTACTTCGCGGTGGTCCCGTTTAAATTTGGTGAAGATCTGATGGTGATCTTCGGAGAAATACAATGGAACTCTTCAATTACAGACAGCAAATCGGTCGAAATTGCTGCAATCGCTTGGATGTTTGTTGTTTTCACAACATCATAACATATCATCACGCCTGTATGCTCTGAGGGGGTATGCAGATGTGTACAGTACACCCACATTTCGACAGTTAGGTATGTTAGGTTCCATTTTATTGGGGATAAGTCTATTACCATGACATGCATTGTTAACAATATGAAATAAATGACTGCCTCGTTGGTCTAGTGGTGGCAACAACTCAGCATGAGGTCCTGGGTTCGATTCCCTGGTCGGGCAAAGTGTTATTGGGTTTTTCCATCAGGAATTTCTCAATTGCAGCAACGGAGTCTGGATTTGCGCCAGCGCTTGCCCCCTATTACATTGGACTTAAACATAACTGGCGAAATGTGGGTGTAGGTACTATTGGGTACACCTCAGCCCAACTCTTCGGGGATTACAGGCGTGATGTTATGTTATGTTAAAATAAATGTATAGCTAATATTTGTATAGGATTTTAAAATTAAAATTGGAAAAATAAAAAACTTTAAATTGAAAATTTAAATTATTGCTTGGTTCAACCGATAAGGTTTTGTGGTACGTTTAGCAACACGTTAATGGTAGGTAAGACTTAAGACAAAAAACTTTTTTGCAAAAAATTTAACCGACTTCAAAAACACAACAAAGTGAAAAATAACTTTAGCTTCAGAAGTCGGTTGACTTCTGTGTGTTTGATTCAGTTTCTTTGCCACCGACTGCTAAACGTACCACAAAACCTTATCGGTTGAACCAAGCAATAATTTAAATTGAATTTGATATTTTTGCTAATTTGTGTGTTGATGTTGTGTTTATATTTATTTATTTGTGTATGATTTTGTATTTATTATGGAATAATTTAAAGACGCTTTCTAATATGTGGAGCAAAAAAAATTAATTTTATTTTTTCAGGTAAGGTAGTAGTAATACTTTGTAATTTTGTATCTCAATCTCAGAAACTGCTTAAAATCTTTTGAAAGACTGAAAAATCCACACAAACCGCGAAACAAAGTATCATAACAATCACCTACGTACCAGGAGTTCATAAAGCGCGGCGATCGCATGCGGAGCGTACGGCGCGAACTGTTCCACGTCAAAGTTGAAATCGTCTATTGTACTCCTCAACGCTTCGGCCGCTGCTAGTTTGACAGCCGCGTCTTCGTCTACTCTACTGAGAGGTTCTAGTAATGACGCATACATTGCTGGTCGAAGGGACTGCGATGCACGAACACCGCACCATTGACCTGCAATGGACTCCAAAAATGATTAGATACTTATCGAGTTTTTTTTTGTCAACTACAGAAAGATTTTTGGTGAAAGTAGCTTACCAATAAGTTGACAAACTCTTCTTCGTATTATTCTGTAGTTGTTGTCTTTGATTTTTAACTCTTGACTCAAAACATTCGTGAACCATTCGTCGAAGTCAACCTAGAATAAAACATATGTGAAATGAAGCATGTGAGTAGCTAAAAAGCTAAAACAACTGCATGCCGTTTGGTCTCTTTCTATCGCTGCGTTATGATTGATAGTGCTATCTCACTTTTATTCAGAAAGAATCAGTGCTATCGCAAAACGTCATCAGTATGCTACATTCGTTGGAGACAAATAAGGAATGTCCTATATTCACTTTCCACTAGTGGGGAATACATTATGTAAATAAAACATCTAAAAGCAAATATTCTTCTCCATGATACACATATCATTCTCTTGCTATTTATTTGTGGTCGGCGCAGCGTGTCTTAGTCTTCCATACTTCTCTATTACTCGTCATTTCATCAGACACCTCCTGTCTTGCCATATCATACTTTACACAGTCGATACATGCTTCTTCACGATAAGCTATAAGGAGAAAAGAAAATTACACTCACATCGTCATACAAATCGAAGGCAGCCAATCCGACAGCGTTATAGACAGCATCCTTCTTCAATATACCAGGTAGATCGTCAGGGGATATCTGTTGCGTTTGCAGTGTCGCCAATAGTCGTACCAGTTCCGGGGCTAATACGTTCCGGAATTGGAACAGTTCCATGAATAACGCTTCTGTGCACGGCTGCAAAGGAAAGCAACACATAGTTTTATTATGAATCTCTTCAACCAACTAAATTATATTTTTTTAAGTTGCCAAGCTTTGTGTCTAATTGATTTAAAACTAAGCTAATATTTCGTAAAAATTAATTACTGAAATATATAATAATAAGAATGAATTGAGAAGGAACTAATGCAACACTTTTTGTATAACACCGCGTCCAAACCAAAGTTATCGTCGCATGCTTAATGTTCGTCGAACCGGAACACGGCGGTTTACGGTTTTGCACATAAATTAGCGACATATTAACGCGACAATTACGTATTCGCTAAACCGATAGCTTTGGTTAGGACACGGGGTAAGAGTAAATATGAATTTATGAAGTTTTTACTGTAACACTACAAAAACACCAGAAAAAAAAGAACAGAAAAAATGACTCACCCTCAAACTATATTTCCAGGATTCGCCAGCTTCATCAGTAGCAAAGCTCTCCGGCTCAGCATCCCATAATGCCAGGTCATCAGCACTCAGCAGGAAGTAGTGAGAAACTAGGTGTCGACACATGTGGCAGAGAGTATTCGCGTCGAGGACCTCCATCTTCACTTGATGAGCTTGGAGAGTCACTACAAAAGATACATAAAGATAAGAATATTAGGGCCCTCCACGTCAGTTTCACACTACCAGGGCATCAGCAGTCGGCAGGAAGGAGTGAGAGATCAACTCTAACCTATTTAAATTTAAGAAACAGCTAAAAAGGCAAATAAATCTCATGTGTTTGTTATATACCTACTTTAATACTTCAAAGGAGAAATACTTGTTATGGGTCGAATGTAGATGTAGATCTAGCAGCATGGAATCGCACTTTTCCATGCTCCTATCCTTTTCTGTCACTCAGAAACATCACTTGCTAGAGCGAGAAACAGCGTGTTACCAAGCGCATCATCGATGCTGCCGTGTGCTATAGCAAAATGCGATTCTGCCCTGACAAATGTGGTTTAACCCTAAAACTTCCCCGAAAATGTATCATCCTTTAATAAAATCGAAAGGTCTAGTATTATTTGTCATACTTACATGGCTCTTTAACCTGATCCATTCCCTTCGGCGGCTTATACTCCACACACTGTAGGATACCCTTCACAATATTCAAGCACTGTATCGTGAACCTCTCATAGATCAGAGCCATGCCTTGCTCAGTAAAGCAGTAATACAGGGCGAACTCCAACGAAGGCCTGATTAGAGGGACGTAGGAGAACGGCTGGGCACATAACACTCCTAGAGCTACTTTGGTTAAATGTATTATGAATTTTTCGCAGAGCTCCAGTGGGTATATGCCTCTGCCTTTTAGTAGTTTTCCTGAAAGTTTCGGAGTTTTAGAGAAATGTGAATTAACCAAACGGAAAATAGTTGACGAGTTTATTTTTCGTTTTTAGGTCTTGGGTCCTCATCATTTATAACACAGTGTGGGATGGGTCAGACCATCTCCAGTCATACAGAAAAAAAAATATAGTCCCATGAATTGTTAAATTTATTTATCCAGAAAGTGCCTTGAAAACATACACCTACATTTTGATGTCTTAGAATATTTCATAAGATGACATTTGAGGGTTCCAATAACGATGCAGGCGAAATATATGACTTGATAGCATTCTAATAAAAAATATATACTCACTACATTCTAAACTGGTCTTAGCTCTGTCAAACACGACATTCAAGAAAGCCATAGCGTCCTGACTCTCATGTGCCTTCTTGAACCCGAACACGGTCAGTTTCCTCAATATCCTGAGGCACAGGAGTGCCTTCTCCAGATGTTCCGTGATCAGCTCTGTGGCGGCCCCCTCTTGGATGTGCCGAAGAAATAGTTCTGTGTTCTCATGCCAGAGGGTCAAGATGAACGAGTATACTGTGTTGGTTAACTCCTGTGGATGGTAGAGTAGTTTTATCGTAGGCCAAAAACGTACAGTTATTACTCCACACAGTAACAGTACCTATATCTTAAAAGACTAATGATTAGCAGCATCAGAATAATTCGACCAATACACAGGACAATCTCATACATTTTATGTAGATATTCTTTCGAAGATAAAGGGCGCCTTCAATTTAGCCGTAAAATTATGAAAGTACCGCGACTGCAGTGCTACGCCTTGCAGGTTTTTAGGCACCCTAAGGGCCTGACTGGCAGACGACCGACTTTTTGTGCGGATGAGTCTGTGGCGCACAAAATTTCTGCATGACATACAAAAAGTCCGTCACGGATTTTACGCAGATTCAACGCACACGACCCACATTTTCGTTAATTCTATTCGAGTGCAGATTGCATACTAAAAGTGTACGCCGTGTGCGTTAGCACGCGTTGAAGCAAACGTTCTATTTTTTTCGCGCACATCTGTGCGGCGCGGCGCTGCGTGAACTGTCAGAATGACACGGAATTTTTGGCCGCCGGACTTTCTGCGCGTCGTATGCGCTTTACTGCATATAATTGCTTAGGTTCTATTTTCAGACTAAAAAGTGCGTCACGGATAGTATGTCGTCTGCGCAGGACCTAAAGGTGTGTTGTGTAAGGTAAGGTAAGATTTTCTTCAGCAATGGATTACAATAAACTACGGTCTGTTTTCCTATCTTCAACTTATCAGAGCTCTTCCTATACTCCTATAGTAAATAGAGCGCCATGTCCAAGGAATCCTAAACACTAAACCAAAAGATACTAACCTGGAATGTGCGTCGATCGCCAACAAGTCTTTTGGAAGCCAATGCCTTGACGACGTGATGGAAGATGAGAAGAGACCTGTGCTGTACCAGAGGCTGCGGAGCTTTTAGTGCACCCATTAGCTCTGGGACTAAGTCTTGCCAGTTTGTTGGACAGTCAAACCTATGGCAGATAAAAGATGGAGTTCTCTTTAAAAATAGTTTTAAGTGCATAAAGTTAAAACTCTTCAGTGAAGTCTTTATTTTTCTTATGGCTGACATAAGAAAGAGCATGTTTACATAATAATGGAGGAGTAATAAAATGTATAATCAATCAAAATGTTGATTGAATTATTAGAATTGCTGTATAGAACTATTTCAGTTCCTGAAAGCTGTTATCAACCATGAGCGCTTCATTGCTTGTTATTCTGTGTTTAACCAATCATAAAAGAGCAATGCCGGGGGCAGCCGCAACCGCAGAGCCGGTCAATCGTAATGATAAGCCCCAACGACACGACTGGTTTTTATAATTAATTTGTACTGTTTTATTATTTTCAGTTTTTTTTTTATAATTTATTTACCAACTAATCGTAAGAAATTATACTTAATTGGAATATTTGTACGCCGTTGACGGCAAGACATAGCGCACATTTTATTAATATTGACATCTGTACTTTTGTTTACCTATGTTCCACAAATAAAAATATTTGAATTTGAATTTGAATAAAAAAATAATTAAAAAACCCGTCTGCGTAAAAAAAATAACTAATTACTTTAAATAAAAACTGGAAAGGAAAAAACAAGAACAAATAAAAAATTCTAATACGGAACAAATTGACTGCAACAGTCGGGACCCAAAGTGAATGTAGGTGATTTTAGTCTAGATTATTTAATGGGTCCCGACTGTTGCAGTCAGTATGTTCCGTATTTGAATTATTTTATGTTTTTGTTTTTTTTCTTTTCTACCTAATCTAACCTACCTAACTGGACCGTTTGTCCCAGGTACACATAATCGTCTACAACTTCGAGTGTAGAGTCTCCGATCTTGATAGGAGTGGGTGTGACATGGGCATTCAACATGACCTTGGTTTTGTCCATGTTCATTTTAAGACCCACTCTTCCGGAAGCTCTACTGAGGTCATCGAGCATTATACTGAGGTCCTCCATAGTCTCAGCCATGACCACTATATCGTCGGCAAACCAAAGGTGAGTGATGTACTCACCATTGACGTTGATGCCTAGCCATCTCCAGTCCAGAACCTTGAAGACATCCTCCAGTGCAGCGGTGAACAGTTTCGGAGATATGACGTCTCCCTGTCTTACACCTCGCTACAGGAGGATAGGTTCCGAGGCTTGGTCCTGAAGTCGGACTGACATGGTGGCGTTTTTGTACAAACCCTTCAACATCTCTGGACCCAAACGTGGTCTCTCACAATGGGCCTCATCAGAACGCTTAAAATCACCCAAATGGCAATGAGAGGGCTTTGCTCGGTGTTTCAATGCGCGATCGAATCAGAAATGAAGACATCCGCAAGAGAACCAAGGTTACCGACGTAGCCCGAAGAATTGCCAAAATTAAGTGGCAGTGGGCAGGGCACATTGCTCGCAGAACGGATAGCCGATGGGGCCGAAAAGTTCTGGAGTGGCGACCGCGAACCGGATGACGTTGCGTTTTAAGGCCTTCCACTAGGTGGACCGATGACCTGGTGAAGGTTGCGGGAATCCGTTGCATGCGAGTCGCACGGGACCGGTCAATGTGGCGACACTTGGGGGAGGCCTATGTCCAGCAGTGGACGTCTTTCGGCTGAAATGGTGATGAATGATGAGTTACAATTATAATAAGATGGAGAATTTCGCATTTTATTTATTTTGGTGTAAATGATAATATAAATGTACACAAATATATATAAAATGCGAAATTCTCCACTTAAAAGTTCACAAACCTACCTAGTCATCCGCGCGTATCTTGTATAGATATATTTTTTTTTTATTTATTAAAATATGGTTATGATATACCATTTTAAAATTCTCATGAAGAATCCTCTCCAATGTTTTTTTATTTAATTGCAGTACATTTTTTTTAATTTTCACTAGCCTATGTTACCCGGGGTAACGGATCGTAACGATTCGATCGCAAGGATTCTAACGATACCACGTACATCGAAATCGGTTTAGGAGTTTAGAAGTTATGGTGGAATAAAGAAACTCACAAACATACATACATGAACCCTGAAAACATAACACTTCTTTTTTTGGGCAGTCGTGTAATAACTCTGAAAAAAGGGCGGTAATCTCACCATCCAGGAGCAAAGAATTAATTGTAATAAATAAATAAATAAAAATAGATATCGCTAGACATTACACACAGCGCTATCTAGTGCCACACTAAGCAACGAGGCTTGTGTCGTGGACACCAGATAGTTGATATACTACATAGATACTTTTTGTTTGTAAATACATACTTATTAAACATATAAACATCCGATTCATCCGATCCATCAGATATTATAGTGCACAAGCGTTTATACGCTAGCACAGGTGCATTCTTTCTTCCCTCACCCTCATAGTCTGATGGGACAGCATCCCAGCACGACCGAAGAGATCAGGCGCAGGACCAACGGCTTAACTTGCTTTCCGAGGCACGGGTGTATCACACCGCCAACTTCCAAACTCCTGCCTTCGAAATTACTAATGGAAAACCCCCAATAACACTTGACACACTCAAACACACTACACGACGACCGCCAGACCAACGGAGCAAAGAATCACATGGTATTTAGTAACTAGTAGTGCCGCTGCAGCCTGACATAAGTATTAGGCGGGTTTGTCGATGCGATTTACATTTGCCGTCTCGGAATCGTACCTTACCAGCCAGATCAGACATTTACTCATACTGATCACAGATTTTATCAGGCTTTCAGAAACTGGAGTTCGCCTTCTTCTAAGAGCTGAAAACTCACCTAGCAATCTTGGATATCAAAACAGCAAGCTGAGTAGCGATCTGAGCGACGGGCTCACTCAGTATGCTAGTAGTGAGGAGTCCCTGTCTCAACTTGACCCTCTCTTCGTCGCTGATAGCATTGGGGGCATTCTTCCTCCAGTACCGGTCGACACCGTTCTTGAAACACATCACCGCCAGCCATCGGACGTTGCCGTCTATAGAATGGTTTGACAAGACGTTCTGCAAAAGGTGTTTTGTTTTTAACTTGTTGAAAGGCGCGAAATATTTATCGCAGCCGCGCGTTATAGTCTAGTTTAATAAAGTTCACAATCGCCTGAACATATTCAAGGGCGTTCATGACCGAGCAAAAGATTTTGTGTCGATTACTCGCCCTTGCGAGTTGTTTTGAATGGTGTAGTTATCGTCGGTAGATTCGTCATTATACAAACAGCGAAGTCTGTTTGCAAAGATCGCTATTTTGTAAATTGCCAATGAAGAAATGATGTTATTTTCAACCATGTTCATTTCGTCAAGAGTCAAATAGTACTAAGCTGCAGATGATCAATGCATGCAGAGGATTGAGAAACTGCTATATTTAAAACACAACTTAATTGACACCAAAACAGAACCAGCTAAAACTTACTAAAAGAACAGAATAGAAGCCAGGTTCCACCTCCCATTCTTGTAGTTTCTTTTCAGCCGGTTTCAACACCTCCGTGTCCTGGCTAGTGGCACGGTTCAAGGTGTCTAGGACCAGAGCATAAATGTTCGGGTCCATGGCTGTGGTGATTACCTTGAAAAAAGATTATAATAATGATTATTCTCAATGAGAAACACACTGATATGTACTACATGATTTGGTGAATTTGCATGCCCAGTGTGGCATCGATCCGCTCATGCTCGAGAAGTAGACTGATCTAGCCCTAAACGAAACATGAAAAAAACAACACAATTAGTTGCTCTATATCCACTTGCAGGAGTGCCCCCCCCCAGAGGTTAGAAGAAAGGCTGCCTGCTCTTCTGAAATGCATAAGCAGCAGACAGACAAACGCCACCCTCCGTAATATGGAGATGCCAAGAGACAGGCTGAAGAGTCAGAAGAGCTTCCTTAAGTCCACTAATTCATTGGCGACAACAGGCCTAGCGAAGCAAAAAAAAATTGTGGCTCTTCAAACATCACCCTCCATCTCCCATCGTTTCTGTTTGCATGCAGTAGTTTTGTGGTTATAAATATGTGTTTACTGACAACATAAGGAGGAGATTTTCTTAAAATAAAGAAGCAATCTTAAAAGTGAAGAGTCATTATTTTAATAAGGATTATGCCAAAACAAGTGAGGATGTTTGGAGTTTATAAGAGGTTGATGAAATAATATTGTTTTTGCACCTAAAACAAACTAACCATAATATATCTATGAAATAAATAAATAAATTTCGCTGGACATTACACACACCACCATCTAGCACCACACTAAGCAACGAGGCTTGTGTCGTGGACACCAGATAGCTGATATACTACATAGATACTTTTTGTTTGTAAATACATACTTTTTATACATATAAACATCCATGACTCTGAAACAAATGTCCATGCTCATCACACAAACATTTGCTCCTACTAGGACTCGAACCCGGGACCCAACAAACGTAAGGCAGCCTCATTACCGCTGCGCCATTCGGGTCGTCTATAAATATATTAAGCTTATATTAATAAATACATTAAACTTATTTGTCAACACATTCCATAAAATGATGACTGAAATCTAAAATGTTTAAGAAAAGAAGTATTGTTGTAGTAAACAGACTAACTGAACACAAACAGAATACAACATACTATCAGAAGTATTTATTTTAGTAAGTAATTGTGGTTTTTTCATCACACCAGTCATCCTGTAGTTGAAACCACAAAGGATACATTCTGTAGTATATGACCAATTTCATCATCATTTTATGAAATAAATTAATAAAAAGTTGTCTATGTCCTTTTTCAGGTCCTGGCTACCCAGTCATTTCATAAAAATTGGTTCAGTTCTACAAGTATAAAATCATAGACTTACTTTTGCATTTATAATATTTGTATGAATGATGGGATGGTGTGTGCAGAGATAATAAAACAGACAAGTAATGGCATTTTGTTTGCTTCTTCTAACTAAAATGTTGACACTTCAATCAATCAATAGATTATCTTGAAGACATTTCTATTTCAGTAGACCAGTAGAACAAACCAGTGTAAAGAAAAACCAGCAACATTCAAAATTATTTTAGACCTTAGACATGAGAAAAGTTCTGGAATCTCCTCTTAGGCTGCCATGAGTAATGTTATTGGCAATGTTTCATAGGGCCAGTCATTGCAGCCTGAAGATAAGACAGCGGAAGCAGTCTCTTCAGGGACTAATGTTAATTATGAGAAACAAATAATGAGAGATTGTTTAGCTGATGATAATCAGTTTTTCTGAATTATTAGGTTCAAGTAATAACATCACTGATTGCAACCTGTTTTTATTATCTGCAACCAAGGAGTTCTATTGTATAAATGTGTGTTCTATTGTTTAAATGTGTCTAGACTATTATGTAGTAGTCTAGACACATTTTTTTCAACTTTTTTTTAAATTCATGTAGTACTACATGAATTAAAAAAAAAGTTTGATGAAAAGGCAAGTTTTTTATATCATGTCAGCAGCTGCATGTACGATAATGTTCGAACATACCTATAACTAGAACTTATATGTCTGTCTTATGTCTGTAATGAGGTCAACACTCGCGACTTTGCAGAAAAACCGAAACATGATTCGTGTAATCAAAATGTTTGCAAAGACGGTCTTAAAAATATCTTTTTAAGAACCATCGTTGTAGTATGGTAGCAGTGCACGTTGCGTAATACCATAAATCTTAAAATACACATATATATATAGTGAAATAATAGAGCTATCGAAATAAATCAAACAAACTCACTTTTCACCCTGAAAAGGCAAAGGGCATAACATAACCTATCACAATTTACACGACGCATAAAACCAAATAAACTACAGAAAAACGCACTTCACTTATCCCAAATATTTGTTTACGAAAATATGCAATGCCCAACTAAACAAAACGATCGAACAGTTATTATACGAATCATACCGAAGAACCGATCGGAAAAATCACCACGAACGAAACTCCGATTTTCATTAATGCAGAATGTTTTAAATGTCATTTGGCTGTCACTAGTGTCACTGTCATCCTTGGTTTTCGTTCGGAAACGTAATCATTGAGAGTACAATAATTTTCGTGTGAAGATTTTTAATGGGAATTGAGAACCTATGTGCGAGGCCCAACGGGAGCACACACTGGAAGCAGCCAAGAAGATCTACCGATGGGCTGCAATGATCTGAAGACACGCCTAGAGAAAAGAAACTCTTACCTCAGAGGTTACGTGCGTCCTGTCCGTAGTTTGTTCTCTTTGCGTTTACTTTGGAGTTATTAGTAAGCATGTTCATAGAGGGAATTAATCTAATTTAAAAACGTCTAAGACTAATCTAAGACAAATGTTTTTCATACACACATCAAAAGTATCTAGGGATCAACATATATTTTTGCAATAACTTTTCTCCTGATTGATATTAATTAAAATTTTCTTTAAGGATTCATCAAATAAAGTGTTTTCGTTTGTCACAGTAACGATAAACCAAGTCACCTTTGCATTAATAAAGAAATTTGCCATTTTCCTAATAAAGGGATTTTTGACATTTGAACCACTAACATTAAAGTTCGAAAAAAAGACTGAAATAACAGTTTTCTTTAAAATTTTATTGGGTAACTTAAACAATTAATAATCCGTGTTTCTACCGCGAACACTAACAACACAAGAACATCGGTTTGGCATACTCAAAATGAGTTCATCCAAATCACGCTGTGGAATGGCCGCCCATGTTCGTTGCAACAACAAAAAAAGGTCTTCTTGCGACTGGATACCCTCCATATTCGGCAGAGCTCTTCTCTGTAGCATATCCCATGCATGCTCAATCGGGTTCAAGTCTGGCGACTGAGCAGGCCAGGGCAGGACATTGATGTTAGCTGCGGCGAGAGTCTGTCTTACAACTCTTGCGGTGTGCGGTCGTGCATTATCATGCATTAACTGAAATAAGGGACCGATTTGCACTTGTAGAGGAACGATGACGTCTGATACAATCGTCTCAGCATAAATTTGAGCGTTGAGGTTGCCTCTGATCCAAATCAACTCAGTTCTTCCGCCGATCCAAATACCCGCCCATACCATGATGGTTCCACCACTATAAGGATGGACTTCCTGGCAGGATTTTAATCGCTGTTGGCGTCCAGGGGTTCTCCAGTGTCGTATACGTCTTGTATCCGGTCTCATACCAAAACGAGACTCATCAGAAAAGCACACGAAACGCCATTGTTCTTCTGCCCAATTTCTGTGTTCAAGAGCCCATTGATATCGAATCCTACGATTGTGCATTGCTATAGGTGGTACCCGTAGCGGTCTTCGGGAATGAAGGTTCACTTCATGCAAGCGGTTTCTGACTGTTTGGTCGCTAATTAAGTTCCCTGAAGAGTGATGAAGCCTCACGGCTAACATCATGGCGGTTATTGTTGGAGCTCTTCGAGTTAAGATTTGAATGTATCGGTCTTGTCTCCGTGTGGTGCAGCGATACCGTCCTCCATGGCGCTCAGCCACGGTACCAGTGCTTCGGTAACGTGTCCAAAGTCGACTGATAACACTCTGACTTGTATTCAGAGCTAAAGCTACAGTACGTTGCCGGGAACCAGCTTCTATCATTCCCACGGCTCTGAGCATTTCTTCCCTGCTTAAATGACGTCGCCGCTCCATAATAACGTTGGTTTTAATCAGTAGTAGGGAAACAGTAGCACTAATAATGTCTTCAATGCGTTGTATGTTTTTATAGGGAAAATATTGACAGCTTATTTTCATCTTTTACTCGAATTTGATTGAGAGTTCCTGATTCAAATTATGAAATGCACCAAAAAGGATCCATATAAATTTATAAAATCATAAATTTATTACAAAGCCACATCTCAATCTCAAGAAATCCGCATAAAAATGCTTGATCCCTAGACATTTTTGATGTGTGTACTTTCACATAAATTCAATAGAAATTCGGATGTTGTGTGCTGTCACGACCGACACGAAATTGCCGGGCAGCATCGGCAAGAGATTACGTAGGTACTTATTAAAGATTATTTCTAACCAGCACGCGAAATTCAAATTTTGTTACGTTTTTTGCAATTTGCAGGCCAGTGTTATGGTGTATGTTGATTGAAATATTATTCAGGGCTGTGCTGTAAGACGTATGTAGTTACGAACAAAATTTGAATTTCGCGGGCTGGTTGGAGCATTTTAGCAAAGAATCAACATTGCTAACGTCACACTCTTTACACTAGAATGATTATTGTCTGATAAAGCATTCAGAATAGGAAATATTGAGGACAACATTTTTTTGTAACTCATTCTCACATTCCTAAGCTCATCAACACCATACTCATCAAAATAGCCACTCAACCTCGACTACAAATCAATATTTCTGCAGCTACTTAATCTTCGCCAATTCGGGAGTCATTATCTTCTGTCATCATTGTTATCTGCTACATATCGGGGTTATCAAGTTGCCGATAGCAATAATAATTATGTTTTATGTAGAAGGCCGACTGAATTATTTTGTTGTCCTACGTCCTGGGAACGTAATACTTATTCAATAATATTTAGATTTTGCTATGGCATGCACCATTAACTTTAATAGTGATTCTACTGGAAGTTTTTACGCAGGTGATATTGTGACTGGAACTGTGATATTGGAATTGAAAAATGACCAGAAATTCCAGAGTAATTTTATCAATATTTATTATGACTTTAAGTTCAAAATACTGGACACATAAGTATTTTGTATTTTGGTGTGTTTTAGGAATAGATTTCAAAGTTACGGGAACTTGCAAGGCACAATGGACCCGGTCCATGGCTACAATGCCATACATAAAAATCTATTCTGAAAAGAAGAAAGTCCTTAGTCTGCTATTGACCGATATATTCAGAGATTATTGCAATGGTAAGTACTAAAAATTACTTCACCGTCTTTTAAATAACTGCATTCGATTCGTTTTCCATCTGCGTAAATATGATCATGTCTCCGAGCACCGGTCTCTTCTTAAGTGGTTGCCCATACGTCAGCGTAGGGAGCAAAGGGCGCTAACCACCTTGTTTTCTTTTCTTATCTTTACCAATTCCCGTAGTTACCTTGCCCCCCACTTTCTATACATTTGTGCCAACCATAGTAAGAGCCTGCGTTCTTCGCAAAATCGTGTTCTTCACTGTCCCTCTCACCGCACTGACTACATTCATCGATCATTCTTCGTCCGGTCTATTTCTCTGTGGATTGCGCTTCCCCAGGAAATCAGGGTGGCAACCAATCGTTTATCTTTTAAAATTAAAGTTCGCGGCTACATTCGTAAGAAGCTGGCAGCTTCGTCACAACGGTAATGTTTTCCTCATTGTTTGTCTTTTTATTTTAGTATATCCGTGTAAATGTCTATTTACATCTATTTTAATAAATATTTATAGTATTTGATATATATGTATAGTTTTTAGGTATATATATATATTCTGTGTTAAGTACAATTCTCAACTTAAATAATATATTGCTGTAGCATGTGCATGTGCACATTGGAATTGTAAACTGGAAATAAAGATTTTTATTATTATATATCCTTGTAGTATATCGTAGTATTAATTAAAATTATTCTCTCATTTTCAGAAGTGATAGAACCAACTCATTACACTCACGGGTGTCGTATAAGGCGACTAATGTCTGAGGCAGAACACCTTGCGCCTCCGTAGACCAGAGAATGGGCAGCAGCGTTTTCTGTTAGTCTTTCATCACTGCGATCTCCAATCCGCCTGCCAAGCGTGGAGATTACGGCAAATTCCTCCCATCATGGGAGAGGCTATGTCCAGCAGTGGACGTTATGGGCTGTTGTTGTTGTTTTGTTGTTTCAGAAGTGACACCTACCACTGCTTGTCTCTGCATCACCTAAAGATTGTCTGGTAGAAAATGCCTATGGCATTAAGTCCGCCTCTGTACTTTGTGCTTGAAGTGTTAAATAAATAAAAATAATAATTTAAAAAATAAAAAAACCCGACTGCGTAAAAAAACTAATAACTTTAAATAAAAACTGAAAAGAAAAAATCAAGTTCAGAAAACATGACATATTGACTGCAATGGACGGGACCCATAATGGATGTAATGATTTTAGTCTAGATTATTTAATAGGTCCAGACTATTGCAGTCAATATGTCCTGTTTCCTGACCTTATTTTTTTCTTTTCAGTTTTTATTTAAAGATATTAGTTATTTTTTACGCAGTCGGGTTTTCAATTTTTTAAATATTTTTTTTTTATTTTACACTTTTTCGTTATTTTAGATATACCATTTTAAAATCCTCATGATGAGCCCTTTAGCGAGTCGTTCAGTAGGGCTATTCCGTATCTTTTGACCGAACATTGATCACAACCGATAATGTCAAAATATTGGTATTATGTATTATCACACTGAGTGGATATCACTTTACGGTGACTAACAGCCCCCGGTGCTCTTCGCCTCAGCAGTTGACCACTCTATTTTTTATCGACTATTATGCGGCCAAGTTGATGTCCACACACTATACTTACATAATAGCAATAATATAAATATCGATACGAAAGCGTCTGTCAAAATGGGTTACGGTGACCATCAGCCACGATGACCACCAATGACGTCATATTTGATCGCGACTGATCATACATAATACAAAACTAACCTTTTGGCAGTTAATTGATGGACACTGAGCCCAGTTATTATCATTTCAAACTGTCAACAGAGATACGTAATAGCCCTGATGGCTGCAGAGCGTGTCAAACATTTGAATTTGGCACCAAAAATCCGCTATTTTGTTTTTTTTTATTTTGATATACTCAGTGTCACTCTCACAGTAAATACGAATCTAACGACACCTCTCAAGCCAAAATCAATCGAGACGTTCAGGCCACAGAGCGTACCAAGCAATTATACATACATACATACATACTCTTAAAAAACAACCCTCCTTCTGGCGCAGTCGGGTAAAAAACAGTGTTGCCCTTTCTTAAATGTTGACTCTTCATAGTTATTATTTTTAGCTTACTATAATGTTGCTAATCGCTCACGAGATCTTGAACGTCGCACTAACTAAAGCGCGATGAAGAAAAGTATTATAATAAATCTGAAAACAATACAAAAGTTCAGCTTCTATCTGGAGCCGCATGCAATTAATAACCTTTTGACTGCGTAATGGAACAGAGTTCGCGCAGTTCACAGATTTCGGGCCTATCAGATTTTCTGTTTATTTAAAGCATTTTTTTTGGTTCAATGAAAAGGTGGCCCGATACGTTACATTAGAGCTATGTTTTTTTTTCAGGAAGTATATTACCGGCTGGAATTCACCAATACCCATTCCACTTCGCATTGCCAGCAGATTTGCCGTCGTCTTTTGAAAGTTCTATTGCCAAAGTAATTTACACCGTAAAAATAAAAAGCAAACCCGCTTACAAACTTAAAAAGATGGCTTCATTCAATGTTTTAGGAAACATCAATTTAAATCACGTGGAAGAATTATTGGTGGGTATTTAAAAACGTTATCTGGGGTATCATTATATCTAATGATATTTACTAATAAAAATATTGTTTTCAGATGCCTTCTTTCAATGAATTCCGTAAAACTTTTCGGAATTCCGGAAAATTCACAATTTGTATTAAAACGTACAAGGCGTTTGCACCTAAACAGACCATTCCCTTCGAAATAACAATCATTAACGAGAGGAAAGTGAAAATACGAAAAATCAACGTAATATTGGTACAGGTACGGTTATCCATCTAATCTGTACGAATACCTAAACCCACAGGAATAAAGTTAGTCTCCGTTTTTGTTTGACCAAGTTGTTTTTATTTTATTTTTTCAGAAATTACGATATAGTGTTCAGTCAGGATGGGCCGACGAGGAGAAGAAAATGAGCAAAACGGAGCACAAGAAATTTACCCTGAACATAGCCGAGATTTGTTTCTTTAACATGGAGATTCCTCATTTAATACCTTCTACTTTAAATCTAATAGACCCTATGGTAGATATTTCATATGTTTTTAGGGTGAGTTTATCAAATTATCTATAACGGACCAATTGTTTTCTATGTCCTGTAAGATATTTTCATCGTCCTCATTATTATTTGAAATAAAAAGTAAAATCATGTAAGAAGTGACTGTTCCCACCAGCACTAACACTCTCCTCCTGAATACCTACCCTACCATCTACTCTTATTACTACTACTACCCGACCGACTTACAGTCGAGTGCTGCAATTAGACAAAAAGGTGGAACGATGTTTATAGTGGTCGGATTTTCATGGGACTTTTTTTATTGAGTTTCAAGAGGAGTGGAGACGAAAGTTAAAAAAAAAAATTGCTTTTTTTTTTATTTACTTTGGAATATTTTTTTTCGTTAGGAATAACTTCAAATTCGACGAATTCATATTGTAGCGTAATAGTGCGACCTGCGTGCATCCATAAAACGCTAATTTGGTCTGTTTCTTTGTTGTTCATTGTGGTCGATGTAATGCATATTTCGAGTATTTTTTAAAGATTTCTTAGTTGCTGCAATTATTTCTAAAATATCGAATTATAAAAAGCTAAGATTTCTTTTGAAATTGGTAACTGGTGCTTTTTCACAGATAACTGGACCGAAAGTATGAATGAAGACCACTTTCATGAGTGTAGTGCGTTAAAAATTCGTTCAGAAATGTCAGAAAATCGTCTATGTTAATAAAAGCATTTTTTTTCAAAATGCTGCTATAAAACGCAATGTGCAAAATATTGCCTAAATCCTTATTTTATTAGCTATCTAATGAGGTATAATACCTAGAAAAATATTTAAAGATACTTTTTAAATATTGGGTAGGTACCTACTGCTGGAAAAGTAAAAAATAATATAACAAAAGGCCTCTATCGCTAAGAAGTGGGAGTGGTATCGGTATTGATATTAAATTGCGCGCAAAGACCCAAGCTTGCAACTTACTTTTGATAGAAATCGTGAGAAATGGTTTCGTTATAATTACGATATTTTTTGTAAATTTACCAGCGGCCCCATTCCACCTTTGCCAGCAATAATCAACATTTATAGATACTTTTTTTAGTTTTTGTTATCTGTGGATAGCAGATATAATAAGGATATTTTCAAGATAATATTTACGTTGATAGTCATATAAATATTTTGAGAAAAATGGCCTTCCTTAACTTTCTTATAGACGATTTCCTGATAATTGTGAATAAATTTTTAGTCACTTCACTCGTAAAAATGGTTTTCTTAAATATTTTACATCCAGCTACCTGTGAAAAAGTATTAGTTACCAATTTCAAAAGAACTCATCATCATCATTTCAGCCGAAAGACGTCCACTGCTGGACATAGGCCTCCCCCAAGTGTCGCCACATTGACCGGTCCCGTGCGACTCGCATCCAGCGGATTCCCGCAACCTTCACCAGGTCATCGGTCAACCTAGTAGGAGGCCTTCCAACGCAACGTCTTCCGATTCGCGGTCGCCACTCCAGAACTTTTCGGCCCCATCGGCCATCCGTTCTGAGAGCAATGTGCCCTGCGCACTGCCACTTAAGTTTAGCAATTCTTGGGGCTACGTGTCGGTAACCTTGGTTCTCTTGCGGATGTCTTCATTTCTGATTCGATCGCCCAAGAAAACTCCGAGCATAGCCCTCTCCATTGCCCTTTGCGTGACTTTAAGCCTTCTGATGAGGCCCATTGTGAGCGACCACGTTTCGGTCCCGTATGTAATCACTGGCAACAAACACTGGTCAAAAGACTTTCGTCTTGAGACACTGTGGTAAGTTGGACGAAAAGATACCACGCAACTTCCCGAACGCTGCCCAGCCGAGTCAGATTCGACGATTGACCTCTTTCTCGAAGTTAGACCTACCTAACTGGACCGTTTGTCGCAGGTACACATAATCGTCTACAACTTCGAGTGTAGAGTCTCCGATCTTGATAGGAATGGGTGTGACATGGGCATTCAACATTATCTTGGTTTTGTCCATGTTCATTTTAAGACCCACTCTTCCGGAAGCTCTACTGAGGTCATCGAGCATTGTACTGAGGTCCTCCATGGTCTCAGCCATGACCACTATATAGAAAGAACTTTGCTCTTAAAATTCGAACTTTAGAAATAATTGCAGAAAATTGGAATTTTTCAAAAAATACTTTAAATATCAAAGAAATAGACCAAATTAGCGTTTAATAAATGCACGCAGGTACAATATTAATTCGACGTATTTGAAGTTATTCATAAACGAAACAAAAAAATCCAAAGGAAATAATTTTTTTTTAACTTCACTTCACTCCTCTAGGAACTCAATAAAAAAAGTCCCATGAAAATCCGACCACTATAAACTTCGTTCCACCTTTTCAGTATTTTTTGTCTAATTGCACTCGGCTATTATTTATGCCATAATTGGTAAATGTGGCATACCCACTACTACTATGCCCACTATGCAGATTTTAGACTGAAGTATTTTTTTTTTTAATTACAGATTCAAGTGATTTTTCCCTTCCACTTAACTTTACAAGAAGATATCCCTGTCACTGTGGCGACATCACCAGTTATTCATTACGAATTTTAATTAAAACTGTAATGTTAAATAAATATTATACTAAAACAAGTTTTTGTTTCCATAAAATTACCGAACATCTATCTAAATATATAAAAGAAGAAACTGACTGACTGACTGACTCACATATACATATACAACGCACAGCCCAAACCGCAGGGTCTAGAGATTCCAAATTTGGCAAGTAGGTTCCTTATGTGGTCTAGTGGTGCACTAAGAAAGGATATTTCAATATTCACCCCTTAAGAGGGTTAAACGGGTCTACAGAGTTTGTATGGGAAAACAAGATTAGTTAGACTATTTTATTCGAAACTTCACAGGAGTGCTCCTATAGATAAATGAGTAGAAACGGGTTTCAGGTTTTTTCAGAATTAAACCCTTAAGAGGGGGAAATGGGGTGACGAAGTCTAAAAATCAATGCACAGCCCAAACCGCTGAAAATTTCGTGGTCACCTGTTTGCCCCTAAATTTTGAAATGTTTTTAATGTTTTTAGGGTTCTTTAGTCAACTAAGAACCCTTATAGTTTCGCCATGTCTGTCCGTCCGTCTGTCCGTCCTCGCTTAATCTCTGTGACCGTTAGCACTAGAAAGCTGAAATTTGGTACCAATATGTATATCAATCACGCCGACAAAGTGGTAAAATAAAAATTGGAAAAAAATGTTTTATTAGGGTAGCCCCCCTATATGTAAAGTGGGAAGTGATTTTAAGTGTGATTTTTTTAATTTTAACCCTAACGTGTGACATATTGTTGGAAAGGTATTTAAAAATGAATAGGGGTTTCCTAAAATCATTTTTTGATAATGTCAATATTTTCGGAAATAATCGCTCTAAAAGTAAAAAACAATGTGTCCCCCCCCTCTAACTTTTGAACCATAAGTTTAGAAAATATGAAAAAAAACTGAAAAGTAGAACTTTATAAGGACTTTCTAGGAAAATCATTTTGAACTTGATGGAAACAACAGTTTTTGTACAAAAAAGACAAAAAGTTGTACAAAATAATTTCGCGCGGAGCGCTGCTGGAGCGCGAACATAATGGATACCCACCTTTAAACTCATAAGTGGAAACACTTATTGTGACGGACGGAAAACTACGGAACCCTACACTGAGCGTGGCCCGACACGCTCTTGGCCGGTTTTTTTAGATAATTTTATTTGTTTCATTAAATTTAAAACATCACAAAGAGATGGGTGTAAATAAAATACACAAATCTTCAATACACACAAAATTATCGTTCATCAAACTTTTGATTTTTTTTTGCTCCATACAAAACATAAATGTCCCAGCACCGTCTGTCAACAATGATTGATTTTTTATTTTTTTATTACGTTGTTATTGTTATTTATTTTTATCTTTATTGTTTCTATGGGAGTTTATTTAAAGTACTCTGACAGAAAATCTCGCAAAATATTACAATTACATAAAATACAACAAATTTAAAAAATGTCCGTTAAAATCTTCTAATGTGCTACAAGTAATGTGTTGCACGGTTACTTTCGTATTTTAGTCATAATCCCGCCAGAACTTGTTTTGTAGGGTGGCAGCACCATATAGCCACAGCTATCAAATATCAGTTTAATGTCAACCATTTTAGTCTACCCACAAAAGTGAGGTGACTTGTTGGGGTGTTTTTGTTCATCGAAATTATTGGATACTAAACAAAGCATTATCAAGAGAAGTGTTTATTTTTTTCTATAATGAAGTACAGATACTAAATGAATACCTTTGTATGTCGTATATTATAGATTTATTTCCTAAATTTCTTTACTAAAATGTTCTCGTGTGTTCGCTCCGGTGTGTTATGGTGTGTTACGTAACACACTGGATAGCATTAAGCTTGGTTTACATTGTCTTTAACCGACTGCGTTGGAGTCCAAAAAGGGGATATCATTTTTGCTTGCGTGTGCATAAACGAGTATAAGAATCTCAAATTTTGACCCCGAAGAGCACATCGAACTAAGAAAACAATGGAGAGAAAAACGATCCACATAAGACCCAATACAGAGCTGCAATTTGCAGCATAGGAAAGTTTTATTTTCGCGGGCTAGGTCAATGGCGGCGCCGTTCATATAATTTTAATATTTGTTATTGATTGTAATAATATTTCTAACCTTAATAAAAGCAAGTTCCTCTTTAATTTTAACTATAAACATAATTATATCAATTTTAGTGAGATTTATTTCCATTTGAGTAGGAACAAAACAAATACAAACAAAAAAAAAAGCAGTTCAAAAACTCGCCTAAGGTTTAAAAACCTAACAGTGACTTATATTTTTGCAATTGTCTCCTCAAGCCCTTTATTTTGATATCCTACACATGGTCATCATTAGTCGTAAATGTGGTTTTAGTAAATGTTGGTACTGTAATCCTGCCTTTATAGAGTTCCAGCGTGTTACAATATTTCCCGTGTGTTGCATACGAACTTGTGTGTTATAATTTCTAGTGCGTTATGGTACAAATTTTGTGAGCCCCACCCAGGTATTGTTTGTACTTTGTACCTATGGTGTATGGGGTCGGGTGTATTACAAAAACAACGATTTTAAGATTTAATGTGGCGGACCTGAAATGCGATCATTCCCTGTTGGGGTGCGATGGGGTTGAAATGTCTAAAAATAAATATGGGTGTCGATACCGAGATTATCAGGGGTGCTGATTACGAAAATGGCATTTATTTTGAGATCCAGAAGATGATTCGGATTCGACTTCTATACAGGATTATTGTTGATTTATTGTGATGATTGTGATAGCGATGATGATGATTGTGATACTGATTATGATGATGATGATTGTGATAACGATGATGGTGATTGTGATGGTGATGGTGATGGTGATTGTGATGGTGATGGTGATTGTGATGGTGATTGTGATGGTGATGGTGATTGTGATGGTGATGGTGATGGTGATTGTGATGGTGATTTAGATAGTGATTGTGACGGTGATTGTGATGGTGATTGAGATTGTGATGGTGATGGTGATTGTGATAGTGACCATGATTGTGATGGTGATAGCGATCGTGATGGTGATTGTGATGGTGATAGTGATTGTGACTGTAATAGTGATGTTGATTGTGATGGTGATTGTGACAGTGATGGTGATTGTGATAATGATGATGATGATTGTGATTACGATGATAATGATTGTGATTTCGATGATGATGATTGTGATAATGATGATTGTGATGATGATGATTGTGATAATGATGATAGTGATTGTGATAACGATGATGGTGATTGTGATTATGATGGTGATAGTGACGGTGATTGTGATGGTGAAAACGATTGTGATGGTGACTGTGATGGTGATTGTTATAGGGATGGTGATTGTGATAATGATGATCATTATTATGATTACAATGATAATGATTGTGATTACGATGATAATGAGTGTGATAACGAACATGGTGATTATAATAACGATTATGGTGTATATGATAGTGATTGTGATGGAGATTGTGATAGTGACGGTGATTATGATGGTGATAGCGATGGTGATGGATATTGTAATGGTGATAGTGATCGTGACTGTGATAGTGATAGTGATTGTGATAGTGATTGTGATTGTGATGGTGATTGTGTCAGTGATGGTGATTGTGATAATTATGATGCTCATTGTGATAACGATAATGATGATTGTGATAACGAGGTAGGAGATTGTGATGATGGTGATTGTGTTTGTGATGGTGATTGTGTTAGAGATGGTGATTGTTATAATATTGGTGGTAGTGATAATAATAATTGTGATGATTATAAATTTGGCACATAGATTTTTTATAACCTGGTTTAACACGTAGGACACTATTTATATCTTTAATAAGATCCAGTGGGACGGTTACCGAACTTCACGCAGTGATGCCGCGGGCAGCAGCTAGTATTATTATAGAACACAATTTAGCAACTAATTTCCCGATTCTTTGCACTGAATAAAAGACAAACTTTTATTCAAATGTAAAAAAAAAATGTTGGGTGGTTGAAAAATGGTTTGCAAATTTTGAAGCGGACAACTAAGGGTTCTTACAGACGAGCGGCACGTTGCCAACGGTAGATAAACTGCAGCTGTCGCCACTTGTCGACGGCTGCTGTGATTGCGTCCTGTCACATTCGCTCGTTGACTGACACTTTCGTTTGCTTAACCTTCCGAATATAACCTAGTTTTCTCGCGCTTTGTTAAAATCAGTTTTTTTAGTTTCCGTTCCTTGCATTAACGTACTAAGTTCAGCGCCATCTATCCAGCGACTAGGGAAGAGCTACAAAGAAAATCCCTCATTCAAAAGTGCCTGTAACTGGCCTACTAGTCCATCCAACAAAGAGATTGTAGAGTGCGTGAGCAAGGCCCAAAGCAATTACTTCAGAAAATTGTTCAGGGTGCTTAGAGAGTTAACATACTAAAAGTCCTGACATCTAGGGGGTGAGTCGGGGTGTGGGGAGGGGGTTAAAGTTCCCATTTTTCAGCTTTTCGCTAAAATCTTTTAAACGGTGCGTCATGGAGATAAGAAGTCTTCTACGCAATGAAAGCTTATAAAATTATGTACAACTTTTATCTTGAACACTTTTTCACATTCCTACCTATTTTCGAACATTCCGGAAAAGTGGAAATTGAAAAAAAAAACTACCTACTTGAATTGAACACTACCTTTTGTATACTACTTCCTTCACGTTATTTGGAGATAAAAAGTATCTTATATCTTAAATCAACTCCTACTAAATCAATTTACTAAATTTTATCCAAATCTATACAGCCGTTGGGATTTTAAAACTTTTATCTACACTTGTCTTATACACTTTTTCCAAATTTTCACCAGTGTTCGAGTATCGTGCTCCGAAGAAAGTAAAAATGGAGTTCATTTAGTGTGATGTGACAAGCATTACCGAATGTTAAATATGAGCTAGTATATAAATTAGGTATTTTATTGATAACATAAGCTAGGAGTACCTCCAAGCGGTGATGGCGGTAACAGTTTGAGATCTCGTTTTCTACTAGTGGTAATGGAACAGAAGCGGGTCGTCACTTTTCATTTCATATTTCCTGTCGTAGAAAACGAGATCTCACTGGCTAAAACTCCCATAATCATCCATGCCTTCGGGCTTATGTTTTGTCGTTTATGATTTCAACCTCTTTGGCACGGTAGCCTACCCGGTAACGCAGGGGAGCAGCCAGAACAGTTCTTTGCTTTGTAATCATCATTTGGGGAAGGCTGGTCAATGCTGATTGTAGATGGCGCGTCTATAGCTTAGACCCAATCTGACCAATGAAGTCAATCTATTTTGAAATTTAAAATGACATTGACAGATTTTCAACCAATGACGATGTTTGGTTCATGCGCTGCTAGCGCCATTAGTTCCACCAGTTGCCCACCCCAATCCATCATGAGTGATAATAATAATAAGTGTCCTGTGTGTGATAAGGACATTGCTAAAAGGAGTAAGGATGTTTCTGAGGTGAAACAAAAAGGAATACTCGGCCTTATCAAAGCTAGAAAATTTGGTGCTTATCATCGTTCCGATCTTCCCCCTTCCTCATTTAACCTCTAAAACCTAAAAAAAAATGAAATTACAAATGTTATATACCGAAATAATCATCAGTTGAAACCTAGATGGCGTGACTATTGCTTCGAAAAACTTTTACTCAAAGCTAACTTTAAAATGAAAATAATGAATACTTATTTATAGTGAAAGTTACGAACTATTGAAAAATATAATAAAAACAAGGTTTTTTTCAAGATTTCTGGTAATATTAGTCCGAAAAATTAAATGTCATAAAGCATTCGGTATTTATTTCATATGGCAACAATATAGTTTATGCTGCCACCTGGCGGCGGGCTTGCGTTTCAGCGAAATCCTACGCATTTACTTACTTTTATATTATATATAATACTTTTTCAACTATGTTATCAATCACTGTTACTGTTTAAATACTTTTAATTTAAATAATTATATTTAGGAAAGATTTTACAAATATTTTTGAACATTTTGACGATAACAAATATTTAAAGTTTTGTGTTGACCACTTCCTCTTTCCATGACTTTTTTTTGAGAAAGCGGAAATGGTTGGTCCGCCATAATCATTCGTGTGGGTCTGTGCTTGTGTGGTTTGGTTGTCTTTACCGGTGCCAACCATTATTTTTAATTAGTAGTAAGTTATGCGTATGAATCCAGACATGGACGATGATGAGAAGGGGTGAGTTTGTTTTCACATATATTAGGTGTGGCTTAAGGCTGTCCACGACGTGCCAACTATAATAGGTCAAACTGGCATGTTCGCTTGGTGTGTCGCATTTCACGGATAGCCAGCAGGGCTTGTGTGGTAGCGTTACGTACTCAACTTTGTTCTCTGAAAGTATGATTTTCGTTACGATAACGTTATTTTGTGATAATACACGTAAAATGATATAGATGCGGCCTGCAAAATTTCAATTAGCCTTTTACTTTATACCGGCTAGCGGGCACCGACCCCAAGCCTCGCCGTGTGACTTGCGTGGTACGATCATGGCAGCTATTGCTTTCCCATGCCACATTTTTTCTGATCGGTGTTGCATTTTATTGCCAAAATTTACGTAGAATCAGTCTAAATAACTGTACTTCCAACTCCGAAAGCTGTTGATGTGGAAACGTCGCAATATGTAAAATTAACCTTTCTGTGACTAATCGTTGCTTTCTCTTATCGGTGATTTTGCGCTAGGGTGTTGCGACCATCATATTTTGTCTAAAGTATGGGAATTTTGAGTAGTGGCTTGTTAATGAGGTTATTAGATCAATGTTCGAAGTGCCGCGTAGCGCGATCTCATTTACCTACAAGACGCGAAACGTGCTGATTCATTTGCTTACGGTTACTTGCGTCGTCAAATTATTATGTTCGCAAACAGTTTTCCTCGATGCTTGCTCGGATGAATGTTATTTTACTTGTAAACACGCTTTAGGCGGTCGCTACAGACGCTGTGCAAAGGTGAAACAATAGTGTGGACTCACAAGTAGATGCATAACCATGCAGACATTGTTGAGGATCACATTCTATTCATTTACTGTTTTTGAAAATATGCAAGATAATTTTAGAACAAGTTGTGAGTAAATAATAAGAAATGCTAAAGATTAACTTTCAACTCATTATTTCATATCATCTTACTTCTTCACTTGCGTTTTTATTAGTAATCTAAAATGCAAATGGAATAGCGTAAAGTGGTCAATTGTGTAATTAAAATTAAAATAAGCAGAGATCTGTTACACAGGAACCATTCTAAGTAAAACTATGACCCAAGAGAAGTGAATGGTAACTTTCACCAATCTTGGTAAATGTGCTTAGTAAGCACTAAATTATTACTTTACGGATGTTCAAAAGCTAGTCCAAGTAATACTTTCAGTATGACTACATTGACTACTGTCTGACTATGTAGAATGGCATTGATTAGATAAAACTACTGATTATAACTTCCATGTATTGTATTAAATATTTTAACAGTTAAACTCGAATGTCTGTGAGTCATTTTGCAAGTTATCTATAGCAAAGACCACATTTTGGCCTCACACAGCAGTAACATTTGAGTTGATAAGTTTTTGACTTGATTACTGCCACATGTGCCTGCACATGCTTCTTTGTTGAACTTGATCTGGCATTTCTTGTTTTCATGCTGCTAATAATGGATTTTGGTTTTGACACATTTTGCAGTAGCATTTACCAAACAAGTATCATTTCAAGCTACTTTTCCTGATACAATACAACTCAGCCCTTATAATAGCTGTAATTCAATCGTAATCTAAGCCTTTATAAGTTTAAAATGCACAGTAATTAAAACTATTAGGCTCAGTGAAATACTTGAACAGTATACTTGTGTTTGCCAGAGATCCTTGAAAACAATTTAATCTAAATACCCTAGTGACTTTACTAACACAGTATCTGCCTCACATAAATATACATTCATAATGAATAGTTTAGCATTCAAATAATTAAAAACAACAATTGTCCACTTCAAGTAAAGTCCTTATCACAAACAAAATGGCTTTTGGAATAAATTAAATGTAGATAGCAACTACAAAGTAGGTTTTTAGGTCATTTACTCTATTGCTTATCTTGTGATTGAATAAAACTCAATTAGTTAAAATGCAAGTGATCTTAGTTTTTGAAGGTCGGTAAATTACTAAAGGATATTTAAAAGTATAGAAAGGGACTGCAGTGAATTGTTTGAAGTAAAAATATGGATGACAGTGACAGGTAAGTCCTATGTATAGAACAAAATAAATTGATTGACCCGCTCTTTTAGGAACCGAGAATTGGTGAATCTTCCGATTTAGTATGTGTGCGCTGGAAATATTTCATTATTACATAGTAACGTAGCTTGGGTTAATCCTTGATACTATTTTACCTCATACAAAACACTTGATAATAAAAACAATATTTTCATGATGTCATGGGTGCACTACGACTTCTCGTTTTTATAAATAATTCCTGACCTGTAGATAAGAAATGTTATGTGGGAATTTTCACTCATTAAATATTTTTATTTTCCTGATTAATTTATTATAGAAGTAGAAAACAACAACCTGTTTCAAATGCTGAAAAACAAATCTTGAAAATAACAATTTCATTAACTAAGTTAGAAGTTAATGTCGAGGCTTAGCATATTAAATATTCAGAAGTAAACAAAGGGACAGTTTAATAAGCGTCGTTCATAATTCTAAATGCCTTAACACCCAGTGCCCCAATGTGCCGGCAACAGTTTCACAGGCATTCTGAACGCTGGTTGTCAAGGACTTGAACGTCATTAAAATTCATTACTTAGGTCACTCTCACTACACTTTAGTTTATTTCGAGCTTCATGTTAATGTTTTCTCGCTTTGTTTTTGAGGTTTGGGTTAAAGTCAAATTAAAACGGTGCTGAGAAAATGAAGGGATGTAGGATATGCCTTGACCTTTCAACTACCCTAGAAAAAATGGCTTTCAGTGGTCATTAATGCATAGCAATGTTTTAAGATAAGATATTAATACATGTGATCCAAAAATGCCACATGCTGACACGTCATTGTGAACTAATTAAACTTGACATTGAGATTACTTTTATTTATGCGTTAAAGACCGCTAATACATTTTGTCTAGGGTGGTAGGCGGTAGTGGACAAGCCAACCTAGATTAAATTCGCATAAGTATTTCCTAAGTGCTATAAAATATCTGTATTTAAATCCTTTTGACCCAGAAAACTGTTCGTCGGTGGTCTGTCATGGGAGACGTCTCAAGAGAATTTGCAGCGTTACTTTTCGCGTTACGGCGATGTGATCGACTGCGTGGTGATGAAGAACAGCGAGTCGGGCCGCTCCAGGGGTTTCGGCTTCGTCACCTTCGCTGAGCCGGCGCTCGTCAACGTGGTGCTGCAAAATGGGCCCCATCAGCTTGATGGCAGGTAAGAAAAATCAAATATGTGTATTTTTCAGGAACATTGAAAAAACCTAGGGGCGGCGGCGTGCCGTATACGACTTGAATCATTTTGTACCAATGATTAGGAAAGTAAGTAGGATGGAACCGCAACCCAACACAAAGCAGAGATATTTCGAGTAAGTGAAAGGTACTAAGCCGCCGGTAATTCAAGCCGTGAATGGTGATGTCATCCCTAGGAATTTCTTTGTAAAACTTCTCTACATTCACTCGTCAAAAGTCGATGCTACAATCATTTGCCAATAAAAACATTCTGTAAAAAATATCTAGCTTCAATGGTCTTGTTGGGAGATTAGGTTAAGCCTATTAGTATTACTAGACAAGAAGATACCGTTACTCTTGTGAATAGCGTCAATTTGCCACGGAAAGTTTTTGTTACATGGTTTCTACTTTTCCATCCGATTGTTATCTGTGTTAGGTTCGCGGCATAACAAAAATGGCTGCGAATGGATTTCTTAGATTCTTCTGAAGTTCTTCAGATATTTCGTTATTCATTTTGGACGGCGATGATCAAAATGTTTTCTGAAAAATAAAATATCTTTGTATCTTGTATTGACCCCGAGCTCGTGTTCCATTATAAATCACGTCATACCCTGACAGATTCTCGTGATAAAATCATCTATCACCGTAATATAAACGAGAAATCTTTCTAAAAAGACACAATGTTGCATCCACAAATAATTGTGACCCAATTCTTGAAACAGAAATAAACTGTATGTATGGCCTTACTCAACCAGACGTTGGTTCACCTGTCAACCTATACATTTTTAATATTTATTTCAGCGCTGATTGGGCTATGCCTGAAAGGTTAGATCAATGTTGTAACCCATAAATAGATACCTCCTACGGAATAACGGAACTCGACAACATTTTCTCTTTATAAATTGTGTATTAGGTAGTATGTAAAAGATAAAAAAAAACCGGCCAAGAGCGAGTCGGACTCGCACACCGTGGGTTCCGCACAAACTTTATTGAATGAAAGGTAAAGTGCGGTTTACGATTTGTGACATATTAAAAAAAATACTTACTAGATCTCGTTCAAACCAGTTTTCGGTGAAAGTTTACGAGGTTATGAACATCATATATTTTTTTTAGTTGAATCATTCTCTTATTTTAGAAGTTACGGGGGGGGGGGGGGGAGGGGTATTTTACCACTTTGGAAGTGTCTCGCGCAAACTATTCAGTTTAGAAAAAAATGATATTAGAAACCTCAATATCATTTTTGAAGACCTTGACTAGACTATTGAGTTTCAGTTCAAAGTATGGGGAAACCCCCAAAATTTATTGTTTTTTTCTATTTTTGAGTGAATATCTTAATGCGGTTCACAGAATACATCTAATTACCCAAAAACATTAAAATATTAACGAGCGATAGACGGGACAAGACGAAGAAAATCGTAATCCAAAAACTTGTTACTACTTAGTAACAAATCATTGTGTTTAGTGTCATACGCGCGCTTGTCAAGAAGCATTCATGTGTCAAAATTTTTGTATGACATTATTCCCAATGTCCGATCTATACTAATTCTTATAAATCTCTTTGATATTACCAAATTTCAACAGCATAGTTCTTATAGTTTCGGAAAAAAAGTGGCTGCGACATACGGACGGACAGACAGACAGACATGACGAATCCATAAGGGTTCCGTTTTTTGCCATTTGGCTACGGAACCCTAAAAATGCTTGGGTTTTGGGAATTTTTGGCGGTCAAAGTTAATTGGCACAGCTTTATGAGGTCGTTTCGCCTCATGCATAACCGCCATTAGGGAAATTATTTAGAAAATATCACTACTAGCTTTACTAACGTCTGAAACGCTAATAAAGTCTTCAATACATCGTCATCGTTTTCTTATCAAAATCTTGTCGTTTTCATTGATTTACTGTGCTGTTGGCGTTACGACGTGTCATTATGGTAGTAATTAAAATTGTTAAAATCAAAACAGTTTAGTTTCCTCATAAAATGGCTGATATTGCAGTAAACTCGACAAATAAATCGTCCACTAATAATGTCGCATGACTATAGTCTTATAATTAATTGTAGTTCTTGATGAAAGTCGCTCCTGCACGTAATGGCGGCGGTTCTTTATTGTATTTTTTATTTCTATTTTTAAACCTTCAAGGTGCAATGTTTTATAGAAATGTGAACGAAGCTTCTGAGCAATTTATTCAGTAAACACATATTATGGGTTTTCTCATGTTTTCTTACTCAAATGATAGGTCTCGGCATAACTATGGAAAAACCAAAACGTCAATTAGAATTTTAAATTATTGACGGTAAAAAAAGTTGATGCATAATTCAGAACCATGAATAAACGTTACGTGTATTATTTTAATGTTACGCTACTCCAACATAAAATGTATTCTACTGAAACTATTTTAATATTTTAATGGAAATTCCTTTGCGAATCCTTACGGAACACGCCATTCTACTGAAATATTTTCCAACTATAAACTAAAAGGTAGGTACATTTCGCGCGTCGAAAACTGAAACCTTTGCGGAGGGTGGGTGAATTTCGCCCGAGTATTGACGTGATACCCGAACGATAATAGAATGATGCCTTTATGATCAGCTCGGGCACAATATTGTTGTACTTGGATCTTTTCGCGCGTGCTCTTAATCGGAAACTCCGCCGCAATCTTGTTTTTTCAAATACAATTTCCGCAGATAATTTTTCTTTGTATTTGTTTTTTTTGCTAATAATAACAGCCGCTCGGGTCGATCTTTAGGTTAAACCGTGCTTTCCTAGGTTGGTCTATGGATGGGTGACCACCCTTACATACCAAGTTTCCTCCGTGCCTTGGAAATCACGTTAAGAGGGCCCTTCCCGGCCCGCCTATCGTCAACGCGAGCATGGCCGAAAAGCTTGTTGTTTCATCCAGAGCCATCGCGGCGATATTTTTTCAACTGCCAGCACTACTTACTCGTCAGTCGTCACCCGCGCACCTCATACCGACTAACGCAAGGACATTGAACGAAAGACAGTGTTCGAAAATGTATAAAACTTGTTACAGGAAATACGTGTTTTTGAATAAGTCTTACAAGTTTGTGAAATAAATATTTGTTATTTAGAATCTCCACTACATTTGCAAGGCTTCTATCAGGATATTTTCTTTACTTTTACAATTTATGAGTACATTATGAACGGCCAAAGTAGAGGTAAAATTTGTGCAAAACATCAATTTTTGGAGGTTTATACTGAATTTGTTCCTACAATTTTTTTTTTTGCTTCGATAGAAGCCTAGATATAGTGCACAAGATACCTATCAGTTCAAAAAAAATAAAGATATATGTGTAACAACGTCATAATCACGCACGAGCGTTTGTCAAAATTCTCGCGAAAAGTATGGCGGGTTGGCCGCTCTTAAGCAGTTGGTCCAGGCTGTCATTATTGTAATTGTAGATCTTTGACAGGCGTAACAGGTAGTCAGTGGCCCAAAAAGTCTGACAACCAGTCTTGCCAAGGGGTATCGTATTACCCAGTACTAACTGGGTTGTGGAGGTCAGATAGGCAGTCGCTCCATGTAAAATACTGGTATTTAGCTGCGTCCGGTTAGACTGGAAGCCGACCCCAACATTGCTGGGAAAAGGCTAGGCAGATGATGATGAGATGTTTACTAACAGCGCTTTTCTGTCGATGACATTCTAGCGCTGAAAGATCTATTCAGCACTCAATGACTATCCACATCCAGGCAGTGCCTTCAGTCACATTACTGCTGGTACGTTCAGATGTTTGTGGGACATTAATGCAAATTAGCATATACTCCTTGTTCCTATGGACAAGAGAGTCTACAAGGTTTGCGACAAGGTTCTTTACACTTATTAACACTATGATTAGGAGTGCATGTTTAGTCACTTCAGACGAGACGTAGACATTATGGCGCCCAGTCTGTTTGTGTGCCGCCTTAACTATGTATACGGCTTTCTTTTACTAACAAGTATAATAATATAGACTAGAAACAGAAAGAGATGACAAAAAAGTGTATTCTCAAAATCAATCTCCAGAGTTGACTACCTATTCTGAAGTATTGACTGATTATTTTCCATTTTTTCTCATCTACAAATAGTGCTTTATAGATCCTTTGTACAGCTATATTTAAGCTATTTGTATAGCTTGCTTTTGGTTTAGTCAGTGAGTGCCCAACAGAATCGGGGCCGGTGTATGAACGCAAGGGGAGTAGGTACTGGATGAATAAATCACAGGGTAGACATGGTTTGCATAATACAAAGTGAGTTATGACCTGCTGAGGGGAAATATGGGCTCCAGATTCTTAAATGAAGAATCACTTGTTACTTGTTTGACCGGCAAGACTCTTTGTCAGGCGTTTTATTATTTAGGGAGACTTCATATTGGTCGTTAGTTTGGATTCCAGAACCAGCCATGGTCAATAATGTGATGCGTAGTTACAAAATTGTGCTGTCATTGACTTGAGACTTAATTCAAATCGATAGCGTAAATAAACTGAGTTTTAAATTATGCGCAACAACAACAGAAGTCCTATTTGCACTACAAATAGTTGTCATCTTTTGTTTGCATGAAACCTACCAAAAGTATTCACAACTGATCAAACTCCCGTTTTGTTCAGCCAGCAGAGGGTAACAAACTTACTTATTCAATACAAAATAATAATCAGTTTCCAATTAAAAATACATTTTAATTCACGTGCCAATGAATGAATATTAAAAACGTTTAGCTTATCAACTGCATAAAAATGAGTCGAACGCAAGCTGCTCAACAGATATAGACGTAGACGGATAGGGTTCAAAATTGGCACCAGAAAGAAGCGGTACCTATCGCCCCATACAGTAGTCGTGATACCGCTCGTTGATTCCAATGCATCACGCACACATAAATACTCACTTTAATATACTACAGACTAAACCAACATGCTCTTTGAATTGATCTGAATTCCGAGGACACATTGACAACAATAGGTAAAATAAATTCACGTGGAATGTCCGTTTATTTTGCCACATCATTGTAAGAAAACATGACAGTATAATTTATCCTACCGTGCAGTTCTATGGAATTTACAAATAGTTATCATTGACTAATCACCTACATATATGAATTATACATTCAACAGTACGCGACATTGACTTTTATTTGAAAACGGGGTCACTAGTAACAATAAGAATATCAGTCGATGCACCATAGTTTCATTTTATTTGTCACGATAAAACTTGTGTGAACGATTATGTGATTTGATATTTTATAACGTCATTAACTTAAAACCAGGAACAGATAACATACCCTTGAGTCGACACGTGGTCGCGGCCACACCCGTTAGCTTACCCGGCGTGTCGCAAACACGTTTCTCGATTTAGCCCTAAATAAAGCCAGGTGATCCCAGGCTAAAGGAATTACTGTGTCCCATTCACTGAATGTCGTAAAATAGTAACTAGAAGATCTTATTCGGAGAATAGGATAGGCATTCTTTGCGAAAAAATATTGTAAAGTAATTTTCCGAGAACATTTAGTCCCTGAGGGGGGATGCGTGGGTCAGAAAGGTTTTGCTTTAAACCCATTCGAGTCGTACTTATAGATAGAGATACATAAAAGCCGGTGTACTATTGTGTATCCGTTCCTCTCTGTTGTAGTGAACTAACAATAGCCTGGGAAAATGCAAAGGATGAATGAGTAGTAGTCGCAATTTCTTGCCGGAGAAAGATTGAAATAAAAGGTTACGTTAGCAGAGCTATTAGAAACGCTACGAAGTATATTCGAATCGTAAATACTGTCTTCTATAGCCTTATTTGATAGAAAATACCGTGAACCAAAAGTATATGTATGTTTATAGACATGACTGGAATAAGAAAATCTTTTCACGTGTCGATTGTACCGATAACGGTCCGTATTGATGTTTTTGCATTAATGTTGCTGCAGAGCTAATTGTATAATTGAGATCTTTTACAAACTTAGGAGTTAATCTGATTGGCATATTATTCTATTCGTGTTCCATGTCAGTTTCAAGGTGTCGGTTTCCTAAATAATGCCCGTCTTGTATCCGCTATTGCTGATAAAAATAGTGTTGACCTCAATGACCTCAATATTTATCTTTCTAGTATTATTAAAAGTTTTCAATATATTAAGCAAGTCCTTGTTCGTAAATTGGACACGTTTGTAATTTATTTATTTATCATTTAGAAAGCTATCAACTGGTATACATTTTTTTTAAATAACCAGAGCAGGCATAAATTAAATTAATTTCAATTATTAAATTAACCGATCACTAAAATTGTCAATTCTTTTATTTATTACATTGTTTCGCTAAATTACATCGGGAAAGTAAATTTTTTAACTTGTTTTTTTCCTCATAAAATCGAAACAAACGGACTCTCTTGAATATTGTGTAATAGTAAAGTTTTCGTCAGGTAACAAAGCTGTTATGTATCCAAAGTTTATGTTATTTCCTGATATTTTTAGCCAACCGTAAGAAAACAACTGACTTGGTCCTAGTATAAAATCTAAAATTTTCATCGAATAAATTGCCTATGTTTTTAACCTTATAATGCAAAACTACAATATCAGAAATCACACATCAAAATGGCGGCCCATGGCGGCCATCTTGATAACCTCAAAAATCAATAGTTAGTTTATAAAAAAATCTTACTTGTTTATTAGGACCATCGACCCGAAGCCGTGCAACCCTCGCACGCTGCAGAAGCCGAAGCGCGGTGGTGGTTACCCGAAGGTGTTCCTCGGAGGCCTTCCATCCAACGTGACTGAGACCGATCTGCGGGTGTTCTTCGGCCGTTACGGCAAGGTCATGGAAGTGGTCATCATGTACGACCAGGAGAAGAAGAAGTCTCGAGGTAAGTGTGTCATATTTTGTTACCATACAGGGTGTAAACAATCGATCTCATTACGAAGCCGTCAACCAAGCATTTTGTACATCAAACTAAGTAACTACGCAATAATTATTGCTCAGAAACGACTTTTTTTTTGAGGTGAAAAGTCATGTTTTGGGGTAGAACTCAAAACATTGTGCTGATGGATGGATTGAATAGTACGGGGGTCGTGGAGGTGTTCAAAGTAAAAATCTTACAATAAACACTAGTATTTAAAAAACTTGTCAAAAAGTTGTAACTTTGACCCCTAATATCTCCGTAACTAAAAGGTTCCCAGGTATGGTCTAGAACAAAAAAAATATCGCAATGTCGGGGAGAACTAGTGCCTTTCGGCTTCGTTAAGAGGTTTTTTACACCCTTTTTTTAATAAGTGTTACGAAGAAGAGTTTCATGTGTTTCACTTCTTCATCGCAGCTTGCTGTCGAGGTGAGGGGAGTTGCGTGCATAACGCCGGTAAACAACATTATGCAAATCAGTTCATATTATTAATGTTCCACTCATAACTTAACACTATTAGAGGGAGGACCAAATGATAATGACATTGCAAAGGCTCGAGGGCCGCTTTACGAGAGAAAGTTTTATACAAACCTTGTTCAAATACGAAACGTTTTCATATTAGATAGTGTTTTATTCGGATTAATTAATCTAGCAAATAGAGACAACCGGTTTTGTTTAACGGAATATTGGCTGAAGATTGTATTTTAATATGTATAATATATTTTTTATGAAAATTACTAAAACATTCCACATTTTATTCTCATGCTTACAGAGCAACGAGTTTCTATATAATATTTATGTAACATTTTAGCTTCTATTATCCACATCCAGGCAGCGCCGTTAGTGCTAACTACTGTCGGTGCGTTCAAGTGTTCGTGGGACATTGACACGCAAATTAGCATATACTCTTTGTTCTCATGAGCTGCAGAGTCTACAAGGTTTGCGACAGGTCACTTGTAACAACCGTTTTATAAACATTGTGTGATAGGAATACTTCTCGAGATAAAGGATTAGGTCAGGTACTCGATAAAATGGACGAGTGCTTAACGATAACATTTGCCAAGTAAATATTATTATGTAAGAGGGGTTTATTCGTCAGCCAATTGAAACCGTATAAATCTGAGACACAATGCTCAAGTAAAAATACAAGTTGAACTGGTGCAAAACAAAAGTTCACAAGTTATGAATGGTTTTGTTAAAGAAAAAGCGTTTCGCTTTACAAACAGTAAAACGAGCTAGGGTTACCGCAATCGAAATGATACGACCTCATTCGTGAGTTCAGTGAAAGGTGTCACCCTTCGGGGCGACTTTATCAAACAATTTACGACTTGTGTAATTTGTTGCGACCGGTTGTGATCCGAGGGTTGTAGGCACAACTGCTACGAACACATCTTTTTATTAGTTCGCTTCATTACGAGAAAATTGCTTCATAAAATAAAGAAAGAAAGACCAAGAGGCAACCTGTATTATGAGAATGTTGTGACAAAAGAAAACATTCCATACATACAGTAATATTATCTTAGGATTAAACTTGTCTTGATGTTTAGTGTGCTATAAATATAAAAAAAATTGCAAGAACATAATATCTGATTTGCTAATGTCTTGATGTTTGAACCTTTTTTTCTACTTTTCACGATATAAAAACAAACTCGATTGTTCTAGGCTTCGGTTTCCTGTCGTTCGAGGACGAGATCTCCGTTGAGAGGGTCACTCAGGAGCATTTCATCAATCTCAACGGAAAACAGGTAATGTAACTATTTTTGTAGTTGGTTTGAAAACATCAGTTGTTTGCCAAATATTTATGTAACTGTCTTTCGTGAAACTATCACAGCTTCACTGAGTAAATAAATAGAAAAGTTTAAAATTTGAAATACTTGTGCAATTAGTATGTTGAATTAATCAGTTACTTTTGAAAACAAATAACGTAGATAAAACTTAGCACTATGTTTTCCTTATAGGTTTCAAATTACAGTGTTGTCAGTTTTATTTATATACCTCCTACATTGTAGGTAAATTATATTGGTTCTGTCATAGCAACAAATCGCGTTACGACTCTCATGTGTGTCATCATATAGGTACTTATAAACATGTGTGACACATGTTTTAATAATCTTTTCCGGGTGAACGACTCCTGGAATTTAAGAAACTTGTAACTTTTTACGAGTGCATTTAAATAATATATTGCGACTAGATGTATCTTTATGAATAAATAGAAAAATTGTCGCCACAATGCAAAGTCGCTTCGTTTACCGAGTAGATTCCAGTTGATTGCCATACAAACTGCAATCATCTTGCAATGATCTTATTTAGACAGAAAAAATAAGGTACATAATAAGACTACATAGTGCTAAGGTTTCCTAGAACACATCTTTCTTGTTCACGAGCCCAAGTTCTAATTAGGCCTACATAATTTTAAGATCAAACGAAATGGTAAGTTGACAACGAGATTTTCTTTAACCCAAAACACGTAAGCAGGTGGAGATCAAGCGCGCAGAGCCTCGCGATGGGTCGGGCAAGCTCGGGTCGGGCGCCAGCGGTATGGGCGGAGGGGCCCTGTCCGCGCCCGGCGACGCGCCGCAGGCCGGCCAGTGGGGCCCGCCCGCCGCCGCGCCCATCAACATGATCCAGGGCCACAACGGCCAGATGGGCGGCCCGCCGATCAACATGCCGATGGCAGGCCCTAACATTATGCAGGGGTGAGAACTGCTTTTGAATCGGATTTTTAATGGATTTCGTTTTCCCTTTTGTTTTTTGTCTAGGTTTTTTTTCGAGATGCTTGAATGTAGATTTTTTTATGGCTTTGCCACATGGTAAATAAAAATCACACAATTAAACTCAAAATTTTGGTCACTTATACTAATGGACACAATAATGATAGTCGACTTCACCATAAACAAAAAATTCATTGAAAACCTTCGGCTTGGATGTTTTTCTCCATCGTCATATACCTCGTCTATTGATCCAGATACCAGGGCTGGGGCACGTCGCCCGGGCAGACGTCGTACGCCGGGTACGGCGCGGCGGGCGGGGGCGCGGGCCCCGGCAACTACCAGGGCTGGGGGGCCCCGCCGGCCCCGCAGGCCCCGCCGCACGCGCCGGCCTGGCCCGCCACCAACAACTACACGCAGCACACGCAGCCGCCCGCGCAGGGCTACGGCAGCTACGGTACGTACGCATTGTTACAACTGTTACAGCTCCTGCACCAGGGACACGCCGGATACCGGATACCTTTAGCATGTACTGCAGTAACAACTAACGAGATTACGTCTATTGCCGAGCACCACAGCTTGTGATAGTGCACCTCTGATCCACAAGAGCATAATATTATGCAACAGTAGCATGAAATTTATGCCTTTTTTTTATAAAAAAACAGTAGGTACATTTGTCGAGACTGCAGTGTATGTTAAAGCAGTACTGCCTTCTGCAAACAGTTCTTAATTTTTATTGAATACATGCTTAGTATTTAGTAATAGTATGTAATAGCTATCATCGGGCAGCAGCGTCTTCAATAACTTCAGACTTGGAGACCTATGTCCACTAGTGGACTGCGATTGATTGGCTGCTAGTTATTTTATAAGACGGAAGTATGAACCTTAACCATAAGTTTGAACAAGTTCACGCAACCGCCTGCGCAGAGCTACGGAAGCTATGGTCAGTACACACCTCTAACATATTAAATTTGATGTAAACAAACAAGCAATAAATGTTAAGTGGAGGGTAGGACACAGTCCCTGAAAACTTACCGCGATATCACCTTAGAGTCATGGACTATCCACATCCAGGCAGTGCCCTCAGTGACAGTACTGCTGGTACGTTCAGATGTTTGTGGGACATTAATGCAAATTAGCATATACTCCTTGTTCCTATGCACAAGAGAGTCTACAAGATTTGCGACAGTTTACTTTGACAACTAAAGTAATTGACAAGAAACTGATTTAAAATGGAAGAAGACAATATAAAGGCTATTGCTCACACACGCAACTAGCTGTCTTCAATTGAAACATTCATAAATAGAGCATACTAAACACAACTGTGGTTGTTATTATTACCAGTTGTCACATCGACATGTTTTCTAAGAACACATAACAAACTTGTCGATCAAGCCTATCGCAGTCCACTAAAAAGGCTTCAGTCCACACCTCCGCATCTAGAGCGAGTCCTGGTGATTAATGTGATGTTATTGGTGTGTACAGCTAACTACAGCTCTGCGCCGGCGGGCGCGTCGGCCGGCGGCAGCTGGACAAACTGGAACATGCCGCAGAACTCCAACTCTACCGGCTCCGGTGAGTAATGGAATGGTTAGAGTCTCGATGCGGAATCAGTTAGAAATAGCTCATATGTCCATGCGAAAAAGACTTCTTTTACGTCGTTACGGATCAGACAACATGCGACAAACGCGAAGGTCTATGGGCGTATACACGTACAGTAGGGCCAATTTAAAAGATCACATTTGACACTTTATCAAAATACAACAACGTAACCTTGTAACGGTTGGCATAAAATATTTTTTTATATTTTCGAAGTTAGATCTTGCGCAATGGGGAGACACAGGCAAAGATAATCTAAGATGGCGCACACCATAGTTGGTCTCAATCTGACCATTGAGGTTAAGCTATTTTGAAATATAAAATGACATTACCACATTTTCAACCAATGACGATGTTGGGAACCAGCTATGCTAGAGCCATTAGTTCCACAGTTTTCTCCCCCATTACGATTACATATTTATTGCAATAATGACAAAAGAAAGTAACCTTTACTTTGAACCGACAGATTTCAAATATCAAATGATCTATTAAATTGGCCCTAGTTTAGAACGCTGACTGCCGGCGCCGAGCTGCCAGCGCCTATTGGCACCGGTCGGCGCAGGCAGTCACTATACGACGGGCCGACGCAGCGCCGATAAGCGCCGACAATTTCTGACGGCGTAAGCAGGTCGGAACTTGTTGGCGACGTTCGGCGCTTATCGGTGCCTATAACCAGGGTTCTAATTGTATACGCACTAATGCCGATTTCGCGTCGTTAAGTGCTTCAGTATCTTACACGGTGCTGGTTACTCGTCGACTCAAAGGTAGGTAAGCAGTAGCAAGTCACAGGACCGGCGAAGGATTACAATGAAGCGGTTGCTGACGTCGAGGTTTGATTTTAGTTATCTAGTAGAAAACGCGTATCGGAAGTTTTGGGCGTGGTTTTATATCACAGATAAGGTTTTATTATTGCTAAGTTAGCTTTTAATTGTTATTTTCTAGAATTAAGTTGATTTGACAGGTTTTATCATTGATATAGAAATTCAACTCTTCAGAAAACGTTTTTTTATATATCAATTGGGTTTTTAAAGGAAATATATTGGTAAGCTGTGCTATTGTACATATCCACATCCAGGCAGTGCCTTCAGTTGCTTTACTGTTGGTTCGTTCAGATGTTTGTGGGACATTAATGCAAATTAGCATATACTTCTTGTTCCCATGGACAAGAGAGTCTACAAGGTTTGCGACAAACACTTGATCACAGCTTTATGTGGATGTTATGATTGCTGACATCATTATCATTTTACAAAATATTAATTTCTGAGATTGCTCTCATTAAGAAAGTGGATCAGTAAACTTTGTTATTGCAGTATCGCTTGCAATAGGCGAGACGGCAAAAAAGTTTTTTTTTAATTAGTCCGTCAGATAGATTTCCAAAAAATATTGGACACATTTTTCTTTTTTCACGTAAACAAAAATTTAAGTGGATATAGTGCGTCGAAAACTCGTGAGACGTCACATCTCGGTACATTTTTTACCATAAAGTGACGTCACAAGCTCATGACAACTCATGATCTTTGACACGTTTTATCTTCGTCTTTATTTAGTAATTCAAATTAACAAAATAAAAAGTTATCCAATATTTATCGATAATGTAAGTGACGGACTAAAGAATAGTTTTGTTCGGGTCAGTGATCCGCCCTGTCGAGTCGTTTCCCGTATTGACTGGTGCGGTGTGGTCAGGGTCGTACGTGCCGCTGTCGGAGGGCGGCGAGATGTACGGGCGCGGCGCGGGCGGCGGGGCCGGCGGGCCGGCGCTCACGGGCGCGCTGTCGTCCGCCGCGCTGTCCAAGTCGTCCTCCACGGACTACTCCACGTACCAGCAGTACCCGCCCGCCTACCAGCAGGACCAGGTACACGCGCAACAATACCTCACACAACACGCCGAATAGACTACACCTCTATACATCTAGACCTAGACGTACGAGTGACGACTGCTTCTTTTGGCGCGCGGCTACTGTCAGAACTGACTCCGCAGTTCAAACATATTTCACAAATGTTCACCAACGGCGCCCTCCTGACGTAACTCTAGCGCCAAAAGAGCTATGGCGCACTATACACCGATCTATTATAAGAGCGAGCGTGACTCGATACCCTCACCCAAACACTCGTATATTTCTCGCAATAGGATAGTTGACACCACCAATCAATTGGCATACTTTTTATGAACTGTCAGAACGCGATTTCCCCATAGATTTCGTATGGCAACAGTAATCTGTGACGTCACTAATTTGCGTACTCAATTACTCGAACTAAAATGAAGTGTTAGAAGTTGTCTTGGTAATCATTGGTTAATGGTGTCGACTACCCGATTTATAATGTCGTAACATGTGACATTCTCGATAATCATCCCCTTTGTGATTAACCTATCGAACACGCTCAGCTCTCTTGACCATCAAATATTGTTAAACAAAATTATTTGCTTATGTACTTGCTATACTGGCAAAAATACCGTTATAACCGGTAAACACTAAGAGATATTTATATATCTGCCAATTATGGCATTTTATACAGTTACATTTTCTATGTTACTACAAGTTATCGCGCGAATATATTTTCAACGATTTTATATTATAATGTCTTAAAATTCTTGATCATATAATCTAAAAGCCAGTATCTCATTTACTCAGCTCATTCTAGTTTCTGTTATTTTGAGAAAATTTTAATTTGACATGTTCCGAATCACAGCCGAATTATACTGGTTTATGGAAGCAAATTATGCTAATGTATGGCTAAAATGTGTATCTTGATAACCTACTGTGTACTGTTTGTAATGAAATGTAAGATCCCGTGGTACTTACAGAGGCAGTGTTAATATAATTCCAAATATTTCAGTTCTGATTCGGCTTTCCCATATAATATGACATGACAAAAGGTGTGTTTATACTATAACAAACACAAATACTCGATCACCCGGCGAGGCTCGGTCATTGACCGAACATAAAGCGACTTATCTACTAAGCCAGGAGATAAATGCAAATTCTTTCTTTTGGCATAGTTTTGTTTTTATAAACACATCTTCCATCGCTATTCGTGCCTTTTTCGTTTTACCTAGCATGAATCATTTAAGCATTTTAGGCTTTAGCTCCGGTGATGGTATGGTAACTGCTATAAACACGACATTGCAATATTGTGTGGACATTACGAGGTAAAGAAATACATTTTTATGCATACCTTTAGACTTGTAAACGCTAGCTAATTTGACAAGAAAATCAGTAGTAGTATTGGCTATGAAATCATGTACGACTCGTGTCAGTTGATAAAATTCCGATTTAAAAATGTGTTTTTCTATCTCAGTTCATGCTTTTGCCTCACGGAATTTTTGCCGTACCCACATTGACACAGCGCCGCGTAGCTATGTGTAGTACAGTAAAGTAACGTAGGCTTGTTTATGCGGGCTTGTCCTTAGTTTCTGCTTTTTAGTTTGCAACTTTTGCTTCATATATTCGTAAAATTTACATTTTGACATAGCCCAAAAACCACGGATATGAAAAAAAAAACACTACGTGGCAATATTTGCCTCGTGTGTTTAAATGAAAAAATAAAAACGTAACGTTTGTTAGCAATCGGGAAAAAAAAAATATCACGTTTTCAGAAAATATATTTTTTACTAACATAAGACTTTGTTTGGACAATGTCTCGTAAAAACTAGCTGAACAACAAGATACAATGACATTTCAATAACGAATAGTTAGTGGTAGCTGTGTCAGTGGGTCGCGTGAAATAATTAACAATACGCGGTCGATTGAGATCTAACGGCGAGCGACGACGCCGCACGAATGTATGGCCTCGCCGACCTCCGTACTGTGTGGAACAAGATATTGGATGACTTAGTTTTTGTTTGCCTACCTTTTGCATTCCATCATTCAATATTGAAATCGCAAACAATTTTTTTAACTATATCTTGGATGCTAACCTTATCCTCACGCATTTTTTTCATTATTTTTTAATCATGTTCCCAATATTTATCTATATATTTCATCATTACCAAATCCACGGTACGGTTTTGTGTTGATGTTCGTCGTTCATAACTTTTTGAAAGCTATGGACGGTAGTTACACAAAAGTACAGCCAAGTTGACAATTAATTTTATTTGCTCTTCACCTCGGGGCTTGCATCTCTCCTTCCCACACTCCTATCTCCTACGCTTTACTCTTTGATTTGTATCCTGCATCTACCTTCGTATTAGTATGGCGTGGTAACGGCGTGCCCGATAGCATGAATGAGCATCCGACATTATAAGACTCAGTGTCACTGGACAATGTTAGTACGCGTGTGTGAATGCATAAGAAACCCTCTGTACTTTCTGCATAGTTAAATTTGGTTGTACTTGCAAAAGATTTGTTTGCGATTTGAGAATGAATGGTCATGACCGAACGTACTGGTGAGCGAGTGATATTCAGCGAAAACATTGCTCCTCGAACGCGAAGAAAAGAATCGCGGTTAAAAGCAGCATGAGTTGATAGTATAGAGCCATTAGTTTGCCACCCCTGCATCTGTGTGCTGTGTTCGAAATGCTTGTTTATATCTCGACAATATCATACGCGGCGACGACGAAGCCCACTTATCTGCATGTTTTCAGTGGCGAGATTAATGTGCGATGTCTTTTTGATTTTCCGAGCTATGCTGCGGTACATAAGAGAGTAGAAGCGGCGCTGTTCGCGGCCGCCTCTCGGGGCCGTAGTTGACACTCGCACCGCTATCCATAGTGAAAAATCAAGAAGATTAGTGTTGTTATCGAGTTTCGCTGAAGGTCTCTCATCACCGACCTCCACGGTTCCTTCCCGCCTCTCCTCTCCCGGCCTCCTTCGCCTAAACTTTCATCTCGCCCTTGGGGATAGTCACACGCTTTCGCCCGGTCCATCTTCACGCGCTGCGCTACTTACATAAAACCTGCTAAAGATCCAGTTGAATTGTGGCGAGTGGGACTTTATTGTCTTGTTCTTCTTTTCCAGTTGGTCGATCAGGGCCCACAAGAGTGGCTCCTCCAGAAAGACAATTAGAGATAAGGGCGGGTATCGGATGAGGGAATGTCGCGAAACACTGGGGATTTCTCACTATGGACGGTCGGTTGTTGCGACGATAACGCGCGCTCATCATAAAGGCATCGCACCGCATTAGATTATAAGCTTACCCTTAGTTCCGTTCGATATTCATATATAATATTGCATTTTGTAGCCGTGCGAGATGATTCAATCGCCTTGTTTCATCTCAACACTTGTAAATTGGCATTTAAAGTACAAATTAGTAAAATTTGGATTTTCTCGTGTTGTTACAGGTTCATTAATAGTTAATTTTATCGATAAAAATAATATTAAGAGCTGTACTTTAAGTGTTCAGAGATGAGAATTCGTCTATTCTGTTAAATGTAACCAGAGTACATTATTTACAAAATTATGTTATTCAAATAATGTCATGGAGCATTTGCGAATGCGGCCCAAATTCTTTTCATTAAATAAATAGTACGATCATTATAAAACAAATAACATGGAGTCCTCTCATTTTATGCTCCATGACGGTCCAAGGACGCATCGTAGCTGAAGCTCTGCTCAGTTTAGACTCGAGAGAGCTATATTTTTCTACCGAGTAGAGCACGTAGAAGACGCGCAGTAGCGGTACACGCTCAGGCTTCAGCTGGATGCGTCCGCGGCGGCATGCGTCGCGTCCGTCTGTCGGTCTGTCGGCCTGTCGCGACCCGTGCCGCGCTAACGTGTGCGGACTGGTAGGGCTCGTCGTACGGCGGCGCCTCGCGCTACTCCGCGCCCGAGTACCACGCCTCCGCGCCCGCCGCGCAGCCGCCAGGTGTGCACCATCCGCATCACGCGCCCAAACACTTCAACGCCAACGAGTTTAACAAGGAGTGGCCCGCCGCGTAGGCCCCACACTACCACACATACCACACTACCACACTACCACACTACCACACGTACCACACCCACCACACCCGCACGCACGGACCAGAGGACCGCCCGGCGCCCGACGCACCACGGACACAAACAAGCGTCGACATCACAAGCGCTACGTTCATTTCAATAACTGACGTTTCCTATTCCCTGCTCATGTAACAGGGTGGCGTGACGCTCTGAGCTAACATCCATATGAGTAGTCCAATACAGTCCTCTGCTTCGTGCACACACACACGACCGCAGTGTGGTTAACTACAGTCGTATCGCTCATACGTTGATATACACAATTCTGTTCTAAAGGTACGTAGAGGTAGGTAGAGTGAGTTCTGTAGTTTGTTACGCTGCGATAGACGCACACGCAGACGTTGACCCACCTTCTAGTACGCACTTGTACCAGTAGCATTAGTACCTTGACGCTTGTGAGACACGTGACTGTGTTCATAGTAGATGTAGCCATTCCGCTTGACGTTTGATCGACGCAAGTGCGTGCTCGAATGGTTGTCAGTCATCCTCTGAACGGTTGCATTCGATCCACTCCATCTATCGATTCTAACTTGGTCGGTATAACCTATAACGACTAAAGGAAATAGAGATAGCTAGTCTTTATAACCGTTTTAAATAACGTATACTCTCACAGTTTTGACGCGACGATTTCATATACCTCTGTTAAACTTCCCATTAGGTGATAGATTTTTTGTAGTTTTGTGTGTTTTTGATTTCACGAACAAAACGACATTGAACGTGAAAAAAATAGATTATGAATACAATGCAACAAATTAATATTTATAATAACTGACTAAAGTTTAATGGATAAATTTAAATTAATTGCATACGATTATTAAAAGCCTTTAAAGGCGGTTATATAATAAAGTCACCGACGACTACATTAACACAAACCCACACGCGTAAGTAAGCGATAATTTTAATAAGTAAAAATTAAAATAGTTTAACAGTAACATTCAAAACTATTAGGTGTTAAAACTCTTTTGTCTTCTAATTTTAATAAGGTACTCCCACACTCTCTCGCAACTTTTGGCACTCGGCCGTCTCTGAACGCTACTATGAAGGAATGATATTAACCAGCTGACAGTATCGCGGCTCTGACATGACTCGCCCAGAAGTGATCGCGACCCCTCTTCTAAAGCTAAACGACGCTGTCATAAGCGTGTACAGCAAGTGTACACAGTTTTTTAATTAACTTTGCTTTTAATATTCTATTTGGATGTGGGTTTTTTGTGAAAGATTTATTTTTACTTCACACATTTCGAATGTTTTAATATTTTTGTCGTATTTCTAAAGTGATTTCTTTGAATAATGTCGTGTACGTGTATTGCTGTAGTACGGGCGCGCGGTAGAGGCGAGTCGCGCCGTCGCCCGCTCGCCGCAGCTCGCTCGCGTGACGCACATTTGACAGACACTGTTAAACAAGGCCAATTTAGGGAAAATGACCTAAAAGAACTTAACTTAAGCTAATAACTTGTATAAATATTTGGTATATATATCGGTATGTATGTTTAATGTTAGAATTTTGGTTATTTACCACACACTAGACTTAGGAAAACGGTAGGCATGTAATGAGATAATTATGTGTTAATATTAAACAAAACATAGTGACTGAACGTGATTTTAATATTTTTAATTATTCCCGTTTTTAAAAAGGGAACAATTCTGTATAAATATTCGTAATTTTAATTTGTTTTCTTATATGCATTTTAGTTTTTTATCGCAATTTTAAGTTGATACTATTATTATATGGAATTTATACTTTAATGAATTAAATTTACCTGCCAAATTGTTAACGAGCAAACGATATTGTCGTATGTGTTAAGTAATGAAGCTCAAGCATTTAGGATATAGTTCGGTACGTACGAGCGCGTCGCCGCCCGCGCGGCCTGGTCGCACCCCTCGCGCCCTCACCATACATTTGTACATATATATACTTACTTGTGTGTAAAGCATAATTTTAATCGATTCTCTCGTCACATAGTTTTAAAGTTTTAATTTATGTGATTGCCAAATATTTTTAAAACTGTATAGAGCTTTCGCCGGCCGCTACGGCCGCTATGTTAGTCGTATCATAATATATACCCGACGCGGTCGCAAGCCGCGCGGCCGCCCCGCCCCTTTACAAAGTGAGTTTAATTTAAAATAACATTGTTAGATTAAATTTAATGTTAGTCCTTTACTGTACTATATCGCTCAATCGTTTGACCGATCGACTGATTAAAATTTTAGTGATAAGCTAAGTAATTAATCGCGGGGCTGGGAGGCGTCCGCGCGGCAGTCGGCCCTCGCTCGCGCCGCGTCCGACCATTATTTGTTGTAATTATCTTAGAGTTTACGGCCCTACTGATAGACTGCCCGACGCCCGACGACAAGGACGGGTTGTTCCTTTAATTTTAAATAATACGCCGCGTCGCGCCGCGCTCGATAAGATTTGTTAATAAATGTTTTAAATAGACGAATTGTTGATGATTACATTGAATGCATAATTTGATCGTTTAGAATAGGGTTATTTAAGATCGCTCCATAAGTAAAGTATAATTTATCTATTGAGGAATAATGTGAGGTGTAAGCAAATTTTATAAGTGACTAGCGGTCCGGGGCGAGGGGTGCGATGTCCCAAATTTAACGGTAAAACATAGTGAAGAAGCCTTTTACATTGTGATGTTCATAGTTAACGCGCATACATTTCTTATAGCTCTTAAAATAAAATAACATACAGACTCGACTGAGACTCAATCAGTATGTAGGGAAGTGAAACTCGTACCTTATAACAATATAATGAAATAATATAAACTAATCGAGGTCGGTGCCTGACTGCCCATTAGGTTACGTGTAGATGTGCCGCTTTTTACCGCTTCGTTTACTCTTCGTTCCTATGTTAGTTAGGTTAATTTGTCTCGATTCATTCCTGGTTAATTTTATCTTACTCAGCATAGTTAGTGGTTCGTTAGTTTCGGTCTCACTGTCTCGTATCGCTTTTACTAGTTGCATTTGTTCGCACTAACCCGCCACAGCTGGCTCCCGGAGCCCGCACGTCCCTCGCACATGTTCAGTTTGCATAATACCATTAAGTTCCATTGTTTCGGTTACGTTGTATACTTACTGTAGGTTTAATGTACATCCACCGATGATACGAACGAAATTGTTCACATCTGTTTTAATATTAGGAAACGATGCCTTACAAAAAAGTTAAGCGAATATAGAGATGATTTATAATTACGTTATTTTCAGTGATAACAATAAATTAGCACTAAGGTGTTAGACACGGGCTCGGCCCCGCACTCGCAAACCTTTGGAACAATTTAAGAACTTAGTTTGTAATGAACCATCGTGGCAATCTTCTTATTAACATAAAGAATATAATTTATTTAAATAAAGTATAATATGTATTAGAAATTTTAGATTTACTCAACATTAAACTTAGTGCAAATTATTGTGAAAAAATCAATTGAGACTATTTATATGGGTTTTAATTATTATTATATAGGAGAAGAGCATAAAATATTGGATGAATTTATTAATTAAAAATAGTTAGCAAAATACAAATACGATAAGACTCGTTAGAGGCTCGTCTGTCAAATGTGGTGTTCATGCGTGCGCCTTGCATGCGCGCCTCGACTCTACTGCGGCCCCGGGCCCAGTGGCCCACTCACATGTGCGCGTGCGCATAGGTACACAGTACACACCCCTCCACTGTACGCGACTACTACCGTGAGTGACGACACGTGCATCCTTTGCATTTTAATATAACACTCTGTCATATCGACATAAGATATGCAGCTGTATCTTAACATTAATGTTTATCAATAATATTTTAATCATGGCTTAACTGTAGTACTAGTTAACCTTTCGACTCTTGTTTGTATTACTTTATATTATAGTGTACGCGGTTTTTATATGTGTATGTTTATTCAGTAGTATATAAAGGAAACAATGTTTTGTGTAAAAGTGTATTTTGGTATAATGATAAAAGTAACGTTAGCAGCACCGAGCACGGCACGGGACGCGGGCGGGCGTGTTCTGGGCCGTGCTAGTATTCATTAATAAATTTATGATCGTAATTGACTAATTATACAAGACCCCTAGTGTTAAACGTTAGATTAGCAGTCGACTCATTTTAAGTTCACTGTTTACTCGTCTTATAAAATTAATTCATTTGCATTTAAATGTATATCAGGGACGACACCATCGTCCGTCTTAACTGTAGTCTTTTCGAAACTTATTTTAAAAACAATGCAGGTATTATTAAATATAAAACCTCATATTTATACTAGAATTTAATATAAATGTAATTATTGATCCCGAGTAAAATAAATTTCACGGGCTTTACAGTTAATTATAACATTAATTATTATAAAACCTAGGGCAAGTTGTTATTTATTTCTGTTTTAATTAAAAAATTGATGTTGATTATTTTTTAAACTATTATTTTCTTTATAGTAAATAAAAGTACATAATTCTCGATCGATTAGAAACAAAATTGTTAGGTGAACTATCGACTGATGTACAATATTTAAAGTAATGTTTACTTACAAACAGTACCTATATAAGTTTAATTTACACCGACCCAGTACGGGGCGGCACTGTATTTATACACACTTGTATTAATTTCCTAAAATGTAATTAATCGGAAGCGGCGACCGCGACCTAGCCACAAAGTAAGCATGTTACAATTGTAAGACTATTATCTAGATTTGTTGTAATCTTGTAATGTGTAATCTACTATACTTAGCCCTAACGCGCTGATATCTTGGTGAAGCCTAGCGGGGCGCGGGCGGCGGCGCGGCTGACTCGCTGCGCCGTCGCAAGCGCTCCACGTAAGTTACTTTATGTTCGTATAAAAAAGAAAATTATGATAGACTTTACACGTGCGTCCTTATTGTTTCTTTTTTACGATGATTACCTAATGATAATTAGTTAATTACGGTTTTAATTATTAATTTTAACCGAAGCACTAAAGTAAGACGAGAAGCTTGTACGCGATGATTTATTGATGTAATATGTGCTAGCACACTACATAACACTGAGGTCTTTCGGAGTAGAAATTATGCATTATTCATATTAGGTATTTTGGGTATATATATTTAGTGTTAGATTTAACTGGTAACATAAGTATGTAGTTTATAATGTAATGGAAAGAAATAAACACTTTTGTCGTAGTTTCCTATTATTAAGCTTCTTCTATCTTAATGGATTAAGTAATTACTACTGGTTGATTAATAAAATATTAATATTACCACTGCAAATATTTGAGATATCTTATGATGAAATATATATCTACTTTAAGGACATTATAAAACGTAGATAATTAAAAGAAATCAAAAATTTCAAAATAAAATGGCATTTTTAATGTTCGTTCACACACCCCCAACCCCCGTAGTAATAATACGCTCTGAGCTCTCTAAGCTCTGGGCTCTGAGCAGATATCATAATTTTTGATTTTATATTGTGGCATAATAGTCGAGAAACACATTCAGTAGGGCATTCATAATAGTCTTACACTAACGGCAATGATTCCTAACACGACCACACCTGAAACTAGAAATTGCCGTTTCCATTAATTATGTTGTCATTAAATTGACAAGTTTACATTTACTTACACTGTCTTTGCACAAAACACTTATCTCACGGTAACGTATTATTGCACCTGCTACATATCTATATGTATCCTTATTACTATATCGTACTATACTTTATTCTATTTCTGTACTTCTGTAGTCTCGTTAAATTTTCAAAAAGGTTATAATATTCACGATACAGTTACATCGCCATGCTAAAGAAATAGTAGATAGTAAAATACATACTAAATGCTTAAACGTTTCGGCAGTATATACTAGTCCATGTCCTAAAAAGCGTAGAATACTTGGAAGTAAATAATTTGATATCCCCCTCATAAATAAGATCCTAATGAGGGCTATCGTTTTTGAGCTCACCAGATGTCGCCACTGTTGGGTAAGGTCCTGGCAATAATTCTATACTCTAACGTACCAATAACTTAATAAAATGTTTATTTTATTACAAAACACCATCGCGTAAACTTCAGATACATATTTACAATATTCTCCTTAAGATTAGCAAGCATGAAACACCCATATAAAAATCATTCAACCTCGCACGTACTAACAAATAAGATCCGAAGTTGCTACTTAAAATCTTCAAGTCATAATTAATCAGGAATGGCTCAATCTAGACCACATGAATATTAGTAAAACTACGTGATTAAAAAAACGCACTACGGGCGAACACTGACATCTGATATTTCTGAAGACCTTACTATACACGAATGCCTCTAGCGGCGAATTCATGCGCGATAGCCCACATTTGCACATTTAGGTTAAAATTGAACTAAAAGCATTAACCGTAGTATTGAAACCAAAATATAAACTAGATTAAATTTGTGACGTAGTTTCTAAACAACATAACTTGACTAGCTATGCACGGCAGACGGCGATGGTGTGGGCAGTAATGCAGGCAGTCCCAAGTATATGAACGTCCCGCCGATGTCAGACGTCGTAGGAGTGCCACCACAGGTCCATAACGTTCCTTATTTATCATAGTCTACTGCTAAATGCAGACTTCTCACAAACATCCTGACGCCCGGATTAGACCCTCGAAATTTTAATAAGCTCGTATCATACGGCACTTAGATATTATTCCTTGTAAAAGATTCGGCATCCCGGCTACAGACAAAAATATCAAATTGCCACCTTTTGAGCTGCTGACAAGAAAGTTCTGTTTTGTTACGCTAGATGGTGCACTGTACAGTAAGTTTCATTTAAAATGTTGCTAAAAGTACTTTCATTTAATCGAAGTAGTCTTTCGTTGACCTCGCACATGTTCATAAGCGTAATGAAACGATCAACAACAATAAAATTATATCAGCCAAATGCCGTGTGACGACAGCTTCGTTATTAACTTCAAAGGATTACTCCTAAAATTTTCACAATATTCACTTATATAATTAAGTTTTTTTTTATACTTGATAAGTAGATTGAGTATTTAACAGGTCCCCATGATGTATTGCGGAGGCATGGTGTCGCCACAGCCGTCTTTTTGCAATGTGTCGGACGTATCTGCGTCTGCCTCAGGTTTCCCTCTTTCCTTTCCTGTGGCCATCCTCCACTAGTTATGTAGCCTTAGTACTCAACTATTAAATACGAATTGACTAGATTATGGGATTCATGAAATGTTATTTGTTGAATCGACTCATGAAACAATTAGAATTGATATTTGGAGGCATTGAATTTACTGTAGAATAACAATAGGCCATAGGATACAAGGGTTCTTCTGTGTGATCTATTTAAACCTTTCTTGGGGTAATCTAAACAAAATTATCATAAACTCTCCTAAGACAAGTTTGATCACAAAAAATACCTTTTTGTCCTAAACCTAAGTTGAATGATTACCATACTCAAACCCCTGGTGTGTGGATAGTGGTGCGTGGTGCGGTAAGTTCCATTTTATTATTTTGTTTTGAAAGTATTTTAATCAAATTAATTTGGTATACAGTAGAATGGCTTAAAGATGTTGCTAAGAAATGTTTTTATAATGTTGGTGATAATGCTAACAGTAGTTTTGTATATCCAGGTGATGACTATGAATACACCGGCGGGTCCGGCGACGGTTACCAGCGGTCATCGAAGCGCAGCTACCACGGCTCATCGTCAGGTGGCACTGCGTCCGCTTCATCCTACCATCCCTATCGGCGTTAATGAATGAGCTGCGTATACTTCTCGCAACTCGTGAGGTTGCTCCGGTCAATGTTTGTTAGTCTACGAGGGTTTTTTTACTTGCATTCCGGTACTATAGTAATATCTTATTTTAAATAGGTTTAGAACGATATTTTTCTCGCATAGATTATTACAATTTATTTGTAAGCGCACCTGTCCTAGACCGTCACTAGATGTCGTTAAGATAGTGCGGACTGATTTAATTATAACTCGCTTTTATACACTTTGGACATAAATAATAACTTAAGTCACTCGCAGCTTTATATACTATGAAGTATGTAAGTTTATGTAATATACAAATTAGGCTAACAAACCACCTTTTGCGAGACTCCGCGTTTAATAACAAACATTGTCGTTTTTACTTGTAAAATATTATTATCTTTTTCTACGAACGCAATCATTGAGTTTGCAAATTGTTTTTATTGGAAAACTCTAACAGGAACGCCTGTTACTTTGATCGATTTAGTTTTTGATAAAATTTACTTTTGACTTGAAGCATTTCTTTGACATAATATTGGACATGCATCTTACTAGACTAGCGTGAATCATCTCTCTTACGTCATCGAGTTGACGATAACAAGACAATATGAATTTAATATAAGAGGCGTCCCTTTTAGAACGTTTTTGAGTTATTAAGTTAGTAGATTAGTTTTCTTTTGGAAATATTTGTGTAGTGTGGACTGATCGCACGCATCGATCCAGTGAGGTTTTTAAACTGAAAAATCTCAGTTGTAATATCATTCTCAGAGTTTTATTTACATAGGAATAATTCCCGAATGCTGATCTTTTTATCATTTGGCTATAAGCCTTGGCTATTTGATAAGGTAATAAAATATAGGAGTGTTATACTGTCCCGCCTTAGACACCTGCCAGTAAATACCTAATGTAAAAAAAATTGCTCAACGTGTTTGCGTAAGTTTTTGGGAATTATTTTAATCTCTAAGAAAATAGGTTAATCGATATATCTACCACCATTGTAAAATAGTTAATATTTTATCGACGATTGCGTCAAAAAGTACCTCGTCATTTTTAATTTTATGTGAATATCCTAAGTTGGTCAACTTTTAGGCATGATTGCATAACTATACCACCGCGGGCGATGTCCAAATGAGCTTGTGTTTCTCTTTGTTAGATACAAAAATAAATTGACGTATTTTCTAATATTTACTTTTAGATGTTAAATAGAATAGCCAACCATACAAAATGGTTACAAAATTATCTGTGACTTCATAGAAATCATGGTCATACCTACATAGGTATTATTGTTAATAAGGGGTATTTGTGACTAAATTCAAAAATATCTCCAGAGAAGTACGTGTCAAATGTTATAAAATTGCGTTGTTTTTGATGAAACGGATTAATTTCATAATGATGTTGGAATCATAAAACAGTTAGACATCAGAAACAGTTTTTGTTCCTACTGTTCTCTTTTGAAACATGTATATTTGTTTAATCCTAATAAAAATACTAATAACTTTAAGTTTTATTTAAATTTACTGACAAGACTGTTTAGGTATCCTCCTATTTTAACTATTTAGCTGTTATTTCTTCGTAACACAAATACAGGTATTTAAATAAATTGATAGACGATACGGTTTTTATAGTAATCATATTTTTATTTTTGGATCATTTTAAATTACAATTTATATATATCTCGAATAAGTAGGCCTTGTTAATAATATTTAAATAATGTACTATTAAAATTTAACGACAAACATGAGATAAGAACAATCGAAAAAAAAATAGATCAGAAGTTAAAAATGTATGTAATTAAAATTAATGTTTATAATTTTAGCGATGTAATATAAAATAGAAGTTAATGTACATTATTATAATTATTATAAATCGTTTAAAGTTACACCGATGGACAGGTATTACAATAGGTCAGGTGATTTTAATTTAGAAATTACGTCTAGATATATCTAGTATTAATATTAGGCTCTTTCATGATACTTTTAGCACACATGAATAATCATAATAATAGTTTAGCAGTTCAATACTCTGGACCATAGAGATAAAGATAGCCACCTACACATAAGTTAATATTTGGCTTAGATTTTATACTAATCGTGTTCTTTTTAATAAATTAGTGTTACGGAAATTGTTATGTAGAGAATCGTCTAAATAAATTGTGTAAATTTTATTTCCACATTATTTTATTACAAAGCTTACACTAGGATAATTTTTAATCTTATCTCCAATGGACAGACAAATTTTTACACAATAATTATTTTTTAATTTCTGAATTTAATATTAACGCTTGAGGTGCGTTTCTTTCCTTAATTACAAAAGCGATTCTGGATGTGCGTATTTTCAAATGTTTGGAATATAATCCTACATTGCGTGAATTCTATAATGTGCCGAAATATTTTGGATAATGATTGATTAAAATTTATAAGCGGATCGGGTAAGGCACTAGGACAAGCAAATATTTACATCAGTTGACGCTAAGTGCTTAGTTGGAATTGACGAAATTGTTCCTCCGTAGAGAAAAGCCCCGATTTGAACCCAAAAATACTGCACACTATTATGACATTTGAATGTGTCAAAACAAGCCATATTACTTAGGTACTCTTGCAATTTAGATTTGTTTTGGGAAAAAGGCATTTACACACATTTAAGCTTAAAAATTACAACACCAATAGTATATTTTTGGAATAAGTATAGTCGACCACGTAAAATTTGCTTGACACGACAACAATTCCCAGTTGGCTATCGCAAAGATAGTCGAAAGATTGTTCTTATCGTTCAGTTGAATTTCAACTGCACGCCAACAAACAATTACGAGGTTGGCCTCTATGAAGAAATTACCAACACTGAACATCAATGTGACAATAATAGTTAAAAACTTGAAGAAAATATGACTTTATTAGGAAGCTGCTGTGGCCACGAGCATCGATCTAGTGGCGCTTTAGGAGACCCGTACGGATCAGGTGGTATGCTGACTGAGGACGATCACTTATTGGTTACCTACTACATTCAGAAATGACAAAATCACGGACATTCATATAAAGGCATAAAAGATACACTTGAAAGACAATAAAAAAATTGCGTCTAAGACTACAATATTGTCCTTATGCTTGAGCCGAAGTCAGTTCCGACGAGTGAATTCACTCGGCAGCGCGGGTATGGGGCGAGTGAGTGCGGCTGTGGTGGCCACTAGGGCCGGATCTCAGGGCGGGTGTGCCGAGTGGCGCCGCGCCGAGCAGTTCGCGCACTCGCACGGGCGCGGCGCCGCGTCCTCCGGCAGGTGCGCGTGCGCAGCGCGGTAGCACAGCTCGCGGTAGCGGGCGCAGCCTGGAACAGGACAAGAGAGGTTTAGGAACTGGGAATACCTTAAAGCTAGATGTGTGCATGGCCTCTGCATTGCTACATGGAGAAAACACTGGATGTTGTATACTGGTCATCATAGATGGTGCTAGGTACGCCTTGATATGATCTTCGGTTGGTACCTACTTCAACTTGAGGTAGTATGGTAAGAGTACCTGTAGGTGGTAGTGCAAGCCGCGTGTCTACTGCGAAGCCCCGCTGCGCCAGCCGGTCGAGCAGCGTGCTGGCCGACCATCACCTCTCACCGTCGTGCTCCACGCCTGGAACGTTACAATAGAACAATGTAATCCGCGAAGATAATAGCGTTAGTCTTCTGGACTGCAGATTCCTCAAAGCTAGTCTATATTCCAGAGGTATTTGGGCCCAGTATAGGACCTCTCAACTTTCGAGTAGGTAGAGAGTCACTGGGTTGGACAGTGTGGAAGTTGTCAGCATATGGTGGATATCTTCACTGTAATGTAAACACTGCTAAAGTTTTTTTAGACCTACGCATGGAGTCTCTGACTGAACTGAAGTGTTCACTCATGAATGAGTAAACACTTCAGTCATCAGCTCTAAAAATAACAGCCAACAAACGTTAATTACTAATATCTATTTAGGTACCTCACCTATCTTTATTAGTGATCAAAGCCAACAAAGGAAAGCATAAGGAAATATAAAAAAAGTGGAGTGACATTACCTACCTTCACTCGGGGCGGGAGAGTGGCCTCTGGACTTGTCATCACGCGGCGTGGATGAGCCATCCGCCTGATCCTGAAATTAACACGGCAATGAGTAACAAACTCAATAAAAGATCTATACAGCATCGATTTGATGCAAATAACTATTTTGAAAATACAGTGTTTCCAGAAACGGCAAACATAAAAAAAAACAAAGCATTTCGTCTCAAAAAGTAAAACTAACAAACTAAACGCCTAAATAAATTTTAAGAGCCATAAAATGATACTTGGCTTAAAATGAAACAGTTTCTTCAGGCGCTTTTTTTATGTATCTAAATATTATAAACACTTTTTTATCGAAATAACGATTCAAACGTAGTCGTAGTTACTATTATCGTATTAAAATTTGGTGTTCACTTTCAGATCACGCTATGTGTTTTTCATAAACTGAATAGTGGTCCCGTCATTTTGTATAAAATCCTCACATGATATTCGAAAAACCTGGCGGGGCCCCATCATCTTGACGTTCATGAAATAACTGCTTCGTTCTATTATTATTATATTAATATTGGGTCCGGGGGTTCAGTTCCCAAAATCATCTGCCTAGCCTTTCCCAAGTATGTTGGGATGGGCTTTTCAGTCTTACCGGATGCAGCTGAATACCTACCAGTATTTTACACAACCCAGCAGTTAGTACCTACTGACGTAATACGATAGGTAGGTACCTACCTCTTGGTAAAACTGGCTGTTTCAGACCACCTGTACGACTGTCAAAGATCTACAAATGACAGCCGGGACCAACTTACCTACTAACTCCTATGTTTTGTGTTTGTTTCAGGGCTAAAAGGATTGCCACATAAAGTTTAAGTTCATATTCTCTCTGTAAATATTTATTAAAATACCCATGTATAGTCACTGGCAGAAATTGCCGTAGTCTTCGGCAAATTGCCATAAAAACAAAGGTCACAATCCAATAGTAGGTAGGTACCTACAAAGGAATCGCTTTATACTCATAAATAGGCAAACACTTTTGCCCCCCATTCACATACTGCACTTTACTTGAGAATTTCTCAGATCAATATTAACCCGAAGTAAAATGAAATTATCTTCGACGCGACCATTGATGATGTTAGCATGAATACCGACGCAAATGTTGTCAGTGACCGAATTTTAGGGTAAGATTAGGGTTGACAAATATTAGATGTTGCCTTAATATTTTGTGACACAAGAAGTGACAAAGTATTTTCTGGTCGTTCGCTTGGGGTTTATTGCTTGATGTTTCATTTATGTAGGTAGATGCGGGCGAATGGAAGGACATTATGGATAATTGTTTTTATAAAAACTTTTCCAAAAATCGACTTCATAAGTTAAAAATTTTTAGCAAAAAAGTTTTTATTTTTCACTTTTTCGTGGTTCACATGTGCTTACCCCTTCACAGCGTAATGTTATGTTATGAACTGGTTAAACAATAGACAGACATGAGATTTCAGCAATCCCAGTCCATTTGCTATCATTTATTGAGGAGTTCCGTTCCCTATCTCTGAAGTTCTTCATCAGATTTTAACCAAATTGAAATGGGACCACTCCGAGAAAGTACCTACTCTTCCAAAAACTACAAGTCGCTTCAAGTGTGCCTATTAAATTTGAAGAGTTCACTCTATTTCTCCAGGATCCCATCATCAGATCCTGACTTGATGCTCATGGGACCACCTGGGAAGTACATTCAGTCAAAAAAGTATCGGGAATGGACGATTTGTTTATGGTTCCAAATTCAAATTTTTGTTTTTTTGTAGTTGTTAGATTGGCACAACTGTTTTCCATTTTGGCGCGGAGTTTGAGTTGCATCTGTTATTTATATTAAATACAGTGCTGGTTTTAGTAATATCATATATAGTGTGTATTGCGAATTTCATAATGGACAAAAATATCGAACAAAGAGTTTGTCTTAAATTTTGCATCGCCAATGGAATTTCGTGTTCGGAGTCACTGAAAATGTTACAGAAGGCTTACGGTGAATCGACTTTATCAAAAACTCGTGCTTATGAGTGGTTCAAAGCGTTCAAAAGCGGTCGAGATGTGATGGAAGATTTGCTTCGCTCTGGTAGGCCGTCAACGTCTGCAACTGAAGTTAACATCGCAAAAGTGAAGAAAATAGTGACTGAAAATCCCCATTCAACTCTGAGAGAGATAGCCGCCGAACTTTCTGTATCTCACGAGTCGATCCGTACCATTTTAACTAATCATTTGGGTAAGAAACATGTTGCTGCTCGGCTAGTCCCAAAAGATCTGAATTTTCTCCAAAAACTCAATCGCATGAAAGTCGCTTAGGACATGCTAGAACATGCTAGAGTCAGTTCGGATCCAACATTCATGAAACGCATTGTTACTGGTGACGAGACGTGGGTTTACGAGTTTGACATGCAAACTAGTCAACAAGCTTCGGAGTGGCGCCTTCCAACTGAACCGAAACCGAAAAATCCACGCCAAAGTCGATCAAAAGTCAAAGTCATGTTGACTGTTTTTTTTTACTATGGCGGTGTTGTGCACTCTGAATTCTTACCGGAAGGTCTAACGGTAAATAAAGAATAATATTTGAGCGTTATGCGGCGTTTAAGAGAGCAAATTCGACGAAAAAGGCCAGATTTGTGGAAAGAAAATTCTTGGATTTTGCACCACGACAATGCGCCTTCGCACAAGGCTATCATTGTGAACGAATTTTTGACCAAACACTCAACAAATACCATCCAGCAACCACCATATTCACCAGATATGGCTCCTGCTGACTTTTTTCTTTTTCCTAAACTCAAATTACCACTTCGTGGCACCCGTTTTCAATCGATAGAAGACATAAAGGAGAATTCGCGGTACTCTTCCAAAAACTACAAGTCGCTTCAAGTGTGCCTATTAAATTTGAAGAGTTCACTCTATTTCTCCAGGATCCCATCATCAGATCCTGACTTGATGCTCATGGGACCACCTGGGAAGTACATTCAGTCAAAAAAGTATCGGGAATGGATGATTTGTTTATGGTTCCAAATTCAATTTTTTGTTTTTTTGTAGTTGTTAGATTGGCACAACTGTTTTCCATTTTGGCGCGGAGTTTGAGTTGCATCTGTTATTTATATTAAATACAGTGCTGGTTTTAGTAATATCATATATAGTGTGTATTGCGAATTTCATAATGGACAAAAATATCGAACAAAGAGTTTGTCTTAAATTTTGCATCGCCAATGGAATTTCGTGTTCGGAGTCACTGAAAATGTTACAGAAGGCTTACGGTGAATCGACTTTATCAAAAACTCGTGCTTATGAGTGGTTCAAAGCGTTCAAAAGCGGTCGAGATGTGATGGAAGATTTGCTTCGCTCTGGTAGGCCGTCAACGTCTGCAACTGAAGTTAACATCGCAAAAGTGAAGAAAATAGTGACTGAAAATCCCCATTCAACTCTGAGAGAGATAGCCGCCGAACTTTCTGTATCTAACGAGTCGATCCGTACCATTTTAACTAATCATTTGGGTATGAAACATGTTGCTGCTCGGCTAGTCCCAAAAGATCTGAATTTTCTCCAAAAACTCAATCGCATGAAAGTCGCTTAGGACATGCTAGAGTCAGTTCGGATCCAACATTCATGAAACGCATTGTTACTGGTGACGAGACGTGGGTTTACGAGTTTGACATGCGAACTAGTCAACAAGCTTCGGAGTGGCGCCTTCCAACTGAACCGAAACCGAAAAATCCACGCCAAAGTCGATCAAAAGTCAAAGTCATGTTGACTGTTTTTTTTGACTATCGCGGTGTTGTGCACTCTGAATTCTTACCGGAAGGTCTAACGGTAAATAAAGAATATTATTTGAGCGTTATGCGGCGTTTAAGAGAGCAAATTCGACGAAAAAGGCCAGATTTGTGGAAAGAAAATTCTTGGATTTTGCACCACGACAATGCGCTTTCGCACAAGGCTATCATTGTGAACGAATTTTTGACCAAACACTCAACAAATACCATCCAGCAACCACCATATTCACCAGATATGGCTCCTGCTGACTTTTTTCTTTTTCCTAAACTCAAATTACCACTTCGTGGCACCCGTTTTCAATCGATAGAAGACATAAAGGAGAATTCGCGGTACTCTTCCAAAAACTACAAGTCGCTTCAAGTGTGCCTATTAAATTTGAAGAGTTCACTCTATTTCTCCAGGATCCCATCATCAGATCCTGACTTGATGCTCATGGGACCACCTGGGAAGTACATTCAGTCAAAAAAGTATCGGGAATGGACGATTTGTTTATGGTTCCAAATTCAAATTTTTGTTTTTTTGTAGTTGTTAGATTGGCACAACTGTTTTCCATTTTGGCGCGGAGTTTGAGTTGCATCTGTTATTTATATTAAATACAGTGCTGGTTTTAGTAATATCATATATAGTGTGTATTGCGAATAGGGCTTGCATTATCCGTCAAATTTTAGTATCCGAATAATTCGAATAGTAGGAAAACTTACTATCCGGATATCCGGATATTTCGGATAATTGGGATAATTTTGAAAGGCACGAATTAAAACTAAAATACGAAAAACAATGCCCTCCCTGTAGCACCCAGGCAATTAAAACAAGGGAATTTATTCAAAGTATCAGTATTTATTAACAACTAAACAGTTCTTCATATAAAATCAACAAACCAACAATTTTGTTATGATTTATGTTATTATGAGGCAAAAATCAAATAAAACCAAACATAAAGGGTAAAAAATTAACTTTTATAATTTCTAATGTAATCATCATAAACTCTTCTTGAATAATCCAACTACCCAGCTATTCTTATTCTTTATTGCACAAATTTCACTCAAATAAAAAAACAAATATGCATATAAATCAAATACAAAAAACATAACAAACAACAAATCGAAATACTTATTTTCTCCATAAATCAACTTTTATCTTTGTCTCAATCTCAAGCCTTTTTTAATTTTTATTTTGGTAGTGAGATCTCAAAAAGCTCAAGCAATCCAGAGAGTCATCTTTCATGGCTGTACGTAAATGGTTACATAGATAGCCAGAGGCAGAAAATACTCTTTCTGCCTCTACACTAGTGGGTGGAATTGCCAGCAAAACACTGTACGCTCTCTCCAAGTTTTTGCTCCTTTGGCCTCCCTGATCATAAAGCGCCATTTCTACCCGTATTGTAGTAAGCAAATCGCTTTGACGGGAAGAAGATGGTTGCGCATATTGCCCTCGCGAAAGTTCTGAAGATGAGGGTTTCATTATTTTATTTATCTCTTCTTGTAATTGTTCTTTTATTGAACCTTTTACGACGTGAGCAACTTCAGTTACTTGAGGCTCGTTAGGGATATTTTCAGGTTCTTTTGCTCCAAAATAAGTAGAAATAATATGGACGATCGTCCGTTGAATGGATGCATTTGAAGGATTCCCAAAAGGGTAAACAGATGTGTCGAGTTCTGCTTCATCATAAAAGCTTTTCGGGTCGTGAAGATATTTAATTGTCCCACTAAGTTCTGGTACGCGGCGCTTTGCAATTCTTGTTTTCAGTGACTCCACAAGGTCAGCACTTATTTGACTATTTTGGCAGTTTGAAAGTTTATTCACCATGAACTTCAAACCAATCTCAGCAGTCAAGAGGTTTGCTTTTTCTTCACAGATTGATTCCACGGTAGCCTTTATAATGCTTAGAGCGTCTGATATATCCTTTTTTTTTTTTTTTTTTTTTTTTCGGATGGGAAATCATCAAATGACTTCTCCCGCTCTGGGCGGAGCAGGAGGGAGTGTCAGACTTTTACTGACTAAAACCCATCCATGTTCCTTCATCGCCCTTTGTGTTCCGGGGCCACGGTATCTCTTTCGAATAGTCCCGCAACCCCGGCAGGCATCGGTCCTTTCGGACCCCTTCCTTTTGCTGACTCTCTTTGAGGCGCGCGTGGAACACGAACGCGCCGTCGACACGGCCTGTCTGATATATCCTCAAGTTGATTCAACTCTTGTGTACTAAACGTAGTTTTCATTTTTAAATCAATAAGTGTTTTAAGCACAGATTCTTTCAGTTTTATAAATCGGCTGATCATATTGGCAAGACTGCTCCATCTTGTCTTACAGTCCAGTATTAGGTGAACGCCTGTTTTTTCTCCTTCTGCGTCATATTTATATAGGATTTCAGACTTGGTTGGAGAACGCTTAAACATCTTCACAACTGTTCGTACTTTGTTAATTACGTATTTGTAGCACTCCCGTATACTGCTGTCTGTTCCAGACCCACTTCTTGTTCCCGTAGCGACAAAAAATCCTTCTTCATTGTCTGAGCCAGTGTCATCGCTGTCCATACCTTCATCTTCTGTAGCAGGAGCAGTATTTTGAGTTTCAATGAATTCCCGTTCCTCGTCGGTAGTTTTTTTTTTCTTATACAGAACATCCTGAACTGCTAACTGGATTCCGTGTGCGTAGCACAACTGGTGGTAAGTGTGTGTCCTTTTCCCTAGAGCTGTCATTACAGTAGCTCCGTCCGTTATGAGACATATTATATCATGATCCAAAGAGAGCCCGTAGTCAGTCAATTTTTCTTGAAGAATTTTGTGACAATTTGCCGCTGTACCGCTTCCTGTTATTTTGGCTAATCCTAGGTTTCTGAAGGGTTTGTTCTGAAGTTTTGGGCTATGTATGTTGATGTTAATGAATCTTTTATTTTGCAAAGATGTCCATTCATCGAGGCTCACTGCAAACATACATTCTTCCGACTTCAAATTATCCAAATCGTTCTTTAAGTCTGCTTTAAGTTCTTTACAATGAGTTATCACCATTTTTTTGATGGTGTGTGGCGATTGAGGCAATGGTTTTCCACATTTTGTGAATAATTTTCTCAATGTGTCTGATGTGCAAAAAACATTGAATGCAAATCCATCTGATGCTGCTAGTTTTGAAACCATAACTTCTGTGCGATCTTCAGACTTTAAATAATCGGTTATTTTAGATTTCTTTTTAGGGATTTCGTCTTCAGCATCTGACAAAGATTCTAATGTTCCTAATGTAGTTGTACTAGTCGAAGGGTTTGACAACGTAGTAGCTGATATTGCTTGTACAGTGCCGACTTCTTTCAAATTTATAGCGTGTTTCAGTTTCAGATGATTGTGCAAAGGAGAAGTCGACCCAGAATGTTTTAAAATCTGCTTGCACAGTTTGCATCGCGCTTGCATGCTGCACGTGCTTCGTTTGAAATATTTCCAAACGGAATGTGGGTCCTTGCAACATTTTTTATTTTCGATAAATTGGATATCGCTTGCAGACATAACCTATAACAAAATAAAATAATTCAATCAATACTAAAATTGCAAGATGCTAACATTTTTTTTATATTTGTCGCGTGGCGTGACGTTGACGTAAAACTGGTTAGAGACCACAGTAACCCTCAAATATTCTATGAGAGTTTCAATTAGTACCTACGTTTTACAGATAACGTTTAAATTTTAAGCTGGTACATTCATTAACATTTCTCATTAGCTTACACGAGCCCATCTGCCCCTAAGTACCTGCACTACCTGCTCACACCCAATTGTCCAAAGTAGAAATAAAACATTAAAATAAAACAAAAGAAAACTTGTTAAATATCTTTAAGTGGGTAATAAAACGAGCGCGCGACGTTGCCGCTCTTATTATGTGCAAGATGCAATGCAAACAACCTACTCAATTCTTACAAGAAATGAACTTCATAGAAACGTATTTACTTGCATTAAGTAGATTATGATATTTATGAAACAAATAAATGAATAAATATGGAATATTTGTGTAGGTACTTACTCAGTAAACTGGAATTTCTTTCAATGAGCCGCCACCGACAGGAACCACACCACGTCGTCTACACGTTCGCGATTTTGTTGTGATTCGACCTAATGCGTTCGCAGCGTGCGTGCGACTAGTCACTTAATGTGGAGTGCGGAGTGCGTGGCGCTGAGAGCTAGGTATCGCCAGTGTTGCCAACTTTGATTTGAAAAATGACGTAGATCAGAAATAATCAGAATAGAAAATTACGTAGATTCAGTCAAAATTTAAATTTGTAGTAAGTAGATAATGTCTGTAGAGTAAATACATGTGTTTACTTGTACTGCACACAATGCAAAATGTATTATTAGGCTTTATATACATACAACATACGAAAAAATCGACTATCCGAAAAATCCGTATTATCCGGATGCAGTTGCATTCATTATCCGAATATGAAAATTGGGCGGATATCCGGATAATTCGGATATCCGGATATCCGGATTGCAAGCCCTAATTGCGAATTTCATAATGGACAAAAATATCGAACAAAGAGTTTGTCTTAAATTTTGCATCGCCAATGGAATTTCGTGTTCGGAGTCACTGAAAATGTTACAGAAGGCTTACGGTGAATCGACTTTATCAAAAACTCGTGCTTATGAGTGGTTCAAAGCGTTCAAAAGCGGTCGAGATGTGATGGAAGATTTGCTTCGCTCTGGTAGGCCGTCAACGTCTGCAACTGAAGTTAACATCGCAAAAGTGAAGAAAATAGTGACTGAAAATCCCCATTCAACTCTGAGAGAGATAGCCGCCGAACTTTCTGTATCTCACGAGTCGATCCGTACCATTTTAACTAATCATTTGGGTATGAAACATGTTGCTGCTCGGCTAGTCCCAATAGATCTGAATTTTCTCCAAAAACTCAATCGCATGAAAGTCGCTTAGGACATGCTAGAACATGCTAGAGTCAGTTCGGATCCAACATTCATGAAACGCATTGTTACTGGTGACGAGACGTGGGTTTACGAGTTTGACATGCAAACTAGTCAACAAGCTTCGGAGTGGCGCCTTCCAACTGAACCGAAACCGAAAAATCCACGCCAAAGTCGATCAAAAGTCAAAGTCATGTTGACTGTTTTTTTTGACTATCGCGGTGTTGTGCACTCTGAATTCTTACCGGAAGGTCTAACGGTAAATAAAGAATATTATTTGAGCGTTATGCGGCGTTTAAGAGAGCAAATTCGACGAAAAAGGCCAGATTTGTGGAAAGAAAATTCTTGGATTTTGCACCACGACAATGCGCCTTCGCACAAGGCTATCATTGTGAACGAATTTTTGACCAAACACTCAACAAATACCATCCAGCAACCACCATATTCACCAGATATGGCTCCGGCTGACCTAAATTAAGTTTAGTTTGTGCACAACAAAATCGACACTAATGGCACTTGGTAAGGTTTAAGTAGGCACATCTTAAGTTATAACTTTTTATCAAATGTAAGCCATGGCAGGTAACTGGAATTCCACTAGCAGAAAGAACTAAACTAAATAAAGGGGATAAACGAATTAAATACACTTCAGACGAAAACTGTAAACAAGGTTGGACATATATATAGGTGGTTTTAGCACTTTCAGCCCTTTTTTATTATTTATTATTTATTTATTTATTAAATGAAAGTTTACAGCAGTCTTAAATTTAATACAATGCCCCACAAAACCGTTTTCACGGTTTGTCTGCAGGAACGGAACACGAATGGAACACGATTACAGGATATTGGAACGGAATAACTACTTTATCTACAGTACATAAATCTAATATAATAATTACTTACTTAACTAGTTACCTATTTGCTCTCACTCAACAATCTGTAAACCACTTTCCTAAAAAGATGGTTTACAGACTCTTAAGAAAGAACTGCTTAAGTAATTTGGCGAATTTGCCTTTTATTTTCTGACTTCTTATGTCAGCAGGCAATCGGTTGAGAAGATAAGGTACTCTTTTATCAAGCGTACGGTCTCCAAAATAATTCCTTATTCTAGGTACATCAAATTTACCGGCTGATACTGTCCTAGTTGCGTGGTTATGGGTAACTAGCGAGTGACGCTCCCAGCTGCCATGACTGTTAACCAGAAGTAGGTACTTTTTTGTCCCTGCGAACTTTGCCTTTCAATCTATTATATTGTTAGGCTACTATCTCCATTGTAATAGAAGGTACCGACATATAAAGCTAATATAGGTACCTAAGTTTTAAGTAACAGCCCTCACTCCAATATAAATTGAATAACTTTACACGCGACCCCACTTCTGACATCCTTGGAACCTACGGAGATACACTTAAACCTTATAATGTTATGAAAAGGGGAGGTGGAGGGGAAAGCAACATTTTTCAAAAGGGAAGCCGGCCGCGGTAGCTTTGATTAAACCGACGGCCTTGCTTCTAGGTGATCGCAGACTGTTTTCAAAGGCTTGCCGCTTCATTGTTTGATTCGAAGACAATTGAGATTGGAGAGCTGATAATTAATTGATTTCTGCTGGACTAATTTGAATATTCGGTGCCAATTGGTTAGCTTTTGTTACAGTGATTCAGTTTAATCAACGCTTTTGTAAGATAGGCACCTACCTATCAGGCACGTGAATAATATTCGAGAACTACTTTCCGTAACTGGAAATATGATCAATAAAAATAACAAAGTTTCTAACACAAAAAAAGAGTACCTACCTAAAAAAGTTACGCCAATCAAACCTGGCACGTGTCTAAACTACCTAGAAATAAATTGGAAAACCGTATCCAGGATATTCGCAATAACATGGAACAATGTCGGATGGCGTAACAATGTCGAACAATAACGCTCGATGGAGCTACTCATGCAAGAGAACGGGAAATTGATATCATGACAGGAAATTGGCGTGTGCTCCGCAGACTGACAGACAAGCGAAGTTTTCGAATTTGAATCCAGGCTAATATAGGTACCTACTCGTAGTTACCTACACGAAATTTTGATAAAAGTCGGTGTGTGGGATACGTGGGTATTATCGGTTTTTAGAGTTTTGCCATGCATTAATAGTGCACATAAAAGTAACAGAGTAGAGCATCAAACTTAGGCAGCCGTGTATAAATCTTGGTCTTGGTGTAGGCTAGTAGAACTTACGCCCAAATTTCGCACATTCCCATGTTCAACTGGGCACATTCTGGGCATATGATTCTGGGATGTTACCGAGAACTTTATGAAGGTGAAGTAACGCTTTGTATAAGTGCGGAATCAATCCTAAGACCTCATCTTATAGGTAGGTAAATTAATAAAGTGAGTACTTATTTCACCAACATTTTTGCAGCACTTGCTGGCTAACTTCAACTTCTATTTATTATTTTTCTGTTTAGACGCAAGTTTTTAAAAAAAATACGTTATTTTGTACGCCATTTATCAATGGCAAAACATGCGGATCGAGCTACCTGTTGTTTAAGACCTTGAAAAAAAACAAAAAAAACTATTTGATGTTAACTGATGTTTTTACAATAAATATATTCTATTCTATTCTTCAACCCTCTCGTTCACTCAGCTTAGCTAGCATGTTACTGTCAGTAATATTTTAAAACGTTGGTAAATTAAGTAAATGTGTTTTTCTTGGAAGATGGTAAGAGAAAGCTCTAAGTGACTAAAAACAAGTCGATGTATTATATTATATATATTATATTATTTATTTCACATTTCCCAGAACTTATTGATATTTCATTTCAACTCAACATATTTCAGGGAAAACCAAGAGGTTGTAGGTATTTATGCTTCATCCTTTTTTATAAACAAGTATCATAAATTGTGTCTATAGCCAAGTAATTATTTACCTACCACAATACTTCAAGAAATCAAAGTATTACTTAGTAGCTACTTATTTAATTAGAAAAGGCCCCAGCCTTCTACCTACCTATACCTATATAGGTAGGTAATATTTACCATCGGATTTAAAATCTCGTGATAATTTTTCCACAATTGACGGGGTAAAAAGGGTAACTGATATCTACCCACTGTATTTCTTCGTGTTACACGGTCTGTCGCCTACAAATCTAATTTGTTGTTGCTGGAGGTTTTCGGCTGCTATCAATAACACATGTGAAAGGAACAACTTCTGAAAGTAATCGTGTTTCATCGTAAGTGGTTTTCTTGTAAAGGTTGATCGCACTCACCTATACCTAAGTGAATAGAACGTAAAGGCTAACCTATTCATTATTTATTGTATCTAGGTACACCAAACAAATAGTTAAGCAGTGATAAATTGGTTCCAGTTGAGTCTACTTCCCAGTAAACCTTGAGTGACAGTGTTTGCCACACACACAAACCAACACACACCTTATCAAACACACATTACTCACACCCACACGCACACATACCTGCCTACTCATGCATACACATAACAACTGCACAAATAGGCTTTAAAAGTACCTTGCTGCAACCGATCTAAAAGTTCTATTTTCCGCTAATATTTGCTTGGTAGTTGAAAGTTCAATTCAGTGTGTGAGTTGTATGCATCCCGCACTAACTTCTATTTGCCTACCTACTTAATCCCGAAATGCTGTCCCTATACCTACCTAGAGCTTTTTATCATAATATACCTAACATCACGCGTGTGACCGTCGAAGGTTTAGGCAGAGGTGTAGGTACCGAACACCCTCATTTCTGCAGTTCCAGTCCAGCAAGTCCTATGCTACAGGAGGGAAGCCGAACACAAAACACGACTTAGCTAAGTAAGTACTTATGTAGATAAAAAGTTTGGGTTTTTCACTAATCCAGCTTCTTTACATATCCCTACCCACCGAATGTTTAAATACTTAAGAAGTAAAACCAGCCAATTTATTAATACTGACGCGTTGATTTATAATTCCGGACCTCAACCTTTTCCAATGCAATGGCGCGTAGCGTTGGCGGATTGAAAATAAAAACAGATCTCCATTTTCTTTCCCGCTGAATTAACTCTGAAAAGATTTCAATAACAACGAAATATATTGCTACCTACACTCAGAAAATATCTGGAAGTCACGCAGAAATATATTTCAATAGAAAAACTACATTATATTTTTATTACTTACATCGGGAGGCCCACCTGTCGCTAGTTTGCGATAAGAAAATAAGACATTTCTACGGAAATAATCCCGCGTTTGGGTTCCGATGTAGCCCGAGGTTATTTTACTTAAATATCCAATGGTTACTTTGATTATCAACGATGTTTTTGAGTGCCTCAGGCTGGCCACATGACACTCCTTTTTAGTCAAAACAATCTTTTTGATTGCTTGTTATTTATGTAGGTCCCAACTTGCTCAGATCATTATAGGAACCTAGGTACTAAGGTTGGCTTACCCCGAAGGTCAAATGGAAAATTTTCAGAGACAAATCACGTGTTCCTTAATTTTTAAGATTTACACTGACCACTATTTATTGAAAATTCTGAACTCTGATGTGCTTGAAGTGTTAAACTATTTTTTTAACACTTCAAGCACATCAGAGTTCAGAATTTCTTATTTAATTATTATTTAATATCTCCTGTAAGATCCGAAAATTATTGCTACTTGTATCGAGTATCGAAACACAATATTTTACTTTATACTAGCTGATGCCCGCCCGCACAAACCTTCCTCTTTAATCACTCTATCTATTAATAAAACCCCCATCAAAATCCGTTGCGTAGTTTTAGAGATCTAAGCATACATAGGGACAGACAGTCGCGGGCGACTTTGTTTTATAATACCTATGTGGTGATAGTGATAGTGATGTGTGTTTACTTCCCATCGCCCCGGGATCGATCACCATCCATGATGTCTATTGAAACTATAGGTACCTAAGTATACCTAATATTTCAGGCATGTGTTGCCAATAAAATAGTTTATTTAGTAGATTGTACCCGGGAGATGTTCTCAACATGATCCGCTTTTAGGAGGTACGTGTGACCTCTTTTTTCGGCCTCTTTAACCTCGTTTTTCCTTTATGCATTATTTCTTAGTACAATTTCACATTTCCCCTTCTCGTAGTGTATTAGTAGTGCTAAGAAGAAAATGAAAAAACAAAATCATCATCCTAAAAGCAAATAAGAATGTGCTAGTGAATGTTTTAAGAAACCTGACTTTAAGTCTAGTTTAGTTCCCTTCAATATGGTTGATTTGAATGGCGCCGATACACGCGTCTTGTTCGTGATCGGGCGCTGTCAGTTGGGACTGGTCATCTCTTAGCTGACACGGTTCATTTTAATTAAGTACTTTATTTTTAATTTGTTGATTTAATGTTTTACTCTGGACGCTCGTAATGTGCACGTCTTTCTACATCGTTCTCACATATATCTTTATTCTCAACATGAATGATGTAACCAAGATTTTGTAACAATATTTTGATTTAAAAGAGTGTCCATGGAGTTTCTTGCCCGTTCTTCTCCATTATCTCCATAGAGATCTACGCTAGGGAATGGGCAACTACAGTACTTTCTCAAGTTATTATGTCTTGTGTCTGGGACTGTAGCTTTGTTTTTTTTTTTTGTATTTTTGACATTCAAAATTGCCGTAATGGTCTAATTGAAATAAATGCTTTGAGTTTTGAGTTTTTTTTTTTAGAAAGTAAGAATTTACTTAGTGCTTTGCTAACATAAACTTTAGTTCAGAAAGCATATTATTTTCAGTAGGTACCTATTTTAAACCGCAAAGCTGCAGGTTTGACTTCAAAACTTTTTATTGAGAACTTTGCTGTGCTTCGGTTGCGAGGATTAAACTTCGTTTCATATAAAATCGTACGTCCATAACTGTTAACAAATACGTACGTTCACGTTGAAAGGGTAACGACATTTTCCATTTAAAATAGTTAGTGCAGCCACCGGGATGACAGGATGTGCAAAGTGTTTTAATGGAAGCGACTGGACATGTTCTTTAACTTTGTTATCTCACTTTACTAACGGATTTAATAAGTGGTTTAAAGGATGTAGGAATTTTAGTTCCTATTCCTCTAATAAGGCTTCACAAGTGAAGAAAAGGTCACGCACGGGTATCGTATTTGTATACGTACTTAAGCCTTATAAGAAGATAGGTATTTCGACGGGAAAAGTTCATGTTGTCGAAGTTTGAGAAGGGTCTTTTTTTGTTAAGAATAACAAACACTCATTCATTGTGATCCAATGACTCAATGTAATCCTTTAGACGAATTCATAGCTGGCCTAGCATATTATTTTGATAACGATAAATTATCTCTGGTTAGAGTTGACAGGTACTTAGTCAGTCATTGGGACTTTGAGAGGACCATGTTCACCAACAAAATTAAAAGTCTACAAAATACTTCATCATTTTTTTTTACAGAACTACACCCGCAATCAGTCATTCGTACATATACCTAAAAGCAGCCTCAATAGAGATGACAAGCAAGACATTCTTTCTAGCGGTCGATTTGATTTGTGGCAGAACCCTAATTCGGGCAATTACTTTAGCTTCAGCAAACTTTCGGTATTGATTTTAGTTTAGGTATTCGATCGTGGTATCAGCTTTCTAGTCTAAAGGTATACAATTTGTTAACTAACGTCAAACTAGACTCAAACAGCAGTTTGTGTGTGTTATGAAACAAATAAGCAATAATTTTTAACACATAATTATAGAGTAGAAAATTTATGCTCTGATTTAAATCACGATCATTATAAGTAAGTTTAAAAAAGTAATTTATTTTCAGGTAAACAAAAACTTTTATCTTCAAATATATCAAATAATCTTTCGCCAAACGACAAGGCATAAAAAAAATGTTCACACAAAAAATAAAACTCTTTCAATTTTATTGGTACATTCGAGTGTCCTGCGGGAATTTTCATGAAAAATCATTCTGTTGCCAATTTCCCGGAAAAAATGAGATTCGTCATAGTTCGCAGTAGTATAAATTAATCCGTTTGAACTACAGCTCTGATATTTTTCGCGGAATATTGGAAAGGTTTTTACTTACAAATATACCTATCGTAAAAGCGGAATAAATATTTACTCTGAATTGAAAATTGTAATGGTATTTACGTTGTTCACTAATGTGGTTTATCTGGTTGTACCGAAATCAAAATATGAAAATACTTCTCCATTCGTGATTGACGTGAAATTGTACATTTTGTGGGGTAACTTTACCACTGCTGCCGACCCAGAATTCACGGGTCCGGTTCATAATATCGACAGTCACTACATCGATGGTCGCTGTATCGACAACGTTCCATCGACGGGTTAACGAATCGACAGTACCTACACTAAATCGACGGTAAGCTACATCGATACTACGCTATATCGACAGTACACTAAATCCACGGTACGCTTCATTGACAGTACACCAAATCGATGGTATGCTGTATCGACAGTACACCATATCAATAATACGTTGTATCGACAATACACCATATCGATGGTACGCTGCATCGACTGCCCGACCCGAGTCAGAGGGGGAGGACACGATAATCGTGAAATCCGGCAAAACTCACTTCACCGTTGTCATGGGGGACTTCAACGCGAAACTGGTCAAACGAGACGGGGATGAGCTGCAGGTGGGGCAATTTGGAGCTGGAAGTCGGAATCGCCGGGGTCACCAACTGGCTAGTTTTATGGAGAAGGAGCCCTCCTTCTCCATAAAACTCTCCTTTAGTTGATGAACTCCTTCTTCAGAAAGCGTGAGCACAGGAAGTGGACCTGGCAGAGCCCCGATGGTGCAACTACAAATGAGATTGTCTTCATCATGTCAACCAAGAAGCAAATGTTCAATGATGTCTCGGTGATCAATTCGGTGAAAACCGGGAGCGATCACCGCATGGTAAGAGGCACATTAAACATCAATATCAAGCTTGAAAGGTATCGACTGATGAAGTCTACGCTCCGTCCAGCACAGATCCAAATCCAAAACCCCGAGAGCTTTCAGCTTGAACTCCAGAATCGTTTCGAGTGCCTAGAAAGCTAAGTGGACGAATACAACGATGGGTTCGTGGAAACTGTCCATACGACCGGGTCTAAGTTCTTCAAGGCACGTCGTACAGATCAGAACAAGAGACTCTCCGATCACACTCTCAAGCTCATGAAGGAGCGGCGTGGGATGATCCTGCAGTCTTCAGACGAGGCGTGTAAATACCGGCAGCTCAATAGACGGATCTCTAAATCCTTGAAGAGGGACCTCCGCCGCTTTAATACCGATCGTATTAATGACGCGATTGAGCGGAATAAAGGCACCAAGGTATTTGCAAGAGATCTGGCTATTGGGCAGAGCCAGCTCACGAAACTGAAGACCGACGATGGGTAGGATCTTATCCGCCAAACCGGAGCTTCTGAAGGAGATCGAGAGCTTCTATGGACAGTTGTACACGTCAACCAGTAAACCCGTCGTAGATCTAGCAAACGACCCAAGAGCTAGACTGACCCGACACTATACGGAAGATATCCCGGACGTCAGCCTGTACGAGATTAGGATGGCTCTGAAGCAGCTCTGAACTCCTGAAGGCGGGTGGAAAACCAGTGCTTAAGGCCCTTCAGAAGCTGTTTAATTCCGTCATACTTGAGGAAACCCCACAGGCATGGAGCAGCGGTGTGGTGGTACTCTTCTTCAAGAAGGGTGACAATGCCCAGTTGAAGAATTATAGGCAAATCACACTTCTAAGCCATGTCTACAAGTTGTTTTCAAGAGTCATCACGAATCTCTCGAACAAGCCGGTTTCCGAAAACATACGCACGACCACATACATACGCTGCACCAGGTTATACAGAAGACCGAAGAGACCTGCCCCTCTGTTTAGCGTTTGTGGACTACGAGAAAGCTTTCGATTCGATCGAGACCTGGGCTGTACTGCAGTATCTCCAACGGTGCCAAATCGACTATCGGTACAGCGAGGTGTTGAAGTGTTTGTACAAAAACGCCACCATGTCAGTCCAACTTCAGGACCAAGCCTCGGAACCTATCCTCCTGCAGCGAGGTGTGAGACAGGGAGACGTCATATCTCCGAAAATGTTCACCGCTGCACTGAAGGATGTCTTCAAGGATCTGGACTGGAAAGGGCTAGGCATCAACGTCAATGGCGAGTACATCACTCACCTTCGGTTTGCCGACGATATAGTGGTCATGGCTGGAACCATGGAGGACCTCAGTACAATGCTCGATGACCTCAGTAGAGCTTCCGAAAGAGTGGGTCTTAAAATGAACATGGACAAAACCAAGGTCATGTTGAATGCCCATGTCACCCATTCCTATCAAGATCGGAGACCTACACTCGAAGTTGTAGACGATTATGTGTACATGGGACAAACGGTCCAGTTAGGTAAGTCTTACTTCGAGAAAGAGGTCAATCGTCGAATCCGACTCGGCTGGGCAGCGTTCGGGAAGTAGCACAGTATCTTCTCGTCCAACTTACCACAGTGTCTCAAGACGAAAGTCTATGACCAGTGATTACATACGGGACCGAAACGAGGTCGCTCCCAATGGGCCTCATCAGAAGGCTTAAAGTCACCCAAAGGGCAATGGAGAGGGCCATTCTCGAAATTTCCTTGCGCGATCGGATCAGAAATGAAGACATCCGCAAGAGAACCAAGGTTACCGACGTAGCCCGAAGAATTGCCAAACTTAAGTGGCAGTGGGCAGGGCACATTGCTCGCAGAACGGATGGCCGATGGGGCCGAAAAGTTCTGGAGTGGCGACCGCGAACCGGAAGACGTTGCGTTGGAAGGCCTCCTTCTAGGTGGACCGATGACCTGGTGAAGGTTGCAGGAATCCGCTGGATGCGAGTCACACAGGACCGGTCAATGTGGCGACACTTAGGGGAGGCCTATGTCCAGCAGTGGACGTCTTTCGGCTGAAATGATGATGATGATGACGCACAGTTCGTACATCCAGGCAGAGAGAGCGGGAAGAGCGATGATACCAGTGTTGCCACACTCACAGTAATAATATTAGGCAATGACATTCAGTGATATACAGCCATATCAGGCAGGGTGTACACAATTTTAAAAGAAGAAATTACAACAATATTATTAGAATACTTTAACACGTGTATCACGTATATGTATAACGTGTATCAAACGTCGTTTTTCAATACACTTACGAAGAAATAAAAGAACGAAAAGTATTTTTGTCTATGTAACTGTAGGAAGCTCTGCCTTCAGTGGTTGAAAGAGTAACAAATGAATAAAGCCGCAAAACAGCCCAATATTAAAAATGTATTTCTGTCGTTTATTTAAAAAAAAAAACTAGACTAATATACATTGATTGGCTTAATTAATGTAACCGAACCTTCTCGGTACAGCTATAGAGAATAACATTAGGTTGGTAATGGAATATAAAGTGTTCTTTATGGATATTTTGACTTGAAAACTTTGAAAGCTTAGAGTGATATTTCTAAGCATATTTCTAAGTATAAAGAACAACATTTAAACAAAAACTTAAATGAGTAAAAGTTTGTTTCTTAAACAAACATGGAATATTTTAGAATCAACTTTAGTATGTTTTTTTATGCTTACTTTATTTTGGATCCGAAAAAGGTAAGTAGGTAACCGTTCGTACGCCCCGTCCCGGAAAACAAGAATTGGAAACACGTTAAAAGTTGTGCCATTAGCTTTTACTGTACTTGGTAAATTATTCTATTTGGGTTTCTTGTTTTTGTAACTATTTCGACTGGTTGATTCTTATATAGCTACCTACTACCTCTTCGTAGTGCCTGTTATCCTGGTACCTACTGGTACTCAAGTCCGTCTAGCCTATATTTTTGAGGACAATAGAAAATGTTTCTTCTGAAATACCTACCTTGGCCCGGCGTATTTTGTTTGTTATTTGTTACGTATCTTTAGAGAGAGATTAATGTTTCCTTCACAAGAGAAACTTATCAACGTTATTGTAAGAACGTATTAGCTAGATTAACAATCCAATCTGTTGTTGTTATTATAGCTTGAGGCTGGGTACCTACGTACTTAATAAAATAAACTTTTTGATTAATTTGGTGTTGTCAGAAAATTCTTCTAGTGATAAAAATATGTTGGAAATTGTAACAGTTTGTTTACCAACCATTACCTATTCATCACATCTTCATCCATATATTACCTATTAAATAGGAACCGTTAATGAAAATTGTAAAACGCTGTTTAGTCTGATCGTTGGATCTTTCTTACAGATAAAAACCGTAAGTTGTTGTCAAAACTTCTTCCATATTGTAGCAGTTTTATGAGTAATATTATTCGACACATGCGAGTCATAGCGATTGACCTAGAAATTAGTTAAATGAATCAAAAAATCATGATACATACCTGGTGAGGTATCTCCAAGTTGGCAGTAGCAGTCAGCAGGTCCAGTATAGCAGAAAAGGATCCCCTGGCCGCGCGTCGGAAGCCTTCGGGGGGTTCGGACTCCGCTGCCCCTCCCGCTACACTTACCGGCGACTGAGACCACTGGAAATATTAATAGGGTTAAGCTACCCGACTATTGTCTCTCTGCTTAAGCTTATCGACACGAAGAAAAGTTGTGTGCTAAAAACAAAGAGGATTAAGGAGTTAATTCTGAAAACAGTCCCAAAAGCCACTCCAGCCCTCCCAGAAAAAGCGACGTTGTCCGCGTATAAAAAATTATAGCCTTGTCAATTTTTGAGTCTGAGTTTTACGTTAGTTCGAAATAAAGCCACCAGAGGGCTTAGGCAAGTGGCTATTATCGCTTTCAAAGCGTTGCTTTTATGTATTTCTTATACGACTTTCGACAGGATTTTTAGATGTTTTTTGGTAGCCTAATGATTATGGACGTTTGTCAAATCCGGAATCGTTATGACTGATAAAATGTCATCTTGTCCAAATATTCGTGTCAATATTTTCATAGTGTTATCATTTTCTAAATAAAGCTAGGTAGACCAGGTAAGCTTTCGCAAGGCACTATAGGACCTAAGTACAGTTTACCTGCCAAACAGAAAGCATTTACTTTCTGTTTTTCTTCCACATAATCCCCACATATCGCTTTACGTTATTGTTTACCTGGTACCTTCGTGTACCAAACTTCTTCCGGAGAGTGTTTTTGCTCAACTCCGTCCGACAAACTTCCATATTGCATGCGTAATGGGGTCTAAAGCAAACGGCGTGTGGATCATTAGCTAGTCATGGTAACAAGAACGTTATTTGGTGTGCAGATATTATGCTAATTTGTTGTGTGGATTATAATTAAGATGTAGGTCAAATCAGATTTTGTAAACGATCTTACAAGCTGTTAACCGTGACTTCGTTCGTGTGGAAATTTTGATGTGTACCTGTATGTGGGAGGAAAAACAGTAGCCTATGCTTTTCCAGACTATAATCTATCTCTCTGTGTATAATCTATTTTATCCAGATCCGTTCAGCCGTCTAGCGTGATTGAGTAACAAACATCTATCCATCCAAACTATCGCATTTATCTTATCTAATATAATATGAAAATCTCGTGTCACGGTGTTTGTGGACGCACTCCTCCGAAACAGCTCGACCGATTTTTATGTATAAGTATTTGGTAGTGTATGAGAATTAATTTGTCAAATTTTTTTTCAGAACCAACCCGAATTACTACAAATACTGCTACATGTATTGATAATGTTTTTTGTTGCTGCGACTACTTAGATAAATCCATTGTAAATTACCTTCCTTCAGATCACAGCGGACAGACTGTTGCTTTCGCGTCCAAGATACAATTGCAAAGAACTCAGATTCTAATTAGACAAATAGCACCCAGCAATTTAGAAAAGTTTAATAATAATTTAATTAGCAAGCTAAATATACCAGGCCATATTCGAAACAATGTAAATGAATTGTATGAAGAATTCTTTTCGGTAGTGCACGCCGAGTTCAATAATACTATAAAAAAGAAAACAAAAACTATTAGCCCAAGGTTTATTTTTAGTGACTGGGCAACACAGGGTATTAGGAAAAGTAGGGAACGTTTGTTTGAGCTGTACGGCCTTAAGCCTTATATTAACACAGAAACTTTTAGTAAATATGTTGCTACTTCCTCGAAATTTTTTAAAAACTCTTGCAGGGTAGCTAAATCCCTCTTTATAAGCAACAAGATTAAATCAGCTGATAACAAAAATAAGACAGTTTGGAAAATTATCAACAGTGAAACAAATAGAAATAAAAAACAAAGTAATGACATAAGACTAGAGACCTCACGTGGCCTCGTGAACTCTAATAATGAAGTTGCTCAAGAATTTGTAAATTTCTTTACCAGTATTCCACTTAAAACTACAGAAACCTTAAATTCCTCTCCCTTGTTCTCTATTGATTTATTGAAAGCGAACGTTCCAGCCTGTTCAAATAAATTTAAATTTCAGCATATAAACCCCATAACAATCATAAAAGCTTTTAAGCAAATCAAGATTAAATGAACCGAAGATCTATGGGGTGTGTCTATCAAAGCTTGTACCTCAATTACTGAGATTGTAGCACCGTATTTAGCCTTGATATTTAATTTGTGCGTGGATCAAGGGGTCTTCCCGGATCTAATGAAATTCAGCAAAGTAATACCTCTTTTTAAATCTGGGGACAGTAAAGATACCAATAACTATAGGCCCGTATCCGTGTTGCCGGTTTTCAGCAAGGTGTTTGCAAAGATAATGCTCAACCACCAACCAAACCACCATACCATTTAACACCAATAAAATCTTACACGAGCAACAGTACGGTTTCACCAAAGGACGTTGTACGACTGACGCCGGTGTCAGTTCTGCTGTGCTGTGATCTTTCGAAGGCATTTAATTGCGTAAATCACGAAACCCTGATCTTGAAACTTGAGCATTACGGTTTCGCTCAGTTTAGTAAAATCGTATTTGAATGATAGACAGCAGCATGTACAAGTAAATGGCGTAAATTAAAAATGGGATGGGGGAAAACTAATTGGGCAAATTATTGTGCTAGCTGCAGAAGATTGTAAAAGTATCTTTGCTTTGTATAGATTCCATCTCCTAGTATTGTATAATTGCGTAGCACATGTGTGAGTACCATGTGTTGTTAAGCTACCATTTGCATTTAGTTATCTTTCATTGACTTGAATATGCCTTGGTGGCTGAGAGAAAGTCATGCTCACTCAAATGTCTCGCGGATGGTGGCGGGTGTGTCGGGTCATTTAGTTCCCTTCAATATGGTTGAGTTGAATGGCGCCGATACACGCGTCTTGTTCGTGATCGGGCGCTGTCAGTTGGGACTGGTCATCTCTTAGCTGACACGGTTCATTTTAATTACTTTATTTTTAATTTGTTGATTTAATGTTTTACTCTGGACGCTCATAATGTGCACGTCTTTCTACATCGTTCTCACATACATCTATAATCTCAACATGAATGATGTAACCAAGATTTTGTAACAATATTTTGATTTAAAAGAGTGTCCATGGAGTTTCTTGCCCGTTCTTCTCCATACAGATCTACGCTAGGGAATGGGCAACTACAGTACTTTCTCAAGTTATTATGTCTTGTGTCTGAGACTGTAGCTTTGTTTTTGTATTTTTGACATTCAAAAGTGCCGTAATGGTCTAATTGAAATAAATGATTTGAGTTTGAGTTTGAATAGGTCGTAAAGTATATTTCACACCATAATTTATATGACAAAACAACGTTTGTCGATTTGTGATTCCTGAGGCCGATATTCTATTACACTAATTCCTAACATTTTTTGTTCCCAAGGGCTTGTTTTAGTAAGATTGATTGAGGTTTATGTGATAGGATATTGGTAAATGATGGACACAAAAATTGTCATTTAATCAAGCGACGAGCAGTACTTACAAATATTATTGTCAAATTTGTGATATTGACTGTCGAAATATGCATGCAAATATGGACCATAAATGCTCAAAATATGCAAAAAAAGTGCAAATATATGCAACTTAAAACTGAAATAAGTACTACAAAATAATGTTTTTAATTTACTCGTAATGCATTTTAAAACTAGATATTTTAATGAAACCGAATTTTGTTCATAAATCGAAAAGTAGTACGATTGAGCCTTCTATTAATTAATGGACTGTGTGGTCATGCTGTTATATTTTATCCTTGTTTAAAATTATAACTAGAGACCGGAATATATGCAAAATAAAATCGTCGAAATATGCATGCAAATATGCACCATAAATGCTCAAAATATGCAACAAAAGTGCAAATATATGCAACTTAAAACTGAAATAAGTACTACAAAATAATATTTTAATTTACTCGTACTGCATTTTCCACTAGATTTTTAATAAAACCGAATTCTGTTCCTAATCATTAGTAGTACGATTGAGCCATCTATTAATTAAAATATTTTATAACTTGAAAACAATCTTTCTACGTCCACTTAGGTCAATGGGCACTATTTGAATTGAAGTGTTTTATTGCGGGTATCACCTTTGGCACGTTTTTTTTTATTTTTATGGATTTGCATATCATCCGGTCTCTAATTGTAACTGTTTATGTTTGTATTAAGAATCTATTTACGTAGCCTTTTCCGCAAAGGTATAGCTATTATTGTTATAGAATAACTAATGTATCATTCTCCTGCCCCTGATCCAATTTATTTGGGGTCTTCTTCTTCCATACTCTATTACTCGTCACTTCAGCAGTCACTTCAGAGAATACATAATTGGTATATTTGTATCTAGGTAACTATTTCGTTTCATGTTATTGGTAATGTTACTTAAGTACTTAGTAAGTAATTATCGTTGATTAGGTAGATTGTCTTGATTAGCACAGAAATCCTTTAAGATTTCGAGATATTATGGAGATATAGTCGAAGTCGGTACATAGATACATATCTACATAGCTATATCGTATTCGACGTATACTTGGAAGTTCTATAGAAATCTCGATTCTATTTGAATGGCACCACTTAGCTTATCACGTGGCTGAAAAGTTGGCTGAAATAATTAATTCATACCCATTTAATCAGTACCAATTAATAATTGAAATATTTCAAACGAGATGGCTGAAACCCCGCGGTGAAGTTTAATAACATGGTACGAATTGTAGAATTGGAACCATCAGTCTATCTGTCTGTAATTTCCCAAAGGACAAATGGACAAACATAATAACTTGTAAATAAACAGTTTTGGGTCTATAATAACAATGACTGGCTGGTTCTGTGGTTCTGCGTATAAATTGTTATTGTATTGTTTTGTGCTTCAAAGCTCAGCATAATAAATTATTAGCATTTTCAGAAATAAGTACATACAATTGAATATTCAAAATTGTTTGGAACTACACTTCATGCATAAGAAATACAGCTTCCAATTATTTATGGTCGAGATCGGTCGAAGAAAGCTCAAAAGAGTTTATACTGTTTTGTGATTCAAAACAAAATAACCAAACATGAAACAAAATCTTTTTATTGGTTAGCACTGTTCAACGAAAACAAATAATAGTGAAAAAGCTAGCAGCTAAGTGTACTTCACGAATCGTAGGGATTTCCTTCAAATCAAAAAATAAAATCAATCTTTTGGCACATACATAAAAAATGTTTCTAGACCTCATAACAAAAAGTAGAGTTGCAAGGGGACACCCGGGTTTGAACCGGGGACCTCTCGATCTGCAGTCGAATGCTCTACCACTGAGCTATATCCCCGCGTGTCAGCTGATGGCAAACTTATCGTGTGGTATAATTAATTAAGTGAGAGAGAGCAGTATAGATACAGTTTTATGAGTTTAAAATAGCCAAAATGAACGTCACTAATGACAGGCCATGATTATGTTTAATACACAGATAGCGGTAAATGAAGCAGAAACCTTTTAGTTTTTCATTTACTCGCTACCAGGCAAGCATAAAAGTATGGTGGTAGTAAGTACAATCTTCACTAAAGAGGCACGAGTCGAGGAAAACTTGCTGCAGTAGTATATGTAGTGCCTTTGCCTGTAGTTCAGTACTCGGGTGAAAAATCAATTTCATTTACCTGAATGTGTTCATTTTCGCGGTAAAATAGAGGAGGATAAATAGAGGATTGTGAAATAGAGGATGTTTCGAACATTAAAGTATACGCCTTGTAAAAAAAACTTGTAAGGAAAAAGTTAAGAAACGTTAAAATATTTAATTACAAACTCAATTCTTTTGAATGGGCAACATATACACACATCAAAAGTATCTAGGGATCAACATATATTTTTGCAATAACTTTTCTCCTGATTGATATTAATTAAAATTTTCTTTAAGGATTCATCAAATAAAGTGTTTTCGTTTGTCACAGTAACGATAAACCAAGTCACCTTTGCATTAATAAAGAAATTTGCCATTTTCCTAATAAAGGGATTTTTGACATTTGAACCACTAACATTAAAGTTCGAAAAAAAGACTGAAATAACAGTTTTCTTTAAAATTTTATTGGGTAACTTAAACAATTAATAATCCGTGTTTCTACCGCGAACACTAACAACACAAGAACATCGGTTTGGCATACTCAAAATGAGTTCATCCAAATCACGCTGTGGAATGGCCGCCCATGTTCGTTGCAACAACAAAAAAAGGTCTTCTTGCGACTGGATACCCTCCATATTCGGCAGAGCTCTTCTCTGTAGCATATCCCATGCATGCTCAATCGGGTTCAAGTCTGGCGACTGAGCAGGCCAGGGCAGGACATTGATGTTAGCTGCGGCGAGAGTCTGTCTTACAACTCTTGCGGTGTGCGGTCGTGCATTATCATGCATTAACTGAAATAAGGGACCGATTTGCACTTGTAGAGGAACGATGACGTCTGATACAATCGTCTCAGCATAAATTTGAGCGTTGAGGTTGCCTCTGATCCAAATCAACTCAGTTCTTCCGCCGATCCAAATACCCGCCCATACCATGATGGTTCCACCACTATAAGGATGGACTTCCTGGCAGGATTTTAATCGCTGTTGGCGTCCAGGGGTTCTCCAGTGTCGTATACGTCTTGTATCCGGTCTCATACCAAAACGAGACTCATCAGAAAAGCACACGAAACGCCATTGTTCTTCTGCCCAATTTCTGTGTTCAAGAGCCCATTGATATCGAATCCTACGATTGTGCATTGCTATAGGTGGTACCCGTAGCGGTCTTCGGGAATGAAGGTTCACTTCATGCAAGCGGTTTCTGACTGTTTGGTCGCTAATTAAGTTCCCTGAAGAGTGATGAAGCCTCACGGCTAACATCATGGCGGTTATTGTTGGAGCTCTTCGAGTTAAGATTTGAATGTATCGGTCTTGTCTCCGTGTGGTGCAGCGATACCGTCCTCCATGGCGCTCAGCCACGGTACCAGTGCTTCGGTAACGTGTCCAAAGTCGACTGATAACACTCTGACTTGTATTCAGAGCTAAAGCTACAGTACGTTGCCGGGAACCAGCTTCTATCATTCCCACGGCTCTGAGCATTTCTTCCCTGCTTAAATGACGTCGCCGCTCCATAATAACGTTGGTTTTAATCAGTAGTAGGGAAACAGTAGCACTAATAATGTCTTCAATGCGTTGTATGTTTTTATAGGGAAAATATTGACAGCTTATTTTCATCTTTTACTCGAATTTGATTGAGAGTTCCTGATTCAAATTATGAAATGCACCAAAAAGGATCCATATAAATTTATAAAATCATAAATTTATTACAAAGCCACATCTCAATCTCAAGAAATCCGCATAAAAATGCTTGATCCCTAGACATTTTTGATGTGTGTATTTTGTTTCCTCTTGCTCTTGAAAAAGTGCTGTTCAAACAAGACTACAAGAGAAATATACTAGTAATCCGGTAACATTTTACAACAGAATCTTTAACTATTTACGCGACTGCGCCAGAAGGAGGGTTATGTTTTTCGAGAGTATGTTATGTATGTATGTATGTATGTGTAATTGTTTGGCACGCTGTGGCTTGAACGGCTCGATGGATTTTAGCTTGAGAGGTGTCGTTAGATTCGTATTTACTGTGAGAGTGACACTGGGTACATCAAAATAAATTAAACAAAATGGCGGATTTTTCACGCCAAATTCAAATGTTTGGCACGCTCTGCAGACTGAACGGCTCGATGGATTTTAGCTTGAGAGGTGTCGTTAGATTTGTATTTACTGTGAGAGTGACACTGGGTATATCAAAATAAAAAATAAACAAAATGGCGGATTTTTCGCGCCAAATTCAAATGTTTGGCACGCTCTGCAGCCTGAACGGCTCGATAAAGGGCTCATCATGAGGATTTTAAAATAGTATATCCAAGTAACTAATAAGTGTAAAATAAAAAAAAAATAAAATTAAAAAACCCGACTGCGTAAAGAATAACTATTATCTTTAAATAAAAACTGAAAAGAAAAAAACAAGTTCAGGAAACAGGACATATTGACTGCAACAGTCGGGACCCATTAAATAATCTAGACTAAAATCATTACATCCAAAATGGGTCCCGACTGTTGCAGTCAATATGTCCTCTTTCCTGAACTCTTTTTTTCTTTTCAGTTTTTATTTAAAGATAATAGTTATTCTTTACGCAGTCGGTTTTTTTTTTGTTTTTTTATCATGGTTTCATGATTCTGTCTGTATCTTGTTGTGTAAATAAAATAGACCTTAGATTGTGGTTGTGAGTTGTAGCATAGCAATGTTTGAAATGTTTATTTGTGTTTGTTTACAGAGAAAGTGTGTGTGTTTGTGTAAAGAGGTTGTATATTGGGTACTTATTAGGCTAAGCACGGCGTTAAATCATGTCAAACGTTTTCGTTTGTCTTTGAGTAAAGTATTACAGAATACTCGGCGTACAGTTTGCAATTTGTATTATGCAATAGATGTGAATGTACCAGGAGCACAGAGTCTGCGCGGAGGTCGAGGCGCTTCAATAATTCAGTGGAGCTGAGCCTGCTGCCTGATTCTGTACACGAGTCCCGACATTAACTGTAGTTTATGGTTTATGTTGCCCTGAATAGTAAACACAAATGTTAATAAGCTGGTTTGTTACTCTTGGGTATTAGAAATTATGGAGGTAACTAAATAACCCATAATATAAGCTTCTGGTATCATGGTATGGGACCTAGCTCAGGCAAACTACTGTTACTAATGCAAAGCGACGGCGTACGTTTGAAATGCCTGGGTAATAAGTTCGTAATACTTACATATCATCGGTAATTCGTAAGCAAATTGTAAAAAGACCTTTGGCATTTTACCAATTTTTTTTTTTTTAAGCTGAAACCTGGAATAAATTTAATAGTACATTGTTACCCAAGGGGTGAAACTAACTTATTTAGTCCCGAGACGGCGAGGGTGCCAATAGTTCGAGAGACTAAATAAGTCTTTAACCCGAGGTAATCACTGTGCTTTTCATTACGAATACAAGGAAAGTAAAAATAAAAACATGAATTAGCCAAAGAAAAAATAAGTAAATTTTATTTTCCACAACTGCTTTAGCCTCTTCTCATATGAAATCAGGCGTTAAATCTATAATTATCTGAACTCATTGTATTAATACAAATCTCTGCTATACGGAAGTATAAACAAAACTCTACAACTCGAAAAAAGAAAGAAGATCGGATTGCCGCTTTCCCGTCTATTATGTTTATTTTTTCTGTGGCCGGTCTATTCAGCCATTATTTTTCATTTTCACCATTGAATAAATGGTAATTATTTTACCCAAATCTATGTTATTGAAATTGTTGAAACTAATTGTAATAAAGTTATTTACAAATACATATTAATGAATACTTAACTTTCATGTTATTTCAATTTTACATCGCGCTGTCTGTATGTAGAAAGTTGGAACATGGTTCAATAGAAACGTGAAAATAGATCTAGTGTTTTATAATTTGACAGCTGTCAGTTGAAAACGATTCTCCCTAGGGCTGAAAAGTACCTATTACTTTCAACCCGCTCCTCAGGCAACTTCAGACTTACTTTCAGAGTATAAGTAATGAAATAGTAGATTGTTATACAAGGGTGGAAAGAAATCAATTCCCATACGAGGTATTTAGACGCACGAGCGAAGCGAGGGCGGCTATAGTCCGAGTGGGAATTGATGACTTTCACCCGTGTTAAACACTCTACTTTTCATTTCAAATATAAGGAAAGTAAAAAATAGTAGTTTTTCTAAAATATTTATTGATAGTAATAACATGAGTAGTACCTATTTAAAATTAATTGAGAAGTTAGAACAATTTGTGAAATTCTTTTTTTTAAATTTAATTTAATTTTCTTTGAAATCCCTCCAAATTATACATAAATAGTCTTTTTTAATTTAAATTTCAAATATGGAACACACCGCCCGCGTCACCGCCGCGGGCCATCCCACTTTAATAGGTATTTTTTTTAATTCACATTGGCCGTATACACTCACAAGACCGCAGCATTTTTTTTTAATCGATATTTTTCTTAATTATGTAAAAAAAATTATAGCTGTCTAAATAACCAATTTTAGTTCTATTTTTAAAATTCATTCCCGCCCTAGGGAGGGAAGCAATTACTATGAGTCTTTCCCGCCCAAGGGAGGGAAGCATCGTTTTCGACCCGCTGCTCTGATCAAACAAACACTACTTTCCGAGTATGAGAAATGAAAAAGTTTTTTTTCTAATCCTACATAATTATGTTTTTGTTTAGATGGTTATCGAATTATGTGCGTGACCTAGGTTAAATGATTTTACTTGGCAAATAAATAGGTATCACAAAGTTGCAATACATCTTTGTTCTGTGGTTTAGAATCAGGCTTTCGTTCACATTGTCCGAAATCAAATTGAAAATCGAAATATGACCGAACAATAAAATTATATACCTATAATCGTTATTCCGAACCACTGCAATCAATAATGTATGAAATCCTTCTGAATGTTTACATAACCATGCAAATTCCAACGCCGCGGCCGCCTGATCGCTTGCAATCGAATTATATTAAATGCGATACGTTTTAATTTATGTATGCCTGGTAGCCAGCCAAATATGAATATATAAATTCCGCTTCAATTGATTCAACCTATTGGTTAAAATTATGTTTTTCTTTTGTTTACCTTTAAAGTTAACTAACTGGTCCAACTGGTAAGCCTTAAAATATTTAAAATAAGTACGAGCGTGAAGTAACAATGACAACTGTCACATGTGTCACACACGCGTGACTTGTGCTTGTTACACACAAAACATCACGAATAGAGATCAGACATAAATTATTCAAACAACATTTTATGTCTGATATTCAAAATATCGATTTAGAAGAATAATCTGTGCCAAACACAGCATACAATTTAAATAAGTTAACGATCTGAACTTTGTAGCGTCTCGGTAAATATTGTAAATTTAATACAGTCACATCGGCAGTTCGCACGTGCAAATTCCACGTAAATTCCTTCCATTAGCATTATAAATCAAATTACGATAATTATGTAGGCAGTGTAATTATTGAGTCAACATTGTTAGAAGAGCGATAAAACCGTTATCAGTGGGCGAACAATATAGCTTTATCAACTTGCCTTTCTAGATTGTATGTTAATATGTGATGTCATGAGCTTGACTAGATAACAAAGTAGAATCCTTTGTTTGATGCGAAAAACCATGTGGGGATATAGCTCAGTGGTAGAGCATTCGACTGCAGATCGAGAGGTCCCCGGTTCAAACCCGGGTGTCCCCTGAGAACAACTCTTTTTTCATAAATTTTTGGAGGTCTTTGTCTTCTCAATTCTGACTGAATGCTTGATAGTATTAAGGTTAGTGGGATAGTTTGTACCTGATCAGTGAGGGCAGGGTCTGCTCCATGAGCCAGGAGTATTTCTACGATATCTGTAGCATCCGCAGCGCAGGCTGCGTGCAGTGCAGATGACCCAACCTGTTGCAATGCAAAGTAAATTTTTGTTTTATTTTTATTCATTTAATTTAAGCTATTTGTTTCTGGTTGGGTGTTACTCTTTTCACAACTCTATTCCGAAGTTCTTTCATTTGTGCGTCATAAGCTCATGTTTCCCTGATAAATATTTGTGGTTTTGCACTTTGTTCTTGTATACCCATACTGAATGAATCAATGGATAAAATTGTTCTTTTGATGCTAAACAACAACAACAACATCGACTCACATTATTTTGCATATGGACGTTCGCACCAAATGCAAGCAGATGTTCCACAATGCCCCGACAGCCTTGAGCACACGCCATTTGCAATGCAGTCACACCGTTCTGAAAATTAATTGACGATGAAATTATCGGTACAAAAATAAGGGCTAGTGTTTCAAGTTCCACTAGTCACACTAAATATATACAACAAAACCTTGTTATTTCAGAAATTCGCGCTCCCGCCAAGCAGGTAATGAGCTTACAATGTTTTATTCATAAAGTTTTCTTTTATTTGTGTCTTCTATAATTGAGAGCTTTGTGTGAACGAAAAATTCGACTGATTTGGGTATTGTTAATAAGTTCCAAACTTTTAAAGTACATAGGTTATGTTTTGAGGATAGACGAGCATAAAAACAATACCGTAAAATTAAAGTACTTAATATTATTTAGTATTTTCGTTCACTAAATCCGTAGTTACGTAATTACGAAGGTACTCGTAATCCTCAAGCTGACACCTGGCATGGCTTTACTCTGTTTTGCTATTCAGAAAAGAACAGGCTCTTATTAAGAAAGCATTCCACAGCAAATACCTCAAGGGTTTGTCAAAGGTGAATGGAGCGCAATAACTTCATAAAAATTACAAGTTTTTTAATTAAGGTAGTATGTATGTATGTGAACAAAATGCCCCATGTGTTGTTTTGTGCACACGAACACGCAAAAGCGTAGGATCGAAGTACTAAGGCAGCATAAACTCACGTTATCCACAGCGTCCACGTGACACTCGGCGTCAAGGAGGACTTGCACGAGTTCGGTGTGCCGATGCACGGCTGCAAGGTGCAGCGGGGTTCGTCCCGAGTTGTCTCGAGCCTCCTTTGAAGCGCCTTTGGTTATTAGGAATGCAGCAGTTGGGTAGTGACCACCTTCACAGGCGACGTGTAGCGCCGTGCGGCCTACCTGTGTTTAAAGGAAAACTATAAAATAAACAAGAAAAACTTATAAAAATCCTTAATTTATGTCCAGAGCAATCCACGCTACCGGTGGTTAGGGCTCCAGAGAGAAGAACCTCCTCAGAATGCGCGCCGTATATAAGAACTTAGTATGCCACAGCCCACAAAAAACTTATGACCATGAAAACTTTTTTGCCAAAAACAAAGCCGACTGAAAAAAAACGCAAAACACTAAAAAGAAAAACACAATAAAGTGAAAAATAACTTTAGCTTCAGAAGCCACAGCCACAAAAACACCAAATTAATCAAACAAAGGTCAAGCTTCGGTGACCATTGTTTGATTGATTTTAGTTTTTTGTCACCGACTTCTGAAGCTATAGTTATTTTTCACTTTTTGTGTTTTTTTTTAGACTGTTTTATTTTTTCCAAAACATTTTTTATTTTCATTTTTAGTTGTTCCAAAACAAGTCGAAATTTATTTATTTTACATTATTAACAACCCACATGATAAGCTTATCCCCAATAATTGGAACTTAACATTTATTTATTTATTTAATTAATTACCACGGTTGTATTTAAACCAATTACTGTAACTAAAACTAGAACTAAAAGAGTAAGAGATAGACTAAAATTAAAATATACAAAATAACAAAGTAAAGGTTCACACATTCATAAATTCCACTTCTGACATGCCAATAAAATCTTTCTCCATCCATCCGCAAACAAACCTAACTTTCGAAATCTGGGTGTATTTTACACATCTGCGTCCCCCCTCAGAGCATATAGGCGTGATGTTGTATAAACAATAAACAACCAAGCGATTGCACAATGACGACATATTTGCCGTCTATTTTCGAAGAAGTTCAATTGTATACCTCCAAAGATCAGCATCAAATCTTCACCAAATTTAAATAAGACCATCTCAGGAGTATATTCTTTCAAATAAAAAAGGAATTTGAGAATCGGTCCACAAATGGGGAGAAATCGGGTAACATACATAAAAAAAAACATACACACGAACATATAACCTCCACCTTTTTTATAGTCGGTTAATAAAATAAATAATTATGAAATTCTCGTTACTTCCATTTCTTAGATTTCCACCGAGAGATAGTTAGATTTGAGTAGTCCACTGGAATTAACTAACGGAATATGTAGAAATGTAACCCGATTTTCGTAGAACATTTTAGTTATAATCCTGTGCAAATTTGTATAAGTTTCACATGAAATTCTAATGAATGTCAGACAGCAGGTCACAATAATTATTTATTAAAAAAACTAATAACATATCCAGTTTGCTTTTTTTCATTAGTTTTCTAATAAAAGAAAAATAAACTCCTAAGTTTGTGCCCGGAGGTCAAAATTAAAATGATTGACCTACATTCTGCAAACTAATTTTAGATTTTCGCCCAACTAGACACTTTCAAATTTTCTTTTAGGTTTGTTTTAAAATTACACTTCTGATAACAAAGGAGACAGTTTTTTTAGGCCCTTTTCGATGTTGCGTAGATATTATTCATATTACACCAAAAATAAAATAACCATTTTATTATAGTAATAAACGAATCTTAAAATCATAATAAATAAGTTATATTATGATTATTTTTTTTGGAGTGAAATCATTCCTGTTGTAGTCAATGTCATTTGACAGAAAATACATAAGTAGGGGCGTTTTTTCCAAAACTAACCCATTGGTAATAATATCTGCTTTAATTATAATAAAAATAGAATATTATTATAAAGAGAAATAATATTAAACTGTGAGATTTTAATGCTATTTTTAAAGGTAAAAAAAAAAAAAAATTAGAAAAAAAAAAAAATATTATTTATTATTATTTCTAAAATATTTTAGATGATATAGAAAATCATCATGGCACGGAACGTTGTAAATCCGTCTTTTTGAAATAAACAGAAAGAAAAGACAGACAACTTCATTTGACATTTACTCTTTCTGTTTATTTCGATTTTCGTGAAACTGTTTCTACGATTTATTCGCATATAATAAAAACTATTTTATGAAAATGGCATCTGCAGGTCGTTGTGTCAATTGTACAGTAAGATTTTAACGCAATGTGCGAATGCAATTACTTTCAGAGACGTGCGGCGACTTGTATGGTTATTGTTAGATTCACGTTTTCATTTTCGAATTTCTCATCATTCCGGGTAGACATGGCTTAGCTATATTACCACTGTAATCTAGAGATTATAAGGAAGAAATCTATATACGTTAAATTAATATCTGCTACAATTATGTGGGTAGCCTGTTCTCCAAACAAAAAAAATTGTCTCCTTTCGATGCGTTGAGAAAAGAATAGGCTGATATTGAACTGGTAAGATATAAAAAGTACCTAAATTAAAATGTAAGTCTAACTGAAAACACAGCTTTCGAAATAGAGAAATTATTCTATAAACTCTGGATCTCCATTTCCGCATCTTTCGGGAGAATTAACTCGATTGAAGAAAACGTAGGGAAGACATGATATATACTCTCGGATTGACATTATCAAGTTACAATCTTACAAATAGGATTAACTCGTTTGACGTAAATGGTGGTTAAAAATACCTCCTACTGCGGCAAATCTGGAATGATCCTGAAATAGATGAGGGTGTTTTTGAAAGCCACATTTTTTTTTTTAATTGAGCGTTTTTCCTTGGCCCAGTTATAATCTGGATTGTTATCTAATATTTATCTCATTAACTTGGTCATTTTCCTCATTTATTTAGTTTAATCCGGTTAGACTGGAAGCTGACCCCAACATAGTTGGAAAAAGGCTAGGCAGATGATGATGATGATGATGATTATGTTTTAAATTTCATCACATTGGACTATATCGTAACAACATGTGACATCATTTTAATTCCCGTGAAGCATTCAAGATCAAGATAAGCTTATCATAATTACCTTCCCATGTTAAAATTACATTCATTCAAATTAGGTACCTATTATCGTCGGAGTTAATATTTCATGTTTGTGTCGTATATTTGGGGTGCTATATGGATTTGTTTGTCCTGTCGACGAGGTTCGAGTTAAGTGCCTGTCTAGTGCATCAAAATGTCGAGTGGGTGGACAGTCGGCCGTAATTGCGGGTACTCGGGTGACATGGCTTATTGGAGTTCTGTTTGTTACGGCGCCGATTGCGTGTTGATTTTCGGCTTCGTTGTTTGTGTTCGCGCTTTGATTTTCGTCTAATACTGCTTTGACATGTTTGCCTGGTATATTGGATTCTAAGTACTTAGTCCTAGTCAAGATTGTTGATTAGTTTCAGAAGAATTTTTGTTTAGTGAACAATTGAACATTGTAGGTTATTTGATGGCTTAGCTTGGTGGCTTGGGTTAGAGCTAATTCAAACAAATAGTTTTATCTTCAACAGATGGCGCTCAGTGCCTTGGTAGCATGCTTATAAAATTCCCGCAGATAATGAATAAAGTTTTGTTTTCAACAAATAAATGAATCTCCGACTCAACAAAATTCCATCGATACAAACACTTCTATGTTTAACTTAAGCACAATTAAGGCTAATACTTAGTACTAGTCCTTAAATTTCGTTTCCGGAATCAGATGTAAGAAAATCGGTCAAGCGCGAGTTGAACTCGCATGGAGAGGGTTCCGTACAATGCCAAAGTCAAATTTTCCGTATGTAAACGTATTATATTGAGTTTTCCACTTTATTTTTAATTGATAGAATTCTTATATTTTTTCTGTAAGCCCTTCCTACAAGCAATTAACTATATTTTGCCCGCGACTTCGTACGCGGATCCTGTTGCTTATGCAAGCGACAATGGGTTCGTCAAAATCGAAGATCTGAAACGTCTGATGTCGAATTCTAAGAGCCCGGGGACGGGAAAACAACGGGATGCGATAGACGATTCGAGACGTTCCAGATCTTTCATTTTTGTAAGTCAATAGGAAATTCCCATCAGACTAAACAACTTTTGCTAAGACGTCATTCCTATATATTATGGTGGTGAAAGGTGTTCCAGATCTTCAAATTTATTCTCACAGAAGAAAATGCTCTTCACGTAGAATATTTTTTGCTATGGCACCATTTTATATCTCTTATACTTTAACTGGTCTGTTGCGGTTCTGCATCAGGTGTTCCATTTTCCATAATAAATTATAGCCTATATGTTGCCCAGACTTAATACCTATACAACAAAAAACTTTTCTTCCCGTAATTATGCACTGGATCCCAAGGTACACTGAATTAACAATAATCACAACTATAACAAACAACAACAACAATAATAACTTAAAAAAAAAATATTTCTAAGCTATAGCTGTACCCGTGGCTTTGCCCACGTATCGCATAAGTATTTTTTAAAGTATTTTCTTTATTATATTTTAATTTTAATAATAGTTAGTGATAGTTTGTTGATTTACAGAAACATTGAAAAGACGCGTCCCATACAATTTTTTTTTATTCATTGAGAGTGTCAGACTTTTACTGACTAAAACCCATCCATGTTCCTTCATCGCCCTTTGTGTTCCGGGGCCATGGTATCTCTTTCGAACAGTCCCGCAACCCCGGCAGGCATCGGTCCTGCGACGGCGCGCGTGGAACACGAACGCGCCGTCGACACGGCCTGTCGTCATGAGACGGACGGACGGCGAGCTAGCCCATAGCCCACCGTCCACAGGCCGGCGCCTACGGTGGCCCCCGACGCCCAGGGCGTCTCCCGCGGCGGCTGGGACGCTGTGAGATTCTCTCCCTCTCACGTTCCGCCACCTCCTTCTCTAGTAACACTGCTTCGCAGAAGGAGGTGACGGCGTCCCATTCCGTCTCGCTCCGGACCGTCACCAGGATCGGACGCGAGAGTTCGTCGTGGGCGTTTCCTCCCGCCCGATTCGGTGCAGGAACCTCCCGAAACAACCGTGTCCGGTGAGGACCTGCGTCAGGCGGAAGGTGGGGACGCCGTGGCGTCTCTCTAGCCACTCCTGAAAGAGGGGACTTATCGCCACTATTGTGGCGTGCCCTTAGCTTAGATCCCTCAAAAACTATTTGGCTTAGTAAACTCAAAATTTGAAAGTTATGTAGTTAATTTACTGGTAAGAGACGTCAGGTTAATAAGGAAATTTAGGAGACGTCGAATAAAAGAAGTGTTATAATTTACTGTAACACTTCTGTGCAAACAACGTTCGTTGTTTTTCCCTCGGTCTCATTCAATATGTACAGCGAGTCAGGACTGGTGACGCGGGAGCAAGCGACGTACAGTTATCCGTGTGAGAAGCAGCTCGTCCGCACACTTCAGTGTCTGCCCCTGCGACTTATTTATTGTCATGGCGAAGCACACGCTCACAGGAAACTGCACGCGCTTGAATTTAAAGGGGGAATCAGTGGTATATGTGGTATAAACACTGTTTCGCCGACACCACAACCCGTTAGAATTTCCGCCTCAATGATATTTCTCTGCAGCGAGACGACTTTGAGCCGGGTCCCATTGTACAGTTTCGGCGGAGTGAGATTCCGAAGAAGCATAATTGGACACCGACCTTTAGTTTAATGGTGTGCGCTGGTAGTCCACTTGCACTGAGGGAATTGAGGAATTCTACGGGGTAATGTGTGGCGTCATCTTGGTCGACAACAGTGTTTATTGAAGAGTAGATTACGTCATTTCCCTCAATTTCCGCGAGAATGCATTCATTGACCGCTGAAGCTTGGTCGTTTCTGGGTGCTAAAATGGCTCGTTCACACGTTCCTATTGATGTCCCCGTACACCAGGCGAATCAAATCTTCTAAGGTGGACACCACTCTCCCAAGTATCTCAGGTAGAACCACCTGGCCACCGTCTACTGGTAGCGTTTCCTCACCCAATTTTAAGAGAACATCAGAAAATTCTTAGGCGTGTACATTCCCGCCAAGCTGTGTTCTCATATTCATCGTTAAGCGCAACCTATGAACATGTGGCCATAAGAAAGAGCATTTCAACAAAGCATTCACTTCATCAGCCCTAGTTCCTCGCGTCACCACAGGCAGCGTTTGTCGGAAATCGCCGCTAAACAGAACTGTAACGCTTTTGGACTTTGCAGGACATCCGCAGGAACCAGCAAATGATGAAATGCCCATCATTTGCTGGTTCCTGCTGATGTCCTGCAAAGTCCTGTTTACCGCCTCTACTGCTTTTCTGTTCGCCATAGTGCATTCACCCCACACGATTAAAGAGCAATCTTTAAGCACGCGCCCTTTGTCACTGTTGCTTGACACTCCACAAACAGGTGTTTCATTACTCTCTAAATCTATGGGGATCTTAAACATGCGCACATGCGCTGTTTTGCCACCAGGAAGCAGTGTTGCGGCGATTCCTGACGATGCCACTGTAATGGCGAATCTTGCCTTTCCTCCTGACCTCTGTGAGAATGCCAGCGGTGACAAATGTTTTCCCCGTTCCACCAGGAGCATCCAAGAAAAACATTTTACCTTGGCCGAGCCCAACAAGGATGGTGTCGAAAATTTGCTTTTGCTCCGAGGTAAACTTAGAGACATGGTCATTGACGACGGTACTCATAGCTCTTGGATCATAATTTATTTCAGAGTTGTACTCTCTGTTTCCACGCTCTTGTACATCCAGATGTTGTGGAGTCGGTAGCCCATAATCCACCAGACAACTGCCGCCGATCGAAATGACCATGTCTTGAAATGAATAAGGCAACTGTTTAGAACGCGCTCATCAGTTGCCTCAGTATTATCTTCAGTAGTGCGTCTCAGAGCTCTTAGGAAGTCTCCGGACAGAAGATGCCGATATTTCTCCCACAACTGAAGCGGATTTACAATACCGCAGAACACCAACATGACGGCAAACAGATATCTAACTCGACGCCAACGCCATCTAGTTAGAAAACGGAAAGAATAAAACTAAATTGTCGTTAATTTAACAGACAACTACATTATTTTTGCATTAAAAAAAAATATGATAACAGCAGCAAGGAACAAAACTAAGAGAGAGTGTTTAACAAAATAGATTTATTAAGAGAAAAAGTAAAAGTTAGTAAAGGATCACTTAAGACAAAATTAAAAAACTTTATACAGGATAGCAAACAGGACTAAATACCAACATTGTATAAGATTTAAACATATTTATTCATTCATTTAAATGTATTATAGATATTTAAAACTATTAGTTATGTAAGTAAGATGGTTAACTATGATGTAAAAGAGCGCCTCTCGCCATCAAACGTAAAAGTTTGGCGAGTTTAGAATTAAGCAACACCTCTGTATTAGAATTTCTTTAAATAAAAAAAAAAAAAAAAAAAAGAATTACATACTTAAATCAATTACCTACAACAAACGTGCTTGGTAAGATATAACTTAGAACCAAAAGTTTGACTTGACTTCATGATAGTGTAGCTTGTTGTACCAGCAATCAATCTGTTTAGTAATATTAGTGTGAAACTCACCGTACAATTAGATAGGACATGTAAAAATTAGATAAGACATGTAAAAATTAGATAAGACATGTAAAAAATAGATAGGACATGTAAAAATTAGATAAGACATGTAAAAATTAGATAGGACATGTAAAAATTAGATAAGACATGTAAAAAATAGATAGGACATGTAAAAATTAGATAAGACATGTAAAAAATAGATAGGACATGTAAAAATTAGATAAGACATGTAAAAAATAGATAGGACATGTAAAAATTTGATAAGACATGTAAAAAATAGATAGGACATGTAAAGTTCTCAGATTTCCTAATGCACATAAAAATTGTAAAAACTAAAAAAAAAGAATTTTACGATTTTTTAAAACAATATTATGGGATTTGAACTCGCACCATATAATACGGTAAACGGTCGCCTGACCTTACCGCTAAATTCTCCGTTGACATATTGTTGAATAGTTGTTCCCTTGAGATTTATAATATTACTGCCCCGCTCCTTTATAAAAATAGCGTGATTATTATGTTCCTAGAGTTAATTTTTTATTTTAACTAAATAAAAATAAATAAATAACATGTCATTTAGTGCATTCAATTACGAACAAAAACCTTTTAAAATCAATATTGCTTACCTCCCATAACATACGGCGTGATAATATGTAGCCTAAAGCCTTCCTTGGTTTACAAAGAACATTTTTGCTGAATTTCAATTCAATCTATCCAGTAGTTTTGGCGTGTAGCCATACCATACACACAGACAAACAGACAATTAGACAAAAATTCTAAAAAGTCACTTTTTGCCGTCAGTTACGTTTTTCTAACAAAAGCCCCTTATTTTTTTTTGAAAATTCTCAATGTACAGTTTTTCTTTCGTTACTGTTTTATTATATGTATAGATCATTTTCAAAACTTTATGCTCAGTAGTTTCGGAGATGGGGGGAAGGGCTCCCCCTTCCCATGGGGGGTAAATTTTAGTCTTCTTTCATGAATAAAATCAAAACTATTTATTTTACAATAATAAAAAATTATATATTTTAGATCCTCATAACGCCCGCCGCTCATAGCCCTTTCATTTGATATGTGACACGGTAAGGTTTGCAAAACTTTTTTTTATTTCCTAATTTGTACCCCGCAAATGACCCTTATTTAAAAAAATAATTTATTTACTTTGCATATCTGTGTTTGGGACATAGGATTACGTCAACGAAATTTCACCTGATTTGGTCCAGTAGATTTGGAGCAAATTGGCTGTGACAGACGCACGAGTGATCCTATAGGGGTTCCGTTTTTTTATTTTTTTGTACGGAACCATAAAAAGACAATACAACTCACAAAGAATAGCAATATTTTCGAATATTTTCCTTCTGTGGGATAAACACGGTAAATATGGATCGATTCCATCTTTATTAATAAACAGGTCAGGTCGGCAATAAATTTTGTTCATAACAGAACGCTACGAGCAGTACGAGCAGATCGTAGTACTTTTTGTATTTTTCTTCAAAAAGGATTCTGTACTTAAGAATGCAGGGTACGATTTTGTTGGTAATTTTTGCTCTTTTTATCAGACTATCGACTGTGTTGATCCGAGTATTTTGCCTTATCGTTCGTATTTATTAAATCGTTTGACTAATATTATTTTGGATGGATTCAATCATTTTTAATATTAATAGGTAGTTGGTACAGTTATGTAGGTAGGTGACCAAAACCGTAGCGGCAAAGCTGCACAATTGCAATTAACCAGCCCTCTCTATTTCCAGAAAAATGTAGTGTATTTGAATTAATTTACTTCTACTGTTAGAATAGTCAACTGTATTTTTTGTGATTAATTCAAAATCGACATTGCAATAATATTTAGGTGTACCTTTGCAATCTAAAGCTAGAGCATGGTACTCTCATTACTTACGCTGACGACACTGCTTTACTTTTTTCGGCTGACTCAGAAAATGAAGTCTACAAGCTTGCGCAACACGGATTTAATATTGTAAATAAATGCTTCAAAATAACTCACTAACTCTAAATGCAGAGAAGACAAATTATATAAAGTTTTCGATGCGTAAGCATATATCCAATATCCCCTCAGCGTTGCATGCTCATTGTTGCCCAGTTCCTGCAGATAGCCAGTGTAAGTGTCCCAATATTAAAAAGACTAATAAAATAAAATATCTGGGTATTATAATAGACGAAACCCTTTCCTTCAAACAACATATGAAAGCTCTAAATAATTGAGTTCGTAAGCTGATATTCGTATACAAAAAACTACGATTTATTACAGATCCAAAAATACTTATGCAAGTATGTTTTGCTCTTTGTCAGTCAATTCTGACTTACTGCATTACTTCATGGGGTGGGGCGAGTAAAACTCTGTTATGGCCATTGAAAGAACTCAAAGAGCTATTCTCAAGGTGGCTACTTGCCGCCCTTTCCATTTCCCCACTAACCTCCTGTATAAATCTTTTGAAGTACTAACAGTTCGACAGTTATTTTTAATGAGCACTGTACTAAAACAACACGCAGCGCTTCCATACAGAACTGATTTCACAAAAAAAAGACGGAAAGATATAGTTTGCCCTCAAAACACACTTTCACAGCCAAGTTTTATATGTACCTCGGACCGCTACTCTATATCACGCTAAATGAAAAAGGAAGAATCTACTCCTTAAATCACAATAACTGCAAGAATATCCTTAAGGAAGCTCTTCAAACTATGTCCTATGAAGATACAGACAAGTTATTACTTGTGCTAAAGTAAATATTGTCCATATTATTGTTATTTTTTAAATTAGCTAAGTTAAAATAGTATAATTTTATATACCTTTTTACACTGGTAAGTACCAATAGTATTAATATGATATATGATTATTTAATCAATTAATGTTATCTCAAATCGCCTGAAACACAAGATTACCTAGTTCAGGCTCAAAGCATGGGTGAACTTGACATAGATTTAAGAAAAACTGTAAACGTTTACCTTATTATTTTTTGAATAAAATTTTATTATTATTATTTATTTGTCGGTCAGTGTAACTGGCGATGGCGCAGTGTATTTCTAAGTAAAATATTAGTCAGTCTAGTATGATAGATTTAGGACTAGAATTCCCAATAATTCTGGGCAAATAACTGGGCACACCACAGCGGCAGCGCTGCATGCAAATTAGTACTAGGAGCACATAAACATAGCCTGTAATCAGCTCCGTAACGTGATAAACGCTAAACGGATCAGCACTGGATGTAATTATCCGGGTTCATCCGCTCGGAAGGATCAATTTGATTAATTGGCCAAGCGTGTGGACAGATATGGTGACTCAATTTAGTCTATATAGGCCAGAAAGATATGAGAAACCGTTTATTATAACAATGTTAAACTGGTATTGATATATCTTATTGTGTCTCTCTTTGCCTAGCCTTTTCCCTTTTGTGTCTGTAAAAAAAAATGTTGACGAAAAAACCGTTGTCACTAAGCGCTGTATTTTGGCTTCTGCTAAATTATTTCTCAGAGGGTATCATGTTTTCCAGAAGAACGTTGAATAATAATGCCTGGCGCCTGCTAGCTCCATTTATTTTGAAGTCATGTAACACATCATTTTTCACTGGAAAACGTTTACGTTTCCTGAAATAGTACATTTTGATACAAGTGGAGAAAGTTTGTTATTGCGTACGAGGTAGAATAAACTCCCGAGCCGTAGGCGAGGGGTGAGGTGAGGAATGTGGGTTTATCACATGAGTGTTTTAATACCTAATTATGTACAGTTGCATACAAGACTTTATCTACATCCATGATATGAATCCTCCATAGAAGGTTCTGAAACCACAGGTTGTTGTAGTGTTGTAAGAAGTCTATGTAAATTCATGGAAAGTTGAATTGCTGAGTATTTAATACAAACAAACCATGTATAGGTAATAATATAATTATTTACATTTTGGATTGTACAATTATTAAAATACACAAAGCTTATATCACTCATTTTTGTAAACAACAAAGTAATGCAATACTAATATCGAACAAAAATGGCGGCATTCGACTTGAATTCGAATTAACCTAAATTTAAAAAAAAACTTATTTTTTTTAATTACGGCGCTGTGGTAGTGAATCGCACGTGCTAGACAATGTTCTTTTTTTAAAACGAGTTGCATAATGAAATTTAGTACAACATTATAACACCCGTCTGGGTGTTATAATGATTATTATGACACTGGCTGTTTTAATGTTGGCCATAAGCTAACTGTTTCAGATAGTTTTATAGAGAATTTATAACATTTTTGAAGAAATAAAATAAAAGAACGAAAAATATTTTTGTCATAAATTATTATGAAACTATGATTTTAATTTTTTTTTCTGCGCTCTGCTTTTGCCAGGTTGAAAGAGAAGCAAAGGTATGAACCCGCTAAACAGCCTAATAAGCCTTTCCTCCCATCATGGGAGAGGCTTATATCCAGCAGTGGACGTTATGGGCTGTTGTAGTAGTAGTAGTAGTGTAAACAGCTTAATATAAAAAAAAAGTTTTTTTTTTAATATTTTTGAATTTAGAACACAAATAAATGTTAATTTGTTTATAAAAGTAAATATTAGTTTTAAATAATCATGTTTATCTATGATAATCTATTTATAAACACAATTTGAATACTTATTCAAAAAATATTTAAAGACGCATTAATGCTTTGCCGAAATGTAAAAAAACATTCTCCTCCGACTATAAGCATTGAACCAATTTGGACTAAGTATAGGTATAGTTATCTGTGGCAATTTTCATTCCCGCACACGTGTTGGAAAATGAAAAAAATCGCATGCGTGCGAAATACTTTGCATGTTGAACCTAATCGTAGTGCGATAAGAACCAGTTTTCGAAGAAGTGTATTGAAAAATATATCCCGTCCCAATAAAAAGGAATATGACGAAATACCTAACTAAACTAAAGCTGGTTTTTGATGTGCGATTGTAGTATGCATACGTATACATGTACCTACGTAAAAGGTAATTGGTACAAACATACGACTTTGTTTATCAGCATATTTCCACGAAGTGCTCAATGCAAGCCTTGCTGGGGAAATTTGATTAAAATGTGTCATTAAACATTTGTAGACATTTGTAACTACTTACATAAAATATGGAACTAGGTATTGTATCCATGAAGAAAATTAAATTAAAAGATGTATAAAACTAACAAACTAAATTAAATGACAAAATTGATTTGATGTTTTTGTGTTGAATAAATAACGTCATTTGGTGTCGTCATATTTATGAGTATGTCGCTAAAATTAAATAACACTCGCATGCCTGTTATTTCCATTAAACAAGTACCAGGACCACATACCGATCAAGGAAAACTTTCAAAACAACAGTGGTTGAACCGAAAATTACTAGATATTGATTCAATTAATTTTAATTCAAACAACAACAATTGAATACTTTCGACGTTACAATTAAAATGTCATTTAGATAAAAACCCGCATGTTTCACAATAAAATCTTGCAGTCCATTAATGTCTGACAAAGGAAGTTACAATTTTATTATTGTGTTATCGTAAATCACGGTCTGGGCTAGATGCCATGATTCAATTTGCCATCTAATTTGCCTCCCGGGGAATCTTGCCGCTATAATAAATATATAACTATATATTTTATCCAAGTCTACTTTATTCTGAAACTTTATGGTAGGACTAGATTCTCGTCGGCTGCAAGAGATCAGATTAACTTACATTTTCTGTTCTTAATATTTATTTTTCCTGGTAGAATATTATTGCACTTTGTACCTATTTGCTTAGCAAGAACTCTGCATAAAAGGAAGCTAGAAATTATGAGTACTAAAGCTTAGCACTCAAAGGAATTACGACCTGGATTGCTATTTAGTTTTCCGTTGACCAGTTTTCTGTTTTCTCTGTGTCATATCATGGTATCTACTTTTCAATTGCATATTTCATTGCAGTTATCGTATTGCAGTTCTGTCGCAATGCGCCCTACATTTTTCTGAGCTACTAGTTATTATGAAGGTTTCTCTTTTTCGTCACTATTATTTGCAAGAAAGGATTTTTAAGTTGGATAGTTTTTTTCTTCGCCATTGGCTATTTGACAGGTTTCGTCGTAAGCCGCTTTTTAACTTTCGTAAATAAGCCGTTTCCTGTTTTCAGTAGACTTTGTTGATCTTTAAGGTCGGATAAGAATTATCAATCAAACCAATAAATATAATCTCACACTTATTTTTTGACTTTTCAAAGTTTCACATGACTGCCGAAAATAGATCAGCACCGGAGGTCCCCAATCTCGTAACAAACTTTTTATCAGAATTTGCAGGATTTTCGTAATCCATGGCTGACATGACTCACGTACTGCGTGCATATCGAAATGAATTACTTACTAGAATTGTCAAATTGATTGATTGGGAATAATAGCATTGGGATTATGAGTGTGCTATGCAATTACCACGCAGATCTGTATGCTTCCAAATAAACCAGGTCGACCAAAACAAAAATAAGCCCAAATGTACCAGTTCGCTCGCCTACTAATTAAATCGATACAGACACATTTATGGAACTGTTCGCTGTTTCATATTTTTGATTAAACACAGCTATGGAAATGAACGAGATAAATTGAGCAATAGGAGTTAGGCGAATTAAGTTAAATTCGGAAAAACTCAGCTACATTTTTCATGATACTGAGAAACAAAAGTTATTTAGAAAACGCTGAATTCCACAAAGCTATATGTTGACTGTAGGAAACACCTAGGTACTTAGTTTTATTCCTTTACCGTACTCCTAACTCAAATAAGACATAAATAACGGACGTCAGACGATTAACCAAGACCTGAATAGGAGCACTCCAATTATGTGAATTTATGTTCTAAGCGGGAATCTGTAATAGCCTTTAAATTTAATTTTGCCTACCTTAATACTCGACCTATAAGAAAGTTAATCCCGACTCCTGGTATTCTTTGCCCGCCTGTTGGAAAAGCGAAATTAATCCAACTGATGCATTGCTAAGCTTAATGCTAACCTGGTACTCTCTGTCTACTATTGTCGATTGGATTGCTTTATAAACCCCTCTTGCATCAATAGGCGAGACGACAAAAAAAAACTAATTAGTCCGTCAGTTAGATTATCAAAAAATATTTGACCCGTGTTTTTTCTTTTGTTACGTAAATTTCTCACATAATATACCATCGCAACATGAATGATGTAACCAAGATTTTGTAACAATATTCTGATTTAAAAGAATGTCCATGGAGTTTCTTGCCCGTTCTTCTCCATAGAGATCTACGCTAGGGAATGGGCAACTACAGTACTTTCACAGTTTTTATGTCTTGTGACTGGGGACTGTAGCTACATTTAATTTTCATCTTTGTTTCGACAATTTAAAAGTGCCTGTAACTGGCTTACTTGAAAATGCTTTGATTTTGTTACGTAAACCAAAATTGACGAAGATATGACGCTTTTAAAATTCTCAATACGTCACGCCTAGGTATAATTTTTAGCTAGTTCTGACGTCACGAGCCCCTACTTCCGAGTTTTGATGCGTTTTATCTTTGTCAATTTTCATTAATTCACAAAAACAAAAATACGTGTCCATTAATTTCCAAAACTCTAACTGACGGACTAAATAGATTTGCATTTTTTTGATACTGTCGTCATGCCTATTAGTGTTTTGAGTATGAATTTGAATAGATATACGAGTAGAGGAGGAAGATCTAAGAAACAATGGATGGACTGTGTAAAGGATGATATGACAAGAAAGGAGGTGTCTGATAAAATGACGAGCAATAGAGAAGTATGGAAGAAGAAAACAACTGTGCCGACCCAAAATGAATTGGTATAAGGGTAAGACAATGATAATGATGATGCCTGTTAATGGTTGATGACGTGAAGAGACAGGTTGCTCGCATACAGCTAGAACGCGAAATAGATTTACAAAATGCCAGTAAATGCAAAATACCATAGGGAGGATCCCAGCTAAGCAAAAGATAAGGATTCGGCCCAGAAGAACTATTTTCTGAGAGATGAGATGTCTGACGAGGTAAATGTCCACTAACGTTGACATTTTAGTACGGTAAAAGCACTTTAACGACTGGTAAAGCAGTTTACTGCCAAACTTTGTTATATTTGTTTTGTATACGAAAACTTTTAGTAGTTGTAGCTGCTATAAAACATGAAGAACTCAATGTAACTAAAATGTTATGGCGCTCAACAACCTGTCTTCAGGTAACTATTAGTATCTAAGTAAAACCAAATGGCAAACCAATTAGGATACGAGTCCAGGACGAAGAAGAACAACAATCAACATTTTAGATAAAACTTAAAGCTAATGTTGAAATCAAGTTAAAAATACCAGTAAACCTAAAAAAAATGATTCTTTAAAACAAAATAAGAAATTAGTTCAAAATTTTGTGAATATATAATATATAATTTTTTATTTTAGATAATTACGTTAGAATAAATTTTTGTCTCTAAAAAGGAAAATACGAAAGGTCTGTGACTGATTTATTTGTTCGTTTTGAACAAAATGTTTCAAATCAAGAGATTTGTTTGTTGTTTTACCTTTTGTGTAACTTGATCGGGCAAACAAAACGAATTAAAACGCCAAAACCTTTTTATTGCCTCTTGCTAAACCTAATTTCCGACATATTACCTATTGTATGTGATATTTTACCCAACATAAAAATATCAAAACGTAAATGTTTCTTTTTTAATTAACGTACTTACATAAAATAACTTCATTAATTTCTGCGAGATATTTTTCAAGTATCTCTACTAAAGTTGTTGCTTTTCTGAGAATTCCCTGATTCTCTAAGCTACGAGAAATCCTTTGGAGAGTTTTCTATTGATTCCAAGTTGCGAGAGAACTTAAATGGAAGGATTGAACGAATATGAGCAGAGCAATAATTTATTGCATTAGAATAAATAAACAGACATTGCTTAAGTAAAGCATTATTTCTTGACTGTCCAGAAGGTGGGGAATGTTTTTCATCAACACACAATGACAAAGACAACCGTAGGTACAAGTGGACAAGTGTACCAGGATCTCAAGTTCCTCAGGAGCTTTTTACCACACATATAAATAAATCAATATATTTTTTTTCTTACCTTATTAACAGCATCAATATAAGCACCCTTTTGCAGCAATAACTCTACCAATGTGCTATGTCCGGCTCTGGATGCCAAGGCTAGGGGAGCGTCGCCTGCAGCATCAGAACTCTGGACCTTAGCCCCCAGAGATACGGCATACTCTGCCACATCCAGTGAGCCCCGAGAGCACGCGCATTGAAGCAGATCATTTTGTTTCTGCAATAAAACATGCTTGTGTTCATGGAACAGTGTAAGTAAGCCTGGTGCCCAAAATAAAGTTTTCGTTTTACTTTATATTAGGTACGGGACCTAACTTTTGTGAAACATGTTGAAACGCCTATTTGGAAATTGCAGTTCCGGTTAAAATATTATTTCAGAAAATTATTTCACAGAGCTCTCAACTTTATTTACTAGAAAAATGTTGCAAAATCAAATTCAAGTTTTCCTCGCAGTTTCCGCGAACATGTCTTCTTAAATTTCTTATATCCTGGTAGTTTCGCGGATATTTTCCATTATTTTTCTTTTTTCTGCTTTTTGCGATAAAGCACAAAAAGAGGTTGTAATAAATTACTTTTTCGTACCACTTGCTCAAAATAGTAGATTATTAACCGAGGGGATAAAGCAGTGTCTTCTGTCGCGGGTGACGATTTAAATCGCGAGCGTAACGAAGGACTCGAGGGCTACTCCCGAGCGTAGCGAGGGTGTTAAAAACTTAAATCACGAGCGAAGCGAGGGATTTAAAATGAGTTCTGAGTGTAGCGAGGGATTTAAGTTCACCCAAGACTAAGACAGCTTTATCACCGAGGAAAATACTCTACTTTTAACTTTTACTTTTAATTGTCATTATTTGTAATAAATGCTTATCTCATAATATTATTGTGTTAATTTTTTCGCAAATGGTACGAAAAGTAGAGTATTTTCCTCGGTGATAAAGCTGTCTTAGTCTTGGATGAACTTAAATCCCTCGCTACGCTCAGGACTCGTCTTAAATCCCTCGCTTCGCTCGTGATTTAAGTTTTTAACACCATCGCTGCGCTCGGGAGTAAACCTCGAGTCCTTCGTTAAGCTCGCGATTTAAATCGTCACCCGCGACAGAAGACACTGCTTTATCCCCTTGGTTAATAATCTACTATTTTGCAGATTGCCTGTATGGAACAGAATCAGTACCTTCAGGTTTATTAACATGAACACAATATTGTTTGGCACTAAAGTTAACAATTAATACTTTCACTAACTTTGGTGGGGGGCTAACCACTAAAATTAATAATTGCTTTGTAGCCAAGATTTTAATTAAATTATAATTTATCCCCGATCTCCTTCACACAGGTGATATTACTAGTTTGAGATTACCGCGAGTTCAAGGAATAAAATGATTAGCCTTTAATGCCACATTATCGAATGGCACCAGTCTGATTTAACCTACAAGGTTTAATATTAATTGTAGCTAATTAACGAGGTTATGAGATACGAGCTTGTTGGCTTGTTGGTACAAAAATTATTTAATCATTAAAATGAACGCTCGTGCTCATATAGTCTTATGAGAGAGCTAATTATTTGTGATTATTATGTTAATAAGTTACATTACCTGGGTACTGTGTATCATGTTTAAGAACTTGTAAGTGAGCGTAATTAACTTATTCGAATTAATTTAAAACAACATTATTCATTTTGAAGAATATAATTTCATCAACCATATTTCATTTTTGTTAATTACCACCTGAGTAATAATTTCATTAGCTTTTTCACCAAATAAATGAATGTTTTATGGTATGTTGTAGAACCAAAAAATACAAGGAGAGCATACTTTGTTAGTAGCTGCAAGGCAAGCGCCCGCTCCGACGAGAGTTTTTACGGCTTCCAGATGTCCGTGCCATGCCGCCATCAACAACGGACGCATTCCGAACTGAAACAATCACACAAGTTACTTTCTGCTAACTCTGGCAGCCTGGTATTTGAAAGACCTTTTGGAACAAGTAAAAGTCAAGAACAACGTAAAACAATCAAACTATGATTTTAAATGAAAAACGTTTGAAAAACAACCACAGAAACAATTGGTGGAATTGATGTCGCATCATGATCATCGCCATGAAGGCCGTACAATACGTGGATGAAAAATACCCACTGAGATAAAACCACAAGGGATGCGGTGTCTTACAAACTGGATGAGTTCGCGACCAACGAGAAACGCTTCCGTTGGTTACGAAGCAAATAAATTATTGTCAAGTTAAATTACCTTATCGGCTGCTTCTATGTCGCATTTGGAGTCGATGAGTAATTTTATTATCTCCACGTTCCCTCTGCTTGCTGCCCAATGTATTGGTGCTCTGCCATACTGTGGAGAGGAGAAACTAATAGAGTTGAAAATTGCTTGAATATTTTCTACCAAAATTAGACTATTTAATTTTACCATGCCTATAATATGTTCTAAGATAATTAATAATGACCGGTAGCAAATAGTACCTAGCTGTTAGCCGCAGCTCTGCCAGTGAAATATCATTCCATGAAAATGTATTACTGGGATAAATATCCTATGTCCTAAATTTAACAATAAAAAGGTCAAGCCAATACAATCAAAGACAATTCCCTGGGGTGTCCTGTAGCAACAGCATCTAATTTCTAATAATGTTATACTGCAATCTGAAATCTCCGCCTTCAGAAGTTGATAGCGTTATTCTTATTAGCAATGCTCCTCGGGGATCATTCTCCGTACCGATACAGGAGAAGCTTATGTTCAGTCACGGACAATTACCGGCTTCGGCGAAGCGTGAAAGCTATTAACTTGTTTTCATGAAAAACATCGAATGAATCCGTGAATTTTGTGGCGTAACATAAGGCTGTTGTTTCCGAACTCATTTACTGCACGTCTGTGGGATCTTGTTGTAGGGAATGGGATACTTAATTGACTTGTTAAAAAAAAATACATCAATTTTTTAATCTAATTTAAATCTTTATCATAAATGATGTTAATGATAGAAGCGGAAAACTTCTTAATTCTTTTTTATTTAATTATTACAGTCAATTTAAAATTGATGAAATTTTGAAATGAGGTCACGTGACTAGAAAATCAGTCGCCATGTTGGTTACGTCACAATGCTAAAGGAATTGCTCAGTACAATACAGTGTGAATTTTCGTGAACTTTCAGCATTAGATTTTATAATGAAAAATATGTCACGGCAGCTGTTTCATACGATAAGTTTGTGGTTAATATCTACAATAATGTTGAGGTCGGTAAAACGACATCAGTTTGTTGCCAAATATGAGTAAAATACATATTACTACACCCTTTCAAAAAATAGGTAACTTAAATGCACTGGAAATATTGTACATAAAGTTAAGCTTCTCGTTTGCTAATAAAACTCAAAAGGTCAAAATGAAAACAAAACATTCTATCTGCGTTCTTATTTTCGTCATTATTCATACATTATATTATATATATAATTTGTATACAAAACACAATCAAAGTCTTGACAATATTACCTACTAAAAAAAACCATGTTGCAATATAACACTTCATAAAATAGTGCTGATCGCAAACCCAAGTTTTGTCATCACGATTAAAAAGTTACATTCAGCCTAATGGATACTCACAATAAAATCAAGTCTGGAAAGAAAGAGTTGATACTGAATACTGAAAACTCTTTGATATAATTTCAAATAATTATTACTACTATCGTTTTTTTTAATTTTATTTAGTAATTATTCGATGCTTTCGGTTGATTTCAAGAGAAGGAGATTATAATAATGAGAAATAAGTACAAAAATCTCTAATATAAAAAAAAAACCAAACTCTTGCAGATACGGCTAAATTCACGTCGATTTTTTAGTTTCAAAATTTAAATTAGGAATGGGCTCGCAATTCACATTTATGAGTATTTTAATTTACTACATCGTTTATTTATTGTGAATTTTGTTTTGTAATAACTAAAGGTTGGATATAGTGCGCCAAGGATCTTGGTAGGCATAGTTTTGATTGATCCACCAAAGATAAATAAATATTATCAACTCTAAAAGTTCAACAGATTTTTACCATACCTACCAAGATCCTTGGCGCACTATATCCAACTAACCGATATAAAAAAACGTGTGCGTCTCGGGACGCTCGACAGAAGTGATAACTTAATCTAATCAAAGTTGCTGTGTGTGTGTGTGTTGTTGTGTACCTATTTAATATTGAAGTTGTTTAAAAATTAATAATTAAGTGGCGTTCGCTCAGATTTTGGCTACGCGCCAAAAGATCCTTGTACAGGTCAAAGATCCATACACATAACACTATTGGCGATGCAAAGATTATCCGCGCGCCTCTAGTGGCGAAATTTAGAAGTTGTCTAAGAACGACACTGCTTTAAAATTGAGGTTAAGTTTAGACATATCAGATGGATCACGATTACATACAGAAACCTTTACGAAATATTGTTGTGTCCCTCAATGTAATTAGTACTGGAGATTCAGAAATAAGTTTTCATTTGAATGCAAAAGACAAAATTATAAAGTAAAAATGAATAGGCAATTCACATTGATTTTATGTAGTTATAAAAACGTAACAAGGGAAGCTTATGAATCTGAAGGGTATTGTAATAGTGGTAATACATTTTTACAATCAATAAATAATTTGGTACACACAGCTGTTTTATTTTTATTCAAATTTTAAACAAAAGATCCATACTTGTTATCTATTTAGATTTTTTTTTCTAAATATACATTAACAAGACAAACAAATTTCCAAAATATAATATTATAATAAATAATAATAATAAATAATAGTATAAAATTTCTTCATAATGAAACTCTTCCGCTAAATCTTTTCCTATTTCAGAATAAACTATTGCATTTGAGTTTAATGCTGAGTAGGTATTTATTTTTTATTTTTATGTAAATGGGAATTGCATTCATTTCCATAAGTTCATCTTCCTTTAATGTCAATCTCAATATTAAAAAAAAAAAAATCCTTCTATATCCATAGTAGTACCTTCTAGATTTCTCCAGAACGCATTGGTTTTGTGTATCCTGCAGACGCTTTAATAACATCGACTATTGACAACATAATTATTATCTCGTCCAGCAAGAAACTACATAAATCTGATTTATATTTAATTAATTAATTTTTCCGTGACGTAAATTGTATCGAAAACTGTCAAAGTGTCGTTCTTAGACCGCTTCACAATTTTGCCACTTCAGGCGCAAGTTAGAATCTTTGCGTCGCCAATAGTATACCTACACAACAAATTAAACACAGATATTTTTACAATTCAAAGTTTTTTAAGTAAGTTCAACCTTCTTTGAATAAAATCGGATTGAGTTTTTAGACATGTGTCAAAATAAAAAGTAATTTAAATCAAAAGCATTAAGGAGTATTTATATCAACTTCGAAGCAAAGCACCGCTAAAATAACTTTCTACCCCTTTTTAACCCCGTTATGGGATGAATTTCAATAAAATATGAAACACGTCTTCCATCAATTCTGTTATGCAAAATTTGAAGTAGATTGGACCAAGGAATCACGTTGTTCCATACAAACTATGCCCAAAACCCTTTCTTATCGGACGCCTGCGTCATACAAAGAACACACCCTCCAAGATTCAGGTCTCTACGATCAACGGTTTAGGCTGTGCGTTGATCCGTCAGTCAGTCATTTAGGAACTACTTCGTTCCCGAACTCCTTCGTTACCGTTCCGAATCGAGTCACCCTCCCATTAGAAGTTATCACTTCAAAAAATAGTAAATTTATAGTACATTACGATATTAGTGCGTTAACATGGCGGAATTTCAGCCCGATCTGAAAACCAATACGCACGTATATCGTACGACGTTTTTTAACACATTTGCGAGGAAACAGAAAAAAAAAGATATTCACTATACAAGTACAAAGAAAAGAAAATTTGAGAAAAATGGCGCGAGGATTATTTTCGGCCGTGGCTGCATGAAAATGTTGGCAAAGACGCTAGAGCATGCAGCCAAGTTTTTAAATTACCGAATAAATTGTTTTTATTTTATTTTAAATAAACTCAATCTGTGAATGCACACTGTTGCTTTCCCGCCATTTTAACAGCGCGCTAGCGCTGCCTACTGACTGGCGCCGCGCGGCGATCAGTTCCATATTTGAAATGGCAAATAATACTGTTATGGAATTTGTATGGACTATAACTTAATTATTTGCTTTGGTAACACACGAGTTTTTTATGACCCGCTTTATATATTTAAAACCGGTGGAATTACATCAGCTTTACGAGCAAGGGTGTTAAAAAATACAATGTAATTTTGAACGGGAGTGCATTTCTAATTTAAATTTCTGATTTCGAAAAAATCGGCGCGAATTTAGCCATTGATCAATCTGTGCTGTTTATTGTTGGGTTGGTTTTAGTACCTACAAATCCTACAATGTACACAAAAACTATTAAGATTACCTTTATAAAAGCTTAAATAAATATTATAATAAATATTTATTGTTTTTACGCTTAAAACAAAATTATTTTAATTTCCATTTGTCGATTATTAAATTCCTTAATTTAATTACTTGAGTAAATCCAAATTTAGAAAAAAAGAAACGATTGGAATAATCGCTTTCACACATCACAAACATTAAAAAAAAATGTCGACATGACTGTCATGTCGTCAACGTCAATATCGAATCCAAATTGAGTAGGTAGTGGCAATGAAGAAGACTAAAACGCAGATCATATATAGGTCAAAACCAAGACACGTAAGATATGGCGTGCCCCAAGGTAGCGTGCTAGGGCCGTTATTATTTCTGATTTATATAAATGATCTGCCAAAAATAATACAACACAAAATGATCCTATTTGCCGATGATAGCACAGCTGTTATAAAATGTAATAATGCGACAACTTATCAACATGATATTAATAAATCCCTTCTCAATATAATCCGTTGGATGAATAATAATAATCTCGTAATTAATTTAAATAAAACTAAGGTGATGCACTTTCATCAGCGGCAACCACATCCAAATTTTGATGTAACTTATAATAACCACAAAATAGAAGAAGTTAATAATGCTAAGTTTTTAGGTATCACCATCGACAGTAAGCTCACTTGGAAACCCATGATAGAAGAACTTTGTAAACGTCTGAGTAAATCTGCTTATGCACTCTTCTAGTTATCAAAAAAGGTGAATAAAGATAAGTTACTGGTGGCATACCATGGACTTGTAGCTTCTGTGTTGCGATATGGCGTAATTTTTTGGGGGCAGTCGACTGACCGTTATCTTATATTTAGGATGCAAAAAAGATGTGTCAGAGCAATATGTAATATAAAAACAACGGATAGCTGTAGACCCTATTTTAAGTCTTTAAAAATACTAACCCTTCCAGCATTATACATACTGGAAACTGCGTTGTTTGTGACAAGAAACACATTTATTTGAAAAAATATCTTACACTAAAAAACTCCATTGCGTGCCCAATACGTAAATAAAATATGTCATCTAAAATGTAAGACCGCATTGATGCGAAAAAGTTTTTTTGGTATGGGTGCCATACCAAAAAAACTTTTTCGCATCAATGCGGACTTACATTTTAGTGTGTTTAATAAAATTCCTAATGACTTAAAAAACATGACATTATGTAAGTTTAAAAAAGCTCTTATCAAATTATTAATTTACAAATGTAATTATAATCTAGACGAATTATTAGAATAATGCATTAAGAAGTACTATGACTATTTATTAACTTTATTGTATTATGTAATGACACTTAATGGGTCACTTTTAAATTTGTATGTCTTAATTATGACAAAACATAGCGTACCTCTTATTTATGTAAACACCTATGTTAACACCTATGTTTCACAAATAAACTGATTGATTGATTGATTGAATGAATGTTACGTGTTATTGGTCCTGTGTTAGTAAATTACGCTAAGATCTGGGTATTTTCATGTAATATAAAATATTTGGAATGATATTTGTCAAATTTGTTGTCGAATCTATACACGTCTGAATGATACAATGTGAAAAATAAAAATGTAAACACGCAAGATTGCCGCGAAACTTCGACTTTAGATTTCAAAATTCAACATTACCATTACTTGTTTAAATGGAACTATGGATGAATTCGTCACATAATTAAATGACGAGTTATTCTCAACATAGTGAAGCTTGGATGTCCGATAACTACATTTTTTATGATCTCTAGCCTCCGCTCTCAAAATGGTGATGACCGTATTTACGCACTTGAATTTTATTAGGGTAAATTATGAATCTTGCGCGCTAAATATATCACTTTTAATTGTGTTGGCGTATGATCCTTTTATCCAACTCTCTTAATTAACGCACACTCATAGTATTTGATAATCAGAATATTATTAATAACAAGAATTAATCGATGCTAGGTCAAAACACTGTATCAGTTGTTTGGTATGATGAGTAAGCATTAACATTGTGACGTCACAAACGCGCTCGGATTTATTCGGGAACTGTCGGCGTGTTTTCGGTACGGCATTCAAGAATGTATTTTTAATCTAATATAACTTTCTAATTATAGCGAAAAAAAAAACTAAAAATTGTTTGTTTTAAAACTTATTAAGATCTTTCCATTTATGACAAAAAAAATCTAGTATTCTCAATAAATTGTCCACGCAACGTCGGTGTCGTACGCGTAATTACAAAAGACTTCAATTAAATTGTTGACAAAAGCATGAAGCCAGAAACGATAAGTTTATGTAAGGAATAGGGTATGTGGTACCTATACATAATATACGGATTTAGTTGTCATGTATGTGTAAACTTGCGAAGGATATTAACTTCCGTTTTCGCATGCTGGGAAAGCTACGAAACACGGGAACAGTATTTAATTAAAGCTTTTCATTTCACGGCAAAATCTAATGAATTCTGAATTCTGCTGGAAAATTCCAAGTATTCCAATGAATGAAGAAAATCAGCGCCGAATTTTATTGTTTGTTCGTCTTCGACGGTTTTGGTTAAGAAGTTAGTTAGTACTAGGCTAACATACTTCATTAGGAGAACAACTCACATTGTTTCTGCAATTTACATCGGTAGGGCGCTCCAGCGCTTCACGGACAGCTGCTGGTTCGTTCTTGATTACCGCTTCATGGAGAAGAAGGTCGTTCTGCTGAATGCGGGTCCGGTTCTCCAAAGCCATCTGGGGACAACGAAAACGGATTTATTACTACAGCTTACGAGAGTCGAGAATTGTGAAAGTATAACTTAGGATAGTCTTGCCCGAGACGGAATGGGACGCCGTCACCTCCTTCTACGAAGCAGTAATGCTAGATAAGGAGGTGGCGGAACGTGAGAGGGAGAGAACGTCACAGCGTCCCGGCTGCCGCGGGAGACGCCCCGGGCGTCGGGGGCCACAGTAGACGCGGGCCTGTGGGCGGTGGGCTATGGGCTAGCTCGCCGTCCTTCCGTCTCATGACGACAGGCCGTGTCGACGGCGCGTTCGTGTTCCACGCGCGCCTCAAAGAGAGTCAGCAAAAAGGAAGGAGTCCGCAAGGACCGATGCCTGCCGGGGTTGCGGGACTGTTCGAAAGAGATACCGTGGCCCCGGCGAAACACAAAGGGCGATGAATGAACATGGGTGGGTTTTAGTCAGTAAAAGTCTGACACTCCCTCCTGCTCCGCCCAGAGCGGGAGAAGTCATTTGATGATTTCCCATCCGAAAAAAAAAAAAAGGATTGTCTTGCTAGTGTAGGGTAGAACAAGCTATTTGGTTTACATTTTACAATGTAATTTGTGGGTTAAACTGTAAACCAAATAGCTTGTTCGACCGTACAAGTACAAACAACCTGTTAAAGTTCCATTAAATTATTTATTTAATTAATTAATAACAACGGTTGTATTTAAACCATTCAACTAGAACTAAAAGAGTAAAGATAACATAAAATTAAAATATACAAAATAACAAAGTAAAGGTTCACACTTTCATAAATTCCTCTCACGATACTTCTGACATGCCATAAAATCTTTGTCCATCCATCCGCTAACAGATCGTCTGTTGGATTAGATTCCAAGAGGTCATTAATCGCGGCCAGAGTGCGAGGAATTGATGACTTATTGAGGCACGGCAAACAACCTGTGCTTTCCGCACCTAAGTACCTAATTGTCCGGAACAAAGAACAGCGCTGGCACATTAAGGAGATCAGGCGTCAATAGAGCCGCGGAGCGTCTTACAGGCTATTGTGAGCTGATCTCATAAATACTTTCCAGGTATCCTCACCTTTTTTCGACATGTCGACTGGATTAAAGATTTATTTGTCTTTTAGGTTAAATGAGCAATTAACTTTAATCTTTTAGGTTTACACTAGGTAAGGTAATTATGTAACTAATTTTCAATGTGTTGCAGAGAAACTGGTTTCGTTTTTAGCCTGAAGAATTCAGGAAATTAATATCAGGACCATACCTTGTCAATACATCTATGAAAACATCATGTACGTTAGGAAAAATCGGCATTTATTCAGTAGAAGAGGTGACAGACACCACTATAACACTAGAAATAGGGACCAACTAGTTCAGCCAGGTTTCAGGCTTGCTAAAGTAGATTCATCTTTCATGGGGTACTGTTTGAAATGTTACAATAAAATACCTCCCCACATTCTTCAACTGAACGAGACGAAATTTAAATCTTGTATAAAACGCACACTATGTAGGCAAGCATATTATAAGTTGGGGGATTACATTGATGATAAAAATGCTTGGCTAAATGCTGGTCCTGCTCCACAACCATAGGGGGGGGGGGGGGCAAATTAATTGATTGTTTGGGTCGGGCATTATTTGAGTCCATCGACACGTAAAGAAGAAGATGAAGAATTGATTCCCATGTTAATGTATTGTGGAAGCTGCAGAAGATTGTAAAAATATACTTGCATTATAAAGATTCCAGTTCTTAGTATTATATAATTGCATAGCACATGTGTGAGTACTTTGTACTGTTCAGCCACCATTTACATTTATTTATCTTTCATTGACTTGAATATGCCTTGGTGGCTGAGAGAATGTCATGCTCACTTAAATGTCTCGCTGATGGTGGCGGGTGTGTCGGGTCATTTAGTTCCCTTCAATATGGTTGAGTTGAATGGCGCCGGTACATGCGTCATGTTTGTGAACGGGCGCTGTCAGTTGGGACTGGTCATCTCTTAGCTGCCAAGGTTCATTTTAATTACTTTATTCGTAAATTGTTGATCTAATCTTTTACTCTGGACGCTCTTAGTGTGCACGTCTTTCAACATCGTTCTCACATATATGTATAATCTCAAAATTAAAGATGTAACCAAGATTATGTAACAATATTTTGATTTTAAAAGAGTGTCCATGGAGTTTCTTGCCCGTTCTTCTCCATAGAGATCTACGCTAGGGAATGGGCAACTACAGTACTTACTCAAGTTATTATGCCTTGTGACTGGGACTGTAGCTTTGATTTTCTTTTTTGTATTTTTGACATTCAAAAGTGCCGTAATGGTCTAATTGAAATAAATGCTTTGAGTTTGAGTTTGAGTTTGAGTTAGGATAAGACGAATCTGAAACGTTTTCTGGGACTTTTTTCCACATACTTAATAACATTTTGATATTGAAACCTTGAATCTGTTTCATAAATTCGTCAAAGTAATCTTCAATCGCAACCCTTGTGAGTACCAAAGCACCATAAATTTCCGTCAATTGATTTCCACAACGTGAGCAGAATGATAAAATGGAGATATTCTGTTTCAATTAGGTAACATTTTTAACCTACGCAAGTTTGTATGGAAAAAAGCTGTTAATATTTCGGGCTACTTCCCCTTTTTGTGGTCCCTAATTAGGTACCATTAAATACCAAATACGTACGTTTACAGAGATAATGTTTAAATTGAGCTTGCTAATACAAATAGTTTCAAATAAACATGTGCTTGACAAACAAGTCAAGATTGTCGATCAATTTAATTAAGAGCTCTGCATTGAACTGCGCTCCTGTTGTAAGTTGTCACTAAGCAACCACTTCGACCTATTTGGGAGATACCTGATATGCCCATGGGCGTGCGCAACGAAAAGGCAATTAGACCAAGCCTACCCTACCAACTGGGGGAATTATTATAACTAATGAACTATGTAATAAACTAACACTTTGTACAAAATATTAAAAAAAAGTTCTAACTCCTGTTCGAATACTTATAGCAATTTTTCGCGCCCGTGTTACGTAACTAACACTGTACTGGAAGTTGCTACGAAGCTCGACGCTCACCCGCCGGACGCATCTTATAGGCAAGCAATCCACTTGCCTTAATCCCATTGATAAATTTACGCACACAGCGGCACATTGGTGCATATTTTCGTGTGTATGAACCGCACACATGTATAGATTGCAGCCATTTGTGGGCGGTAACTCCTGCGAGTGTATCTGGGCTATGATTGGCTGCTACAACACAAGGCCAGGATTCAAGGCGGATGTTCTTTAGCCCGCGAAATTCAAATTTCCTTACGTTTTTTTGCAATTTGCAGGCCAGTGCTATGTTGTATGTTGATTAAAATGTGACTACATACGTCTTACAGCCGCAAATCATATAATCATCAACATACAACCTAGCACTGGCCTGCAAATTGCAAAAAATGTGAGGAAATTTGAATTTCGCGGGCTACCGTGCAGCAAATGCACTAAGCAGGGTTGGTTCCGGTTCCTTTCCAAATTAAATATAAATTTAGTGGATTTTGTATTATCCTGCAAAATTTTGTTGATCACTGTTGTGAACCAACTCGATATGAAAATGATGCAATTTTATTTGGTCGTATTTTTCCATCGACAAATTAGAAATTATATTTTTCTGAAGGAAGCCATTATTGTTTCATTGTGACAAGCAATTTATATCGCGATCTTGAATGTTTTAATTTTAACATATTAAGTTATTTACACATTTGTTTTGAAACAGAAAACGTACATTTAACAGTAACAGTAGTGTAAATATTAATTTTGTTGTGTATTAATTGTTTATTCACCTAACAATGGTGTTTACTTGTGAATTTTGTGCTGATAATGTGTGTTTGTTAGAAGTTAAAGGCAATAAGTTTTCTCTATTATCGTATAATGACAAGCTTCAAGTTGTGTCTAAAGGTAGATGTGTACCCGAATTACGAGAATTAATCCAAAAATATGGTACTCCAGCGCGTACTCGTCATTTCAATCCTCAAAATTATGCAACATTTACCTGGCTGTGTGGCTGTATACATACAAATAAATTATTTTGTTTTCCGTGCATTTTGTTTAATACTTCCAGTAAGTGGAGTGAGGGATTTATTGATTTGCATAATTTTCATTCCTCGGCCAAAAAGCATGACCTATCAGAAAAACATATAGAGGCTTGCTTAAAGTTAAATACATTTGGTAAATCACGTATTGAAACTAGTATTAACAGCCAGTTAAGATTAGATATAGAAAGGCATAATTCTAAAGTAGATAGGAATAGAAATATTTTTCAAAGACTGATCGATGTCGTATGCTTTCTGGGAAAACAAGAATTAGCTTTTCGCGGCCACGATGAATCATTATCATCAATGAATAGAGGTAATTATTTAGAAACAGTAGATTTATTAGCAAAGTATGATGGAGTTTTAGAAACCCACTTACAAAATGCAAGTACCTCATTCACGGGCATGTCGAACAGAACGCAAAATGATTTGATCTCGAGCGTTGCATCTGTGATGAGTGATATTATTAAAGACGAAATTAAACAGTCCGATTATGTTGCTGTCATGGTGGATGAAACACCGGACATAAGCGGCCGAGAACAATTAGTTCGGATTTTAAGATATTTTCGTGATTCCGAAGTAGTGGATCGATTTATTAAATACGTAGATGTCAGCGCGGATCGGACCGCTGTAGCTTTAAGTTCTATAATTTTGGAAATTTTAGAAAACTTAGATTGTCATTCTAAATTAATTGCACAAACTTATGACGGGGCAGCAGTTTTATCCTCTCAAATTAACGGCGTACAGGCTTTGGTGAGGCAAAAATGTCCGCAAGCTATGTATGTTTGGTGTTCCGCACATGTATTAAATTTAGTTTTATCGAAATCTTTTGAACGGGTTCCTGAAACCAAACGCTTTTTTAGTATAATAAAATCAATTGCGGTTTTTTTTCACAGTAGTACGAAACGAATGGCGTATTATAACGACTTTGCCGTTATGAAAAAGCTGCCTCGTGTCGCGGAAACAAGGTGGACATATCACTCGCGCACGTTAAATATAATTAAAAACGAGTCCACACACCTCCTCCAGTTGTTTGAAGAAATGAATGAAAATACACAACACTGGGATGGTGATACATTGTCACAAGTCACTTCATTTTTATTTAACATGAAAGAATTTGAATTCAATTTTTTTTTTAAAACCTTCGCGGATATTTTTGCTGAAACCGATGTTTTATACGACATTATACAGAAAAAAACTTGTGACATCGCGTATTGTGTTAAAAAGATAAAACAATTCGAGTCATTTTTAGCTCGTTACAGAGACAAGTTCGAGAACAATTATGATGCAACTGCCCTCATAACCGGACCACCCAAAAGAAAGCGCAATGTCGATAATATAAAAATACACTATCGGCGAATTTTTAACGAAATTATTGATAATGTACTCACCGAATTAAGAGATCGTTATATGAATATAAAAAAATTGAAATTCTTTGAGTTACTTTCTTATGAGAATTTTAGTAAATATAGTGAACAATTCCCTGAAAAAGAAATCAGAGAATTCACTAATACTTATCAGGCAAATTTTAATTTTGATAGATTAAAAAATGAATTGCGCTGTATTTATAGATCGCCTGAATTTGCGAATTGTAGCATATATGATATCATTCAAAATTTGTATAAAAGTAACTTAGATAAAGTTTTTTCAGAAGTTTTGCGTTTGGCGAAGTTTATTGTTACTATCCCAGCAAGCAGCGCATCGGCAGAACGTTCATTTTCGTCCTTAAAACGTATCCACACCTATTTACGAAACACACAAAGTCAGCAACGACTCACAAATCTATCTTTAATTTCTATAGAAAAAGAATTAATGGTCGAACTACGACGCAAGCCTACTTTTTATGACGAGGTCTTAAAATCATATTTGAAAAAGGATCGGCGAGTAGATTTAATTTATAAATGAGTTGATCTTGCAAGTGACGTGTTCTGTAACTATCACCCACTCACTTGGTTAAGATATTTGAGGTGGCAGAATCTTTCTTCTGTTTGCATCGTTAGAAAATCGTGAGTTGAACCTTGAATAATGAGGTGAGTTCTTGAATTCTTGCATTTATAACTTTTGTTTTTACAGGCTTATTTTCAAATATTATAAATCAATAAATGTGACTACTTTGAGGGCCATCATAATTATGTAGAGCGACGGACGTTGTGGAGTTGCGCGTTTTTTTTTTGCTATCATTATTTCGTGGCCTACCCAGCCTGGTAGACGACTGCACGCCGCTGGTCATATGCCTACTACAACTTCGACCATTAGTTGAGGTACGATACAATAATTAAACAAATGCTATTATTATCTAGACATCGGGTATCTGATATCTTCAGAATAAAGAAGAATAATATACTAAAAACTTTCCCCTGGGAACGGACTACCCAACTTTACCCAAGTCTTAACCGAGGTTATGATTTACCTGCTAAGACGTGAAAAGGTAACAGATAGATAGGCAGTTAGTTAATTAATAAAGAACGAGTGTGTATTTAAAATGCATTGTTGTTTCCAGTTTTACGATCGTCTGCGGAATAAACTGACAGCTAAATATGATCCAACCTTGACAGTGGGGCGCCACAGCACCCTTGAGATTCCTCTGTCAGGCCGTGCGTTAAACCTTGCTCCATTTTAGAGGCGTGTGTTTTATTCATAACTCTGCCTCTGACTTTAGGATGCCTCGCGTTTTTTTGTTGCTAAGTTTAGACGTGCTGTTTCTTAAAATAGGGTAATTAAGGTTTATTTTTCATTTTATTATTTTTATTTTTCAGTTATTTTTCATAACATGCCTGTTTTCGTCATACAGTGCCAAACAACCTTTCAAACAAAAATTAAACAAGCATTGATCTCCAGGCTTGCTCATTAGAGGTTAAGTATAATATTTTCAGGTTTCCTTTCAAAGTTTACGGCTAAGTTATCGATTGCGTTGCATGATAAAGATCAACATCGCGCTTAGGTCATAAAAAACGTTCAGTCAGCCGCAGACTGTGAATGTTAATTTCAAAATGATTGTACGAGTATGAAAAACCAACGTCAACTATAATACTGACTGACTGCTGATTGTGACAGGTAAATAAGGTCGCTTTCACGCAAAATATAACGCTTAAACCTTATTTCACGTAGGCATAGTAATCTATGATAGTGTTGCTAAAATGCTAATATTATGACATTTACGATGACATTTTAAAGCGCTTAGCAGTGGAGGTTGATATTACATAATATCTACCTATCACCTGCAAAAGCGTTTCAAATTACTCAAAATTCAGCCATTGCAGATTCTCAACTGGCCAAAGGCAACGAGGTATATTTGATATTGTCTACCTGGGGCTGTTGTTTGATTTCTAAACCGGTTCAATTTACTTGATATGCGAGGAACGAACCGGTTTGTTTGCTTACCTTTAGATAAAGCAATTAAAACGCTTTTTCCCTACAGCGATAGCGATACGAATGATTGTTTACTGGGTTTTTAATTACACTTTTTTGGTTTACTTTGTTTTTCCAGTGTACTAGGGCACCATGTTTGTGACTGAGGTTGAGTTGAATGCTGTTATTTATTAATTTAATGTGAAATGATTAAAAATTATCAAAACAATTAGATAACAATCGTAAACTGACTGTGATTGGTTAAACCATTACAAACAGCCAATCGCTTTACTTGAGTTTCATTAATACCCTTCGAGAATTATTGTTCCAAAAACTGGATGTACATTATGTCGTCATAGTATGATAGCTCCTCACCCGCATAATATCATTCAATTTGTTCAAGTTTCAAACGTTACTAACTTCCTTTACTACTATGGTAACCTAGTACTTATTACTCAGGGGGCATAGTTGTCCAGCCTTTATACAGCTAAAGGCTAGAAGCGTATTGTGCGAATTGCGTTAGAAATCGGATATTATTATTGGTTTACGTTGACATAACGCTATATACGCTGCACTCAAGCGACTAATAGCACTTAAAAGCTCTGTAACCAGATATCTAAGGAGCTGCCATTAACCCGCTGAAACTAAATTTGCTGACATTTTACAGTAATATAGTTAATTGGGTTTCAGATCTGAGAGCCTGGGAGGATACCTTTCACACTAGTTTCTAAGTCTAATTACTAAGGTTTCTTGGAAATTGAAATAGGTATGTTTTTACCCGACTGCGCCAGAAGAAGGGTTATGTTTTTCGAGAGTTGTATGTATCTATGTATGTATATATGTTGTCTGTATGGTGTCGGACGTAAAGAATAGCACCATCCCATAATATCTTCCCGTGGGTGTCGTAAGAGGCGACTAAGGGACTTACCAGAGAGAATGGGCAGCAGCGTTCTCTGTGCTTTTGTAACAACCGCACTGCGATCGCCAACCCGCCTGCCAAGCGTGGCGATTATGGCAAAATCCCCCCTTTGGGGGAGGCCCATGTCCAGCAGTGGACGTCTTTCGGCTGAGATGGATGATGATGGTGATGTATGTATAATTGTTTGGCACGCTCTGTGGCCTGAACGGCTCGATGGATTTTGGCTTGAGAGGTGTCGTTAGATTCGTATTTACTGTGAGAGTGACACTGGGTTAATAAAAAATAAAAAAAATGGCGGATTTTTAGTGCCAAATTCAAATGTTTATCACGCTCTGCAGCCAGCAGGGCTATTACGTATCTCTGTTGACAGTTCGAAATGATAATAACTGGGGTCAGTCAGTGTCCATCAATTAACTGTCAAAATGTTATTTTCGTATTATGTATGACCAGCGCGATCAAATATGACGTCATTGGTGGTCTTCGTGGCTGATGGTCACCGTAACCCATTTTGACAGACGCTTTCGTATCGATACTTATATTATTGCGACTAAGTAAGCATAGTGGACTTGAGCAGCGGTGGCCCAGTGGCAGCGGCACGGACTTACGAACAGTAAGTCGTGGGTTCGAACCCAGACAGGCGCATTACGTTGTGTAATTTATTTCATCACCACTGCTCTCAAGACGGTGAAGGAAAACATCGTGAGGAAACCGGCGTGTCGTAGAACCAAAAAATTCGAAGACATGTGACATCTACCAATCCGCACTGGGCCGCGTGGTGGATTATAGCCCATTCCCTCTCATTGAGAGTAGGCCTATGTCCCAGCAGTGGGAACATTAATAGGCTGATGATCATCATGATCATCAAGCATAGTGGACAACAAATTGATGACAACTGAGTTTGAAGTGGCTTTCGTGAAAGACGTTACACCGTACCCGGGCTGTTAGTCACCGTAAAGTGATATCCACTCAGTGCGATACGTAATACCAATATTATGACATTCTCGGTTGTCATCAAAGTTCGGTGCACAACCGAAGCTTGATAGTCACTGGATATCCGAAAGATACGTAATAGGCCTACTGTTTTCTAAACTTGTTTTTTTTTTCTTTTCAGTTTTTATTTAAAGTTATTAGTTATTTTTTACGCAGTCGGGTTTTTCATTTTTTTTATTATTATTTTTTTAGTTAACTTGACAAAAAATACAGACTTGAAAAGAAATATAGAAATTATCTAATTTATGTATTGTATTATAAATGCATATTTATTGCGCAGATAAACTTGATGGTGAAAACTACATCAAAATCCGTTGTGAAGTTTAGAAAAACAAACCGGTTAAACATACAGACAGACACGAAAAGTTTATGTTTGTAACTAGCTGCTGGCGCGTTGAGTTAGCTCGCGTGGAGTTTGGTAATTGTCCCACGGGGTCGAACTATACCCCGGGATAAAAAGTATTCTATGTGTTAATCCAGTTTATCTATCTAAACTACATCAAAATCCGTTGCGTAGTTTAAAAGACCTAAGCGTACAACAAACAGCGGGAGCGACTTTGTTTTATTTATACTATGTAAAGATGGTAAATATTTGTAATTTTACCATAATTACTGTCAAAAGCCACCTAAATAATAACGATGCAAATTACGGAAGTTTTGCTCATGGGAATTCAATGAAGCAATCACAACGTTGGTATTTTGTAGAACTTAATTCCCCAGAGGATAATTTGCTATTACAAATATCTCCTTAATTTTATATTCACATAAATCTATTTCTGTTGAATAAATAAATAATATGACCAAAAAATAAACATCATTATACGGTTTACCAAATATCGGAGTTTCCTGCAAAATAATTGTTCATTGTTCCACGACAATACTGAGAGCTCTTCGGGCCCATGTTTTCTGGGTAGCAGTGGTTTCCATTCACTCGTCATTCAGAGCCGGGAATAAGTCACAAACAGGCTCGCAATGTTCTTTCCTACTTTGTGAGAGGCATTCATTCTTCATTTTGCTGATTCATTAGTCTATGGTATGCAGACTATTAATTTTGTTCACTAAAGTAGGGTAGGCTACCGATCTTGCTTAGTATATTAAACACTAGTACTTTCTAACTTTTGATTGGAAGGCACTTCAGTATCGCGTGTAGTTTTGCGAACGCGGGGCATTCCTTCAACTTCGGTAACTAATTAGGTGGTAAAGCAAATATTAACTAACCGGTACACTACACAGGCATTTTGGTTCTAAAACGATTAATAGTAGATTTTACAACAAGTGCACAAAACGAACCATTTCTATCCGAGACTTTTAGCAGCCCGAGCCGAAGGCGAGGGCTGTTAGTAATGTCGAGGATAAAATGGTTTTGTGGACGAGTTATAAACTCTGCTTTTCACTTCGATTGCGAGGAAATAAAACAGTAGTATAAATTGAAGAAATTAATAAACGCACGAAAAAACAAGAGCTGTTTCCCGCCGCTTTATTTTTTTGAAATCTTACGACATTGATATTAGGCTTGGGCTGCAGACCTATACAGCCTACTATTAAATTAATTTTGTAATAATAATTTTCTTAAATTAATGAAATAACCTACCGTAGGTACTTGAATTTAATTTTTTATATCTTTTATGTCTTAAAAAACTCATAAGGCAAATAAATTAAGGAAATATTATAAAATAACATGCTTACATAGTGTGCGTTTGATGCATGTTTTAAATTTCGTCTCATTCAGTTCAAGAATACTTTGTGGAATTTTATTATAGCATCTCAAACAGTACCCCATGAAAGATGAGTCCACTTTAGCGAGTCTGAAGCCTGGCTGAACTAGTTGGTCCCTATTTCTAGTACTGTAATTATGTCTATCACCTCTTTTTCCAAAAAGATGCAGATTTTTTCTGACGTACATTATGTTTTCGTAGATGTACTGACAATGTACCGTCATGATGCCAATATCCTTAAACAGTTCCCTTAGAGAATCGCGCCTACGAAGATTATAAATGGCTCTGATGGCTCTTTTTTGCAGAATAAATATAGACTCAATATCTGCGGCCCGTCCCCATAGCAAAATGCCATAAGACATTATACTATGCAAGTAACTAAAATAGACCAGTCTAGCGGTATCTACAAGCTTAGCTTTGCTCCTTCAATTCCTTATTGGGGCCAGGCAGGATTAGGGAGCGTCTGATGATGCATTTGCATGATAAATGTGACAAAGTAGTCTGGCTGCATCACTTAAGAGTTAAAATTTGATCACTCTGTTCTTAGTTGGCGATTAGATTGTTTAACACTTTGTCTATTCATGTAATGGCATCAGCCGAGGTGATCGGCTGCCCCCTGATTCGTTGGTCCCTTTTAACTCCACCATCCTCAGTGCGGCTGCCACTTCTTTATTTAGTATTGGCGGGCAACAAGCTGCAGTTCTGTAGTGTTCCCTGCTTGTTTAGGATGTTTTGTCTTGTCGCCTCATTTAAACCCTTCACAATGATTGCTGACCACTGCATGACCAGGCTGCCATGAAGTTCTATAGTTGTCTTTGTTGGCTATACCCCCTCATCTCTGCCTCTTCCTGATTTCAGTCAGTGGGTCGTCTTAGAGGCGGATATTATTAATCAATAAAGTTATTGTAGCATAAATATTTAATAAAAATAATTATTTGTAATGAAATGTTAATAGTTTTTAAATATTTCCTTCATTAGGTGATACTGGACAACTGTCTGTAGTCACAAGTGGCAGTATGGGGAATAGCTGTCGCGGCGAGTCAGGCTGCAATGGATGTTATCACGTGTCTCACAACTTCGGTCGCGATACCCACGGCTTCTCGAGCGTGTTCGACTGGAGCGGGTTTCATACTCGTCTACAAAGAATAACTAGAGTTAGGCCTCTGACTGGTCGAATTTAAATCCACGGCTAACCTCTCGTGACAGCTCAAGGGATGCAGTAGAATCGAAATTATGAGCAACTAAATGTGTACACCATCGGCAAACTCTCGTGAAAGCTCTAGTGATGTCTTACTAATTGTTGGCACAGTTGGTGTTCTCATGGTTAACCTCTCGTGAAAACTCTAGAGACATGTGCGAACAACTGAACGTATACACCATCGGCTGACCTCTCGTTGTTAGATGGCTAAGATCATCGGCTAACCTCTCGTGAAAGCTCTAATGATGTCTTAATAATAGGTTGGCACAATTGGTGTTCTCATGGTTAACCTCTCGTGGAAACTCTAGAGACATGAGCATCTTATGCCAGGGTGCCAGGTATTTCTAGGAAAAGACGAGTGGGTAGTTACTTAAACAAAAAGGTTTCCAGTTTCGACGACGACTCCGTTTTCGCTTGTTCAACCGATTTTCTAGTTCTCGCAGACGTTTGTTGAGTTCTCTCATCTTTTCGTCTCGTTTTCTTCGATGTTTTCCCATCTCGGTTTCGTAATTACAAAATTTTCGGAACTTTACTATCGGATACGTGACCTGCGTGCTTCACAAAAAAGTACAATGAGTTGACAGATGTCAGGACAGAGCGCGCCATGACCGGACCACAGATAACATTTTCGTTTTGATGAAATCGATTCATCTTTAAAAAAATGTGATAGCGAGTTAGCAAGAAGTGCAAACTACAAGTACTAAATGAGGACGAGATTACGGAGCATAATTAAAATTCAAACACGCATGTTTGTTTTTTTTTATTTGTTTATATAGTGTATGAAATGTCTCAAATTCTCAAATGTCATTTATAAGTTTGCCTTGTTTCTGGCCAAAGACTTTCAAATATTTACGAGCGATATACGGGACAAGACGAAGAAAATCGAAATCCAAATACTTGTTACTACTTAGTAACAAATCGTTCTGTCTAGTGTCACACGCCTGCTTGTCAAGAAGCATTCGTGTGTCAAAATCGAAAATGTTCGAAATCAAAATTTTTGTATGACATTATTCCCAATGTCCGCTCTATACCTAATTCTTTTAAATCTCTTTGTTTCTGGCAAAAGTTTCTTATTACTCGACCACTATAGTATTATGCTATACTTACACTTTATATTCATCATTCATAATACTATTTATCATCCTTTTTATTTGTATATATTTTTACACTCAACAAATCGATATAATTACGACTCATTAACTTAAAAATTGCTGAAATAAAATATTATCATAATTTTCATGTTGTGACAAGCCAAATTGTCAAACTGTCAATTACTTTTTAATTCTCTTCCTATGATGATTTTTGGTTTATAAAATTTAAATTATTTTTATCAAAATGTGTTTAGCTATTGTATTAAAAGATTATTACGATTGTTTACTAAATAGCTTAATTTTAAATTATATTTATAAAATTCTTTACGCACTCATGGATATGTCCTGGCCGACTACACTTGTCAGATGAGATGATGGCCACAAGAAAACTAATATTTGAAAATTAAAAAAGGAAGACTACTTTGAAAACGAGCTGAAGAACCGCTGGAGGCAGTCTACCAGTCTATCAGAAAACAGTTTGTTTTTTGCTGTTACATATACATATTACCCAGGGGATTCCACTATAGATTCCGCCTGGTGCCTCTTCTCCCGATCTTCGGAAGCTATCTACGTGATCTGGGACCTCTACTCCCGATCTTCTGAAGCTGTCTTGCTACTTGTCTCGCCTGCCTTACTACAGAGCTGACCTGGTGCAGGATTCTGAGATCTGCACGACGCCCTTCCTGCAGAGGTTTCCTGAAGCTGAACCTCGAAGTTGCCCAGGTATTGACCTGCTACCCTGACGCCTGTTCCCGTCTCTCCTACAGTGCTGAACTTCCTAACTATCCTAGAGTGCGTGCTAGGTAGGTTTTTAATATTTAGCTGTATTGTTTTATTCCATTTGTAAATCTTTCCCTAATTAAATTTTAATTGAACAAGTCTGCTTATCCCTTTATTTAATAGGAGCAAGTAGATTTGTTACACCACCAGCCAACATAAATAAGGCAAGGCAACCAAAGAAAACATTTTCAGCTTAACAATAGTCTCATAGTTTCCAGGCAAAGAGAACAAAAGGCAACATCTTGAGACCTCTCGAATACAAAACGGCTTGAATTCACCCCGAGGGCGGGTTATTGGCTACTAGGATAAAAGCACGGGCTGGAGGTATTGTTTCATTATGTCAATAGTTGCTACTCGTGCAAATTAATAGCAATGTTATACGGTTCAACCAAGTTCTGAATTGACTTTGATTGAAGGCGTAGAAAGTAAGGTTATGGTCAACGTTTCTCTTTTGTTTTTTCAATACCGTAAACCGTTGCTGAAATAATACTTAAAATAAAATTAACCCCAATTCACATTTAGATGAAAATGTGAACTGGTTAATTTTCATGATTAAATCACAGATTACAATCACACAATCACAATCAATCACATCACACACAATCGAATCACATTTTCGTAAAATGGAAATAATGGTTAAAATGGTAATTATTCGTGCTAGCCGGTTAAAACCGGAATAAGTAGGTGAACGGGATGGGGCTAAACGGTCCACAATAAACTATTCAAATCACACCTGCAGGATTCCGATGTTTCATTTGCATTTGAGTACTGATCTAAACGTAATTGGCTTACTGTAATGCAAATTAAACGGTAGTTAGTACCTTTGCGCTCATTTGAGCTCATTTTGTTTGGGAACAATTTTCACTCCAGTGTGCTTAAAACGGAAAATTGTTGTGTACATTAGCGGCTCTTGAAAAAGCATGGGAAACCTTTACCTTTGCATTACCTGAAGATGATTTGGTGATACGCCAAGAACGTCAGGCTGTTAGTTGGCTGTTAATGAATATAGACAATCAATCTCATTCGATCAACACCACATAATAACAAGCGAATCAGCTAATTCTCTCGTAACAACCAAATTTTGGCTCGAAAGACGTTTTAAACAAGGGGTAGCTCTGCTGGTAAACATTTGCTTAAATTATGAACCTGTCGAAATGAGGTCAGTGCCAATGTGTTTTAGAAAATACAAAACGAAAGTGACAATTAAATAATACAAAAACTATAAGGGTTCCTTGTTGACTACGGAACCCTAAAAATGTTGGTTAAAATATGCAAATTGTTGAAAATAACAAATAACGAAATAAAAGAAGCTCTCTTTAATTAATATATGATTTTAGGTACTAGGACTTCAAGTCATAAAGAAGACTGATGTTACAAGAAGAATGAATTTTAAACATAGAGTATATTTTAAACGTCTGAGCGTCGCGTCGCGGTTCCACGTGGCGAGGCTTGTATCCCCTAAGGCCAATATTTACATAGCTCCTGCCTTTGAATACAGCTTTGCGACTCAGCCTCTTGTCGTGGTCTCAACTGTACAATGTTTAATATTAATGATGTGTTTTCCAACTATTTAGGGATTTTGTGTCACAAACAATGAAGATTTATTTATGAGGTCGGGTTTAGGCAGTCTTGCTGTAGGAGAAAATTGTTTTCTTAGCTTTTGCTGTGTAAATTTACATGTAAACGTACCTAATAATTATGTTTTTATAAATTTTAATTTAGTATTTTCGTTATAATGAAACTTAAATTAAAATTAAAATGCTTGTTTTTAGTGACTTTTCTACTGACCCGTATTCTAGACATAGTACGTAATGCTTACCTATAGATTTAACCAAAATTTCAATTTCATTTTGTAATTTTTATTAGTCCTATAAAATATGATTTCAGAAGAAAAACTAACTAAACTAAATTAGGACGGTAAATGTACCTAGGTACCTATTTTCTTTTTTATAAAAGAAAATATTTCCCAATTGTAATTTAGTTTTAATCCAGCTCTTTCTAGAATTCATTCTAATTTGCTTTAAGCAAAAATAAATTGGTCTTGAAATTAAAATACAATTTATCAAAAGTAGTTAGGTTATTAAATACGTTATACTCGTAATAACTAAACTTATGAAACTATTTTAATGTAAGAAATACAGTGTAAACGAGGAGCTCGTGGCTAAATAATAACAGCCGCTTGGGTCGATCTTCAGGTTAAGCCGTGCTTGCCTAGGTTGGTCCGTGGATGGGTGACCACCCATACATACCGAGTTTCCTCCGTGCCTCGGAATGCACGTTATGCTGTTAAATGATAAATGATGTTTATTTTGCAAGTAGGTTTTTACAAACACTTTTACACGTAATTTTTTAAAACTAGATTTGGCCGGTGTTTCGTACCTACTCCCTTTCTTTACCTTTCGGACTACTCTGAGAAGAAACAGCCGAAACAAACTCAGAGGTCATAGTCTCTTTTAAAGCCCAGACATAATCTTGCTCAACTCACATGAGGACTATACAGATTAGTGTCTGAGATGGTCTTTTGCAGAAAGAACCCACACAGGTTTCGGTGGACCTGTCCAGTCAGTGCAAGCATTTGTCAGTTATCGTGTAGCTCGACTTATGAGTCAAGGAGCTCAACGAAACGACGAACAATACCAATGAAAGGACATTTGGGTACGTCGTTGGTCCCGGCTGTCATTTGTAGATCTTTGACAATCGTTAGTACAGGTAGTCAGTGGCCCGAAAATCTGCCAACCAACCCCTGTCATTATCATCTACTTCCTATCTATGTTGGGGTCGGCTTCCAATCTAATCGGATGCAGCTGAAAACCAGTATTTTACATAGAGCGACTGCCTATCTGACCTCCACAACCCAGTTAGTACTAGGTAATACGATACCCCTTGGTAAGACTAGTTGTCAGACTTTTCGGGCCACTAACTACGTGTAACGACTGTCAAAGATCGCCTTTTCCCAACTATGTTGGGATCGGCTTCCAGTCTAATCGGATGCTGCTGAATACCATATTTTTCATGGAGCGACTGCCTGTCTGACTTCCACAACTCAGTTAGTATTAGGTAATACGATACCCCTTGGTAAGATTGGTTGTCAGACTTTTTGGGCCACTAACTACCTGTATAACGACTGTCAAAGATCGCCTTTTTCCAACTATGTTGAGGTCGGCTTCCAGTTTTACCGGATGCAGCTGAATACCAGTACTTTACATGGAGCGACTGCCTATCTGACCTCCACAACCCAGTTCATCAGGTATAGGCCTCTCTTTGCTTGTGCCGAGCTCCACGTTCTTGTGACAGCCTCATCTAGAATATTCCCGCGATGGCAACAAAGTCTGCCTAATTAAAACCGATTAATTAAAGTGGCTTATAACAGGGTAGCAGTCAGACAAACAGACAGGCTGATTCCTGCATTAATAATGTTAGCAAGAATCCTATTACGCAAATATGTTACACGTGGCTTGTCAGAAATTCCCGTATAATTAAATATTAATAATGTAGCGAGGTACTACTAACTCAGTCAAGTAATCGAGTTGATTCAAGTATCATAACATTATACATTACTTCCCGAAGGGTTAGCTGTTAGTCAGTGGTGTGCCGTACCTAAGCCTAACTGAACTACCCACAAATCTCCAGTAATGTTTAAGTCAGTAATGGGAACGAGCCTATTGCCATCAACTGGGCATACATCCAGACTCAGAGAAATTCGTAATGGAAAAACTCAATAACAAAGCCCAACATATACAGGGTGTAAACAGACTCTTCACGAAGCCGTCAACCAAGCATTCTGTACATCAAACTAAGTAACTTTACGCAAAAATTATTGCTAGGGTATGACTTTGTTTTTAGGGTGAGATATTACGTTTTACGGTAAAGCTCAATGTAACGCACTCAAAACGTTGCGAGTACTTCGCATCTGACCTTTCTAACTTCAAGTAATAGCAAAGCAATTTGTACCTTTAAAGATCCATTTGTAAAGGTAAAAGGTAATTAATTAGCCTGAGGGCTATCACGTGGAGAGCCGACATTATTTTATAGTATTTTTTTATTAATATTACAGCTGAAGAACAATTTATTATTTAATTGAATTTTAAATCAGGTTTTACGCGTTTTCAGGTGATATTTTAAAGATAAATATTTAGGTTAATACTTCGCCTTTTTAATAAATGACTTGCCTTTTCTGCAAAGTGAGTTGCAGTAACTAAGCCAGAGCACCTCAAATTTTTCGTTAATAGGACTTGGATTATAAATGGTAGATATCAAAACGCCTATTTTCATTATTTATTGCTGACAGGTCCTAACTAAATAATTTTCTAAAACTATTGTCGAATTGTGACCTCTTTTATAAGACAGTTGAAGTTTCTGCTACCAAATAAACGAGAACAATACCATTTCTCTTGATAATAATCTATTATGTTGTTCTGACATTTTACACCTACGTATTTCTTCCCATATAATCTTGCCCTTAATAGTTTGAGTAAGTACACCTGCCTACGCTTTATATCTAACCTGCCCGCACCAACCACAAGTTTATATCACGAAAAATAAAATCGCGCGTGAAGCCAGACAGTTACATAGTACAGTACTTGGGAGTTACAGGCTTGATGTTAGGTGGGGTGTTCCTAGGGGCCAACAATATGGCAAGCCCATAAGGTTGGCAGACGGTTCAGAAACCAACGGTCCAGTAGTAAGTTATAAGGGCAAGCTTTTAGGCTTGTATGACAGTACCGCCACTACGGGGATGTTCCCTACTTTTCGCGAGTTATGTTTAAGTCCTCTATCTGTAATATAGGGCGAGCCTATTGGCATTAATCGGACATAAATCGATACAGGATGCTACTGAGAAATTCCTGATGGAATAACCCAATAATAGTTTGTCCGACTAAGGAATCGAACCTCATTCTCACCAGTACATTGGGACCGCTGGACTTAGGTCCAGCGGTCCCAATGTCCCAGTGGCAGTCATTTTTTATTGTTGGTAATCTGAAAATAAAATAATATTCTGTTTATTCCGCAAATATTTTTTGGTTGTATCCAAAGGCGTTTCTTTTTTCGTTCCACTACACATGATTTTATTTTTTAGTAGTCGACAGTTTATACTTCAGACAACACAACTACAGAATGTGACGCACGGTCCAAGGCTCCACAATAAATATAATCCTATAGGCCCCTTTTTCATTTTATTTTCAGCCATAGCCATGGTTTAATTTCAGCCGGCTGTATTCCAGAACAGCTGCGTTCTACAAGCGGTGCAGGTGACGTGAATTTGTTCCGCGTTTCACGCCTGAAAACTTTTTGTTTACTGGTCATTCGGAGCGGCGCAGCGCGTTCAATACATGTGTTTGTTTTCATTTACATATTACATGGACACTGTTTTATTGTACGATTTTCATTAAATTGATTCCTGCCACTACTACTCTATACCAGTTCAAACAGTGAAATAGTAATTACCTAATTTTGAAATTCAGTAATTTTTTTATCCTTTGTAATTTATTCCCAGATCAAATTAAATGTATTGTTATCCTGATTTAATGACAATGCAATTATAAATTATCTGCAGCTTATCTATCTTGATTCAGAATGTTAACAGCGTAAACTTTTCATACATGTAATATTTTTATCTTTTATTAATCATTTTAAAAATCGATACGTTTTCAGGTGTTGATTTCACAAAAGGTTTTCAAAGCTTTTTTGCAGAAATATTGTGAAAGATTAACAATATTCCTACACGAAAAATGAACCTTGAAACTTTTTTTTCATGTTGTTTTCAATGTCACAACTTCACAAGCTGACAGGGTAACGATAAGCCGGTTAGCTTTCCACTGAATCCGGTTATACCGTTCAGCCATCCCATCGTTATTACCGTTTTACTAAGCTGCTGCACGTGGCGCCTCAGGCGATCGGGAAACGTGCCCACTATTTACCAGGAGCGCAAACTTCTAGCGAAGTATAATCTGCACCCCTAGCCAAGTTGACAATCTACAATCGTTAACGCTAGTAGAAAACTATTCAAATGAATGGGAATGACATCATCTCAACGTTAAATCACGTGATCAACACAAACGAATAGAAAATTCGTAGACAAGTTTACATCGTTCAAAATGATAGAATAGAATGTTATCGTTTCTACAATGTTGATCGTTAAACTCTTTTTGGTAGGAACGCTCACCATAGACTAAAGTGTAGATTTTTCTACAGACAGAGAACGAGCGATCGACTAAGTCGTGTCAATTTGGCTACCAATTTAGCGCTTTCTACAATCGCTTACGCCGAGGCGTTTGCGATTGTAGAAAGAGAATCGATACGAAACGTTTGTAACTTGGCTAGTCCTGCTGGTGCCCGTGTCGCCAGAGGCGAAGAGAAATACTATTTGGAACTAAATAAATATCGAAGATGAAACTTGCTGAATTATCAGCACGGTCTTCATATTAGAGAGAAAAACTGAAAAGCAGTCGGATATTTCTTTTAATTTACGCAAAATACTATTGAATGAGTCTCGCAAAGGGAAGATGGCCTATACTCAGTACCTACTTAGTGGGTGGAACAAGGCCGACAAATAAGTATAACCAACATCTTGGGTGATCTAAAATGCCATACACAATTGTTCCTATTTATCGAAAAGAAACCGTCCTTTCCTATGTAAGCAATAAAACTCAACAGTAGGTACAATCTTCCCTAATGGATACCAAAAAAGAAAGTAAAAATCCAATATCTAAAATTCTCTACAAGCAGCGATAAAAACGTGCCTGAAAAAAGCCAGAGGATTTAGCATTTTTATAGCCTACCACATACCGCATCACCTGTATGAATTATTTCAGCGAAAGGAAGGCGTTTCATCTCGCGAACGGCGTGAGTTTTATTGAAAAAATTCACGCGAATGTGTCGCTGGGGGCCGATCCCGGAGGATGGATGGCGCTTGTCGGCTGTAATGGGCACTTGCTGATGGGATTATAAATATTTCTATAAACACTTGATGAGGAATGAGCTTGTTAGCATTTTAATGGCATTGTTATGACAGTGTGCTGATGAAATATTGATGGATGGAGAGGGAGAGGAAGGCCAGAGAAAAGATAGATGGATTGTGTAAGGAATGATATTGTTACGAGCTGGGTATGGGATAAATTAATAACTACCGAAGATGCAAAAAATAACTTTAATAATCACAAAACACTTGTAACTCAATCACAAATACACTACTGATCACTATTCGCTTATATATCGCACTTCTAGTTCACTTCGATTCGCTTCGTGGTGTAGCCAAAATCAGACTGCCTGCTTCCGCAAACACGTCGACTATTTATATGGCGATCGAACGTTCGATAAATATCCACGACTTCCTAGAATCTTTTAGACAATTCCACAACTTGTACAGAGGAAAGAAGTAGGTACTTTATGCCCTCGGGGTACGGTCGAAATTACAATGATGTTCTTTTGTAGGTAGTTTGCGAATTTGTACCTACATCATTCGGGACTCGTTTTACCTACCTACTATTACCTACCTACCTACTATTAGGTACCTACTACCGTAACTGTAGGTAAGTACGGGTACGACGTAACACTGCCCCCTCCTTAGACATGCTCGTCCCGAGCATCATTAGCCCCGTAGTATCGCGCCAATCGGTCTACATGGACAATCTTAGGCGCACCTCGTGGACCCTTCTGTATTCGGTAGGTGACATCGTTGATCCTAGTCACAACTCGGTATGGTCCATCCCATTTTGCTTGCAATTTCGGGGACTTCCCCTTGCTCCGTACTGGGTTATGCAACCACACCAGTGAACTTTCGTCGAAACCCCTACTTAAGCCTTCCGGTCATAACGGGTCTTCATCTTCTCAGACATCTGTTGGCCGGATTGTCTGATATGCTCATAAACATCATTCAACTTGTTACGCAAGTCAATCGCATAATCTGTTACACTACGTGGAGCATCAGGGGGAGTTCCAGTGATTAAATCAGCAGGCAACCGTAATTCCCTTCCAAAGTTCGCGAAGGCTGGCGTCACAGTCGTACTTTCGTGGACGGCGCTACGGTAGGACAGAAGAAATGGCTGTATATGCTTGTCCCAATCCCTTTGTCTGCTTTCCACGACTTTGGCCAGATATCTTTCCAACGTTTGGTTGAATCGTTCCACCATTCCATCAGATTGTGGGTGGTAAAAGGTGGTTCTGGTTTTGTGGGTACCCATTAATCGACAAGTCTCCTGAAATACTTGCGATTCAAAATTCCTTCCTTGATCGCTGTGTATTTCTAAGGGTACTCCAAAACGACAGAAGACTTCCTGAACTAATTTATCTGCGACAGTTGTAGCTTCTTGGTTAGGAATAGCGAAGACTTCTGGCCACTTTGTGAAGTAATCCATGACCACCAGGAAGTACTTGTTTCCGCTCTCACTTTCTGGAAATGGTCCCGCAACGTCTAGTGCTATCCGTTCGCAAGGGGCTCCAACGTTGTACACTTTTAATGCACCTCTACTGCGTGTGTGGGGTCCTTTCACGGCCGCACAACTGGTACATTTGCGACACCAGTCCTCCACATCATCTCGACAGTGGATCCAGTAAAATCGTTCTCGAATTTTTAGTAGAGTCCTTTTAACCCCCATATGTCCTCCTGAACATCCATCATGGTAGAGCCGTAAAACATCCGGTACCTTAGCTTTAGGGACAACCATTTGTAGATGACAGCTGTCCCCTCGAGCGTTTTCCCATTTACGGCACAAGACTCCATCCTGGATCACCAAGCTGTTCCATTGTGCCCAATAACTCTTCGTGATGGAACTCATTGCAGCCACATCACTCCACTTGGGTTTAGGAGCACCAGCTTTGATCCACTCAAAGATCGGTTTGATGTCCGAGTCATTTTGCTGAGCCTGCTGTAGGGTTTCCTTCCATTCCTCGCTGAGATCCGTTCTAAGCTTCCTCACGGGCACTACTTCCTTAGTCTCTTGCCTGGCACAGTGCTTACAATCTTCAGGCAAAGGTCTTCTTGACAGATCATTTGTGTTGCTGTGGTTTCTCCATTGTTGCTTGGCAGTCATTCCAGCCGCTTTTCCTTGCAGGGATTGATCTTCTCTCGGTATGCTTCGCTTTTTACAGTTTGACCGAAGGTGACCCCTTTCTCCACAAGTATAACACCTAGGGCTATAACCTTGCGAACGCTGGCGTACAGGTGATGCCACAACTTGCTTTGGAGAGCTTGACTGAAGATGATCCCTTTCTCTACCAGTGTAGCAGCTAGGGCTGTACCCTTGCGCACGGTCGTGTACAGGTGATGCCACAACCTCCCTGACGTGGTGTGTTCGATGGTCTTGCCTCGCTGCTTCTACTTCCAAGGCATGAGCCAAGGCGTCTTTCAGCGTCTCATGGTGCCCAGGTTTCACAGCGGCTCTAACTTCCAAGTTACGTATTCCATCAACGAACGCTTGTACCAGATTCCCATCTAAAGGTGCAGGGGCAGACTGCTATGCTTTTCGAACCAGCTTTTCAACTTCCAGGGCCCACTGCTGCAGGTTCTCGGCACTACGTTGAACACGATCCTTCAACTTAGCGCGAAATACGTGCTCCAGGTGCGCGTCGCCGTATCTGGACTCTAACGCCTCCAGCAGGTGCTCGTAGGTTACATCCTTGCCGAGTGCCTCAAGAATGTTTAAGGCCTGGTCTCGGAGGCCCAAGGTGAGCGCGGTCATGGCTTGCGGTTTTGTCCAACCATTCGCCTTCATAACGGCCTCAAATTGAATTTTATAAGCCGACCACGAAGATGTTCCATCGAATGGAGGCACCTTAAAGCCCCGCGCTGAAGGTGCAGCAACTACTGAAGCCACAGTCACGTGGAGACGTGACTGTGGCTTCAGTAGTTGCTGCAGTAGTTGCTGTTTGGGAGAACTAAAGACTGGAGAGTCTTTAGTTCTCCCAAAGCCTTTTTCACCCCAGCGATCTGAACTTCGGCCTCTGAGATACGGTTCTCGTGCTGGTGAACCTGATCCTTCATCACCTTCAGATCTTTGCCAAAAGTTGCATGAAGATCCTTTATGAGGAGCATCTGTTCTTCTTGGCGGCGGGCCTGCTCCTCTTTATCTTGCTGCAACTGCTCTTTCAACCGCCGAGCCTGCTCCTCTTGACGGCGAGCCTGCTCCTCTTGACGGCGAGCCTGCTCCTCTTGACGGCGAGCCTGCTCCTCCTTATCTCGTTGCAACTGCTCCTGTAACTGGCGAGCCTGGTCCTCTTGACGGCGAGCCTGCTCCTGCAGCAGCGCCATTAAAGCTGACAAGTATGGCGCCACTGATGCTGGAGAAACTCCGGATGGGCCAGCGACTGGCACTGACGTAGGCTGGACACCACCCGGTGTCTGTGTCGGAGAATCTCCAAACCGCCTTTGGTCCATGTTCTGCTGTTGCTGACTCCTGGTACGGATACCGTCCGTGTCGTCCTTTGGTAGAATTGGCATAATTTATCCCACTTCTGACACCAAATTGTTACGAGCTGGGTATGGGATAAATTAATAACTACCGAAGAAGCAACAAATAACTTTAATAATCACAAAACACTTGTAACTCAATCACAAATACACTACTGATCACTATTCGCTTATATATCGCACTTCTAGTTCATTTCGATTCGCTTCGTGGTGTAGCCAAAATCAGACTGCCAGCTCCCGCAAACACGTCGACTATTTATGGCGATCGAACGTTCGAGAAATATCCACGACTTCCTAGAATCTTCTAGACAATTCCACAACTTGTACAGAGGAAAGAAGTAGGTACTTTATGCCTTCGGCGTACGGTCGAAATTACAATGATGTTCTTTTGTAGGTAGTTTGCGAATTTGTACCTACATAATTCGGGACTCGTTTTATCTACCTACCTACTATTACCTACCTACCTACTATTAGGTACCTACTACCGTAACTGTAGGTAAGTACGGGTACGACGTAACAAAATGAAAGAGAAAGGAGTAAATGATGCCGTGACGATTGACCAGGGGAGAATGGCAGAAAAAACGTGTTGCGCAGACCACAAGTAACATGGGATAAGGACAGGAAGATAATGCCTGTGGACGGTGAGCTATGGGCTAGCTCGCCGTCCGTCCGTCTCATGACGACAGGCCGTGTCGACGGCGCGTTCGTGTTCCACGCACGCCTCACAGAGAGTCAGCAAAAGGAAGGGGTCCGCAAGGGCCGACGCCTGCGAAGGCTGCGGGACTGTTCGAAAGAGACACCGTGACCATGGAACACAAAGGGCGATGAAGGAACATGGATGGGTTTTAGTCAGTAAAAGTCCTGCTCTGCCAAGAGCGGGAGGAGTCATTTGATGATTTCCCATCCGGAAAAAAAAGGGCAGGAAGATGTTGATATCATTGCAGTGTGCTGTGATAGCAATAGCAATATGAGTTTTCTGTCTTTTCGTGTGGGTCAATGTGTCTAAGAGATATTGAAAGCCATTTTCTCCTCTGCTAACAATTATAACAATGCTAACATTTTACTGCATAAAATGAAAAGTCATTAGCAGATCGCGGATAAGACCTGGTTGTGACTCGAGCACTTCATTAGCAATCCACAAAATATGAGCATAGCACAATTAGCCAGCAAAGTGTCTTTGCATAACTAGGTGTTATTTTCTACATGAGCGTAGGAGCGTACCTACCTAACTGGAACTAAAACGAACATCATCATAAGCAACGATGTATTTGGGAACATGGGCGTGCGCTACGAAGAGGCAATTAGACAAAGCCTACCCTACCAACTGGGGCAATTATTATAACTAATGAACTATGTAATAAAATAACACTTTGTACAAAATATTAAAAAAAGTTCAAACTCCTGTTCGAATACTTAGAGCAATTTTTCGCGCCCGTGTTACGTAACCAACACTGTACTGGAAGTTGCTACGAAGCTCGACGCTCACCCGCCGGACGCATCTTATAGGCAAATAGTCTGCTGGCCTAACACCCATTGATAAATTTACGCACACAGCGGCAAATTGGTGCATATTTTCGTGTGTATGAACCGCACACATGTACAGTTTGCAGCCATTTTTGGGCGGTAACTCCTGCGAGTGTAGCTGGGCTATGATTGGCTGCTACAACACAAGGCCAGGATTCAAGGTGAATGTTCTTTAGCCCGCGTAATTCAAATTTCCTTAGGTTTTTTGTAATTTGCAGGCCAGTGCTAGGGTCCCGTATGTTGATTAAAATAATGATTCCTGGGGGTTATTGGCGCGTATTATTATTATAATAATTATTAATATTGTTGATAAAATATTTTTCTTCATGGGTGTCGTTTTCGTGGTTTTTGGGGTCGCTGATGATGAAAATGAGGTCAAAATGAAAATCCAAGATGGCGCCGATTAAAATTTTCAGTTTTTTCTTCATGGGTGTCGTTTTCGAGGTTTTTTGGGTCGCTGATGATGAAAATGAGGTCAAAATGAAAACCCAAGATCGCGCCGATGAAAATTTTCAGTTTTTTCTTCATGGGTGTCGTTTTCGAGGTTTTTGGGGTCGCTGATAATGAAAATGAGGTCAAAATGAAAATCCAAAATGGCGCCGACGAAAATTTTCTGTGTTTTCTTCATGGGTGTCATTATCGTGGTTTTTCGGGTCGCTGATAATGAAAATGAGGTCAAAATGAAAATACAAAATGGCGCCGACGAAAATTTTCAGTTTTTTCTTCATGGGTGTCGTTTTTGAAAATCCAAGATGGCGCAGATGAATTTTTTTTTGCTATCATTATTTCGTGGCCTACCCTTCGTGGAATACCTCTGCACGCCACTGTTTGGGAATCAATTGCACGAAAGGAAACAGGCCGTCAGAAAACACGAAGATCCATTTGTCCGTAACTCGTTCGATGTTTTTACCGTTGTTATTTTTTGCCGGGTTTGTTATTGTAACAAAGTGTTTGTTATCACAAGGTAACTGAAGCACAAAGCGGAAATAAGATGAAACATGTCAGGACCACTCAAGTCTCAACCAAGTGCAGAAATATAATGAGCACGGAATAACACTTCAGCGAATAAATGGAACTTCTTTAGTACGAGACTTTAGAGTTGTGAGAAATAGTGATCCTCCTGGTGTTTTATGCTTTCCTAGTGCATTATTGATGCGGAGTGCTTCTAGAAAATTTTTATTCCTCTCTTTCGAAAAGCTATGGAAACTTGTTTTGTTGATTCAATGTTTTAGTATTACTAAGTATTGTATTCCGAACTGAAAAGTACCTTAATTCCAATTGTTGTTTGTGTTTGGTTCGTCCGATTCCAATTGTTTTGATTTAATAGAATAATAAAGTTAGCAAAGTATACTTTTGCGTGCTTTTGCTAAACGATGAATACTAGAAAAATATTCGGAGGTTAGTCATCTTGAAAACTAAATCAACGAAGTATTTTATAATTCCTTTCTATTTAACTTAAATGCCTCTGGTTCAACAAAATATTCTTATAATTAAAGTGAGTATTTGAACGTTAAGTCTATTGGACTTTTTTCTCTCCCCAGTACGAAGCGATCTTCCCTTGATTAAAACTTTGCCAGGTGTAATAAATTTTTACTGTTAGCAGTTCCAAGTAAAGTTATCGCTATTGTAAACGTAATTTTATCCTTTGAGTTATAAGATCCAATTTTACTTGTGAGGAGGCCTGCAGGAAATTGCGAACCTGGGGTATGTGACAAAGTTAAGTGAACTTTATAAAAGAATCACGTGTTCATAACGATTTTAATTTAAATTAAGAACAACCTCCTTCTTGTGATGGTGTTCTGGTATTGATTTTACTTAGTGGAAATATTACAGGATAGGTATTTTATTATTTGATATATTTATATTATAATTCGACTTCAGTGTTATCACATCAGACAGGTTTTTACTAAAGTACTTTCCATCAGGCCCAAGGTCTTTATCTTAAAAGTACTCACTCAATCTCGTTCAAAGCTGAGAAATATTACTACTGCCTGTTTCTTTCATATGCAAAATTCTCTTTTAACCTTTCCGTCTGATACAGAGGACGCATTTGTACCTGTCGCAATATCTTTTACCTTTTGTAGCTTCATCAATCTTTTACCAACGAGACATATAAAAGAATGTCGTGCCTCGTTGCTGAAGCCTCGTTCACATTGGGCAAGTAAATACACAGAACGCGAGGTAAAGTATTTACGTACTATCCTGTTGGTGTAACTGGATTTGACAACTATTGCATTTTAGCTGGAGAGAAACTTAATGAACTCGCTTTCGAACGATAACGAAATTAAATGGGACCTCAAAAAGCAAAACAAGTATGGCGTGGCGGGTCGGTTTGGGTTATTCAATGTAAAATCTTCGAGGTAGTGGAAATAAAAAGGAGGCAGAGTCGACGGGAGGAGGCTAAGGCTTGCTATAATGGAATTTAATTCACCTGTGGCTCACCTGTGTAATAAAAGGAACTCTTGTGCAAAATTTCATGCCAGCGGTAAAGACTGCATTTTCCATCAATGCTTAAGTAAAAGATAAAGGAACAGTATTGATCAGGCTAGCTATGTGTACTAGCCTTAAAGCCAAAGTAATTCCAGAAACAGTATAGAGCAAACAATACTTTAGTGAATATTTTATTACCTCTTTGAAGTTTTTTTTGCAAAGATACGAATTCTCTTGATTATTTATTTAAAACAAAACAGAAAACATGAAACTGATTTTTGAGACATTCCTTCCAGCGATGGACTACGATTCACATGATGTCCTAGGTCTTACGCTAACAAACTTGGATGAAGAATTGTACTCGTAGTCCAATCGTGGACGTTTTCTTACTGAAACTCATAATTATAATGATGGACCACGAAAGGATTGCTAATTACGGATTTTCAATTATGGTAGATACACTTCCTCTTTGCTAAGATGAGGTACACAACACAGTTAAGGCTGAGGTGCATCTATATGGACAACCACATTCGTGGGTGAGGAAGGCCTAAGAAAATATGATGAATTCTGTAAGGAATGATATGAAAGAGAAAGGACTAAGATGCCGTGACGTCTGACAGGGGAGAATGGAAGAACAAGACGTGTTGCGCCGACCTCAAGAAGAATGGGATAAGGGCAGGAAGACACGAGAGCTGCAGAAGATTGTAAAAGTATCTTTGCTTTGTATACTCGTAGATTCCATCTCTTAGTATAATTGTATAGCACATGTGTGAGTACCATGCACTGTAAACTTTACAATACATGGTACTCACACATGTGCTATAATTATATGCTATGATAACTAAATGCAAATGCTTTACAGTGTAAAGCATTTGCATTTAGTTATCTTTCATTGACTTGAATATGCCAGAATGTCATGCTCACTCAAATGTCTCGCTGATGGTGGCGGGTGTGTCGGGTCATTTAGTTCCTTTCAATATGGTTGAGTTGATGGTGCCGATACATGCGTCATGTTCGTGAACGGGCGCTGTCTGGTCATCTCTTAGCTGCCACGGTTTATTTTAATTACTTTATTTTTAAATTGTTGATTTATTATTTTACTCTGGACACTCTTAACGTGCACATCTTTCTACATCGTTCTCACATATATGTATAATCTCAACATGAATGATGTAACCAAGATTTTATAACTATATTTTGATTTAAAAGAGTGTCCATGGAGTTTCTTGCCCGTTCGTCTCCATAGAGACTACGCTAGGGAAAGTGCAACTTCGGGGACTTCAATGCCAAGAACTTGGCTTGGGGTTCTCGTTGCACAGACGTGCGGGGAAGGATGGTGGAGGACTGGGCTCTGGAGAAGGGCCTGGTCGTCCTCAATCGGGGTTCTGTTCCCACGTGTGTGCGGATGCGGGGCGAGTCGGTGGTGGACATTTCGTTCGCTAGCCCCGCTCTGTCGCCGCGTGTTGTTGACTGGCGTGTCATGGAGGGGGTGGAGACCTATTCCGACCACCGGTACATCCGGTTCGACGTCTCCACCCAGACCTCAAGCGCGCCGGTCCAACAGGCCCCGAGCGGTCCGCGCTGGGCGCTGAAGCAGCTGGACCGGGAGCTCCTCCTGGAAGCCTCGATCGTGCAGGCCTGGGTGACATCACCGGACAGGCCTGCCGACATTAACAATGAGGCAGGGTGGTTCCAGGAGGCCATGTCCGACATCTGCGACGTGGCAATGCCCCGTGTTCGGCCAAGAAGCGCCCGGCGTCAGGTGTACTGGTGGTCGCGAGAGCTGACGTCTCTGCGCGAGGCGTGCGTGGCTGCGCAACACCTGTACGCCAGGCATCGCAGGCTCCGCATCCGCCCACCGGATGCGGCAGCCATTGAGGCGGAGCTTTATGAGGGGTACAGAGCGGCGAAGACCGCCCTCCGCGAGGCTGTCTTGCGGGCCAGGGATCTGGCCCGCGAGGAGATGCTGGGGACTCTAGACAGAGATCCGTGGGGGCGCCCTTACAAGATGGTGCGGGATAAGCTCCGCGCCTGGGCCCCCCCACTGACGCAGAGTCTCCGGCCTGAGCTCGTGGAGGACGTGGTGAGCACTCTGTTCCCTTCGCGAGGGGAACATCCACCCCCGCCTATGGCTCCGCCGCCTGCGATGCTGGAAGCGGACCAACAGGACGACGACGACGACAACGCTCCAGAAGTGACTGGGGTAGACCTGAGAGTGGCGGTACGCAGGCTCAGTGCCAAAAATACCGCCCCGGGACCCGACGGCTTGCCTGGCAAAGCCTGGGTCCTGGCCTCGGAGGCTCTCGGGCCCCGACTGGAGGGGCTCCTAAGCGCATGCTTGGAGAGAGGCCAGTTCCCGCTTCGTTGGAAGACGGGGAAGCTGGTCCTCATCCGGAAGCCGGGGCGCCCTGCGGACTCTCCGTCCGCATACCGGCCCGTGGTGCTGCTCGACGAGGTGGGCAAGCTCTTTGAAAGAGTAATTGCAAACCGCCTCGCCGAGCACCTTTCGGGGACGGGGCCGGATCTTGCGGAACACCAGTTTGGTTTCCGCAAGGGGCGCTCTACGGTGGACGCCATCATGCGCGTGAGAGCCCTCACGACGGGGGATGCGGTGTGCAGGGGTGGGGTTGTCTTGGCGGTGTCTCTCGACATCGCCAACGCCTTCAACTCCATGCCCTGGAGCTGCATAAGGGAGGCACTCCGGTATCACCGGGTGCCGACCTACCTCCGTCGAGTGGTCGGGGACTACCTGACAGACAGGGCAGTCATTTACCCCGGTCGCAGTGGAGAATGGAACCGGCGAGAGATGTCGTGCGGTGTTCCGCAGGGATCGGTTCTAGGGCCATCCTTGTGGAACATCGGGTACGACTGGGTGCTGCGCGCCGACCTCCCTAGCGGTGTCAGCGTAGTTTGCTATGCTGACGACACGCTGGTACTGGCACAGGGGGGGTCGCACGAGGCGGCGGCCGAAGCTATGACACGCGGGGTTGCGATAGTCGTTGAGAGGATCCGGCAACTGGGTCTCGAGGTGGCATTGCACAAGTCCGAGGCCATGTGCTTTCATGGGCCTCGGAATGCGCCACTTCCGGGATCCACACTGACGGTGGGAGGGGTATCCATCGGCGTCGAGTCGACGCTTAAGTACCTGGGACTCGTCCTCGACAGCCGATGGAACTTCGTGGAGCATTTCCGACGTTTGGCCCCCAAACTGAAACGGACCGGGGCTGCCTTCAGGCGGCTCCTGCCCAACCTGGGGGGGCCAAACGCCTCCTGCCGGAAGCTCTACGCGGGGGTCGTGCGGTCCATGGCCCTTTACGGGGCCCCGGTGTGGGCGCGTTCCTTGAGGCTGCGTGCAGCCCACTACCTCAACGCGCCTCAAAAGGTGGTAGCCGTAAGGCTGGCCCGTGGGTACCGCACGATCTCCCGTGAGGCGGCGTGCCTCCTTGCCGGATTGCCGCCATGGGATCTGGAGGCGATAGTCCTCGCGCGCCTACATGAATGGCGCGCGGAGGTGCTACGCCGGGGGGAAACTCCGCTGCCGCGACAAATTGTCGCGCAGCGGACAGACTTCCGGCGTGATCTCATGGCGACATGGAGAGAGCGACTGTCGCAACCCCGTGCAGGGCACGCCACAATAGTGGCGGTAAGTCCCCTCTTTGAGGAGTGGCTTGAGAGACGCCACGGCGTCCTCACCTTCCGCCTGACGCAGGTCCTCACCGGACACGGTGTTTTCGGGAGGTTCCTGCACCGAATCGGGCGGGAGGCAACGCCCGGGTGTTTCCATTGCGAGGATCGACCGGAGGACACGGTGGAGGTGTGCCCCGCGTGGGCGGAGCACCGCCGTGTCCTCGAAGCGGCGTTTGGCGGCGGCGACCTCTCGCGTCCGGCCCTGGTGCAAGCCATGGTCCGGAGCGAGACAGAATGGGACGCCGTCACCTCCTTCTGCGAAGCAGTAATGCTAGAGAAGGAGGTGGCGGAACGTGAGAGGGAGAGAACCTCACAGCGTCCCGGCCGCCGCGGGAGACGCCCCGGGCGTCGGGGGCCACCACGTGGCCCCCGGCCACCGTAGGCGCGGGCCTGTGGACGGTGGGCTATGGGCTAGCTCGCCGTCCGTCCGTCTCATGACGACAGGCCGTGTCGACGGCGCGTCCGTGTTCCACGCGCGCCTCAAAGAGAGTCAGCAAAAAGGAAGGGGTCCGAAAGGACCGATGCCTGCCGGGGTTGCGGGACTATTCGAAAGAGATACCGTGGCCCCGGAACACAAAGGGCGATGAAGGAACATGGATGGGTTTTAGTCAGTAAAAGTCTGACACTCCCTCCTGCTCCGCCCAGAGCGGGAGAAGTCATTTGATGATTTCCCATCCGAAAAAAAAAAAAAAAAAAGGGAAAGTGCAACTACAGTACTTTCTCAAGTTATTATGTCTTGTGACTGGGACTATAGCTTTGTTTTTTTTTTTGTTTTTTTGACATTCAAAAGTGCCCTAATGGTTTAATTGAAATAAGAGTTTGACACTGATTATGACGATCGTCAATTATGTCTAAATTCCATGCAATATGAGGGGAGCGTACTCATAACGGCTCTGAGAAATTCTTGTTGAAAACACCCAATAACACGCTGCTCAACCCAGGAATCAAACCCAAGACTCATGCGTACCAGAGTAGCGCTCGTGCCCACTATAACCAACAAGGCAGTCTATTTAGTAAGATTATTAAGAGATTAATATTGTAAGATAAAAGGAACGATTAAACTGTGGTTACTTGAATCACGATTAATAGATCACTGCCTAGCCCCCTGGGTGTCGTATAAGGGACAGGATGATGGACGGGACGCTTGCCTGTACTGTATCAACAGGGGTAATTTGTCTCCAGAGATGATTTACGACGGTCACCATATGTTTAGTTTTCGAGGATTTTGGGTTTTATTTTGAAGAAAATTGCGAAGTAGAGGAGGATTTTCTAAATGTTTTATCACTTTCCTTACCATTTAGTTATTAATTGTGCTTGGTTTCGAAGACTAGTTAAGCTAACTAGCTTTTCTAAAGGTTAAAATTTATCCCATGAAAACCCATTACCGAATTATTTCTGACATACCTACAGAAAAGAAAAGTCAACAAAAGATTTCGTAATAAAGTAAGTGACAATTTGTAATTTATGTAAAAGCAATAATATTCTTTTTAAATCTTTATTTCGATATATTTATAGTATTTTATATATCCTTGTAGAACCTTACTACTTATTAATTTAGTTTATTTTCAGATATACACCTGCAAAAGTTGACTGGTAGAAAATGCCTATGTCATTAAAGTACAGAGGCATAAATAAACAAAAGGAAGCTGAACGAAGAATAGGCTTGTATCCTAAAAAAATCTAATTAGTTCGTCAGTTAGATTTTCAAAAAATATTTGACACGTTTTTTTTCATTTGTTACGTAAACCAAAATTCTCAATACGTCACGCCGTGCTATAATTTTTAGTGCGTTGTGACGTCACGAGCCCCCACTCTCGAGTTTGCATGCGTTTTATCTTTGTCAATATTCATTGATTTACAAAAACAAAAAATACGTGTCCATTATTTTCCAATACTGTAACTGACGGACTAAATAGATTTGCAATTTATTGATGGTGGAAACTAGCCTATTATATCAAATTGACTAAGACGAATTAAAAAGAGTATGTTAATACCGTAGTATAAGGTGGTGTTATCTGCCTACCCCATGAAAAAAGGCGTGGGTTTATTAAGAATGAATGAGATTGGATGTACCGACCAACCCTCCCAACCGAGACTTCTTTTGTGATATTTTCGCATAATTAACGACGTCACATTGACGTAGGTACTAGGCAGGTATAACGAAAAGGGGTAAACATCCAAAAATAACTTGTTAATTGGAAGAGTGTAATAAAAGTTCATGTAACTTTTGTTTTCGGGGATTTGTTCCTACCTTCCAGGTAACTGAAGGATTTAGGAATAAGATCATGACGATATTCAGGTTTTTTCGACTTTCATCTGTAAAAGCGATGAGTAAAGCCTGAAGGGACTAGAAAACTTGGCAGGGATTAAAACTTTTTCTAAAAATAATTTCAAATTGGTTTACAGACCAAAAAAATACAAACTACTCGTATTTCAAAATGCGTTCAATAAATCATTCGATAAAATAACGCTCAATCTTTTTGAGATACTTTTTCTGATTCAAATATTGTTTAAAACTGGTAGCAATCCCAAAATTGGTAAAGCTGAATGCGGTAATATACATAAAATTAACATAATTATGTTCCTCATCAATACTTGAATTACAGAGTGAACAGAAATAAATTATTTGAAATTGAAATGTACTAGCAGAGCATGAAGCCACAAAGCTCTTTATTTTCGCGTAGGCAGGTTAATACCGCAAACGATCGAAATTGAAATGAGCGATCCATTACCGCTAGATATCAATTACGCAACGTTTTGTGGCTAATTGCGTTTTATATTAATTTAGTTTTCTCCCACGGGATCGTAGAACCGGAATAAAAATGTCCAATGACTTAAACACAGGTAATTATTTTCTAACCTTATTGCCAAGTTTCATCTAGCTAGTTCATTCCAGTTGTTAAGACTTGAAAAGGTAACAAATACACAACAGAAATTCACTAAAGTGAACATGTTTAATTGCGACTGCTGTACAACGATGGAAGACCCAGTGAGGATCCCCTATACTTCCACTGCATAAAGCTGGAGGATAGATCTTCAAAAATATACCTAAGGTACGCTCAATAGTGAACTTCTGTACACCGTCGAGTAAGTCGGTGACATTCGGTGACGGTAAAATTATTGGCATTTAACATAAACCATCCCAACCCCATCTCCTGCAAAAATATATGTACATATTTCATATTGACCATCACAACAACATACTACAAAGCTAAACATTATACAACTCAGGCTAGCGTGCAGTGGTGTCTGACTAAACCCGGTCAATGTCAGCCGGTTGTAGGTAAATACAAGCGGGAAAAACGTGGAAAAAAAAACAGATAAAAAGTACGGACTTCAGCCTTGCCGCTGGACTGTATGTATACGTCTAGAGGAAAAGTTCGTTTTCTGTTTTACAGTACTTATGTATTGTGAGCGATTCCTGAAACTGAGCCCTAGGGCATAGTATCTTAGACGTGGAATTTGGAAAAAAATCTATTGTTAATGACCCTTTTCTTAGCAACTTTGACCATCGATAGTTTCGAAACGACGCCTTGGACGGCTTCCTCGCGAATTGGCGAGAAGAAGCACGCCAGCGCAGCGTCAGAAGTGGAAGGATGAGGATGGGGGGTGGCCTTTGTCCAGGAATGGGACGCTAAAAAAATGTTTCATATGCAATGGTATTTCTCTTATTTCTATGTATTAGTCTGAAGTAGAAATCTATTTGTCATTTTGCCATGACTGCCACATAAAACAACGAACTGACACATTCTCAATTTCCAATAATTTGTTTAATTATATAATCTATCAATTAAATTTGTTTATTCCACTTTATTGCACATCTTGCCAAGCAGTCAAGCAAAAAAAAACATTGACGTGGATAAATGTCTGGAACAAAATGAAGTTGAAAAATGTAAAACATGTTTTGTTCTTAATTAACCACTTAAAAGTTAGGGTAAATAAATTCGAGACTATTAACATTGATTTATGTCTGAGGTGTTAAAGGATTTTTGAGAAATTGGAAAATATTCGTTGTTGCCATTTTTACCTAATCCTTTTCCAAAGTAAAAAGCGTAAATAAAGAAAGAAAATACGTTTTTAGAAAGGGTGTAAAATACCTCTTAACGAAGCCGAAAGGCACTTATTCTTCCCATCATTGCGATCATTTTTTTGTTCTACACCATACTTGGGAACCTAGTTACGGAGATATTGGGGGTCAAAGTTCCAACTTTTTGACAAGTTTTTTTTTTAAATACAAGTTTTTATTGCAAGATATTTGCTTTAAACACCTCCACGAACCCCGTACTCAAACCATCCATCAGCACAATGTTTTGAGTTTTGCGTTACATTGAGTTCTACAACAAAACATGATTTTTCACCCCAAAAAAAAAGTCGTTTCCCAGCAATAATTTTTGCGTAAAGTTACTTAGTTTGATGTACAGAATACTTGGTTGACGGCTTCGTGATGAGGTTGTTTACAACCTGTATACTGTGTGTGGTTATGGCACATGCCACAACCCACCAGTAATAAAACAAAACAAAAACAAACAAGACAGAAAATATTGTATGCCTGACCTGACAGCTGCGCGAAATAGGCCCAGATCAACAAAATGCCGGACAACTACTGAAAACCTAATATATTCACCATTAGGTAACGGACGTAAATCAGTAGGCTAATTCACGTAACTAATGAAGTGCTGTTGCAGTGCAATTGCAGTTAAGTTTTGATCAAAACAACGCTTTTCGTATTCTCTACCGCTGTCAGACACGCTCGCGTCAAGTTAAGTCTCAAGTCTAAGACTCAAGTCAAGAATAGCGGCATTCTACTGTTGCGCGTCTTTGGTGCGTGCTTCGGAACGCAACATGATCGGTATTCTACTAAGTAAGAAAAAGCACTAAAATCTGTGCTGGGGTATTATTTTAATAACGTCATATTTATTGAAATGTAATCGAATCTATTCGATATATGAGTAATATTTTTTCTCTCTTATGGCCACACCATAAGTAAGTTTGATAGAGTTTGGTTGACGTACAGGTGACGTGCAGTTCACGCGCAGCTTACGCGCAGTTCAAAGATTACAAGAATACCGTTTATCACTCGAACTTGAACTTAACTGCAACTGCACTACAACTTCATCGGCGCGTCATAAAATTACGTGAATTAGCCCTCAGTTTCTGTTTTAGGTTATAATAAAATAATGTATTTTTGGCATTATGTATGCGATTTATAGGTATTTTACTCTCATAGTCCAATGGCGGGCACAATCGGGAAGAGCATCGTGCTTTCCGAAGCACGGGAGTATGACAAGTGCCTATAAACGCTACGAATGAAATGTGTTCCATCATACAAAACTAAACGTGAAGTATCACAGGCCGCTTCATATTTCTTCAGGCATGAATAATAACTAAGTACGGTGCTATGAAACTGACATAAAGCTGTGTTTTATGACTGTGCACGATCATGAAAACGCGTCGTACCTCGCCGTTTGCCGCGACATTACTTACGTAATATTTGGGCTGTGATTGGAAAATATTGTAAGTATTCGACATAGAACGAGGTGAACGGGTACGTATATCTGTCCACTTCAACTTAATTTGTAGTTCACATAAACGATTCTCACCCTTGTTCAAGTCAGCCATTCGATTGCGAAGTATTACAACGCATATTCATCAGGCAATTCGGAATCTACTATCGTTGAATAATGTTCGGGTCGGCTACGGCTAGACGCAATAGGAGCTGAAGCACAAAAATGCTTATATAATTATATTCAGTTTTGCCGCCCGGCTGTACTATATCATGCCGAGCTGAACATGGTGTATAATAATAGCAAACTTATGCAGAGCTACGCGCTGCGCTACGGCGTAGCTATCACTGCGCAGTAAAAAGGGTAATTAAGGGGGTGGTATCTGCTCCTGCCGGGGTTGCGAGACTGTTCGAAAGAGATACTGTGACCCCGGAACACAAAGGGCGATTGAGGAACATGGATGGGTTTTAGTCAGTAAAAGTCTGACACTCTCTCCTGCTCCGCCCAGAGCGGGAGAAGTCATTTGATGATTTCCCATCCGAAAAAAAAAAAAATCGGTTTGGTATCTGCTAACGAGAAGTTTTCTCCATGTAACTCCTCTTTAATGAGTGAATATAAATGTGCAAAATACATGTTGCTTATAACTCGACTCTAAAATTTAATTGTTACAATTCAAATAATTCTAACTTTATTATTACTATATAAAAAAAAATTTCAAAGTGAAGCATTTTTCTTTGAAATTTCTTAACTACTCCTAAACGGGATTAAGTTTTAGTATTTTTTTTTCACACATTAATTTTTCACTTTTTTCTTCACAAAGTGTACAATTGGCATTTTGATCTAATGATTTATTAGGCTACTATTAAATAAAAACCACTCATGCTATTCTATTTAACAGTATTTCAAACGAAGTTTGAACCACCACAAATAGAGTTGCTAATTTAGCAGATACCCCAGCCTTAATTTAAGCCAACAATTTATTTTGGTTTTTTTTTGCCGGTCTTCCTTATATGGCCTTCCGTGTACGGCCTTCCACTACGTAAAATTTAATGTAGGTATTAATTGGGGTCGCTACAATTAGTTATTTTAGAAACACGATTGAACTAATTTAATTAGCCGTATTATGATTTGTAATAGAAACAGCAAACATCTGATTGATCCAGGACATTTACAACAGCATTTAAAACAGCTCATAATGTCACAGGCTGAGAAACTATCAATACAGTCCTATATAAATATGTACATATGAACATACCTGCAGTGTTCATGTTTAATGGCAGGATGCGGCACAGTTACCTTACAAGGTACCTCACTGTTTACAGCCTCATTAACGTTTCCCGTATTACATGGGCACAGTCAAGACATTGTTATGACACAGGTCACATTTATTATTTAAAAACGAGCGTCTGTTTATCATGAGTTTGAGAAAGTTCACAAAGAAGCTAGTTTGGCATTGTACCAATAATTGACAACGTTGATGGAAAACGGCACGGTTCGCGCATTAGCTGAGCGATTGGCTGCTGCACTGCGTGTCGTGGGTTCGATTACCGCACAGTACAAAAATTTGTATAGTCTACAGGTAGTTGTTCCAGGTCTGGCTGTTTGAGAATGTGAGTGTAAAAGCACCCATTATACAGGAAAAATTCCTAGTGTAAGGCATCCTTTTTAAAAAAAAGTACCTATTAAATGTATATGAGTACATAGAAGCTTCCGAAAAGCTTATATATCGTGTTGAAAACTTGTTAGTCGTGGTAGAACTTACAAAACGTTTCACCAGAGATTGGCCCCGTGTACCTTGAAAAGAACAAATCATCATACCTTTCACACCTTTCCTTCTACAGAACGTTATTTTATGAAAAAGAGCGTAAAGTATTGCTTGCGGCTGGTTGCACACGGCAATAAATGGACATTACTGCGGTCTGTTTAATGGGCCATTAACCTTCTAGTATTTACGTGGTGATTTGAGACCAAAAACATTGGGGAGTTCGTGGCTAAATAATAACAGCCGCTCAGGTTGATCTTTAAGTTAAGCCGTGCTTGCCTAGGTTGGTCTTTGGATGAGTAACCACCCTCACATACAGAGTTTCCTCCGTGCTTCGGAAAGCACGTTAAGCTGTTGGTCCCGGCTGTACGAGCTCACTCGACAATTTTATGCTGACGCCCGCGATAACATATACTTACGTTTATACATTATTTCATGCGCATTACTGTAATTAAAGTTAGTTCAATAAAGCTGCTTGGTGATTACACATGTCGGGGTTTTTCTTCTACATTACACATAAGATTTCCCGGCACACATTGCACCTCAGCGGCAGGACTCCACATATTTTTGGTCCTTCGAGACTATAAGTGAAGTGTGAGAGAAGGTGTCTTCATCAATAGCGAATCGGCTCGGCTGGCCTCCCACAAGCGGGTCTCACCAGTCAAGTTGAGAAGGCGCACATATTGGTGAGGGGCATCTACTCACGCGGAACTAACAGAACCAGTGGACACACAAGTCCACAACGTACTCTTCTATTAGTGCAGTGACAGTGATTACGACATACAACTAGTTTCTTCAACACATCTACAATGGAAGGGCTACTCTACAACGTCAACAAATCATTGCTGAAACTGTACAGAAGATTTCAACAAACATCAAGAAAGATTCTGTAATTCGGAAAACTGCCGAGTATACAAGCAAACGGCTAGTGACTCTTGAAGAATTGTGGGATGAATTCGACAACAATCATATAAAACTAAAAGTGCATTGTGATGACAAACACGAGTACTTTCAGTCTGGTGCTTACTTCTCCGTGAAAGAGTTCTACACAGCTACATGTGCTCTGCTGATAGACATAAAACAGACCGCAGCCATGGCTAAACAAGGTACAAGTAGTCAAGGTAACGAACAACACAGTGTCAGCACGGAAGAGAAAGGTATGTTATCCAAAACTGATGAGCTGATTAATCAGCAACGAACAAACTTTCGAGCTTATTCAAGAGTAGTACGACGTATTGACATAAACACTATCTCAGAAAAATGGGAACTACAAGACAAACTGCAGATGATACAGGCGCGTTGGAAAACTATTGACGATCTACACTGGCAAATAGATAATCTATTAATCGGCACGGAACTGGATTATGAACAGGAGTACGCAGAGCATGAAAATATTTACGAAGCCATCAAGAGATAACTAAACCAAAAACTTAACCATACATCACACCAACAACAAACCATGCCGAAATTGGAGATTCCGGCATTTAATGGCAATTATGCTCAATGGCCAACTTTCATGGACCTCTACTCTGAGGCCATCCACAACAATCCCACGCTGAGCAAAACACAAAAAATGCAGCACCTCAAGGGTAAATTGAAAGGTGAGGCAGAGCGTCTAGTGCAGCATCTCAACATCTCAGCTGAAAACTACGACGCATGCTGGGATATACTCACCCGAAGGTACAACAACATACAGCTGCTATTTACAAAGCAAATCCAAATATTCTTAAGCCAGCCGACTGCACACAAACATTCTGCTCAAGAACTGAAAAACCTCCACGACACGACATTGGAAACGATTCACGCCATACGTAATCTCGGAGTCGACACCACTACGTGGGATCCGTTTTTGGTGCACATACTTACGGAAAAAATGGATGCAGAAACCTACAGTTCGTACATGGAGTGCCGAAGAGCACCACGAAATCTGCCTTCATTCGACGAACTTATGGCATTTCTGGAGAGCAAATTTACAGCTCTCGAGCCAGTCAACAGGAAAAATTACAAGACCGGTTCTACGAAGCATGAGGCCAAGAACATGGACAACAGTGAGGAAAAGGAATTTTCTTCAAAACACTTTCTTAAGAAGTTCAACAACAGGGCAAAGACCTATCATGCTCGATCTGAAATAAAATGTCCATTATGCTAGTCGGACCACATATTGGTATCTTGTAAAACATTCCAAAATATGCCGCCAGAAGATAAAATAAATACAATTGCACAATTGAAAGTCTGTGAGAATTGTATGTACTGCCATAATGACAAACAATGCAATTCCGTGAAAACATGTAAGGTGTGCAATAACAAGCATCATACGACGTTACATGATGCTTTACAACAAAAGGCTCAACATACGATTCCTGCTAATAACATGACACCTAAAAGCGTTCCGACAGTAACGCAACATAAATCACATCACGTTGGTGGGAATGTGAACGAAGTTCTACTAGCCACAGTTGAACTGTATGTTATGCCTGAAAATGGAATGCCTACAAAACTTAGGGCTCTCCTTGACCAAGGTTCCCAAATCAACTTGATTACGGAATCAGCTGCTCAGCGATTGGGACTACACAGGCGCAAACAAGATGCAATCGTCACAGGAGTTGGCATCTCGAACAACAAAAGCCATGGAACCGTAGTACTTACTTGCGAGTCCATATACCAAAACTACAACTTCACAATTGAGGCGCTTGTCATGACAAGAATGCTGAACAGTTTACCCAATTACACGTTTGAGCGCCAACAGTGGCCACATTTAGAAAACATCAGCCTCGCGGATCCTAACTACAATATTTCCAGGCCAGTTGACATTTTACTGGACGCAGGAGTTTACGCACAAATAATCATGGATGGGATTCTGCGAGGACCTATACATGCGCCCATAGCTCAACAGACTAAGGTCGGATGGGTTCTATTGGGCAACACCACAACATTTCAATGCCATGCAGTGCTTAACAACCTGGACGACATTTCGCGTTTCTGGGAAATAGAAGAAATAACTGAACAGTCTACAACGCTGACGTCAGACGAACAATATTGCGAAACATTATACGCAACTACAACTAACAGGAAGTCTGACGGCAGATATGAGGTCAGAATACCCATGAAACAGGGATTCGAGAGACAGTTAGGTTCTTCAAAATCACAGGCATTGGCACAATTCCGACAAATGGAGAAACGGCTAGCCAGAGATCAGTCTATTTCTGAAAGTTACAAGGCATTCATGGCTGACTATTTACGGCTCAATCACATGAAACAAAGTTTAATTCCACAGGAACCAAGTTGCTATCTACCACACCACGGTGTCATGAAATTGGACTCCACTACAACAAAACTCCGAGTTGTGTTTAATGCCTCAAACAAAACAACTTCGGGCAACAGTCTTAATGAGCTAATGGAGGGTGGGCCAAACCTTCAACAGGACTTACAAGCATTAATCCTACGATGGAGGGGGTTCCAATTTGTTTATTCCGCCGACATTGAAAAGTTTTACAGACAAGTCGGAATACAGGAACAAGATCAACATCTACAGAAGATTCTGTGGAGAGATTCCAAGGAAGACAAGATCCAAGAGTACCAGCTGTGCACTGTAACGTACGGCACTAAATCTGCTCCCTTTTTAGCGATGCGCACAATAAAACAACTAATTCACGACGATGGTGCTCAATTCCCGCTTGCTGCTGAAACATTGGACAGTCAGCTGTACGTCGACGACCTCCTCGAAGGAAGTAATGATATCCAACAAGCCAAAACAACTCAACAGCAGTTAATAGACCTACTCAAATGAGGTGGCTTCAACTTGCGCAAGTGGGCGAGCAACGACGGACGCATATTAGAAAATCTTAGACCCGATCAAATTAGTCAAAACATGATAGACTTCAAGCACGCTGAAACAAACAAGACATTGGGAGTTATGTGGAATCCCTCTACAGATCAATTTACATTTCATCATCCAGTGGAAACATCAAACACATGCTCTATCGTTACAAAAAGATCGTTGCTATCTCAACTGTCGAAGCTATACGATCTACTAGGTTGGCTTTCACCTGCCACAATAAAGGCCAAACTTATTTTCCAACAACTGTGGACTACAAACCTCAACTGGGACGATCCCGTACCACAATATGTACAGAAGCAATGGGAAGAGTTCAGGAACGACCTCAAATACATAGGTCAGATCGCTATTCCTCGATGGATGGGAGCTACAGACACCCCAGTTGAATTACATGGGTTCTGCGATGCATCGGAAAAGGCATACTCATGTGTGATTTATTGCCGAAGCATCAAAAATGATGGTCAATACACGACTCGAGTAGTTGCAGCGAAAACGAAGCTCGCACCGACAAGAAAACTGATGACACTGCCCAGACTCGAACTGTGCGGCGCATACTTGTTATCCAGACTAGCGAAAAAGGTCATAAAGTCGTTAAAACAGACAGTAACAATACAAGCGTGGACCGACTCAATGGTCGTTCTGGGATGGCTACATGGCGACGTTTCCCGCTGGAAAACATTCGTAGCAAACAGGGTTACGAAAGTTACAAATATATTGCCGCCATCATGTTGGAGACATGTTAAATCCGACGTAAACCCGGCGGATAGCGCTAGTCGTGGCTTACTTCCGTCACAACTAGTCAAACACAAACTTTGGTGGGAGGGACCTACGTGGCTGATACAGAACAACATCCCAGATCATTCGACAGACTTCGAAGCTCCTACGTTAGAACACAAGAACAAGAAGCAAGTCTGTGCATCTCAAACATCGTCATCGATCATCGAAGAGCTTCTATGCAAACATAATTCTATTACACGTGTCGTCAGAATTCTAGGTTGGATTTTACGAGTCAAGGCAAGCAAAGACAATGCGCGATCGCCTTACTTAACAATAGCAGAACTTGAGAACGCATTGAATGTCGTAATCAAGGCAGTGCAAAATAAACACTTTGGCGAAGATATTGCACATTTACAGAAACATGGCAAGGTGCATTCAAAGAGTTGTCTACTTAATTTAACCCCATTATTGGACAAACAAGGTATCTTGAGAGTAGGGGGACGTTTAACAGAATCAGCCTTGAAGATCTCACAAAAACATCCAATGATTTTGCCACACAAAGCACGGCTCACAGAACTTTTGATCGACAAGTCACATATTACGACACTGCACGGGGGAGCAAGACTCACCTTGACACATTTGCGAAACAAATACTGGATACTCAGAGGTGTGAGAACAGTAAAAGGCCACATTCTCAAGTGTATCAAATGTCATCGCTTCAAGACATCTACTAGCAAACAGCTGATGGGAAATTTAATAAAGGCCCGAGTCACTCCATCGCGTCCATTTACGCACACAGGTGTTGATTTTACGGGACAAGTGGAAGTCAAGGCCAACAAGGGCAGAGGGATTAAGACGTCCAAGGCCTATATTTCAATATTCGTCTGCCTAGCGACAAAGGCCATTCATTTAGAATTGGTCTCCGACTTGAGTACTGCAGCCTTTCTCGGCGCATTCAAACGTTTCTGTGCCCGGAGAGGAACACCAAACTGTATGTACTCTGACAATGGTACAAATTTTGTAGGCGCTGCCAAAACACTCATACAGGAACACAAAGAGGCGTTAATGCACTACATCAACGAAGAACTCTTGAGTGAGCTAGGGAACCTTGGAGTTGAGTGGCAGTTCAACGCTCCAGTTTGGCCGTCAGCAGGAGGACTGTGGGAGGCCGCAGTCAAAAGCATGAAGCACCACTTAAGGCGCGTCATTGGCGAACAAAAGCTGACATTTGAGGAGTTCTCTACACTGATAGCCCAGATTGAAGCGTGTCTTAACTCTAGGCCGCTGGTTCCTCTAACAGACGACATTGACGATCTGGACTGCCTAACGCCTGCACATTTCTTAGTGGGAGGGCCAATACTTTCAAGCCCACTCTCACCTGACGAGGACATCAGAAACATTAAAACAAGATGGCAGCTACTGGAAAAAATGCACAAAGATTTCTGGAAGAGATGGTCATCTGAATACCTTCAAACACTTCAAACGCGCAGCAAGTGGAATTATGCAACAAAGAATCTTGAGATCAACGACATCGTATTGATAAAAGATGATCACTTGCCGCCCTCTAAATGGCTCTTAGGAAGGGTTATGCAGACACATCCTGGTAAGGATGGACACGTTCGAGTGGTGACCCTGAAAACAAAAAATGGCGCTATAAAACGCCCTATCATCAAATTATCACGACTACCTGTCGAAAAGAGTGATACAGGATGTGTAGAGAGTGAAGTTGACACAACAACGCCTATCGAACAACAGCAAACAAAGAGACCGAAGCGGAAAAAAAAACCTGCTAAAACATTCCTAAACAGTTACGTTTGCATATTTTTCACGTTTGCCTTATGCATAGCTACATCATTATCACAACTAACAGTGAACGTCACCACATTATCGTCAGCAAAATTAATCTACTTCGACAAAATTGCTGAGATGCAAATACGACAAGACGACTGGAAAATGGTTGTATATTACAATATGACAACATACTGGCGAAGTTTACAAAACGTGGCAAACTACGTCACACATTTGAACAGTCTGACTAAGGAAGAACCAACCTTGATATCCATCGCCTCTCAACTAGAACACGAAATCAAAGAAATACAGCACTATAACGATGTTTTGCGATCGGAGCACGGAACGCGTAAGAAAAGGGGTCTGATAAATGGAATTGGTTATGCAGCAAATTATCTATTTGGAGTCCTTGACGAAAACTTTGCCAAAAAATACGATAGCGATATCAACCTCATACAGACAAACGAAAACCACTTATTCAACCTCTATAAGGAACAAACATCGATTGTGGAAGGCGAATACAATATTTTGAAGAGAAACGAGGATATCATGAACAAGCAATTTACGCTAATAAACAAACGGCTCCAAGAAACCAACGAGCGCATACAAGTGGAACGTAGCAATGCACTCAATGTGATGTCATCTGCCTTAGCTGCCAACCTAATAATCTCCAACATAAGGAGAGTTCAACAATTACTGCTTGACTTAGTGACTGATGTAAAGGGCGGACGCGTCGATGTACATTTACTGAAGCCAGATCAGTTACAAGACCAATTAAACATAATATCTGGACAATTACCAAGTGACCTGTCGCTACCCTGCACAAACAGCCATCAGTGCATTCGACAGATGTATAAATTGTCAAGAGTACACGTCAAGCTGACGAAAGACTTCTTCCTTTTTGAAGTGAAGTTGCCTTTGGTAAACAACGAACAGTACGAGCTAAGGCGAGTCATACCTATACCTTCGATACAAGGACAGACAGAGAAGTATATCATGCCTACATCTGATTATTTGGCAATAAACCTCAAGAAGGACGTGATGATGCCTCTAACACACGACGACCTAAGCACGTGTATACAACTGAGAAAACACAAGTTACTATGTGCACTGAGTTTACCGGTTTATGACATAAAACAAGCGACAACGATGTGTGAGGCACAAATCATAGTAAACAATAAGAACTTATCAGCGTGCGACACAACTGTATCAAGTTGCAGCGATAAGTGGATACAGTTACACAATGATGGCGCGTGGCTATACACATGTTGTAAACAATGCTTGACTCGCATTTTCTGTCCATCTGGCACATTATCGAAACAATTAAGTGCTACTGGTATTATCTCACTTGATCCTGGATGCATGTTGAAAGGAGATAACATTATACTTCGCTCTCATAACAACTTTCACAGTGAGATAAGCGTGACTGAAGACGAGCTTTACTTGAAAGAATCGACTATAAATCACTTCATAGCAGACAACAACTATACTTTTGAAACTGAGCATCATGAAGTGATGATGAAGACATTGAAAGCCAAAATTGAAAAGGTGAAGATGCATCAAGAGATTCTAAACGAAGTGGCAACTTCCCACGACACACATCGCTATATCATGTATAGCTTTATGCTCATCGTTGTTGTTGGGGCTTATCTATGGATCAGTCTCAAACTGAGGAAACGCTATGGTGCAGTTCTTCGAGTTACCTACAGACCTGATAACCCGGAGCAGGAGCAAGCGATCATCGAGCCGCAACCACGGATGAGCCAGGACACTAGCCGCGCGCACAAGGTCGACAGAGCAACCTCGCCGGCAAGCTGTTAGATTTAGATATAAGCATTGGACTTTATTTACATTGTTTTATTTACTGTTTATTTTTACGATTCTTTTACTGTGTTTACATTCTTTTTACATTATATTTACATTTTGTTTATTCTTGTGATTTGGGAGCATGTACGAGCTCACTCGACAATTTTATGCTGACGCCCGCGATAACATATACTTACGTTTATACATTATTTCATGCGCATTACTGTAATTAAAGTTAGTTCAATAAAGCTGCTTGGTGATTACACATGTCGGGGTTTTTCTTCTACATTACACATAAGATTTCCCGGCACACATTGCACCTCAGCGGCAGGACTCCACACCGGCTGTCATTTGTGATCTTTGACAGTCGTTACAGGTAGTTAGTTGCCCAAAAAGTCTGACAACCAGTTTTATCAAGGAGTTTCGTATTACCCGGTCCTAACTGGGTTGTGGAGGTCAGATAGACAGTCGCTCCATGTACAATACTGGTATTCAGCTGCATCCGGTTAGACTGGAAGCCGACCCCAATAAAACCATTGAGACCAAAACCATTGTCATGAGAAATCTAAGATCGGTTTCGGTTCAAAGAATTTATTCTCATAAGAACAATACATAGGTTTACTTGCAATGAGATACAAAGTATTTTTTATGTCTAAATAAATATATTTTGCCTCCGATGCGTGTTGGTGAAGTTATACAAGACAAATATATAGGAAGTATGTAATTGCTAACATTTAATATTATATGCGGTATGACTACAATTCATAAACGTATTTTCTCAGTTTTCGTTTAGATCTCAAACAATCATAATAACATGATATTATCACAATCTTTACGTCATTTGGTAGGTCGTTAAACAGCTGTGCTCTTTCGAACAATACGATTTTTTTACCGTAGTTTGTCCGAGCTTGTCTTCATTGTAATTTATTTTTATTTCTTAGGTTGTGTGATATTGTTTTTTTATGTAATTTTAGCTTTGATTGTACGCTTTTCGTGGTGATTTTTTATATTAGAATGCAGGTACCGTATGTGTATAGTTACTGTTGTTTGAGAGTTAATAATTTGGTCGGTTGGTGGTTAAGATCTTACATGGAAGACTGGTTGTGGTATTGTTTGAAAAAATCTATTAAGTTTCAACACATCAAAATCTTCTTCTTTGCTCGGAAATACGGAAACAGGAACGATGTGATCCGGCAGAAAAAAAATACAAAGAATATAGAGCAACGGAGTTAAATGGCGTAAAAGTGGAGAGTAGTGGGCTACTGACGCTGATGATGTTCGACCATCGAAATCGTCGAAGTTGACCAGACTGGGGATAGCCGGATAGTAGACTCAATACAAGTATATTAATTGTTTCCAGCGTAAGTAACTTGTTGGAATTCAAAATACAGAGATAAAATGGAGGCTACGTGAACTAGATCATAATGTAGCAGACCGTGTTCGCAATTTTTCTCAAGTAACTCGCCAGTCGCCGTTACATCAATGCTCCACAAAAAAAGGCTCTAAGTGTTTAATCTCGTCCTCAAAAAGTTCCTACAAAAATTCTCCCGTGGCTTACGGTTACGGTCCCCGAACTTTAGGGCGAGGGCTTTGACTCGGATAAGCAACTTTGTTGTTAAGTTAACCGCGGTCAGTTTTGAAACTGAAAGTGACTTTTGCTCAGAAGTTGTGTTAAGTTTCTTTTATTTATACATGTCGACATTATTTGTTGTTGAGTCGTTTCATACCATTTTGATGGAGTTTGTGGCGTGGCGTTGACTCCTAACTGAATGCCTAGAGCCCGTTTTCACCAACACTAGGTGACACCTAACTGAATGCCTAGCGCCCGTTTTCACCAACACTAAGGGACACCTAACTGAATGCCTAGCGCCCGTTTTCACCAACACTAAGTGACACCTAACTGAATGCCTAGAGCCCGTTTTCACCAACACTATGTGACACCTAACTGAATGCCTATCGCACGTTTTCACCAATACTAAGTGACACCTAACTGAATGCCTAGCGCCCGTTTTAACCAATACTAAGTGACACCTAACTGAATGCCTAGAGCCCGTTTTCACCAACACTAGGTGACACCTAACTGAATGCCTAGCGCCCGTTTTCACCAACACTAAGGGACACCTAACTGAATGCCTAGCGCCCGTTTTCACCAACACTAAGTGACACCTAACTGAATGCCTAGCGCCCGTTTTCACCAATACTAAGTGACAGCTAACTGAATGCCTAGAGCCCGTTTTCACCAACACTAGGTGACACCTAACTGAATGCCTAGCGCCCGTTTTCACCAATACTAAGTGACACCTAACTGAATGCCTAGCGCCCGTTTTCACCAATACTAAGTGACACCTAACTGAATGCCTAGAGCCCGTTACGACGACGTCTAAGCCTTCTTCTCGGTCTTCTTGGGCAGGAGCACAGCCTGGATGTTCGGGGTTGCTGGATGGTATTTGTTGAGTGTTTGGTCAAAAATTCGTTCACAATGATAGCCTTGTGCGAAGGCGCATTGTCGTGGTGCAAAATCCAAGAATTTTCTTTCCACAAATCTGGCCTTTTTCGTCGAATTTGCTCTCTTAAACGCCGCATAACGCTCAAATAATATTCTTTATTTACCGTTGTACCTTCCGGTAAGAATTCAGAGTGCACAACACCGCGATAGTCAAAGAAAACAGTCAACATGACTTTGACTTTTGATCGACTTTGGCGTGGTTTTTTCGGTTTCGGTTCAGTTGGAAGGCGCCACTCCGAAGCTTGTTGACTAGTTTGCATGTCAAACTCGTAAACCCACGTCTCGTCACCAGTAACAATGCGTTTCATGAATGTTGGGTCCGAACTGACTCGTTCTAGCATGTCCTCAGCGACTTTCATGCGATTGTGTTTTTGGAGAAAATTCAGATCTTTTGGGACTAGCCGAGCAGCCACATGTTTCATACCCAAATGATTAGTTAAAATGGTACGGATCGACTCGTGAGATACAGAAAGTTCGGCGGCTATCTCTCTCAGAGTTGAATGGGGATTTTCAGTCACTATTTTCTTCACTTTTGCGATGTTAACTTTAGTTGCAGACGTTGACGGCCTACCAGAGCGAGGCAAATCTTCCATCACATCTCGACCGCGTTTGAACGCTTTGAACCACTCATAAGCACGAGTTTTTGATAAAGTCGATTCACCGTAAGCCTTCTGTCATTTTCAGTGACTCCGAACACGAAATTCCATTGGCGATGCAAAATTTAAGACAAACTCTTTGTTCGATATTTTTGTCCATTATGAAATTCGCAATACTCACTATATATGATATTACTAAAACCAGCACTGTATTTAATATAAATAACAGATGCAACTCAAACTCCGCGCCAAAATGGAAAACAGTTGTGCCAATCTAACAACTACAAAAAAACATAAATTTGAATTTGGAACCATAAACAAATCATCCATTCCCGATACTTTTTTGACTGAATGTACATTGGGATTCTAAAATTTTTCTAAATAAAACATTTGGTCATTTAAATTTTGTTATTTCGTTTATTGTTCTTTTGAAATTTGCTCGAGAAACTATTGATTTTTTAATATGCAACCCAACCCACCATAGAAACAGCAGAATTACATAAATTATGTTTATATAAGTGCGAGCTATGATATTACAGAGTTCACTGCAGTCTGTAAGTTGCTGTAAATTGTGGTTGATGTCGTCCACATACGGCTACAGCTGTTTGCACTGAATGTGGTCAGTGTTATTACAACAATTTATTTAAATGCAAATTATGTGCAAACTGCCCTGTTGGTCTTGTGGCTGCAAGCACGACTGTCGAGCGTGGGGTCCAAGGGTCGGAGTTTGCAAGTTGGTGGTGTTCCGCCCCCGTGCCTCGGAATGCACGTACTTAGTTGTTGTTCTAATAAAGAGCAGTTGATCTCCTTGATTGTAAACGATGAAAGAGTGCTTACGCGTGATGTCCCCAATGGCGCAGCAGTAGTGAGGCTGCCTTACGTTCTTGGGGTCCCGGGTTCAAATCCCAGTAAGAGCAAATGTTTTTGTGTGATGAGCATGGACATTTGTTTCCGAGTCATGGATGTTTATATGTTTAATAAGTATGTATTTACAAACAAAAAGTATCTATGTAGTATACCAACTATCTGGTGTTCACGACACAAGCCTTGTTGCTTAGTGTGGCACTAGATGGCGCTGTGTGTAATGTCCGGCGATATTTATTTATTATTATTATTATAATGGTGCATCCACACCGCAGTTACTTTTTGTAGAGCAACGTTTCCAAGTGTTAGTGAGCAACATTCGATAGCAAAAAGTTATCTAATGTTGGTATACATATGTTGCCTAACTTTTGAAAACAGTCAATATGTGTTAACAATTGAAAACATTGTTAGAGAATGTTACATATTATAACACATAACAAATGCGGTGCAATTGCTTGTTCCTGAATGGTACCCTTTGTTATATTTTGTTCATTTATGTTATTGGCGGTATGGCCGCGATCAGTAACATTCAACAAATAGGAACAAGTATAGTTACAAAAGTTACAGCTGATAGTTACCTAATGTTACCGTGTTGCTCCACAAAAGTTAACTGCGGTGCGGATGCACCATAAGATCTCCTGCTTTCAAGATTAATCTCCGCGCTGAGAAAGCTCGCCGTGGCCGAAATAGAAATTACTTTATTATTCTGTGGTTGTCATTTACAAGTGATACTTACGTTTCAGCCCCTAAACGATCGGAAACCCAGATTGCGTCGTCTAAAGTCAAAAATTCAACATCAAAGAAATTATGAATACGCCATTATGACCGAAGGGTCCTATAAAACGCGGTTGACCTCTATAACGGGGTATCATTACGCTTGTTACTACCACGGTGTGGGCCTTCACTAACAGCTCGTGATGAATGTCCTTTAATGATGTTGGCTTTTGATGTGGTGAATGGGTTTTAGGGACATTTATCGAGGTCAACATTTTTGCGATATTAACTTACTTTAGCCGTGTGGTATCCGGCAGAGTAGAATAGAACCAACCCATTACACTCACGGGTGTCGTATAAGGCGACTTATGTCTGAGGCAGAACACCTTGCGCCTCCGTAGACCAGAGAATGGGCAGCAGCGTTTTCTGTTAGTCTTTCATCACTGCGATCTCCAATCCGCCTGCCAAGCGTGGAGATTACGGCAAATTCCTCCCATCATGGGAGAGGCTTATGTCCAGCAGTGGACGTTATGGGCTGTTGTAGTAGTAGTAGTAGAACTTACTTTAAGACTGTTATAGCAAGTAAACATACAGTAGGTTACACGATTAAAGAAAATAAAAAAAATACCTACACAACCAAAGCACAAATCGTTTGAATGCATACGAATTCCTAATTGAAAAACTATTTTGCTACCTCACTTTACTATCTATCTCTAAGTACGCGATACTATCCCTTAAAGTGTCTTGCATGTGGTGATAGGGAAGTCAAACACCCACATTTTTTTCCAAAGGCTGATTTTGCTCTCACGTAGGTATGTCAAAGAAAGAAAAACATAAATATGTACTGCCTCTATTAAATCTATTGTCGTTTATTAAAAGAAATCTAGTGACATTTCAGTATTTCCTGTACAGCTAAGTTTCTGGAAGTTAATTATATCCGCATTATGAACTCATGAATCGACTTCTAACCTAATGACCGTTATAAAAAGGTTTCTATCCATAGGAGAACAATAAAATTACCAAATTAATAAAATATATGCTTTTTAATATATACATCTAATATACGAAATTGAGGGTCATCAAATTTACCCGAAACGGTAGTTTCCCCATCCAAAGGTATTGTAAATCATGTCTAAGGAAACTCTATGCGGATGGGCAGAAACGAAGGACTTACGATCCGGCGAGGCCGGACTATGTAAGTTCAGCTGTCGGCAACCATACGGTACTATTAGCATGAATTACGTTTCAACGTTACCTCTGGGCGAGTGTGTAAGTGTGTAGCGTAAAAGTCTTTTTAGGGTGTAAAACACATCATAACGAAGCCGAAACGCACTTGTTCTCCTCGTCATTGCGATCATTTTTTTGTTCTACACCATACCTGGGAACCTTCTAGTTACGGAGATATTGGGGGTCAAAGTTCCAACTTTTTCTTTAAAAAAATAGTAAAAATTTTAAGTTATAACTTTACTTTAAACACCTCCACGGCCCCCATACTATTCAATCCATCCATCAGAACAATGTTTAGAGTGCTTTACGTTGAGTTCTACCACAAATCATGATTTTTCAGTCCAAAAAAAAAGTCGTTTCCCAGCAATAATTTTTGCGTAAAGTTACTTAGTTTAATGTACAAAATGTTTAGTTGACGGCTTCGTGATGAGGTCTTTTACACCCTGTATTAAGCGTTTTCTTATGAGTAGACCCCGCCATCCCCTTCGATAAAGGGGGTGCCGATGGCGGGGTCGAGTGATCGAGCGAAGTGAGCGAACTAAGACCCCGTCATCCACTTCGTGTTAGGTTGCTTTAAACCCTGCTGACAAAAATAGGTTCCCGGGGGGTTACCGGCCCAGTGGTTACAGAAAAGAGAGCCCCAGGGCTACGTCGACTTGGCCCATCACAAAATATTGATATTTACCATGAACCTCGAAATTTAGGTGAATTTAAATACTAAATAGAGTCTATGCTACCCAAAAAAATAATGCTACGGTTTTTTTATCACATTGTGTTGTAATTAGCGAATAATTAGATTATACTTAATGACAAAATAGAATAGAAAGAAAAAATAGAAGCTTTGTTGGGGTGGGTCAACCATTATAAACGAATAAAATATGAACGTTTAAATCCAATCAAAACACGGCTTATCCCACGTAATATTTCATAGTATTTCTGCAGCTTTAATCCTAGTATTATACGTAATTTGTGTATGTTTGTTAGTTATACTGGAACGTCACGCGTCGGTTGAAAGCTAAAGCTCGACTTAACGAGGAAAGTAAAACAACACACGGATTTAAGCTTTACTGTGAATGTATGTAGGTACGGTTTACAGAAATTGTACATCTGTAAAGATTTGTATATTAACTGTTTACTAAACATGTACCAAGCAAAAAAGGATGAAAATGTTATATTTGGATTTAATCTTAATTAGTGTTTTCCCCTTTTTCAACAGAAGTAGTTGGTGAAAACTTTTACAGTTTTTAATCTAATTCTTTGGTTATAAGCTGGTCAATGGCTACGCATAAATGGACTGGTAAGTTATTGTCTGCGTTCCTATTGACGAAACTGAATAAGAGTAAAAAGTCTCAACGAGAAAACAAAATATGAAATTAACTCAATTGCATTTGTGTCATTTTAAGTTTTAACCTAATTACTTGCCACAGCCAGCCAATTAAAATATTTGCGCAAAACTAACAGCTACTCGAATTTAACTGAACTTTTTAGTTGAGCTTTGTTTTGTTAAAACTGTGTTGGCCAGCAAACATACTTATGAATTTATGATTTATTTATTTTATGCTAGTTGAGTTCCAAATAGGGTTACCATCCGTTCCTATTTGGATTGAGAAATGAATTAGGATACGGGTAAAACAATGTTATGTGTGACGATGATGTTTGACTTTTATAAACCCCGTCCGGACTTTGACTGGACTTATTATTTGGGGTTTGTCTCCACCGATCACAGTATCAGATCACGTTAGCGTCGGATCACGGCGAGTTGTATCCACTGATACCGTTATCCGTTTCCCTCGTTATCGTGTTTCGTCTATCTACTTGAGAGTATTTTGTTTAATACTCTTCACGTGACCAAGGGGCGGACCTATTTTTTGGCCAAAGAATCAACATCATTGCCATCCAACGTGGCAATGCTGCCAGCCATCTGGGCACTTTTCCTTGACAGCGATGTGGACGAATTTTTTGACGCCCTAGCTGTAACCGTATTTGGTACTTGTACATAATATTTTTATTACTATTATAGAGGTGTAGTTTGTAAATAATGAAAATAAAAATGTCGCTTGCTAAGATTAACAAAAAGTATTAATACTTAGTTACAAATAAAAGTTCCAAAAGTAGATAATATTATCCGTACTTTTTCGAAATGATAACCCTAGTTCCAAAAGTTGTTGACTTATTTTCATCGCTCCCTGAGTTATGCTTCCACGATTCATAAATTGCCCCTGTAGACATTTATTGCTGAAAACATTGGCCCACGTCTTATAAATTGCTATTAGGGTCTAATGGTTGTCGAAATGGGACTTCGCCGTAATTACCAATCAAGTCATAACAGTAATAGATTGAAGGTCGCAGGGAGACAAAGGTGCTCTCTAACAAAATAAATATGGCCAAAATATCACAGTTTGTGTTTGGTGATTGCGGTTAAAATAAATAGACAATGTTGTCGATTCTGTTGTGCACAAACTAAACTTAATTTAGGCTATTGCTATATTTTTCTCTCTAATAAAACAAGAAAGAGGCGGACGTCATTTAGGGCTGTCTAATTTAGTTGGAACTAATATTTCCATAAAAATAAAGGGTGCACGTAAAAACATGTCGACTAAAAACACGGTGAAGCGCAAGGCATAAACTAGTTTGACATTTCTAACTTAGTTCATAGCTATAGCCGTCCTTTTCTCGCACTGTCTTTTAGTAAAAAAGAGCAATAGCCTAAATTAAGTTTAGTTTGTGCACAACAGAATCGACACCAATAGTTATGTTATTGGAAATCATTAAAAAATATATGTAGCGGCAGCCAATCTCTACGTACAAGTGGTGTGCGCAGATACAGGTGCACTTTCTGTTCCTTTACTCTCATAGTTCGATGAGATAGCAATCCGACACGACCGGAGAGAGAACAGGCGCGGGATCAATGGCTTTACTTGCTTTCCGGAGTACAGGAGTCACATCACCAACAGTAAAATAAATTGACTGCTATAGAGAAATTCGTGGAAAAATAACTCAACAATACATTGTCAAACCTGGAGACCACAATATGCAGTCCCGCTTGCAACCACGATGCCAACTTTAATTGATCGTAACAATTTTTCGTAACGTGTGTAGCAATTAACACAACCATCACCGATTTTCGCGTTACAAAAAGAATGCATCCTTTATAGAAAAAATCTTTACGGGTGAGGTTTTTCAGAAAGATCAGGTACGTAGTACTCACAATCGGCGTGTGTATGACCAGATGTATGAATCTGGACGAGGCAAAAGGAAGATAAGGAAGGATCGTACCAGGTGGCGTTCTGTGGTTTCTGCCAGTTTATGTATGTATGTAAAAATAATGCAAAATTATTCAATATTCATGCCACCGCAGGCACAATAATTATCCACAGCAGGGTTGCCACCTTTAGGGGAAAAAAAACGGGACAATCGGGCATCCATAAGAGACGTTCGGAGTTTGGTGAAAAAAAAAATTACCCATGAGACAGTCAAAGGAAAATGGAACTTTATTTTATATTTGTATTTATTTTATATAATTATTTTTTCCATGTGTATTTCTTATTGTTACGAGCCGCTTTTAGTAAATCTATATCATTTTTGTATTTATTTATGAAGTCTGAATAAGACATGTGCATATTCAAAGAAATGAGCAATTCTGCTTTTATCAAATCTACCGAGCAACGATTTCTGATATTAGACCATTTCATGGTCATTTGTGAAAATACGCGTTCAACATACGCATTTGAAGGAGGTATGCTCAAAGCACGAGATACAACACTAATTAATGCGTTCAACTTCTGCTCCTTTGCGACTTTAAATACTTGGACCCATTTTTTATCAAGGCTTTGCTTTTGCTCGATCTGTGGTAGTATATTCTTCACCACACTGTAGTCTTCAAATAACTCGTCCGTAGAAAATCCTTCTTCGGAGTCGAATCGCATAATTGAAGCAGCATCACAAAGTTCTGTAAAATTTAAATTCCCATCAAGTGACAATGGTTCCAATTTTTTCAGGGGATTCGATTCATCGAAATCAAAGCGGGTTTGAAGATAATTCAGCGCATTTTGGTAAAATTCCTTGAAATCCGATATACATTGTTTATAAACAGTATTTTCTGCACGGTGTCGCGCAATACGCAAATGGGATCCATCAACATTTCCCGTGAATGAATTGATTGAGCCTGTCGCATCGCATATTGTCAAAAATCGGGACAAAATCGATAGGCCGTCGGGACGCGGGACAATGTCTTCGAAATCGGGACTGTCCCGGCAAAATCGGGACGGGTGGCAACTCTGATCCACAGTGAAGTATCTCTCTATAATACTCTGTACAGATTACTTACCCCGCTATAAGTAACAGGAAATAGGGTAATTTGTAATGAGATAGAAAGCGCTTGTTACTGACAGTTTGTGGCGGCTTTCTACTCGCTGCTAAACAATGAACGAGGTTTATCTTGGGAAAATATCTAAAGTAGCGGTTTGAACTTGATTTTATATTTTTAACTCCTGTTTGTGAATACAAAAAAAAGTGGATTAGAAAGCTTGTAATCCTTTTCGGGCTCGCAATGGCAGTGACAATGGTCGCAGTGTAAAATATTTATATGTATATTTGGATAGAGGCAGTACGTACGTAATGGTAGTTAAAGTATTATTAATACAAGGATTTGTATGTAGTTTGTTGATGAGCATGGACATTTGTTTCCGAGTCATGGATGTTTATATGTATGTTATATCTGTGAGTGCCTCCCAGATACGTCATCACCATACATTCAGTTACTGTGAAGGGATTGCGCAACCCAACTCGATGCATCCAATAAAACTAAGCAGCAGATTCGGCGCGGGGCCTTTCGTCACATACATCGGTCGTTAGGACAACCTCTTAGTACCTACTTACCTAATATTAAGAATTAATTGTAATTACTTTATTAAATTCATTTAGTGGAAATTTTGGGTTTTCTTGGACTCCTTCGCTGCCTATCACATAATTGGCGCCAAAACGATGTATGTGACGAAAGGCCCCGCGCCGAATCTGCTGCTTAGTTTTATTGGATGCATCGAGTTGGGTTGCGCAATCCCTTCACAGTAACTGAATGTATGGTGATGACGTATCTGGGAGGCACTCACAGATATAACATGTATAATAAGTATGTATTTACAAACAAAAAGTATTTATGTAGTATATCAACTATCTGGTGTCCACGACACAAGCCTCGTTGCTTAGTGTGGCACTAGATGGCACTGTGTGTAATGTCCAGCGTTATTTATTTATTTATTTATTTATTTGTTGTCAAAAAATCAATTAAACTAACAAAAGTTTACCGACAACACTGACTTCTGAAATCAAGGCTATTTTGCACTTTCTTAGTATTTTTTTAACAGAATCAAAACTGTAAAACATTTTCGTAAAACAAAAATTCTTCAACGAAAAAGACATAATAAGGTTATTAATTCATAGAAAAAAATTAAACTGTATTCTAAAAAATTACTTTGTTAGTTAATTAAATATTAAATAATCTTCAGTTTATTTACAACAAGATTTTCTGAATAACTCGTTATTTTTCCAAAAATATTTTCATTAACAACATCTGAGTTCATTCCCAGAACTGCCATTCCAAAAAATTATTTAACAAAATACTCCTCACAGAAGGCATACTATATCATCTTCATTTTCCACACACACACGTAATACTCTCAAAAGCCTTCCCTTAGATATTTAAACTTGAAAAATGAAACTCGCCGAGCTGAAAAGTCACCCGCATACCGCGAGAGGCTATTTATATCAACATAGTACAGAACAGTTAAGCTCCTTACTGAATGTACACTGTACAGTTGAACAAGATACTTGGTATACAGGCAAAAACATTTAACTCTCTACTACACTGATGTGCTTAATCCACAAATATCGTAATCAGTGAAAAAAAACATTAATTCATCAACTCGCCGTGATCCGTGGCTAATTCAATCTAATAACGTGATCGGTGGAGCTAATACATTTTTCATTCAATTTAATAATTTTTAGCTTAACATATTTAAGACTAGCTTTTGCTCACGTCTTCGCTCCCATTATACACGTAAATTAACCCACACAAACGTTTTGCGCTAATGACACTCGAGGCTTGAGGATAATACGGATAATTAGTACTAAAAGAATTTTCAGAATCGGATCAGTAGTTCCGAAGTTTAACCCCTGCATATAAACTTCAAACAATACCTCTTTTTAATATAATATTAGTATAGATGGCGCAGATGCCAAGTGGTATTGGTTCCGATTTAAAAGTTGGAACCCCTGGGCTCTTTCAAAGCTAAAAATTCTAAAACTGCTGACATCTACCAAACCTTAGAGATTGGGCCTGTGTGGTGAAGAGCTGTAGCTCTTACAGAGCGAAGACTTGTGTCCAGTGGGGACACTATAGGCTAACTATGCCATACTTAAGAGAGTGATGTCAGAGAATTGACTACTGACAACATTAATGTTTAAGTAGTTGCAAGTTAGTTACCTGCACACCATATCGCTTGTTCAGCTGTATTTGTTTATCATATTCGACGGTGCTTTATCTTATGAGGGAATGAGCTTAGACAAAGAACAAATAAATAGGTATACCTAAAGATTACAGCGCCATGTGTATGGATGCCTCGTATGGATGGAATTTGATTAAGATCTGATGCTGATCTTCGGAGATATACAATGGAACTCTTCAAAAATAGACGGCAAATCTGCAGTGATTGCTGGAATCGCTTGGATGTTTATTGTTTATTCAACATAATGACGTAACATCACGCCTGTATGCTCTGAGGGGGTACACAGATGTGTACAATACACCCAGATTTCGACAGGTTTAGGTATGTTAAGTTCCATTTATTGGTGATAAGCCTATTACCATGACATGTATTGTTTTTTTATTTGAAAGGATGTACTTCAAGCATAGTTTGATGAGAGTTTGGTTAGGTTCTGATTATGGGATCCATGACAAAGTAATGGATCTCTTCAATTCTTAGGAGCGAATTAACGATACTCGGCCGAATCTTATATTTAATGTGAAATAAATTCATGTCAAATATTTGTTTGGGAACTATTATAAATGGAAAAATAAAAAACTTTTTTGCAAAAAATTAAACCGATTTCAAAAAACACAAAAAATGTGAAAAATAACTTTAGCTTCAGAAGTCGGTGACCTTTGTTTGATTGATTTAGTTTTTTTGTCACCGACTTCTATGACGTATGGTGCATTAGTGTGTTACCAATCTCAACATATGTATATGGTAATTGTTCCCTACTTAACTTAAGATACTATGGGATGATTACTTCAGGGTGAGCAAGACGGGAGATCAACCATCTGTAGTAGTTGCTTGAAGAAAAGTGATATGGGACTTGTCTTTCCGAGGGTAGCTTATAAGCAGATATATGTATATATATTTACAGAAGATACTTCTTAATGCTTTTATGCTAACAAGGACACATCAATTCACTAATGCTACATGATTTGACAATATAGGTAATCAATGTAATGATAAAAACTATATAAAATACAAGCGCCATTGCATTCCTGTGATAATTATTTCCAATAAATCGATGGTACATTGGTACATTATGTATTGTACATAGTACACAAAGCACTGTGTTATTGTTCTGCATAGTTCATGACGGAACGCTGGGCACATTGTGCATGATTAATTTAATTTCCTGCCAACAAACAGACGGTTGATTATTAATATTTGTGGAAGAGTGGAAGCCAATGGTCTGAGGGTTTAAACGGCTATTAGTAATTTATGCTGCCTTGGTACTGTCCGGATTTAGGTCCTAGAAACCTTCTGAGGGATGTGTCATTAGCCTTTTCCCAATCATGTTGGGGTCGGCTTCCAGTCTAACCGGATGTAGCTGAATACCATAATTTTATATGGAGCGATTGCCTATCTGACCTCCACAACCCAGTTAGTACTGTGTGTGTGTACAGTTTTTACGGATGTGTACATTGCAGACATTTATTGCTCAGGGTTTCTGAGAATTTAGACGTACGACGTGAGAGTAGGTCCGCTGAAAGTTTCTACTTGTACTGTGTACAGTTACAAAATATGAACCGAGCTTCTTGTTATTAACTAATCCGACGTGCCCGAAATAAATACGGGAGTGAAGCCGTAAACATCAATTGATATTTTTAGAAACATTCAGTAGCAGAAATTAACTGAAATTAGCAAGTGAATTCAAAATGTAATAAGACTGGAACTGAAGCATCCAATATTCTTGATATTGTTTATAGCAGTGTTTTTCAACCTGTGGGTCTCGGTCTCTACAGAGGCCGGTCGCAAGATGTCGCGAAAACTACCTCCGTTAGTACAATTACGGAGGTGGCAAATGGAATGGCAATTTTCATACCAGGTATATATGCCTTGGGGTGCGATGTCAGAAGTCCTCCACGTGTGTCTGGCGGTTGCTGGTCCCTCTCGATACGTCTGGAGGGAAGAGCAGCTGCTGGGCCGGTGCACCCTGGGCGCGGCAGTATCCTTCTCCGGGGAATGAGAGGAAATGAGAATTTCCTTTTATCCCTCGGGGAGAGTTACTGCCGCGGCTAATTATTCTGACATGGGTGGGGTCCTGTCAGGACCACCGGTGCGTTCCTCTGCGTGACCCTCTGTACAGCAGAGGGCATAGCAGAGGAGTGAGGGCGGGCTCGGTGTGCACTCACCCTGCCTCCGAGCAGACAGAGTAGGATGCGTCCTTCTTTGTCACCGTCAGGCTCGTAATCCCATTGTCGAAGTGCTGTGGATCACGTCTCGCGGCTTCGATAGGGACCGAGGGTCTTGGCTTAACCGCCCGGACTGCGAGGTAGAAAACCTCTATAAAAAGTTACCCCGAATCCCAAGCGGCGGCGCACCGCGAGGGGATGTATGGCTGACGGGTGTTCCCATGGAACTAATCAGTCGCTAGTGCTCACCCTCGCCAGGGTACCTGCAGACCCTCTGGCGAGTAATAAATACTCAAATCTGCCCTTCTAGGTACAGGGGTCTCTGCCTAGATTGAGAATATTTCCCCCATACTCGTGGGAACAATATGGAAAAAGTAATAAAACCCAACAACACCGCCGGTAACGGCAAGAAAGAGGAGAGGAGGGATGCGGGGTCGGAGTCCGACCTCGTATCCAGCGATGCGAGCGCGGGAGGCTCAGAGAGCTCCCGCCGCGTGAGGGCCGGGACTGCTGCGGAGAACGGCAAGTTCTTCCGCAAGCGGTCCAGAAAGGATGGTGACCAAGCGTCATCATCCGGGGAGGAGGAGGCCTCGGCCAGAAAGATCCCCACCAACAAGCGTGGTGGGATCAGAGGCAGGGGGAGGGGAATATCTGCCCCTGAAAGATCGGCGAGACTGGCCGAAGAGGGGCGCCACCCGGGCATGACTGCTCGCGGGTCTGGCGAAGAGGTGGGTGCACCTGGCAGCTCCGATGCGGAGCGTAAGGCCAGGTTCGCAAAGGAGGTGGAAGCCGCAATAAGGGGCGTGGCCTTGTAGGTGAAGACATCTTCAAAACTCAAGGCCATACCCGTGGCTTCCGCCTCCATCATGGCGGCTGCAGAGGCCAACTTTGCGGGGCCTTCCCCTTCTCCTCCTCCGATAGGGGGAGAAGAGGTGGCCAAACTGCGGGCGGAGGTAGCTCGCCTGACGGCCGCCACGGAGGTTCTCCAAAAGGAGAATGCCAAGCTCCATGCAGACCTGGCCAGTCTGCGTGAGGCTGGCTCCCGCGGAGTGCCTCAGAATGGGGACCGGCAGCAGCGACTGAGCCAGCCTGCGCCGGTGGAGAGCCAGGTCCTGAACCTGGTTCGGCAGGAGCTGGCTTCCTTCCAGGCGCGGTTCTCCGTCCTGGAGGGAATTGTCCTGCGCCCCCCCCCCCTTGCGGCAGGCAAGGCAGCCATGGGCCCGAAGGCGGCCTCCTACGCGGCTGCTGCGGCCTCCGCACCCGGACCGGGGCCATCCAGCCAGCCCTCTGGCAGGGCTGTGGCGCCCGCCCCCTCCGAAAAACCGGCTCCGGCGAAACCGGCTCCGGCGAAACCGGCGCCGGCTAAGAAGGGCAAAAAAGGGAAGGGCAAGGCAGCTGCACAGGTGGACACTGTGCCAATGCCAGTGCCTACGGCGAATGGGCCAGTGCTTGCGGCACAGCAGCCGCCGCCACCACCAACGCCCTCCCAGCCCCCTACACCTCCCTCGGCTGAAGCCGGATGGCAGGTGGTCGGGGAGAAAAAGAAGGGGCGAAAGGCGGCCAAATAGGCCCGAAATGAGGAGCGGCAGCGCCAGCACAAGGCGCGAAAGATCGCGGCTAGGCTCCGCGCCCCGAAGACCGCAGCTGTAGTGATAACACTACAGCCGGACGCGGAAAAGAGGGGCGTGTCCTACCGCGACCTTCTGGCGAAGGCGAAAGAGGCGGTTAACCTCGGTGAGCTTGGGATCACCGGGGGTCTCCGGCTTAAAGTCACAGCGACAGGGGCCCGATTGCTGGAGGTGAAACCAGCGGCTCGTCCGCTGACGCTCTGGCTGAAAAGCTCAGAGCGTCCCTACACGCGGACGAGGCCCGAGTGTCCAGGCCCGTCAGATGCGCAGACCTGCGTATCCTGGGCCTGGACGACTCGGTGACCGAGGAGGAAGTGGTGGCTGCCATCGCCAGGTCCGGAGGGTGCCCTGCCGATCAGGTCAGGGCAGGCGCCCTTCGCCCGGACTCCACGGGTATGCATACCGTCACGGTATGCTGCCCGGTGACGGCGGCTAAAACTATAGTGGAGGGCCGAAGGCTACTGGTGGGCTGGGTTTCAGCGCAGGTGAAGCTGCTGGAGCCCAGACCTCTGAGGTGCTACCGCTGCCACGTGGGACACCACGTGTCAGTACGGTGCGCCTCGGAGGTGGACCGCAGCGGACTCTGTTTCCGTTGCAGTCAGCCCGGTCATGTGTCCGCAGCTTGCTGCGCCACGCCGCACTGCGGTGCATGTGCGGCGGCTGGCAAGCCGGCCGATCACCGGGCTGGGAGCAAGGCCTGCGCTCCACCCACCAAGGCCATCAGAGGCAAAGGTAGGCCCTCCGCCGCCACCGCCACCGTCGCCTCCGCCGCAGTCGCAACTGCCGCCGCTGCCGCTGTCGCCGCCACAGTGGGGCCCTCACAAGGGGCCAGGGAGGAGGAAGCGGTAATGGAGTGCCAATAACGGCCCCATTACGCTTCCTCCAAGCGAATATCAACCACTGCGCCTGTGCTCAGGATCTGTTGCTCCAGAGCATGGCGCAGTGGTCGATAAACATCGCTGTGGTCGCTGAGCCGTATTTCGTCCAGCCCAGGGATGACTGGGTGGCGGACCTGAGCGGCTCAGTGACCATAGTGTCGTCGGCCGCCGCCGGTACCCCGACCCTTGAAGGTGTCAGGAGGGGTCGGGGTTGCGTAGCAGCACGGTTCGGGGAGATCGTAGTGGTGGGAGTCTACTTCTCCCCGAATCGAACTCTCGCCGAGTTCCACAACTCTCTCGCAGAGTTGAGTGTTGTCGTCGGAAACCATTCCCTCCCCGTGCTTGTCCTCGGGGACTTCAATGCCAAGAACTTGGCTTGGGGTTCTCGTTGTACAGACGTGCGGGGAAGGATGGTGGAGGACTGGGCTCTGGAGAAGGGCCTGGTCGTCCTAAATCGGGGTTCTGTTCCCACGTGTGTGCGGATGCGGGGCGAGTCGGTGGTGGACATTTCGTTCGCTAGCCCCGCTCTGTCGCCGCGTGTCGTTGACTGGCGTGTCATGGAGGGGGTGGAGACCTATTCCGACCACCGGTACATCCGGTTTGACGTCTCCACCCAGACCTCAAGCGCGCTGGTCCAACAGGCCCCGAGTGGTCCGCGTTGGGCGCTGAAGCAGCTGGACCGGGAGCTCCTCCTGGAAGCCTCGATCGTGCAGGCCTGGGTGACATCACCAGACAGGCCTGCCGACATTAACAATGAGGCAGGGTGGTTCCAGGAGGCCATGTCCGATATATGCGACGTGGCAATGCCCCGAGTCCGGCCAGGAAGCGCCCGACGTCAGGTGTACTGGTGGTCGCGAGAGCTGACGTCTCTGCGCGAGGCGTGCGTGGCTGCGCGACACCTGTACGCCAGGCATCGCAGGCTCCGCATTCGTCCACCGAATGCGGCAGCCATCGAGGCGGAGCTTTACGAGGGGTACAGAGCGGCGAAGACCGCCCTCCGCGAGGCTGTCCTGCGGGCCAGGGATCTGGCCCGCGAGGAGATGCTGGGGACTCTCGACAGAGTTCCGTGGGGGCGCCCTTATAAGATGGTGCGGGATAAACTCCGCACCTGGGCCCCCCCACTGACGCAGAGTCTCCGGCCTGAGCTCGTGGAGGACGTGGTGAGCACTCTGTTCCCTACGCGGGGAGAACATCCCCCTCCGCCTATGGCTCCGCCACCTGCGGTGCTGGAAGCGGACCACCAGGATGACGACGACGACACTCCGGAAGTGACTGGGGTAGACCTGAGAGTGGCGGTACGCAGGCTCAGTGCCAAAAATACCGCCCCAGGACCCGACGGCTTGCCTGGCAAAGCCTGGGTCCTGGCCTCGGAGGCTCTCGGGCCCCGACTGGAGGGGCTCCTAAGCGCATGCATGGAGAGGGGACAGTTCCCGCTTCGTTGGAAGACGGGGAAGCTGGTCCTCATTCGGAAGCCGGGGCGCCCTGCGGACTCTCCGTCCGCATACCGGCCCATAGTGTTGCTCGACGAGGTGGGCAAGCTCTTTGAAAGAGTAATTGCAAACCGCCTCGCCGAGCACCTTGCGGGGACGGGGCCGGATCTTGCGGAACACCAATTTGGTTTCCGCAAGGGGCGCTCTACGGTGGACGCCATCATGCGCGTGAGAGCCCTCACGACGGGGGATGCGGTGTCCCGGGGTGGGGTTGTCTTGGCGGTGTCTCTTGACATCGCCAACGCCTTCAACTCCATGTCCTGGAGCTGCATTAGGGAGGCACTCCGGTATCACCGGGTGCCGACCTACCTCCGTCGTGTGGTCGGGGATTACTTGACGGACAGAGCCGTCATCTACCCCGGTCGCAGCGGAGAATGGAAACGGCGAGAGATGTCGTGCGGTGTTCCACAGGGATCGGTTCTAGGGCCTTCCTTGTGGAACATCGGGTACGACTGGGTGCTGCGCGGCTCCCTAGCGGCGTCAGCGTGGTCTGCTATGCAGACGACACGCTGGTGCTGGCACAAGGGGGGTCGCACGAGGCGGCGGCTGAAATAATGACACGCGGGGTTGCGATAGTCGTCGAGAGGATCCGGCAACTGGGTCTCGAGGTGGCATTGCATAAGTCCGAGGCCATGTGCTTTCATGGGCCTCGGAATGCGCCACTTCCGGGATCCTCACTGACGGTAGGAGGGGTATCCGTCGGCGTCGAGTCAACTTTGAAGTACCTGGGACTCGTCCTCGACAGCCGATGGAACTTCGTGGAGCATTTCCGACGTTTGGCCCCCAAACTGGAACGGACCGGGGCTGCCTTCAGGCGGCTTCTGCCCAACCTGGGGGGGCCAAACGCCTCCTGCCGGAAGCTCTACGCGGTAGTCGTGCGGTCCATGGCCCTTTACGGGGCCCCGGTGTGGGCGCGTTCATTGAGGCGGCGAGCCGCCCACTACCTGAACGCGCCCCAAAAGGTGGTAGCCGTAAGGCTGGCCCGTGGGTACCGCACGATCTCCCGTGAGGCGGCATGCCTCCTTGCCGGATTGCCGCCATGGGATCTGGAGGCAATTGTCCTCGCGCGCCTGCACGAATGGCGCGCGGAGGTGCTACGCCGGGGGGAAACTCCGCTGCCGCGACAAATTGTCTTGCAGCGGACAGACTTCCGGCATGATCTCATGGCGACATGGAGAGAGCGACTGTCGCAACCCCGTGCAGGGCACGCCACAATAGTGGCGGTAAGTCCCCTCTTTGAGGAGTGGCTTGAGAGACGCCACGGCGTCCTCACCTTCCGCCTGACGCAGGTCCTCACCGGACACGGTTGTTTCGGGAGGTTCCTGCACCGAATCGGGCGGGAGGAAACGCCCGGGTGTTTCCATTGCGAGGATCGACCGGAGGACACGGTGGAGATGTGCCCCGCGTGGGCGGAGCACCGCCGTGTCCTCGAAGCGGCGATTGGCGGCGGCGACCTCTCGCGTCCGGCCCTGGTGCAAGCCATGGTCCGGAGCGAGACGGAATGGGACGCCGTCACCTCCTTCTGCGAAGCAGTAATGCTAGAGAAGGAGGTGGCGGAACGTGAGAGGGAGAGAACCTCACAGCGTCCCGGCCGCCGCGGGAGACGCCCCGGGCGTCGGGGGCCTGGACGGTGGGCTATGGGCTAGCTCGCCGTCCGTCCGTCTCATGACGACAGGCCGTGTCGACGGCGCGTTCGTGTTCCACGCGCGCCTCAAAGAGAGTCAGCAAAAAGGAAGGGGTCCGCAAGGACCGATGCCTGCCGGGGTTGCGGGACTGTTCGAAAGAGATACCGTGGCCCCGGAACACAAAGGGCGATGAAGGAACATGGATGGGTTTTAGTCAGTAAAAGTCTGACACTCCCTCCCGCTCCGCCCAGAGCGGGAGAAGTCATTTGATGATTTCCCATCCGAAAAAAAAAAAAAAAAAAAAAAAAAAAAAGGTATATATGCCTTGATCTTGATGTGTGAGACGGCCGGCATCGACCTTGGTCGTACGTATGCGCTTAAATTGCGTTATCAATATCGGCGACGTGTTCCATGTAAAATATTGTGCTAATTATGCATTTACCTATCCGAATCCGCGGGTGTCGCCAAATATTTTTTCATACTATGGGGGGTCGTGTCATGAAAAAGGTTGAAAAACACTGGTTTATAGCATATCTATTTCTTATTTAAGGACACTTCCACGAATAGCAGTAGTCTTCAGCTATAATTATTTTAATGAAGTTGTGCCACCAATAAAGATTTAAACATGATTTTCTCTTCTCTCATGCATTTAATAAAAAAAAACATCGCACTCTGTTGTCACAAAATAAAATAAAGAAAAACACAGTACTTTAAAATCAACAGCACGAAATACTAGCTCCATTCCGAAGTGCCCTTGTACACGTGCAACCGTTTAGTGTACTGGAAATGATGCTGCGAGAGATTGTTTCTCGATTGTTTCAGATATATATGATACAATATCCGGGACGAGTTGCAGGCTTAAGGTGCAGGGACATCCCTGCACCTTAAGCCTGCAACTCGTCCCGGATGTTGGGAAGTAAATAAACTTAGAAATACACGAATAAGCTCTGGCCCACACTGAAGGTTTGGTGGAGTGGATCGTACAGCGGACTGGCTGTGTGTAGGAGTCGGAAAAATAATGTACCTAGCGATATACATACCTACTGTATTTGGTGTCCGCCGACGGTCTGCAATCTGTCCTTACTGGTTTGACCTAACCGTGAGGCGAATCTCACCGCAAGACGCAGTGCTCAGCACTCAGGACGAGGACGCGACTTCTCTCGTCGATAGTTTGAATGATTAGTCACGCGACCATTTTAATAACCCCACATTTAAGTTAGTTGACACATTTTAAGTGGGATTTGCCTTTTTTTAGGGTTTTTTGCCCGAAAAGACAACTCCGCCCGTCCGTCAACGGGCTGTATCTCATGATCCGTAATAGTAGACATTTGAAATTTTCACAGAAAGTGTGTTGCTGTTGTTATAGCAACAACAAATTTAAAAAAAATAAAGGGGGCTCCCCCTACTATGATGGTACGGAAACCTTTATGCGCGAGTCCGACTCGTACTTGGCCGGCGGTTTTTTTCTAGACTGTAAAATACACGGAGCAACAAAAGTGATAGTTTACTTTGTTATTCTGCTAAACAAACCAACTGAAGAAGTAATTTTAGAGGGTCTGCTCCCCAAGGGAACTGGACCCTACTCCTATTTCCTAAGTATTTAATGCTAGCCGCTCTGTGACAAGGTTCTATTCCTGACGTGGGTATATTTTCCGCCAATGTTCCTATCTAAGGGACGTTGTGACACAAGCTTTTACCATTAATTAAGTACATGGCAAAAATCTGCTTTTCCATAATTTATATGTATGAAACATGTGTTTTGATATTTTTTAATGTCGCATAATCCATGCGAGCCAGTGCGAGTATACCTACGTAGTGTGAGCTCTGTTTGACTGGCGCCACGTTTTGTGATAGATCTTCACAAATTATTTCGTTTATTTATCAAAAGAAATTTCAGTCTTAATTTTAAATTATTTTAAATCAAATAGTCTGTGAGTTGACAGAAAATCTTAACCGCTAAGATTAGTAGTCTTCAAACAAAGTTATCTTTAGAAAGTCGATGTCAATCACTCAACCATTATGACTCGAGAACATAAATCCCAGATTTGATATTAATCTTCATTTGTGAAGTCAATCAGAATAGATTAAAAGCAATGTTTGTAACTTTGTAATTATTCTCAAAGGCGATAAGAGAAATCCCTTCAATTAGTCTAAAAATACAAAAATATTCGTTTATTGAACGTAAACGGAACGGTACCACAGGAAAAAAAAAACCGTAGTACCACCAAGCGATCCGCTGGTACCACGAGAAATTATTTTTTACCCGTCGGTACCACTGGGATTGGTACATGAAATCAACAATCATAATCTCAACATTGAAAAGTCTCAACACCATAATCAAAAATAATTTTTGAATTACAATTTGAAAAAAAAAAAGTTAATTATAAGTTAATATGTTGAGATTATGCCTTGTTAATTTATTAAACGTTTGATATTTTAAAGTGTTGAGATTTTGAATTGTTGAGGTTTTGAGATTTTTAATGTTGAGATAATGATTATACCACTCCTAGTGCCACCAAGCGATCCAGTCCACGGGATTTTTTTTACCCGTGGTCACGGGCAATAAACGAAAATAATCTGGCTTTTGTCTCTAAAAACCAAATAAGTTCATTTAAGAAATGAGAAATACTTATTAATGTGATGTTAAACAATTGATTGATTTTGATTTAATTAGGTGACCATGTACAAGGTCACTTAATCGAAATACGTACTACGTTTAGTTTTCAAATTGTAACCCTAGCTACTACAAGCCTGTGGTCAAGTATATATGGTCTATCAATATTCAATATAGGTAGACCAATCGATTTGTCGAGTGCATTGTGCCTATAACCAGAAAGAAATCAGACTAGTCATCGGCATTAGACTGGACACCCTTGCGCCTCCGTAGACCAGAGAATGGGCAGCAGCGTTTTCTGTTAGTCTTTCATCACTGCGATCTCCAATCCACCTGCCAAGCGTGAAGATTACGGCAAATTCCTCCCATCATGGGAGAGGCTTATGTCCAGCAGTGGACGTTATGGGCTGTTGTTGTTGTTGTTGTTGTTGTTGTTGTTAGACTGGACACTTGACTTTAACAAAATTGAGCAAAGGCTAGGCTGATGACGAGTCCTCGTATATTTTTCTTCACTGTTATACACGCTGGCTGTGAGTTTCTACTACCCACCTGAAGTTTTGTAGCCCTGAACAACTAAAGTAATACAATTTCAGCTTAAAGCTACAGGTTCAAATCTGAAAAGAAACTATAAAGTGACTACCGATTCGCAAAAAACCAGCTTAGGATGTTAAGTTGCGGACAACAGCCTGAAATAACAATGCAATACAGATTCGTTACAAATACTGGACCAAAGTGATCCTCTTGTTTCTGTGGACCAGTGAGTACCTATAAACAAAAGGGAGGGTAGTTTGAGCCGAACGCCTCTATTTGCAAACAAGACTTCATCAAAGCAAGAACTTCGCAGTTACTGTATTCAGTGGACAGGGAAGTGTCCAAATTCTTAGAGGTTGTTTCAATGAACATCAAAGTATCCCAAACTCATATGAAAGGTACAAAGATTCTTATATATGTACTGTGTATTTGTTGTAAGTAAATAAGACATTTCGGTTTAAGTTTTCAGAGAAAATCAGAATGCTAAAAGTCAATGAAATTGCTTGAAAAATTGCCTACAAAAACATGTAAGAAGTTTACTCATAATAGAAAATACATAATTTAAATCACGTCCCACAAAACTTATTTATCGAAAATAAACAGAAAACTTTTATTACTTTCCTTACCTTCAAGTTTTATATCAAACAAAAACAAATTAAACTGTTACTAAACCACTGATTACTTTTCAAAGATAAATCACATAAACATTAATGTTTATGAAAAAAAATGTAATAACGTTTTAATGTTCATAAAAATACCGAGCACAAACTTCGGGTATGTTCGGGTCGGCTACGAGATTTACGAGCGCTCTACGCCGTAGCTCGCGGCAGACTGGAGAAGCGACCTGTAGCGTCGTAGCGGTGCTACGGGCAGCTTCATAAAGCTGTGTACACATAACCAATTTTGAGTTTTTGTCTATTCTGTTGACTTCAAAACTTCTGAGACATTATGATATTCTGCTTTCAACAGAAATTAAAATATAGATTAGAGTAAATGATTTATGATTTCTGTAACTTTTACACAGCGCAATCATGTTCCAAACCAGACTAGGTTATAGGTAGGAGTTTCATATCCGACAACTTTGAAATAACGCCGAAACAAAATCAGAGGAAAAAGTCTCTTTTAAAGTTCAGACAGAATCTTGGATCGTAGTCAGGTCACGTGAGGGTCTACAATTTCTATCATTGGATGAGCAGAGATATATCGAATCTCCATTAAATTATGGTTGAATTTCTACGAACCCGAACAAAGTGCTATGCTTCCACGTACATTGTACGAACTGTAGTCTGTCAGTAAAGTTTAAATAGTATTCCAAGTAATCCGTTGAGAATTTACACAGAATTATTGATCGCACTTATCGTATACCGCATACATCGAGAATTTTCTGTTTGAACAATTTATTGAAAGCTTGCTCAAACAATGATAAGCAACAAACAATTTTCATATTAAATTAGATATGGCACAGTGACAATGAAACAAATGTTTTGTGACTTCTTCTTAGCGTGTCGATGGCAATCTAAATTGAGTCGGCCCAAAACTGACTTTTGTGACTTGTCGCTTTATTAGTAGATTGCAGCCGTGTGTAGGCATCCTGTGCCCTTGTACTTACAAAGGCACAGGGTGCCTATTGAGTACTGAAAAGATTTAACCTCCGGGGTCATATACAGGACTTGGTTGACGGCTTCGTGATGAGTCTGGTTACACAACCAGACTCATCACGAAGCCGTCAACCAAGCATTCTGTACATCAAACTAAATACCTGTACGCAATTTTTGTTTGTGGGGAATTGTTTTTTTTTTTGGGTGAAAAATCACGTTTTTCGGTAGGACTCAATGTCGGACGATGTAGGACGCACTTAAAAAATTGTGCTGATGGATGGATTGAATAGTACAGGGGTCGTGAAGGTGTTTTAAAGTAAAAATCTTACATTAAAAACGTGTATTTAAAAAAAAACGTGAAAAAGTTGTAACTTACCCCCAATATCTGCGTAACTAAAAGGTTTCCAGGTTCTAGAACAAAAAAAAATACGGAGAGAACAAGTGCCTTTCAGCTTCGTTAAGAGTCTTTTTACACCCTTTATGAAAGAATGATTATGAAACAGAAGATAATATATTATAAATAAAACATTTACCACATGTTTATGCATCAACTGAGGATTTGTTTTTTTTGTGTTCGTAATTGCCATAAGTGATATTTGAAAAAATCTTTATTAGTAAATCGCTGGGGCCGCTAGTTTTAGAATAAATAAGAAAATAGGGATTGAAGCTTTCCGGCATACTTCAGTAGACTTGAGAATGATAAAAGATACTTTTCCCAACATTTTACAAGTTTGCGTGTTTAATTTTTACATAAACATAAACTCCGAGTTACTGTTTACGTAAAAATTAAACACGTACTGAGTACTTACACAGACTCCTATTATTTTGCCGAACTAGCACAAGCTTCGCCAGGCTCACAATGGGCACCTGCACAGAAAATAATCTTGTTTGTGAAGTTGTCGGTTATTTCCGCCTCATTCATCATCGGAGCGTACTGGTCCGGACACGTGATCGATCCGGCCGGACTACGGCTTAATTAACGTATCGAAATAGGAGTGTTCTCGAAAATAACATGTTGCGTAGTGAATAGACATGACGACAGTATCAAAAAATTGCAAATCTATTTAATCCGTCAGTTAGAGTATTGGAAATTAATGAGACTAGAGATGCCGATGCATTCCACCAGTTTCTATGGGACTTGCTATTTACAGTTCAAGCAGTTCGGTTATGGAATGCCTTGCCAGTGTCTATAAGGCGTGCTCAATCTCTGCACATTTTTAAAGCGTGACAAAAAAGCTGTATCTCTCTCCTTAAGCTTAATTTTTATTATGTATTTTAATTTAGTTCTTTGCACTCGTTTCTAGAACATAAAAAAAAAAATTGTATGTATTTAGATAAGTGTAATATGTATATGTATAAATAAATAAATAAATAAATATCGCTGGACATTACACACAGCGCCATGTATGTATGTATTTATTGTATATATGTAAATGGTACACCACAGGCTACCTGCAGTATTGTATCTCCTTCTCCCTTAAATCCATCCAAAAGTTGTCTTTAAAATATTGCTTTAGCGATAAGACCGCCCATTGTGTCACCCCTTGTAAAATGTTTTACATTTGTAATTTTGATGGTGTACATAATAAAGAGTATTCTATTCTATTCTATTCCAAGAGCGTTGGTAGCATTTACATACGTGTAATTGCTATGCTAGTAGTCCGTATCAGCCTTCTCTAATTAGAGAAAATAGCTCAACTATTTTGCGCTGGTCATACTAATAAAAGTTAATGATACTGAGAGAAACTAATAACAATGCCAAGTAAGTCAATAAGCTGAGTATCTCCTAATCATCGAAAGTTTAATGCTGTAACTGTAAGCCCTATTGCTTAACTGAAATTGCGTATGTTTTAAGAGGGAACAGGGGCTGCGATTCTCTAAACAAATGTATTCACCTTTTTTTCTTCCTAAAATTCTCTTCAATCTTGCCTCAAGGCCTGTTGTAGCCACGTCTTTGTCATTTCCTTTTTTTCAGCAACTAATAAGTAAAGAAAATATGACCATTCGAAAATGACTAAAAATGCCCCATTTTTATTCTCTATTAGCTAAACAACCCCTATCTTAAAATTGTAATGTCAAAAATAATTGAATCGGCTCAGTTTTTGAGGAGAAAAAAAAATATAATTTAAAAAATTAAAAAACCCGACTGCGTAAAAAATAACTAATATCTTTAAATAAAAACTGAAAAGAAAAAAACAAGTTCAGGAAACAGGTCATATTGACTGCAACAGTCGGGACCCATATTGGATGTAATGATTTTAGTCTAGATTATTTAATGGGTTCCCACTGTTGCAGTCAATATGACCTGTTTCCTGAACTTGTTTTTTTCTTTTCAGTTTTTATTTAAAGATATTAGTTATTTTTTACGCAGTCGGGTTTATTAATTTTTTATTTTTTTATTTTAAACTTTTTAGTTACCTAAGTACTTAGGTAACGGTAATATACCATTTTAAAATCCTTATGATGGGCCCTTTATCGAGCCGTTCAGGCTGCAGAGCGAGCCAAATATTTAAATTTGGCGCGATAAATCCTCCATTTTGTTTTTTTTTTTATTTTCATATACCCAGTGTCACTCTCACAGTAAATACGAATCTAACGACAGCTCTCAAGCTAAAATCCATCGAGCCGTTCAGGCCACAGAGCGTGCCAAATATTTGAATTTGGCGCGAAAAATCCGCCATTTAGTTTTTTTTTTTTTATATACCCAGTGTCACTCTCACAGTAAATACGAATCTAACGACACCTCTCAAGCTAAAATCCATCGAGCCGTTCAGGCCACAGAGCGTGCCAAACAATTATACATACATACATACTCTCGAAAAACATGACCCTTCTGGCGCAGTCGGGTAAAAAGGGGAATACAAAACGTCGATTTCGTCAAAAAATTTGTGATATATTCGATCTGAGCTGCAGCTATCCCTATTGCACTCTACCGCTTGGCTTGCCACAGCGCGACGGCAATAGTTTCATCAAATCCCTATTTTTTTAATTCCTCGCAGGTCCTGTTACCTCTTATGTCGTCAATTAACCAATTCATGGCACATTTTGTTATGTTCTATATTCTCACATTAAGTATACTGTATCTTCAACACATAGTTACTTATATTATTAAAGTAAGATTTGATTCTAGACTTTTGTACACTGTCAACTAACAGAATATGGAATAATCTCGGTTTTCTTGAACAGCAAAGTGATTGTCTGATATCAAAGAAACATATCGAGATGTGGAACTAATAGAAAGTCACTCAATACCCTTCGAGAGTGACGTAGCTGACAGATATCAGAGTGAAATGAACACATCGACATTTTTTTGTATGATGACGCATCGTTTGTGCTGTGTTTCGTATGGTTCTTTGTGGTCCTTGTTTTTTTTTTTAAACACAGATCTGCAATGCACACAACGAACTACAAGTATATTCATTGTGTTTCATCCCTATTGATGTCCAAAATACTTCGATCAAAGCCATGATTGTCCGTCGTCTGTGCTGGCCTTAACAGATTGGTTGGAAGTTATCAAATTAGTTTAGGTACCACATTACCAATTACTTGTCAAAACGAAAAAAAAAGGCGGTGTGTGTGTAAGAAAAAGTGACATATTTGTCTCAACGTTTACCGTTAAGTTTCGTATGTTATCTGACGAAGTCAGAACTATTCATAACCGTAATAAACCAAGCAATTCTAGAGCTAATTAAGCCAAGCCTCATCATAAAGCAATACGTCTATTATTTTAATACCGCACTCATCTGGAGCGGAAACAAGGCTGGCTCTCTGCCGGTGACAGGCGACTTATTATGAGGAGCCTCGCTGATTAGCTGCGCGCACAAAAGGAGAAGACTCTCTATACTGATAGTAGGGAACGATATATAACCTTCTAACTACTAATAAGTTGGCTGTGAGTTATGAGTTTGTGTGGAACAATTAGGTATCATTAATTTACAAAACTTACGAATCTATTACACCCCTTTAGGGGATTACGTAAAACATGAAATCACGCCTGTAATACCCGGAGGACTAGGCAGAGGTAGGATGGGATGGGATGGATATTCAATAGCACAACCCCTAATGCTAGTTTTCATGCATCTATACTTTTAGACCCAGCAGGTTGGGTAGTGTTGCGCGTTTGAACGAATAAATGAATGATCTAGTCTAATAAGAATAAAATACATTCATTGTGATAAAAAAACATAACACAGTTTTTATCGGGAAGTGGAAATTACGGTTTTTTCCTACTCCTCCACTACACTTTTCTGATAAATTTCGTTGCGGGATCCAAGACAGTTAAATTCATTCTTTGGGACTTCGTCGAGATTCATTGTCTCGGCGCTTTTCTGGTGGTCGCCACTGTTGATTCTGGCTTTCAGGAGTTACAGTGGTTTGGGAACAGTGTGGCGGTCTTGTCCCAAAACAAAAAAAAAAAAGAAGTTTTTATCGGGGAAACGTGTGCCTAAATTATGTAACACTCGATTTATGAATTGAAAAGGACATCATTCATGTTTCGAAAAATTGTACCCAAAGAATTAAGTTAAGAACTTGTTAAACTATATTTTAGTATTACTTTCACGGTGTATGGCCACTTATTACCTCTTGATTCAGAGACCGTAAGTACGTCTTTGTCCATCAAAATATTAACATTCCATCCGTCTTTACGATGAAAACTCTTGATGTGAAAGCTGTTTTTACCGACACAATGTCCAAACAATTTGAAAGGACATTTTGCGACACAATTATTACCGATTATAAATATGACAAGATATTTGGGTGTGCCGTAAAAACAGGAACCCACCCACGGCTCTGTGAGACCTCTGTCAAGTCAACCCTCGTGTTTTATTTACTGCGATAATATGCGACCTTTAGGAACCACTGTGTACGTAAACCTTATTGAAAATGTGTTTGAATTATTTTGTTGGGTGTCAGCTAGTTTAAAATAAACTTTACGTTTTAAACAGGCTGACCCCCGACAAAATTTACAATTATCAGGGCAACTTAAATTTTTTTTCGTTCCCTAAAAACCTAATTCAGATAATAACGAACAATTAAGAAGTTTAAACCAGCATAAACACCGCGCTCTCTCGTCACGGAGTAGAACAGGTACTGATAGACTGGATTACTAACATGCTAAGTAAACGAGTGGTTCGACTTGAAGTGGAGCAACAGATGGCCATGATAGCCAGAGGCTGCCCCCAAGGTGGCGTACTATCCCCGCTTCTTTGGAATCTGGTTATAAATGACCTCATCACGAAACTCAACGCGAACCATTTCTACACAATAGGGTATGCCGACGACCTCGCTATCCTCATTTCGGGGAAAGTGACGGGGACAATCTGCGACCTTACTCAACAGGCACTACGCATCGTTGAACGATGGTGCAGAGAGTTCGAGCTCTCAGTGAACCCCACGAAGACTGAACTAGTCATGTTTACCCAAAAACGAACACTAGGCCCTTATCGCCTACCCAAACTCTTCGATACAGAACTCCAGTTAGCCAATGAGGTCAAGTGTCTGGGAGTCACCCTGGACAGCAAGTTAAACTGGAGTAGCCACTTAGACAATAAAATAAACAGGGCCTGCATTACCTTCTGGCAGTGCAGGAGGATGATAGGTAAGAAGTGGGGCTTATCCCATAAAATTATACTTTGGTTATACGGCGCGGTGATCCGACCTATGATCACGTATGGGGCAGTGGTCTGGTGGCCCCGTACCAAACTAACTACAGCCTCCATCAAGCTGCAACGCTTGCAAAGGCATGCCTGCATGGCGATCACAGGCTGCATGAGGACTACTCCGACTGCGGCTCTCGAAGCCATGTTGGGGCTGCCACCGCTACATCTGTTCATACAGCAGGAAGCGACAATGACGGCTATACGCCTTAAAACACTTCAACTCTGGGGTAAGAGAGAAACACAGCACACCGCGGTACTGGAGGGATTCTACAACGAGTTCCCCCTGGCGAAAGCAACAAACGATCGGATACCAAAACAATTCGTATTCGATAAGAAATATAAAATCCAGCTCCATGAGGATCACCGATGCGAGGGATTAAATCCAGAAGAACTGCGGAAATTCACGGATGGATCTAAAACAGGTACTGGCACTGGTGCTGGAGTCTTCTCGGAGGATCTCAACATCCACATAGCCAAACCTCTGGGAGCCCACAACACGGTATTTCAGGCAGAATGCATGGGCATTTCCCTGGCGGCATCTGCCATCTTAGCCAGGAAGGTTGTGGACCACTCAATTCGTATACTCTCAGACAGCATGGCTGTACTGCTAGCACTGGACAACCACACAGTGAACTCTGGGTTAATACACGAGTGTCACCAACGCCTGAACTAGGTTGGTAATCTCAATAATATAACTATCCAATGGATCAAAGGACACAGCGATTCCCGTGGTAATGAACTTGCTAGAAGGGGATCGAGCACGGCAGCGGTGGGACCCGAACCTATCGTACCGCTCCCTTTCGGATACCTACGCACACTGGTAAGGAAACGAACTAGCGGACAACACCACAAGCTGTGGCGGGACCACGGCGAGTGTAGGCAGGCCAAGGAAGCGCTTCCTGCTATCGATGGCCGCTTCACCAAACGCGCGCTGCGGTTGACTAAACCACAGATGCGCACAGTTACAGCCGCCATTACCGGACATGGCTCTTTTAATAAACACCTCTTTGTCTTAGGAGTCACAGACAGCCCCCTGTGCCGTGCCTGCATGGAGGAAGACGAGACAGCAGCCCACGTGCTTCTGCACTGCCCAGAGGTTGCAACATACAGGGCAAAGTACTTTGGTAACCCAGGTACTCTCCGCGAGATAGTCAGCAACACTGGGGCGTTACTGGCCTTTCTCGGGGAATTGGGATGGATAGAATAGTTTCCCACCCGCACGCAAAATACGCGCTTTGACGTGGAGTTGCGGACACCAGCCCGTTATACAATACAATACAATACAAGAAGTTTAAAGTCAAAAAATGAAGCGCTTCCCAACGAAAAGCATTTAACTTTATCTAAAAGTTAATTTTTTATTGCATACGGGCAAAATCAACTGATTGCAACAATAGCAAGTTTGATTTCAATTACATCTAGTTTATTTGCTAATATGTACAATATTAGCAAATACACATTTATTTTATATAAGTTTCTTTTCATACAAATACATATATAATTAGAACACTCACAGCATAAAACTGTTTTATGTCCGCAACATCACAATCTCAGCTCCAGTTGAAAACCAGCGTCGGGCACTAGTTGCTCGACAGTTTGTTGAACTGGGCCTATTTGGCGTAGCTGTGAGACACACAATATTATTTCATTTCTTTTTTTTCCGTTTTGTTTTAAGTTTTTTTTATTGTGTACCTAGTTTTAAGTTTCTTATTTTTTATTTTATTATTATTTTGTTGCGTGCACTTGCGGCTAAAGCCAAATAAATACGTTTTCTTTCTTTCTTTCATTTGCTATCATTCGGTGAGGAGTTTCACCGTGGAAAACCAAAATAATCATCTACGGGTTCATTTATCGGAGTAAAATGCCCAACCAGCAAAACAGTCTCAGAACTCGCACTTTATAAGATTGGTAGGCTTTAAGCGCTCTTATTATTGTTTTAGAACATGCCATCGATCCTATATTACTTTTAGACAAGCCGGTATGGCCTCAAGAACGCTCAGTCTATTAAACAAGTCTCATACGTGTATATAAGAGTATTTTACTATGCTATTGTAAGTCAGATACTCCTATAAGAACATCTACTAGGACTTGTTGCACTTGAGAAAACTTGCTCTTATATGCGTATTTTCTAAGCTCGTTTGATTTTATAATAGACTTGCTAAATGCTATTTTGTAAGATGTCAGACTAATATCAGCATTAGATAATGTTGCGTACTGTGAGTAGGTACGTGCATTTTTGATCTTATTTTAAACTATTATAAGATCAATAGCACTGGATAAGTGTGATATTTGAGTAATTTTGGATCAACTTATTTACAATACAAAGACAAGACCCGTATTATAATGTTTGATCTTAGATCGATTTTGGGAATACCAATTTTAATAGTTTTAAGCGAAATATTTTGCTGGCCATATTGGCACCGCTAGACTGGTGCGCAAGGCGCACCACTCCTACGCCGCTCCCCGCGCCGCCGCCGCCACCGCCCAAACTTTTTTTTTCTCCCTGTCGATTTAAGGTTTTATGTAAAATTGCGAGGAACTCTAATTTATTCCTATATGGAGTTATCTTTAGTATACCGAATGCTAAAATTAGAGTAAACAATCTTACAATAGTCTAATAGTGCGCTTGTAAACTGCAGCTATGCTAATGGCGACACTATCAATACAAATTAACAAATAAAATAATTAAACAAGAACAGGAAATACCTTTTTTAACAAGGCGCATGAATTTTGTAGCGTAAAACGAGGTCTACTTAACAGTAAATAATATATTCCAATACGATTACTTACCGTAAAACTTAAATACACGGACTTGATAATAATTTTAATTGTTTTCATTTATTAATTGTTTTTTCTTTCTTTGTAAATTTGAAACCAACACTCACACGATTTTAAGTTTGATCTGACGTAAAATCATAATAAGCTTGTATTGCCTCAAAAGATTCTACCCTTAGACCAATAAAAGCCTATGCAGACTTACAAGATACTTACGTCAAAGCAATATTAGCCTAAGTCGGCTTAAATTAATTATTTGGCTAAATTTCTGTAAGTGCAAACAGCATTCAATTAGACTGATATTAGAACGATATTAAACTAAATATGCTTATATTTAGTGCCCATGCTTATATTTAGTGCCCATGCTTATACGATTATATAGGAGTGATGTAAGAGCAAAAAAACACAATTCTTGAGATTGTTGAAAGCCTAGTTTTTGCTGGTTGGGTGTACCTAACGCGGCTATCGCCACATAGAGAACCGAACTTCTACAGCTTGTATGATTATCCCAATACTTAGTTAGACTGCACTTATGCCGTAAATAGTCCCCTAAAGTATTGTAGTCCCCAAGAGCGAGATTATTTTAAGAATTTTATAATGATAGGCATTTAATTCAGCACGCACGCAGCAGCTACGAAAAAGGATCTCGATTCGAAGCGGCTTAATTAAATACTAGGATAACATACAAGCCTTCTAGTTCTAGGGTGGCATGATTTACTAAGTAGGTAACAAAATGTAGATTTAATTGTTGCAACACTACCAACCAACAATATTTACCTATATTAATTAATTCTTGCTGGAACAATATGGAGAGGTTTGTAATACAATCCGACTGTTGAGTGCTCACGAGTAGGGTTTCCAGGCCCAAAAATAGATAAGCCGGACACAGATTCATATTTAGCACGACATTTTGCCAGTATAACCTGACAAACTGACTTAAATGATCTGCCATTATTTGATCCATACTGAGTTGACCCGGTGCGTTATATATACGTCCTGGTCTGTTTCTTCTACTAGTATCGTCTTTACATTGAAAGTAACTCTATAACATCAATATTAGCCCTATTGGCTATTATAATGGACACGTATTTTTTGTTTTTGTAAAACAATGAATATTGACCAAGATAAAACGCATCAAAACTCGGGAGTGGGGGCTCGTGACGTCACAACGAACTAAAAATTATAGCACGGCGTGGCGTATTAAGAATTTTAAAAGTGTCGTATCTTCGTCTATTTTGGTTTACGTAACAAAAGAAAAAATACGTGCCAAATATTTTTTGATAATCTAACTGACGGACTAATTCGATTTTTTCAGGAAACAAGCCTATTACGCGCGTTTTCGATCGGCATCTTTTGGCGGGGCGGAGTTGACCAAAAGCCTAACGAAAGCCTGAGAGGCCGGTCTTGTATAATTTGGCCGGACACAAATGTAACAAGCAGGACATGTCCAGCTAAAGCCAAACACCTGGCAACCCTACTTACGGTTAACGTGAATGATTGTTGAAATTGACATCGTAACAATAACAATTATTGTTTCATTTGATTTAAGTGGTACTGACTGCTACCATAAACAGATGAAAATTTTAATGTTTACTTACATTTTGTTGACACAAAAATTAAGAGCACACCATTGATAAATTCAGTTGAACTTACTTTAAACTCATACATTATAATTCAGTGAGAGGTTGACGCTCCTCGTTGGTTGCTACATTATTTACGTAAGGAGTAGAACAAATCATTGTGCGACAGCTCAATGTTTTCAATATGATCTACTATTTGTAAAAAAATTGTGCAAAAGCACAAACTTCCATATTATTACTGCATAGTGTGGTGTGTGACCACAAAAAAAAAACAATTTTACATTACTAACATGTGTTTATATCATTTATCTTCAGACAAAATTAATATTCAGAAGTTACTCCAGCGAAGTAGGTACAAATAACGTAGTGGACAGCCACAGTCCTGCAAAGAACTGGTATTTGACTTCAAAGTGGTTTGTGTGAAACATTCAATATGACAAGCCTTTGATGTTGAGCATTCAAGAGGCCGTCCATCAAAACCGAAATAGTTTTTTTTAAAGTTGAGTAAAACAAAGTATAACAAATTAACGTTTAATGTAAAGATCACGTTGAATCAGTAGTGGTTTTAGAACATGACATGTTATTTCCCTTTTGAGCGGTTATTGTATACTGAAACTAAACCAAAGGTAAAAGTAATTAAAAACTCGGCTGAAAGTTACTGTTTCGTCGTATGTAGTACAATTTTAAATTATAATGAGACTACTTACTTGCGGCCATTAATTAACGAAAGCAGGTACCTTCCTCTGCAGTTGCCATTGAAACTAGAAGTTAGAGAGAACGACCAGTTTGTAAGTCCAAATTAAATTAAGGTAGCAAAACTCCAAACACTGTATCATTGATGTCTAATCAAACAAAACTTTATCATCACGTCACGACGGTGGAGCTTTGCTAGCAAATTTATTTTGACACTAGAGTCATTCACGTTAACTAAGTATATTGTATTTTTTTACTTATTGTAGTGCCCCTAGAGTAACCAGTATATGGTGGAGCCAAACACACAGTCACCAAAATCAAGTATTTGAATCGGATCACACACACACACACATAACACACATAATGCATTATTTGCGAAGGATCCTTGTAACTTTTCGTAGCGGACTTTTATTCCATTTGTATTGACAGACCCGGGTCAAGATGGCTAGGGCAGTTCTGTATGTAACGAAGTATAGTCTATTGTCTGGCTGTAAGACGTGTTGCGTCTATTTTTTAAGGAGTTGCGGTCTAATGTCAAGTTGTCGACATCTCATCACCCAAAGTTAATGCCATCCATCGACTAAACAAGAAACACTTTTTAGGTGTTCGGTTTACCACGTGGCCCCCGGCCACCGTAGGCGCGGGCCTGTGGACGGTGGGCTATGGGCTAGCTCGCCGTCCGTCCGTCTCATGACGACAGGCCGTGTAGACGGCGCGTTCGTGTTCCACGCGCGCCTCAAAGAGAGTCAGCAAAAAGGAAGGGGTCCGCAAAGACCGATGCCTGCCGGGGTCGCGGGACTGTTCGAAAAAGATACCGTACAAAAAGGGCGATGAAGGAACATGGATAGGTTTTAGTCAGTAAAAGTCTGACACTCCCTCCTGCTCCGCCCAGAGCGGGAGAAGTCATTTGATGACATCCCATCCGAAAAAAAAAAAAAGGTTGTCGGTTTGTCGTTTATTCGTTAGATTGCACTTCTCAAGAATATTAATTAAACAAAGAAATTAGTGTGTGACTTTAGTCTTTATTTCATACGACATAACTATCGAAGTTTAAATGCTTTTAATTAGTATACCAATGAGTTAGGTATTTCATGGGTATAAGGGAGTTTGTTTTGCTAACTGCAGAGGTAAATTGTTTTATTGGAATGTCTTCTAGAATTGTATCAATTTCAGTCGGGCCTCCCTGGATTTATTATAAAGTGTAAGATACAAAAATGATTCCTGAGTAGGCTAAAAATAAAAACACCTGGTTTATTATGAACGAGCCAAATATACTCACAACCCACACTCCTACAGCGTCTCAATTTGATTGATCCCCATTGGTCTACTGATATTCAATCCTCATTCGTCAAACCAGGAGTTATGAGACGTACAACCTGATCTGCCGACGCGACGTCCGTACCACAGGTAGATAACATGGTTTGGTTAGGGAAGCTTTTATTGATTAATCACAGGTAAAAATATATAAATACTAAACATACTAATTTTACGTTTTCACACATTTTTGGGACAAATAAACACAAATATTTCTTGTACCTATTTAGCCTATCAATCGGTAGCCATTGTTCTCAACGCAGGCGTCCTCACTTTTTTTTGTTGTACGTTTTGCTTGTGTTTGGCATTGTCTTTAAAATTCTTTAACGAATTAATCAAAATTGTCAGCACTACGAAGACAATTTTGATTAATTCGTTAAAGAATTTTAAAGACATTGAATTTAATTATATGGGCCTGCCACACACTCGACGAGGGGCATGGGAAGTAGCGAGGAAAGGAGGCAAATACGTAGTGTGACTACATTACTCGTCATGCCGCACGTCATGCTCCTCGTCGTGAAAACCGCTCCCTATTTTGTCGGTTTTTGAGCGCGAGTCAAAGGACGATGAATGATGTAACCAAGATTTTTTAACAATATTTTGATTTAAAAGAGTTTCTTGCCGGTTTTTCTCCATAGAGATCTACGCTAGGGAATGGGCAACTACAGTACTTTCACAGTTTTTATGTCTTGTGACTGGAAGTGTAGCTACATTTAATCTTCATCTTTGTTTCGACAATTCAAAAGTGTCTCTTACTGGCCTACTTGAAATAAATGCTTTGATTTTGATTTGGACCGGCAATATCAAATTTTCTCATTCGATTTTGAACTTAACTGTCAACATTTTATGGTTTAAAATCATTTCGGCAAAATTAAAAGCAGTGTGTGGGCAGAGAGGGCCAACATCGCGGCAGCGCGGGGAGCATAGCGATGGGGCAGCGCAAGAAGCACAGTGTGGCTGGCCCAATAGACACGACGAGTTAGTCGATTTTCTAAGGCATTTTTTGTAATATAAAAATACAGTTTGTGCTGGGGGATATGTGCACACCCAGTGACGATCAAGCGTTTTATTAATTCTTAATACTAGGGAGGCAGAAAGGTGGCGAAGATGGATTGTTACTGAAGCAGGAAGGTGTTTGACAAAGTTGACTGAAAATGAAGGATTGCAGTGTTTTGGAAATGTAGGTTAATTTAATCTATTCTTCTGTTGCTAGTGTGGGTTTAACCTATTTTAGCAGCTAATACCCTCTTACATCAGAAAAAGTTCTTTAAAAAAATCACCATTTGGTTTTCCTTTCTTCAAAGATCGACAATCTCCTTTTCAGAACATGCTAAAATACTTAGGTAGGTACCTACTTTATTTCTTGTTATTTTCAGCGTGACTTTTCTAGGTACATACACCTCATATCATTAATGAATTACGCAAAAGTCATTTGGAGGAGACCTTAAAAAAGACTTTGGTCCTAGTTTATTTACCTAATTATAATGATTACTTACGTGATTTTTGGGTTGTACCAACTTCAGATTTATATTTTTTGGGTTGCTTATATAAAATCGTTAGGCGTAATAGAATTTTAAGGTTTCTTATCAATTATTTTGGCGACGTTAGTTAATTGCCAGTTGATTTGTGCCAACTTGATTTAGAACGTGGGATGTGAATCACGCGGCTAAAAGATATGCTGTAAAACAAGCACTGTCTGAATCCTTGAAAATGAGATTCTTTCTTACGTTATTAATGTTCTACTTTTCGAGCTAAACTGTAATAGACAAGCTAATTATAGCATAAAGAAATGTGAATGTTGGATGTGTAAGGTACCAATTGCAATGTAGCCCATCCCCGCCTGCTGTGCCTCTGGCCAGCACTTTTTTCGTCATTAAAAGTGTTGTCTAAATAACTGAGTCAATTTTATATAGCAACTACATTTAAATAATAAAATTAAAGTATATGTTTGGTATTGGTACGTATTTTTCTTTGTTGTTAGGAAATACTAGTGTTATTTTGCCTTTGAACAATAGTAGCTAGGATAATCGGAATGACAGTCGAATTCATATTGAAATTGCGAACTATGTATATCAAATATTGTACTGGTAGTTCAGAATGTGTCTGTAAGAAATAAGGCTAGTATGTAAATGTCGTTTCTGAAACTAATATAATAGATGAACATTTTTCTTCATTTATTCTGTCAAGACGTAGGTAGCCGAACAATTTTACGATGTCCTAAAATATCAGGTGGGCCATCATTTGTGAACATAAAACCTTTGAGTAATGGTTCGGAATAAGACCTCCTCGACACAGACGCAGAACATAGTTGCGTGTATATTTTCCACCGTACCGTACCATTGAGATTTATAACATAGATTGAGTCCTTTTTCGCCCGTGGTCCTGGTCCCTATAAGTCCCTGGAAGGGACCACAAGTATTTTTTTGCCCGTGGTTCCTTCAAGAAATATATACTGCCGAATCAAATTGTACTTAGATATTTAAAATGAGTTTTTGACTTTTTTGAGTAAATTTTTTGAAGTTAGTAACAATTCCTTGGGTAGCTCTACTACCTTAGTAGTAGGATCAGCTTTATTCTTGAAAAGAAGCGTGTTAATCAGGGGGTTATGTCGTGGACGTCCTTTTGTCTTATTACGATGTCTTCCTGCGATTCATCGAACAAACCTCACAAACTTTTGCATTTATATAATAGTAGTAAGATAATTATTATTACGATTTTATAAATGCGAAACTTTGTGAGGATGGATTGATGTTTGTTACTCTGTCACGCAAAAACTACGGAATGGATTAGTATGAAAATTGCCACATAGATAGTTTATAGCCTGGAATAACATCTAGGATACTTTTCAACTCGGTATACGATCCTGTGTCCATGCGGGCGAAGCCTCGGGCATAAGCTAGTTTTTTTCATAATAATTGTTTAGGCTTACACCCAACTGAATAATAAGATTAACAAGATTAAGGCGTTCATCCTGAGCCTGATCTCTCCCGTCGTGTCGTATTGCAGCCCAATCAGAATATGAGATATAAAGGAACAGAGAGTGCATCTGTGTTTGGCTATGTCACAAACTTGTGCACTATATTCTACTATATAACATAGGTGTTCTGGTATTCTCCTTGAGATTGGCCGCCGTAACTGAAATTCTGTGAAGAAAGGATAATATTATAGGATTTCAGGAAAGGATATTGTTATTAAGATAATAACGGGCGTTATTCTTTTCTTGTGTGTGAGAACCTTTACGAAGAGGCCGTCCGTATTCATTGTCCAGTTTTATCCTTTGCGGCTTCTTGAAATTGTTGTTTTTAGGTCAGAGGGTCAAAAGGTCTGTGGGGTCAAGTGTCAGATTTAATAGTAGGTTTTGTGATGTGGATGAGAAGAAGTGCGTACTTATGTTCATACTTGGTGTTCTGTAAGGCGATCTAAAGTATTTGGAGGATGGAAAACTTTTTTGTCAGTACTTACCTACAGTCTTCTAGGTTGACTATCAACTCTCGAGTATTTTGGATTGACTTATACGAGCTGGGAGTTGGAAAATTTCAACAGAATATTAGTTCAAAAAACTAGTTTAGAATTTTATATTTTACCGAATGATAAGTAGGTAGTTGTTTATGAAAAAATGTAATCTCACGTTTTAAGTAGAACCTGTTTTAAACTAGCTTGTATCAATAGAATGAAACATTAATATATTGATAGCATTTTTTTTTCTATGAGAGGCGTTATATCACTTGCAGATCTGAGCAAAAACAATGGTAATAGGTAAATAATTCATATTTACATTTTAATAGTTTAGTTATTTAGTTATAGTTATAGTTAGTTTTAGTTATTTTTTTATTAATGTTAATAGTTCTCTCAACGCTTAGCAATTAATGGTAAGCGAAAAAAGAACAATTAACAACAAAAGTTATTTGTCAGATAAAGAGAGGGAAACGAAAAAAAAAAAAAATTCAATTAAATCCACATTTTTGTAAAACTATTTAATTTCAAATTACAGTTTCTGTTGAAGAAATATCACAAAATACCTTATAAAAATATTAACATTTGTTTGACTCGACGTTTTATGACTAAAAAATCCTTATGGCTATATATTTAAGGCACATTATTTGAAACATTTTAATTCCAGTCGTATAATCCCTTACTTGACTAAATACATACAGCACCTTTGTGGAAATATGACACGGGATTTAAAAGTTGTCAAATCTTAGAAAGAAAAGACTTCTACAAAGGGCTTGGAAGATTTTTATATGAAGCGTGAACTGATTTTCTTCCGCCATTTTGATTTTTTTTCAAAGTAGCGGCCACGCATATGATCTATATTAATCGCTACCTGGTATCAAAACAAACAAGTTTTGTGTGAGGCAAAATGTTCTAAAGTGTCCTCGTAAGTGTCGTTTCATGGCATCACCATGGCGTCGTCTGATGGCATCTTCATCAGCACAACTTGGATTTGATCGGACACGCATGAAACGTGTCATCAATCGATAGCTCGCATCAATACTTGAAACAAGTTTTTTCTGAGCCAATATCTTCTAATGCGTCAAAAAATTCAAACCCCTTTAAAACGTTTTGTAAAGTCGACGTGCATGTAAATTCATAATTATTAGGCTTTTAGCTGTCCGGATCCCCGGCCTGGATCTATTATACACTATAAAATTTTACTAAAATTAATCCAATTTGAGCAGCAAACACTAAAACCTATATACTTTCTTTACTTCATTATAATTTATTGACTGGACCCAAACACTTATATTAATTAAAGATAACCTAATGAATCACTTAATTCTACAAAAAATATCATCATCATCCTAGCTAGCTATAAAAATTATTTATAAAAATATCTGACTGATTTCTATCACCAAAAGTATTCACAATTATTAGTTAATTGTAAAAATGTAACTAAATGCACACAAATCGAAAAGTGGGCAATATTATTCTCCGCCTAGACCACCACTTTTCAGGGCTTTTTCAACATTGATTGAAAAAAACCCTGAAAAGTGATAGTGTGTTGATTGTTAGATTCGCCCTGCAGTTGTCAAACAATGATTTCGTTTCTGTTTTTTTGGCCATTGGATATATTATGTCATTGTGTTAACCCGTATTAAGGTTAATCGAAAATTTGGTGGTTATAATTCCTAATTCTGGTGTTAGGTGTGAGCCGTGTGAGCACTTCATTTCGTAACCTAAGCGCGGTAAAGGCATTACCTACATAGTTAAGTTGTCTTTTAATAAAAGTGAAGAAAACCGACTTACCGGGAAGCACTAAAGTCTGTTATGTTAAACAATGGTGTTCAAAAAACCAAGTATATTATTTGTAATGAATTTTGAACCAGAATTCACGAGCTGCATCAGATAACCTCACTCTTTTATAACATAACCCAACTGCTTCATTTCCCTATCAAATCGCTCATCTCTGTATTTCTTTATCTTCTTCAGCCAGACTCCGAAAGATGCGCCAGCTCTGCAGGTGCCCCCATACCTTGGAGGCAGACACTCCAGGTCTAGATGCTTCTGTAAAGACTTGAGGTCGCTGCCGTGGAAGTGGATGTACTGCCAGGCCTCCTGGGGGATGAACCTCTTGAACAGGTAGAAGAAGGTGTTCAGGATCCAGGAGTAGTTGATTATGTGGATGCCTTTACAGCGAGCGGGCATTGCTAGCTGGAAACGAAAGATGTTTGTTTTATTTATTATAGTATCAGGCCAAGTCACTGTTTGTGATCTAGTCTAGTGGCCACATGTAATAGGAATCCTTGAGGTCGGTCACGTTACAGGGTTGTTACATTTGGTAGTTCATTATGTCCTGGTATTTCTTAGTAGCGGACCCGAGGATTTGTGACCGCTAGGTTCGTCCCTTATAAGAAAGAACTTAAACATATGTGTGTACTATTATAGTCCTCCTGACCGTTTTCGGTCACGGCGGCCAATCTGTGTAGGGACAGGTGCACTTGTGATCCTTTTACTCTCATAGTCCGATGGGACGGCAATCCGACACGACCGGAGAGAGATCAGGCGCAGGACCAACGGTTTAACGTGCTTCCCGAGACACGGGGGTATCTAACCGCCAACATCCAAACTCCGGGCTACTACTGAGAAATTCCTAACGGAAAAACCCAATAGCACTTTTTGCTCGACCTGGGAATCGATCGAACCAACGGGGCAGTCAACTGTGTAACACAGGTAACAGTTATGATTAATTTCTCAAAACCTAACTCTTCGGGGAAACTGGTTTGATGCTACGTTTGTATCAAGGTATCAAGATGCTTACTATTTAAAATAATGGTCTTATGAAGGAAGTAGGTAACTAATAAAAATGACAAGGAAAATCATTAAAAGAACATGCAGATTATTTACTGACAGTACAAAATCATGCAACCAGTCTATAATGTGCAGGGCAAGGTTGCAAGACTGGCAACACTTGCTTATAGCGAGTTAGTATTTCTACGACATTTTCCTTCCCACAACTCAGTAATACCCAAAGATATATCAAGAAAGAATAATCAAATTTATTAATTCGCTGACACACTAAGTAATGTGCTAGAAGACTAGAATTTTGCACAAGAGCCCCAATGGAGCTAATAGGGAATAAAAGTTTGTGTGGTAGTTCATCCTTTTTGTCGGTGTTTTTTTTTTTTGTCATCACATAAGATTCAAATGTAACACGTAGCACGTAGGGTACGTTTGAAACCACGATCTACAATCCACAATAGATAGAATTTTGGAATAGTTAATGCAAATAGGTAACTTTAATTATACATTACTGCGTTTAGCCCTTGACCCACACTCTACTCTACAAATAACTTTTACTAGATTATGTAAATTCATTACTTTTTTTGCTCATGAGACAATTTAGGAGTAGTTAATGCAGATATACTTGGTGCCAGTTAAGTACGCAATAACGGTCATTGACTTATTTTATTGATTATTAAAGTTCTTAACTTTGGAATCCAAAATTAATCCTGTTCAAGTCTTGAATCGTCATCTATCATGATCTTCAACATTTTTTCTAATGAAAAACGAAACATGGTTTATTTGTTTTGTTTCGTACGAAGAGATATTACGATCTTATCTGGCACCAACTATAGGCAACTTAATTAAATTGCACGTGACCCATACCTACTCTACCTACACAACGAGAGGAGATTATGTAAAATTCAGTAGTTTTTTTTCTCATGGAGACAGACAATCGTCAAGCATTCTCACGAGCGAACGATCCTAATTTGCATAACGAATGACTAAACAAACAAAAACACTAGATACCTATTTCTATTTACAAGATCTCCAAGAAACACGTGTTTGAGATACCTTTGAAAGAAAGAAAGAAAAATATTTACTTGACGTCAGTATACAGGTATAGTACATATTTATAACCTCTTACAAAAAATGTAACAAGATAAAAAGGACTCCTGAAACACTGTTTTAAACTATCACGTTTCATAACTAGAAAACACACGGTAAAAAAAACAGGGAAGATATCCCGCAAGTGACATTTTAAGTAAAGACTCCCGAATTGCAATACCGTAACTGCTTACTTATAAAAGAGTATAGGAATGGCATCGCCGCATCTGCCTATCAGAAATTATATTTCGTGTATTCAAAGATTTTGGAGAAAGTCAAAGCATGAGACTCTAACTACTATGGAATGAAAAAATCCGGTCAAGTGCGAGTTGGACTTGAACACCGAGGGTTCCGTATAAACTTGTAGGTATTTTGTTATTAAACTACATTGGGTTTTCTAATTTATTAAACACACTAACACAGCCTATTTTTTTTTTTTTTCTTTTTATATTTATTAGGTTTTTAGATTTTTTCCTTTACATGTGCTGTAAGATGTTGCTTCTTGCCAAATTTCATGATTCTAGGCCAACGGGAGGTAGGTACCCTATAAATTTTGATTCCCTTGAGAGTATCGAAATATACTACAAAAAGGAAAAACGAAAACAGAAACACATGCAACACACCACACTGGGGTGTGGTGTGTTGCATGTGTCCACACCACACCATACCACACCACACCACACCACACCACACCACACCACACTTCACCACACCACATCCCACTCACACAGCCATCCTACCCGTTACACACATTCATAGCATCGTTAAACCAGATCATATAGGTTATTATCACACAAATAAAGGTTTACTTAGTACACGAAGTTACAGTAGAACACTGAGTCCTAGGTCACAGGGTCTCCCCCTAGTTTAAGAGGCAGGATTTTTAAATAATTGTGCAGCCTTTTCCTAAAATTTAATGTACCTATGTGGAATGTATTGCGTACAAAGGTATATTGTATTGTATTTTGTATACAAAGGTTTTTTGTGCTAATAAACTTATATATATTTTTATACTTTTTTTGCGGGATAAACGGCCGTATCTTTTTTTTACGTTAACTTATAAGTTTGATTTTTTCACAGCTTCAAGGGACTATAAACTTGAGTATAATGCTTTTAATTTCAACTTGATACCCCCCCGCGTTCCCGAGATAAAGGATCTTGACAGACAGACGGACAAGGGATCCTATAAGGGTTCCGTTTTTACGTTTTGAGGTACGGAACCCTAAAAAACATATAAAAACTTTTTCTTTTGTTTTAAAATTTGATAGAATTTTTTTTCTTCTGCTTACCGACTTCAAAAAAGGAGGGATCTTTATTGACCTATTCAAACACTATACAAAAAAACAAATCCAGCTCACTCCCATAAGACAGACGATCTGGTAAGCCACAGTAGGAGTCAGGGCAGCCACTTGGCGCACTGTGAGGCCCTCCAGGTCTACAATGACTGTGCCGGCCAGGATCTGGAGCTTGGGCGTGCGAAGACCGATTTCCGTCATCGCCATGCCGGCTCGTATTAAGTCTTCGACTGGAAACTCGCTGGGATCCCAACGACCTGGACAAAAATACATCATGAAGCATGAGAAGTTTTAGAAAATGTTAACGTAATGAGTTAATGACCCAAGTGAATGAAAAGGTCAGAAAGGATTTAAACTCAAAACGAGGTGGGAACTGTATGAAGACTATTTGAAAGACCCGATTGTACAGTTTTACAGTAAAAACGGTTCACAAACTCTACGAAAAGGTGTAGATAGATTATTCAGTCGTAACATATTTGTAACTGATCCCTTCCTAATAAAATGGGGTCACTGTCCGATAGAGTTGTCAAGTGCTGTATGCGTAAGTTGAGTACCCTCAACTCCGAGTCATTACGTCACTGACAATCTTCTTACACATATTATAATAAACGGTCAAAGGCTTCTATTTAGGCATGTATTTGAAGGCCCACATTTTTTTGAATGACCTGACCATACGAAAATACATGCATAAACTCACATCTTTTTTCCTTTAAGGGTGGCCAGAAACTACAGAGGTCCACCTACGATCCTTTCGCCTTATCCACCTTCATACACGAGCGTTGCGAGTACTACACACCTGACCTTTCTGAAGAGCCTCGCCAATAAGGTAAACTGACCACGCCGGAACTGATGGTTTCATTACATGTGCCGAGTGGCAAGTCAGCGCAAAGACTTAACTCGGTTTGTACTTGGGAGGTGCATTCGGTCGAGTGCACTGTTTCTGCTCTGTCTCGCTATTGCACTCAATACGTGGGAAATGCTCAATGATATTGCGATTACCATTTCGAAGGTAAAGTTTACTTTATTATCTTGCTTTATTTCAAGGCAATGCAGTCAATTCGGTAATTATTACTGTGACACGTATTTGTTTTGTTTCTTTCAATGAATGTCTTTCGGGTTGAATACCTACTGATTTTAGTTTTCTTGAATGTTTCCGAGAACAAGCAGTACTGTATTAGTTGTCATATCATCATCATCATTTCAGCCGAAAGACCGCTGAAGACTGCTGGACATAGGCCGCCCCTAAGTGTCGCCACATTGACCAGTCCCGTGCAACTCGCATCCAGCGGATTCCCGCAACCTTCACCAGGTCATCGGTCCACCTAGTGGGAAGCCTGTCAACGCAACGTCTTCCGGTTCGCGGTCGCCACTGCAGAACTTTTCGGGCCCATCGGCCATCCGTTCTGCAAGCAATGTGCCCACTGCCACTTAAGTTTGGCAATTCTTCGGGCTACGTCGGTAACCTTGGTTCTCTTGCGGATGTCTTCATTTCTGATTCGATCGCGCAAGGAAACTCCGAGCATAGCCCTCTCCATTGCCCTCTGGGCGACTTTAAGCCTTCTGATGAAGCCCATTGTGAGCGACCACGTTGACCAAGTTGTCAGGTGTTTTCACTTTAAATTTTACTATCGGCATCTGTTATTTAGTAAAACTACTTTATCGAGTCTCTTACCGAATCTGAACACAGACAGCCTCCCGATATCGGGCCTATCGAGCATGGTGCCCTCGTACGCGTCCTTCACCTTCACCAGCCCCCACAGGTCAACGCCCTCGTACAGGTGCTTGTTCTGCTCTCTGAACGTGCAGTACCGGACCATCTGCAAGAAAGGGAGGTTAGTTTTATAGAGCCACTTATTTTCTGGTAATTTTAAGTAAGTTTCAGGGAAAAAGCCATAGAAGGTAGGTAGGAAGGTAGGTAGGTAATCTTCATGCTGCTAAGAATTTCGACCATTGTTTTTTAGGGTCCATATGGCAGACTGGGAACCCTAAAAAATTCGTTTAATCCACAATAAAAATCATTATTGATGCATCATTCATTTCGAATGCTGAATTCTTACTGTGTGTACTGTGGACCCGCACTTGGTAGGTATTGTATTGTTATGTAAAACGATCATAATCATACTCACAGGTTTGTATTTGGAAATTTTATCGCTTTGGAATGTGTCGTTGCTGGTTTTAAATTGTTATTGATTATGACAAAAACTACGATTGGTAAGTTAAAACGTTTAAGGATATTTTTATAGCAGGCGTAGGATTTTATACCCTGTCAGAAAAACGATCAAAAAATCTTTTTCGACCACATTTTCGATCCCAGGTTAGCCTCGGGTCGAAGATTTGGTCGTCAATTATATTTAAACTTTAAAAAAAAACGCAATGATTTTGAAACTCGTTTTTCTTTGTTTTTTTTTGGGTTCGATGATAAAAAACAAGTTTCCAACGCAACAGAGAGATTTTGCAAAATATTTATTTTTATAAGTAACCAATAACACAAATGTCATGACATGCTTTCAAGCAGTAAGTAGTTGTAGATATCGAAACATTTTGTATGAACAAGAGTTGACTTTGAGCTTCCATTATGTACAAACAGGTACATAACATGAGTAAGCAGCTTACAGAGAACCGTTAGAACATGTACTAAGTACCTACTTATAAGTTTATTATTCATACAAAGTGCCCTATTCATCATCTGCAAGCCTTGCCCTAACTATGTTGGGGTCGGCTTTCAGTCTAAACACATGTTTGCTATTAAAATAGATAGGTTCACTGTTATGTAACATACCTACAGTTAATAAAGTCGAAGTGAATTAAATCGAGTCGGTTAAATTCAGTATTACTATATTCAGGGTGAACATGTTTCGAGTTTTGACGGCTGTTAATAAAAATCTGGAGGTGTTCCACACGGTCGAAAAGTATTGTTTATTTCAAGTAACCGACGGTTTTCGTCGATTGGGTTTTAAAATCATGTAGCGGCTGAAGAAGCTGCAGCAGGAAGACCGCTTCTGAACATACGAGTAGATCCCCTCTCCTAAATATTCGCAACCATCGTTATTACGCGTGCCACATCTATCGGCTTGTTTATAAGTAATTTACCGAATTCCAAAAGGAGGATTTTCTTAATTTTTTATTATGTATTTTCAGCGATTATCTTTTTTCCCAAATCGTCGCATCATACGATACCGGCGATTCTTTTTTTTATTGTAAAGGCGTTATCTGATGGACCGGTCGCATATTGGTTTAATTTTTGATGTCGTTTCGATGAGCAGTTTTTGAGATAATTTCAATTACTTAGGTATGTGTTTTTAATCTACTTCGTTTATGTTGATGGTGTAATGATTCCGGCATTACTTGACATACTCGTTACTAGAATTTCTGTAACATCTTACATAGAAATTGTTTCGGAAGTCGGTGGCAAAAAAACTACTTACCTAATCAAAACAAACAAGTCACTGACCCAAGTGATTTGTAGTGCTTTTTTGGGACGTCGTCGGTTGTTTATTTGTATTCTAAGTTTTTTACTTTTAAGTTTTTAGTGATTGATTCACACAAAAATTGTTTCTTTTTTTGGACTCCGTTTGTATTTTTTTGTTAAATTAGTTTTGATAAAAACATCGGATATTAGATATAACTGTCGAAAACAAACATTATGTTCCACATTAACATTAATAGACAGTTAAGATAAGCTAAACGTATTTGCACGAGGCTGACATTGACATAAATATTATAATATTTTACATAACAGACATTAAAATAATAATATGTGCGTTTTGGACATAAACGAAACCTGATTTACTTATTTTAGAAACATTAGCCAAATTTTGTATCTCACGAACACGAACTCACGACGCGACGTGCATCAAAGGAGATGGAAAACAGTGGGCCCAAATGTAATAAGATGAGATATGATCTAAAAAATAAGTCATAATTTTTTATCTTAGACTACGAAAAATCAACTCAATTCTCAATCTGGAAGCGGAGAAATGTGAGAAAGATTGTATTCGTATAATAATATCGATTTTGAGTAATCGTAATTGTTCCAATATTGCAACTTTTTCACTAAGTAATTATGTTACGATTTATGTCTATTTATACTTATATGCATTATTTATAGTCTAATTAATAAAATATAAACAAGTAACAGAAAAACCAATATTATGATTTTCGAGTTCATATCGATTTAAATCGTCTAATATTTTTAGTCTGGTACTGGTATGACAGCTGGCTGACTGACATTGACACAAGACAGTGAATATTTCCTTCAAGGTGATGCATTTATACTAAATAGGGGATTTCGCAACTCATTACCTTTGTTGCACACATTTTATTCTAAAATTAAGAAGAACCGGTAAGTACAGAAACGGAAACCACAGTTTTCCGAATGAATACACCTCAGTAAGTGATGTCATAGAGGAACACGATTGGTTGGACAGACGGATTATTTTTCTGTTACGGAATAAAACCTGAACATGAATGCTGCTGAAGTAAATAAATGAATACCTAGGAGTGATGGTACCCTGGTACCTTTATGAACTAGGCTATCCAGGCAGGACTGCGGCTGTGTCACGAGAGGGAATGGTCCGTAATCAACCACGCGGGCCCAAAACGTGTTGGGGGATGACGCATTTTTTTGTTTTATTTTTCTAAGTTTCTAAGTAGGTAGGTATTCCTACGACAAGCTATTTTACATTTAATTTAATAATGTTGTAGGTGACGCCATTAAAAGTGGCTCGTGAGATCCTAGATTCAATTCTGGGTTCAGGTAAACTGTTTAGCAGTAACTGAGTTTTCTTGCGATGAAATTTTCATTATGAGCCCGCGGCGCTGATTACCATTTAACCAGCGTGTGGGTAAATAGCTATTGACCTTTAACACTGTGAATGTGGGTGTAACAACTGGCAGAACTTCAAACTAACTAACACTAAAATAAAAAGCCACGCTTGTATTTCCAGAGGTCTCTTTTACCTGGAAATATCTAATTAGTCTCCAAAGAGTTTTGGGCTTGTGGCCCTCCACAAGGTGGATCGATGACCTGGTAAAGGCAGCTGGAATACGCTGGATGCGATAAGCACAGGATCGGTTGATGTGACAACGCTTGAAGTAGGCATATGGCCAGCAGCGACCGCTACGGCAATGACGATGACGAGGAAAGGGAGAGAAGGGGGAGCATTTCAACGTTTAAAGCACTCCGAGTTACCTAAATTAATTAATTACCTTAGTTAGTATGTTGGTAACTGTGAAGCCACTGCTACGGTTACAGCTTATCATAATTCTGATTTACTAGGTAGGATCTTAGGTCCATGAAGTTGAAGGAGTAGAAGAAGAAAAAGAAACACACTCACCAATTTATGAGCTCTTGGTACAATGAATTCTCTAGCTCGCAAAAACCTCAGCATATACTCGTCATCCATCCTCAATGGGTGACATTCACCCCTATCTGCAACAACATTGCTTTAAAGTGAACAAACAAATCATCATGTTATGTTTTACAACACTTATTTAAAGTTTTTTGCTCTGTTTTCGGAATTCCCACATTCCTTAAGACAAAGTCATCATAGGTAAATAAATGTTAGGAACCTCGGTTAGATAGGTCGATGACCTAAACAGTCATTATCTGCATATTTACAGACAAGTGAGACAGGCAAGACAACACAAAGAAGTTTAGGAAAACATGGCTATTGCTAGTATTGAACAAGTGATCTTGAGAGCTACCTACAACAGTACAATAACTTTGGCCCAAAGACCCAAAAAAACAGAAAGCACATTACAAAAAATCTTTTTTTTTTATTTTGGTTCAAATAGGTTACTCTCAACATGGCAGTGATAATAATTTAACCGAACAATGGCCGTCGTAGTACCACTTTATAGTAAACATCGGAAAACTCACCAAATATCATTTTCCTAAGCTCTGTGATGGCTGTCGCCCTGGTAGCTAGATTCTCTTTACATTGTTCGTAAGCGATCTCCATCAACTCGGGGTTTTCTTTCGTGTTGACTTCTGCTTCGAAGCCAATTTCTAAGAAGCACTCAAACATTATTATATCCTAGTAGTTGCAACCTGAAACAAAAAAGATACATGCATATAAAACGTCAGACCATTGTTATGGCTGCTTGGTTATTAAAAAAAAACAACCCATCGACCGAATTTGCGTGGGTTTTTTTCTGAAATAATCAAGTTTCTCGGACATTATCGATTCCATCCATATAAATTAATATCATCTATCATAAATTCGCTGTAATTTGAATAGGTGCGACATGCGTGCGTCATTCCATGAACTAAGCAGGAGTTTCCACTGCGAAAGGTCAATGAGATTGAAATATCTGCAGACTGGTTTGTTTACTAATTTCTTGCCCGCTTGTTTTATTGGCGATCCAATCAGTCGCTGGCAAAAAAACAACGAAGAACTAACAAGTCACCGACTTCCTAACTAACTTTTTGGGTAGACACTAGACGGTGTATTTTTGCAAAAAAAAGTTTTTATGTCAGACTATATTAATGCATGATACATACATGACTCTGATGTAACGTACTGGTTTTTCATTCACGAGCAAAAATGTAATTAAAAACTATACACGTCTTGACGATGTAATAAATAAATCATGATAAATAACATGATTTATTTATTACATCGTCAAAATCTGATTCAAGTTTTTATTACTTAAACGTTACTTACGATGAAGTTGTTTTTTAAGCTTTGTAGCTTTGTGAGAACTGTGAGATCACTTATCATGCCATTAAAAATCTTCTACTGGCAAAGAAAATGTGAAAAAACTCTAGATATTTGATTATAAATCTGTGACAGGACATCCCATTTTCTATTAAATAAAATATGGTTTTAACAACAATATCATATCATTCTTGAAACGGATTTGATTAGCTACACATAAAATAATGCCAAACTGGTATTTAAAGATACCTTTATCGTGACGATATAGCATCTTGCGTGATCATGAGACGATTTACTATTAATTGATTATTAACGATACACGCTATAGATATAAAATAATAATTAGTATATACTTATGAAAAGGATATTATATTACTCGTAATATACATAGATATTACGAGTAATATGATTCACCTCCCTACAATCTATACTTTGTGGTCTCAATCTCAAAAACTATTTTTTTTTTCATTCAAAACATGTTTTTTAACACGTAAGAAAATTAGGATGCTGAATAATAATATTAAATAATAATTCTCATAATACCGCAAAAATAGGAACATAATTCTCATACCAAAAGTAATAAATCATATCTCAAAAATATTTTTCCTGTCAGTTGTCACAAATATTTTCTGTTGAGAAAGTAAAGTATGATATATGACTTTGTGGCGAATCATAGTTATCTGTATTTATTATCTATGGTTCCCACGACGATCATTGGGTAGTAGCTGACACCAAGAGGTCTAGACTCTATGGTCAGAGGGTACGAAACAGGAAGTTGTTCTGGACTTCCAGCAAATTAGAGTTATCACTTATTAGCTACATAAACCATTGTTTGTATTCGATATCTCGTATATATGATTGAAGAAATATAATGATGATACAACATGCACTGGAGTTTCATTGGAAGAACGGCGCAACCAGGCGCCTAAATTGGTGACCCCGTCGATAGAACAATATCGGCCTGAAAAGAAGAATTGGGATCCAGTCCGAGAATGAGTATCGGATCCACATTCACCCCTGGCAGTTGCAGCAGCAGCTTCCTTCGGACAGACAGATCCAGTTGAAGTTGGTACCTACTCGCCAGCCATCACGCTAGTTTGTCGGCGAACATCGAAGGAAATGTTGTTAGAATTCGCCCAGTCGTCCTACTATAGTGCGTGAATCTGTGTTTAAGTGAGCAGACGTGGTTTTCTGTGACAAATTATACTGTTTCGAACATTTTAGACTGTAAACAAGAGAAATCATCAAATTCCGCGACAACAGCGCCATTTTTTCTTGTGCGTTTTTTTCAAGCAACTTCGAAGCTAGAGCGCGAAAAGCTATCCTGTCAACTGTCAAAACCGTCATCTGCTAAATGTCAAACGTCCTCGGCTGTGTTCCAGAGATTACATCAAGCATGTGAAGCATGCTCAAAAGTGTACTAACGAAAGACAGTAAGTTTTTTATTTTTTAAACCCTGCTTGGACATTACGACTTACTTCCCTCATGTACACAGCAGCGTCCCTAGATGAACAATATAAGTGATTAATTTTTCACCGGCTACCTGTTACAATATACCTAATTACACAACAACCGTATTCAACTCTAATTCTGTGTTTTAAATTGTTTTTGTATGGCATCAACGTTAAAATTTTAATAATTTATGTATCTAGTGTTGCATATTTGGAATTTTGTTTGTTTATTTAATATTCAAAACTTTGAATTCATGTAGCAGTAGGTACAGGTATTGTGTATTTTATTTCACTGCTACCTTATTTACAGTTTTATGTTGTAGTTACTTGCGTGTTAGCATTATTTTAATTTGTTTTCTCATGCAAATCATTTGATCTCACTGTTGTACTATTTTAATAATTTATACTGTGCCCCTCTGGTTGGTTCGTTTGCTGTTTTTAACATGTCAACCGAAGGAAAAGAAATATTTCTTGACCCCGAATCTGGAACTGAGGGTGGACATTCAGTTGACCCTTCCACATCCCACCCTCAAACTATCTTGGTAAACCGAGTGTCGATCCGTGTTCCCCCCTTCTGGCCCGACCGACCTGGTCTCTGGTTTGCCAGTTTAGAGGCACAGTTCCACATTAATGGCATCACACAAGAACTAACTAAGTATTACTATGCTGTCAGCCAGTTAGACACTAAATCCGCATCAGAAGTGGAGGATATAATTATCGTGCCGCCAAAAGAACAACCTTACACATGTCTGAAAAAAGCTCTAATCTCCCGTTTCTCCTTATCATATGAGGAAAAAGTTAGGAGGCTCCTGGAGAAGGAGGAGATCGGAGATAGAAAGCCCTCCTCGTTCTTGCGACATCTGAGGACTCTCGCTGGACCTTCTTTTCCAGAGCAGCTCCTCCTCACAATTTGGACTAATAGATTACCACACCACATTCAAGGAATTTTGGTGGCTCAAAAACAATCATCCCTTGAAGACTCGGGTGAGTTGGCTGATAAGTTGCAAGAAATCAGTGCCCAACCAATGCATATTCATGCAGCCAGTAGGGCAGCAGTGCCTAGCGATGACACCAAAGAGCAACTTAGGTTGCTCCAGCAACAGGTAGCAGACTTGACACGGCTGGTAACCAGCATCACCACAGGAAACAGCAGAAATAGCCGCAGCCGCTCAGGCTCACGGTCTCGCACTTTTAACGGCCTGTGTTGGTACCATAAGCAATTTGCTGCAAATGCATCTAAGTGCATACAACCATGCACTTGGTCGGCCCCTGCAACACAGGGAAACTCAAACAGCAGTCAGTAGCGGCGACCACTGACTGCTCCCTGCCTAGTCGCCGTCTATTTGTTACCGATCGATACTCTGGCCGACGATTCTTAATTGACACCGGGTCCGACTTATCTTGCCTACCTAGACGGTTCTCCCAGGGTAACAAGCAGCCACTACCATACGAATTGTTAGCAGCGAATGGCACCAAAATAAATACGTTTGGTTTAGTAGAACTAAAGTTAAACTTAGGGCTAAGACGTGATTTTACATGGAAATTCATAGTTGCTGAGGTAGGAATTCCAATTATTGGTTCAGACTTTCTAGCGCATTACCACCTCCTACCGGACTGTGCTCATGGAAGGTTACGAGACGATAAAACAAGTTTGTCAGTTGAAACTGAAATCTCGTTGATCGACCAACCCAGCATTAAAGTAATTCAATCACCCGATTCTCCATTCGCTCACATCTTGGCAGAGTTCCCTAGCATCTCACGTCCTCCTGGCGCGCCTGAAGATCTGAAGCACACCACGGTGCATTTCATTAACACCACTGATGGCCCACCGGTGTCAGCACGACCACGTCGTCTCGCTCCACAAAAGCTTCGCGCTGCTCAAAAAGAATTTGAAGAGATGATTCGCGTGGGCACTGCTAGACCATCCAGCAGCTCATGGTCCTCTCCATTACATCTGGCGCTGAAAAAGGACGAGTCTTATCGCCCGTGCGGTGACTACCGAGCTTTGAACGCCCGCACAGTTCCTGACCGCTATCCTGTCCGTCATATAGAGGATTTCTGCCAGAACTTATCCGGATGCACAGTTTTCAGTACCTTAGATTTAGTAAAAGCATATCAACAAATCCCAGTTAATCCTGATGACATTTGTAAAACAGCCATAATCACACCTTTTGGGCTTTTTGAATTCCCCTATATGACCTTTGGCCTGCGAAATGCCGGGCAGACATTTCAAAGGTTCATTGACGAGGTTGTGCGGGGGTTTAATTTCTGTTTCGCTTACGTAGACGATATACTCGTCTACTCAAGAGATCTCCAGCAACATGCTGAACACCTGAGGCTCTTGTTTGAAAGACTACATCAGTATGGCGTGGTTATCAACCCGGCGAAGTGCGTACTTGGTGCAGCCGAGGTAACCTTCTTGGGTTACCGCATAAATGCCGCAGGCACACATCCTCCCGTAGACCGTATTCGCGCTCTAGTGGAGTTTCCACTCCCTAAGACCGTGCAAGGTGTTCGCAGATTCCTGGGCATGGTTAATTATTACCGCAGATTTTTGCCAGACGCCGCTAAATATCAAGCTCCTCTAATAGATGCAGTGGCTGCTACTAACAGTAAGGGTGCAAAACCATTTCCATGGACACCCATTCTCGAGCAATGTTTTAATGACTGCAAGAAAAGTTTAGTCAACGTTACCAGCCTTTCGCATCCGAACTGTGAGGCTCCCTTAGGTCTTTTTACTGACGCATCCAGCATGCACATAGGCGCATGCTTACAACAGAAAGCTGACGATAACTGGCACCCCCTCGCGTACTTTAGCAAAAAGCTGACCGAGAAACAGTCTCAGTGGCCTGCTTATTATAGGGAACTTCTAGCCGTGTACGAGAGCGTTCAACACTTTCGGCACATACTAGAAGTGCAAAATGCAACTATTTTTACCGATCACAAGCCTCTGGTCCATGCCTTTACACAACGCCGTGACAAGCTCCCACCAATACAACTCAATCAGTTAACTTTCATCAGCCAATTTACCACCGACATACAATACATAAAGGGAACTGACAATTTAGTCGCCGACGCCATGTCACGGGTAGAATCCATCACATTGGAGGAAGACTATCAAGCCCTTGCCAAGTCCCAAGAGGAAGACGACGAACTAAAAGAGTTAATTTCTTCTACTTCTATGAATTTAAAAAATATCTTGGTTCCCGGAACAAACACTTCCATTCTCTGCGACACGTCGACAGGTAGACCTCGCCCTTATCTAACCTTACCATTCCGTCGAGCAGCTTTCGATCGACTACATAATCTCAGTCACCCTGGCGTGAAAGCAAGTTTACGTTTGATGACTGAGCGGTACGTGTGGCCGAATGTTAACACCGACTGCCGGAAATGGGCGAAGTCATGTTTACAGTGCCAGCGCAGTAAGGTGACCAGACACACATCATCACCGCTTACGACCTTCCCGATCGCATCTAGCCGATTCTGCCATATTCACATTGATATCATAGGACCGCTGCCGCCCTCTTGCAATTTCAAATATTGCCTAACCGCGGTCGACAGATACACGCGTTGGCCCGAAGCGTGGCCTATGACATCTATTACGGCGGAAGAAGTGGCAGACACGCTGGTGACTGGGTGGATATCCCGTTTTGGGGTACCAAGTACCGTGACAACCGACCAGGGTCGTCAGTTTGAATCGGATTTGTTTCGGCGCCTCATGAACGTGTGTGCAACAAAGCGGATTCGCACTACCAGTTACCACCCGTGTGCAAATGGCATGGTAGAACGTATGCACCGCCAGCTAAAAGCTTCATTAATGTGCCATTCCCAAACATGGAACAAGGCACTTCCATTAGTACTCCTTGGCATGAGGACTGCGCTCAAGGAGGACCTAAACTCCTCGTCTGCTGAGCTGGTCTATGGGGAACCTCTCCGCCTTCCTGGGGAACTAATCATGCCAGCGGAAGAACCCAGGAGTACACACGACATCGCGGATTTCGTCACGGAGCTGAGGAGCCGGATGAAAGCTTTACGTCCTATACCAGCCTCACGACACGGTTCACCGTCAACCTTTGTATTTAAAGAGTTGGCGACATCGACTCATGTCCTGCTCCGTGACGACACCGTTCGGCGGCCCTTGCAACCTCCTTACACTGGCCCATACCGCATCCTGAGGAGAAGGGACAAAACCCTAACCTTGGAGATTCAGGGAAGAGAGGCAACGGTCAGCATAGACCGCGTTAAGCCAGCATATCTGGATTCTGAACCGTTTACAGTTCCTACGAGTATTTCTCCTTCCACTCTGACACGTGCACCGCAATCTTCGTTGCAACCAACTGCACCTACCCCAACTAATCCACCTACTCCCACTAATCCACCTACTCCAACTCCGACTACTCCACCGCCTCCAACTGCTGTCACCACCAGAACTGGCAGACGGGTCAAGTTTAGGGATATCCTAGATTTATAGTTTATTAATTGTTTTATTCGTTTTTTTCTCTTGTGTTAAATTGTTTATATTATAAGTTGCCCTGTTTTATGTTCTGTTTTGTGTCATATTTTGCGTGACACCTTTGTTTTCTCTGTAGGGGGGTGGTGTGGCGAATCATAGTTATCTGTATTTATTATCTATGGTTCCCACGACGATCATTGGGTAGTAGCTGACACCAAGAGGTCTAGACTCTATGGTCAGAGGGTACGAAACAGGAAGTTGTTCTGGACTTCCAGCAAATTAGAGTTATCACTTATTAGCTACATAAACCATTGTTTGTATTCGATATCTCGTATATATGATTGAAGAAATATAATGATGATACAACATGCACTGGAGTTTCATTGGAAGAACGGCGCAACCAGGCGCCTAAAACTTCAAATATATTAAGAAAGATGTTCATTACATTCCGTTCTTACCAAAAATATAATGTGCAATTTACTGTTGCTGCGTGGTGCATGACTATTATGTAAAGATAAGACTGTATTACTTAATAATGATGTAAATGAAGTTTAGGAGTTATAGTATTATGCTATACTTACACTTTATATTCATCATTATTATAATACTATTTATCATCCTTTTTATTTGTTTATATTTTTACACTCAACAAATCGATGTAATTACGACTCATTATCTTAAAATTGCTGAAATAAAATATTATCATAATTTTCATGTTGTGACAAGCCAAATTGTCAAACTGTCAATTACTTTTTAATTCTCTTCCTACCTTAGTCTATGATGATTTTTGGTTTATAAAATTTAAATTATTTTTATCAATATGTGTTTAGCTATTGTATTATAGAGATTATTACGATTGTTTACTAAATAACTTAAAATTAAATTATATTTATAAAATTCTTTACGCACTCATGGATATGTCCTGGCCGACTACACTTGTCAGATGAGATGATGGCCACAAGAACACTAATATTTGAAAAAAAAGGAAGACTACTTTGAGAACGAGCCGACGCTCGCTGCTGAAAAAGTCTACGATTGAATCTGAGATAAGAAGCATAAGAAAACAGTTTGGTTTTTGATGTGACATATTTATATTACCCAGGGGATTCCACTAAAGATTCCGCCTGGTTCCTCTTCTCCCGATTTTCGGAAGCTATCTACGGATCTGGGACCTGTACTCCCGATCTTCTGAAGCTGTCTTGCTACTTGTCTCGCCTGCCTTACTACAGAGCTGACCTGGTGGACTCTGAGATCTGCACGACGCCCTTCCTGCAGAGGTTTCCTGAAGCTGAACCTCGAAGTTGCACAGGTATTGACCTGCTACCCTGACGCCTGTTCCCGTCTCTCCTACAGTGCTGAACTTCCTAACCAACTAAATGCGTGAACTAAAAAACAATCCTAGAGTGCGTGCTAGGCAGATTTTTAATATTTAGCTGTATTGTTTTATTCCTAATTCTAATCTTTCCCTAATTCAATTTTAATTGAACAAGTCTGTTATTTAATAGGAGCAAGTAGATTTGTTAGAGTATGGCCGGATTTGTGCCCCTGAGGTTGCTAAAGACTCGTCATTTATAAAGAGTACATGATAGTTCATGGGACTTCACCCGTATGAAGACTTAGCGTATTATGGAAAGAAAGAAAGAAAAAGTATTTATTTGTCGCAAGAACATGACGTGCATCTCAAAAAACCGGCCAAGTGCGAGTCGGACTCGCGCATGACAGGTGCCGTACATTATTTATACAACATTTGACAAACGGCAAAAAACACGTTTGTTGTATGGGAGGCCCACTTAAATATTTATTTTATTTTAATTATTTATTTTTAAAGTGAATATACAACTAAATATTCTGTGAATATTTCAAGCGTCTAGCTGTTGCCGTTATTAATATCAAGCAAATAACGGCAAAAAAACATATTTGTTGTGTGGGAGCCCCACATAGATATTTATATATATTATTCTCTTTTTAGTTTTGTTATTTAAAATATACATCATCTGTGAAAATTTCAACTGTCTAGCTATCACAGTTTATGAGATACAGCCTGGTGACAGACAGACGGACGGACTGACAGTGGAGTCTTAGTAATAGGGTCCCGTTTTTAGGCTACGGAACCCTAAAAATGACAAAAAAATATAACAATAAACATACAACGTATTACAAATATGGTGATTGGGTGTGACAGTACCATGTCCTTCCTATTCGGATTCCTTTCAGGAAAAACAAACGTGACGAAATAAAATAAATGCAGGAATAAATGTGCAACTATGGTAAATAGAGTATTCGTAAAGTGATCAAGGGAAGCATTAATTCCCCGATGTTTAGAAAAAAATAAACAGCGCCTTATTAAACAAAGCCAAGTTATGCCAGGACTCAATTGAGTCCGCTTTTGCACAAAAAACATATCAACCTAAGTTCATTTTAGATCAAACCGTTAGTGCTGCTAATAACGCGAACCCATATTTTTGCTAAAATCTGAAAAAGTTTAAAAATATAAACAGATACGACGCGACAGTCCGCACTCCTAACGTAACGGAAACGTCGAACGATAAGAGCAAAACGCTCGAATTTACGTTGATTACGTCGCATGTCTATGCTAGGCCTCCGCACAGTGCACCTGCCAATCATTTAGTATTAAGAGTGTTTTCGCACTACGCTACGTCCGATCAGAGTCTGATCCGCACCCATAAAAATGCACTACAATTCAAAATCGGATGACGGAAGCCGGATGTAGTGCGTAAAGTAACATAGAAATAGTTCTACGACTACTCCGGACCGGGTTCAGATCGGATTCGGATCGGACATAGTGCGAAACCGCTCTTACTAGTTACCGTTCCAGCTCTGTTGCTATGTATTTTTAACCTACCACAATCCGACGTCAGCACAGAGCAGTAAAGTGATTGTCATGCAATTTGTGATGGTCGGATAATCTGCCCTACCCCGGCTACTGCCCGTTAGAAACACACTTTACATGCATACTTAAAGCATTATACTCCCATTTAATAAGAATAATCAAATAGTTTATTGTCTACCATGTAATAGTTACCTGAGTACCTAGTATATTTATCGTATTACCCAGTATACTAACTGGGTTGTGGAGGTCAGATAGGCAGTCGCTCCATGTAAAATACTGATATTCAGCTGCATCCGGTTAGACTGGTAGCCGACCCCAACATAGTTAGGAAAAGGCTAGACAGATGATGATGTTCCACTTACAAAATAACCTTATCGAGTCGATGGCAATCTAGATTAATTCATCCCAAAATTTGAGACAAGTTGGGAACAGACGCGGCGCCAGCACATCAAACTACCCGAAAGTGTCAAATTTTCCCGATTAACTTTGAACCTAATGATTCAGCAATGCAGTTGCAAATCAAAAAAAAATATTATAGAAAGAAGATACCGCGTAGTAGATGTAGCTTTAAATGCTGGAGCCTGTACATAAGCTATTGGGCTACTAATTCTTGAAATCAAATAATTCCTACTCATCATAAAATTATAATTAATACCTATTCTTTAACACTGATTAAATTGGTGTAATCAAGTTATCACATGTTTTATGTGATTGGTTTTTAGTACTTACCTATACAACTAAAATGTTGTGTATTAATCATGGAGAGTTAGAGGTTTTATTGGGAGTAATTATCTCGTGCGAAGACTAGTTAATTGGTCCAGAAAGGGTCGCAGTTATCCAATAGGCACGACGACAGTATCAAAAAATTGGAAATCTATTTCGTCCGTCAGTTAGAGTATTGGAAATTAATGGACAAATATTTTTTGTTTTTGTAAATCAGTGAATTCTGACAAAGATAAAACGCATCAAAACTCGGGAGTGGGGGGCTCGTGACGTCAGAACTAGCTAAAAACTATACCTAGGCGTCACGTATTGAGAATTTTAAAAGCGTCATATCTTCGTCAATTTTGACTTACGTAACAAAAGAAAAAACACGGGCAAATATTTTTTGATAATCTAACTGACGGACTAATTAGTTTGTTTTTGTCGTCTCGCCTATTGTAATTACACTAATTACTTAAACCTAACGTGCCAACCCATTAAATTAAAATGAACAGGAAGAATATTAACTATGATGATTCGATTCTACCCATTGTTGTAACTAGGTACGGTGAGAAAGAAATTATTATCTTAAAGTGCAATTTTTTTCTTCTAATCTTGGTCAAGTATGCATTAAGTCGGAGCAAACAAAATAAAGTTAACACAAACTAGTTTGTTATTTTTATTTTTTGTCTACTGCATAATGCTGACCACCAGTGTATCGAATAACTGTGTGTGTGTCAGTTATACACGGTTAATTTTAGGTCGTTCTGGAACCGAAAGCCATTAACTCGATCATCGAACTCGGAACGATTGGGACTGTGTTTTTTTTTAATAACTTTTTTAAAGTTTATAAAAAATATTTTTTTTTTAGTTAAATATTTAAAAAAAAACTCCCAATCGTTCCGAGTTCGATGATCGAGTTTATGGGTTTCGGTTTCAAAACTACCTAAACATAAGCGTGTATAACTGACACACACACAGTTATTCGATACACTGGTGGTCAGCATTATGCAGTAGACAAAAAATAAAAATAACATACTTAGATGATGTAAGTGATGCAACATTAACTAAAAGTTACAGGGTTAATCAACTTTCTTTGCTGACCGTACTGGTCTGCAAATTTTGTGATCTATCTAAAGGGTGTAAAACGTCTCATAACGAAGCCGAAAGGCACTTGTTCTCCCAGTCATTGCGATCATTTTTTTGTTTTACACCATACCTGGGAACCTTCTAGTTACGGAGATATTGGGGGTCAAAGTTCCAACTTTTTGACAACTTTTTTTTTTTAATGCAAGTTTTTAATGTAAGATTTTTACTTTAAACACCTCCACGACCCCCGTACTATTCAATCCATCCATCAGCACAATGTTTTGAGTGCGTTTCATTGAGTTCTACCACAAAACATGATTTTTCACGCCAAAAAAAAAGTGTTTCCTAGTAATAATTTTTGCGTAAAGTTACTTAGTTTGATGTACAGGGGGGTTACCATGACGTCTAAAAGCAGGATTGTTTTAATAGTCTCCAGGGTGGGAAAGTGACGGAGCTATAAAGGACGTCTAGCGCCATCTCTTTCGTACTCTGGAATAAGATTTAAACAGTCCTGCTTGACGTCATGGTAGGCCACCAGAATGCTTGGTTGACGGCTTTGTGTTCGTGATGAGGTCTTTTCATCCTATATACTATAGAATTAGAAAGATAAATTACTCTTCTAATCTCTTGACGATGGTATTCAAAACCGATTATTATTGGAAATAGGTATGTATTGTGTGTTTTATTGTTCTGTGATTTTGCTGTAAAGCTTGCTTTATTTATGTGTAGACACGTGACCGTAGATTTTATGTCTATGCACGTGGCGTATAAAATCATCTTGGATGAGTGTAAAGGTGAATAATTTGTGATTTAAATTTAAAAATTAAAATTCTAATTTCGGGAAAAAACGTAAAGAAACATTAATTAAATTTTAAACGTGTTTTTAGCACGGCTCTCAAGTTTTCATTTATATTAAAAATATGCCTCGCAAGATTTGCGTCAGTCTGTAATTCTGTATGTCCGGGTTGATCTCAGAAATGGCCGATCAAAACGATTCGTTCTTGAACGTGCCTATAAAATAAAGGTCGGCCACAATTTATAACTTGTATTCTCTTTTAATGTCAAGGGACACGTATAATAAGTACCTAGTCTAGCACCCTATGGTATTACAGTAATTATAACGTAATTTGTTTGTCGTTTCTTGAATGTTGCTAACTGTTTTATCATACGTCATGTGTGAACAACTGTTTGTCTTTACGCAGTTACTTATTATACGTGTCCCAGTGGGTTGTTAGGTTGGTAGGTATATTGATATAGACGTTAATTCCTTCTATGTATTTAAAATCTTAAATTCACTTACAGATATCGCACAATCTAAACCACTGGGTCTAGAAGCATGCAGAAGGGTTTTTGCGCCAATAGACAATAACATCGGGCGCACCGTTTGTCAAATATTAAATTTAACCTCAATATCAACTTTAATATTTAATTCATGAAATTCATGAAATGAAGTCCAGACATAATCTTGCTCAATTCACACAAGGACCATGCAGATTAGTGTCTGAGATGGCCTTTTGAAGAAAGCACCATATAGATTTGAGTGGACCTGTCCAGTCAGTGCAAGCATTTGTCAGTTATCGTGTAGCTCGACTTATAACGAAACGACGAACAATACCAAAGAAAGGACATTTGGGTAGGTCGCTTATAGTACTCAAACTGCCAGATAGTTGTGGGAAAAAACAATAAAAAATTAAAAATGTAACCCACACGGTCCCCACATTTACAATAATCAAAATAAAATTAATAATAAGTACTTTTAAAAATAATGTCAATAAAAATTACAAAAAACATTAAATGTTATGATAATAAAAAAAAGTAAACAACTTAAAAAAATAAGTATTTTTGTCAAATCAGTAAATGTCACATAAAATAATAAAAAAATAAAGTAAGTAAAAAATAATAAAATATTTTAAATATTATTGGGTACCTACACTTCTGCCTAACCCTTCGGGGATTACAGGCGTGATAATATGTTATGTTGGAATTCAAATAATAAATTTATAAGAGTTCACATCCTCTGCTATAGGTGCATACATTCGCTTGTGCATCATCACTACATCATCACTAGGTACATATTATAAAACAATGTCCCCCGCCGCGTCTGTCCCTATGTATGCTTAGATCTTTAAAACTACGCAACGGATTGTGATGCGGGTTTAATAGATAGAGCAATTCAAGACGAAGGTTTTAGTATATCATTTGTCAAGGGGGCGAAGCCGCGGGCGTCAGCTAGTGTATTATAAATAAACCCAGCCTCACTAAGGTGATTTTAGGTCGTAGGTTCTTTTTAAGGTGATGGAAATTTGGAAGCTCACTGCCATATTTAAATTAAGACCGTTTAAGTGTTACCTTGAGACACATTGTAATTAGCATACCTACCTTATATGATAATTTGTGACTATCTGCATGATATTCAAATAAACAAACTGGCCACCTGCGTTTTGGTAGACACAGTGAGTGGTTCCGCAGTAGGGATGAATATTCACGAATGCACAGTATGTTGTCAGATTTTATTTAAGTACCACAAAGATTTAACGGTATCTAAACACTTTGAAAATATCTAATAAACACAAACTATTGTATGTAATCACTTAAAAATATCTTCATGTTTATTTTTGAAATCTAAATATTTTTGTCATTTTCGGTTACATGGAGTGCTATCCCTAATATTTTCGTAATATCATTAAACCATTGTTTAGCGATGAACTTCAAAGGTGTGTTTTGTGAATTGTCAATTGTAAAAAGGAACTCCAATAATTCTAATGTTTCGCAATAAACATAGACATTCAATTTATTTATAATGGAATACCTGTTTAATTTATTAACTTAATCGTTGCATTCATAATCATACTTTTAATATTTAAATTATTTGATGTGTTCAAATAATTTATGTGTCACTATATAATGTAACTCCCTTATTATTATTATACTCTTTGGAATGTAATCTCCAAAAAGTTAACAAACAAACATACAATTAAATTTTATTATTATCTCCTTTATTCATTTTATCATCTTATTATTTACAGTTTTAAATATTTCTTAAAAAAAAAAAAAAAAAAACATTTTAAAATATAAAAAAAATTTAGTGTTTGGAGCAGGGTCCAAGCCACCGGTGGTTAGGACTGCCGTGTCCAGGAGTACTGCCTTTTGAATCAGGCCCTTGACCCAACCGCCTAAAGAGAGCTTGATTGATGGTCATCGAAGCTCTTGGCCATGAGGCCATTGGCCGTCACGACAATCGGCACAATGATAACAGAGTTCATATTCCACATGTCGCGAACCTCGTGTGCCAAGTCGAGATATTTTATTTGTTTCTCTTTCTCAGCTTTCACGAGGTTCTCGTCATGCGGAATGGTAACATCGATTATCATTACGCGGCGCGCTGATCGGTCTATCATCACTATGTCAGGCTTATTGGCGACAATAGTCCTGTCAGTAATGATAGACCGATCCCAGTACAGCGTGACATGGTCTTTTTCGAGAACTGGGTGGGGCAGATACTTGTAGTGCGGTACCTCACATTCCACAAGTTTATATATTGCAAGGCAAGTTGCTGGTGTATAATCCTGGCTACTTGGTTGTGCCTGTGCAAGTACTCGCCGTTAACCAGACGAGAACAACCAGAAGTAATATGTCGGATACCGTTATTATTATTATTTTTATTACTGCTGGGCAAAGGCCTCTTCTCCTTTGCCCAACAGTGGGACTGTAATAGGCTGGTATTATTATTGCCTTTATTTATTATACATACATATTATTTAATATTTTTAAACATTCCAATACAAAACACTATAGGGTGAGTGGGGAAAGAAGAAAAACGGGGTAACACAAAAAGTCAACCATAACTACAGATTTAGTGCAGTTTTTGCTGTTATGGCATCATTGTTAAGACCGCCCTTTCTTACGTCACACACCTTTTTTTTTATTTTTTTTCGGATGGGAAATCATCAAATGGCTCCTCTCGCTCTGGGCGGAGCAGGAGGGAGTGTCAGACTTTTACTGACTAAAACCTATCCATGTTCCTTCATCGCCCTCGTTCCGGGGCCACGGTATCTCTTTCGAACTGCCTTGCCGCAGATTTAACAGGATGTTTTCAATATTATTGAAAAATATACTCTTTACTCCCTACTCAGTTACTCACTACAAATTAAATTTAAGCAAAAGCTAATATAGACTGTTCTACAGGACTTCAAACACAATACTGGTCATCTCATCAAAAAACCGTTCGATCTAGCCCGCACCAGCGCTGGGAACAGGGTCCGAGCTGCCGATGGTCAGGGCTCTTGAGAGTGGAACCTCCTAACAATAAGTGCCGTGTCCAGAAGTACTACTTTCTGAATCAAGCCCTATCATTTTTATTATTATATTATTTTATTTCTAAATAAAAATGTAAATAGGCAGAGGCATCAGGCGAGCTGCGGCAACGTAAGCGGCGTAAGCGCAACTCGCTTGATGCGGCCTAGGGTGGGCACGCTTGCCTAGAAGAAACCGATTCACTCGCACTTTGAAGAGATCCAGATTATAACGATTGAAACAGAGATTGATTGGAACAGAGATCTGTAAATAGTCGCTGTTTGTGTCTGCCACTTTAGTTCTATCTAAGCTGCTGCTAGCTGCTAAGATTTGCACTCTGTTTTTTCATGCGGTTTTTTATTTAATAACTTAGACAAAAGATAACAGAAATCTCTGTGAATCTTGATAATAAGAAGAGTACACTTACACCGGTGTACGAAGCAAGGGCGAGACACCTGTCAGTTGTTGTTCTTATATTTGTTTGGACAGTATATTGTAGGTAGCGCAAAAGAAGCCTAAATCCAGCAATGGACTACGAAAGGCACATAGTTGATTGAGGGATTTTGGTCAACCAACCAAACTATTTAAAACAAGATTCGACGGCGTTATTATAGGTTTATTGTTTATGTTGTAATGCCGGTCAGAAATGGGGTGCGCCATTTAATCTGTTATCAGTCGGTCAAAGTTCCCTGATAGCGACAGGCAAGGATAAATAACATTATCAACTGGGCACAAGTGTTTATCGGACTATTTGCTTTCGCAAGTATGTCCCCATCACACGCTCATTGTTAGGGCATGCACAGCCATGCACGCGGCCCCGCATACATGCATGACATTAACCCTGCCGCCTTGTGTAACGTCTAGTTAACACTTTACGTGTCATGAATGCATGGGTCAATTAAAATTCAACTCATAAACGTTACTTAGCTTGTAACTGCTGAAAGTGACCTCAACTGAACTATGCGAGTAAACGGTGATTAGGTTCCTCAGGGATTCTGCTGGCCTAGTATCAAATTGAAGGAGGGTACGGTACATATCAAAATCAAAAGTAATTTATTCAAATTAGGCTGATGATCAGCACTTTTTGAATGTCAGAGACAAAACGATTTGTTAGCATAAGGACAGATTCGCGATACGACAGATTCGGGTTATAAAGTTTGATAAAGTTCCTTTGTTCGCATATACCCGCCACTTCCAGTGTTTTAGCTGGGAAGAAGAAGTGGCGGAACAAACTCCTTAGCCACAGACCTATGTCTATTAGGTTAGAAGAACCAGATTCTATTCAATAATGTGTAAAATAAAATTAACAAAGAATCCACTCCATTAAATTATTGTCACATGCCACAGCTAGCACACACCAAAACTTATGCTCAAGCATAAATAAAGCCTCCAGGCATAAAGGGCGTGCCCGCTTACACATACAATCGGATGTGATAGATCACAATACCTAAATTACGAAAAAATATTTGTGCTGATGGATGGGTGGGTGGAAGAATCGTTGCTAGACACCAGATAGATGGGTAGTCGACCTACAGAAGATCCCGTGATCTTCTATCTCCGTGGTAAACCTAGACGAGATTCACACAGACCAGGGAAGCATGGTCAAAAGGGAGTCAACTAAGGTTTGAAAAATCCTGTAGTCCTGGACCAGTAGTGTGTTTATGGAGAGGTGATTTACTTTTTGATGATTGGACAAGATTCTGCATCGTTCATGATTATGGTCTTTCGGAAATAAAATAATATGAGATCAAGTTTAGCGAGCTTAAATTATGCGTAACCGCCATACAACATAATGATTTAACACTGTGTAATTTTATTATGTCAACTCGTGTTGGTACCTCCGCTGTGTGGTAGAAGTATTTCAATTAATTAAACATCATAAGTTACATGTTTTGAGCTAAATTATTATGATCACAATATGCAAGCGTTGCATGGAATCCGTTCTACGCTGTTCATTCGCAAAGAATTGAAAGAATTCAACGAGTCTTCACAAAGCATCTTGCCTTTTATCCAGAAAAATAAGCCATCGCTGTCCGTACGAGCAACGCCTACATTTTTTCAACATAAAGACGCTGCGAGACCGTCGCCGTTCGCGCGATCTTATTTTTCTATACAAAATGTCAACGGAATCATAAAATGCAGTGATTTAGTTGAGCGAATTTCGTATTCAGTCCCTTCAAAACCTCCCAGATATACCATCACCAGACTGTTTCATATCCCGTTTCGCAAATCAAACCTTGGTCTCAATGCTCCTTTGCATAAATAATATGTAGAATATATAGAAATGTAATATGTAATATGTAGAAACTATAACAGCTCCCACACATCACTGGAAACCGATTTATTCGGTGTTTTCCTTAACAAGTTTAGAAGATCAGTTTCTGAGGTACGGGAGAGCATTAATTTACCTTTAAATAACTAATTTCTGTCAACTCAATACATTTGCAACTGCGCAACCATTTAACAAAAATGTAAATCTTTACATATTACACTCATAATGCATAAGTGTATCATCATAATTAATATCACTTCATTTAGTATTAAGTAAATTTAATTTCATATTGTATTCAAATTTTATTATTAAGATTTGAAAAATTATGTTGTCTTATGGTGAATGCTGCGTATACCTATAATAGGCATACATACTAGCACTTTTATGTTATTTTCACTGTTTCACATTAATTCTTAGTATGTATTGCTGTTGGTGTACCAAATAAATAAATAAATCACGACAGTAAAAAATATCGAACGGAACAAATAACATTATCAAAAAAAAATGCGGAAATAAAAATTGTTTTTGTATATTTTATTATTTCAAAAGTCATAATGTTTTTTTCATCAAAGCTTATCCGCAGTACTTATTTATATGAATAAAAGTAACAAATCAACAAATTAATTTTCCAAAGTAATTTCAGGGGTGCATTTGAACTAGATCTACATTACAACCACGCATAAAATTATAGTTTTACTGAGAACCTAAATAAGTACACTGTTTATCAATTGATCCCTTCGTGCAATAAACAAAGAATTGGGTGAATTATTAACTCCATACGTTCTAGATTCCTAGTATTTGTACCCACCGATCACAACGCAATATACGGTGTTTTTTTTTAGCACTACCTACTGCAAATCTACCGTACGTATGTAAGTTAAAAGAAAAGAAATAAATTAACGGAGGCAGTGAGAACAGTGGAAATGCACCTTTGTTTTCCACTAGGGTACTAGGAACCTAGAAAGAGAAGAAAGTATTTGTAAAACAAAGGATAATATTCAACCCATAATGAAAATTATTGCAGAAAAACACGAAACAATTTTTAAATAACACGAAGAATTCTACCATCTACCGCCAGACAAGTAGCTGGTGATATTCTGTGGAACTTGAAAAATCATGAGCCCGTGAGAACAAAATAACAAAAAAAAAAGAATCTCAGGAATTATTAATTAGAGCAAAATAGTACCCACCTACACAAAAAAAAACACAGAATGATCACTACAAATCACTAGTTCACTTCCTACTACACCGCATACCTATTGTCCATAATCCTTTTTCCAGACACAACACTATTATATTATTAACCTTTCACACGACACGACGCGACACGACTGTGCGACTAATTAAACTTATGTAACAGCGACCAGCGTATTATCGGGCGTGTTCCGACATCCACTAATTCTTTTGGTCTTGATTCTCGCTCAAGGATCACAAGTTAACTGCGCGCGCGTCGGTATCAAACGTGTTTTTGTTCAGAACTCATTCATGATGTGTTTACTTGACGTCATATTTGCAGTCGGCAAGGGATTTTTTGTAGTACATTGATAACGGTAACTCTATTGTTGTGTTGATTGATAATGAATCATTAATAAGTTGATTTGTTAGCAATGTGGGGTTTGTCTCAGTCAACGGGCGTGACTGCGTGCGCGCGTCTTTTGTTTTCGTGAATATGAGAGTTTTTGCGACTGTATTTCAGAGAAATCACAAAACTTCATTCTTACCTTTTTACCAAGAAAATTCAAATAAAATCGTCTTTGAATCTTCTTCTAACTCGATGAAATAATAATATAAATTGCACATTAATTTTTACACTCAAAGTTATCAACAAAATGACTGATGAAACTGCAAACCATTTACTATGGTGTAGGAATAATGTCTTCAATTATTATTGATTAGTATTGACTTGATTTAATTTACAATAACCATAATTGATTTTATTAGCAGTCATACAAAATGGCAAATGATTGACATATGAAATTAATTTTAAGAAAGTTAAAAGTATTTTGTAAGTCATCTGATTGACGGCAAGAATTTGCTTCTTGATTGAATGGTTAATGGATACAGTAATTATATGTAATTGAGGTAGGTGTGTATAGTGCTTTAAATTTATCCTTTACGGAGAGTAAAGGATAAATTTGAGGGGAGAGAGAAAATGGGGAGGTAGTTCACCAGTTGACAACGTTCAAGTCCTGTGACTGTTTCTGAGACTGCCACTCGGAGCTGCTACTGAGAAAGTTATTTAAAACCCACAATTTGCTTGAGCTAGGAGCGTATCCTCAACAATCGCATAATCAATCGCTAGACGAACGAAATGTTTTTCCCCAACAATTATAGGAGTGCACGCTGTTCGTAACCTTCAAGGAATGGAAGAATGGCTCCGACGAAGCCTGCAGCTCATGCATGTTCACTGGATAAAATTGCGGATCCACATTGCACATGTGCACGAACCGTAGGAAATTTGTAAGACAGTACCTACCTATGGACACATTTGGACAAGTCTTTACAGTTGCCTGTAATCGGTTGGATCACACAAGAATGCCAATTTTTTTTTTATGTTAAGTACCAATTTAATTTAAATAAATAAATTAAATACAAATTCATTCAAATATTGGTCTGCTACAATAACAGTCCTTTAAAATTCGATCGGCCGGCGTTGTGTAATGCAATTAATTTAATAGCATCGGCCGGTCCCAAGGTCGCCGGCCGGCTGCGCAGGCGCAGGCGCCTTGACTCGCGCGACTTGAACCTGATCTCAGTACGACCCGCAGGTAAGCGTTTATCTGTGTTTACTTATAGTTACAGATGCCAAATTTGTCAAGTAAATGATAAAAATAAATGGCAAATAGCTGAATGAAATATTCATGTTGCTGTGTTAAAAAGGTTCAGTGAAACCGGTAAGGATAAATTGCGAACGAGGCGAGGCTCCGAACACGAACCCAGTGTCCGCACGCGGTTTGACCGATCCTTTACTCTAGTTGCTAGTCTAGACCTTATTATAGACGTCGATGATTTTGATTTGGACTTAATAATAATAATAACAATATATCATTTAATCATTCAATTTTATCATTTATTCAGGTAACAAAAGACCCATATCACTTAAGGCCCTTCTAACCCTAAAATTAGCAACTCTATTTGTGGTGGTTTGAAATACTGTTAAAATAAAGTTCTAATCAGCTTTCACTACAAAGCGGTTGTTACGTTAGTCACTGCGGCCGAATAGTGCGTTATGAGTGGTTTTTTGCAATTTACAAAAAATCGATTGATTCGACTAAAAAAATGAAACACATAAGACCTGATTTACAGTTAGTTCAGTTAGTATGCAAAGTTTCATGATCTAATTTCAAGTACTTTTTGAATACCAGCGGTTTATTGTTCGATTTGGAGGTCACTTTGGAATTTTTTTCTATCGAGAAAAGTTTATGGAATCGTGTTTTCATCACACATAGGACTTAGCATTAATCCTCAACTTTACCATATATGTATTTCAAAATTAATGCTGCAGTATTTTAGGAGTAACGGAGGATCATGCTAAGCCATTTGAGGGATATATAGCCCTTTTATTTTTTTTCGGATGGGAAATCATCAAATGACTTCTCCCGCTCTGGGCGGAGCAGGAGGGAGTGTCAGACTTTTACTGACTAAAACCCATCCATGTTCCTTCATCGCCCTTTGTGTTCCGGGGCCACGGTATCTCTTTCGAACAGTCCCGCAACCCCGGCAGGGGGATATATAGCCCTTAAGTCTATGCCCACATGTATGTCCCCATTCCCACTATGTCGTGACGATTAATTTATCGTTGGTTTTAAGCTGGCAAAACTCGTGGACGACAGTAATCGCGTCGTCCTATATGTGAACACCTCCATTTCAATACACAAGCCACAACACTTAAAACTACACGATTATCTGTCGTCACGACATAGTCGGAACGGGGCGTAAGGGTACGGTTTCGCGGGGTGCGGATGGATATAACAGAAGTCCTCCACGTGTGTCTGGCGGCTGCTGGTCCCTCTCGATACGTCTGGAGGGAAGAGCAGCTGCTGGGCCGGTGCACCCTGGGCGCGGCAGTATCCTTCTCCGGGGAATGAGAGGAAATGAGAATTTCCTTTTATCCCTCGGGGAGTGTTACTGCCGCGGCTAATAATTCTGACATGGGTGGGGTCCATCCAGGACCAACGGTGCGTTCCTCTGCGTGTCCCTCTGTAAAGCAGAGGGCATAGCAGAGGAGTGAGGGCGGGCTCGGTGTGCACTCACCCTGCCTCCGAGCAGACAGAGTAGGATGCGTCCTTCTTTGTCACCGTCAGTCTCGTAATCCCATTGTCGAAGTGCTGTGGATCACGTCTCGCGGCTTCGATAGGGACTGAGGGTCTTGGCTTAACTGCCCGGATCGCGAGGTAGAAAACCTCTATAAAAAGTTACCCCGAATCCCAAGCGGCGACGTACCGCGAGGGGATGTATGGCTGACGGGTGTTCCATAGAACAAATCAGTCGTTAGTGCGCTCCTCGCCAGGGTACCTGCAGACCCCCTGGCGAGTAATAAATACTCAAAATCTGCCCTTCTAGGTACAGGGGTCTCTGCCTAGATTGAGAATATTTCCCCCATACTCGTGGGAACAATATGGAAGACATTAAAAAACCCAACAACACCGCCGGTAACGGCAAGGAAGAGGAGAGGAGGGATGCGGGGTCGGAGTCCGACCTCGTATCCAGCGATGTGATCGCGGGAGGCTCAGAGAGCTCCTGCCGCGTGAGGAGCGGGACTGCTGCGGAGAACGGCAAGTTCTTCCGCAAGCGGTCCAGGAAGGATGGCGACCAAGCGTCATCATCCGGGGAGGAGGAGGCCTCGGCCAAAAAGATCCCCACCAACAAGCGTGGTGGGATCAGAGGCAGGGGGAGGGGGATGTCTGCCTCCGAAAGGTCGGCGCGACTGGCCGAAGAGGGGCGCCACCCGGGCATGACTGCTCGCGGGTCTGGCGAAGAGGTGGGTGCACCTGGCGGCTCCGATGCGGAGCGTAAGGCCAGGTTCGCAAAGGAGGTGAAAGCCGCAATAAGGGGCGTGGCCTTGAAGGTGAAGACATCTTTAAAACTCAAGGCCATACCCGTGGCCATCCGCCCTTCCGCCTCCATCATGGTGGCTGCAGAGGCCAACTTTGCGGGGCCTACCCCTTCTCCTCCTCCGATAGGGGGAGAGGAGGTGGCCAAACTGCGGGTGGAGGTGGCTCGCCTGACGGCCGCCACGGAGGTTCTCCAAAAGGAGAATGCCAAGCTCCATGCAGACCTGGCCAGTCTGCGTGAGCCTGGCTGCCGCGGAGTGCCTCAGAATGGGGGCCGGCAGCAGCGACAGAGCCAGCCTGCGCCGGTGGAGAGCCAGGTCCTGAACCTGGTCCGGCAGGAGCTGGCTTCCTTCCAGGCGCGGTTCTCCATCCCGGAAGGAATTGTCCTGCGCCCCCCCCCTGGCGGCAAGCAAGGCAGCCACGGGCCCGAAGGCGGCCTCCTACGCGGCTGCTGCGGCCTCCGCACCCGGACCGAGGCCATCCAGCCAGCCCTCTGGCAGGGCTGTGGTGCCCCCCCCCCCCCCCTCCCCGAAAAACCGGCTCCGGCGAAACCGGCGCCGGCTAAGAAGGCCAAAAAAGGGAAGGGCAAGGCTGCTGCACAGGTGGACACTGTGCTAACGCCAGTGCCTACGGCGAATGGGCCAGTGCCAGCGGCACAGCAGCCGCCGCCACCAACGCCCTCCCAGCTCCCTATACCTACCCTGCCTGAAGCCGGATGGCAGGTGGTCGGGGGGAAGATATCGTAACAAAACTCTCGGAATTTATAATTGAAGCGTACCACGCCTGCTGCAAACTAAAAGACCCAAACACCATGAGCAAGGGTAACTCCTGGTGGAATGCGGAACTTAGTAAGCTCAGGCAAAACATGCGCAAACAATTCAACAGAGCCAAAAACTCCAGATTACCAGAAGACTGGGACTCATACAAGAAAACACAATACACTTTCAAAAAACAAGTCAGGAATGCCAGCAGGGCAGCCTGGCGGAAATTCTGCGAAGAAATTGAATCGAACAGCGAAGCCGCGCGTGTGAGAAAGATCCTATCTACCGATCAAGATCGCACTCTCGGGTCGCTGAAAACCCCAGACAACACATACACCAAGTCGGATCAGGAAACAAGTAAAGTCCTTTTGGAAACCCACTTCCCAGACTGCAATCTCTCCGAGGACAGAACCTGGGCAAGTGAGCCAACGCACACACCAAATGACCAAGACTGAGCCAGAGCCCGCACCATAGTAACCGCAGAGAGAATAAAATGGGCAATAAAGACTTTTAAACCATATAAATCCGCAGGCTTAGACGAAATTTTCCCCGCCCTGCTACAATGGGGAGTAGACGTTCTAACGCCATGGCTGATTGTCATCTACCAAGCCTGCATAGCACAGAAATATATACCACTTGCATGGCGTGAGGTGAAAGTCATTTTCATCCCTAAACCAGGCAAACCAGATTACACACAACCCAAGGCGTACAGACCAATAAGCCTAACATCTTTCTTACTGAAAACCCTCGAGAGACTCTGTGATCGGCACATTCGGGACGGACCTCTTCGGGAGCGACCACTCCACAAACAACAACACGCGTATTCCTCAGGAAAATCAACAGAATCTGCGCTGCATAGTGTGATCTCCAAGATCGAATGTGCAGTGGACCACAAATGCTCTTCACTAGCTGTCTTCATTGACATAGAAGGCACTTTTGACAAAACCATCTTCCATAGCATCAACGCAGCCCTCGAGGAACACGGTGTGGACTCGACCCTGCGAGGATGGATCACAAATATGCTCCGACTGAGAGCCGTACAAGTTACGGTAAATGACACCACTAGAGCCATAGTGGCGAAGGGCTGCCCTCAAGGTCCTCTCACCACTATTATGGAACCTCGTAGTAGACAGCCTCATCAAACGTCTCAACAGCAGAGGCTACTACACGGTGGGTTATGCTGACGATCTGACCATAATAATAAACGGCACACACGAAAACACACTATGCAACCTTATGCGCCAAGCTTTAAGAATAGTAGAAGACTGGTGCAAGGAATACAAACTAGCAGTGAACCCTACCAAAACCGAACTCGTCCTCTTCACATAGAAAAGGAAGCTGGCAACGTTACAATTGCCAAGCTTCTTTGGGACAACCCTAAGCCTATCGACTGAAACCAAATACCTGGGTATCTTTTTGGACAAACAGCTGAACTGGGCAAAACACACTGATTACATCATCACAAAAGCCAGTATAGCCCTATGGCAATGCAAGAGACTCCTCGGGAGAAATTGGGGCATAAGCCCCAAAATCACCTACTGGCTATACACCACAGTTATCCGACCAATCATTACATACGGTTCTTTAGTTTGGTGGCCCAGGACCAACCTAAGTACAACCCAAAAGGATCTCGAGAAACTACAAAGATTTGCCTGCGTGGCAATCACCGGCAGCATGAGAACTTCCCCCACTGCTGCCTTACAGGTGATGCTGGGGCTGCCTCCCCTACACCTCGTCGTAAGAGAGGAGGCGGCCATAGCGACTTTCAGACTCGAAGCATCCGGCACCCTAAGAAATGATTCCAGGATTAAACACACACGCATCAGAGAAGATGCAATCAAAGAACAGCTGATGATGACATCACCCATCGACAGAATCCTGAAGACCCACTGCTTCCAAAAACACTACAACATACAGCTCATAGAGGAGTTGTGCGACTACTCAAGTACAAGAGAGTTAAGGATTTATACTGACGGATCAAAAACCAACGATGGGACAGGCTTCGGAGTGTTCTCCGACGACCTAAACATTAAGATATCCAAACCACTTGGAATGTTCAACTCTGTTTACCAAGCAGAATGTGTAGGTATTATCCAAGCGGCACACGCTATAGAGGCCAGGGAGGTTACGGATACCAATATTCGAATACTCTCCGACAGTGCCTCTGTTCTTCAATCCCTAAAGAGTAACCAGATCACGTCGAGACTAACACTAGAATGCCACAAGGCCCTAGAACGAATCACGGTACTAAATCACAACACGGTAACGCTACAATGGATTAAAGATCACAGTGGATCACTTGGAAACGATGCGGCTGACGAACTTGCCAGAAGAGGATCCAGCACAAAACCCTACGGACCCGAACCCATTGTGCCAATTCCTTTCAAGCAGCTGAGAAGCTGGTTAAAGGATCACACTCGTATACAAGCAGAGAAATGGTGGACCTCGACACCAGGATGCAGGCAATCCAAGGAAGCTATGCCATCCCTGGATACAAAGCTGACCAGGCGCCTTCTGCGCCTGGACAGAGATAGCCTGCGTCTGGTGGCGGGGACCATCACTGGACACTGTTCACTGAATAAACACTTCCACACCCTAGGTATCACTGACAGTCCCCTGTGCAGAGCATGCATGGAGGCGGAGGAAACGGTGGCGCATGTGCTCCTTGAGTGCACAGGCGTTACCAAGATTCGCGAGGAGACCCTGGGAGCACCAAGATCCCTTGTGGATGCCCTGAGGAGACCGGGAAGTCTGATCTGCTTCTGGAGGAAGGTGGGCTGGTTGGAGTAATCGGCCACCATGGCTCACGCACAATGGTCCACTTCAAGGACTAAGTGCGGAAACCTAAACCCCATGATAGATAGATAGAACAAAATCTAGAAGGTTTTATAATTATGCACTTTACCGGGTCGACCACTTTCAACCATATTACTAGGTGAAAAGTGGTCGACCATCACAAGAACGCGATATTACATAGGTCGATAATAAATACATACAGAGGATAATTAATAAAAAATACACGATTATAACCAATGTAATAGCAATCAAATCGATTCTAATAAAAACTAATGTTACTCGTACTTACAACCCGTTACACCGGAAAAAAAAAACAAAATAATTACGAATCAAATGGTCACTTTTTGTGATTAAAGTTTTATTGATTTGAAAAAAATCATTGCAAAAAAACATTAAGAAAAGAACATGTTGACACTAGTCGTTAGTCATTATAGTCCATTTTTTTTTGCCTGAACATCAAACTCCACACTATAAGCATGTATATTTACAGAAATAGAATACAATGGTTTATCTCTTTCTTCGTATCTCTTTGTATTACGATAAAGTATGTCGTCATCTTTTCTCAGACAGTTTAACATTGCTACAATAAAAAAAAATGTAAATTGTTTTGCAGCGATTTACCTGTCTAGTTTTTATATTATTCTGCATTTGCAATTTGCAGCGTGTGGTTTCCGGCACATGACTGCATTAACTGTCCCCGTATCTAGATAGGCAGACATTCCATGTAAAATTCTGGTTCAGCTGGAAGCCGACACCAAAATAGACAAAAACATTCACAGATTTCGTGCCTCACACGACAATCGAGCACATTGGAAATGAATCTACGGAATTCGAAAAAATATTGTCGCTGAGCGACGAGAAAGTCGGGATAAGGAAGAGGTTACAAAATAAAGCTACAACGTTGAATAATAATTATTTATAGGTTAGGCTACAGGACTAACCCTTATCCCGATTGTCTTTGTTTTAGGCTCAAATTGTAGCTGACTATATTGTCCAGAGCTGTTTTTTTTCAAATTAATGATAACATTCTTCGTTTCCAAAATATCGATCTCTAAAATAAAAAAAAACGGTTTTTTTTATTTTTTTTCACAATTTCGGCCATAACTTTTTTAGTTTTTTTATTTTCTCGAATAATTCTTTTTGCACCTTACAGCTGTCATGAATACGCGTCTTTTGAATATCATATCTTCACAACTCTCCGAGATATAAGAGGATCGCACTTTTTCGTGAAATCGGAGCCTATACTGGAGCGAACGAAAAGACATTTCCAATGTCAAAAGGCTGGTTCAGATGATGATGTGACGTTTATTACTTACTAGCTTATGCTCGTGCCTTCGCCGGCGTGGAGTTCGGGAATTCAAAATTGTAGTGGGTAGATTGGTATAAAACAGTCTCGATTATACGGAGCTAATGAACGTAAGTGTCTGCGTTTTATTTTCCCACCAAGCCACCTGGACAGTACCTAATATATGGCAAAAATCAAAATATTTTGTTCCACATGGCAGTTTAAAACGTCGAGAAATGGTGCACGTTTCGGGTTGGTCGTTTCCTATGGAGAAGAACCGGCAAGAAACTCCATGGCCTTTTTTTTTTGGTTTCACAATATTTGGCAAGGTTGACTGGTAGAGAATGCCTTGTGGCATTAAGTCCGCTTATGTACCACCCTTGTACATGAAGTTTAAATAAATAAATAAAATATTTGTCATGTTAAAGCATTATAGTTAAGAATGCGGGGACAGCGTAGGCCCGACAATAAGTTGAGGGCCGTGGCGTGGCGTGGCTTACTATTAGGTACTCACAGAATTTATTGAAACCTCTTAACCTGACGATTTTCTAAATGAGGGACCATTTATTAGGCGTACTGGTAACCATTTGTAACTCTTAAACCTTCCTGGGAAAGATATAATAATTCATATTAGCAAATGATCAATTCCGTCAAATCGACCGTCCACTACTAGGTACGTCCTACTACGTAGGATGAGCATGAAGAGGTTTGCCACTTTGATGGCACGGCTTATTTTAGGGTTGCTAGTGTTACGTTGTTTTTTTGTACCTAACATTTACCTGTGAGCATACGTTGTAAATTGTGAGGTTTCCAATATTGATCTCAATGATTTCCAAGTGAAATGTTCATTGTAGTTTGTACAAAAAACTTTGGCTTGCGATTTGAAGAAGGAGTCATCCCTTCACCTGTAATTCGTCACTGGACTCTTTAGTAACGCTTCCTGACAATAATTCACATTTAAAAACCATAATAAATAGGTTTTCACAATAAATTAGATTCATCATATCGTAAATAAGCTGCGATTGTTTATATTCCAAATGCCATTCAGTTGAACGTCAGTTTTGACAGTTAGAGGCGACATCTAGCGGCGGCGATATGCAGTTGTAGTTTTAATCGATAAATTTTAACATTTTCATTGGAAACCATCGAACTATATCGTATAGGCCAATCCTTAATCATTTTCGGCTTTTGATTAAAATATTAAATTGTTCTTTTAATCGTAAACGGAAGTGAAATTATTTTTTTATTATAGACTTTATTCTAGAAACATCCTGAAACGCACAATTCATATTTAATCTGTGGTTTGTCAATGACTTAGTATGCCCAGGTGTTACATTCTCAATTCGCCGAAGGAAATATGGGAAAAGTTACCGCACTCAAGACAAACTTTAGTGTTTGAAATAAGAAATAATTAGTTTGTCAGCTTCGATCCAGAAAATTGTTATTGTTTCAGAGTATAAACGCCATGTTGGACAGTTGTTAGGGATTTTCAGGAATGAAATATCTTAGTGTGGTGATTCTGGTTTTGTCTGCAACAGGGGAGATTTTCTAGGTGCTCCGCCTAATTCCGGTTTGGAGGCATGACAGGACAATGGAAGGTCACGGGCGTCTATTTGCAAATGAACAAGCTGGCGATTGGAGCTACAATCTTTATCCCATGTTTTGAAAGGTAAGGATTTTGGTGAATTAGTGTTTGGAAGTGATCTCTGAGGCCTTCCCAGGTCGTTACAAGGATATTGTCGTAATCCCTGGATATTTATTACAGGACTCCATGTGTTGAAAGGATTCGCAAATGAAATAGGCGGACTCGTTCACCAGCCGCTCGAATCTTGCAGTAAAGTGTTTTCATCATTACACCAACCGTGAGGCAACTCGAGCGATTCGTCTCGCCGCCAGGATCTAGACGAGCCTCTGGGACCTGGATGCGAGACCCGTTCCTCGAGTCCACTCAAAGCCTCCTGTGGAGACGACCGTGCGTTGGCAGAGTCCGCCTAGCGATTTAACGCAGGCGGGACGGCTTTTTTTATATTTAAACATACACCTTTAAATTTATTTTCTACCGGTTCATATACGAACCCGTGTATTAACATCCCGGTTTTCAAAATCAGGAGCCGGTCTTCAACTTAATTAAATTAAGGACACCGAGTTCGACACCTACGCTTAACTGGAAGTATATTGGATATCTTCGTCGACTCCGGGATCCGGGACTCTTCAAGTCCCTGGCGCCCATTTAGTATTTATTCACATTAACCAAACTGGAAGGTTGTACCTTGATATTTTAGTAAGAACTAATTTAATTTAAACTTTTAAAAAAAGGAACAGTACTGGGTTTATCTCGAACCCCCCACAACCATAGTTCAAAACCGACTGAATTTTACCCTTTTTACATTTATGTTTATATATGTTTAAATCAATACAGTTACTTATTTTTTTTTTATATAGATTTAAATAAATAAACTTACATTGTTTGAGATAGTTTATTTCTTTGCCTTTTATTACCAACCCAACTTGCATCTGGGCTTTTGTTCCATTACCACTAGAGGGACAAAATCTCAAATGTAACACTAGATCAGGTGCTAAATTCATAATCTCAAAATTATACATTTTGCAACTTTGTTCCCCATTTAATTTTAATGAAAAATTAACATGTATGTTTATTTACAAAATGGGCGAGTCAGACGCACTGTAGCAGCAGTGCACACCACCCACCTTTCATTCGTTGCTCATTGTAAAAGTAACTACAGTTATATCAGACAAACAACTTATTTTCCTAAAACCTCGACTTCTCGAGACACAGTGACCTTAGAATTTATTTATTTCAAGGTATGGTAAGCAAAACATTTGGCTAGATTTTAAGCTAGCGTCTCACTGTCTCACACCTCGCTGCAGAAGGATAGGTTCCGAGGCTTGGTCCTGAAGTCGGACTGACATGGTGGCGTTTTTGTACAAACACTTCAACACCTCGATGTACCGGTAGTCGATTTGGCACCGTTGGAGAGACTGCAGTACAGCCCAGGTCTCGATCGAATCGAAGACTTTCTCGTAGTCCACAAACGCTAAACAGAGAGGCAGGTTATACTCTTCGGTCTTCTGTATAACCTGCCACAGCGTATGTATGTGGTCCACGGTGCTAAAGCCATTTCGGAAACCGGCTTGTTCGGGAGGCTGAAAATCGTCAAACCTGCGCGCGAGACGATTCGTGATGACTCTTGAAAATAACTTCTAGACATGGCTTAGAAGTGAGATGGGCCTATAATTCTTCAGACGGGCATTGTCACCCTTCTTGAAGAAGAGTACCACCACACCCCTGCTCTATGCCTGTGGCATTTTTCCCTCGAGTATGACGGAATTAAACAGCTTCTGAAGGGCCTTAAGTACCGGTTTTCCATCCGCCTTCAGGAGTTCGGCCGTAATTCCGTCATCACCCGGGGCCTTGTTGTTTTTAAGCTTTTTCAGAGCCATCCTAATCTCGTACAGGCTGACGTCCGGGATGTCTTCGGTATAGTGTCGTGTCGGTTCAGACTAGCTCTTGGGTCGTTTGCTAGATCTACGACGGGCTTACTGGTTGAGGTGTACAACTGCCCAAAAAAGCTCTCGACCTCCCTCAGAAGCTCCGGTTTCTCATCTCTAGTAAATACCTTGGAGCCTTTGTTCCGCTTGATCGCGTCTTTAATACGCACGGTATTAAAGCGGCGGAGGTCGCTCTTCAAGGATTTAGAGATCCGTCTATTGAGCTGCCGGTATTTCAATGCCTCGTTTGAAGACTGCAGAATCATCTCATGCCGCTCCTTCATGAGCTTGAGAGTTTGATCGGAGAGTCTCTTGTTCTGATCTGTACGACGTGTCTTGAAGAACTTCGACCCGGTCGTATGGACAGTTTTACGAACCCACCGTTGTATTCGTCCACTGAGCTTCCTAGGCATTCGAAACGATTCTGGAGTTCAAGCTGAAAGCTCTCGGGGTTTTGGATTTGGATCTGTGCTGGGCGGAGCGTAGACTTCATCAGTCGAGACCTTTCTAGCTTGACATTGATGTTCAATGTGCCTCTTACCATGCGGTGATCGCTCCCGCACCGAATTGATCACAGAGACATCATTGGAAATGATTCTACGGAATTGAAAAAAAATATTGTCGCTGACCTACGAGAAAGTTGGGATAAGGAAAAGGTTACAAAATAAAACTACAACACTTAAAGTACTTACGGGATAAGTAAGTTAAGTGGTTGGTGGTTGGTGGTTTGGTGGTGGTGGGTGGTTGGTGGTTGGTTTAAGTGTAGTGAAAAACCGTGAAAGTCCAAAACAGTGCATTAAAACTACAACGTCGAATAATTATTATTTTATTCTTAGATCAACATAAGTATTCTCGACACCGTTATCGAACTCTGCGTAAATGTCATGTGATTAAATTGTCCAGAGCTGTTTTTCTCAAATTAATGATAGAGTCTGGCCAACGAAAGCTCTCCACGAATTATTTTCAGAAGTTTTAATATGGCAATAATTTAAGACTGTCAAAATTGACACATTAACGTTTCGTACTTGAGTCATCTTGTAATAGGGCACGCCACAATAGTGGCGATAAGTCCCCTCTTTGAGGTGTGGCTGGAGAGACGCCACAGCGTCCTTACCTTCCGCCTGACAAAGGTCCTCACCGGACACGGTGTTTTCGGGAGGTTCCTGCACCGAATCGGGTGGGTGGAAACGCCCGGGTGTTTCCACTGCGAGGATCGACCGGAGCACACGGTGGAGGTGCGTGGGCGGAGCACCGCCGTGTCCTCGAAGCGGCGATTGGCGGCGGCGACCTCTCGCGTCCGGCCCTGGTGCAAGCCATGGTCCGGAGCGAGACGGAATGGGACGCCGTCACCTCCTTCTGCGAAGCAGTAATGCTAGAGAAGGAGGTGGCGGTACGTGACAGGGAGAGAACCTCACAGCGTCCCGGCCGCCGCGGGAGATGCCCCGGGCGTCGGGGGCCACCACGTGGCCCCCGGCCACCGTAGGCGCGGGCTGTGGACGGTGGGCTATGGGCTAGCTCGCCGTCCGTCCGTCTCATGACGACAGGCCGTGGCGCGTTCGTCAAAAAGAAAGGGGTCCGCAAGGACCGATGCCTGCCGGGGTCGCTTGACTGTTCGAAAGAGATACCGTGGCCCCGGAACACAAAGGGCGATAAAGGAACATGGATGGGTTTTAGTCAGTAAAAGTCTGACACTCCCTCCTGCTCCGCCCAGAGCGGAAGAAGTCATTTGATGATTTCCCATCCGAAAAAAAAAAAAAACGTCATCTTGTAATTACGTGTATCATATTTTCATTGCTTTTGTTAATGTCGAAAACAATCAAAATTTCAACGAAGAAGCTTCTATTATGTAGTCTGAGCCTGTCTGAAACCTAGTAAACATGTGATATAGGCAAAATCAAAATCAAATCAAAATCAAAGCATTTATTTCAAGTAGGCCAGTTACAGGCACTTTTGAATTGTCGAAACAAAGTTAAATGTAGCTACAGTCCCAGTCACAAGACATAAAAACTGTGAAAGTACTGTAGTTGCCCATTCCCTAGCGTAGATCTCTATGGAGAAGAACGGGCAAGAAACTCCATGGACACTCTTTTAAATCAAAATATTGTTACAAAATCTTGGTTACATCATTCATGTTGAGATGGTATATTATGTGAGAACAATGTAGCAAGATGTGCACGTTAAAAGTGTCCATTAAAAACAAAAAATACAATTCAAAAATAAACATACAAATAAGCCATGGCAACTAAGAGTTGACCAGTCACAACTGACAGCGCCCGTTCACGAACATGACGCATGGATCAGCACCATTCAACTCAACCATTTTGAAGGGAACTGAATGATCCGACACACGCGCCACCATCAGCGAGACATTAGAGTAAGCGTGACATACTCTCAACCGCCAGGGCACATTCAAGTCAAGAAAAGACGTAGGATTTCAGTGAATGATAGCTTTCTAGTACATAGTACTCACACAATATGGGCTGTGCGATTATATAATACTAGAGATTGATTCTATACAATGCAAAGACAGTTGTACAATCTTCAGCAGCTCCAACAATTCTATTTAATACTATCAATTTATGCGCCCCTGTCCATGTGGAGCAGGACCAGCATTGAGCCACGCATTTTTATCTGCGATATAATCGCCCAACTTGTAATAAGCTTGCTTACATAGTGTGCGTTTGATGCATGTTTTAAATTTCGTCTCATTCAGTTCAAGAATACTTTGTGGAATTTTATGATAGCATCTCAAACAGTACCCCATGAAAGATGAGTCCACTTTAGCGAGTCTGAAGCCTGGCTGAACTAGTTGGTCCCTATTTCTAGTACTGTAATTATGTCTATCACCTCTTTTACCAAAAAGATGCAGATTTTTTCTGACGTACATTATGTTTTCGTAGATGTACTGACAATGTACCGTCATGATGCCAATATCCTTAAACAGTTCCCTTAGAGAATCGCGCCTACGAAGATTATATATGGCTCTGATGGCTCTTTTTTGCAGAATTAATATAGACTCAATATCTGCAGCCCGTCCCCATAGCAAAATGCCATAAGACATTATACTATGAAAGTAACTAAAATAGACCAGTCTAGCGGTATCTACATCAGTAAATTGACGAATTTTTCTAATAGCATACGCTGCTGAACTTAGACGCGCCGCAAGGGATGTTAAATGAGAACCCCATTGTAGCCTTGAATCAAGCGTAATCCCCAGGAAAACCGTTTTATCTACGAATTCAAGTTTCTCTTTATTTAATATTATTTCACAATCACTACTTTTAACATTGGGTAAAGCAAATCTTATGCATTTAGTTTTTTTTTTCATTTAATACTAAATTGTTTGCTGTGAACCAATTATGGACCTGAAGTAGGCGTTTCGACTTTCTTGGTATTATCGGCATTATTTGGGTCACAGTGATAACAATTTTTATAAATTTTCTCTCCACTGTAGGCAGGTGTGTGTATGAGTCTATAAAATAGATAGAGTTGTCACGCGGACTTCAGTTGGTTTTTCGACTTCGTCGCGTTCACATCGGCAAAAATAGCTAAACGTAGTCACGGTTCTCGGCGGCTCTGCTTCCCGGATGAAGATATTTCCGATTCGGAGGAGTCTTTTCCGCCGCCTAAAACGCCGCGGCGCAACGCGTGGCAGGCGAACGTGACTGTCGGGGCCTCAAGCACGTCGGCGCAGGTCAAGCTTGACTTGCCATCGCTGCTGCGGATACCACCGTTGCCAGGCCCGTCGCAGACGTTGCGATCACCCGACGTACCGCCAAACGTACCGCGTTCCGCTTCGCGCAGCAAGGATGAAAACCCCCTGGATGTCCTTGACAAGAGGTTTGAACAGTTAAACCGTGAGTTAGATTCAATAAAATTGTTACTTTCGCATGTGCAGCCACCTGGTTTATTTGCTCCAGCGGCGCTTGGGTTTATTAACCCCACGCAACAGGGTCAGCAGAATAATGACTCGGACGCCCTGTCCGATCTTATGCCTCCGGCCCCACCATTGGCGCCTGAGCTAGAAGATTTGGAAACCACGTTGGTTGAATCTATTAAAAAGGCTGATAAGACGCGTCTTGACGCAGTCACAAAATTATTCGATGATCCTGAATGGACAAGTATACGTTATGTTGAGACTTAGAAAAAATATCTGGCTACCCCCGATTTTACACATTTAGATTTAAATGAAGAATTAGCCTCGTTCGAAAATAAACCTTATTTTTTGAGATCTCTTGACCAATCTTTTGCCGCTATTACGAATATGCTCTTGACTCAACGTAAAGCTGTGCAAATAGCTATTAGGAATATTCTTGCAATGAAGGATGCTCCAGATTCTTTGCACGCCACGCTTTCAGAAGCTTGTGCAAGCGGCAGTTTGTTCTCAGAAGTTTCTAAAGATCTGTTGCAGGTTGTGTGTGGCAGAAGGGCCAGCATTCTAGAACAGCGTCGTGATGCGGTGCTCAGCGGCGTTCGGGACAAGTACAACAAAGCTGCCCTTAAACGTGTCTCGCCGAGCCGCGTGTCTGTTCAACAGAGCAGCATTCACCGAGACGCTCAACCGGTTTGGAGGGGGTTCGAAGATATACCGCCAGCCGAACTTACCCGCTGAGGGTAGGCAGGCTTCGCCACATCGGACACAGCTACCAATGGCGCAATATTTTCGTGGCTCAAGCTCCACTACCACATTCAACAGGCCGCACGCCCATGCACCGGCCACTAGATCCAAGGCACCCCCAGCTGGGAAGCGATCTGATAGGCAGCGCTACCGCCAGCAGCAGCGCCGCTAGGACGATCTCCACTCCCGCCGACGACAATTACTCCTTCAGAGGGGGTCAGCTTCGTCGTTTCCTAGCTGCGTGGAGGACCAAGCGCGCTCCCCCCCACATTTTAAAGGTAATACAGGGATACCAAATCGACCGGATGACACGATGGAGCACACGGTGGAGGTGTGCCCCGCGTGGGCGGAGCACCGCCGTGTCCTCGAAGCGGCGATTGGCGGCGGCGACCTCTCGCGTCCGGCCCTGGTGCAAGCCATGGTCCGGAGCGAGACGGAATGGGACGCCGTCACCTCCTTCTGCGAAGCAGTAATGCTAGAGAAGGAGGTGGCGGAACGTGAGAGGGAGAGAACCTCACAGCGTCCCGGCCGCCGCGGGAGACGCCCCGGGCGTCGGGGGCCACCACGTGGCCCCCGGCCACCGTAGGCGCGGGCCTGTGGACGGTGGGCTATGGGCTAGCTCGCCGTCCGTCCGTCTCATGACGACAGGCCGTGTCGACGGCGCGTTCGTGTTCCACGCGCGCCTCAAAGAGAGTCAGCAAAAAGGAAGGGGTCCGAAAGGACCGATGCCTGCCGGGGTTGCGGGACTATTCGAAAGAGATACCGTGGCCCCGGAACACAAAGGGCGATGAAGGAACATGGATGGGTTTTAGTCAGTAAAAGTCTGACACTCCCTCCTGCTCCGCCCAGAGCGGGAGAAGTCATTTGATGATTTCCCATCCGAAAAAAAAAAAAAAAAAAGGGATACCAAATCCCTTTCATTTTAAAGCCTCCGCTGAGGAGATTTGCCACGCACAGACAACAAATGTGGCCCTAACCACCGTCTCACTTTGTAGTGACGGACGCGTCGGATCTCGGTTGGGGAGCTTATGAAGACCGAGCTCTCTTGCAGGGCCCGCGGTTACGTCAAGAAACCTCGCTTCGAGCCAACAGGAAGGCACTCCTAGCTATTTTGTTTGTCCTACAGAACGAAACTGTACTGTTCGCGGGCAAGACAGTTCTGGTGCAGAGCGACAATCGGATAGCTCTTGCTTATCTTCGAAACCAGGGCGGGACTCGCTCCGAACCTTTGTTAAGTATCGCCAAGACTATTTACAGTTATCTAATAACTTACAAAATCCACCTGGTAACAAGTTACATACCAGGCCCGATGAACTCTGTGGCAGCCAGTCTGTCAAGCTTCAAAGAGCTTCCCGAGTGGCATCTACTTCCCGAAGCCTCCGAAGTCATATTTCGCAAATGGGGAACTCCAGTAATGGATCTATTTGCATCTCAAACTGCCCACGTAGTTCCCCGGTACGCATCGAGGGATCTCAGGGATCCGATGGCAGTGTACCACGACGCGTTCAGCAGGAGTTGGTCGTACAAACTGGCATGGGTATTTCCACCACCATGCCTCATGCACCAGGTACTGTTTGTACTCAATCATGCGAGGGGGAAGTACATGGTTGTGTGTCCCCGGTGGCTGAACGTGTTTTGGCGAGCGGACCTCAAGACGAGAGCTCTGTGCCCGCCCTTCACCATTCGCAACCTACACAGGGTGTTGATAGATTCATCCACGGGCCGTCCACCTCCTCAAGTGGATCGTCTTGCATTGGAGGTATGGCTGATACGGAGTGGGACGACTTATTACGTGACTGGTCATCGTCACAAAGATCGTTAATCGACTCCAGCTGGAGGCCATCCACCTTGAGGACATATAAGCAATCATGGCTGAAATGGGTTACTTGGTGTCGATCAGTAAAAACCGATGCCAAAAATCCAGGTCCAGACGGCATCGCGAGGTATTTAATTTATTGACATAAAACACTGGGCCTTAGCTACAAGACTATTCTCGTACACAAATCAGTGGCAGCTAACTTCTGTAGACCACAAGATGCCAATAGCTTATGCTCACATCCATTAGTGCGACAAGCACTCAAAGGTATCGCCAATGAAACCTGTGCAAAGACTATTACCAATAACCCACCCATTTGGAACCCTCAGCTAGTTGTAGATTGGCTTATTAGTAATAGTCCGCAGGTGGATAGTCTGTTTGATGTTTCCAGAAGGTGCGCCACGCTGTTACTCTTAGCGTCTGGAAGACGCATTCGTGACCTGACGCTGCTCTCGATCACTGCGGATAACATGGTCGACCAAGACGACTATATTACATTCTGGCCAGTGTTTGGGTCCAAAACCGACTCGCTGACTCACAGACAGTGCTCCACGTGCAGCGAGCCGCACCGTCATCGGTGGCTGGGTGCGCACGGTGTTGCGTGCAGCTGGTATTCATGATGTACCTGGATCCACGCGTTCAGCAGTCGCTTCACTAAATTGGTTAGAAGAGTGTCCTGTCGAAGAAATCCTCGCCCGAGGAAACTGGGCATCCCTGAACACTCTTTAACAATTCTACAGGCGTCCCCTCGCTCAACCTATAAGGGATACCAGCTCATTGGCATCTTCTTTTAAACCGGTTTGAAATTCATGTGGTAATTATTTCAACTTATTTGATTGTGATTTATTTAATTATTGATTAATATACCATTGATATACCAATCTCAGATTCAATAAATACATTTGTTTCTTTATCTGTACTAATAGGGTCACAGTTGATTTTCTCCCTACCATGCGATAATAAACACACCTCACATGTTTACTAGGTTTCAGACAGGCTCAGACTACATAATTCAAGCATTTTTCCTGATACAAAAAATGTCATATTATGTATCTAGCCTGTCTAAAACCTAGTCATTTTTGCATAGTGAAGTTCGCGTGACAACGCTATCTATTTTATAGACTCACACACACACCTACCATACAGTGGACAGAAAATTTAATCAGAAATCTGCAGATAAAATACTACGACTGAATTCAATCATTTTACTTTAGGTTAGTTTATAGAACTTCTAATGAAACAACTTGATACTTTTCGACTATTTTTAACAAATCGCAATATCTTTCAAGGTGTATCTACTTTTCAGGAAGTATTAATTAACAACGAGGAGACAAAACTTAAAATTGTGGAAGCAGTAAAGAAATTGAAAACTGTCGAAAAAAATTAAATGTCGACTTGTGAATCACACTAGTTGAAGAAGATATCTTCAATGACAGGTATTACTTTGGAAATTATAGATTTTTAACAATTACTTCGAAAGGTTTATACATTTATGATAATGTATGGATGGATGGCCATGGGCGTGCGCAACGAAGAGGCAATTAGACCAAGCCTACCCTACCAACTGGGGGAATTATTATAACTAATGAACTATGTAATAAACTAACACTTTGTACAAAATATTAAAAAAAAGTTCTAACTCCTGTTCGAATACTTATAGCAATTTTTCGCGCCCGTGTTACGTAACTAACACTGTACTGGAAGTTGCTACGAAGCTCGACGCTCACCCGCCGGACGCATCTTATAGGCAAGCAATCCACTTGCCTTAATCCCATTGATAAATTTACGCACACAGCGGCACATTGGTGCATATTTTCGTGTGTATGAACCGCACACATGTATAGATTGCAGCCATTTGTGGGCGGTAACTCCTGCGAGTGTAGCTGGGCTATGATTGGCTGCTACAACACAAGGCCAGGATTCAAGGCGGATGTTCTTTAGCCCGCGAAATTCAAATTTCCTTACGTTTTTTTGCAATTTGCAGGCCAGTGCTATGTTGTATGTTGATTAAAATGTGACTACATACGTCTTACAGCCGCAAATCATATAATCATCAACATACAACCTAGCACTGGCCTGCAAATTGCAAAAAATGTGAGGAAATTTGAATTTCGCGGGCTACCGTGCAGCAAATGCACTAAGCAGGGTTGGTTCCGGTTCCTTTCCAAATTAAATATAAATTTAGTGGATTTTGTATTATCCTGCAAAATTTTGTTGATCACTGTTGTGAACCAACTCGATATGAAAATGATGCAATTTTATTTGGTCGTATTTTTCCATCGACAAATTAGAAATTATATTTTTCTGAAGGAAGCCATTATTGTTTCATTGTGACAAGCAATTTATATCGCGATCTTGAATGTTTTAATTTTAACATATTAAGTTATTTACACATTTGTTTTGAAACAGAAAACGTACATTTAACAGTAACAGTAGTGTAAATATTAATTTTGTTGTGTATTAATTGTTTATTCACCTAACAATGGTGTTTACTTGTGAAGTTTGTGCTGATAATGTGTGTTTGTTAGAAGTTAAAGGCAATAAGTTTTCTCTATTATCGTATAATGACAAGCTTCAAGTTGTGTCTAAAGGTAGATTGTGTACCCGAATTACGAGAATTAATCCAAAAATATGAATATAAAATATAATCCAGCGCGTACTCGTCATTTCAATCCTCAAAATTATGCAACATTTACCTGGCTGTGTGGCTGTATACATACAAATAAATTATTTTGTTTTCCGTGCATTTTGTTTAATACTTCCAGTAAGTGGAGTGAGGGATTTATTGATTTGCATAATTTTCATTCCTCGGCCAAAAAGCATGACCTATCAGAAAAACATATAGAGGCTTGCTTAAAGTTAAATACATTTGGTAAATCACGTATTGAAACTAGTATTAACAGCCAGTTAAGATTAGATATAGAAAGGCATAATTCTAAAGTAGATAGGAATAGAAATATTTTTCAAAGACTGATCGATGTCGTATGCTTTCTGGGAAAACAAGAATTAGCTTTTCGCGGCCACGATGAATCATTATCATCAATGAATAGAGGTAATTATTTAGAAACAGTAGATTTATTAGCAAAGTATGATGGAGTTTTAGAAACCCACTTACAAAATGCAAGTACCTCATTCACGGGCATGTCGAACAGAACGCAAAATGATTTGATCTCGAGCGTTGCATCTGTGATGAGTGATATTATTAAAGACGAAATTAAACAGTCCGATTATGTTGCTGTCATGGTGGATGAAACACCGGACATAAGCGGCCGAGAACAATTAGTTCTGATTTTAAGATATTTTCGTGATTCCGAAGTAGTGGATCGATTTATTAAATACGTAGATGTCAGCGCGGATCGGACCGCTGTAGCTTTAAGTTCTATAATTTTGGAAATTTTAGAAAACTTAGATTGTCATTCTAAATTAATTGCACAAACTTATGACGGGGCAGCAGTTTTATCCTCTCAAATTAACGGCGTACAGGCTTTGGTGAGGCAAAAATGTCCGCAAGCTATGTATGTTTGGTGTTCCGCACATGTATTAAATTTAGTTTTATCGAAATCTTTTGAACGGGTTCCTGAAACCAAACGCTTTTTTAGTATAATAAAATCAATTGCGGTTTTTTTTCACAGTAGTACGAAACGAATGGCGTATTATAACGACTTTGCCGTTATGAAAAAGCTGCCTCGTGTCGCGGAAACAAGGTGGACATATCACTCGCGCACGTTAAATATAATTAAAAACGAGTCCACACACCTCCTCCAGTTGTTTGAAGAAATGAATGAAAATACACAACACTGGGATGGTGATACATTGTCACAAGTCACTTCATTTTTATTTAACATGAAAGAATTTGAATTCAATTTTTTTTTAAAAACCTTCGCGGATATTTTTGCTGAAACCGATGTTTTATACGACATTATACAGAAAAAAACTTGTGACATCGCGTATTGTGTTAAAAAGATAAAACAATTCGAGTCATTTTTAGCTCGTTACAGAGACAAGTTCGAGAACAATTATGATGCAACTGCCCTCATAACCGGACCACCCAAAAGAAAGCGCAATGTCGATAATATAAAAATACACTATCGGCGAATTTTTAACGAAATTATTGATAATGTACTCACCGAATTAAGAGATCGTTATATGAATATAAAAAAATTGAAATTCTTTGAGTTACTTTCTTATGAGAATTTTAGTAAATATAGTGAACAATTCCCTGAAAAAGAAATCAGAGAATTCACTAATACTTATCAGGCAAATTTTAATTTTGATAGATTAAAAAATGAATTGCGCTGTATTTATAGATCGCCTGAATTTGCGAATTGTAGCATATATGATATCATTCAAAATTTGTATAAAAGTAACTTAGATAAAGTTTTTTCAGAAGTTTTGCGTTTGGCGAAGTTTATTGTTACTATCCCAGCAAGCAGCGCATCGGCAGAACGTTCATTTTCGTCCTTAAAACGTATCCACACCTATTTACGAAACACACAAAGTCAGCAACGACTCACAAATCTATCTTTAATTTCTATAGAAAAAGAATTAATGGTCGAACTACGACGCAAGCCTACTTTTTATGACGAGGTCTTAAAATCATATTTGAAAAAGGATCGGCGAGTAGATTTAATTTATAAATGAGTTGATCTTGCAAGTGACGTGTTCTGTAACTATCACCCACTCACTTGGTTAAGATATTTGAGGTGGCAGAATCTTTCTTCTGTTTGCATCGTTAGAAAATCGTGAGTTGAACCTTGAATAATGAGGTGAGTTCTTGAATTCTTGCATTTATAACTTTTGTTTTTACAGGCTTATTTTCAAATATTATAAATCAATAAATGTGACTACTTTGAGGGCCATCATAATTATGTAGAGCGACGGACGTTGTGGAGTTGCGCGTTTTTTTTTGCTATCATTATTTCGTGGCCTACCCAGCCTGGTAGACGACTGCACGCCGCTGTGGATGGCTAAATTAAATAATATACTATCATTGTATTTTATTATGGTTTTTGACTCTAGTGGCTTATTAGTAATAATATACTGTTACATGATTTATTGTATTTGTTTTCTTCAGATATAAGTGTGAAGACCTTAAGAAGAATTAAAATTGAAGGGTCTAAAAATCAAGAACAGTGGAATACTCCGGGGAAAAATCGTCCACATTCAGAAACAGTTTTCAATTTGGATAATTTTGATATTTCAGCTATTAGAAACAAAATAAACGAATTTTATATTGAATTTACGGGATGCCGTGGCCGTGAAACCCTTAGATTTTTTTTACACAAGAACGTTAAAAAAATCGAGCCAAGTACACAACCTCACAAGGGGACTAGTCTGCTATTACAATAGTGTCACAATGCACTGCAATAATGCAATAAGCTTAAGCTTAAGCTTATATTTATTGCAATACAAAATGGTGCTAATTCAGCAAATTTCGGCTGGCACTGTCAAAATTTTTGCAGATTACCGCGTAAGTCAGTCATTCATTTGTCATTGTGTACGAGATTACCATTCTATGCTATTTCTTTGAATGGAGTGTCAGTGGTTGATCATTGGAAAGTCATAATGACGCCACTGCATAGTAGATTACCAAACTTGTCAAAATGAACAATTATGAAATCAATGATAGATCATTGTGACACTATCTATTGTAATAGCAGACTAGGCCCCCAGGTGGCGTGGAAAAGTGTACATATAATTCTTTTCGCACCTTATAGCTCTCAAAAATACGCGTCTTTTGATTTTTTTTTAAATATCATATCTTCACAACTCTCCGAGATATAAGGGGATCGCACGTTTTCGTGAAATCTGGCCTATAGTGGAGCGAACGAAAAGACATTTCCAATGTCAAAAAAACTGCATGCATTTACTATCTCAGCCTCACCTAGATAGTAGATTCTGGACGGACGGCGAGCTAGCCCATAGCGCACCGTGTGGCCGGGGGCCACGTGGTGGCCCCCGACGCCCGGGGCGTCTCCCGCGGCGGCCGGGACGCTGTGAGGTTCTCTCCCTCTCACGTTCCGCCACCTCCTTCTTTAGCATTACTGCTTCGCAGAAGGAGGTGACGGCGTCCCATTCCGTCTCGCTCCGGACGATGGCTTGCACCAGGGCCGGACGTGAGAGGTCACCGCCGCCAATCGCCGCTTCGAGGACACGGCGGTGCTCCGCCCACGCGGGGCACACCTCCACCGTGTGCTCCATCGTGTCATCCGGTCGATCCTCGCAGTGGAAGATTCTGTACTCCTCCATGCAAGTTTCGGTGACGCAGTAATGAAGTAAAAGGTGAATAAAACACCCAAGCAAGCACTTTGTATTATATTTGCTCGCCACTATGAACGTAAAGTTCGCAGACATGTTGCATCCACCATCCCACAGAACGCGTGTGCTCGACAGCTCGTATGAAGGATTACCAGTACCCACTCCCTTACACAGCGAGGAGGCTTTTGTTCCAGCAATGGGACCGTTGGCTATACGGCTCGTACTCTACCAACCACCAACTAAGCGAAGACGAGACGACTAATGATGGCTTTCAATGCATCTCATCGTCTCGTCTCCGCTTAGTTTTAGTGGAAACGTTTGAGCAGAGAGGATAGATGATAGGAGACTCATAATTGTTTAGGCCAGCCACCGCACTCGCCGGCCAAGCAGGCAGCAGCGCACAGCGCAGACGAGAAGAACGTGAGCAGCGTTCGGTGAGCGGCGTGCGCGATCATTAAACTGGGCGTGAATAGCCTGTACGGTCGACCAAGCTATTTGGTTTACATTTTACAATGTAATTTGCATGTTAAAATGTAAACCAAATAGCTTGGCCGACCGTACATCTCTGCTGCGGTCTAGCCAGTACGCATCTCCACACAGCTTCGGTGGATACACCCTATAGCTCTCCTGTCCTCTCCGCTTCACTCATCGCACGTCTCCGATTTAGAGAAGTCCTGGACTTGAATAGACTGGTTATGCTTAAATCGCGGCCTCGTTGCAGTTTTTATTAATGGCTTTTATTAATTAAATTTATATGACGCACTTGATAGCGCTGAAGGTTGCACAGGACACACACGTGACAAATGGTTCCACTAGTCGACATAGGTATAGTATAGGTATAGGTTATATTTCCATCCATATTTACAAACAAATAATGACAATTTACATATTAAAACGGTAGTAAGGTCGTCCTGCGGTTTTAGTAGTTCCAATAACGGCTTCAAATGGGCAAAACTTTCCAATATATTTAATTATTATTAGACTTTGGACCCAGATCTATTGGGTTTTTCAACAACAACTTTGGTAGCATGTGCGTCAAAGATTCCTGGCAGTAATTAAGTAGAAATCACGTTTAGCGTCAGGGTCACGAAGCTAAATAGCAACAGCAGCGAAACCAACGATACATTGTAAAATACTGGTATGCTGTATGCTGCATCCGGTTTAACTGGATGACGACCCCAACATAGTTTAGAGAAGGACAGACAGATTAAAATGACGTTTATAATATAGTATTTTCCTTTCTTGGAACTAAGATGTTTAGGCTAAAGTTTTCCTTATTTGATTAGTCACGTGTGACTCAATTGTGGTCATGTTTCTTAGCGCCATCACGCGTCGCCTTGACCTGTGCAGACCTGCGACACTTAACTAATAACAAAACACCTATGTTTTAACGTCAAGGGTACTCTGGTTTACCTTATAGGCTAGATAATAGAGATCACATTGTAAGGTAGTTAGTTGTCTCATGGAGACTGAGAGAGCGACTGTCGCAACCCCGTGCAGGGCACGCCACAATAGTGGCGATAAGTCCTCTCTTTGAAGAGTGGCTTGAGAGGCGCCACGGCATCCTCACCTTCCGCCAGACGCAGGTACTCACCGGACAAGGTTGTTTCGGGAAGTTCCTACACCGAATCGGGCGGGAGGAAACGCTCGAGTGTTACCATTGTGAGGATCGACCGGAGGACACGATGGGGCACACAGTGGAGGTTTGCCCCGCTTGGGCGGAGCACCACCGTGTCCTCGTAGCGGCGATCGGCAGCGGCGACCTCTCGCGTACGGCCCTGGTTCATCCATGGTCCGGAGCGAGACGGAATGGGACGCCGTCATCACCTCCTTCTGCCGAGCAGTCATGCTAGCGAAGGAGGTGGCGGAACGTTAGAGGAAGAGAACCTCACGTCCCCGCCGCCGCGAGAGACACACCGGGCGGAGCTCCTACTCCGCCCATAGCGGGAGGAGTCATTTGATGATTTGCCATCCTAAAAAAAATAATAATAATAAGGTAGTTAGTTGTAAGGAAGTTTTATTATGAAACATCAGTCATCATCAAATCTGCCGAAAGATTAGGACTGGACACAGCAGGGTCAGTCAGTCTAATGAACGAACTTATCAACAACTTCAATGTCCTTATTACCTTTAGGTAGGGTTGCCAACTGTCTGGATTTGTCCTAATCCGGGAGCCGTCCGGGTGGGGTTTTACAGAAAGTTCTGTTAAAACCCGGTCACTTTTTGTGTCAGGGGAATCCAGGCCTGTCGAACTCGAAACCTCGTGTGTAAAACGGTTGGCGCAGCCACGATAAAGGAGCATTAAAAAAATGATAGTTTTCGGGGCGCCCGAGAAAAAATAATTTCACCCAAACATTTTTACATTTTTGTCCGGTGTTGTCAATATGGCAAGTGGCAACCCTACCTTTAGGACTAGTTGCAGAAACAAAGCGCAATTAAACGAGTAGGTATTTACACGAAAATGAATAATATCTTATGCTTATGCTTATTAGCCATGCCAAAAATAGATTATTATTTGAGGCCGTGATTACTTTTTGTTGTAGGTAGGTATCATTATATTATACCTACACACTATAACCAGTACTTGTATAATAATAGAATGAGACAGATGCAAATGTGCTGTGTAAGTTTTAGCTTTAGCAGTCATATTTATCAATATAGGTAATCATAATTTGTATTTACCTGTGTACGAGTGTGTATATTGTTATGTATCTTTCGTGGCAATGCGAATAGCCGGCCGGCACGGCGCGGCGTGGTATAGAGTAGCGCCATCTTTTGAGTAGAACAACAAGAACTTTATCCAGAACAAATAAATAATACAGGCTTGTGTTTTCCAGTGAAATAAATAAAAGTCAACTGAAGGTTGAATTTAAAAGCGAGCGAAAAAATTACTTAATTTAATTAAGTTCTAATTAAATCTTCATTTCATCGCTCGCTCGCCAATTAAATAGTGTTGATTAGGATATTTTAACGCTTTAGCTGGGCCACCTCATCACAGTTTACGAATCGAACTTGCAAGAAGAACCTGACGGTGAAGTAATTGGACCCTAGGTCTGAGGCCATGACCCGATCTGTTGCATTACTGACGGAAGCTTACACACCTGCCTAAAACATTATTATTGTTTAGCTTTCTTATTAAGTAGTTAGATGAGTTAACAAGTAGAAGAAGGCACGCTTTAAACACATACAAGAAATCAGATAGCATCTTTAGCAACACGCAGGTAAAGGCCTAAACAGTAAAACCAAACTGGAACAGGTCGAAGCTATGAATTTTCTACGTAAGATCAAAGATGATACTGACAATGATCTTTGGTCTAGCTTATGCAACTCGGAGATCTTGACATTATTTGGAATTGCAGTGGAAACTGCAATATTGTAGATGGGTTATGATACTATACAATGCTTATAGATTTTACCTTGCCCCGCGTGACCCGTACCTGCAAAACTGCTTTTTTAATATTTGGCGAATAGTTCGACTAAGTTTTTTAATAATAATAATAATAATTCATTTATTTCGAGCAACAAAACTATAGTGTTAGTAACAATATACTTACAAACTATGTTAGTAATACACTTACAAAGAATATAAAAAAGAAAACAGATTGTGACATCATTGCTGCAAGGTGACAGGCCCAGCTGAAACCTTGCAGCAGTGGTTCACAAACCCACAATCATGCCTACTCGCAATCATAGACAGGATGCTGTTGGCACTGCTCCGCACCCTACGGACCAGGGATGCGCAACGTTTCCGCATCACTGTGTAGAAACAGTCTACGTGAGCTTCAGCAAACATCCCTGATGGGCTGCAGTATCGAGGCACCATACGGAAATACGCAGTTTTTTTGATAACCACTTACCTTACTTACGACCAACCAGTAAGTGTGAAATGTTTACTTCCCCGCTCGACACATGGCGTTGTACAACCTTGCTCGTTTCTGAATAAAATGAGAGGTTTTATTATTGAGTATATTCGGCAGAGTAAGAATTCATCTGTATAATAAGTCGCTACCTATTTGAATCGACTTTATGTCGCTAAAACTAGTAATAACCAAAAATTTTCGAGATTGCCGTTCATTTTACTATGCCTTTAGATGAGAGGGGGTATGGAAGATAGTTTAATTTTTTTAGTATCTACGGTACTTAATTAAATGATTGTACCCACTTAGATCCAATACTTACTTGTGCAAGAAAGTAGTTACTTTGTTTGGTTAGAATCGTTAATGGCTAGAACTTACCAATTAAAACCAATTAACATATTTTCTAAGAGGATTGAAAGTAAATAAATTACTTAAAATCCATAATTGAACTATTTCCTATCGTATGATAGTTTGGAATTGTAATAAGGTGTACACAATAGAAAACTCTTACAGTGAATGCGCCTGTTATTAAACTTATAGCAATATGCACGCAAATGTTTTATTGCAATACAATTTCAAACAGGCGCCTGTGGATTTTGTAGTTTATATTTGTATCCTCACCATACATCTAAAACCTAATTAGCTTGTGCAATATTAAAGCTAAATAATTACTTTCAGTCTGCATGCGAAAACTACTGAAAGCTAAAACTATTTCTGTATGACAATTGCATTATTTGTAGCAAAAGGACTGCTTATTTAGGTTGTGGGCTACGCGGCCGCTGTGTGCATCACACAGAGTTTTAAAATTAGATTTTAATTTGTTTTACAAAGTAAAATTTTGCAAGGGCCCGTCTTATATCTCTCTACTACAAGCGCCTAACCTATCCCTAACTTAAAATTATTTTTAAATTAAGTGCAAGTCTGCCACTAAGTACAGCAATGAGCAATGTGCTTTGATTTGAATAAGTCTACTACAACAGCCCATAACGTCCACTGCTGGACATAAGCCTCTCCCATGATGGGAGGAATTTGCCGTAATCTCCACGCTTGGCAGGCGGATTGGAGATCGCAGTGATGAAAGACTAACAGAAAACGCTGCTGCCCATTCTCTGGTCTACGGAGGCGCAAGGTGTTCTGCCTCAGACATTAATCGCCTTATACGACACCCGTGAGTGTAATGGGTTGGTTCTATTCTACTCTGCCGGATACCACACGGCTAGAATTTGAATAAGTACTTAGCTATAAGATAAGTTAGTACCTACACCTTGCAATATTGCTGGTTGACAGTTCCTCTGTGAAACACCCATGTATCGACGATCTACTAAACTATTCTAAGCGATGGACTGTGGACAGGCTCAATTTTACAAGGTTTGGGAGTTTCTTTTCGGGAAGTCGCAAGAATGTCCCAATAATACAATTTCCGCATTGAAACCTAATAATGTTAATTGTTTAACTATTGTGTCTACTAATTAGTCGTTTAAAGGTCACTAAGCGTCTATAATTTAATCAGTATCTAATTAAATTATAGCCGCCTACAAAATAAATGATTACAAAAAGTAGTGTAACATAAACTTAGCTCAGTATTATTTAACAGGCGCTAGGCGTGGAAATAACTATAACCTGTCTCTTTTTATATTACCTAACTACTTAATGAACACCTTGATCTGTGAGGTGCTAACTAGCGGTTTTTTTACTTCTTGGGCATTTAGAGCCTCGTTGGGTAATAGCTTAGGGATGTTCTATATACTAACAGGCCCGTAATGTAACTGAACGAAGGGCCAATTTCACCAATGAAATGATCAGCACAGAAATGATCAGCACATCTAAACCGCATTCAGGAACTGTCAGGCCCCGTTCCCACTATGTCGTGACGATTCATTTATCGTTGGTTTTCAACCGACTTACAAAAAAGGAGGTTCTCAATTCGACTATTTTTTTGTGTTTTTACCTCAGAAAGGCTTTCGACTTGGTGAACCGATGTTGATGATTTTTTTTTATTTGAAAGCTGATGCTTCCCGTGTGGTCCCATTTATTTATATGTATTTATGTATAATTTTGTGAACATCTTATGCTGATCTTCGGAAATATCAATGGAACTCTTCAAAAATAGACGGCAAATCTGCCGTGATTGCTGCAATCGCTTGGATGTTTATTGTTAACTTTACACAACATCATGACGTAACATCACGCCTGTATGCTCTGAGGGGGTACGCAGATGTGTACAATACACCCAGATTTCGACAGTTAGGTATGTTAAGTTTGCGCGTTCGTGTTCTGCGCGCGCCTCATAGCGATGTCAGCAAAAGGAAGGGGTGCGCAAGCTCTGATGCCTGCCGGGGCTGCGGGACCAATTAACTAACTAGGACTAAATAACTGCAAGTTCGAAAGAGATACTGCGGCCCTGGAACACAAAGGGCTAAGAAGGAACATGGATGGGTTTTAGTCAGTAAAAGTCTGACAAACGGGGGGTTTAATTTGGTGATATCCCATCCGAAAAAAAAAGGTAGGTATGTTAAGTTCCATATATTGGGTATACGCCTATTACCATGCCATGTATTGATAACAATCATGGCAAATATTTTTTTGGGAACAACTAAAAATGGAAAAATAAAAACTTTTTTGCAAAAAATAAAACCTACTTCAAAAAACACAAAAAAGTGAAAACTAACTTCACTAGCAAACTTATTCTCGCTTCTCTTCAGATTCAAGCATTAATATAGAGACAGAAGAATATTAACATCACGAACTAGTTTGAAGTTATAGGTGTTATTTAGTTGTAATGGGCATGACGACAGTATCAAAAAAATTCAAATCTATTTAGTCCGTCAGTTAGAGTATTGGAAATTAATGGACACGTATTTTTTGTTTTTGTGAATCAATGAAAATTGACAAAGATAAAACGCATCATAACTCGGGAGTGGGGGCTCGTGACGTCAGAACTAGCTGAAAATTAAACCTAGGCGTGACGTATTGAGAATTTTAAAAGCGTCATATTTTCATCAATTTTGGTTTACATAACAAAAGAAAGAACACGGGTCAAATATTTTTGGATAATCTAACTGACGGACTAATTAGTAGTTTTTGTCGTCTCGCCTATTGCTGCCATTCTGCAATCACCTTGAAAAGGCGCGATGGGTTGTAGTTCGACTCCTGCACGCAGTCTTCACTTGAAACAATGTGAGGAGCTTTTATTCCATAACTGAATGTCTCAAAAAATCCAATTATTGTCAATCTTACCATCACCGGAATGTATTGTAGAGAATTACCTAAATTATAATAATAAATATGTTGTTGTGTTTGTATATTGGAAAATATTTTATTTTCCTTCTGTTAACAATTTCTTTGTTTGGTTTTTAGTGTTTAACAGCATAATTCTGTTTTGTATTGAGTAACTTTGAAACACGCTTAGTTACTTAATTTAATGTTTGTTTCATATTTAGTTATTGTGTTTTGAAATTACCATGTTATTCTTTAATGTTTGAATGCCAATTTTATGGCGAAGTGTATCATTGCACTACATATTATTTTAACCAGCTTTTGTACCACATTTAATGCAAATAAATAATTTTAACTTTGATGTGAGATTGCTAGGTAGATTTTACGACAAAGAAATGGAAGTACCTAAATAAGTTATTCTCAGGGAGTATATATTCTGAAATGCAAAGAAGCAACCTTGTAGTTCAAAACGAAACGTATGTCAACAACAACAACAGCCCATAACGTCCACTGCTGTACATAAGCCTCTCCCATGATGGGAGGAATTTGCCGTAATCTCCAAGCTTGGCAGGCGGATTGGAGATAGCAGTGATGAAAGACTAACAGAAAACGCTGCTGCCCATTCTCTGGTCTACGGAGGCGCAAGTTGTTCTGCCTCAGACATTAGTCGCCTTATACGAAACCCGTGAGTGTAATGGGTTGGTTCTATTCTACTCTGCCGGATACCACACGGCTAGTACACAGGCAGCCACACGGCACGCAATGTCACTAGTCATAAAATGTTGTCAAACGCATCAAACACAATACATCAATGTGAAAGCATTCAGCATTAGAAACGACTAGAAAGTTTTAAAACAACAAATATTGGATATCGCATCGTCAAGTTGCATTTGTATAATACTTATTTTCTCCGGTGAACTGCTGCTGTGTGGTTACTGTGTATTTAAAACAAAAAATGGCACAAGTGGACTTCATACATAACATCACGCCTGGAATCCCCGAAGGGTTATGCAGAGATGAACCTTACAGAAACAAATAAAATACTTACTTACATAGTTCACTCCTATTTCGCCAGTTATGTTTAGGTCCCACGTATAGCGGGCGAGTCTATAGCCCATCAACCGGGCACAAATCCAGGCTTCGTAGGCTACTACTGAGACTATTGTAAAAATCCAATACCACTTTGACCGACCCGGGAATCGAACCCAGGACCTCAAGACCAACGAGGCAGAAGAGAATGTCATTGAGTCCATAATCTTCCCATTATTGTACGTTTGCGGTGTTACCAGATAATTTAACTAAATTAACGTTTGCATTCAACAACAACTAAACTCAACCGCTTTATTAATGTCCGATGCCACAGATAATATAATACCCGATGCGTACTCAAATTATCACCATATCTGAAGAGATTGTAGATATTGGTAATGTGATAACGACCAAATTGCAAGGTCTATCAACGACGATGGGTAATTATACGTACGTAGGTAATGATGACAGCTAAGCCCCATCCATACTCGTAGCTCTTGCAACACCATTGATTGGTAAGGCGTTATTATACCCTTCGTCACCTAATGGGTAGAAGATTAATTATAAACTTTCAAGTGGATTAATGTAGAAGTCTTATCTATCAAAGCTGTTATAAGCTGTCAAAAGCCGCGATTTATCTTACATACTTACTATAATTTTGCTACATGATGTGGTTTGTGAACACTAGGCGTAGATTTTTCACCTTATATTGAATTAGCAGGCTGGCCAGCGAGTTGACCTTGTGTACAGTACGGAGTTTCTATTCAATTGTTTTTGTTGCCATTGAATTACTGCCGATCACGACAATTTTAGCTTTCATTTGTTAGGTTTAGTTTGGGAAACTTTAGTCACTTTTCGCATCTGTCTATCCTAGGACGACGACCGACTGAGTCATATTTACAAAGCTCATCTTCCTTGAGGGTTACCATAATGATGATGTGATGCTGGTTACATCTGAATGAGCAGCAATCTTTTCCCATCAGTGGGAGCGATGATAGGACAACACCTTGTTACATTCTATTTTATCTCACTATATAAATCGTAGTGCAGTTAAGGTCGTAGTTGGAGGTAAGTGCTCTAGATTCCAATTACTAGATTGGATTTGCTCTCACTCACATTCACATTATTACACACATCAAAAATGTCTAGGGATCAAGCATTTTTATGCGGATTTCTTGAGATTGAGATGTGGCTTTGTAATAAATTTATGATTTTATAAATTTATATGGATCCTTTTTGGTGCATTTCATAATTTGAATCAGGAACTCTCAATCAAATTCGAGTAAAAGATGAAAATAAGCTGTCAATATTTTCCCTATAAAAACATACAACGCATTGAAGACATTATTAGTGCTACTGTTTCCCTACTACTGATTAAAACCAACGTTATTATGGAGCGGCGACGTCATTTAAGCAGGGAAGAAATGCTCAGAGCCGTGGGAATGATAGAAGCTGGTTCCCGGCAACGTACTGTAGCTTTAGCTCTGAATACAAGTCAGAGTGTTATCAGTCGACTTTGGACACGTTACCGAAGCACTGGTACCGTGGCTGAGCGCCATGGAGGACGGTATCGCTGCACCACACGGAGACAAGACCGATACATTCAAATCTTAACTCGAAGAGCTCCAACAATAACCGCCATGATGTTAGCCGTGAGGCTTCATCACTCTTCAGGGAACTTAATTAGCGACCAAACAGTCAGAAACCGCTTGCATGAAGTGAACCTTCATTCCCGAAGACCGCTACGGGTACCACCTATAGCAATGCACAATCGTAGGATTCGATATCAATGGGCTCTTGAACACAGAAATTGGGCAGAAGAACAATGGCGTTTCGTGTGCTTTTCTGATGAGTCTCGTTTTGGTATGAGACCGGATACAAGACGTATACGACACTGGAGAACCCCTGGACGCCAACAGCGATTAAAATCCTGCCAGGAAGTCCATCCTTATAGTGGTGGAACCATCATGGTATGGGCGGGTATTTGGATCGGCGGAAGAACTGAGTTGATTTGGATCAGAGGCAACCTCAACGCTCAAATTTATGCTGAGACGATTGTATCAGACGTCATCGTTCCTCTACAAGTGCAAATCGGTCCCTTATTTCAGTTAATGCATGATAATGCACGACCGCACACCGCAAGAGTTGTAAGACAGACTCTCGCCGCAGCTAACATCAATGTCCTGCCCTGGCCTGCTCAGTCGCCAGACTTGAACCCGATTGAGCATGCATGGGATATGCTACAGAGAAGAGCTCTGCCGAATATGGAGGGTATCCAGTCGCAAGAAGACCTTTTTTTGTTGTTGCAACGAACATGGGCGGCCATTCCACAGCGTGATTTGGATGAACTCATTTTGAGTATGCCAAACCGATGTTCTTGTGTTGTTAGTGTTCGCGGTAGAAACACGGATTATTAATTGTTTAAGTTACCCAATAAAATTTTAAAGAAAACTGTTATTTCAGTCTTTTTTTCGAACTTTAATGTTAGTGGTTCAAATGTCAAAAATCCCTTTATTAGGAAAATGGCAAATTTCTTTATTAATGCAAAGGTGACTTGGTTTATCGTTACTGTGACAAACGAAAACACTTTATTTGATGAATCCTTAAAGAAAATTTTAATTAATATCAATCAGGAGAAAAGTTATTGCAAAAATATATGTTGATCCCTAGATACTTTTGATGTGTGTACTTGCTGTAAGGAATTGAGTAATATAAATAAATGAGTACCTAGATAGTTACAGTAAAGAGTGACCTCGCCGTTTAAACCACAAGAAGTGGCACGAGTTTTGAGAATCATTTGTGTAGTCTGAATGCTTGCGAGAATCACATCTTGGATGTAGAGACTTTCGTTTCCTGCAAGCATCGTTATTACAACCGAATTTTTTCATTGTTATTTTAGCGATCGAAAGTTAACGATTATGTCGTTATCTATGTCGAGAGAGAGATAACGACAAAATCGCTAACTTTTAATTGCTAATTACTAACGAATAAATTCCGGTGCAATAATGATGCTTGCGGGAAATGCAAGTCTCTACATCCAAGATACGTTTCTCGCAAGCATCATTATAGCAACCGAATTTTTTAAACGTTAGTAATCAGCGATCGAAAGTAAGCGAATTTGAGTCTCGACATAGATAACGATTCGAAGTTAGCGAATTCGGTCGCAAAGTTACGATATTGCAAAGTAAACGATATTTGGTAGTCTCTACACTAAAAGTTTGCGAATGTCCTTGGAATGGTACCGATTTTTGTAGCTAACTTAACGATTTTCCCAACACGAATATTTCTAGCGACCATTTTTGACAGCCCGCTAAGTGATTTGGTAGCATTGTAAGCTAATTTAATGGTGGTTTCTACGGGATTATTGACAAAAATTGTGCCGGACGGGCTTATTATTTGTCTGTACCGAAGTATGCTGTGCTTACGGAGACTGCTTGCGCAGGCAGTCTCAACATAGATAGCGACAAGTTCGCTAACTTTCGATCGCTGATTACTAACGAATAAATTCAGTTGCAATAATGATGATTGCGAGTAACGCAAGTCTCTACATCCAAGATGCGTTTCCCGCAAGCTTTCGTTTATCATCATTGCAACCGAATTCTTTCGTGAGTAATTAGCAATCGAAATTAGGGATTTTGTCGTTATCTCTGTCGAGACTGCCAGCCCAGGAGTGGAGACAATGTATCGGCAAGTGTACTCGTAGTCAGGGCCGTCTTTTACCATTTAAAGGCCCTGGACACTTAAGAATAATGGGGCCATTGTAGAAAGCAAGAGCGAGCGAAGCGAGCTCAAATTTTTTTTTGCACCCCGCCTCGGATATTTTAGGTTTTCTTGACAAAAATAACAGGTGTTTTTACCTACTTTAAGCAAACAAACATTAATGGCATACAATTATTAGTCAAATAAAGCCAGGAGCAAGAATATTAAAAACTTTTTTCTGTGTTTTGTTGCAATGTAAAGTGCTCCGCCTCTAAACAACATCCTATAAAATATTTGTATTATTGACTTATGCCAAAAAGCTAGATGCAAAAGCGAGCGGAGCGAGCTCGAAAATTTTAGTATCCTGCGGTCCTGTCTGGGATATAAGTTACAGGAACTTGGAGGCCCCTTGGGTTGTGGCGGCCTGGGCACGTGCCCCGTGTGAAGAACCAAAGTGGCTGGGAATTGGGTTAGACTGAATGCAGAAGGCGAAAGGACGGGGTGTCGTGCCGCAGTTTGGTAGAGGCTTTTGTTGAGAGGCTATCGTAGGCTGAGGAGTTGATTGATTCAGACATTTGACTGTATTGAAAACTAGAAACTATGTGCTTCAGTTGTTCTTGTTATCAGTTGTGTACTCGGACCCCAGAAATCCTCCGCAAGTGCTTACATCTAATGACGATCACGTTCAGGTTACGAAGAAAATATCCCATAGGCACCACCGGAACTACAAGGTAGTCCGCTATCTTCGGTAGGTTTTAATTATAACCTGGAACAGAACATTGTTTATTAGTCTAAGTTGGTTTGAATGTAAATAAAAAAATTCAAAACGAATCTGAACTTGTTAACTTTTTTCTCATATCTAAGTCTACCATTCACTTCTGCCACCCTGGTAACTGAAACGGTTAGTGTAGCGCACAATGATCGTAGCGCACAATGAACGTTTACAACGTAACTGCTATTACGATGACAATAGGAAACCGACAAAACGGGTGAACGAGCACCGCCAAGATTTATTGAAGCCTTTATCGGAGACTTTCGATTTCATTGCGGTTTTAACTTAAAATAAAATAAGTAGAAGGCGAGCCAAGCGCAGTGGTTCCAAAAATATATAATGTAGTCGATAGTTTTTATACAGTGCAATAAAAACGGTTTTGTCGGCGTTAATGACAAAAAATATAAATTCACGCAATGATTTTTTAAGGTAAAGTGAGAGGTGTAGGCTATTATTATCTACGATGAAGAAAATGTATTTACCGGTAGCGTTAATAGTTTAAAGCTGAGTGTATACTGCTGCTAAATTGCTTGCAGAGAAAAGTTCAGACAGGCGGTTGCACTACTGCACGCTATGTAGAAAAATACCTACCTAGGTACAGTTATTCACATAATAGGCATGACGACAGTACCTATCAAAAAATTGCAAATCTATTTAGTCCGTCAGTTATAGTAGGTATTGGAAGGAAGAATTTTTGTAAATCTATGAAAATTGACAAAGATAAAACGCATCAAAACTCGGGAGTGGGGGCTCGTGACGTCAGAACTAGCTAAAAATTATACCTAGGCGTCACGTATTGAGAATTTTAAAAGCGTCGTATCTTCGTAAATATTGGTTTACGTAACAAAAGAAAAAACTTGGGTCAAATATTTTTTGATACCTAATCTAACTGACGGACTTTTTTTTTGTCGTCTCGCCTGTTACTGCCATTCTGCAATCACCTTGAAGAGGCGCGATAGGTTGCAGTTCGACTCCTGCACGCAGTCTTCACTTGAAACAATGTGAGGATTCTGCCTAGTTCTGAAAAAATGGCTTATTTCACATAGCTTTTATTCCATAACTGAATGTCTCAAAAAATTAGCGTTATAAAATTGTTCACTGTTTCTTAAAGGACTTCGTCTTTTTAGACAATCTCAAGGTACAGTGTACAACTATACCCATATATCATCTTCCTGCCCTTGGCCCTTCTACTTGGGGTCGCCGCAACACGTTTTCTTCGTCCATTATTCACGGTCAGGCTATCACGGCATCATTTACTCCTGTCTCATATTTCTTTAGTGCCAAAATACCTTTATTTTAAAACGGCACATTCTGTTATCAAAACACTCTTGTACCCCAGCCTTTAGAAAAGATTACGTACCAGCAAAAACGCAGAGCTCTTGCTAAATACGCTAACAGTTATCTCAGTGCTGATGACCAACATCATTATAATGTATGTTCAACAACATTACTTACCGGCTATGAAAAAATCATCAATACTTCAGTTCTGATGGATTGTGTCTGTCGTAGTCATGACTCATTTTTGCTTAACATGCTTTTGTGGGAGACGGAGTCATATAATGTCACCTGCAGGCTGCAACCCTGCAAGGTGCAAAGCCGAATGTCCAAATTAAATCAAATTTATTCGTAAATGTAGGTTTTTTTAGTAGGCTGGTCGTGTTGGTTGTGTCAAAACCACACGCACATTTAAAATAAAATAATTCAATTACTCACATACTTACACACAAATCCTTACGTATTAACACACAATTACCAAATCAACAGAATAATCTGTCCAAATCTACGATATCCTAGATGTAGGTGTAGGTACCTAATTGACATTGGACAAGGATTAAATTACAAAACAACTTATAAAAGCAAGTATAGTAAACTGTCACAAGCTTGTTTATGCAGACAAAAATAAAAATCATATTTGCTTTAGTCTAGACTAGACGATATTACACAATTGGTGTCGATTCTGTTGTGCACAAACTAAACTTAATTTAGGCTATTGCTATCTTTTTCTCTCTAATAAAACGAGAAAGAGACGGACGTAATGTAGAGCTGTCAAATTAAATTGAACTAATATATCCATACAAATGAAGGGTGCAATTAAAAACATGTCGACTAAAAACGCCGTGAAGCGCAAGGCATAAACTAGTTTGACATCTCTAACTTAGTTCATAGCTATAGCCGTCCTTTTCTCGCACTGCCTTTTAGTAAAAGATAGCAATAGCCTAAATTAAGTTTAGTTTGTACACAACAGAATCGACACCACTGTAAACCTGTCTATTATTTAGAGTTACTAACGTAGCAAGAAGCAAGTGGTGTACGATTCTTAAATTTAAGTGTTTCGTCACTAAACTAACTTGAGAGCGACTCACGTGAACAACGCTGAGTATGTTGACTTGTCGTCATCAGGATCATCTTTCTGCCGTTGTCCCATGCTACTTGGGGTCGGCGCAACACGTTTTCTTCTCCCACTCTCACCTGTCAGACGTCACGGCATCATTTACTCCTTTTCTCTTTCGTATCATTCTTCACACAAACCATTTATCACCTCACCATCCATCAACATTCATGTCCACCACTCTTTTAATCACATGCGTTTCAACCCTCCCCATAACATGTCCATACCATGATAATTTTTCTATAATAGACGCCACTTTCAAACTTCCTATAATTATCTTATACTCATTCCTTATTTTATCCATTCTCATCACTCGACAGATCCGTCTCAACATTGAACAGTTGGTTGACTTGTCGTATCAATAATAGGTACAATACATACATACTTCTAGTTCTGTTAGCATCAGTTTTGGAGAAATAATACCTACTTAGGTAATGCTTAAAATCATAATTGCTTAATTCCATGGAATATTATTTCAAACCACACAACGATCACAAACTAAATCATTCTGATTAGTAATTCAAATGAGGTTCTATTTTTTATTTAAAAACAAGCGCGCGCGCGTTTTGTTTTTTTTTTTTTAAATAAGGTTATCATTTTTTACAAAAAAAAAAACTGGCGTACATACACTCGAGTGAACCGGTTTGGCCAATTATAGCTGAATAACTATGTATCACAGTATCATAGGTACCTACACGTTTCATACTATAACATGCGTTAATAACGTTGTTAATTGGATTAATATTATAATAACAGCCGTGTACTGGCGATAATGATTACTTTACGAAACAATGTGATGTTACACTGCTGAAATACCTACATAATTATTGTAAAATTGTTTGTTGATGGTTTTTATGCATTGAGCGACGTAAATCGTAACATCAATATCCAACTGGTTATTGTCGGCAAAAGTGTTACCAGTCTTACTTGGAGTCATTACATACAAAGTTTCCTCCGAAATTTCCATCAGAGATGAGCATCGATGCTTAGCAAGGAATGTGAAACTAATCAATAATATCGCTTCTTTTTCACAGCTTAAACTATTCTAGCTATGTGATTGGTTTAGTTCCACACACATCCCTCGCTACGCATCCAGTGGCCCGAGTCTGACAACCAGCCTTACCAAGGGGTGTCGTATTACCCAGTACTAACTGGGTTTTGAAGGTCAGATAGGCAGTCGCTCCATTTAAAATCATCCGTTGAACTGGAACACGATGATCCTCCGTTACTCCTAAAATACTGCAGCATTCATTTTGAAATAAATATATGGTAAAGTTGAGGACTAAAGCTAAGTCCTATGTGTGACGAAAACACGATTCCAAAAACTTTTCTTGATAGAAAAAAAAACTCCAAAGTTACCTCCAAATCGAACAATAAACCGCTGGTATTGAAAAAGTACTTGAAATTAGATCATGAAACTTTGCATATTAACTGAACTAACTATAAAGCAGGTCTTATGTGTTTTATTTTTTTAGTCCAATCAATAGATTTTTTGTAAATCGCAAAAAACCACTCATTTCGCACTATTCGGCCGCAGTGACTGACGTAACAACCGCTTTGTAGTGCAAGCTGATTAGAACTTTATTCTAACAGTTTTGCAACGAAGTTTGAACCATCACAAATAGAGTTGCTAATTTTAGGGTTAGAAGGGCCTTAAGGGGTATGGTGCAATTCATAAAATGCTTGCACTGACTGGACAGGTCCACTCAAATTTGTGTGGTTCTTTCTTCAAAAGACCATCTCCCACTAATCTGCATAGTCCTCATGTGAATTGAGCAAGATTATGTCTGAACTTCAAAAGAGACTATGACCTCGGAGTTTGTTTCGGCTGTTTCTTCTCAGAGTAGTCAGGGACGAAACACCGGCCCCATCTAGTTTTAAAAATGACGTTTAAATGTGTTTGTAAAAACCTACTTGCAAAATAAACATCATTTATCAAGACTTTAATCATTGTAGGTACCTAGGTACTTCTTTTATCGTGTCGACGGCAGTTTAAATTAGTTATTGGGGCCTATTTGGCAACGAGTTTGGCGCTTTGAGTCTTATGTGCACTGTCCATCAGCTCCTAGGTGCAGCAGACTACAGGTCGGGTTCTTCTCTTTTATAAAAAGATGGTAAAGCATCTGATAAAAGTACACACAAGTACTTACGGTATGAATACGACCAAGAAGCGGCTGTTCCAAATTGCATTTCACACCTTACAAACAATCAAACAATTTGTATGTACCTAATTACTTAACACACTGACAAGCATACCTACTTACTTGTAGAAACTTATTTATCTTGATACATGTACCTATTTTACTTACTCACTAGAAGATTGTTAGTAATCCGCTGCTGTTCACCGCCGGCGGCGCATACGCATCCGACGCGTCACCGTTATCCGCGGCCGCACTACATTCCGCATCTATACGCCGCGCACGCGCACGCATCCATCGATCTATCGGACTATCGATGATTGATCGTATAAACTGTACTTAAATTAAAACGTTCATCGAATGACATACAGTGGAAGTTGTAGTGTGGTGTAAATACTTAATGTGCATTTTTATGTGAAGTTTCAAATATTGTTGATTAGCCAAAAACTCAAAATGGTAATTATGTTGTGATTAATTTATTGGTTTGTGCGTATACTTTGGAGTCGTTAAATTGATTAATTAGTGGTGCTGACATGTTAATTAGCTGTAAATGAATAGCGCCAAATAATGGTGAGCCTAAGTTTTTATGGTTCCATTATTTTGCAACAAGTAAGAACATAAATAATTACGCCTACTTGTGATTTAAATTAGAAAAGTTAGAAGTAAAGCTTATAGTTATATTAAATACCATAATAATAACATAACTTAAAACGAAAGCTTTGTTAACATAAAACCAAACACGGTAACTTGAATCCTAATTCCTAATCAATGTTGATCTCTTCTGTTCCTACAATAAATTAATAATTCCTTGATTAATCTTGTGAACATAACATTTTAATTAAGTTATGAAAATATAAGTTTATGAAGGTTAATTAAAATAGGTACTCCGATCAAGTGTAAATTATTATAATCTAAGTAAAGAAATTCTTGTCTTTAAATTAAAATCAAATAATGCTTTCATCAATAAGTTAGTAAGTACGTAAGTATTTAAAGACACTTGATATAATCAATGGAATTTTTATAGCTGTATTGATTTACCAATTATTATATTAGTGTTACTATCAATATTTACTACAATGAAGGTCAAAAATGTCAAATACATTTATCATCCTATAATAAATTAAGTCTATCTTTGTGTTTTTCCTTCTCATAGAGAGGAGGCCTGTGTCCCAGCAGTGGGAACATTAATAGGCTGATGATGATGATGATGTTGTCAAAGATTATAGTTTTGAAATAATTTTGTTTGTGATTTCATAATTAACACAATAACGTGCTGGTAAACAAACGTATTCCTTTGTTTTTAGATTTATTCACGTCACTATCGTATTTAACCAAACAATGTGTCTATGTTATTTACCCTAATAAAAAAATATCGTATTTGCTATTAAATAAAGATATCAGTTAATGTTCTGTTTCTCGCGATATTTTGAAGGCTTAAAATGAAAATGGTTCAATACACTCTGCGTTAGCCTACATACCGGTTCATCTATAAGTACCAGGAACAAAGATTTGAAAGGAGATTGTTTGCAAACGGAAAGGGCAAGCTTCGCTAGACTAGACCACAATTACTGTAACTAGACTAAGCCTACTTTAGCTAAAACAAAGTAGAGTAGAAACTAAACTTTACCCACCTACGCGCTAACTTTCTTCTAACAACTGTTACAGTGGTATTGTTTTCAATACCAAATACAAACCAAGCAGCCGTGTTAAAATTGAACAATTGTAATGGCGAAATACATGGCCATTTAACAGCTTCATACTTTCACAAATCACACGCAACTTGCTTGAGAAAAAAAAAAAAAAACATTACTTTACCATTTAATTAGTAACCACGAAGTACTTACCACCAATAAACACCTGTAATTCCTGCAAAAGGTAAACTGGCAGAGGTATTATAAGTACGGCCACATTCTGCCGAACTATGTGACTATGTTTAAATTGCATGTCATAGAAGCAAAACATATCTGGTAGTGGTATCTCTTCTATTTACCTAATATAAGTAATTATACTAGCGACCCGCCCCTGCTTCGCACGGCACGGCGCCACTGGCTGTAACTTACACATTATTTTGCAAAATTTCATTGAAATCGGTTAGCTGGTTTCGGAGACCAGCGTGTACGAACACGTGATGATATTCTCGAAAATACTTCATTAATACACACACACACAACACACAAAAACACACACACACACTAACTTCAAAATAATCTATAAAGACAAAGACATATTTGTTTTGTAAGTTCGTATGTAGGGGATATTCTTCGGAACTACTGATCCAATTCCAAAAATTATTTCTCTAACACGAAGCTACATTATCCCCGACTCCCCGAGTGTCTACAGGTTACATTTAAAGCGTTCTCGTGGGTTAATTACTTCTGTAATTAGGCACCTAACGGAAGCGAAGCCGCGAGCAGAAGCTAGCCAAGGATAAACAACAGAGCGCATGAGAACCATTTTAATTAATTTTGACATTTAAAATACGGAAATCTCATTCACCTAAATGACCTCTATTTATAATTTAGATAATCTTGATCATAACCCTGAAAGAAATTAGACTAGAACAGAATCTCGTTTGAATTACAAATAAAAATCATTGATAGTCGAGGTTTTAGGAAAATTTTCGATGATGTTGTGGAGTTATACGCCAAAATAAAAAAATCTGGGATACCTATAAACTTAATATAATTGTGGTTAATTATTAATAACGATCTACCTACTACAAGGTGTAAACGGACCCTTCTCGAAGCCGTCAACCAAGCATTCTTACATCAAGATCAAACTAAGGAAATCTGCTCAAAAAATATTGATATTGCGGGAAATGACGGAATTTTTTGGGGTGACAAATCACGTTTTACGATAAAACTCAAAATATTGTGCATGCATTGCATAGTAAAAGGGTCATTCATGGATGTGTTTACAGTAAAGTAATAATAATAAAAACAAGTTTATACCGGACTACGGCGAAGCCAAAAGAAAGGGTAATTAAAAAAAAAGCTTGTAAAAAATTTGTAACTTTGGCCTCCAATCAGGTATGGTCCAGACCAGAACTAAAAAAATATCACAATGACGGGGAAAGCAAGTTGCCTTTCGGATACCTACGTTAAGGAGTCTGTTACACCCATTATAAACAATAATCGATACACCTTCAAATCCACGGAATGTCTTACTACCAAAAGTGACTCTAACTTTGCGTTTGAATCCAAAATAATTCTTGTGCTCACAGGATTGTTTAAGGGCTAAGTATATATCCCTCAAATGGCTTAGCATGATCCTCCGTTACTCCTAAAATACTGCAGCATTAATTTTGAAATAAATATATGGTAAAGTTGAGGATTAATGCTAAGTCCTATGTGTGACGAAAACACGATTCCATAAACTTTTCTCCATAGAAAAATAATCCAAAGTTACCTCCAAATCGAACAATTAACCGCTGGTATTCAAAAAGTACTTGGAATTAGATCATAAAACTTTGCATACTAACTGAACTAACTATAAAGCAGGTCTTATGTGTTTTGTTTTTTTAGTCCAATCAATAGATTTTTTGTAAATCGCAAAAACCACTCATTTCACACTATTCGGCCGCAGTAACTGACGTAACAACCGCTTTGTAGTGCAAGCTGATTAGAACTTTATAAAAACAGTGTTTCAAATGAAGTTTGAACCACCAAAAATAGAGTTGCTAATTTTAGGGTTAGAAGGGCTATAAGTTCGCTAGCCATCTAAGATCTAGATAAATTATAACTGTTGCAACTTGCTGTATAAAGTGAATGATTTATTACAACATCTATCGTAAATTAGCTTGTTCCCGGAATAATTGTAATTATAATTATTACAATATCTCATTATTCTCATTGTAACGTGTGAAACCTAAACTTAACCGAGTCAGGTGGCTATTGATTAACTATGAGTGTGTAATACTTATGCATTGAATAATTAAGTGTTCAATTAAATTCTAAATGTTTTATTTCTCACAAACATGGGCACTTATGAAACGCCAGAAGATAGGTGAACGGTTCCAATTGGTCGTTTCCTAAAAGAAGAATACGCAAGAATCACCATGGTCATCTTTAAAAAATATTTGGTTTGGTTTGTTATGTGTTTGTGTAATTCACATGGATGTCAGAAGTGAAAAGAACTTAGCACGATTTATGTGATAAATAAATACCGGATTAAGACGAAACACCGTGGACAACGGAATTTTACTAAAGATTACTTCAAAAGCTGTAATCACAGTTTGGTGATATTGTGATAAAAGCCTCGCACGCAACACTGAGCTTAATTAAATATAATTTTAAATACCTACTTGCATCACTTTAATAAATTTAACCATTAGATATGTACAAAAATCACACAGGGGATAGAGAGGTTCGGAAGGAAAAGCCTTTTTGCCCAGCAGTGTAACACAATGTGTAGGCCAATATTTTTCATTATAGGCAGTTAAAACGGAGTTTCTATATTGACGAAGATTACACAGCAGCGATCTTAGCTACCGAGGCGACAGACAACGACTTGTATGTAAGTCATAAAGCTAAAGTCGGACTGTAATGAGGAACGCTTTTGTTTGCGAATGAGAACAAAATAACACTTAAATATTATGCTCAGTGCAGTCAGTGCACAGCTTGACACCTGTATAGACAATGTCTAGACTGCTGTAGAAAGCTTTTAATAGTTTTATTTTTTATTTTGTAACTGCATAATTAGGTCCCTATGTACTATGTAGAATGTCGTGGTTACAAAATAACAGCCGTATGGCCCGATCGAAGGTTACACTAAGCTTGCCGAGGTCAGCCCGTGGATGGGTGGCCATTGATTACATACATATCGAAACTCGTCAATACCTCGGAAAGCGTTGCTCTTGGCAAACATGTTAGCTCAGTGACAGTCGTTACACGTAGACAGTGGATCGAAAGTCTAACAACCAGGGGTACAGTAACTGGCTTGTAGAGGTCAGATAGATAGTCACTTTCGGTTAGACTGGTCGGCACACCAATATAGTTTGGAGAAGACTAGACAGGTGGTGATGATAATGAGTAACTGAGTACTCGTTTTAAGCCGCATTTTGTTCTACATCTATGCTGCTAGTGAAGCTTTCAGTAGCGAAATAAATAAGTTTATTAATTACTAGCACTTCGCCCGCGACTTCGTCCGTGAAAATTGCGATAGCTCGGCTAGTTTACATGATATCATAATAAGTTATAGCCTATGTTACTTGGTAAAGATGTAGCTTTCTAATGGTGAAAGAGTTTTTAAAATCGGTTAAGTAGTTCTTGAGTTAAATCGTAACAAACAAACAATCAAATCTTTCCTCTTTATAATATTAGTGTAGACGAACAAAGCCATCGGAGTGAGAGACCAATTGAAAGATTTGATCAAATATTGCATTACTAAGCGTTAAATTTTTTCTATAGACAACCAGGTCACGAACTGAAAGTAATATTGCCACATTCAGCAGCAAACAAAAGAAAAGGAGGAACAACCACAGTTATAGTGTCTTGCGTCTTCAACTTTTTGTTTTTGACAATACTCGTAATTCAAAAGTGCAAAACTAGTAAATCCATACCATCCGTATAGTCTAAGTTACTCCTTATAACATCAGCTATGTTGTGCCATTAAAAGTCCCGTCAAAATTGGTGCAGCCGCTTCGGAGATTAGCCGGCAAACAGACAAAATTAAAAAAAATATGTTTTGAAGTACCTACCGTATAAATAACACTTTTAAATGCATTCAATAAAAGGTTGTAGTTTTGAAATTACAAACAGACTTCAATTTTATTGCTAAAGTCGCGCAAAAGTTCTAGTAGTTCGCGTAGTTTAAAATAAATACTTTGAGTTTGAGTTCTGTTTTCCAAGTACAAGTAATGACGAGCATTTTTAAAGCATCCGCCTGTTGATTATTTTTCTTTTAAGGAGCGGAAAGACAAAGAAATATAAATGTTTGATTTAAGACTTTTTTAAAGACACGAAAACCACGTACCTAATTCATAAAATATGTACATAATTCATTAACTAGGTACTTTACGATTCACTGCTAATTATTTTGTTTATCTACTGTGTATTTTGTTCATGGAAAAAAATATTATTATGATATAGGTAACTTATAACAAATTATATTTTATATCTCTCACTCTGTTGTATAATGTATGTGTTTCAAGGCGATATACCCAACAGTAGGTAATTTCGGGATGAAATATGGTTGGGAAAAGTATGGTTTCAACGGTTTTTGTGGTTAATACGTTATGTTTCTATTGTGTACCACATAAAAGGTCAAACACTATTTATTTATAATTAAACTAGTCATAATACGCGTGTAGCACAAGACGATTTACAAAACCGCCTATACCTATTTCTTACAAAAACCTTCAAACCAGCCCGCGAAATTCAAATTGTCTTACGGTTTTGCAATTTGCAGGCCAGTGCTAGGTTGTATGTTGATTAAAATATTGTTCGCGATTGTAAGACGTATGTAGTTACAGAATTATAATCATCAAAATCATCAATACAACCCTCCAAGTTAATAAAGGTCTAGCAATGACTTTGATCTTGAAAAAATCGTTTCTCGACGTTTATGAACTTAGGGTTGTATAACAATATTTTAATCATCATACATTCAGTCAAAAAGGTATCGGGAATGGATGATTTGTTTATGGTTCCAAATTCAAATTTTTGTTTTTTTGTAGTTGTTAGATTGGCACAACTGTTTTCCATTTTGGCGCGGAGTTTGAGTTGCATCTGTTAATTATATTAAATACAGTGCTGGTTTTAGTAATATCATATAAAGTGTGTATTGCGAATTTCATAATGGACAAAAATATCGAACAAAGAGTTTGTCTTAAATTTTGCATCGCCAATGGAATTTCGTGTTCGGAGTCACTGAAAATGTTACAGAAGGCTTACGGTGAATCGACTTTATCAAAAACTCGTGCTTATGAGTGGTTCAAAGCGTTCAAAAGCGGTCGAGATGTGATGGAAGATTTGCCTCGCTCTGGTAGGCCGTCAACGTCTGCAACTGAAGTTAACATCGCAAAAGTAAAGAAAATAGTGACTGAAAATCCCCATTCAACTCTGAGAGAGATAGCCGCCGAACTTTCTGTATCTCACGAGTCGATCCGTACCATTTTAACTAATCATTTGGGTATGAAACATGTTGCTGCTCGGCTAGTCCCAAAAGATCTGAATTTTCTCCAAAACCTTAATCGCATGAAAGTCGCTGAGGACATGCTAGAACGAGTCAGTTCGGACCCAACATTCATGAAACGCATTGTTACTGGTGACGAGACGTGGGTTTACGAGTTTGACATGCAAACTAGTCAACAAGCTTCGGAGTGGCGCCTTCCAACTGAACCGAAACCGAAAAAACCACGCATAAGTCGATCAAAAGTCAAAGTCATGTTGACTGTTTTCTTTGACTATCGCGGTGTTGTGCACTCTGAATTCTTACCGGAAGGTCTAACGGTAAATAAAGAATATTATTTGAGCGTTATGCGGCGTTTAAGAGAGCAAATTCGACGAAAAAGGCCAGATTTGTGGAAAGAAAATTCTTGGATTTTGCACCACGACAATGCGCCTTCGCACAAGGCTATCATTGTGAACGAATTTTTGACCAAACACTCAACAAATACCATCCAGCAACCACCATATTCACCAGATATGGCTCCTGCTGACTTTTTTCTTTTTCCTAAACTCAAATTACCACTTCGTGGCACCCGTTTTCAATCGATAGAAAACATAAAGGAAAATTCGCGGCGAGAACTGAACTCAATTCCGGAAGCAGCGTTTAAAAAATGTTTTGATGAATGGATTATTCGTTGGCCCAAGTGTATCGTTTCTAAAGGAGCATACTTCGATGGTGATAAAATAAATTTGGATGAATAACAGACATTTTGTGTATTATTGACCTTTTCCCGGTACTTTCTTGACAGAGTAGTACAACTTATCATTGGCCTGCAAATTGAAAAAAACGTAAGAAATTTTGAATTTCGCGGGCTACCCTGGAGCATCAGCCTTATGTTCATCATTGTGGTTAGTTAAAACGGTTAGAAGTTTGCACATGTTTTATTTTTAACCGACTTCAAAAACGAGGAGGTTCTCAATTCGTCGCATACCATTATTTTTTTTTTTCTTATACTATATTATGTTCCCCGATTACTCGAAGATGGTTGGACTGATTTGGATTTTTTTTATTGTTTGAAAGGGTATAACTTCCCAGATGGTTCCATGATCATCAAGTCAGGATCTGATGATGGGATCCTGGAGAAATAGAGTGAACTCTTCAAATTTTATAGGCACACTTGAAGCAATTTGGGTAGTTTTTGTAAAGTACTTTCTCAGAGTGGTCCCATTTCAATTTGGTGAAGAACTTCGGAGATAGGCAAAGGAACTCCTCAACAAATGATAGCAAATGGACTGGGATTGCTGAAATCGTATGTGTCTATTGTTTACACCAGTTCATAACATAACATTACGCCGGTACGCTGTGAAGGGGTAAGCACATGTGAACCACTAAGAAGAGAGAAAAATAAAAACGTTTTTGCAAAAAATAAAACCGACCTCAAACAACAACACTAAAAAGTGAAAAATAACTTCAGCTTCAGAAGTCGGTGACCTTTGTTTGATTGATTTAGTTTTTTTGTCACCGACTTCTGACGTTAAAGTTATTTTTCACTTTTTTGTTTTTGCGAGTACGGTCAGCACAAGCAGCCAAATATTTAAATTAAAAATGCTAATCTAGACAGGCCTTAAACCTTCCTTCGACGCATAGAGGCGTTGAAGAAAGGTATAAGGCCTTAAAAAAACTATAAGTAAGTAATAATAAGTAGAGGTTTTTTAGTAATTATAGAAAGCAGAAAAACAACTATTATTTTAAGATTTAAGTATGATTGGTGCAATAAAAATGTGAAAACAATAATTACCTCCAAGCCAACAGCGGCCAATTTTAAATACTTTAATAGTATTCCGTTAGTCATAACTAACTGTACCGTATCAAGTAAAAACGAAACCTTTGGGTCCGACAGCAACTTTCATCTTAAGATAATCTTTACTCTTTAATCTGTTAGGTACCCAAGTTCTGGAGTGGCGACCGCGAACCGGAAGACGTTGCGTTGGAAGGCCTCCCACTAGGTGGACCGATGACCTAGTGAAGGTTGCGGGAATCCGTTGGATGCGAGTCGCACGGGACCGGTCAATGTGGCGACACTTAGGGGAGGCCTATGTCCAGCAGTGGACGTCTTGCGGCTGATATGATGATGATGATGACCCATTTATTCTTAACTAGCTTATGCCCGCGGTTTCGCCCGCATCTATTGTTGAAATTATATACCATTGGATCGCACTCCCGAGATAAAAAGTTATAGACTTACCCAGGCCATGATCTATCCATGTGCCAAACTATATCCAAATCCGTTCAGCCGTGAAACAGTAACAGTCAGATAGACAAACAGACAGATAGACCGACAGACAAAACAGAGATCGCTAAACTTTATATTTAATTTTATACCTTTTACACCTATGTTAAGCAAATAAAAAACTTTGACTTTTAAAGACCTTTCGCAATTTATAATATAAAAGTACCTATGGATTGATATTCAACTCTAAATGATTTATTTAATTTGCAAAAAAAAAAAACATGTTCGAAACTGGTTACGCTCACAGCTCATCCAATTTAACATACGTATTTTTTTCTTGCAATAATTCAAGTCAAACATTAATGACAGAGACGAATTGAAAGGCGAGAAACGTCATGTATGTTTCAAAATGTGTTTATCACACCTATAATCTGGCACGCAAAAAAAAAGCTCTTGATTAACTTAAGAAGTAGGCATAATCCGTCGCCACTTCCAGTGCCTTGCAGTTAGCAGGTCTACAGTGTCGCCTTAGATCTTTCTCCTTCCAAATTTCTATTAATGCATAATCAGCCTATAATGTTCCCACTGCTGGGACACGAGCCTTTTATACAGACATAAGGCCATTGCCTGTCCCAACCCCCAAGCCATGGATTGGGCCGTTCACACGGGCCCAGTGCGGGTTGGTGGACGTCACATCTTACGATGTATTCCTTCCTTCCCGTTTAAAGAGCAGTATAATTGATAATAGCGACTGGGCAACCACCCACACACACAACCACATTACAGCAACAAGAGATATAGCTAGCAGGACAACAGTCTCCCCCAAAATGTCCGTTACCACTCTTTGCTTAGTCTTTTTTACTTGTATTGTTGGGGCTGCTGTGACGAGTTAGACAACACAACATAAATTAGTACAAGTTCAAGCAGTTACCTATTATAAACCAATTTCCATTTTGAGAATAACAATGTTCCTCAACCCAAGATCCCGTTGTCTGAAGCCCATTATGATGCCCGCCCGGCACAACCAAAATGGCTTTCTAAGTATTTGCCTGCAGCACGTAAATTGAGTAATTTCCACGTCGTTTCTTAAAAATTACAATGAATGCAAAAATAAAATATCTTAAGAAGGAGTATCGGCCATGTTAATTAACACGTACGTTCACCAATTGACGAGAGTGTAGGCAATTTGCACTCTCCGTTTCTTAAAAATTCATAATGCAAGCCATCTCAAAATTAACTAAGCACTTAACTATCTAGCGGTCCGTTACCGAGTACTTATCGGACAATCTAAACGCTTATTAAAATACAAAATATACCTATGTACAAAAGGCTTGTGTCCTGAAAATATCTAATTAGTCCGTCAGTTAGATTATTAAAAAATATTTGGCACGTATGTTTTCTTTTGTTACGTAAACCAAAATTGACGAAGATACGACGCTTTTAAAATTTCAATACGTCACGCCATGCTATAATTTTTAGTGCGTTGTGACGTCACGAACCCCCACTCCCGAGTTTTGATGAGTTTTATCTTTGTCAATATTCATTGATTTACAAAAACAAAAACTACGTGTCCATTATTTTCCAATACTTAACTGACGGACTAAATAGATTTGCTGGTGGAAACTAGTCTATTTAACCGACCATGTTTACTAAGCCCCAAGCTATGGATATTCTCAAAAAATGGTATAAGCCTCAGCGCCCTCATCTAGTATACAAACTGTCATTTTGTCAATGACCTGTTAAGTAGCAGTTCAAGAGTTTTTTATACCATGGGCTAAATTATCCAATGGCACGGCAATGTACTCACTAATAAAAAACAAAGCTTATAAAAAACAAAGCTTAAAAAAAACAAAGCTTATAAAAAACAAAGCTTATAAAAAAATAATATCCAGTATTTCGGTCTATCGTATTAGGGAGTGTTCACACTAAACGACGCAGTATCGTCTTGAACTATGATATGACCGATTAATCGGGTTAAAAGGTTAACTGGTTATGTTTGATTGACCATTATACGTGTTAACACTTATACTATATGGATTAATCGTTGCTGATAAACCAGAATGAAAGAGACAAAGCACCGAGCGCGGGCTAACTCCGTCGCTTTCTTGCATATTTTGTACTAGCACTTCGCCCGCTTTTATAATATTAGTATTTATTATAGATGTACAAAAATGTTCACTTGATCCTAAAAAGTAACCCGATTTAAACCCTCTATACGGATAACCGGCTCGGTACCTGTCTTGAATTTTTCATTTGCATGAACATTGTTAAAATAATGTGTAAGTAAATGTATTTTAATGTATGGATACTGTTTATCTTGCACCATAGGCCAATAAGAAAGCATTTAGACTGTGAAACAGGAAATCTCTTTTTGACCGGCTCAAACCAAGTCCACGCCGCTCGGTATAGTGTAGTCACTCCTTTAAAAACAACCTCTCATTTGTAAGCTTCTCTGAAGTGTTATTTGATATTTTTATACATTTAGTTAAATTAATGTGAGGTGAAGTGACACTTTGACAGATGTTTTTCCTTGAGAGAAAATTAATACCCAGCATAAGAAACATTATGGTTGTTTCTTATGTAGGCTTTGCTTTCAAATGGTAATTAGACAAGTGTCTTAGTGTAAGCTTACTGGGTAAAAACCAATTGATTCTCTTATTTTGAAAAGCGCAGTAATGAAGGGTGTTACCGACATTGATGATTCAGTATTCATTAAGGCCCTTCTAACCCTAAAATTAGTAACTCTATTTGTGGTGGTTCAAACTTCGTTTGTAATTCTGTTAGAATAAAGTTCTAATCAGCTTGCACTACAAAGCGGTTGTTACGTCAGTCACTGCGGCCGAATAGTGCGAAATGAGTGGTTTTTTGCGATTTACAAAAAATCTATCGATTGGACTAAAAAAATAAAACACATAAGACCGGCTTTATAGTTAGTTCAGTTAGTATGCAAAGTTTCAAGATACCAGCGGTTTATTGTTCGACTTGGAGGTAACTTTGGAACCTTTTTCTACGGAGAAAAGTTTATGGAATCGTGTTTTCGTCACACATAGTACCTAGCATTAATCCTCAACTTTACCATAATATATTTATTTCAAGTTTAATGCTGCAGTATTTTAGGCGTAACGGAGGATCATGCTAAGCCATTTGAGGCATGTTAGGCCCTTAATCTGTTATAACTTCAACATTTAGGCCCGGCTCAACCACCCGCACCCCCTGCTGGGTATAGGCCTGCACTTTCTTCTGTCATACTTCCCAATTCCGTGCATCCCTCAACCAGGTGTTTTCTGCGATAAACTTTCGGATAACACTGATTTCTTTGGCCTGATTTTCTTTCTTTCTTTCTCTTTCTCTTTCTTTCTTTTTCTTTTCTTTCTTTCTTGATCTTGGCCACCATTCGGTCAAAAGTTTACTTTACTTGACTTTGGTTGTTTTATCTAAAATGCAACGTGTACATTATTCTGGCACTATACCACTAGTTGCGATTCGCACATGAATCCTAAAACTTGTAAAATAAACACATAGCTTTCTCCATGGCGGATGAAGTGTGATTAGCTACACTTAACTTTCTCTTATGGAAGGGCAATGTCATACAACAGTACAGTAACCGTATGTGGGATGCTGTGATCGTAAATAGCCATGACTTTATTATTTTGCCGTTAGAATATTTTACAACAATGTGTCAAAAGGAAGCTTATAATCATGCGAGAACTTTCGGATTTGACAAAAGCTTGTGCGGTTTTTTTGTTACTCGTGGGTGGATGAAAAGTTACACTCTATGACACCAGGAACATGAAAAAATGTGACGATCTCTCAAAACAGCGAAAGAAAACGTCCTGAAGAAACCAGCATGTCCCAGAAACAAAAAATCGAAGACCCTTGGGGATAACAGCCCACTCTTCTCAGAGACAGGAGACCTGTGTCCTATACCCTTTTCATAAATCAAAAGTAGCAATAGGTGGATATAAGATACTTAAGAAAGATTAAGGACAGTTAAACGAGCTTGCATGAACCACAGATTGAAATACACACATCAAAAATGTCTAGGGATCAAGCATTTTTATGCGGATTTCTTGAGATTGAGATGTGGCTTTGTAATAAATTTATGATTTTATAAATTTATATGGATCCTTTTTGGTGCATTTCATAATTTGAATCAGGAACTCTCAATCAAATTCGAGTAAAAGATGAAAATAAGCTGTCAATATTTTCCCTATAAAAACATACAACGCATTGAAGACATTATTAGTGCTACTGTTTCCCTACTACTGATTAAAACCAACGTTATTATGGAGCGGCGACGTCATTTAAGCAGGGAAGAAATGCTCAGAGCCGTGGGAATGATAGAAGCTGGTTCCCGGCAACGTACTGTAGCTTTAGCTCTGAATACAAGTCAGAGTGTTATCAGTCGACTTTGGACACGTTACCGAAGCACTGGTACCGTGGCTGAGCGCCATGGAGGACGGTATCGCTGCACCACACGGAGACAAGACCGATACATTCAAATCTTAACTCGAAGAGCTCCAACAATAACCGCCATGATGTTAGCCGTGAGGCTTCATCACTCTTCAGGGAACTTAATTAGCGACCAAACAGTCAGAAACCGCTTGCATGAAGTGAACCTTCATTCCCGAAGACCGCTACGGGTACCACCTATAGCAATGCACAATCGTAGGATTCGATATCAATGGGCTCTTGAACACAGAAATTGGGCAGAAGAACAATGGCGTTTCGTGTGCTTTTCTGATGAGTCTCGTTTTGGTATGAGACCGGATACAAGACGTATACGACACTGGAGAACCCCTGGACGCCAACAGCGATTAAAATCCTGCCAGGAAGTCCATCCTTATAGTGGTGGAACCATCATGGTATGGGCGGGTATTTGGATCGGCGGAAGAACTGAGTTGATTTGGATCAGAGGCAACCTCAACGCTCAAATTTATGCTGAGACGATTGTATCAGACGTCATCGTTCCTCTACAAGTGCAAATCGGTCCCTTATTTCAGTTAATGCATGATAATGCACGACCGCACACCGCAAGAGTTGTAAGACAGACTCTCGCCGCAGCTAACATCAATGTCCTGCCCTGGCCTGCTCAGTCGCCAGACTTGAACCCGATTGAGCATGCATGGGATATGCTACAGAGAAGAGCTCTGCCGAATATGGAGGGTATCCAGTCGCAAGAAGACCTTTTTTTGTTGTTGCAACGAACATGGGCGGCCATTCCACAGCGTGATTTGGATGAACTCATTTTGAGTATGCCAAACCGATGTTCTTGTGTTGTTAGTGTTCGCGGTAGAAACACGGATTATTAATTGTTTAAGTTACCCAATAAAATTTTAAAGAAAACTGTTATTTCAGTCTTTTTTTCGAACTTTAATGTTAGTGGTTCAAATGTCAAAAATCCCTTTATTAGGAAAATGGCAAATTTCTTTATTAATGCAAAGGTGACTTGGTTTATCGTTACTGTGACAAACGAAAACACTTTATTTGATGAATCCTTAAAGAAAATTTTAATTAATATCAATCAGGAGAAAAGTTATTGCAAAAATATATGTTGATCCCTAGATACTTTTGATGTGTGTAAACCAAGACCAACAGTGGTGTCGATTCGGTTTTGCACAAACTAAACTTAATTTAGGCTATTGCCATCTTTTTCTCTCTAATAAAACGAGCAAGAGACGGACGTAATTTAGAGCTGTCAAATTAAATTGAACTAATATTTCCATAAAAATGAAGGGTGCACGTAAAAACATGTCGACTAAAAACGCGGTGAAGCGCAAGGCATAAACTAGTTTGGCATCTCTAACTTAGTTCATAGCTATAGCCGTCTTTTTCTCGCACTGCCTTTTAGTAAAAGATAGCAATAGCCTAAATTAAGTTTAGTTCGTGCACAACAGAATCGACACCAATAACTAGGTACCGATAGACAACTACTTAACATTCTAGTAGCATGGCTGGTAAGTAATTGGAGCCTAGTTCAACTTAACCCTGCTGCATACGAACAGGTCGCCTTGACACGATGCTCTGGTTCTGGTTAGCCAGTTACCTAGCTAGTCCCTTTACAAGGCTGCACGTGAATTACGTCGTTTCGGTGTTGTACCGAAGGGACATGAGCAGAGACCTAGTCTCGGTTTATTTACTGTTACTTCTTTATCGTGTGGTTAGTGCCTAACCTGGTGTTAGTTTTTATGCCGCTCATGGGTTTTGCCCATGGTTTTTACTGCTCACGTTACTCACGTTTGTTTGCGTAAAGAAATACAGGTGAAATAGAAACTCCAAATATTTCTTTTTTTTCTATAATGTTGTTTTTTGAAACATAATTATAGCGGATTGTGGTGCTATTAGGATTAGGTACACCTCAGCCGAACCCTTCGGGGATAACAGGCGTGATGTTATGTTATGTTATGTTTATCAATGTTTTCTCAAGTTAATGGGCTTAAAGTCAAATTTCCGTAACACCCTTTTCTGTAACAACTTAGCGAGAACTATTCGAATGCCTAAAAGAAGCACATTGTTATATTTTCAAATTCCAATAATAATACAGAAACCGTCTAAAAAACTTGATAATTTGCTACTTAAACAAAACCATTCTCGCAGAAAATGTCGACAAGGACACCGACTTCGATAGATTGCAAAACGTCATTTATTGTTCAGCATGGACCGTTGCTAAAGTAAATGGAGAAAGGATAACACTTTAACCGCAAGAAAGTACCCGAGTCCCAAAAACAGAATTCAAACCGAAATGGCAAAAACGACTAGAACAAAAAGTTAAAGATTTACGAACGAAAATAGGTAGAATGACACAATTTGTGAACGGCAATAGTAGCAGAAAATTAAGGAAACATGCTAACAAGATAATGAAACAATATTAAATTCACACTATACACGAAGAACCTAACACAAAAGCAGCACACACACTCGACACACTAAAACAAAAACTCTGCGTCGTAAAAGGCCGACTTGAAAGATCTATGCTTAAGAAAACAACAAAATACTCAATTTATCAGCAATGAAAAACTTTTTTATCGCAATATCAGACAGACAACAACAAATATTCAACAAAACACTACAGATGACAATGACAATAACACACCTGATCCAGACACATTAAAACAATTCTGGGCAAGAATATGGGAACAACCTGTTTGCCATAACTCTCAAGCTGTCTGGATACAATCAGAAGTTACAAATAACAATAGTAGCAGTGGCATTCGAGCAAATATCCCCGGATATATTTCATAAAGTTCTGTCAAGGTTACATAATTGGAAAGCTCCTGGACCATATACATAGTTACTGGTACAAGAAATTCACAGCAATTCATTGTTATTTATATCACTTCATTAATAAATTTATCCCAGACTCTAATTCGATACCGTATTACGTAACATCTGGTACCACTTTTATGATACCAAAAGATCATAATGATCTCTCAAATCCGGCGAAATAAAGACCCATTACATGCTTGCGACCTTGTATACGATCATCACATCCTGCATATCCGAACTGATATATGAACACATTGACACCAACAACATCTTGGTCGAACAACAAAAAGGATGTAGAAAGTTTAGCCAAGGCTGCAAGGAACGGCGAGAGATGTCGTGCGTTCCGCAGGGATCGGACCTAGGGTCGTCCTTGTGGAACATCGGGTACGACTGGGTGCTGCGCGCCGACCTCCCTAGCGGCGTCAGCGTGGTCTGCTATGCAGACGACACGCTGGTGCTGGCACAGGGGGGGTCGCACGAGGCGGCGGCCGAAATCATGATACGCGGGGTTGCGATAGTCGTTGAGAGGATCCGGCAACTGGGTCTCGAGGTGGCATTGCACAAGTCCGAGGCCATGTGCTTTCATGGGCCTCGGAATGCGCCACCTCCGGGATCCTTACTCACGGTAGGAGGGGTATCCATCGGTGTCGAGTCGACTTTGAAGTACCTAGGACTCGTCCTCGACAGCCGGTGAAACTTCGTGGAGCACTTCCGACGTTTGGCCCCCAAACTGGAACGGACTAGGGCTGCCTTCAGGCGGCTCCTGCCCAACCTGGGGGGGACGAACGCCTCCTGCCGGAGGCTCTACGCGGGAGTCGTGCGGTCCATGGCCCTTTACGGGGCCCCGGTGTGGGCGCGTTCCTTGAGGCTGCGTGCAGCCCACTACCTGATCGCGCCCCAAAAGGTGGTAGCCGTAAGGCTGGCCCGTGGGTACCGCACGATCGCCCGCGACGCGGCGTGCCTCCTTGCCGGATTGCCGCCATGGGATCTGGAGGCGATAGTCCTCGCGCGCCTGCATGAATGGCGCGCGGAGGCGCTTCACCGGGGGGAAACTCCGCTGCAGCGACAAATTGTCGCTTAGCGGACAGACTTCCGGCGGGATCTCATGGCGACATGGAGAGAGCGACTGTCGCAACCCCCGTGCAGGGCACGCCACGATAGTGGCGATAAGTCCCCTCTTTGAGGAGTGGCTGGAGAGACGCCACGGCGTCCTCACCTTCCGCCTGACGCAGGTCCTCACCGGACACGGTGTTTTCCGGAAATAATTCAACACATAACTGGTGCCTGCAAATCAATAGCTCAAACCGACTACAAACATAGACACGACCAAGTAGCCAACGTAATCCGTCAGAAACTAGCTTATCAGTACAAACTTATAGACACTATAGTACCATATTATAAATACAGCCCTGAAACAGTTCTAGAGAACACCACAACAAAGTTGTACTTTGACTGAGCTCTTTTTAACGACCGCACAATCCATTACAATAGACCAGACATCACATTGATTAACAAAATAAACAACAGTAGATTCCTAATAGATATAGCCGTACCAAACACTCACAATTTACAGACTTCAATAGCCGAAAAACTCTCGAAATACACAGAGTAAAAAAGATGAAATAACCCGACTTTGGCACCTACAAAAAGTAATAATTGTCCCCATAGTTATTTCTTCAACAGGAATAATCCCCAAACAGCTTCATCAGTCTCTTAGTACCTTAAACTTACCACGTAACACCTATCACATAATGCAGAAGGCAGTGATTCTAAACACATGCAGACTAGTAAGGAAGTTTCTGCAGTGTGAATCGGACAATTTTACACAGTCTGCGCACAACCGCATGGAAGCTAATATCTCCATACCCGCACTTAACCCAACTGATGAACACTTGGCTTAGGCCCGTGCCATCAGAACTTCCCGGCTAGCCGGAGGAACAAAAATGTCAAAACAAATAATAATAATAATCTAATATTAAAAACTATTTTAGTAGAATATGTAGGTTTGACATGAAATGCATAAACGGGCAACCAAATTTCCCCGCAATGACATTCAGGAGAATGTTTGAGCTGCCCCGGACCCTCTGCAGTAGCGAGCGAGCGAGCTACGAAGCCATCAGTGTGCGCATCAGCAAACATTCCGGACGCACTACAGAAGCGTGGCAGCCCCAGCAGCATCCTGAATGCATTGTTATAATGAACTCGAAGAGCATTGATGGCTCTGCGTACAGCTTGTCCAGAGGCTACACGTATACAGTGTCTGACAATATGCTTTAAAAAGCGTCACTTTCACTTTACACGTACAGCGAGCAAACCTACGGACAAGCATGTTGCATCGAACTGCCAATGCTCTTCGCGCCCTTTCTACATCCAGGTCATCTTTGATGTCTGCGGTAACAATATAACCAAGGTATTTAAATTGTTGAACACGATTCAAGACACTACCTGCCAGCTTTATAGAAGGAAACTTATCTGAGGACTTTGCTCCAAAAATAAGAACCTCACTCTTTTTGGCATTATATTTTAAACCGTGCTCCTCAACATACCTCTCACAAACATCCAACAGCTTTGTCAAGCCTGATATTGAAGGGCTCAAGAGTGCCATATCATCGGCGTATCTGATGTTATTAAAAGCCACTCCATCTAAATAACAACCGGCCTGCAAACTACTGAGCTCACTAATGAGACCGTCTATGTACAAGTTGAACAAAATCGGAGAAGTCAAACCGCCCTGTCTGACCCCGCATTGCAACTTATACTCATCAGAACTACCATCCGCTCAACGCACACAGTTCACTTGGTGCCCATACCAGTACTTTAATATATTTATGAGCTCTAATGGCATATTTGCTTTGCGTTATTTACCCCACAGTATATCACATATCAAAGGCCTTCGACATATCAAGGAAGCAAGAAAAGACAAGACTCTGATTATCTACGTAATACCTCACTGTCTTTTTTAGACACATGATGGCAGTCTCTGTTGACAGTCCCTGGTGGAAGCCGTGCTGAGCATCATGTAACTTAATGTTCTTCCGTAGAAAGGTGTTTAAGAGACTGTCAAAAATGTTTGCGATAATCATCGCCAGGGAGATCGGTCTGTAGTTTGACTTATCCGACATGTCACCAGTTTTATTTTTAATAATCGGCACCACTACAGTTTTCATCATGTCACTGGGCAGATACGAATGTGCGATACAAAAATTATACAGCAATGCCAAGACTCGGGGCAGATGATTACCAGCGTGTCTTAAATGTTCAACACTGAGCCCGTAATAATAGCATTTCTTACCTCTTTAGTTGTAAATCTTATGGTAAGATTTGTCAGTTGGGACGACGCAGTACTAAATTCAACGTCACCCGACGACGCGACGGCGAGGGTCCCATCGGTGGATCAATAACAAAAACATCTTTAAACAAGTTCGAAATATCAGTGGCGTCAGACAGTCCATCGACACTCACCGGGAGGACAGGTGCATAATTCTTTTGTTTTAGTGCATTTCCAAAAATCCCGAAAGTTATTTTTGTCGTGAAGTGAGGCCATCCGACCTATAACTATTTGATCCTGGTTGTCTTGGCACCATTTAATTTTAGCTTTTAAAAACATCTTTCTAGCTTTAACCATATTATTGTATAATTCACCGCTTGAGGGTTTACCCACAAGGGCACGCCACAATAGTGGTAAGTCCCCTCTTTGAGGAGTGGCTTGAGAGACGCCACGGCGTCCTCACCTTCCGCCTGACGCAGGTCCTCACCGGACACGGTTGTTTCGGGAGGTTCCTGCACCGAATCGGGTGGGAGGAAACGCCCGGGTGTTTCCACTGCGAGGATCGACCGGAGGACACGGAGCACACGGTGGAGGTGTGCCCCGCGTGGGCGGAGCACCGCCGTGTCCTCGAAGCGGCGATTGGCGGCGGCGACCTCTTGCGTCCGGCCCTGGTGCAAGCCATGGTCCGGAGCGAGACGGAATGGGACGCCGTCACCTCCTTCTGCGAAGCAGTAATGCTAGAGAAGGAGGTGGCGGAACGTGAGAGGGAGAGAACCTCACAGCGTCCCGGCCGCCGCGGGAGACGCCCCGGGCGTCGGGGGCCACCACGTGGCCCCCGGCCACCGTAGGCGCGGGCCTGTGGACGGTGGGCTATGGGCTAGCTCGCCGTCCGTCCGTCTCATGACGACAGGCCGTGTCGACGGCGCGTTCGTGTTCCACGCGCGCCTCAAAGAGAGTCAGCAAAAAGGAAGGGGTCCGCAAGGACCGATGCCTGCCGGGGTTGCGGGACTGTTCGAAAGAGATACCGTGGCCCCGCCGGAACACAAAGGGCGATGAAGGAACATGGATGGGTTTTAGTCAGTAAAAGTCTGACACTCCCTCCTGCTCCGCCCAGAGCGGGAGAAGTCATTTGATGATTTCCCATCCGAAAAAAAAAAAAAAAAATAGGGTTTACCCGCTGACACCCATACCAGAAAACTTACTCTGGCCTCCCGATGAGCCCCGCTAACATGCCGCTTCCAACCTTTAATATAACCTCCTTTTCTTGTACAATGCGGCCCATCAAAAGAAGCATTACATAACAACACGCCGTATTACATAACGGCGTCGTTTTTCAATCCGGCGCGCCATTATGTAAAACGGCGTGTTATACGAATTGGCTGCGACATATCAACTATCTGGTGTCCACGACACAAGCCTCGTTGCTTAGTGTGGCACTAGATGGCGCTTTGTGTTATGTCCAGCGATATTTATATTTATTTCACTTTCGCGGTGGGAATCAGACGAATAAACTCTTTCTTGGCGGAAACGCAAACCTATTTCATGAAAACGATGTCCGCTTCGCTTAGCCATTTCCGGCTCATTACTCTTTCGTGGCGGAAACCGGGCTTTACCCCGGTCAAGTCACTCGACATTGCGTCATTTCTGGGGGCCTAAAATGGTTGCTTTTTTTTAATCATAAAATGAATTACATAATAGGGTAGATGACACCATAAATCAATAATTCCGAGACACCAATCTCCATAAAAAAAAAAATATTTTGGTCCTGAAAACCCGATTTATTTTCAATTAATTGCAAAATTACATTTTTAGTTACTTTGAAATCAATAAATAGTTGAGTCATTGAGTTGACAAAATGGTGATGTCACAGCGTGCAGTGCTATTGCCGTACAAAATCTATGAAAGAACCGCGTTTTGACAGCTCTTAAAAAGTATGTCAATTGCAGGCCCGGACTGCCCATACGGGCAAATCGGGCAAATGCCCGATGGGCCGATGTGGCCGATTGGTGATCGACTTACTTTTGTTTTATTTAAAAAAAAAAACATCACCAAACCAAATGTACCACTCACACCGTACCTCGCGCCGCGCGCCGCGCTGCAGATAGGCGGTTTTACCACGGAAATTTCAACTTGCCTTTTACAATGTACTAAGACATCAGAACTGAGCAGAATACATTATTTACGCGTTATCTGCCGCAAATTCGCCGTATCACAGGCCATACGACGCGCACCCAGAAACAAGTCACGCTTGTTTTCCAATGGGGTAGACAGAAGCTAAAGAACGCCACATCATGCTATAGATAGTCGGCACCCAAAAATCTACCAACCAAACCACTTCGCGCTGCAGATAGGCGGTTTTACCACGGAATTTTAACTTGCCTTTAACAATGTACTAAGACATCAGAACTGTGCAGAAGAATACATTATTTACGCGTTTTCTGCCGCCATGCTAAACGCCGCGCGCCCAGACACAAAGTCACGCTTGTTTTTCAATGGGGTAGGCAGAAGCTAAAGAACGCCACATGCATCATCATGATAGTAGCTGAGCAATCAGCTACTATCATGATGACATTCTGCGTCAGATCCTCCTCAGATAGTCGGTAGCACAGTAATAATACCACCAAAAATCCACGAACCAAACCACTCACGCGCGGTTTTACCACAGAAATTTTGAACTTGCCCTTTGTAATGTATTAATTAATACATCAGAACAGAACTGTGCAGGAGAATAAGTTATAGTCCGCCACACGCTGCGCGGCGGAGCCACAGACACCTCATCCCTTTTGCTTCGTCCACGTTCATATGGTCAAACGATGATAATAATAATAAAAATCAAAATCAAAAAAATAATATAATAATATTCTAATAACAATAATATTCTAATAACTGTAAAATGCGTGTTGAGAACTATACGAATGCCTAAATCGTAGTCCAACTTCGTCTCAGCGCGCAGCGTGCAGCGCCGAGAGTTCAAATTCCAAAAGTGTACCTATTTTTAGGCAATTATTTAAGTGTCGGCCAGTGTTAGCAAAACCCAGCAGAAACGGCCCATTTCAGTCATCAAAATCCCGTGTAATGATTGTTTTTACATGGGTTTTATACTTATTGTTACGAGCTGGGTATTGGATAAATTAATTACTACCGAAGAAACAACAAATAACTTTAATAATCACAAAACCTTATAACTCAATCACAAATAGGTACACTACTGATTACTATTCGCTTAGATATCGCACTTCTACGAGTAGTTCACTTCGATTCGCTTCGTTGTGTAGCCAAAATCAGACTGCCTGCTCCCGCAAACACGTTGACTATTTATATGGCGACCGAACGTTCAAGAAAGATCCACGACTTCCTAGAATCTTCTAGACAATTCCATAGTGGGTCATTGTCTTTCGAGAAACTTTCACAACTTATACAAAGGAAAGAAGTAGGTACTTTATGCCCTCGGCGTACCTACGTCGAAATTACAATGACAATTCCTGATGTTCTTTTGTAGGTAGTTTGCGAATTTGTACCTACATTATTCGAGACTCGTTCTACCTACCTACTTGTAGGTATCTACTACCGTAATTGTAGGTACGTACGGGTACGACGTAACATTATTACTACGTAGGTATTTGCGTTGTGCGCGAGCTGCGCGCAGCTCGCGGGTTTCGTGTTTTTGAGAAGTATTCCTTACCCTTATAAAATTTTGAGAATCCATAGGAATCCTTATATGAATTGGCAAATCCATTTGAGTAGGTACTAAATTAGGTTGATCTTGCAATAATTTTTTTATGTTCATTATTTTTAATTGCTTTATTTTTATTTTTTTTACGGTTTCCTTTATCGATACTGAACTCACCCCTAAGCTATGGCACGCGACTACTTTAACACCCTGTATAGTATAATTTCTGGATATTATTAACCTGATTTATGCATTCGTCCTCTCTAGGTAGCTTCATGCTCATTTCCTGGAGGCGTATCATACCTTTTACCTTGTAATTCATGTTATTTAAGTTTTTCTGTAGATTTTATCTCTCTTGAATCTTTTCTGGCTCCTACAAGGAAAATGTAACGTTACACCCGTCACACTCGACATGGCCCGACGTCCGTCCGTCCGTCCACATTTCACCAGCCAAACGATTTATGCAAAGAAACTCAAAGCTCAAACATACCACGCTTGTTTTCTACTGGGGTAGGAAGAAGCTTAAGAACGCCACCTACCACGGTCACCACCCACCTCACCCACCGTACCTCGCGCTGATACGCGGTTTAATACGGAAATTTCAACTTTGTCCATTCGCAAAATGATTGTCCAGCGGTCGAAAAATGTGTCCAAATCGCAGAATCTATCTACCAACCGAACCACCTCGAGCTTGCTGCAGATAGGCGGTTTTACCACGGAAATTTCAACTTGCCTTTTACAATGTACTAAGACATCAGAATTATGCAGGACTATACATTATCTACGCGTTAACTGCCGCCATATGCCGCGCGGCGGCGCCACATACATACACCTGACCAAATACATCACTCACCCTACCACACGCTACGCAACGCAACCTGCTACGACGAACTTTACATACCTACTCAGTTTGCTTCGTCCACGTTTATACATCTGGTCAAACACTCTACCGTACCGTACCTATTCAAATAACTGCAAAATAGCATCCTTGCAAGACGCGATAATTGCGCGCTTGGCTCGGCTCGGTGACTGCGCTCACCTTAATCGCTCGTTGTGGTTTCTGCATCAATCCAGTGCCAATGTCTATGTTACTGTTACCACATCCGTGTTCGCCGTTCACGTCTATCAAGAGTTTTGTTAAAATGAATGTTTTAAATTGCAGCACTCTTTGGCGTTAGAAGTAGTTGTTGAAAGATTTGGTGATTTTCGCATTTGCAGTTTCTAATGTAATTCGGTAATCGAATTCCTACAAAAAGTTACTTAAGTCCTTCATAAGATACCCACCTGTTGTCAAACTCCAATAAAAAGTATAAGGTAGATAGTCTAATTGCTCAGGTTAGACTATGCCCAGCGCACAACGCTGGAGGCGCAGCGGAGCGCATTTGAAGACAACAATTTAATATAAACCTTAACTACCTTGATATACTTACGGTCAATATAAGAATAAATTCGCACGCGGTATTCGGAGCGCCCTCAAGCTAACAATAAGCAACAAGAGCATACGCGCGACCGTATATCAAGGTAGTTAAGGTTTCTAATAAATTGTTGTGTTCAAATGCGCTCCGCTGCGCCTCTAGTGGTGTGCGCTGGGCCTATGGGTTAGGCAGTCTAACTAAAAGCCTTAGGCCGCCTACCCCTTTTTTCAGTCTAAAGTCTACTTCAGTGTAACTGAGACTTGGTTGCCAAAAATAGTCTTAGTGTTGACATAATCTCTATAAGAGATATCAATCATGGAACCAATGTTATGTATAGTATAGTTATTCTATTCCATTCCAATTCCAATGTGGCAATGCAACACGAACATTGGGTGCTATTAGGCGCGTTAGGCAGTTATTTACCACAGTGCGTGCGAGTCGAATTCTCAAAATGATTGTCACGATCTCACAATGGATTCCGTTTACTAATTTTGAGTCTTGCTCGTGGCAGTAGTGCTACTTTTTTGCGTGCAGCCGTTTGCACAGTTCTCTGGTCTAGCGGTAATCGTCTTTAGGCAAAGTGTCAGGCACTTTACTGGCCACTAACCTCCGAAGGATTAGGTAGGCTGACGTGTATGGTACACCCACATTTCGCCAGTTATGTTTAAGCCCCATCATAGTAAAGCTAACATTAAACGTGCCATTTGAATCAATCAAATATTAGAAAGTTCAATTTGTGTAAAAGTTGTCAATTCAAACATAAATCAACTTATTCGCACCTTTTATCACTTTGCTAATTGCAGAAATGACTTTCATTTAAGACAAGGGCGTCTAAAATGGCATGAATCACGACGAGAATCACGTAAAAAAATTAAATTCTTAAAATGAACTTTATAGTCATGAGCATAAAGTCCATTTTAAGAATTTTAAAGTTATAACGAGATTCACAATACGATTCTGATAAAGCGGCCATTTTAGACCCCAAGATCGTTAAAAGAATTAAACTTTTTATGACTGTTATGTGCTAGGGGAATGACGCTCAAGATAAAAAAAAAAAAAACAATATTATTGGGCGTTTGTGTCTTGGTCGCGAGTTCGACGCAATGATTGTTTATCATGCCTTGTCTATGTCTAGCCTAGAAAGATGTTTATAAATACGAGAGCGGTATGAGGTGAAAATCTCGCAGCACAATTTCTCTATAGGTGCGTTAACGGGTAGGTACCTAGGTACCTATAACTTTCTTATGTTTCGTCGAATTTTCTTTAATTTTCTTTTAGTATTTAAAAAGCCTCGGAGGAAAATTCATAACGTTTATAAATGAAGAACAGTTCAGTCTGTACTTATTTGCTGCGTGCCACAATGTGCTGCGGGTTACATGATATATCGGTCAGAACGAACAATATACCTATTTTTCAATAACAATTTAATAAATTGTTCATCTATCAACTGTGTGATTTGTTTTGTTTTTGCCATGATCAATTCCAATTTTGAGAAGATGAGAAATCTCCGCTCAGTAATTATCACTTCGTCACAATATCACAATGACACATTGACCTCACGTTATCACTAGTGGTTATCACTGTTATCTTAATGTTTTATTTGTTTAGGTACAGCAAACATTACCCGAACGCAGTGGAAGTACCTATTCAGGGCTAACAAAATATAAAAATTGTCGTACCAGCGACATTGAAGAAGCAGATCAGCAGAACTAATGTTTATATGAAGATACAAATAGGCATATCAAAGCACGGCTGACAGAGGTCAGTTAGAGGTCAGCAGATTATTTTCTTTGTTTTATCCTGTTTTTCCTACATGCGGAGGTATCCCATACCTATCATTAATGAAACGCTTAACTATAAGAGAATCATTTGCATATTATTGTGATTTCTAATGTATCCTACTAATATTATAAATGCGAAAGTTTGTGAGTATGGATGTATGGATGCTGTAACAAATCTACTTGATCCTATTTCAAAATAAAAGGAAAGAAATGAATTTACAGAAGAGATAAAAAAATACAGCTAATTATAAAAAGACCTAGCTATCACGCACTCTATGGAAAGTATGAAGGTGGTAGTTGTGTAGATCACGCACTTAGTTGGTGGAAATCAGTTCAGCACTGTAGGAGAGACAGGAACAGGCCGTGTCGAATGAGGTATAAGAGGCGACGCCTTGTAGGGGATTCTCTAAACCTAAAGAATACTCGCACACTCGTTCTAAGTTATTTTAATGTCAATCGTTATTAATTTATTATAGCACAGAGAAACATTAAATTAATGAACAAGGTAGCAGGAACTTGGAAGTTATACAATAAAACTAGAATGGCGGGTCGCAGCCAATCAAACGCGCAACTGTCAGGAACAGGCGTTAGGGTAGCACTGCAGGACATTTATCAGGACAACTTCAAGGATCAAGCTTCAGGGAAATTCTGCTGGAAAGGCGTCGTGCAGTTCTCAGAGTCACGCACCAGGCCAGCTCTGTAAAAAGCATGTAGGAAGGCACCAGTGTAGTTCTTAGGACGTCTGGCCCATTCACTCATGGTAGCTCTGCTAGACAAGCTCTAGGACAGGCACGAAGACAGCTTCCGAAGATCGGGAGTAGAGGTCCTGGTGAATTTTTAGTTAGATCCTCCCCTGGGGATTATAGGTACGCGACAAGATATCAGCGTCTCTGGCTTTGCAAAAACCAAGTTGTTTTATGATGGTCCTCATATGAGATCCAATTGTAGACTGCCTCCAACGGCGGTCTACATTACACACCCACTTTCTGTCACAAATGTCGTCGTCCTTCGGCCTACGCCGCTCATGCCAGCTAGCAAGACTTTTCGAGATATAAGCAAATTTAGAAACTGCTAAGATTCCATGACGCGCGCTCGCTTCGCTCGCAAATTAAATAACACTCTTTGACTTCTGTCCCCGAAATGCCGGGCCTCCGCCAGCCCCCTTCGTCGGCCTACAGCCCGGTGCCCATGCCGCCCATAAAAATTTAAAAAAAAATACACCCACTGCTCTTCTTCTGTCACAAATTTAATTATATTTATGTAAAAACATGACATAAAATTGAATAAAATACACTTCTACCGTCAACGGAACGTGAAATGTCAACTTTGACGTCTACCATGACAATTTCTCCAACCTAAAAATATGCAAATGGCGTGCTATTTTCCAATTTGTATAGAAACTTTAAAGAATTAAATCTCGTAAACTGTGGGCATATTAAAAATTTGTAAAAAGCGTTCTATTTATGTGTTTGTGTAATACCTATCTACAAAAAAAATATGAACTTCGAAATCCTTGTCCAATAATGGAAGTTTTATCCTTCTGAAATTTCTCAGCATCATCACAAGCTTCACAATGTTCTTCTTTTCTCGGCATGAACTATTATGAAATTGTTACAACCAAGTTACAAACACTGCTTCACTCACGCGATCCGCAGTTACGCGGTTTTACCACGGAAATTTTGCTTTGCGAACTACCAAGTACCAAGACATCAGAAAACTGCAGGGATACGTTCACACCACGGCCACGCACGCGCTTGATTTCGAGATGTGACATCTTCCACGAAAACTTCAAAGTAAACTTTAATATTACTAGGGCTTCAGAACATTTCTGGAGCACGGACACATTTTTTTTTCAAAACTTAAAAAAATCCCTTAAGGATTAGGCAGAGCAGCATATAACAACACACCCACATTTTGCCTTGCCAGTTATGTTTTAAGTCCCGAGTACCTAATAAAGGGCGAGCCTATTGCCATCAACCGGGCACACGTCAAGACTCCGTGGATGCCACTGAGACATTCGATAGATAAACCCAATTGATTACACATCGCCCGACCTGGGAATCCAACCCGAGGAAATCATGCTCAGCAGTTGCGTTTGCGACCACAGTGACTAGACCGCGTTTGGGACGCGACCGCGACGCGACGCGACGCAAACGTTGTATGTGTGAATAATTATAATAACACTTTGTGTAAGTGTGTATTTTGCCCGGACGGGACGAAACGAGTGTGGCTGAGTGAGTGAGTCTCCTGCACAGTTCTGATGTCTTAGTACATTGTTAAAGGCAAGTTAAAATTTCCGTGGTAAAACCGCCTATCTGCAGCGCGAAAAAATCGATATCGGACCGGCCAGTCAGTAATAAATAGTTTGTTTGAAGGGGAGTGAGTATTTTATTTGACTGTGCAGTGCAACCAGGGATTGAAAACTGTTCCAAAATACCGGTTGTAACGTTACATTAATTATACTACACCTGCTTGGAAAGTACCTTGATACTTTATCAAATTTACGGTAAAAAGTACGTCATTGCATATCGAACAAATATGCGGGGAGAAAACGCATCTGAGCGGGAGAGAAAAATGTATGAAAATCCATTTCTTACGTGGTTTTTCTTTTTTAATTTTGGGTAAGACTATGCGCCGGTAACCTAAATATCAAAAGCCATTAAGTTTTTACAGTGAGTTTTTATCTCCAAGTTCGCAAAATGACACTGGCCACTAGCTGTGTGTTGGATGGTGTCGGGCTGGCAGTGCGACCCTGCGGCGGCAGGATAAACAATTTGAAAAAAGAAAACGTGAAATTCCTCCTACATTGTCGCAAACATCGTGTTACATTAAGCTTCACTAACTGCAACAATTTCAATATAAATTTCAATTAGGTAGTAAAGATTTCGTTTTTTATTTTCCTCGTAGGTGTAGTATAAAGCACTATGTATCACTCGAGAGAAAGTGCGATTCCCGATCTCGGGTGTTTTAAAGCCCTCGCCTACGGCTCGGGCTTCTAACGACACCCTCGACGGTAATCGGTCACTTTCTCCTCTCGGTGAACAATGTACTATTTCCTGGTAAGAGCCAGAAAACTGTAAGGTCACACTGAGCACTCACCTACCTAACTTTCAGTCTGAAGGGGAGCACTGTTATAAAAAATAGTCAAGGGGACGAGTTATACGAATTTATTATTAAGAAATAACCTAGGGCCTACCTATTCGGAGCTAGAAGTTAACTAAACCCTCACTAGGCCAGAGAAGCTGGTGAATGAAAATGAATATGTACGTGAGATGAACTGGAGAAAGGCGGGCCTCTGGGCTGTAGTAGTGGCCGAGGAACGTCAGGCTTCAGTCTTCCTTCAGTGATACTGGTCGAGGTACATCAGGCTTCGTCTTCCATCCCTCTGGCTGTAGAAGTGGGTCGAGAGACGTCAGGCTTTATCATTGCAGCCGAGGAGGCGGGGGCCGTCAATCTTCCTCTCGGAGGGCCGGAGGACGTCAGTTTTCTTTCTGCTGAACCGGAAAACGTCAGTTTACTCAGATCGTGGGGGAGGATGGAGGGTCGTCACTCCTATAGCCTAGGCAATAGATGCTAAGACATAGCACAGGTACGCGTTAACTTATAAATCACAGTGGAGGGAAACTTCCTCTGGTTACTCTTATGACATTCAAGACTTGTGATGCCTTTCAGCTCCAGACGTAGACTGAAAATTCCACCACCTGGCTCCTGTCATCTGATGATTGACATTTTATAATTTGGAAAAAAAGAAAAGATAATGAGGTCGATGTGATTTACCTATACGACCTACAATTAGCTCCAGCAATAAATTAAAAATAAGACTAGGCCTGTCACTAACTGACATTACAAAGGGCAAAGGTAAACAAAGATTCATGAGAGATAAAAATCTTCAGAAAAACTTAAATAACATGAATTACAAGGTAAAAAGATATGCTAAGCCTCCAGGAAATGAGCATGAAGCTACCTAGGGAGGACGAATGCTTAAATTTTCAGGTTAATAATGTCCAAAAATGTAAGTAATTAAACCATGTAAAAACACACATTACACGGTATATTATCGTGGTAACACCGGTATTTTGGCGTTCCGGTACCTATACCGGAACAGGAACCAGAACCTAAATTGGAACCTTTAAGAACATTTATTTTACCGGTTTTTCTAAAATAACGGTATTTAGGGGTTCCGGTACCAATACCAGAACCTTTATTTTGACAAAGTAGATGCGGAAACATGAATGGCGGCAAAATAGCAAAACAACCTGCTTTGTTTGGCTGCCGAGGCATGAATTTCAGTAAATTTCGGTTATTCAATCCCTGCTCCGAACACACATCCCCTCTTCCGTATGGAACCTTTAAATCGGGTGATAAGGAACCGGTATAATATCATCCGATTCAAAGATTCTAGGAACCGGTATTTATAACCGGTGCTTTGGAACCCTAGCCGGAACCGATACCGGAACCGGTTCCGTACCGAAAAGAGGAACCTATAAAAGAACCTAAATAAAGAACCAGAACCGAAATTGGTACCGGTTTTCAATCCCTGAGTGCAACCGACTATTGTTAACCATCGTAGCTGCGCAGGTGGCGTTCTGTAGTTTCTGACTAGTGAGTTAGTGACCCCACCGACACCCAAAGGAAACGGGCTTTTATCTATCATGGGGTTTAATTTAGGTTTACGCACTGACTTTGTTTAAATACAATAAATACCACATTTTGTTTATTATATGTAAAAAATACTATAAAATAGAAGTGTCTGTAATTTCAATATTATAGGTAAGTGTTATTTATTGTTTGAACTCCACTCAATTTCGAGATGTGACGGTCTTGCACGAAAAATTCAAAGTAAACTTTAATATTTACTAAGGTGGCAGAACATTTAAGGAGCACAGACCCTAACGATGGGTGGAGTGACGTGCTATGTAGGTAGGTGACGTCATTAGTCCGAGCCGAGAGTCGTAGTACGTTTCATTCACATGGCACCGCGTGCCATTTACAACAAAAAATATTTTGTCTTCTGCAAGGTTCTGATGTCTTGGTACTTTGTAAAAGGCAAATCGAAATATCCGTGGTAAAACCGCGTATCTGCAGCGCGGAGGTACGGTGGATAGTTTGGTTAGCTGTAGTTTCTAACTTTCTACCCACCCCACATAGGAAAAAGGTGCGAGTTTATGAACTTTCTTGTCCTCCCCGCAATCTATCACATTCATAGTTATTAGAAAGAAATTGGTTTTTTTTTCGCTACCGATTTTTTTATTTTTTTTTCCATTGGTAAACCGTCGATCTGTTTTAGTGCCCAACTGCACAAGATACCATCCAGGCTTCGCCTAGTTTGGGGCCAATGTAAAACCTTTTTGTAATAATTTGTGGCTAAATTTTTTGTACAAACAGGCAAACAATGGAATCGGATATTACTGTTTGTGCGCGCGTCGCCTTGCGGCCGGTGGCGCGGCGCGTCGCTTCGCCGTCGGTGTCTGTTCCACCCTGTATTGTTCAAAAAACACACTTCTCACGAAACGGTAATAAGGCTCAATATCCATGACGCGCAATTACTGTCTTTCAAACACTCCACATAATCCACATCCACAAGTCCCAATTGCAAACTCATAATAATTTTATTATAAACCTTCTTGTCATCTGCAGTTACGAGGTTTTGCCACGTAAATTTTGACTTGACTGCTACCAAGTACCAAGACATCAGAAGGGCACAGTAGATTAAGTTATCATTATTTGCACACGCCTTGATTTCGAGATGTGCCAGTCTTGCACGAAAAATTCAAAGTTAACTTCAAAAATACTAGGGCAGCAGAACATTTGTGGAGTAGGTACGGGCCGTACCGAAACTTGACGTGTGATGTGTAGAGGTCTGTGACGTAAATGTTCGAACGTGAACGTGTGTGGCCCATCACCCTGAACAGTTCTGATCTCTTGGTACATTGTACAAGGCAAATCGAAATTTCCGTGCTAAAACCACCTAACTGCATGCAATCTCCGGTAGACGGTAGTGTCGGCTGGACTTGTCGAGTGTTGCTGTGGTTGGGCCGCCGGCCGATACCACCGAACCGGTGCAAATACGATCTAGTTGTAAAGGAGATTTTTAATACCGGCGGAAACCTATGACTTACTATTTATATACCTTTATTTACTTTGCGTACTTATCTTGTACTTACATATTTTTAAATGTTTTTATTAGATGTTATTTTTTTAAGAATTAAGTAAGATTTATAGCCGATATTATTTATACGGATGAATACTTAAACGAAATAAAAAATAACACTCAATAAACGTAGTAGTACATAGATAATACTCGTAGTAGTAGCGTGTGCAGTAGACCGCCAGCTTGCCAAGCATCGACGATGTTTATTAATAAGTACCTAATTAGGTCGAGTAATTTTTGTAATAGATAAATAAATAATACATGCATAGTGTTTATTTAGAGTAGAACTGTGCAATGTTTTTCTGTGTGTGTCTCTAAGACCCCTCGACCAAAAATAAAAAAATGATTGTGACCGGAAATACCAATATAACCAATTAATATTGGTTATATTGGTATTTCCGGTCTTTAAATTCATTTTATAATTTTGCAGGGCGACACAGACCTATGGACTTTTCAAGAGATAGCGTACAAAGCGGAGATGGATCGCCACGACGACCCCGAATCGGAAGAAGAGGCGTTCATCCTGTGTGCAGAGGACCCCGCTACGAGAGTTAAAAATATTGTAGAACTTAGGAATATGATATACGGTAAGAAAATTCTCATTATCATCTAACTTTATATGAACTTAGTGAGAAGATAATGCTGGCTGGAAGGACTTTGGCGGTGAAGGAAAATATCGTGAGTAAACTGGAATACTAGTCCACCAATCTAGGCCAACGAGGTGGAAGCCACAGTCCCACAGAGAGGCCTGTGTCACTGCAATGGAAACACCGTTGTGCTGTGCTAAATTGCTGATCCTACATTGTTTTATGACCGTCCAATTTGCGTCGGGTGACAGAAATAATATCTACTCTCATTTGTGGTCTTTTAAAAGTCTGAATTCTGAAACTGACCGATGGATATGATAAACATTAAGTAAGAAAATGATTAATGATAATGAGTATTATTATCTCGGCTACGATGTAATGAGTTTTCTCATTTCTTAGTACATGTAACTGTTAGGTAACCGATACCATAAATATTGACTTGAGTCGAGGATGAGGAAGCGACTATGGTATTGCTCGTAAGAGGCGACTCGTACCAGGGCAACATAGTCATAGTGGAGTTCCTTGGTAAATTAGTTCACTTCATTTCCAAATGCCTTTTAAATTATAATTAGAGTCGCATACAAAAAGGTGAAAATTTTAGCAAGAACGTGTGAAGTCTTACTAAATGTTTCCCTAATAGTGGGAATCATTTCGGATTATTTACCGTTAGCACAGTAATCGGGGAATAACAGTCACTAAACAGTCTTTATACTACGAACAATTTGTAAACAAAAGAGTTTTATTTTAGGTTAACAACCTTCTTAGTGTGATATTCAACGTTTGCTCGCCTGTTTCAACTTTAAGTGATTGTAAAATATGTAAATTGACCAAGAATGAAGGTCCATTTATAAATTTAAGTTCTGTATGATGTACAAACATTGTGCGCTAGGTACCTACGCGTAGTAGATTACCAAAAAAGTCTGTAATTTTGTGTCTTGTAATAACTAATTAAGAGAGATTCAATGTTACAGATAGTACCTAAATTAATTAACTTTAACACTCATTAATTATTATGTAAGTAGATTGCTAATTTGCTATGTTTTTGATAGATACAATGGGATTTTATGGCTAAACAAAAAAATACTATCAATGTTTTGTGATTTATTAGATAAAATTGTTCAAAAACAATGTGTTTAAATAGTGGGTATTATGGTGATTGTTAATACCTACTTGTAATCAAGGAATTAACTACCTATTATGGCGAATGTTACCTATTGTGTGTTGATGTCTCGTTAATAAGTTTTATCGCTAGTCGAGCTATGATTATTTTAAACCTTGTTTTGCACAAAGCCTTGGACTTCCATGGACATACCAATCTCGTTGAAATCAAATGCTTACTAATATTTCTCATCAGCTGAGGTGTTAGTGTGGGATTATAAACTATCGTACAACGCCGTCTATCGACCTTGTAGAGTTGTAGGAACTAAAAATACCTAACTAGTTACCCATAAACATAACGACGATGGTAGGACAGCTATCACAGGAAAGTTATAACAACATAATATGCATAAAAAATACTATTCACGAAAATGTATGTCAAATCAAAGTGATAAATGAATCCATTAAATTCATTTTAGACGCCTAACCAAATTCTTATTGCCACATGAGTTTAGTTCAAAAATCGTTGCAAAGAGATGTTTCGTATTGAAAGCCCCGGAAGTCTTCCCCACAATTTAAAACCCAATTCGGGGTTGGATCAAGGTAATAAGACATTTTAAAAGTTATTTTCCATATCAAAATACATAATGGGTGATACTAGCGATCACCTAGCATCTCAGACCACAGTAATTGGCAATTGTGCAGATTCAATAAAGATTTGTCTAAGTATTTGGTAGCTTTACAAGTCTACACAAAAAGAGTTGGAAGGAGAATAGGGATAGTGTTCGGCCAGCAGATAAACGATATGGTTCAGTTATATTCTTAGTTTAGTTTTAAAGCTACGAATAACAGTTGAACCCATAGAATCGTTTCTCTAAATTGACTTCTTAAGTTCTTACAAATGTTGGTCGCCCATTTCAACTTTTAACTAAATATTATTTTGCCTTAGCTTTGGAACAGAACAACTTCTGTTATGCATAAATTATAAAGATCGTGTGATATTTCAACTCTATACCTACCTTTCTTTTAATTCATTACTTCTTCGGTTATTACATAGTGTGTAACCGACGGGCATAGGGTTCGGCTTCGGGCCTCTGAGTGAAAGTCCTTGCTAAATTTCACACTACTTTAATTAACAAAACAAGAAGAACAAAAAATGGAAAATCACTTATTGGGTACGTTAGGCTGTTTAAGGAATATTAGAGGTCTAAACTAAGATGGCCGGCTTTTTACGAGGGCGGTTCGAAACACGCCGCGACATACCTACACGTGTCACCAGTAGACTGTTCTACCCCGGTACGCTTTTTGGCGCCTGCTCCGCGGGTTGCGCGGTAAGAATTTCGACGCCTGATTCGCTGCGCATAACAATGTCGCCAACCTCTCTACTGTTCCCGCAATCATCCGATTGGATGTGGCTAACAGTGCGGCCAACATTATTATCAACCCTATGGTCGTGGGGTTGCCGCGTTACAATAGACCGTACTTTGTTGTTTATCCGAATAACGGAATCCTTCGGGTTTTCCTCGCCATCGGTTTGCCTTGACAAATGGGTCATGGCAAACCGATGGAGAGGAAAACCCAAAGGATTCCGTAATATACATTTATTTGCTATTAAAATCGGTTAATTAACTCTTTCAGAGCGAGGAGAGTGTCACCCACATCGGATGGACGATGCGTTTCTACTGCGGTTCCTGAGGGCACGACGATCCGTGCCTGCGCGGGCACATCGACTTGTATGTACCATTTAGTATAGGTACTTTATTTACAGTCAATACCTTGGATTGCAGTTTCTTTTGTGAAGTTATAAATATTCAAGAAGCGCTTAAAGGCAATAATATCCTCCTGATTATTATTGATACCTAAGCATTATACTTCTTTGTTTGCAACCCTGGGTAAATTATATTGAACTCGCAATCTGAGTTCAGCGAGAATCAGTATCAAAAATATATGAACATTACCTACAGTTACAGAGGTTACCCCCAGGTTTTTGTACCGATTGTGTTTGAGAAGACGAACAGTCTTAAAAATACGTGAATTGCCCCTCCCAGTTTTAGAACACCAACCGGAACCATAAATATTCAAACAAACCTAATCTAATTCCAGTTGGTCCGCTACAGCAACTTCCGGGACCAGAACCCGCACCTGTGGCGCGATGTGGACTGGTTCAGCCTGACCAAACTGGGCCATGTGTTCGAAGGCGTGCTGTTCGATAGGCCTGACGTTGGCAGACTTATAATGTGTAGGCTGGGTAAGTCATTCACCTTACTTCTTCCTTTATTAGGTTTGGGTAGGTAATGCTTGATCAAGTCTCAAATATAACCGATGTTTCATGTTAGGATCATTGATGATTTTGATTATGCCTAACTGCGGCCGTTCATCTAAGTGATTTTATGCATTTTGAAAATAAAACGTTTTTATGATGATCGGGAGCAGAGTTTCAGCCAAAACCGACTGAATGATCCCTGATTATTGAACAATGATTCTAGTAATTCTAACTATGTTTGAATTACAAACCCCAGTAGTACAGTAATATGGTGATCGGAGTCATTTGTAAATTCTCCCAAAGTTTTGGCTATAAGCCCTTCGTTTTAAATTAAATAATCTTATTACAACGCTTTACCTTCACCCATGTAAAAACGAGACTATTCTTTACTGGGAAAAGGATTTTCTTGTCACCATTAATTTTGTTTAAGTTCATTTTTGTGTAAATTCTTGTTAATATTAGACGAGTCTGTCCAAGTTTTAAGGGCGCCGGTTTTATGCTATCATTAACCTTTAGCCTGTAGTTCATCATAAGATAATGAAAAACAATTAAATTAACGATGCCATATACATTAACGATTACAATACCTATAAATACGATATCATTTAAATTGCTAATTTTACAATCGTTGTAAAACATAAAATATTATATGGAAGATATCGTTACCAACAATAAGATTGCCGTTGTACCCATTTACTGAATGTTTAAGAAAGTTGTGACGTCTGACTACAGACAAACCATCAAACTGAGCCATAAGTATTCATAATGGGACCAACATCAGTCGCGAAAAAGTAAGCTGCCACATGCATTTTGACAGCTGATAGGATTTTAAATTTTGAACGGGAGCTAATTGGTTTTTCGCGATTACGTTGTTGTAAAATAACTGTGTAACAATATTGCTGTGCAATTATTTGGGAAAGCAATAATAGGCTTGTGTCCTGAAAAACCTAATTAGTCTGTCAGTTAGATCAGTGTTTTTCAACCTTTCGGTCGCGACTCCCTGGGGGGTCGCGAAGCCTTTAAGGGGGGGGTCGCAAGAGGTCGCGAAAACTACCTCAATAAACAAAACAATGAAGCCTAGAGCTTTAGTTAACTTTTTCTTATTAAATCTACCTTGATTTAATAAGAAAAAGTTAACTAAAGGATCTAAAACATTTGTATGTTCATACAAATTAACAAAATAAAAACGTTCTCATCCATCTTATTGAGATTTCGCTTGTTTGTCATTAACTTCTCTTCGTCACTTCTCCCATTGTGGATCCGTTTTTGCTACATTGAGAATTAAATCGAATTCCAAATTTAAAAATTGTTCAATACATATATTTATCCGAATCCTAATTATGCAAATGCTTAAAAAAAATGTATGGATTTAATATTTGTAACATAATAAAATAAATGAAAAAAAGCGTATGGTCTGGGGTCGCTAAATATGTTTTCACACTATGGGGGTAGTGTCATGAAAAAGGTTGAAAACACTTGACACATATTTTTTCTTTTGTTACGTAAACCAAAATTACAGCGGGCGACGCCATTCTATCTGTTTTCAACCGATGTATTGCGGACGGCGTTTTCCCTCGCGTATGGCGACGTGGCTTTATACGAATAATTCCAAAAAGTGGTGATAAGCCACCGGACGACCCTAAGTCGTACAGGCCCATAACCCTACTGCCATCTTTAGGAAAACTCCTGGAGCGCCTTATCGTTCCACGTTTGCTGCCAGACGGGCCAAAGTTTCATAACAACCAATTCGGTTTCACCGTGGGAAAATCTACCGTAGACGCGGCACTTTCTGTTAGAAAAATTGTTAATAACTCGGAACACAAGTACGTGGTTGGAATCTTTTTAGATATTTCCGGGGCCTTTGATAACGCATGGTGGCCGATGCTACTACTTAAACTGAAGAATCGTGGCTGCTATAAAAACATATATAATCTTGTTTATTCTTACTTTTTAAATGGTTCCGCGAAACTCAAACTCGGTCATTATTCTATGTCAAAGTCCCTTACCATGGGATGTCCTCAGGGGTCGGTAATCGCTCCGTATGTATGGAATTTAGGTTTTGATGATTTTCTCGCGATTCCCCTTCTTCCCGGCTGTTCATTAACCGGTTACGCGGACGACGGCCTGCTGCTCATTCAGTCGAGTACTCGGGCTGGTCTCGAGAATTTAGCTGATACTTGCCTACGATTAATATCTCAGTGGGGCGATCGAAACCGTCTGACCTTTGCACCGCAAAAAACTTATCAACTAATTTTAAAAGGTAATCTTAAATCGTGGCCTAGTATTAAATTTAATAACGTTCCCGTGAAAAGAAAGCAATCCGTGTGCTACCTTGGTTTGGTCTTAGAGAGAAATTTTTCATTCATAGATCATATAAAAACTTTCGGTGAAAAAGCTAAAAAGAACTTTTATGCCTTAACGAGAATATCAAAATCTACGTGGGGTCTGTCATTTATAACTTTAAAGACCATTTATGGGGCTACTTACTTGGGGTGTATGTGCTACGGGGCACCTGTCTGGGCCGATAGGGCCACCATAGGAGCGGCACGACGTATTGCTTCAAAGCCAGCTAGACTTTGATAGGCTAGGCTTTGATATTCTTATGCAAAGCGTATAGGACGGTTAGTACTGAAGCCTTACCGGTACTTGCAGGTGTACTTCCAGTTGATCTTGAAGTGCAGCGACGGGCTGCAATGTACTATAACGCACGTGAGACCGCGGACGCAGACTTTTTAACCCTACGTGACCGTGTTAAGATTGCTAGATTATTCAAACCACAGACCGACGTCTGGGAGGAACTTTTGTCTGAATGGCAAGGTAGGTGGGATAATTCCATCAAGGGCCGACACCTCCACCAGTTCTTTCCATCCGTTCGTGAGCGGCTGGCCAGGACATGGTTGGATGTTGATCACTGTGTTGCCCAATTTCTCACCGGTCATGGTAACTTTAAGAGTAAATTATTTTCCTTCAAGCTTGTTGACTCGCCTTTTTGTCAATGTTCCACATCTGACTGCGAATATGAACAATCAGCACATCACATTTTATGGGAGTGCAGTCTTTGGCAGAATGAACGCAACATTATGTTGGATAGTGTACAGGTTACATCCGGAGTTATTTACTATACAGACCTTGTGGAAACTAGAACAAATTTCCGTGCGTTCAAGCGTTTTTGCCATACCTATTATTGGAATCAAATATAACAGCTCACAACTTAGGACCCATTAATGTTAATATTTATCCGTGGTGCTAGGCAACTGGGCCTATCCCAGTTGTAAACGTCCCTTTGTGCCTATTGGCCTTGTTTCGTTCTGTCTCCTGCTGAAATGGAGGGAAGTGGAAATTACGGTTTTTTCCTACTCCTCCACTATACTTTTCTGATTAATTTCGTTGCGGGATCCAAGACAGTTAAATTCATTCTCTGGGACTTCGTCGAGCTTCATTGTCTCGGCGCTTTTCTGGTGGTCGCCACTGTTGATTCTGGCTTTCAGGAGTTACAGTGGTTTGGGAACAGTGTGGCGGGCTTGTCCCAAAAAAAAAAAAAAAAAAAAAAAAAAAACCAAAATTAACGAAGATACGACGCTTTTAAAATTATCCATACATCACGCCGTGCTATAATTTTGAGTGCGTTGTGGCGTCACGAGCCCCCATTCTCGAGTTTTGATGCGTTTTATCATTGTCAATATTCGTTGATTTACAAAAACAAAAAAATACGTGTCCATTATTTTCCAATACTCTAACTGACGGACTAAATAGATTTGCAATTTATTGATGGTGGAAACTAGCCTATTGTAGCGATCGGAAAACTTAAGAGGAACATGTAACTATATTTTAATGAAAGCAGTTATGCATTTTGGTTAGGGATACCTTAAACACCTGGGAATTTCAAAGTTTGAAATTCAGAGTTATGAAGCTAATCTCATACTTAAAACATTAATTCCAGGTGAATGGGATCCAGATGAATATCCAGCCGACGACCTCATTCGTGGCTGTCTTCTTCTTCTGGAAATCGGCATCATGCAACCGAAGCTCCAGATTTTGGGAGGCACCGCTCTCCTGGATTGTGCAGGTCTCACCATGAAGCATATGAGGCAGTTCTCACCAGCTATTGCCATTCAAGCCATGAATGTTATGGGGGTGAGCAATAAATCAGTAGTCTTTCAAATTTCCTACTAGGGATGCAATCAATGGAAGGGGATGACTCCATCAACAATCGCTTAGTACTTCTGAATCTGAATATTAGTTGTGATTTTAGTTGGAGCCGTTCATTTAATGGTGACTAACAGTCTCCCATAAAAGAAATTGCCATTCAAACTCTGTCTATCTAAGTAATCATTATTAATCATACTAAACGACACCAAACCTTGCCCTGTATCCCAATAAACTATCTTTCATGTGAATAGGTATTAAGTCAGTATGTACCTACAACCTTTCTAAATTGGCGATATTCGGGCAAACCCTCTCGCGTCAATAGGTAATATGGCAATCTTGATAGCAACTACATAATCTAATCACATTTCAGTTCTCATTTCCACTCCATATGCGAGGGGTCCACGTCATCAACTGCTCCCGAGTCTTCGAGACGCTGTTCCACTTCTTCAAACGTCTGGCGCCCGTGGACGATTTGTGGAAAAGGGTGAAGTTCCACGGAAGTGATCTCGGTGCTTTACATAAGTGAGTATCATCTAGCCAGAATAATCCAGAGAAAAATGACACTAGAGCTTGAAAGACCGAGGTTCCAGGTTTATTTGTATTCTCTATTCTCATACAACCCTCACTGGCTATGTTCTCATGATCTCAGCCACCTGTGACGATTCCTACCAGTCGTTGCAATCAGTTCCCCCTCTTCTTATTTCTGATGCCCTGGTACTGGGAAGCGGACTAAACGAAATTTTCCGTGGAATAAAGACGCATCTCAGTCTCGCTGGCTACCAACCATAATGAGCGTATTTTGAATACGTATCAGTAAGTTCCTTGAAATGTTTGTAGCCTTGGTACTAATAAAATCTTCTTGTGCTAATGTGATACAACTCGTCCATGTATGGACGGACGCGCATCTAACCAAGGGGCATTTTCGTTGCCTTGTATCCAAAGGGTAAAAACGGGACCCTATTACTCCACTGTCCGTCTGTCTGTCTGTCACCAGACTGTAATCTCATGAACCGTGTTAGCTAGACAATTGAAATTTTCACAGATGATGTATTTCTGTTGCAGCTATAACAACAATGATTAATAATAAAAATAAACTAAAATAAAAGCCCCCCCCCCCCTACTACGATGGTACGGAACCCTTCATGCGCTAGTCCGACTCGCACTTGGCCGGTTTTTTAATATATTTTTTTACGCAAACCCCATAAAGTTTATTGTATTTAGGAGAAGCTTTAAAAACTTATAGCAACATAAGAATGTGATGTGTGTCCTTACATAGGTTGAAAGTTATCCGAACAGTTCGTTGTGAAAACCATAATTTTAACATTAGTGTCAAGTTAGCTCTAGGGTAAAAAATAAGCCTGGATGGCGCAATTTGGCTTAAGAGATATGAGGAACAGGGTGTAAAGTTCCTCACCCAGCATAGAAAAATGAAGACCCTCAAACAAGACGGGTGTTGTGTATTGTCGGCTGCTGTCAGGTTTTACAAATACTATGCTATTCGCGCGGCTTACTTATAATGTCGCGATGTAGGATGTCAGTTTAGTTTGTGAGGAGGTCTGAACGCCCCATAATAAATAAATATCGCTGGATATTTCACACAGCGCCATCTAGATGCCACACTAAGCAACGAGGCTTGTATCGTGGACACCAGATAGTTGATATACTATCTTTTTTTTTAATTTTAATTGTATTTAGTTAGTAAAATGACACCATTACGTTTTTCTTTTTCTTTGTATTATGTTTCGTAAGCTAATTTTTTTTTATTTAATTACTCAAAACAAAGCATAGTAGTACACGTTAAAAATACAATATTACAAAAAAGTACTATAACTATTATACAAACGTGTGGGTGAGTACTGCTCTCCTAGCTAGGTTATGAAAACCTGTGTTAAGGCAGCGGCGTGCAGTCGTCTACCAGGCTGGGTAGGCCACGAAATAATGATAGCAAAAAAAAAAAAACGCGCAACTCCACAACGTCCGTCGCTCTACATAATTATGATGGCCCTCAAAGTAGTCACATTTATTGATTTATAATATTTGAAAATAAGCCTGTAAAAACAAAAGTTATAAATGCAAGAATTCAAGAACTCACCTCATTATTCAAGGTTCAACTCACGATTTTCTAACGATGCAAACAGAAGAAAGATTCTGCCACCTCAAATATCTTAACCAAGTGAGTGGGTGATAGTTACAGAACAGGTCACTTGCAAGATATCCGAAGCGGCCTTTGAAGGCCCTATTTCATTGTGATTCGCATGTATAAATATATTTAATAAGTTAACTATGGATTTGAAATCTGTAAAAAAATCAACTCATTTATAAATTAAATCTACTCGCCTATCCTTTTTCAAATATGATTTTAAGACCTCGTCATAAAAAGTAGGCTTGCGTCGTAGTTCGACCATTAATTCTTTTTCTATAGAAATTAAAGATAGATTTGTGAGTCGTTGCTGACTTTGTGTGTTTCGTAAATAGGTGTGGATACGTTTTAAGGACGAAAATGAACGTTCTGCCGATGCGCTGCTTGCTGGGATAGTAACAATAAACTTCGCCAAACGCAAAACTTCTGAAAAAACTTTATCTAAGTTACTTTTATACAAATTTTGAATGATATCATATATGCTACAATTCGCAAATTCAGGCGATCTATAAATACAGCGCAATTCATTTTTTAATCTATCAAAATTAAAATTTGCCTGATAAGTATTAGTGAATTCTCTGATTTCTTTTTCAGGGAATTGTTCACTATATTTACTAAAATTCTCATAAGAAAGTAACTCAAAGAATTTCAAATTTTTTATATTCATATAACGATCTCTTAATTCGGTGAGTACATTATCAATAATTTCGTTAAAAATTCGCCGATAGTGTATTTTTATATTATCGACATTGCGCTTTCTTTTGGGTGGTCCGGTTATGAGGGCAGTTGCATCATAATTGTTCTCGAACTTGTCTCTGTAACGAGCTAAAAATGACTGGAATTGTTTTATCTTTTTAACACAATACGCGATATCACAAGTTTTTTTCTGTATAATGTCGTATAAAACATCGGTTTCAGCAAAAATATCCGCGAAGGTTTTTAAAAAAAAATTGAATTCAAATTCTTTCATGTTAAATAAAAATGAAGTGACTTGTGACAATGTATCACCATCCCAGTGTTGTGTATTTTCATTCATTTCTTCAAACAACTGGAGGAGGTGTGTGGACTCGTTTTTAATTATATTTAACGTGCGCGAGTGATATGTCCACCTTGTTTCCGCGACACGAGGCAGCTTTTTCATAACGGCAAAGTCGTTATAATACGCCATTCGTTTCGTACTTATATATATATATTATACAAAAAAAGCGTTTGGTTTCAGGAACCCGTTCAAAAGATTTCGATAAAACTAAATTTAATACATGTGCGGAACACCAAACATACATAGCTTGCGGACAGTTTTGCCTCACCAAAGCCTGTACGCCGTTAATTTGAGAGGATAAAACTGCTGCCCCGTCATAAGTTTGTGCAATTAATTTAGAATGACAATCTAAGTTTTCTAAAATTTCCAAAATTATAGAACTTAAAGCTACAGCGGTCCGATCCGCGCTGACATCTACGTATTTAATAAATCGATCCACTACTTCGGAATCACGAAAATATCTTAAAATCAGAACTAATTGTTCTCGGCCGCTTATGTCCAGTGTTTCATCCACCATGACAGCAACATAATCGGACTGTTTAATTTCGTCTTTAATAATATCACTCATCACAGATGCAACGCTCGAGATCAAATCATTTTGCGTTCTGTTCGACATGCCCGTGAATGAGGTACTTGCATTTTGTAAGTGGGTTTCTAAAACTCCATCATACTTTGCTAATAAATCTACTGTTTCTAAATAATAACCTCTATTCATTGATGATAATGATTCATCGTGGCCGCGAAAAGCTAATTCTTGTTTTCCCGGAAAGCATACGACATCGATCAGTCTTTGAAAAATATTTCTATTCCTATCTACTTTAGAATTATGCCTTTCTATATCTAATCTTAACTGGCTGTTAATACTAGTTTCAATACGTGATTTACCAAATGTATTTAACTTTAAGCAAGCCTCTATATGTTTTTCTGATAGGTCATGCTTTTTGCCCGAGGAATGAAAATTATGCAAATCAATAAATCCCTCACTCCACTTACTGGAAGTATTAAACAAAATGCACGGAAAACAAAATAATTTATTTGTATGTATACAGCCACACAGCCAGGTAAATGTTGCATAATTTTGAGGATTGAAATGACGAGTACGCGCTGGATTACCATATTTTTGGATTAATTCTCGTAATTCGGGTACACATCTACCTTAAGACACAACTTGAAGCTTGTCATTATACGATAATAGAGAAAACTTATTGCCTTTAACTTCTAACAAACACACATTATCAGCACAAACTTCACAAGTAAACACCATTGTTAGGTGAATAAACAATTAATACACAACAAAATTAATATTTACACTACTGTTACTGTTAAATGTACGTTTTCTGTTTCAAAACAAATGTGTAAATAACTTAATATGTTAAAATTAAAACATTCAAGATCGCGATATAAATTGCTTGTCACAATGAAACAATAATGGCTTCCTTCAGAAAAATATAATTTCTAATTTGTCGATGGAAAAATACGACCAAATAAAATTGCATCATTTTCATATCGAGTTGGTTCACAACAGTGATCAACAAAATTTTGCAGGATAATACGAAATTCCACTAATTTATATTTAATTTGGAAAGGAACCGGAACCAACCCTGCTTAGTGCATTGCTGCACGGTAGCCCGCGAAATTCAAATTTCCTCACGTTTTTTGCAATTTGCAGGCCAGTGCTAGGTTGTATGTTGATGATTATATGATTTGCGGCTGTAAGACGTATGTAGTCACATTTTAATCAACATACAACATAGCACTGGCCGGCAAATTGCAAAAAAACGTAAGGAAATTTGAATTTCGCGGGCTAAAGAACATCCACCTTGAATCCTGGCCTTGTGTTGTAGCAGCCAATCATAGCCCAGCTACACTCGCAGGAGTTACCGCCCACAAATGGCTGCAATCTATACATGTGTGCGGTTCATACACACGAAAATATGCACCAATGTGCCGCTGTGTGCGTAAATTTATCAATGGGATTAAGGCGAGTGGATTGCTTGCCTATAAGATGCGTCCGGCGGGTGAGCGTCGAGCTTCGTAGCAACTTCCAGTACAGTGTTAGTTACGTAACACGGGCGCGAAAAAATGCTATAAGTATTCGAACAGGAGTTAGAACTTTTTTTTAATATTTTGTACAAAGTGTTAGTTTATTACATAGTTCATTAGTTATAATAATTCCCCCAGTTGGTAGGGTAGGCTTGGTCTAATTGCCTCTTCGTTGCGCACGCCCATGTGTTAAGGAGAAGCAGTCCGATCCCTTAGGGTCTAATGATGTAGGTTACATAGTGCTTCCGAAGTTACTGCTGCAATTTCGGAGTATTGAGTTTGACAAGTTTAAGATATTATCGTTTTATTAAAGTACAATATGAAATAATTTTAAGGTAAAAAGTGTGTGTGGGTGTGTTTGTGTGTGTGTGTGTGTGCGGGCGGATCTATGTGTGTGTGTGTTTGCTTGTCCATGTTCACCACTTATGTTTATATATAAATTAATTTATATATAAACATAATCTTTTAAATGTAGGCCACATGTCTATAGCCACTTATTTTTATTTTTAATTTAATATACTGTAAAACCTATGTATACCCAAATGCTATACACAGAAGCTGTTGGTGAACCTATATAAATAAATAAATACTATATAGATACCTTTTCCATGACTCGGAAACAAGTGTCCATGCTCATCACACAAACATATTATAATAAATAATATATTGATTCAGCATCAAGCGACTAGGATATTAGTTTATTTTCTTCATATTTCATAATGATTCATCTCATTTCCACAGATACATCCCCCCAGAGTGCTTGCCGCAGAGGTACGGCGGTCACCGCGAGTCGGTCTCCCTGCAGAGGTGGCTGACCAAGATCAAGCACTACAAAAACAAAGACTTTGATAACGATATGAGAAACTTAGGATATGCTGTAGATTAAGTTACACTTAAGTCTTTTTGCAATAGATCGCACGTCAGTCGAAACACTTTCTTAAAATGTCACTAACGGGATATCTTCCGTGTTTATCGTTTATTTGGAGTTAGCCCGGGATTGCAACAGCGTGCAGCGTCGAAATATCGGGAGCTCAAAATAAACGATAGTCACGTCAGATATCCCGTTAGCTATGCCGTAAGTGACATTTTAAGTTTAGTTATGAACAGTGATAGCTTAAAACAGTGTGGGACTTTAAGCTGGCCTAGCGTTCTAAAGAGATTCAATAGAATGCGAGGTCAGCTTATACTGGTTATTTAAGCAATGGCTTGCGGCCTATTTTACTTGAACCTAGACATAGATAGAGAAATACTGGAATATACAAGAATTTCCTAATGAACCATGCTCAAGTATTTTCTAAGCAATTTTTAAGTATGGAAACGTTAATAGGTATAAAAGAAAAAAGCCTTAGAAAGTTAGGCGTTTCCTAATCTCATGTGTAGAGCGACATTTACGATAACAACGAGTTTAGAACCTGCCTATCTCGTGTACCTACTAGGTGTTCACTTCTCTTATAAGTAACGGATGGTCACCAATCCCCGGACCAACCTTGGCAAACAAACGTAACTTTCAGATATAAAATAATTGTTAAGCAAATAGATTGTGTGGAGCTCGTGGCTAAATAATAACCGCCGCTCGGGTCGATCTTTAGGTTAAGCCGTGCTTGCCTAGGTTGGTCTGTGGATGGGTGACCACCCATTACATACCGAGTTTCCTCCGTGCCTCGGAAAGCACGTTAAGCCGTTGGCCCCGGCTGTCATTTGTGATCTTTGACAGTCGTTACAGGTAGCCAGTGGCCCAAAAAGTCTGACAACCACTCTTACCAAGGGGTATCGTATTACCCAGTACTAACTGGGTTGTGGACACTTGTAGAGGTTAGATAGGCAGTCGCTCCATGTAAAATACTGGTATTCAGCTGCATCCGGTTAGACTGGAAGCCGACCCCAACATAGTTGGGAAAAGGCTAGGCAGATGATGTTAAGTAAATAGATTGTTGAGCTAGACAAACCCAACGACCAGTGGTCCACATTTGGCCCTGTATCGAAAAAACTGAAAGTCATGAGGAGAGGTCTTTGCCCAGCATTGGGATGACGCAGGCTAACAGTTTCAGATAGGTTGTAACTACAAAGATAGCATGAAGCTTCAGTCTAATTTGTGACGAAATTGAATGACTGGAGAAACGAATGTGATATTTTTTAAGTAAAGTAAATGAGAATATTACCTAGTTTTCAGGGAACATATTTATATTTTTATAGATAAATAACTGCCTTAAGGTGAAAGCGTCAGAGTAGCCCGCGAAATTCAAATTTTCTTACGTTTTTTGCAATTTGCAGGCCAGTGCTAGGTCGTATGTTGATTAAAATATTGTTCGCGATTGTAAGACGTATGTAGTTACAGAATTATAATCATCAAAATCACCAATACAACTCTTCAAGTTCATAAAGGTCTAGCAATGACTTTGACCTTGAAAAAATCGTTTCTCGACCTTTATGAACTTGAAGAGTTGTATTGGTGATTTTGATGATTATAATTCTGTAACTACATACGTCTTACAATCGCGAACAATATTTTAATCATCATACAACCAAGCACTGGCCTGGAAATTGCAAAAAACGTAAGAAAATTTAAATTTCGCGGGCTGGTTGGAGCATTCACCTTAAGTAAAAAAATCTGTTAGTTATATTATTACAATTATTTTTTGCAATTATCTGTTATGGAGAATAATATAATGATTACTATAAGAACTTTTGATAAATACATTCACCTCATGTTTTTCTCGAATTCATGCAATTAAATGATTTGATTTATTAAAAGTACCTACAAATTAAATTGTAGTTCCCTTTATTTATTTCTTTACCATACATCTATATAAATAAAAACAAAAGGCCTGACTGACTGACTGGCTGGCTGACTCATCAACGCCCAGCTTTGCCTTGGACATTGGAAGCTGAAATTTTGCACAGAGGTTCCCACAAATCATATTTATGTGTACCTACAACTGTTTTGTAATCATACCATCCAATGCAATTAAAAGTTCTGTATACCTACTATGAATACCTAGTAGATTATATCCCACATAGGTAAAAAAACGAACTTTTGTTATTTCTTGTTTTGGCTTGTAGTGTAAATAAAATATTGTAAACTAGATTTAGCATACTCAGATGTAAAGCATTTAAGCATTAAAATGAATCATAAACATAACAAAGATATTTTTTTAACTTTGAGAATTTAAAAAAAAAAGCGCTAATTGTGCGACAATACGAAGTATGTCAAAAACATACAAATAAATAATAGTATATCTGTGTGTAAGGATATAATGGCGAACCTTATGATTCCAGAGTTAGCCTCATTTTTCATGTCAGTGCCATACAATTTTTTCTTAAAAAAATGATAAATCCTTCATTTGTATATGCAATTGCCTCATACGATTTTTTATAGCATAGTAATGATCAGCAGAATCCATTTCTAGCAAAAAAAAAAGACCCTTGAAAATTCAAGTCTCTTTATATCTATGAAAGGCGATTTTCTGCCCACTGTGCGGCGCACCGGGCTAGACTGTTACGTGTAATGTGTGTTTTTACATGGTTTTTTTACTTGCACTTTTGGACATTATTAACCTGAAAATTTAAGCATTCGTCCTCCCTATGTAGCTTCATGCTGCACCATGTAATTCATGTTATTTAAGTTTTTCTGAAGATTTTTATCTCTCTTGAATCTTTGTTTACCTTTGTAATGTCAGTTAGTGACAGGCCTAGTTTTATTTTTAATTTATTGCTGGAGCTAGTAAGTAGGTCGTGGTTAATCACATCGACCTTATTATCTTTTCTTTTTATTATGTTATAATTTGGAAAGAATTTCTAGAACATAATAATCAATCATCTGGAGATGACAGGAGCCAGGTGGTGGAATTTTCAGTCTACGTCTGGAGCTGAAAGGCTTCACAAGTCTTTAATGTTATAAGAGTGACCAGAGGAAGCTTTCCTCCTCTGAGGTTTATAAGTTAACGCGTACCCGTGCCATGTCTTAGCATCTGTTGCCCAGGCTATAGGAGTGACGATCCTCGGCTGCCATGATGAAGCCTGACGTCTCTTGACCCACTTCTACAGCTGCTAGACGAAGCCTGATGTACCTCGACCAGTACTACTGAAGGAAGACTGAAGCCTGACGTCCCTCGGCCACTACTACAGCCGTGAGGGCCGCCTTTCTCCATTTCATCCTATGTTCATATTCATTTTCGTTCACCAGCTTCTCTGGCCTAGTGAGGGTTTAGTTAACTTATAGCTCCGTATAGCATGGGCGGGCGCTCTAAAGAGGCAATTAGGAAAAGCCTACCCTACCAACTGGGCATTTATTAAAACTAATTAACTATGTAATAAAATAACACATTATGTACAAAATACACACATCAACACGGTCTAGGGATATTTTAAAAAAAGCGAATTACTATCAATGTGTTAATTATTTATATGTCATGTATATATTTAAAAGATACGTTATTTAATATTCTACCATTTTTTAATAATGGTTAAGGTATAGATTAAAATTTCAGGATTTTATGGAAAAAAAATGAAGCATAGACGGAAACCGTATATGAATGAACTTTTAATTTGTGAGTAAAAACTGAACAAAATAGAAAAATCATTTAATTTGTGTTTATAAACTTGAAGTTAGTAGTCTGAGAAAGCGCCCATGATGTTCATAATACATCGGCAACGATTCGGCATGCACAGAACAAGGTTGTCAATGTCTTGCTGCGGAATATTGTCCCATGTCCTTCTGAGGTGCGCAAAAAGTTGATCTTCTGTAGCCAGATTTTCAGGAACTTCCTTCAGAGCTCTTCTTTGCAGCATATCCCACGCATGCTCAATAGGATTTAGATCTGGCGATTGAGCAGGCCAGTCTAAGGCCCTAACATTATGTGTATGTAACCAAGCTGCTACCGTTCTCGCCGTGTGTGCCCGGGCATTGTCGTGCATGAGCAGGAAATCTTGCCCCATTTGTGTTCTGTGGGGCAAGATTACGGGCCCCAGCACCTGTTGGACGTATCGTTCTGCCGTCATATTGCCCCGCACCCAAACGAGATCCGTCCGTCCTCCAAGACGAATTCCTGCCCAAACCATAATTGTTCCTCCTTGGTATGGGTGAACTTCCTGAGGGTTCTGGAGACGGCTCCATCGTCCAGGAACTCGCCAAACACGCGTCCTTCGTGAATCTGGATGGAAGCCGAACCTGGATTCATCCGTGAACAGCACATTGGACCATTGGTCACGGCCTCAGTCCACGTGGTTCCGAACCCATTCTAATCGTCGTCCACGATTGCCTCTCCGTAAAGGTGGGACCCGGAGTGGTCTACGAGAGCGTAGATTGCTTTCATGCAGTCGCCTTCTTACAGTTTGGTCACTCACAAGCACTTGGTGTTCCACTCGCAGCCTTTGGACCAATTGAGTCGCCGTTGCATTTGGTTGTGCTCGCGCAGTAATTTGCAAAAATTGGTCTTGTCTGGGGGTAGTGATGCGACTTGACCCCCGGTGCCTCTCCGCTACTTCACCTGTGGCACGATAGCGTGTCCACAATCTTGAAATTACATTTTGATGGGTCCCTATGGCCTCAGCAACATTACGCTGAACAGATCCTGCTTCCAGCATTCCCACAGCTCGTAACATCTCCGCCCTCGTCAAATGTCGGCGTTGCATGGCTACAATACCTCAATTTTAACTGTATCTTTCGTTTAAAAATGAAAAAAAACTAACTAAACTTAATTCGTATTGTTTTCTAAATTTCGCACAAATGAAAATTCCCTCTCCTATACATCAAGACATTTTTATGCCACCGAAACAAAAGAATTCAAAAATTTGAATTTGGAATTAGTCTGAGATAAATTACAAACAAATCGGTGTATAAAAGATTCCAATGCGGCCAGTACTTTTCGAGTTATTTAATTGAGTATGAAATATCCCTAGACCCTGTTGATGTGTGTATTAAACAAAAAAGTCCAAACTCCTGTTAGAATACTTATAGCAATTTGTCGCTCCGGTGTTACGTAACTAACACTATACTGGAAGTTACTACGAAGCTTGGAGCTCCGCCGGACAGGCAATCACTCGACAAGCCTAAAACCCATTGATAATTTTACGCACTCAGCGGCACATTGGTGCATATTTTCGTGTGTATGAACTGCACACATGTATAGATTGCCTTCATTTTAGGGCGGTAACTCCTGCAAGTGTATCTGGGCTGTGATTGGCTGCTACAACACAAGGCCAGGATTCAAGGTGGATGTTCTTTAGCCCGCGAAATTCAAATTTCCTTACGCAATTTGCAGGACAGTGCTAAGTTGTATGTTGATTAAAATAATGATTACCGGGGGTTATTGGCGCGTATTATTATTTTAATAATTAATAATATTATTGTTATCATATTTTTCTCATGGGTGTCGTTTTCGTGGTTTTTGGGTTTAGTGATAATGAAAATGAGGTCAAAATGAAAATCTAAAATGGCGCCGACGAAAATTTTCAGTTTTTTCTTCATGGGTGTCGTTTTCGAGGTTTTTGGGGTTGCTAATGATGACAATGAGGTCAAAATGAAAATCCAAGATGGCGCTGACGAAAATTGACAGTTTTTTCTTCATGGGTGTCGTTTTCGAGGTTTTTGGGGTCGCTGATAATGAAAATAAGGTCAAAATGAAAATCCGAGATGGCGCCGACGAAAATTTTCAGTTTTTTCTTCATGGGTGTCGTTTTCGAGTTTTTTCGGGTTGCTGATAATGACAATGAGGTCAAAATGAAAATCCAAAATGGCGCCGACGAAAATTTTCAGTTTTTCTTCATGCTGATAATGAAAATAAGGTCAAAATGAAAATTCAAAATGGTGCTGACGAATTTTTTTTTTGCTATCATTATTTCGTGGCCTACCGTCCGTGGAGAACCACTGCACGCCACTGCCGTATAGGTAGGCCCGCCCTATATGTTAGGTTATTTTTTAATAATAAATTGTTATATCTCGTCCCCTTGACTATTTCTTTTGACAATACTCCCCTCCAGACTGAAAGTTAGGTAGGTTAATGCGCAGTGTAACCTTACAGTTTTCTGGCTCCTACCAGGAGAATGTAACGTTACATTCGGATAGCCCAAGGATTACTTATTATACCAGAAGTAAGATCCCGTGGGCAATTTCCAAACTCCACGCGGGCGAAGTCGTGGGCATAAGCTAGTATTTAATATTCCTTAAAAAACATTGTAAATTATAGGTAAAAAAAAATAGTCAAAAAAAAAGTAGGTAATAAAAAAAGGGTCCAAGCTACGGGTCAGGGGCAGGGCTCCAGAGAAAGAAACCTTACAACACGAGCCGTGCCCAGGAGTTCCACTTTCTCAATCAAGCCCTTGCTTGATCAAGCTGCCTAACGAGAGCCTCCTCTGGTAGGTATTGGTCGAGGCTCTGCATTGTTGTGATTGTCATTGTTCAGACTCGTAATAGGCGTTATGTTATAAAACGATATAGGTACTAAATCACTTTTCCATAACTTGCTCCTTTGAAATTAAATCTTCTATTTTCTGATTATCTACTTTGTAAAAGATAGTTCATACATAAGTGTAACAATGACTGTGACTGAACTGTGAAACCAGACTGCAACTGTATGGTCACCAGCTAATGAATGCCTCTGTTCATTTCTGATTGCCTGGTACTATGTTAAAGGCAGTTCAATATTTCTGTACATTATCGACTCAACTGCGAACCCAGACAAAGTGCGATGACGTATTTTTGATGGGCTACGTCGCGCGTCGTCGGACTGATTCCCAACATTTCTTCTCTTTATTCCTGATTTCCTGGTATTACGGAAAAGGCTATTCCAAATTTTTGTGCAACAACGACTCAACAGCGAAACCGCGAAACCAGACGACGACAGCAGCGTTTCAGTCACCGTCTGAGTAATACTTCTCTTCATTTCTGATTGCCTGGTACTATGTTAAAGGCAATTCAATATTTCCGTGCAATAACGATCCAACTGCGTACCCAAACAAAGTGCGATGACGTATATTTTTGATGGGCTACGCAACGTCGTCGTCGAACTGATTCATAACATTTATTTTCTTTATTCCTGATTTCCTGGTAGTACGTAAAAGGCTATTTCAAATTTCCGTGCAACAACGACTCAACTGCGAAACGACACGACGACAGCTGCTTGCTGCTGCCAGCAGCGGCAGCGGTTCGGTGACCGGCTGATTAATGCTTCTCTTCATTTCTGATTTCCTGGTAATACGTAAAAGGCTATTCCAAATTTCCGTGCAACAACGACTCAATGCAAAACCAGACGACAGACTGACTATGCCTATGCTATATATAATAAATCGAAGAGAATTTTGACAACTTCTACGGACGGATAAAGTTCTCTGAACCTAGTGATTGGTCGACAATTACTTGTGGATAATTGTTTTTTTTTTTATAAAAAAAAAACATTATTATTTTGATGGTTTCCTCTAGTTAAAATAACTGTTACTAGGTTTATGACATTGTAATAGTTATTATAATTCATTGTGAACAGATAAAAACCTAGTAAAGTACGTTGCTAGGTTTTTAAATTGCTTCAGTAACGTAATTTGACTTCACAAAACCATTTATTCTTTAGTACCTCCTCTCCAACACACAATTAACAGTTTAGACACAATATTAGTGTTTCATAAAGCCAACCATTTCGGAATTACTCCCAACAAGCTAAGACAAATAGTTTTGAAATGGCATGCCCTTAGAGAAGATAAGTCGTTTTTTTGCTCTCCTGTTGTTTTCACGGTGACATTAATTTGCGAATGGGACATCCTGCGTCAGATCCCTGTAAAACCACTTGCTAGGTTTTGATTTCGACGAACAGCCGAGCTGCCAGCTGTTCGGTCACCGGCTGCTTCTCTTCATTTCTGATTGCCTGGTACTATGTTAAAGGCAGTTCAATATTTCCGTGCAATAAGGATCCAACTGCGAACCCAAACAAAGTGTGTGGTGTTTTGTGATGTACACACCCGTCCGTCAGACGGTCAGACTGATTATTATTAAGGACCGACCGAAGGTTCGGTTTCGGTTAGTTTCGGCCAAAAAATCTAGTTTCGGCCACAGTTTCGGTTTCGGTCAATAATTGGCCGAACCTTCGGCCCCGCCGCCGCCGAAACTAGGTGTTCGTGAATTGTCGAGTGAACTGAGTGAACGTGATTGTCAGTTGAGTTCGCTAGCCGGCGCGATCGTGATGATTTGAGGTTATGTGTTTTTCTCGCGCAAACATTAATATGTAAGTTTTTGTTTTTACTTATGAATAATGATGATGTATTTTTATGGCATTCAATAGAGTCTTGTCCTACAGTGGAAAATAAATTGGTTGTAAGTTGTAATAGAATAGAATTCATTAGATATTTTACTTGGTTCTGTTGAGTTATTCCCCAGAACAATATGAATTTATGTAGAAATTAATGTGACATTTAAAAGATGTGTGAAGATTGTAACGTTACATTTTCCTGGTAGGAGCCAGAAAACTGTAAGGTCACACTGAGCACTCTGTCAACTTTCAGTCTGGAGGGGAGCACTGTTAAAAGAAATAGTCAAGGGGACGAGTTATAAGAATTTATTACTAAGAAATAACAGGCTGCACTTGTGCCCATGACTGTGCCATCGGAACCAGTAGCTGGTAGTTCTCGCGCCACCATTCCCAGTACCGTGTCCGCACTGCCGCCTGCGTCTCCGACGTCGTCTGAGAGCAGCGTGGGTGATGCGGAACCTCGAGCTTCTGGGTCGTCTGGCCGAAGAGTCCATTACCATGCCGAGGAAATAAGGTGGGTTCACTGTGTTTTCTTATATAGCCACATATGTAAACTTCACAGAAAAAGCTGACTAGTAAAGCAGTAATTAGATTTCTAATAGGAACATTTTGCTTGTTTTAGGTGCCACTGGAACATGTATAAAATAGTCACCCGGCTCAACACTCCAGCTCAATGTATTGCATTTGCTGAAGAGCATAGGCTCCTTCCTAGAGAAAAAATGTGCACATACCATAGAAGACCTATGTCATTAAGCTCCTGCAATAGGACAGGGCAGTTTGGCATCTTCCGATGCAGGAAGAGCAACTGTCGCTCTAGGACGGTGAGTCGTGCAGCGGGAACATGGTTCGAGAATGCGCGGCTGTCTATTGAACTACAATTTTTATTAATGTATATGTTCAGTCAAAAGTACAGCTACCATCAAGTACAATTAGAGACAGCCCGTGAAGATAGAGAAACAATTTTATCAACAAGGACAATAGCTGATTGGTTTTCTTACTGTCGGGAGACAGTAATTGTTTATGAGCTTGAGCACCAAGAAGTTAACAGCAAGATTGGTGGTCCAGGCAAAATTGTACAAATTGATGAATCAAAATTTGGAAAAAGAAAGTACAATAGAGGGAGACATATTGAAGGCCACTGGGTGCTGGGCATGATAGAAAATGGGAAAGATGATTTAAGATTAGAAGTGTGTCCCGATAATGATAGATCTGCGGAAATGTTGGTGCCATTAATACAAAAGCATGTGGAGGTAGGCACTGAAATCCATACCGATTTTTGGAGAGCCTATGGTTGCCTACCTCAATATGGATACATTCATAAGAAGGTAAATCACAGCGACCCTATAAATAAATTTGTGGCACCAGACGGGACACACACACAAAGAATAGAAAGCCACTGGCGAGATTTAAAAGTGATGTTTGGTAGGGATAGCTACAAAGGAAACTTTACGGACTGGCTTATCGAGTATTCTTGGCGAAGAAAAATAAAAATAGCACATAAAGATGTTTTCGAAGAATTAATTAAAGCAATACAATATGTGTATAAAATTGATTAATAAATTATTAGTTATATTTAATTTGTTTTATTTTAACAGTACCTTTAGGGCAGATAACAAATAAATAGGTTAGGTTCAATTTATGTCAAAGAGCCTAATTGATTGACAACGACTCCACCTGGTACGAGTCTGTCCTACCCCTAGAGTGTTTTTATAGAGCTGGAGGTGCATAGGGAGAGCAGTTTCCGCCTGCTGTAACAAATCGTAGGCATCAGACGAGCCGCAGCGGCTGAGGCTGGTCGCCCAAGGCGACCAACAAGCCGCAGCTGCGGCTTATTATTACTTTATAGGAGAAACTGATTGCAATCTGGACTTTAGGGCACCCCGACTCGGATAGGTTAGGTTAGAAGGGGATGGCGGGGTCGTGTGAGCGAGCGAAGCGAGCTAATAGACCCCGCCATCCCCTTCGTGGTTATTTTTTTATAAACCACCCAGAAGTAGGAGCCCCGCGAAGCGGGGCTCCGTCGACCAAGCCCACCCTCGACCATGCATAAAATATTTAAAGGGTTTGGCTGGTAGTTATGAAACGTGTCATTTATAATTTTTAACTTACTAAAACCGCTATTTACAACTGCCTCTTTAAATCAGTGCCATTTTTTTTGATGAAGGGGGATTCCCCCTTACCCCTAAGGGGTCCCCCATGGTTTTTTACACTTACTATTAATTTTAATTCATAAAATGGGAAAAATTTCCTCAGACTTAAAAATTAAAAAAACTCAAAAAGGGGGGGGCTCCGCAACTTTTCCCTTTAAGGGGGGGTAGTACCCACCCCCTCCCCCCTCCCCCCCACCCCCCTCCCCACCCTTAATTCGACGGCCGTCAATGGAAAGTCGTACCCTTTGGCCATCAATGATCTAAACATCTTTGCACAATTGGTAGTCGAACTCCCATTCGCTCTTATATTTTTGAAGCCTTTTATCTTTTTTTTTTTGCATTTTTTTGGGTGTCGTGCAAAAACCATCATCACTTTCCATGTTTTTTTTTTTATTTTAACAGCAGAAAATTAACACTTATTTAAATAAAAAACAGGCGACATTCATCGACAAATTATTGACAGTTGACCAATTATTGAGAAACGTCAACTGTCAAGTTGACGTTTTGTTGCCGCTAATGCGTTTCGTTCTGAAATTCTCCGTGCAGCGCTGTAGGTACGTTCCAGACTTCCAGAAAAGCGCAACAGTTGAATGGGGTGGGCACCTACGGCGCTAGCATCGCATGAACCAAACATCGTCATTGGTTGAAAATCTGTCAATGTCAGATTGTTTCTAAGCTATGGACGCGCCATCTACAATCAGTTTTGACCAGCCTTTCCCATTAGGGATAAAAATATAGTAGTTTTTGTACTATATTATTTTTCTTTATTATATAGTACAATTGACTGAACTATAGTACGATACTATATATTATAGTACGGGTGGCAACCCTAAAGCCGACCCCAACATAGTTGGGAAAAGGCTAGGCAGATGATGACTTTATAAAGGTTTACATGACAATAATTTGACATTATGAGCGGGGTGTGAAAATATAATGATTAAATTCACCACTCGGCCCAGTGCGTATTTGGCAGTTTGTCAAAATTATTAAATGTCTGGGAAGTGTTGGTGCTTGGACAGGTCGGTTTCCTCTAGGTGTTTTCCTTCACCGTTTTGAGAGCAGTTGTGAATTGGTGATGAAATAAATTACATAAAATAATGCGCATGTCTGTTCGAAGTGTTCGAACCCACGACAAACTAATTTCAAACTATCTCGTAAAAGTAGCGGGCGAGTCTGAGATGCGCCTTTATTCCACGGAAAATTCGTTTGGCCCGCTTCTCAGTACCAGGGCATCAGAAACAAGAAGAGCGGAACTGATCTGAAGTGAATCTGATGAGTCGGGCACATTGAAATGAAATGAAATGATGTTTATTTTGCAAGTAGGTTTTTACAAATACTTTTACACGTCATTTTTTAAAACTAGATGGGGCCGGTGTTTAGTACCTGACTACTCTGAGAACAGCCGAAACAAACTCAGAGGTCATACTTAGTCTCTTTTGAAGTCCAAACATAATCTTGTATAATTCACATGAGGACTATGCAGATTAGTGTCTGAGATGGTCTTTTGAAGAAAGAACCATACAGATTTGAGTGGACCTGTCCAGTCAGTGCAAGCATTTTTGTCAGTTATCGTGTAGCTCGACTTATAGTTATAACTCAAGGAGCTCAACGAAACGACGAACAATACCAAAGAAAGGACATTTGGGTAGGTCGCTGTTCGTCGTTGGATCGTACTCGAAACTGCCAGACAGTCGTGAGGAAAAAAATAAAATAAAATACTGTGACCCACATGGTCCTCACATTCACAATAATTAAATAAAATTAACAATAATTTACAAATCAAACGTCAATAAAAATAAAAAAAAAACATTAAATTAAAAAAAACAAACAACAAACAGAAAAAACAGAAAAAAAAACAAACAATAAACAGAAGTCGGGCCAGTTACCACTGCCATCACTGCTCGATAAGATTTTGAATATTACCTGATACTAAGATTGCCAATTATTAATCAATAAAAAATCCAATGGGGTGGGCAACTGGTGGAACTAATAGCGCTAGCATCGCATGAACCAAACATCGTCATTGGTTGAAAATCTGTCAATGTCATTTTATATTTCAAAATAGTTTGACCTCATTGGTCAGATTGGGTCCAAGCTATGGACGCGCCATCTACTATCAGCTTTGACCAGCCTTCCCCATTAAATTCATTAAACGTTTTCTCATACAATCTTCTGATCGCTAGCTATGTTGGCTGTTGGCTCTCAGCCAAGATGCGCAATGATTGCGACAATCAGTCTCGCTCTTCTTCTTTCTGATGCCCTGGTACAGAGAAGCGGGCCAAACGAATTTTCCGTGGAATAAAGGCGCATCTCAGACTTGCTTGCCCACTTACCTTTTTTACGAGATAGTTTGAATGGCTACGAACCACGTAAGCTCCTTGATAAGTCTGTAGTCTTGGTATTATTGAAATCTTCTTGTGCTAAAGTGACACAACTCGAACACTCCGTCACGGCCGATTTTGCGGCCAGTGGACATTTTCGTTAGTATTGCGTAAATAGTTGAAGTATTGCTAGGCGTAACGTAGGTAATGAAAGTTGTGGAAATGAAATATTCTAAAAAAAAAGTTAAAACTTGAAACTTAAAATGTTCATTTGTACGTTTTCTTCAACCTCTCCCGGATTTCTTTTTATAATTTTTGTTTGACTTATTTGGACAGAAATTTGTTAGCGAAACAAAAGATTCGGTATCAATAAAAAAGAGGAATAAGTCCAGTAGGTAGGTAGTTCATGAATGAATGTGTCGATGTAAAATATTTATTTTAGCACAAAAATCAGATGTGTGAAAGTATCTCGTCAAATAAAGCCCGTTTTGACTACTTATCTGATACTGTAATCAGTGAACGGCGGCGGTCATACAACTGTAGGCAGGGCAGAGGTCAGAAACGTTACAATTACAAACATTAAGGCGCGTATACACGAGCGTTATTTTTTCTTTCTGGCGTCACTTGGGCTGAGGGTGCTGAGTGCTGACCAGGAATGTGCTTCCGCTGCATGCTCATGGTCAGGAATACCCATTTAAAACTGGCTGGCTAGATAATTATGACTCGCTGCTCGAAAGCTTGAGGAGGTAACCTTGATGATGATGACGTCACGTTGCTTGAAGGCTGCGCTGACGTCCATTCCAGGGTCACTAGTTTAGGGGTATGAAGAACAAAAAAATAAAAAATTGTAGCCCACTGGTATCGGGAACAGGGTCCAAGCATAGTCAGGGTAGGGTAATAGTACATTTTGATACAAATGGAGAAAGTTTGTTATTGAGTACGAGGCGGAATTAACTCCCGAGCCGTAGGCGAGGGTGTTTTTGAGCCGAGAACTGCAATAACAAATGTCCACGTGTAAGTATCAAACGACGTCTTTCAATACACTTTTGAAGAAATAAATTATAAGAACGAAAATTATTTTTGTCATGAATTACTATGGAACTATGATTTTAATTTTCTTTTTTTCCGCGCTTTTCTTTCGCCAGGTGAAGGAGAAGCAAAGGTGGCAAAGGCATGAAACCGCTAAACAGCCTAATACAAAAAAAGTAACTGTTAGATTTTAATAATCATGTTCATATGAGATATTCTATTTATAAACACAATTTGAATATTCAAAAAATATTTATGCCGTAAAGAAGCTTAGTGCTTTGCCGAAATTAAAAAAAAAAATCACTTCCGACTATAGGCATTGAACCAATTTGGACTAAGTATAGGTATAGTTATCTGTGGCAATTTTCATTCCCGCACACGTGCGGGAAAATGGGAAAAAAACGCACGTGTGTGAAATACATTGCATGTTGTTGTACTTAATCGTAGTGCGATTAGGACCAGTTTTCGAGGAAGTGTATTGAAAATTAAATTATTACTATTAATTATTTAAAACTGCAACTTGCAAGCAAGACGCGCAGATTCGAAAAAAAAGGAACGAGTGGAGCTTTGCCAGGAGTAGAACAAAGCAGGCTAGAAAAAAAAAACAGTTGCACTGCTCGAACACGATTAATAATTATCTTTAATAATATTCACAAGTTGCATTTAATTTTGTCATAAAGCGAGTCTCCACTGGGCGTTACCTAACAGTTGTTTCGAGTGTGTCAACCAAGAAATGTAGATTTTTCCAAGATCAAGGTAAATGTGCAAAATAAACTAGTTTACCAGCTATTTATAGCTCAGACGACTGGTTTAGATACTTTCACTTTTTATTTATAAATTAACGGGTTCTAAAAATAAATTGATTGCACACTGTTCATCTTAGAATAAATTAAATAAGTATTGCATGAAATAACTTGCAAAAACGCATTAGTCTGCGCGAGTCGTGATTGTTATTGAGCAAATTAACAATACAATATTGTTGAAATAGTACTAATATACCCTAAGGACGCTTTAACATTTTTCTACAAATAACGGTGTTTTTTAGGTACCATTTTAATGTGTAAGCACATAAACACACACACACGCACGCACATCACATATGTGAAGATTTCTTGGTCTTAATATAAAGATAATATATTCATCTCCAGATTGGCATCTGAAAAATTTTATGTCGTCTTATAAAATTTTCGCACAAATACGTTTTTCCCATCACAATAATCGCAGAAAATTGTAAAAAGTAGGGTCAGAATAGGTGCAATTTTAGGTAAAATTTACAGCATATTTTATCTTAAAAATTATAATAAATTGCTGTATAAATAGTCCTACATAGGTTCAGCTAATTTTTTTGTATCAAAATCAACATTTTTTCCAATTATTTATTAGCTAAAATAAAAACATTTGCCAATTTCTTCATACATTTTGAACTCGCGGTTCATTATAATCATCATTCCGCGCTCAGAAGCGCTCATGGAAGGACGGGTGTATCGCTCTCTCGCAAAAAATAAATACGATAAAATTACTAGAAATTATTGTAGTGTGCATGCGTGTGAGTACCGTCGTCGTCGTATAACGTAATCGGAAGGAGTTGATACTTTTGCGAACTGAAATAAAAAAATAAGCGCGAGGTTCATACTTTTATTATTAGGTGATTTAGAAATTATGTTGGGTAAGATCGGGATTCGGATGGGTAAGGTTAAGCAGTTGTTGACAAGGTTGCAAAATGGATGAGTGGTGTTAAGCAGCTCTAAGTAAGATCGGGGTTTGGATGGGTAAGGTTAAGCAGTTGTTGACAAGGTTGCAAAAAGGATGATTGGGGTTAAGCAGCTCTAAGTAAGGTTAGGATTTAGATAAGGTCAGGATAAGGTCAAGCTGTCGGCGGTAAGGTTTGGAAGTGGATGGGCGGGAGGAGAGTTATGATTTTAACCGGTTAGTATGTGTGTATGACGAATATGGATACAAAACCGAAATCCAAGATGGCGCTGATAAAAATTTGACAACTTTTTGTCATGGGTGTCAATTTTGTGGTTTTTGGATATGATCATACATCCGATACCTGCGTATCGGATGTATGATCATAAACAAAATCCAAGATGGCGACGACGAAAATTCGGTCACTTTTCGTCATGGATGTCTATTTCTGCAACACCCAAAAATTTCGAAATCTTTTATTCCGATTATCAAAAGTCCGAATTTCATAATACCAAAGAATTATAATATTATTTAAAATCCCGGAATTCATAATTCTGAAAGTCGTAAATACGAATTTTTTGCTGTCCGATTTTCATATGTCCGAAGAATCACATGTTCGATTTATCGTTAATCCGAAAAACATTCCGATTTTCAATACTTCGAATAAACTGCTAATATAGTCGTAAAAGTCTTGCTAGCTGGCATGAGGAGCGTAGGCCGAAGGCCGGCGAAGCGACGACGACATTTGTGCAGAAAGTGGGTGTGTCGCGCGTCATGGAGTCGTACCAGGTTCTAAATTTGCTTATATCTTGAAAACGGTGCGTCAAAAAATCGCCCCCCTTTAGAAGCCCCGTGCCGCGTAATATAACATATAACATGTAGGTAAAAAACGATGAAAAATAAAAGAAAAAAAGAATTGGATTCGTATTTTTAATGTTTCGTAGGTATTATCAGTCTGACTCGGACTATTGACATTCGGTATTTTGAGAATAGTTATTATGAACGTTCGGAATATTGAAATTTAGGAATTATGAAAATAGGATTAATGATAAATCGGAGCCATAATAAGAGTCTCTCGCGAGTAACTTATGCTGCGTACAACCTCATTTCTTCCTAATATGTTGCACACAGGTTTGGTTGACAACCCTAACCCACGACACGACTATTAAGAGCCAGACAAAAAATGTATTACTAAGTCATAGAAAAAAAAACCTGCATGGGTGAGCAAGATAAGTTAAAAAAAAATAGTTCCTAGTGAATTCCTATCATAACTTAAAACATTTAGTGCAAAAACCAAATCCAAAAACAAAATATTGTGTTTACATGGTTTTTAAGGATGTTTATCGATTTTCTTATTTTCTCTTACTATAGTAGTTAGAGCTGGCGGAGTTATAATAGGTGTTTTGTTTGGTTAACAATTTCCAAAAAAACCCACAAAACTGGCATCTCCGCAACTAAGGCAACATAACATACTGTGCGACGCGACGGTACTAAGTAACAGAAGTACCAAATGCATTTTCAAAGGTCCAAGTAATGTTCAGGAATCTTAAAAAATAATATCAAGGACCAAGATTATATAAATATAAGTAAAGTAAAAGGTTCAATGTGTGCGTACGCGTGATGTTGCGACTTTAGATACCTAAATTTGAGTTCATCGAAAACGTAACAGCATCCTTAAGAATTTACGTGAATTTATAAACGTAAACTGACTATCTGTTACCTTTACTCGCCTTCTTAACGACTAAACATATTTCGATGGAATTTGGCACATAACTAGTCCACGACCTGAGTTATGACATAGAACTTTTTATCCTATTAGTCCAATCCCGTAGAATATTGCCTAACATCACGCGGCCAAAGCCGGTAGAAAAAGCCTAGTGTAATATGAATCTGCCGCATGCTTGAAGGACCGTGCCGGTTTTTTCCAACAAAATGGCCACATACTTACATGTTAATTTCCCGTCAAAACGCAATCGTTAAATATCTTAACACAGTTGATCTCGCGAATGCAATAAATCTCAGCAAATTCGACAAAGCAGGAGACAGATTTTAATAAATTTTAATATTAGTTGCAACCACTTCATAGACACGTGATAGAATATTAAATCCGGTTTTGTTGATTAGAACATTAAAATTTCGAAGAAAGCCATGTAACGGCTCCAAGCATCTCCAAGCCACTTTGAGTTACATAAAAGGTCAGTACACTATTAGACCATGTTCCGGCTATCACGGCTACTATCTATCCGCGGTTGACTCTGATTCTATTCTCGACCGCACGCGCGGCGCGGGCGCAGCTAGCGTTTGTTTATGAGATCAAGTGGGTGCCATAACACGACAAACCACGACTTGCATTGGACGTGCTGTTATATATGACTATTTTTATTTTTTCAAGAGTTCCTATACTTAAGAATATATTTAATTAACTGTATGAATATTTATTCTTGTTGAATTCAGTGATTAATCTAACTATGCTTGGTGTATTTTTTTGGATTGACTATTAAACTGTCGGTGAGTACAATTTTTTGCTTGTTTTTGTTTACTTTAAGTTTTCCGGAGTTTTTGTTTACTCTGTTTGAAATAGAAGACCATGATCTCTACTTATGTCATGGTTTCTCGTGCTTAGGCATTCCGAAATATTTAACAACTTCGAGGAGCCAGAAATTATTCAAAATATCTAGTAATTAGTATCCAATTTCGACCTTTAATTAAAGAATTCGAAGATCCAGTAAAATAGTTATCACTTTTCGCATCCCAATCCTCCTTGTAAGAATCAAGCTGGTTGTAAGCAAGCAGTAAACTTTAGCCAACCGCAGGAACTTCACTATACAAATAATGTGGTCTATTATCTAATTCATTTATGAAAGAGAAAAGAAATAGTAATATTTACGATAAACTAAATAAAAGAATTCTGTGAAAGCCTAACAAAAAATAAACACAATCCTATTAAAATTACATAAGTATGACAAACAAAAGTATGTTTTTTTTTGTTCATGATTGTAAAGCAGATAAACGTATTCACTTTCAAATATGAGATATTACGAGCTTCATAATACCACAATGTTAATTACCAGAATAGTCTGACATAATTAGGTCATTTTACGATAGCTTTAAAATCAGATAGCCTTTTCATAATTGACCAAGATTGTTTCGACACTACACTAAAACTTAAACTTTTAAGTTTGAGTTAGTGCTTGGTTAACGGTGAAGAAAAAGTATCATTTGGAAGCTTGCAATGGACTAATAACTTGTAGACTTGAACATGCGTAGAACTTACTGGGAAGCACCTTTTACTCCCAACCAAGAAGACTTCAAAGCTTTTGAATACTTGTGGAATGTCGACAGAAAGGATTTTTGTGTTGCAGCAACTGGAAATAATACACACACAACACATAGGTTTGTTTAACATTATGTAAAATCCTTCGCTTTAAATCATAAGCCTGAATTGTTGGTCTAGCTAGACTCTAGCTAGTCGTTACAAGCACTAAGTACTGCTGGACATGAGAATGAGTTCCTGAGTTTGTTTCGTAAGTTAGACAAAGTGTTATTGGATTTTCCCATTAGGAATTCTCAGTAGCAGACTAGAAGCTGGATTTGTGCCCTGATGGCAATAGGTTCGCCCCTATTACATGAGGCTTGGATATAGCTGCCGAAGAGTGTGTGTGTACGAAAGTACAATAATGGTACACTTCTCCCCAACAACCCTTCGAGAAAACAAACGATAAAAGCCCCAATAACTTGCTTTAAATTAGCACTCAACTTGATCACATTGTTACATTTCTTCAATAATTATGTTTTGCATAACTTTACAAGTAGTCAGTCTGTCCTTCGGTTTATATTCGGGTCACCTGTTACTACTTAATTACTAGGACATAATAAAGATATGCAATGCAGTTGTTATTGAACTGAGAATGGCAAACCAACCTTGGTTCCAGATAGGGCTTTGAACTTTCATGAACTCCGTAACACTGCATACCTATACGGGTTATTATACTAAAGCTTAATCTTAATAATTACTTAGGTACCTACAGTGTTGCTTGATTGTTCTTAATAAAATACATCATCTATATCGCATTATCTCTGAACCCATCGCGGTACCCTTACTGACAATCTGAGATGGGATGAGTTTAATTATGGTGTCTTCCGGTTGGGGTCTTCTAAATTCGGGTCGTTGGGAAGAGCAGGGGTTTTCTTATTTTAGATCATCAAAGATGTATATACGGAATACGTAACGCATCCACATTTCGCCTGTAATTTTATGCCCGGTTATAAGAAAGAAAGACAAATGTTTATTTGACGTCAGTTCATTAAGCACACACACAATAATATAAAAAAGATACAAAATAAAAATAAAATATAGAAAATAAGAATATATGTATAGTATGTGCTGTGTGCCTCACGGCTGCGCCAAAAAGGTCCATTTCAGCATTCATGCCAGACAGGTGATGCTGTCTGACGTCTTCCAATGAACCATATCAGCAATGAACCTATAATAGCAATAAACTTCATCCTTATGGGCCTAACATGCCTCAAATGGCTTATCATGATCCTCCGTTACGTCTAAAATACTGCAGCATTAATTTTGAAATAAATATACCTATGGTAAAGTTGAGGATTAATGCTAATTAATTAAGTCCTATGTATGACGAAAACACGATGCCATAAACTTTTCTTGGTAGAAAAAAATTCCAAAGTTACCTCCAAATCGAACAATAAACCGCTGGTATTCAAAAATTACTTCAAATTAGATCATGAATTTTTGCATACTAACTGAACTAACTATAAAGCAGGTCTTATGTGTTTTATTTTTTTAGTCCAATCGATAGATTTTTTGTAAATCGCAAAAAACCACTCATTTCGCACTATTCGGCCGCAGTGACTAACGTAACAACCACTTTGTAGTGCCAGCTGATTGGAACTTTATTCTAACATAAAACAAAGTTTGAACCACCACTAATAGAGTTGCTAATTTTAGGGTTAGAAGGGCCTTAACAATCATGGAACATTTCGGATGGCTGAAACAAAGTTATAGGCCATCGCTTCACATCAGGCAACTTGCGTCCAATCGAAGCCTACCTACTTAGTACAAAAAAAAAATACTCATAATGCCTTTTTTCCATAAAAAATAACCATCTTCCGATAAAAGGATTTAGTTCTTCCATATCATTATTATTTTACACATTGCTTGCTAACTATTGTAAACTAAACAAACTAACTATTGTAACCAAACCTGTGATATTATCTTCATCGCTAATGATTGTATTTCTATATAAAGTCTTCGGCGAAATTACGAAATAATTTGACACTAAATTAGAACTGTTCATTCGCACACAAGATTGTTCATAAGTAATTAGAATCAAAGGTAGAACAAAACACAAATGGGAAATGTTTTACATCCATAAATAAACTCACGCCTTTTTCGCATGGGGGTAGGCAGAAACCACAGAACGCCACCTGCCACAATCCCTACATACTTTGCTTTGCCTCGTTCACGTTCATACATCTGTATTTTTTGTACTTATGAAAAAAAAAAAATGCATACTAACGTACCAACCAATGTTGTTATTCTATGTGAATTTATTTAGTAATGTTAGGTACATTTTACGAAATATCCGAGGTCTAACATGTATTTGCAATCCAATGCAAGGTAACAAAAAAGAACCTTGATATCTCAGAGCAGCCCGCAAGCAGGTATGCGCCTAGTAAACATGGTTTAGAACGTCCTACTAAATTATATATGATTAAAGAACTAGCCAAATATTTCTGGCACCACTAATATTGCTCAAATAAAATTATAGTGAGATTATATAAATCAAGTTATTGACTATTAAAAAAATTCTTTGTGATCTTAATATGTATGTTAAATAGGTATTTATGTAAGTTAAATCGTAACAGTTGAAGAAAACAAATTTTTTAGCACATTATATACCTACGTTGTATACCTGTTTTGAAATAGCTAAAAGATATTATTAAAATTCTGATTATTAAAATACACAATACTTACACAATGTATACAAATAAATAAAATTCAAGTGTCTTTTTCTAATATCAAAATAACAGCTGAATGCATAATTATGAAAATATATGTCTGTATACGGCACTTATAACAAAAACACATTTTTCAGTTTTTCTGTCTGTCTATCTGTTTGTTCCGGCAAATCTCCGAAACGGCTGGACCGATTTTATCGGGACTCTTACTGGCAGATAGCTGATGTTATAAGGAGTAACTAAATAATTTTTAGAATAAGAATTAGCGTTTCGTGAAAAAAAAATCTTTGACATTGGTATCCGATTTGGTATAATCCGATTCAATAATGGAAGTGATATCGTTTTTATTATAATTTCACGCGAACGCAGGTAGCAACAGCTAGTAATTAATAAAAAAATCAATGTTGCTTCAGAGCATTCAAAACAGGCGACACCAGCACCATTTATCTCGCAAACACAGCATAAACAAAATTTTATGAATCAAAATAATTTACTCTTCTCATCTATGATGCCTTAGTACTGGGAAGTAAGCAGATTGAAATTTACTAGAGTAAAAAGACGTAACTCCAAACCGCGCGGCACGGGCGGGCGGCGAGCCGGAACTTGACCGCCAAACTGACGGTTACTTTCTCTGCTCTACTTATTTCTGATGTCTTGGTACTAGGAACGGGGCATATTGTAATTTTCTGTGGTAAAATGGACGCAATGTTGGTTGCTGCCTGCCAGGCTGCCACCCACGGTCCCTAGCCAATCAATGAATGACCTGTTTCTAACAGAGCTCCTAGAAATCTCTTAAGCCTTGGTAGTTTTGAAGTTTATTTCGTAATTTTAGTGCAACAGTGACACATCTCTGAATCCGAGTGAAGATCGTTCGTTCTATACTTGCCTGTCCGACCGACCCGACCAGCTACAGCTGATAGACACTGGTAGAGTTGCTGCGATCATACTTGGAAGTTCAATCTGTTTGTAATTTATTAAACTAACTTTGTAGATGTACTATTTTATTTAACTTCTCGCAAAACACGGTGGCAGTGGGTCCTATTTATCCTTCAACGACAATTTTCAGGCTGCTACGAGGTAGTGTTGCAACTTGCTACTATGTTTGCACGACTTACGGATACGATTATTATCTGCGATTTAGTTTTGAAATAAACAGCCGAAGCCGACCCATTAATTAGATAAAAGTTTTCTGACAATGTATAAATCAGCCACGCATCAATAAGCACGGTTCCTTACACTATTCTCTATTCTTGTATAGACATGCAATATTTGTAAACATTTTCTGCAAAAGGACACAAAACAAATAGGGTATCTGTTACTGCAATCAAAGTAGTATTCACATATGTACTTATTTCATAATGCGACAGTAATTAACAACATGCTGTCACGGAGGCTAGTCAGTCAACAAGCTGTGTCAACTACAAATTATAGACGCAGCGACATTTTTATTGAGGTCTGTGATCAGGCGCACAGACGTGTAATGACGTGAACGTTGGAAAAATGTACTTTGTAAGGTTAATGTACTGTAATTGCCATTTAGTTGCATAGGATTAGGATGCGTACCCAGTGTGTGTTCTATAGATATAGTATGTACACCAGTCGACTATTAAGATACTTCTGCCAAAGATCAGTTCTGCACACTTTCGAGTAGTTTAGAATTAAACCTTTCAGCTTCTGTAATGCGACAGTATAATCCATCCTGTGGATATGCTATGAAACATTCAAAAGATTACTCTGATACTATATACAATGTGTAAAATGTCTTTAGTAGTCTACATAATTATTTCGCTATCCAATCAAACAACTAAATAAGCTGTCAGCTACAAGTATAACAAAAATGTAAACTACTCTGTTTTGATTGACTGATTCGGGTGGTCACGTTTGCTCGAGGTAAAAATGTGGTACAGAGAGCAAATATTTCTGTCTATAGGTGGTGTTCACCGTGTAACAAGTTGTTCACAGTACAATTTGGCCAGTAGAAAGTATTTGACCGCAATTACTATCGCTTTGAGCGGTTTGACACGAATACCTACTGCCATATAATTTTATCCTTCCCTTATCACAAAATGAGGCTAAAATTCCTAAACATTTATACCTGATCTCATTAATTTCATTTATTCTTTATTTTTCAGGCTACCCGAAACATATATGGCATTTATCGAGATTGCATTTCAAGCAGAAATTAGTCGATATGAAGATTCGGAGTTCGAAGAATATGCAAAAAGGCATTGTAATGAAGATCCAGATACTAAGAGTAAAGCAATTGAGGAGTTACGACGGTTGATACGTGGTAAGAAAGAAGTAAACAGAGGTACCTCTTACGCACTTATGTGATTCTAGTACCGGTAACATTTTAACCGCTGAGTCTGGTAAAAAAAAAACAAAACAATACGTGGTTTTTTCCAATCCGTGGTGAATGAAAGGTTGTTGACCTTTTCTGTATCCAGCGTTTTACAATAAATTGATTCACAAACGTACAATTTTCTTGTTGCTTTTGTCGGCAACGAAACTGAGGTAGGTACTAGTAGTGCCCTGCAGTCTGCAGGTAGCTTTTTGGTTTATGACTTAGGTTCCAACCCACCTAAACACATATAAGGTCGAAATTGTGAGACTTGGCCACTGTAGTTGTTGCGTTTTAGCTTGTCAATAGCGGTCATTGCCCTTTCCCTAATATCTCTTCGTACGAACCAAAACAATTAACCATGTATCGTTTTTATTGGAAAAAATGCTAAAGATCACGCACGATAGATGACGATTCAAGACTTGAACAGGCTTATTTTTGGTTTTTAAAGTTAAGAACTTTAATAAATGTAGGTGGGTCAATGACCGCTATTGACATCTTAACTGGCAGCAACTATAGGAGATTGTTCAAAATGATTGTCCTGTTACACACATTTGCTACGATTATAATGTAATGTAACAACTTACAACATGGACTAACAATGGCAATTTTCTTGACATTGCTCAACACATGATGAACGGTTATTGTTAGCTATTACATAATTATAATGTAGGTACTCCATATTCCATATTGTAAACAATGCATACACATGTTTCGAAATATAATTTGGCCACTTAGTGAAATTACATCTTGTTTAAAACTGCCGGAATAGAAACTAAATTATATGAGAAATGGACAATTTACTCTTTTCCACAATTTGCTATTTGTATGACAAATTCACAATCTTCAAAAATGCGAGTTTTAAATTTCTAATTTAGAGGAATTTTACCTCACTAAAGCCACCCCGGTGCGCGATCACCAGCTGTCACACACAATCCGCTCATGGAAGGACTCCGTTTCCTCGGGCCTCCATGCGATACCTATTGCTGTTAGGGTACACCCTTAGGAAGACTATAAATAGACCTCACCTGAGCCGTGCCTTCATCTTTAAAAGAATCGGCGAATAACCCACCTTCTGGCGCATTTGGGTAAAAAATTACCTAAGTACCTAATATACGACTCAAAACAACTTTCTATAATGATGCTTCTACTCTAATAGGTTCGATATTACTAAATTCCGGTCTACTGAATGTTGCAATATCCATTGTACGATAAATCTGTTTGTTTCAGAGCGAGGAGAATGTAATCCGCGCCGAACAGATGACGCGTATTTACTGCGGTTCCTGAGGTGCCGGCGGTCCATACCTGCGTTAGCGCATAAATTGGTGAGCTATACCATTATGTTCCCAGACGTTCCCGAAAGGGAACAAAACAACGGCTTTTTAATTGTGTCTGTAATTACGGCTCGGAAGAGGTTAAACTAATGACAATTCTCATCAGCATCATATTCCGGCCAATTTCGATAATTATAATCGTATTCAGTCGTACCAAATCAATCTGGAGTCAGCTCGATTGGTCCTGGTGTTCCATATTTTTCATTGGCCGTTAGCGTGATATCTAATTCTACGCAGCATGTCCTCTTCTACAATATTCGATAGGTGCGTCTTTTAAAAGTTCTCGTGCCTTGTAATAGATGTAAGTTTCTCTTGGTATGATATTAAGAAAAAACTTTAGCGTAATCTTCGACAAACACACTATTTCACCAGAACATAAATACTCGAAAATATTATCCAGCCTTGAAAATTATGTATGGTGCCTCAATGGAGGTGCCTACGTACCTATGCGAGTTGGCTTTGGCCCTCCGAACGCCTTCCAAAGGGTCTAGAACCCAAGATTCCGGGATCGGATCAGTGATCAGTGTTTATTAATCAAAGAGTAACTAAACAATTGAGTCATATTTGGTGACCCAAAAACTATGCATCGCAAACTCGCAATAGCGTTTATCAAAAATCTGTTGACATACCAAGACAGGACCACTCAATCGGGTGAACTCGAGTGTCATCGTGAGAAACGATTGAGATCGTCCGTACCCTCATCACTGCACTGTCTGTGAACATTTGAAGTGACAGGCTCGCTATTATCTGTGGCAGTTTGATATATAACGACTCGATTCTTTGAGTCAATCTTTAGATGGCATTGCTGTCTATTGAGAATGCTTATACTATGGGTTTGTAGAACAAGCGGCACTGCAGCTACGATTATGTGGGCGAAGGTAACAAGAACTGCCCAAGAATGTCAATGTTGAAATTGCCGAACCATGCTTCCACATAACACAATAGGTAGGTAGTCTAATTTAGGTAACCATGATTAAATTTTCAAGTTTTTGAAACAAAGAGCTTAGCTTAGACGATTCTTTTAAGTAAAAGAAACGATATTTCTTTCTGCATTTTGATAACACTAACCGGGACACTACCGTCTACCGGTTCTGAAATGCTGATTGATTTATTATTTCTTTTGACAAAAACAGCGTTCAACTAGATAGATATACCCGTTTGCAAAGTGTGTCTGACTGGTGAGTTACAGAGCTTTCCACTCGCTACCACGGCCAGCACTTGCTCATAAATCTATATTCAGTAGGTACACATTTCGTCAAAATCCTAGTATTTAAATATTTTCACTCTTGTCTTCATTTTCCAAAGTAGACAGACATCACATACCTACTTGTTTGTACATTCATTACGCAAATATTAAAAATATTTTGCTAATGAGGGTTAAGCCAACAGCTGCTTTGGAAGTTATTGAGCAAGAACGAAGACTCAACATAGTTTAGTAATTACTAAATAATAAAAAAATCGTACCTATAGTATTTAGTAGCCACATTTTCCCAGATTGGGTCTGTTAGGTAAAACTTCTCTAGAGGGCCTAGTGCGAGTTTTAAACCTCAATTTGCGAGTGTTTAAATTCACAATCAAGCTATTGTAATCATCATCAATTTTTACTTAAACTGAACCAGTGTGTAGAGAGAGAATGATGATAAAACGGGAGATACAAATTCAAGTTCACTTCAACGTGATCGACTAGGTTTTGTCAGTGATAAAAACTTGCATCAGGCGAACAGCAAGTCGAAGAGCCAAGACAACACAACACAACGAATGTCAGAACTCATGAACCGTTTATAGTAATAATGTTATAGTCATTTGCTCAACGATAACAACGGTAATCACAGTCCTTAGGTACACATTATTGACTCCAGAACCATCAACAATCATCAAGTACTCTCGACTCAGGTAGTTTCCGTTCACTCCATCACAACTACCGTCAAGGACCACCATTATGTCGAAGTTAAGAAAGACAGAATCAAACTGTTTAGATCGTAAACACGACCGGTCACTACCATTACAGATTCCTTGACATAAAAACGTGTGTTGACTTTCAAAGAGGCTTTCAATGGAACCTTCAATGTGTGAAACTACAAAAAACTGAAATAATTAGGCATGTTTTTGTTGTTTTGACTGAACTTTTTTTACTCATACAGGTCTACCGCTAATGGTGATGAGATATTTTAACTCTTTAGTCTAAAGGTATTAACCCACATAACCCACATTCATTTCTCAATGTATAGCACGACAAGCACCCCCTAGTTAGCACCCCGACACACCCTAGTTACACCTTCAAAATGTCAGATCCTAGCCTGCTTTTGTGCCTTGTTCTAGCGAATTACCTTTTCATGATCAGTATAGTCAGAAATCCGAGTGCACCTTAATTAAGCTTTTCCTAATGCACAGACGCCAGCACACCAAGCTACCCGAAACTGTCAAATTTTCCCAATCAACCTTGAACCTAATGCTTTAGCGATAAAATTGAGCGTCTACTAAAAAAATGTGCTGGTGTCTGTACATCATATGTTTTGCAATTTAGTTTAGCATGTTTGTTATTTGTGTATGTTTGCATTTTTCTGTTTATAATTAAGTCTTGATCGATCACCAAATAATGATAAAGTTCATACCTAGGTTCTTAATTATCATCATCTGCCAAACCGTTTCCCAACTATGTAGGGGTCGACTTCCAGTCTAAATGGATGCAGCTGAACATTAGTATTTTACATGGAGCTGATGTTTTTCTAATCTACATAGCCCAGTAACACAATACCCCTTGGTAAGACTGGTTGTCAGACTGTCTTGCTTCTTAACGATCTTTACAAAACGTCATTGTCAGTAATGGTAGTCGTTAGCCACATGAGTTTAATAACTTTGAACATTACTCATTAGTAAAGAAAGCGAGAAAGTGACATATTTTCACACTTTCTTTGTTAATTACTACGCATAGTTTTCTCGGAGACATTATTATGTTAATGGGTTACTCACACTACACCGACAGTGATTTTGGCACTGAGACGACAATTCGTTAAATTCTTTTAAGTTCAGACTTTTTATATAAGAGAAATAAAAAATAACTTTTCTAAAGAAATTTTAAATTCCTCATATTATCTCGCTTTATACCGCTGTATATATATATTTTGGAACAGATATTCTGTAATCCAATCGAAATATATACACACTACCTTTAGAATATGTTTGATTTACAAATTATTTTGGTATTACGTTTTTATGAACTACGCATCGGTCTTAAGCTCTTCTTCTCTTATATTGAAATATGAATTGATGATTTTATTAGCACTAAGTTTGGAAATAAAATGAGTCCATGCCATGATTCCCTGGTATGAAAAATGCATCTTGATATACTTAATCAAGACCACCTCTCGTTTTCTTCAGATGGTACGCTACGAAGAATTCCAACGGCAGAACGCGTATCTGTACGACTGCGATCCTTTCGAGCTTGTCCAGGTGAAGAACGTGTACGCAGGTATCCTGCCAGAGAGCCCAGACAATGGACGCGTCATACTTATGAGGTTTGGTAAGATACTACAGAAGTACAGATACTTATTGAAAGTAAAGATAGCAATACCCACATGGTGTGATGGGACAATGACACCCGAATTGTTACCTAAACCACAGAATAGATAATGCCTAAACCCACAAGGTCGTTCTAGACCCACCAGATTTATTTAACCGAAGAAAAAAAAATCTTGCAACAGAATTTTGAAACAATTATCCCTAAACGATTGAACTGAAATTTTACACACACGTTCAGTTAGGATGATAGTGCATGGTAAGTTAAGTGACGACAGTCTAAAGCCGACATGGCGGACTCCCAAAGATGTCCGACTAGTTATTTTTTATGCACCCCCATGATATGGATGGGTATCAATTAAAAGGGTTTGTTGAGAAGAATACGAAAAAAAAATTCTTCGCACCTATATTTAGAAGCTTGTTTTTAAAAGTCATTTTTCCTATAATTTTGTTAAACAGCCATTTTTTTTTAATCAACTGGCGTAGAATTTATACTGTTGTGGGTCCAGTTTTCTAGAATCATGTACGGAACACATCAATAAATTGTAGTGTGACGCCAAAAAACTCACAACAACGACATTATTTCTATAATATAAATATAGAAATAATGCCATATAATACACGACAATCTTCTGTTTCAGGTCGCTGGGATGTAGACACAGTACCAATAGAAGACGTAGTCCGGCTCGCACTAGTGATGGATGAGATAGCAGTGATGCAGCCGAAGCTGCAAATACTAGGAGTCACCATCGTAGTAGACCTGGATGGCCTCAACTTGAGACAGGTGGCCCAGTTGACGCCAACAGTGGCTGGGCAGATAGTTAGCCTGATGGGGGTAATAAACTATCATAATAACAAGTCCAAGATTTAGAAACAGCTTAGCAAGTTGTTTAGCTAAACGTTATTCCTGTCAGTGATGCACAATAGAACTGAAATACCACAAGAGTGCAAGATGGGATCGTGTATAAATCATCTAGTCCAAGATCTGGAAACAGCTTAGCAAGCTGCTTAGATAAATGTTATTCCTGTCAGTGATGCACAATAGAACTGAAATACCACAAGAGTGCAAGATGGAATCGTTTAAAATTCATCTAGTCCAAGATCTAGAAACAGCTTAGCAAGTTATTTACCTAAGCGTTGTTAATGTCAGTGATGCACAACAGATCTGAAATACTACAAGAGTGCAAGATGGGATCGTGTATAATTCAAAGCATATGCTAAGTAATGTTTGTAGATCTCGGCCTGTATTTCTATAGAACGAAGTTCAAGACTAGTTATGATTACTCCTTATTTAAAAGAGACCACGCTTTAGTGCAAAATGTGGCATCTACTGGTTTAGAGAGGAATCGTTTCAACCTCTACATACACCGAAGCTCACAAATTTTCATACCCTCACGTTAGATGTCGCTACTATCCTGTCCAACGTTTTAGGACTGTGTTTCCTCTAAGAATCCGTTTTGATTCCACAGGTATCGTTCCCGTTGCCGAATCATAGTCTTCACATCATCAGGTACAACTGGTTCTTTCACTCCATCTTCTATTTATTCAAGCAGTTCATGCCGAAAGCCGTCTGGAGCCGTATTCACTTCCATGGCAACGATGTCAGCTCTCTCCACAAACACATTGACCCTGAATACTTACCTCCAGAGTTAGGTGGGCGATGTCGCCATGTCATATCCACTGAGGAATGGCTTTCCAAGATAAATGAGTACAAAGACGATTTTATAGTTCAAGAACTTACGGATTTAGGATTTCATGTAAAAAGGTGATACCAATTAATATTTTTTAAATTACAAATGTTGAAACATTGTGTTTTTATTTGTTTTACCTGCTTCACTTCCCACTATTCAGACGGATTTCTTAGTTTAAATTACTACAAGCTCCTGAATATTTTACCATTTGTATTTCATTCTGGTTTCATGGTTCAAGCAGATGGATATTAAATAGTATAAGTATATATCATCGATGTGAAAAAATAATTTATGCTCGGGATATGTTTGTTGATGAACTACCTTACCGTACCTTGGTATGATTAGTGACGTACGCTCGAACAAGCGATTTGGTTTACAGTTTAACCTACAAATTACATTGTAAAATGTAAACCAAATAGCTTGTTCGACCGTACATCACTAATCATACTAACGCTCAGGCAGAAAAGAAAACTCTTCCCGGACCTCTCGGCGGCGTCTTCAGGCCACTTTGGGTTACCCCGAACACTCGCTGTGGTACCTATTAAAACTGCTATCTTTTGATTCAAGTTTGTCTTCGTGGCTTTCGTGCTACGAAATAATAATGATGTCCTTGCCTTGCTACGATGCCTGATAATAACCGATTGTTGAAAAGTTTCTATAAAATGAAAATATTTTAGAATCTAGCTGATAAGGTCGGTATTTCATATCCGACTATTCTGAGACGAAACACCGAAATAAACTCAGAGGTCAGTTTCTTTTAATCCATAAATAATCTTGGCCAAGCCACATGAGGACCGTAAAGGCCCGTTTTCTATAACGTATTTACGTGTATAAGTCTCGTGGCTATCGGTGTCTCTATAAACAAAGTTAGCTTGAAATATCCTATCCGCGTCACCTACCTGTCACTTGATTCATAGAAAAACGAAGAAAGCTTTTGTGTGACGTTTTGTTTCTATTGGTCCGTAAGCTGAATGTCAAACAGACAGAGATAGCAACCTACCGATACCTGTGGAGTAAGTTTTTAAAATGGCCGATAATCGTATTACAGTACGGTCGACGAACAAAATCGACCATTTTTATTAGAATTTTGACAAACAATGCAATTGGATATCAAAAATGTGACGTTTACATTAACAGACAAGTAACCCTAAATGTGGCAAAGTCGAAAAGTGAACATTTCAACAACATTCACATGTCTGAAATTGAGTTTTGGGTAGATACGGGAGTCAGTATCTAAAGGGGTCAGAATTTAAAGGGGAACAAGTTCGTAGCGATTCCCTAATCGTAGACATCGTAGCAGTCATCGATAGCAGGAACTTCGTTTACACTTTACTTAGAGCGGTCTATTTTAATTTAAGAAAGAAATAAGCAAAATGTATTCATTTTTTGTATTATAGTTTTAATGTAACTGTGAATATCATTGTCGTTATATTATGTTTTATAGGTAATAAAATATTTTTAACTTCAATACGGTGAGTTATGAGTACATTTACGTATAGTTTGAATATGTTTAAAATCTAATTGGTAAGTATCGTATACATTATTTTGTCACTTTTTTTTTTGTAGCTAGGCACAATTCTCGTAAAAATAAGGCAAATAATCGCACCAGATATGTAACTAGGCCAGTAATAAATAAAAAACCAATGTAAAGTCAGAAATTCAGTACTAACAAGCTGAGATCATTATTAATAATTCTAAAGGCGTGAATAACACAATCAAAACTCACATCGGATTATTTACAACAGTAACAAAGCTGTTGTGCTCTAGCTGCTCTGCTGTGTTAAAATTAAGCCTTAGAATTGTTTTACAGTCCTACACCCAAGTATATTCTTCTATGATGAATTCTTTGTAATTCCTTTTCCACTTCAGCTAATACTGTTGAATCAACGTCATGCAAGTCGTCAGCCGCTTCTGGGTTATGGACGCCTGGTACGACGGCTACAGCTTCGTCGTCTGTAACGGTATTCGACGCGACGTCAACGCCTTTGTCTACGTTATCGAAATATTCGAAAGCCTCTTGGTAGTTGTAATTGTCATTGTAAATCCGAGGTCCATTTTTCATGTGTGCTGGCATTATTTTTGTACCGTGTATGGTTAAGCTTACAGGACCAATTTCGCCCGTGTTTTTTTCGTAAGTCTGTAGAAAATAAAGTCCGTTATTTATGACGAAGTCACTATCAAGAATTTAAAACAACAGACAGCGAAAAAAAACTATACAAACCTTGTCAGTGAACGTGACCTTCCAAATACCTCTAGGATTCTCACCCCAGGTGGCTACAGACATTAGTGGCCAATTGACGAAACCTGTTGTTGACGTGTCTTTAGGGCGAGCACTAAGAAGTTGTACTTTTGTGCCTAAAAATAAAGTAAAACATTTTTAACACGTTTTTATTAGCTTCACCTGTACCTATGTAAGAAACAAAATTTTTCATCCGTGTTTAGTTTGGACTTTGGATGACAATGCATGGTTAGCTAAGTGACGTCATATTCAATATGCTTATTTTTATGCATTCCAATGATAAAGGTATTCTTAAGGGTTTCTTTTACTAAAACATTATTTTATTATGTTTGTGAACGCTTGCCGTGTCGCACGTCTTTGTAGTATTAATTTTGATTGTTTTTGTTTTGTCTATTTGCTTGTCTGTTTGCTTTGCAGTGCCTACAGGCACTGCAAAGCAAACAAAAGAGCACCGGCAAGGTAACGTAAGAGTTACGATACGACTCGTTGCCAACGAGTACCGTTCGGCAATTGCAATCGTTTTTAACAGTATATTACCAACTGTAGTACTAGGCTACCATAAACATACAACACCTCACCTTGTGGTGAAACTAAGTAGATCTCGAGCGCCCCTCGGCGACTGTAGCGTAAATTAATAGTCACTTCTACGTGTTCAATGTAAATAACATCACAGTTGCCTTCTACTGATATAAAGACATCAACATTTTGTCTAGAAGATAAACGTGCCTCTTCTTCTGTAAATCTGTAATGTTAAATTTTCTGCAGGTTATCGTTATTTCCTGAATGGAAAAGTAATGTTATTGTGATTTATATTCTGTTGTTAGTAGAGTGTCAGAGTCACAGGCGCAACTCTATAGCAGCAACAGCTAGCAAGGCCAAGCGAAGCGCTCGTTCGGATTTATGTATCAGCTGTTGTATGATGAAACTTTACGAATGTTTGACTAGGTTGTCATAAGTGTTAAGATATATCATCATCTTCCTGCCCTTGTGTGAATTGGAATCAGCGCAACGCAACACTTTTTTTCCAACATTCTCGCTTGTTATCCATCACGCTCATTATTAATATTCGCACAATTTATCGATCTTTTTTGGCCTTGCTCCTTCACAAGAGTGTAATTTATGGAATATGTTCACTATCTTTATTGCACGAGTCACCACAAACAGGGATGGCTAATGGAATAAAATCATACAGTTACATTCGGCGCGGCAATTTGCAGGGCTGTATGTCTTTTTTACAACTAGCTTCATTATACTCGTATAGGTAATGAAGCTAGTTGTTAAAAAGAAGCCTCTTATGTATTTATATTTTTGGAATAATTTAAGAATTTTGTTTACTAAGTTGTGTTCAACTTTTTACGAAGCCAGAGTGTTTTTTGGAGTCACTCTACTTATAGCCGAGTGCAATTAGACAAAAAATACTCAAAAAGTGGAATGAAGTTTATAGTGGTCGGATTTTCATGGGACTTTTTTTATTGAGTTCCTAGAGGAGTGGAGAAGAAAGTTAAAAATTAAATTTCGACGCTCGCGACGTTTTTTTTTTAATTATTTTCTTTGGAATATTTTTTTTTCGCATGACTAACTTCAAATTCGACGAATTCATACTGTAGCGTAATAGTGTGACCTGCGTGCATCCATCAATCCCTAATTTGGTCTGTTTCTTTGTTCATTGTTGTCGATGTAATGCAATATTTCAAGTATTTTTTGATAATTTCCTATTTTCTGCAATTATTTTAAAAAATTCGAATTTTAAGACCAAGATTTCTTTTAAAATTGGTAACTAATACTTTTCACAGATAATTGGATGTAAAAATATTCAATAAAACCAAGTTTACGAGTGAAGTGACTAATAATATTCACAATTATCAGGAAATCGTCTATATAAAAATTAAAGAACGCCATTTTTCTTAAAATATTTCTATAACGGTCAAAGTAAATATTATCCTGACACTATCCTTACTATATCTGCTATCCACTAATACCAAAAACTAAAAAAAAAATTGGTGGTACTCGATAAATGTTGATTATTGCTGACGAAGGAGGAATGGGGCCGCTGGTAAATTTACTAAAATTATCGTAATTATTGTAACGTAACCATTTCTCACGATTTCTAAGATAAGTTGCAAGCTTGTGTCTCTGCGCACAAGTTAATATCAATACTGATACCGATACCACTCCCACTTCTTAGCGATAAAGGCCTTTTGTCATGTTTTACTTTTTCAGCAGTTATTTTTCTAGTTATTATACCTCGTTATATAGCTAATAAAATGAGGATTTAGACAATAATTTGCACATTACGTTTCATAGCAGTATTTGGAAAAAGAAATGCTTTCACTAACATAGACATTTTTCTGACATTTCCGAATGAATTTTAAGTCATGAAAATGGTGTGTGTTCATTAATACTTTCTGGCCCAGTTATCTCTGAAAAAGAATCAGTTACCAATTTTAAAAGAAATTTTAGTCTTCAAATTCGATATTTTAGAAATAATTGCTGAAAGAAAATACGAAAATTTCAAAAGATACTTGAAATATACATTACATTAACAACCATGAATAAAGAAACAGACCAAATTAGCGATTAATGGATGCACGTTGGTCACACTATTACGCTACAATATGAATTCTAAATATTATTAATATATTTAGAATTCATATCATTATAGAATATTTCAAAGAAAATTAAAATAATAAAAAGTTCCGAGCGGTTAAATATTTTTATTTTAACTTTCTTCTCTACTCCTCTAAGAACTCAATAAAAAAGTCCCATGAAAATCCGACCACTATAAACTTCGTTCCACCTTATTGTCTAATTGCACTCGACTATTAACTTTACTATGTACTTACGAGGCAGGACAGAAAAGTGTCCGTTTTCATCGTACGATTTAAACATCATCAGAGTGAATGTTTACAGGGTACCCGTCAGGTGCCAATAAGGTAAGAGTGGCGCACTTCGCGTTAAGACGACTATTATACTAGGATGACATACTTACGGAGCAGCATTCACGTGACAAACATTGTCGCTTGGTACGCTCGTCCAGTTCAGTGCCATTTTCACGAGGGCGCCAGCGTTCAAAAGCCCAAAACCAAATCGCACATCAAAATAAAGCCCAGCACTGAAAAGGATAGAATAAAATATTCGTTTACCAACAAATTACATTTTTTTTAACATATTGCATGAAAAGAGCTAAAAAAATATTCATTTACCCATTTATTTGCCATCCGGGATTGGCTGATAGTGGAGCATATTCGGATGTCCAAACGATTAAATGTTGCACATCACGCCATGTTAATTTTTTACTAAAACAATAAATAATTATAAAGCGGCGACATCTGAGTATTCATAGAAGTATTCCTAAAAGGTAAAAAAAAGTGGCTTCAAAGAACACATGAACACATGAACGACATGGGGCATTGTGACAAACAGACGATGCTAAGACAGGTATTAGAAGCGCATAAAACATAGGCAGTGTATGGTCGGATCAGAATACTAATGGACATAGTAGGGTCAACTAACTTTGCACTCAAAGCAAGAGCGATGATGCCGGCAGCCAATGGGGCCGCAGCAGACGTCCCGGTGTGCCCGAGTGTGCAGGAATTCCCAGTGTCTGTAGTAGCCTGAAAGAGACGACAATATCTGTCTTCATTGTTATCTCTGTTTAACCTTGAATCAACAACACTTTATGAATGAATCTACTACATCAACGTAAATTATAACGAATGGCTACCTATTGTATGTTTGTGACGTAAACAGAAGTGAGTGAACTTACTATTTTCTGATCTTTATAAGCACCGGAGGAGTATGCTGCAGCAAGCGTAGACGAACAAATCTCTCCATACCAAGGAAACAGACCGTGCTGAGAAGCGCTTCCGATTGAAATTGTGTAAATACTAGACGAATATCTGCAAGTAAAAATATTATAGTAACCGTTTGGTCTACTAGAAAAGTTGATTTGTCAAGTACCTATTTTGTGTTAATAATAAAATGGTGTTACCCATCGCAGTTACAGTTGTCGCTGTGACCTCCGCCGTTCCCATTCGCCCAAACATAGACGGCGCCTTTACCACCACGACCCTGGAAAAGCATCAATGACATAAAAAAAACAATATTTTCTCTCTAATCTCATTACTATTATTTTTGAAATGTTGAATGTTGTTTAAAATGTACCTCAGTAACACCACGCCTAAACGCCTCGGAAGCGAGGCGCCCCGGTCCTTCAACAGTTCGTCCGTCATCATTAGGGCCCCATGAAGCGCTATATATGTCCACTTTATCTAAAGCGTACCCTAGAAAACATAGTGTAGGTAAGGTAAGGTACTAATAAATGTGTGTCTTAAAAACCATAACCGGTTAGGTTAAAAAGTAATAAAGAAAATCACAACAATTACATAAAAACATAATTATTGTTTGCATTATTAAATTACTTACAAGTCTTACAACTCAGAACTCATAAACTAACAGAACCCAAGCGCCAAGGTTGGACTTGACAGTGGTAATTTAATTTCATGAAAGTACCACTAGGCACTACAGTTGCTTTGCTATCCTAGTACAACTCGATGATAGTCGATACCCGCTTGAAAGCTTTTGAGCCCGCGTAGACCCATCCAAATTTTACAGCCCGGCTGCCTTTGAGCCCATGGACTGGACTCATGCATGTTGCCCGGCACACTATAGACAAGACTGTCTTTAGTGTCTTTACAGACAATTACCCTACTAGTGCGAGCGAGACAGACTATGTATTCTCGCTCGCACTAATAGGGTAATTAATTGTCTGTCTAAAAATAGTCTTGTCTACAGTGTGCGGTAGCCCTAATATAGCTAATTCTTTTTGTTAGTTGATATTTCGGATCGGGTTTCTCTTTTCTACTTGAAACATAGTCATAGTACCATAACTTCTTACTAAAAGTAAAATTACAACACCGGTCTAAATGTATCTGTGATTAAAAAAACCGGCCAAGAGAGATTCGGACTCACGCACCGAGGGTTCCGTACAAACTTTATAAAGGACAAACTTAAGTTTGCTGTTCGATCCCTAGAAACGGCTATTGCACCAACCGCAAATAATAAGTTTGTAATAGTAAAATTGCTTTTTTTTTTGTTATTAAACTACATATTTACGATTTTCAGATTTTTGCCTTTACATGTGCTGTAAGACCTTGCTTTTTGCCAAATTTCGTGATTAACTTGGGAACTACCTTATAGGTTTTCGACCCAAACAAAACCTATAGGGTACTTCCGGTTGACCTAGAATTGTCAATATTGGTTAAAAGCAAGGTCTTACAGCACAAGTAAAGGAAAAATTATGGTAAATATTGGTACTTACAAGTTTTCGCAAAAATCTAAATTGGCCCATATCTTTTTATCGTGTTGTCTCTGGACCTTGATTTTTATACACTTAATAGGGACTATTAACCTCTGTGTCTGGTATTAATTTCAACTTGCTAGGTCCACCTGTTTCTGCGATAATCGGTGATGACAGACGGACGGACGGACGGACAGACGGACAAGAAAGTGATCTTATAAGGGTTCCTTTTTACCATTGGAGGTACGGAACCCTAAAATAAATGTCAAATAATGTCAGTCGTTGAATCATGCGCGAGACGCGGAGTTTATTTGTACTAAATTAAAGATATTTTCGGTTGTGGACGAGTGTTTTTGAGTGAATTATGTGGTTTAATGGTTAATAAGAACCTGAACCTGGGGGTAAGTATAATCAACATAATATTTACACATAAGTTACAATAGGAACTTAGCTTTCAGATACTAACAATAGTTTTTATTTACGTGAAAGGGTATAGTTGTAATAAATTATTTAATTTGGTTGAAAATATATTTACCGTCGGCAAGTTTTGTGCCAGTCGTACGCCTGTAAACAAATATTTTTGTACTATTAAGTATTTTTTATTATTTTATCGTATGTAGAACCCTTCCACCATTAGAAGTAGGGCTTGCAATCCGGTTGATAGAAGATATCCGAAAATCCGAATTATCCGGATATCCGCCCAATTTCATATTCGAATAATGAAAGCAACTAAATCCGGATAATACGGGTTTTACGGATAGTCATTTTTTTCGAATTTACTGTGTATATAAAGCCTAATAATAAATTTTGGCATTGTGTACAGTACAAGTGTGTCTACTCTACAGTATTATCTACATATTTTTCGTTTAAATTTGACTAAATCTACGTAATTTTCTATTCTGATCTTCGTCATTTTCAAAATCCGAGTACCGGAACTGAGTGGGACTATCTTCACAACACGAAAAGCTTTTATGATGAAGCAAAACTTGACACCTCTGATAACCCTTTTGAGAATCCTTCAAATGCAATCATTCAACGGACAATCGTCCATATTATTTCTGCTTATTTTGAAGCACAAGAACGTGAAAATATCCTTAACGAGCCTCAAGTAACTGAAGTCGTTCACATCGTAAAAGGTTCAATAAAATAACAAGATAAAATAAGGAGCTCGTGGCAAAATAATAACAGCCGCTTGGGTCGATCTTTAGGTTAAGCCGTGCTTGCCTAGGTTGGTCTGTGGATGGGTGACCACCCTTACATACCGAGTTTCCTCCGTGCCTCGGAAAGCACGTTAAGCAGTTGGTCCCGGCTGTCATTTGTAGATCTTTGACAGTCGTTACAGGTAGTCAATGACCCAAAAAGTCTGACAACCAGTCCAAGGGGTATCGTATTACCCAGTAGTACTAACTGGGTTGTGGAGGTCAGATAGGCAGTCGCTCCATGTAAAATACTGGTGTTCAGCTGCATCCGCTTGGACTGGAAGCCGCCCCAACATAGTTGGGAAAAGGCCAGGCAGATGATGATGAACAAGATAAAATAAAATAAATAGTTACTGAGACCATCATCTTCACAACCTTCGCGAGGGCAATATGCGCAACCATCTCCATCCCGTCAAAGCGATTTGCTTACTACAACACAGGTAGAAATGGCGCTTTATGATCAGGGAGGCCTTAGGAGCAAGAACTCGGAGTGGACATACAATGTTTTGCTGGGATTTCCGCGTAGATGCCTCTCACACGGAAATCCCAGCAAAACATTATATGCCCGAAAGATTATTTTCTGCCTCTGGCTATTTAAGTAACCATTTACGGACAACCCCGTAAGAAGACTCTCTGGATTGCTTAAGCTTTTTGAGATCTCACTTTCAAATTAAAAATTGCATGAGAGAATGATAAAAGTTGATTTAAGAAGAATAGTAGTTTAGTATTTAAATGGATAGTTGGTTTATTCAAGAAGAGTTCCTGATTACATTACAAATAAAAAAGACGTTAAACATTTTAATGTTTTTACTGTTTATTATTTATTGGCTTTATTTTATTTTTGCCTTATAATAAAATTGATTGTTTGTTAATTTTAGATGAAGAACTGTTTAGTTGTTAATAAATACTGATACCTACTTCAATCCATTTTTCAATTTCCGAAGTTCCCGTTATGATTTTTTCAACCATAGTCAAAGTTTACTAATTAATATAATAAATTAGAGACGAAATGTCAACAAACACTTAACACAACCCGAAAAAGTCATTCATACGAGTAAGCTTAAATAAAAACATCATAAATAGATAGATTACCTACGCACGTTCCCAAAGTGTTAACAAAAAATACTTTGTTTAGCGCGGCCGTTTGCCATGCGCGCGCGCCGCGCCGCTTTGATAAACGATGACGTACATACCCGTCGGGCGTTTGTAACCGACGTTATTCAGCGCGCGCGCGCCGCCGTCAAGCGGAGTAACCGGATACGTGCCCCGATCACGATCGAACTTGGGAAAAAGTATTCGAATTCGGTATTCCTCATATCGACGGCCGCGGCGATACGTCGTTAGTCAGAAATTCAGAATGATTAAAGGATTTGTTAACATAAGGATAAGGACAGATTCGCTTTATGCCAGATTCGCGTTAGGACAGATTCGCATAAAGACAGAAATAAATACAGTCGGATGAAAAGTAATTTTATTCATTAATACGAAATATCAGAGAAAACAAAAAAAAAACTTTCAGACATCGCATCGTTACTGACATTGACATTTCTCTGTCTACTCGGCGGCAGGTGCACACTGAGCCCACCCTTGCTCCTACGTTGTGCCCTCTGCGTTCCAGAGGGTCATCACGCGGAACAACGCCCCGTTGGTCCAGGTTGGACACTTGGACCCCTCTGTGTCAGAATATTCGCCACGGGCGGGCAGTAACATTCGGAAGAATAAGAATCTCTTCTTAGTTCTTGGAGAATTATACTGCCCGTGCCCAGGTTGCACCGGCCCAGCAGCTGCTGTTCCCTCCATACGTATCGAGAGGGACCGGCAGCCACCAGACACACGTGGATGAATATTATGACAAAGCACCCCACGATTCGAACCCCTTGCGTGGCAGCTCGGCAGATAATGGTGTAATAATCTGGAGTAAAGCGAATCTGTCCTTATGCAAACAAAGGAACTTTATGCTGCGATCTGTTCATGTTGTAAAGCGAATCTGTCCATAAGCTAACAAATGGATCACAGTTAGTAAGGGCGCCCTCTATATGGCGTGGAAATAATTACATTTATTTAGAGTGACTAGGCAAGATAAACAAGGCGGAGCAGTCCGCAGCAGTGCCCCGCCTTGTCGCGCAACTTCTCAACAATCGCTTTGATTCCTATCGCCCTGGTAATCGTGATCACCACGCGGTCGCCTGGACATCGATAACAACCAAAACAAAAAAAAACGTTGCTTGTTTGTAGATGGCAAAGGGGCACTACACTATTACTACTACACCATTCATAAGACCGGCCGAACTAGCTGTATACAGAATTTCTATTGTTTTTAGGGTTCCGTACTAGAAAAAGAAAAAACGGAACCCTTCTAGGAAGCACTTTCTTGTCCGTCTGTCCGTCTGTCACCACCGATTTTCTCAGGAACGGGTGGAGCTAGCAAGTTGAAATTGATACCATATACTGAGGTCTAGCGTCCCTATTAGGTGTAAGTATAAAAATCAGGTCCTGTCCTGAGTCAACACGATAAAAAGACATGGGCAAATTTAGATTTTGAATTTAGATTTTTTTTTGCGAAAACTTGTAATGCTTACCAAAATTTACCTTAATTTTCAACTTTTTTTTTATTTTTCGGACTTTTCCCTTTACTTGTGCTGTAAGACCTTGCTTTTAACCAAAATTGTCAATTCTAGGTCAACCGGAAGTACCCTTTAGGTTTTGGGTCGAAAACCTATATGGTAGTTCCCGTTGACCTAGGATCACGAAATTTGGCAAAAAGCAAGGTCTTACAGCACATGTAAAGGGAAAAGTCTGAAACCCGTAAATATGTAGTTTAATAACAAAAAAAATGCGATTTTATTACAAACTTATTATTTGCGGTTGGAGCAATAGCCGTTTCAAGGGATCGAACAGCAAAGTTAAGTTTGTCCTTTAAAAATTTTGTAGTTTGTACGGAACCCTCGGTGCGCGAGTCCGACTCGCTCTTGGCCGGTTTTTTGTTGTTTGGTAGGGCCTCAGGCAGAAGGAACAAATCACTCGTGAGCAACTGTATAATAAACACTAAATTGGAAACCTACAAAAATATATTCCTTTTTAGTAGAGTTCCGTACAAAAAATGAAAAAAAACGGGGAAAACTTATAGGATCACTCGTGCGTCTGTCTGTAAGTCTGTACCTACGTCCGTCTGTCACAGCCAATTTTCTCCGAATCTGCTACACCAAATCAGGTGAAATTTGGTAGGATGGTGTAATCCTATGACCCAAACACAGATGGGCAAAGTTAATAAATATATTTTTTTTAAATAAGGGTCATTTTCGGGGGACAAATTTGGAAAAAAAAAGAGGGCTCGTTATGAGGATCTCAATTCTCAAATATATATATTTTTTTTACCCCCTTTTATTTTTAATTCATTAGGCAGCTCTCACTTTCACTCTTTACACCCTCCCAGATGCTCTCATTAGTAAAATTGTATTGTAATATATATAAAGATGAGTGCACTATGTATCATGTATCTACTTATTTCTCTTACCTACTTCACCAAAAGCAATAAACAACAAGCCGACAACAGAAGGGGTACCGTTACGTCACATTTCACCCATATTACTAAGATATCATAACTTTATGATATCTTAGTAATATGGGTGAAATGTGAAGAAGAGATGTGGAAGAGAATGTGTAGAAGAGATATTATAAAGATATTATAATATAGTGTTAATAATTTCAGCTCATTAGAATGACACCGTTTCAGTAAGTAGGATTAATTAAGTAAGGAAGTACTTAAACGTAATGGTTGGCCTGATAAAAATGATATCATTGGTTCCTTAACTTCTTAACGTATTGCGATATTCAAGGTGTTATTTATTCACTGTGTTATTTATTCACTGCTATCTAACTATAACATCTTACAAACAAGGTGTTATTACTGTTTGTTAACTAACTAAAAACTGCTCGTTCCAAAAAGCTTACGACGTTTTACCTCAACATGGCGACCGAATGTACCAGGCGCTTATGAAATGTAGCAGTAAACTTACCTATAGCTTCTCCCTCTATGCGATCCGTTATTCGCCCATCAAGCATTCTAACTCCACCCACTTTCGCCCCCCACGCCACGCCCACACCACATTTCAGGTTATTTGCAGTCATGGCTATCTGTATGTATATTGTATAGTGTGAAAACTTTAAATCACAAATTAAAGAACTTTTTTTCTATTAAGTTCAAATAATACAATTTTTATTTGCTCAAATTTAAATTAAACACTTGAAATTTTTCTTACTTCTCCGGCACAACGAGTACCATGCGAATTTAATTTGAGATCTTCATATCTAGGTGATGGATCAAAATCACCATCGTTGCTATCCCAACTGATCTCTGGATCCTGTAAATTAGATAAATGGAGTTGGTTATAATTGGTTACTTAGAATAAATAAACTCAAAAATTGAAAAAGATAATTTCCGAATTCCGGTCAGGCAATAAAACAGCTGATGTCGCGATTACGGACGAGGGATACGATTACGCGCCTGGCGCGTCATATCGGCCGCGAACTTACCAGGGCTAAAGGAGCTCTAAGATGTGATATTCGCCACATCAACAATGACGTCAAGTCTAGAGTTCTGACATTGCCGGCACAGGCCACTTGCTAAGTAAAATAATAAAAGTTCATCTATTAAAACTAATTTATTAATGTTTAGTAGCAGCAGTTAACTGTTACTAGCTGGATGAGAGTTGCCCAGAGAGACAGACCAGTTGGTTGTCGTGCGCAGAGAAGGCTATGTACAGATTGCCCAGCCGTGGACTGTTGTTGTACCTACTTGTAGGAGGCTGCTTGATGATAAGTTATGATGATGAATTTAGTTTATAAATATTTCGTCCACGGACAATTATGAACATTGACAACAAGTAAACGAACCTGCGCTTTAGGAGTCACCTTACAAAATAATAAAATAATTTTCATTTCGGATAGTGTCACTTTAGCCGCCCGCCGTTTTGTAAGGACTATCTTAAAAAGAAAACACTTTTTTGCAAAAAAATAACGACTTTTAAAGAAAAGTTATTTTACTTATACGTTTTTTGTGTTTTTGAAGTCGGTTTTATTTTTTGCAAAAAATGTGTTTTTATTTTTTAATTTTTATTAGTTTTTGTTATCCTATACAAATATTAGCCATGCATTTATTTTACATTGTTAGTAATACGAGTCATGGTAATAGGCTTATCCCCAAATGCCCCCAATAAATGGAACTAATCATACCTACCTAACTGTCGAAATCTGGGTGTATTGTACACATCTGTCTGCGTACCCCCTCACCTTCAGGGTATACCTACAGGTGTGATGTTACGTCATGATGTTGCATAAACAATAAACATGCAAGCGATTGCAGCAATCACCACAGATTTGCCGTCAATTTTTGAAGAGTTCCATTGTATATCTCCGAAGATCAGCATCAGATCTTCACTAAAAAATGGGACCAGAGTATTAATTAGTACTCTTTCAAATAAAAAAAATTTGAGAATCGGTCCACAAATGGAGAGAAATCGGTGAACATAAAAAAAAAAAAATACATACAGTCGAACATAGAACCTCCTTCTTTTTTTAAAGTCGGTTTAATAGAGTTTAGAGTCGTATGTCGTAAAAATATGTTTTTGTGTCGCTCGCTCGCTCGCTATTATGTGACGCTCAATATAGGCGAGGAATAATAAATTTCATTTCGATACCGCATGGTCTCCCGTCCCGCCCAATGCACGAAATTGGCCTTCGGCCGCCGCCGCTCGCCTACCATCGCAGTTGTATCAGTTTACCACGGAAATTGTGATCTGCCTTATTCCAAGTACCAGGATACCAAAAACGAGCAGAAGAAAAGTAGCTCAAATCACTCCCCATTTATCAATCAGCCCGTGGTCGCGAGGCAGCGAGCGGCATGGGTATCGGCACGATATCGAGAATCGCCCCTTCTTTCTACTACGGAAAATGTCGATCCGCCTCCTTTCTAGTACCAAGGAATCAGAAATGACAAGAGCATCTATCTGCAGGTTCTCGAATAAAATTTGTGTACGCAATCGCCTCCGGTCACCTCCATGGCCCGTTTGCACTTAGCGTCTTTTTACGTGGAAAATGACTATTCCCTTCTACTAAGTACCAAGACATCAGAAATGTACAGAAGTAAACGGCAGAACTCCAGCGGTTTTTTTTCAATTATTATTATGACTATTATTCGAAAAAGGACGGCTGTGGAGTGTGGTTACTACAATTAAGTAGTCATATTATTTAAATGAATCAGGTGTTACGTGGTTAAGTTCAAACCTTAATTTATGAAAGTCTAACAATCTTTATTCATAGAAAATTAAGAAACATACAAGAAAGCGCCAACTTTCGTGTATGTTAATTGCTCTTTAGTCTGCTCCTTTTTTTTCCTAGTTAAGTAAGTAAGTACCACAAGCTTTACAATAATATGCCTCTAGTAGTCGAGCCGAACGACAAAACAATACCTAATATGGTAGGTATGTTGTATAAATGTATGGTACTTAAGTTATTATGTATGCTTTGCATGGTTAAAAACAAGCACACAAGCACTATTTCTTTTGCTGTTAATAATAAAGAATGGTTTTCCCATACCTACGATACAATGTGTCACTTAGAAGTTACAATACGATAACGACTATAACGAGTCCAGCCGCCAAAAAACTACAAAGAATTAAATATACCGGCGCGAATTATGGCGTGATCTTATAATTATGCCTTACCTGTTCTGATCCTTAAACTCTGTGAAAGTTAGAGCAGCAAAGGAATAGTTTAGAAATTCGACCCCAAAACACGCAGACTTTACAAGTCTACTACTACTTATAACGACGCGAGGGGATATTTTCAACCACCCGCCTCAAAAGTACTAGGCAATCATAACACTCACGTAGTTGTCTCGTAAGTCGGTGTGGTTGTGTTCGATTCCGTCGTCGAGTACGGAGACACGCACACCGCTGCCGTTGTACCCCATTTCGTAGACTGGTAACACGTTTAGATCGAGTCGGGGCAAGTTGTGCAGAGTGCGTGTGTCTTGCTGAAAGTAATGTTTTTGCTATTATGGTTTTCAGCCTAGGTACCGTACCTATTTTATTTGTTTGGTGCCGCCAGAGCTGTGAATGTGATAATATCTTGAACCTCGAAATGCTTCGGATATTATGCATATCGAATGAAGGGTTCCTAGCAATAACTTGTTGGTAGGTACTAGCCAACTAGGTGACAACGAACGTTATGTTTTGCGAAATTGCAACCCAACACAGATTTTGATCTCGATGCGCCAATATCAAAGCCCGAGAATGCCTGAGAAATAAGCAGAGGTGTTGAAAGAAATTTAAGATTGTCTCATTGTAAAGAAATATTCGACTTAAATGAATATTCCCAAGTACTACTTATTAATTTTCGAGTAGGTACTTAGGCTGCCAACAGACGGACTGCATCGCACTCACAGACGGACTGCATCGCAGCAACCACATGCAGTCGTCGTCATATCGACTGCGTGCAGGCAGATGATGTCAACTTCACGCCGCCGGCTGCAGTCGTGTGCAGCAACCACATACAGCTAGTGGGCAGCCTAATGCATGCGGTTAGCGTTTAGCGATGAACAGCGTGCGTCGATACACTCGATACTACACGACGACTGCAGCCGACCGCGTGAAGTTAAATTCACAACTACTGTATGCAGTTGCAACTGCACACTATATGATTCGGTTGCTGCTCACGACTGCAGCCGACCGCGTGAAGTTAAACAAGTGTACCAACACTTATTTAACATTGTAAACATTTTGATGTTACTTACCAAGTACCACTCGTGGCTCCAGAGTTCGTCATTGAACCATGTTGTTCTAGTTCGATACATATTTTTACTTTTAAAAGATGTAAGCAATGATGTGGCATTGTCTTCCAATCTCTTCACTCTTTGTAATGGCTGATCGGAATCTGGTATGGGGTATCGTTTCACCCTGGACTTGGAGAATAATTGCTCAGCCCATCTTACCTGATGAAAGAAGATTTTTATGAAGCGTCATCATATTTTGATTGTTATTATCCATTAATTAGCATGCATAAAAGCATAATTAGCCTATAATGTTCCCATTGCTGAGACACACGGCCTCATCTCTATGAGCGAGAATGGGCTGTAATGAAATGGCGGTAATCTACCACGCGAGCCCAGTGCGGTTTGGTACCTAAATGTCACATTTAGGCGGCTCCTGCCCAACCTGGGGGGGCCGAACGCCTCCTGCCGGAGGCTCTACGCGGGAGTCGTGCGGTCCATGGCCCTTTACGGGGCCCCGGTGTGGGCGCGTTCATTGAGGCTGCGTGCAGCCCACTACCTGAACGCGCCCCAAAAGGTGGTAGCCGTAAGGCTGGCCCGTGGGTACCGCACGATTGCCCGCGAGGCGGCGTGCCTCCTTGCCGGATTGCCGCCATGGGATCTGGAGGCGATAGTCCTCGCGCGCCTGCATGAATGGCGCGCGGAGGCGCTTCGCCGGGGGGAAACTCCGCTGCCGCGACAAATTGTCAATCAGCGGACAGACTTCCGGCGGGATCTCATGGCGACATGGAGAGAGCGACTGTCGCAACCCCGTGCAGGGCACGCCACGATAGTGGCGATAAGTCCCCTCTTTGAGGAGTGGCTGGAGAGACGCCACGGCGTCCTCACCTTCCGCCTGACGCAGGTCCTCACCGGACACGGCGTTTTCGGGAGGTTCCTGCACCGAATCAGGCGGGAGGAAACGCCCGGGTGTTTCCACTGCGAGGATCGACCGGAGGACACGGTGGAGCACACTGTGGAGGTGTGCCCCGCGTGGGCGGAGCACCGCCGTGTCCTCGAAGCGGCGATTGGCGGCGGCGACCTCTCGCGTACGGCCCTGGTGCATGCCATGGTCCGGAGCGAGACGGAATGGGACGCCGTCACCTCCTTCTGCGAAGCAGTAATGCTAGAGAAGGAGGTGGCGGAACGTGGCAGGGAGAGAACCTCACAGCGTCCCGGCCGCCGCGGGAGACGCCCCGGGCGTCGGGGACCACCACGTGGCCCCCGGCCACCGTAGGCGCGGGCCTGTGGACGGTGGGCTATGGGCTAGCTCGCCGTCCGTCCGTCTCATGACGACAGGCCGTGTCGACGGCGCGTTCGTGTTCCACGCGCGCCTCAAAGAGAGTCAGCAATAGGAAGGGGTCCGCAAGGACCGATGCCTGCCGGGGTTGCGGGACTGTTCGAAAGAGATACCGTGACCCCGGAACACAAAGGGCGATGAAGGAACATGGATGGGTTTTAGTCAGTAAAAGTCTGACACTCCCTCCTGCTCCGCCCAGAGCGGGAGAAGTCATTTGATGATTTCCCATCCGAAAAAAATAAAAAATAAAAAAAAAAATGTCACATTTCTCGAATTTTTAGTTCCATGGTTTATACTGCGTTTCATAAATGCTATGAATATCTTCGCGTGTTCTTTTCTTATCCCAACTAAACATTCCCACAATGACATTGTGTCATTCAACAAGTTCTTTTCAATAGAATCCCTTCATGACGCACACAACCGAACGTATGCATGCACTCAAAAACCTTGTGCCACTTGCTATGCTACGTATAAATATAGCGGCTTTGGAAACCGCCACGTGTAAGCAGAGTTCAAAGTTACCAGGCTCACAGATATTCTAAGAGATGCAATCCAACTCACCCTCCTGTCCTTGATGAGTGTCGACGTGTGTGGACTGGGGGTGCGTCGCTGCTTCCCATGTTCATACTTCAAAAATGTGTACGTGTCTGGGAACCCGTTGACCTGACGAAAAAAAATATAATATGTATTCAGTTATGATTAAAATTTTATGAATAAGTACTGATATTTTGGACACACTATTATTATTGTAGTCTATTTCTTTAAATGTTAAATTTAGGATATTGGGAAGTGATCTTACATAAAACATGACGTTGCTATTGCTATTGCTGCATTATGTTGAGGCGAACATAAGAATTTTTAAAATGTTTTTCTTGATCTGAGGATAGACGTTAAGTAACATGTACACATGTTTACATGTACCTACATGGTTCCTATCAAGAAGGGCCTCGGATTATATTCCACACATAGGTGTCGATTCTGTTGAGCACAAACTAAACTTAATTTAGGCAATTGCTATCTTACTAAAAGGCAGTGCGAGAAAAAGACGACTAATAGCTATGAACTAAGTTAGAGATGTCAAACTAGTTTATGCCTTGCGCTTCACCGTGTTCCACTCCCGTTTTTAGTCGACATGTTTTTACGTGCACCCTTCATTTGTATGGAAATATTAAGTTCCAACTAAATTTGACAGCTCTAAATTAAGTCCGTCTCTTTCTCGTTTTATTATAGAACAAAAGATAGCAATAGCCTAAATTAAGTTTAGTTTGTGCACAACAGAATCGACACCATAGTCTATTAAGTTTATACTTTAAGGGACTCCCCCATGCACACTAGCGCCACTTTAGTAAAAAAATCAGAACTCGTTAAATACACAATTAATATAAAATCTGATTTACAAAATCAATCTTTTGGTCTTCTAAATTATTTACGTCTGCTTAACTCATTGAAACATAACTCGCTGTCGCTACAGATACAAAATGGAAAAAAACGGCCGTTTTTAGCAATTTTTCTAACTGTAACTACAGTGAAGAATATTTTAATGAATTAAATAGTAATAATCTAGAACTTTATAGCATTAATTTTGTAAATCAGATTTTATATTAATTGTGTATATAACGAGTTCTGATTTTTTTACTAAAGTGGCGCTAGTGTGCATGGGGGAGCCCCTTAACTGCATCGAGTACGTTTTCCCAGTCATGAAAACTCGTACTTGTGGTGATAGGAAGTTAATTATTTGTTATATATCAGCCAGAAAATAAAAGAGTATTTCATGAAGTTTTATCTGACACGTGACACCTGACATAATCAATAAATATAATCCCAAACATTGACAATAGTCTATAAAAGGTTTCACGCCACATACCTACTAACTAAAAACCAAGCTCAATGCATCGACTTCATTGTAAACACATTATTATTGGAAGTTAGATGCACTATGTGCCTACACATATTTAATGCAAACTAAAGTAGCGAACGGGTCAGGGCACGCCACAATAGTAGCGATAAATCCTCTCTTTGAGGAGTGAGAGACTTTTTGTTTGAGGCGCCACGGCGTCCTCACCTTCCGCCTGATGCAGATCCTCACCGGATACGGTTGTTTCGGAAGGTTCCTGCACCGAATCGGGCGGGAGGAAACGCCTGATTCGGTGCGCCACACCACGGTAACCACTGCGATGATCGACCGGAGGACACGGTGGAGCACACTATGTCCTCGTAGCGGCGATCGGTGGCGACGACCTCTCGCGTCCGATCCTGGTTCAATCCATGGTCCGAAACGAGAGAGAGTGCGAGGCCGTAACCTCCTTCTGTGAAGCAGTCATGCTAGCGAAAGAGGTAGCGAGGTAGAGAGTGTAGGAAGGTGAGAGGGAGAGAACCTCACGTCCCAGCCGCCGCGGGAGACATCCCGGGCGCCACCGCGTCGGGGGACTCGGCCACCGTAGGCGCGGGCCTGTGGACGGTGAGCAATGGGCTAGCTCGCCGTCGCGTCGGTCCGACTTATGACGACAGGCCGTGTCGACGGCACGTTCGTGTTCCACGCGCCGCACGCGCGCCTCAAAGAGATGTGTGGGCAAGGGCCGATGCGTGCCGGGGCTGCGGAACTGTTCGAAAAAGATACCGCGGCCCCGGAACACAAAGGGCTAAGAAGGAACATGGATGGGTTTTAGTCAGTAAACTGTCATTTGATGATTTCATTCCCATTATAGAAAAAAAAAGTAGCGAACGGCTGAATAATTTGTTAGGTGCATGCAATGTACTGTGTGAATTGATCGTAAGTGCACACGAGCACTTGCGATCAATTCATTCTTTAGGGTTTTTGGGAGGCCTATTAATTTCTGTGGACGTGCCCACAACACAACAACAACACAACACCTCTATGTACAACTACATTCATCATTCTCTTGCCCTTTTCCCAATTTATCTGCGGTCGGCGTAGCATGTCTTCTTCTTCCATACTTTTCTATTTTTCGTCATCTCATCAGACACTTCTTTTCTTGCCATATCATTCTTAACACAGTCCATCCATCGTTTCTTTGGTCTTCCTCTACTCATAAAGGGTGTAAAAGACCTCTTAACGAAGCCGAAAGGTTCTCCCCGTCATCGTCATTGCGATCTTTTTTTTTGTTCTACACCATACCTGGGAACCTTCTAGTTACGGAGATATTGGGGGTCAAAAGTTCCAACTTTTTGACAAGTTTTTTTTTAAATAAAAGTTTTTAATGTAAGATTTTTACTTGAACTCCACGACCCCCGTACTATTCAATCCATGCATCAGCACAATGTTTTGAGTGCGTTACATTGAGTTCTACCACAAAACATGATTTTTCACCCCAAAAAAATAAGTCGTTTCTGAGCAATAATTTTTGCGTAAAGTTAGTTAGTTTGATGTACAGAATGCTTGGTTGACGGCTTGGTGATGAGGTTGTTTACACTCTGTATACCCATCCACATTTATACTCAACACTTTCCTCACAACATTTTCCTCATCCCAACCGCATCACATGCCCATACCACGACAACATTCAATGTTATTAATAATTAATAATCTCAATATAAGTAAGTATTACCTACCTGCAATCTATGCAAATAAATTTTACTTTGCTTTACTTTACAATTTAATTTCCCAACTAGTGACCTCCTCTGATTAAACAAGCATCTCAGATTAACTTAACTTTGAAATAAATGAAATGGGCACAGTGCCTAAACATTTTCAATAATGAAGCCACACAGGCTTAATTAAAAAACAAAACTCATATAAAAAGCGCAGCGGAACCACCGCGCCAACTAGTGTGAGGGACCCCCACACGTGCAGCACCTACTTGTATTAATAGCAACGTGAAACGGCCACGTGTAAGCGAGCTCAAAGTTACCAGGCGCTTAGATAACACAGGGGGTTCCATACTGAAACATGATGACGTATTTTTTATTTGGGTAGGTACGGTATCCTTGAAATAGTGAACCGCTGTCGCGTGACGTCATAAAGTGGCAACAATGGCGGAGCAAGGAACACCCCTTCCATTGATGTCTTGTTGGGCACTCACTGTCTATTGTATTTTGTATTGTAGTATTATAAAATAAAATTATGAACGGTCGTTGCTAAAAAAATAAGAATGAACATGTGAAAATGTTTAAGGTAGGTAGTAAAAATGTTTTCTTGAAGTGAAGGAGTTCTTACATAAAGTCGGATTTAGCATAGCAAAGCATAATCAGTCAATATCGTGCAAGCTGCTGGGCTGCGACACAGGACACACAGGTAAAGAATTCATCTTAATTACTTATTGGTTGCTGGAAGAAGTGAAAGACCTCAAACCACCTATGTGTGCACTAGATTTAGAACTCCAAGGATTCACCTTGGTCTAAGGACAAACCTTATTTTGTACCTAATTTTGTAATCAATTTGCAACGCCACTTTTTATAAATTGTAGCACTTAATTTGAAGAAGTGGCTGAGCGACTCGCTGCTACGCTGTGTGACGCGGAATCGGTCCTCACACCGAACAAATATTTGTATGGCCTACAGGTAGTTGTTACGGGTCTGGCTGTATCTGTATGTGTATGTGAGTTTATATGTTTGTAAACGCACCCACTATTTTACACCTCTGCATATTACTTATTTGAAAAAATACAGGCGCGATATTGTGCGACATTGTTGACAACTTATGAATTAAACTCTACCACTGTCTGTATATTTAGAACGAGTGCTTAAAAGACTGCAATCTGATGTGTGTTAAATAGTGATGATTCCACTAATTAATCTGGTATTTTTTTATTATGGCTTCTTATGGTTCTCTATTGTATTACCTACCTAACTTTGTAATTCATAATTTAAAGTGCCATAACTTTTTTTGTCCTAATCATCATTGTCCCGAATGATAACTTACCTGAACTTAATATCACATAATATCACATGCCATCAAATTGAAATCCCTAAATATAATATGCCCTAAATCCGGTTGTCATAAATATTACAATCAATAATATACAAAAGACATAAAACCGTTTTCAATAAAAGTTTTAAGTCCTAAATTCAAATTATTTAATGTTTATTTTGAATAATAATATTCTTAGAATAAATTTCACCTAAGCTTTTTAATAGCGCTCTTGAAGAAGTGTTCAAGAAGCTAACGGCTAGTTGGGAGAGAAGCGGTATTGAAATCGGTGGGGCGCGGTTAACAAACCTTCGCTTCGCTGACGACATTGTCGTATTCTCTTCCACGGCGGCAGAACTAGAGCTAATGTTAAATCAACTCAGTAATGCAAGCCTTGAGGTTGGATTGGAGATGAGCATGTCAAAGACCAAACTGATGTCAAACACTACTAAGCATAGGATCAGAGTGAATGGTGAAGAATTGCAATATGTCCATGAATACATCTACTTGGGTCAGCTAGTTTCTTTCCAGTCCAGGCAAGACAAGGAAATCACAAGACCGACTGAAAATGCCTGGAAGAGCTACTGGTCCATGAAGGAGCTTATGAAGGGAAACCTTCCGTTGTCACTAAAGCGAAAAAACATGGACATGTGCATTCTTCCCATTTTGACCTATGGATCACAAACTTGGTCTTTGACAAATAATCAAAGGTCCAAACTCAAGGTCTGCCAGCGTGCAATGGAGCGCAGCATTCTAGGCGTTAAACTAACCGACCGTGTACGCAACACCACACTGCGCTCCAAAACACAAATTACTGACGTTGCTCAAAAAGCCGCTAAGCTGAAGTGGGACTGGACTGGCCACGTCTGCCGCATGCCGAATGAGCTGTGGGCCAAAATAACCACTTTCTGGAGCCCTGACACAACCAGAAGGCGTCGCGGCAGACCTCGTAGAAGATGGCGGGACGAGCTGGATAAAACCAACGACCAGTGGTCCACATTGGCCCTGGATAGAAAAAACTGGAAGTCATGGGGAGAGGCCTTTGCCCAGCAGTGGGATGAAGCAGGCTAACAGTATCAGTATCAGTAGAATAAATTTGTATTACAAAGCTTTTCAAGGGGTGTAATTTTCACTTGGGTCAAATAATCTACAGACAAATACAAAAACGTGGACTTTAGACATTATACGGAAAAGATGTACATTTTGCTAATGAAATGAAAAGTTTGTTGGCTCTTTCTTACCTGGCAGCAAATGATGCACCAATTTTTTTTTTTCACGACCCTATTTGCACAGCGGTAGTGAGGCTGCCTTACGTTCTTAGGGTCCTGGGTTCGAATCCCGGTAGGAGCAAATGTTTGTGTGATGAGCTTGGACATTTGTTTCCTAGTCATGGATGTTTATATGTATAATAAGTATGTAGTATTTACAAACAAAAAGTATCTATGTAGTATATCAACTATCTAGTGTACACGACACAAGCCTCGTTGCTTAGTGTGGCACTAGATGGCGTTGTGTGTAATGTCCAGCGATATTTATTTATTTATTATTATTTATTATTTTGAGGAATGGGAAAACACTGTTTCAGATGAAGGTAAAATAATAGCAGAATGGGTTCAGTGAGAATTATATACTCGGTACTTGCAGTTCAACGCCTAAATACGATCCAACATTTTGGAGCACACGAGAACTAATAAATAAAGGTATGCTTCGAACACAAAATTGCGCAGAAGCTTGGCATAATAGAATCAATCTTCTCGTGAATAAGCCTAAATCAGGCTTCTATCATTTATCAAATTATTTAATGATCGAGTTAAAATATTCAATATCAGAAATTGAAAAAAAATAGAACGGCGCTCCCATTCCAAATAAAAAGTAAAAAATAATTGACAAAACAGCAAAATTGATAACATTAAAAAAAAACATTCGGAATATACAAAATGTGCTTTTTTGAAGGCAATCGCAGCTAATATAAAATTTGCTTAGAATTAGCCTACAAATTAAAATTTGTCATTATACGAGTAATTACGACTAAATTATTTAATAGTTATTGTATCTATCTACGTTTAAGTATCTTAATTTTATCATTAAAAATTATCTGATTTTGCATTATTATTTTTAATATAATACATATAAATACATGCACGCTTTTTTAAGGGTGAAAGAGGCTTGAAGATACATTTGGGAAAAAAACATAAGCCCTCAATGTACCTTCTTCATGCCCAACATTACTCACTCCCCTTACACCGGATCCACCCACTCAACCCTTTTGGAAATATCTTTCAAAATTAAAAACTTCATCTCCTGTTTTAAAGAGAGTTCCTCGTGGCGCGCGACCTTCAGTAGCATTAAGCTTGGCGCGTTGTGTCCGTCTCGCCGCCCGAGAGAACTCTCAAAGTGCTTGGGAGCAATTACTCACCTTCCCATTTAGAATACTACATGTACAAAAAGATTTGGCAAACAAAAAAACCTTATCAAATTAAAGACAACTGTAACATTTCGGCCCAAAGTTTTGGCCCAAAATTTACAGCACATCTCCCCCAAAGAGGTTTATTGCATCATGTGGAATCTAAATTAGGCGAGGGTGATATCAGTGGTGCAGCTAGGATAATTTTTAGCAGCGATGTGGTTGCGCCGTACTCTCCAGAGACCCTTACAGCTCTGGAGAGCAAACACCCCGCCTCGGCAGTTGACCTCACCTTCCCTGACCCCCCATTCCAGAAACTAACACTTTACAAATTACAGCTCAGCAAGTATGTGCGGCCGTCTGTTCTTTTCGAAGTGGCTCCGCCGGCGGCCTCGACGGCCTGACTCCTCAACACCTTAAGGACCTTATTTGTTCAGGCGCCGGGGAAGCTGGTGAGTCCCTTTTGAAGGAGCTGACGGCCCTCATCAATCTCATGCTCTCCGGCAATGTGAACGATGCCGTCATCGATATTCTATTCGGGGCCAATCTTTGTGCCCTACGCAAGATGGATGGCGGCATTCGTCCCATTGCCGTAGGGTCAAGTTACCGTCGTATCGCAGCCAAAATTAGCTGCGCCTTTTATAGTGAAACACTGGCCAGCAAATTTCAGCCCCTACAGCTTGGCTTCGGGTCCAAAGGGGGCTGTGAGGCTGCGGTACACGCACTTTCCACTTACCTTCATAGTAATAAAGGTGAGGTCATCCTTAAAGTTGACATTAAAAATGCTTTCAATTCCGTAAACAGGGACACCTTGTTGACAGAAGTTCAAAAAGAAATACCCAAAATTTACAGTTTTCTTTACCAATGCTACAGGAACCTCTTTTGGAATTAGCCGTTGGATGCCAACAGGGTGACCCTCTTGGGCCAGTCATTTTTAGTTTAGCAATTAATCCAATTATTCGACAGCTAAATTCTAAATTCAACGTATGGTATCTGGATGATGGAACCCTGGGAGGTGATGTTGACACAGTCCTAAAAGATTTAACTTTCTTAAAAGAAAAATTTAGTTCCATTGGACTAGACCTTAACCTTTCGAAGTGCGAAATTTACCTTCCTGAAACCACTGACAGACAGACTACCATTTCTAAATTTAACTCGTTGACACCAAATATCAAAATTACGGAAAAAAAATCTCTTCACCTTCTAGGGTCACCACACCAATATTTGACGAATCTTTTCCTTCGTTCATTGAAGAAAAAATCCAAAATTTTAATGATGTTTCGGAGACACTTTTCAAAATTAACATTCATTCGGCCTTCACACTTATTCGATACTGTTGTTTTGGACTAAAATTCACGTATAGCCTTCGCTCCTCTCATCTTTGGAGGCATCCACAGCTTTTAGATAAAGTCGACCAAATCATTAGGAACACTCTTACTTCAATACTTAATGTGGCTCTGGACGACCGAGCTTGGCAGCAAGCCACACTTCCCATTCGCTTGGGTGGTCTCGGCGTCTGCAAAATTTCAAGTATAAGTTTACCAGCCTTCCTCTCCTCGGTCTACGGTACCGAAAAATTAACCAGGGATATTTTATCTTTCTCACTGGTTGATGTTGAGGTGCCGTACTTGACCGATGCGTTGAACGCTTGGAAAATGGCTTGTCCCAATACGAATTTGCCCGACAACCTGACCTCCCAGAGACAGTGGGACATGCCGCTCTGCAGTATTGAACGGAATACCCTTTTACACACGTCAATCAATACTGTGGAGCGTGCCCGTCTGCTGGATGTGGGGGAATGGGAGTCGGGCTTGTGGCTTCAGGCACTTCCGTCATTCACCATTGGCACTATGATGGATGACGCATCGTTCCGGGTCGACATACATGGATGAAAAATACATACATGGATTTAATAAAGCTGTGGATTGTGAACATGTGGTTTTTATTTCCCCGTAAGGAGCATGCAAACAAGCATACACCATGCATGCAGTATGGTGACGTTAAATTTTTTATCAATTTCTGATATTGAATATTTTAACTCAATCATACGATAATTTGACAAATGAAAGAAGCCTGGTTTAGGCTTATTTACGAGAAGATTTATTCTATTACGCCAAGCTTCTGCACAATTTTCATTAATTCTCAATGTCTGAAATTCGCGATTTTGTATTTCTCTATAAATAATTTGACCAAAGTGAAAATGACACCACTTTTTTCTTTTTTTTTCGGATGGGTTAACATCAAATGACTCCTCCCGCTCTGGGCGGAGCAGGAGGGAGTGTCAGACTGTTACTGACTGAAACCCATCCATGTTCCTTCATCGCCCTTTGTGTTCCGGGGCCACGGTATCTCTTTCGAACAGTCCCGCAGCCCCGGCAGGCATCGGTCCTTGCGGACCCCTTCCTTTTGCTGACTCTCTTTGAGGCGCGCGTGGAACACGAACACGCCGTCGATACGGCCTGTCGTCATGAGTCGGATGGACTGCGAGCTAGCCCATAGCCCACCGTCCACAGGCCCGCGCCTACGGTGGCCGGGGGCCACCACGAGGCCTTGATTTTTTCTCCCTCTCACGTTGCTCCACCTCCTTCTCTAGCATTACTGCTTCGCAGAAGGAGGTGACGGCGTCCCATTCCGTCTCGCTCCGGACCATGGCTTGAACCAGGGCCAGACGCGAGAGGTCGCCGCCGCCAATCGCCGCTTCGCCATGAGATCCCGCCGGAAGTCTGTCCACTGAGCGACAATTTGCTGCGGCAGCGGAGTTTCCCCCGGCGTAGCGCCTCCGCGCGCCATTCATGCAGGCACGCGAGGACTATCACGCAGGCTCGCATATTATATATATTTTTTTTAAGCTTGCGTTTTAACAAGCAAGCATGCAACATGCAGCAGGCATAGTTTCGTCACGGCTTGGGCGCTGCGTCGCAGATGTGTTTAACGCTCACCACCGCAGCTTCGGCTTGCTGGCGGCAGCGAGTGTTAAAAACCTGCTCTTCAACTCGCGAGCTGCCTCGCCACTCCGCGCCTACGCGGAAATAAAATATACTACGCCTATATAAAAATCGTTATTAGCTTGCACTTGTTGCTGCTTTGTTTTGGTTTCAAGCGCCCACACACACATGCCATTCAACAATGCTATTTCCACCCTCATCTTACCACCCCTACTATTCTAATAATGAGTTAGAACCAACTCCTGTGCACTCCTCTGTTCCTGGTGTTTGCCTTCTGAAACAATGGGATGTAGGCGGCGCCCTAGCACTGATTTGAGAACGAGTTGGGCGGTTTCAACCCTCGAAGGAGGGTTCTTTTGTCTATTGCCCTCTCAATAGAGAATGCACGCACACAGTTGTTTTGACGCGGAAAAAGATTGTTAAAAAGAGTGTAAAGGCAGTTTGTTAGTTTTGAAAAAAATGTTAGCTTTTTGTAGGAATATAGGTATGCCTATGATCCGTCCGCCTCTGAGCTCTGTGCTTAAAATGGTTTACAAATACTGAAACGCCTGCACCTCAAAATCCTCACATCAGTTCTTAAAAAAGTAAATGTTCAACATGAAACATTTTAAGGACATCATTCTGTCTGTCTGTCTTCTTTAAACGATTTACAGACACCGAACGGTTTATTTTTAACTAGCTTCTGCCCGCGACTTCGTACGCGGATCCTGTTGCTTATGCAAGCGACAACGGGGTCGTCAAAATCGAAGATCTGAAACGTCTGATGTCGAATTCTAAGAGCCCGGGGACGGGAAAACAACCAGATGCGCGAGACGATTCGAGACGTTCCAGATCTTTCATTTTTGTAAGTCAACAGGAAGTGCCTATCAGACTAAACAACTTTTGCTAAGACGTCATTCCTATGTATGTTATAGTGTCGCTGGGCTTTGGAGTTCCACAACAGGTGTTCCAGATCTTCAAATTTATTTTCACAGCAGAAAATGCTCTTCACGTAGAATAATTTTTGCTATGGCACCATTTTTATATCTCTTATACTTTAGCTGGTCTGTTGCGGTGCTGCATCAGGTATTTCATTTTCCAAAATAAATTATAGCTTATACCTATATGGTTTGACTTAAAACCTATACAACAAAAGTAGTACCTATACACCAGTGGTTCCGAAGATTACCGTGTACAAACAAACAGACAAACAGGCACAGACAAACGGACAGTTTTTTTTGGATTCGTGCTCTATTACTGTATCTAAACCCCCCTCAATTATTTCTTTTTTAATATATTCAATGTAGAGAGACAGTTTTTTTTACATGTAATAAAAATAATTTAAATACATTTATCACTGAACGCATTTTGTTTTTAGTGATCTGTGTTGCAAACGGGTCTGTACCTAGTGAGACCTACTTACTGTACTGGAACAACAAACAATCTGTTTAGTCATTTCGTTCACAATCAATTAACAATTATTGTAGCTAAAAAAGCTCAAAGAATCTTTGTTTGACTTTCTAGCTTTCTGTGAGCTTTGCTCTCACCTAAGCCAGCCAGCTGACGGATTACGTTATTCAATTCGCCTGATTCGGCCTGTGTGAAACCGAAGTTTGTAATCTTGAGTCAAAAAATTATTAATAATTTATGAAACAAGTCGCAAATTACACATTCAGATAATGTAGGTATACGATTGAAAACATACATATTACATACCTATTTAAATTAAATCTGAACTGGCACATAGCATAACATAGGCATTTAAGATAGGCATCAAGCAAAGTACAAAAGTTTGACAGCATATGCGTTAACGCGGAGGTAAATGACATTGACATATTTTAACTCGTTGACAGCGTAATTTTTTTATTAACTTACCAGTGTACATACCAATAACATTATTTATGTGACAGTATTTTGTCTTTGCTTGGTTTAATAAATTAAACTGTTTTTTTTTTTTAAGTTAACTCTTGTAAACAAAATCTGAAGGAACAATAAAACGGGTTTGTTTGCAATGACAATGTCACCAGTGTGACATGTGTGTCACATGAAATGGATGCCGTCATGTGATGCCTGAAACACACGTATGTACTAGGGCACCATGAGCGCGAAGCGACAACGCATTTCCACACACATGTGGCTTATCAACACGCGAGCAATGAGCATGCCCCCCCGCCCACACACGCCTGTGATAACACGATGTTTCGCGATACGATAGCGCACAGTCGCTGACGCTGGTAGTACTTAAGTACCTACTTGTGATAACGTTTCAGTTTAGAGGATTTCCAATTTCATATTATAGAGAAGCAAAAGTAAATTAATTACCAACTTTTTACATTTTGAAAAGCTTGCAACTTGTTAAACATGCCTAAAAAAGTGTTGTTAACCGGGCTGGTATACGCAACTTCACGTCCATAGCGCTTAAAAACGCGCAAAACTCAATATTTTATAGTTAAAAATAATCCTTAGCAATTTGAATTGTAAACCATCAAAAACATTAGAACGCACTACATTTTGTCATTTTATTTAATGTAAATAAATAGTACCTACACGTACGTAATATGGTTGCGTTTGTATAAGAGTTATGTTTTTGCAAAATTTTGAAAAATTCGGCAGTTACAAATATAGAGTTGGCCTGAAAGATTTCCTTTTTTCCTACGTTTTTGTACAAGATTTATCTCTCAGCACAGTCACACTCTATTCTCCACACCGATTCTCCACTACTACAGCAGACCTATGGCACATACAGACATATTAACAGTTGCACACAACATCGCATAAATACACACGCATAGAACATGTCTACGGTACATATACGATCTAATTCTCTGCATCTATACCACACAAACAAACATACATACATCCTACACATGGAGGGGTTGTATGGAAACGTCACACGTGTGAAGCACGTGTCAATTCGTGGAGTCATGTGAGTTTTCGGAGTCACATGTGTACTAGGAAAGCAGGAGAGTTAAGGAGATGTGATGCACATATGCACAGTACGTGTGAGGGTGTCGGTGTTGGGGTAGGTCGGCCTACGTAAAGGGTGTGACGCGTAGAGCTTAGAGCAACAGAAGTACAGAACAGATGCCTATAGCTTTCACACAAGTTAGGTGGTGTGGCATCCGATTTTGGACGCATTGAGACGTAGCTGTGAATAGATCAGATGATTTATTCAATACAAATACATACGATGAGTAATATAGGATGTGTAGAAGAAAGCCTAAAGAATAGCTACTCTCTAATGTGGATCGATAAAATGTATCATTATTAAAAAGAGTAGTTATGAAGTAATGAAATGGATTTCGCGTCTACCATTCATACAAAAAGCGTTAAAACCACTTAAAAATTAGTGAATGTGATAGACGAACTGAGACGACAAGAATTAAAAAAAAAATGAAAAATAAACGTGATAAAGCGAATCGATATGGCTACAACAAAGATTTTGATACAAGCTAAAAATTAAGAACAAAAACAGACAAAGCTAGTCGATCTAATGACGAGTGCTGTGCTATTTAAATATAATTTGATTAACTTTAAGTATCGCTTAACAAAGACTTGAAACCAAGTAGAAATATAAAAAAAAAAAACAACAAATCACAAAATCATCGCAAGAAACGTTCAAGAAATAAATAAAGCTCGCACGTGGAACGAAAGGTCATTGCCTCGTCTCGTAAAGTTGAACGACACAATTCGGTTTTGTAAGAAAATACGTAAACTCGGCAACAGATTAAACCAGCTGTTCTATGTTACCCTGATACCTCTCACATTTTTGTTACGTTTTAAGTAAAAATGAATATTTTCGTTATCTGTGGAGTTTAGAAAGTATATAACATTTTCTTGAACGCAAGACTGAACGCTTTGGTTTTAATAAAGGTTGAGTATTCTTGTGATTTTGTGTAATCCGTATAAGATTTACACGATTAAAAAGTTTTGAAGCTGAAAGTTTTTGCTTATCTCATTTACAATTAAATCAAATGTAATTTCATTTGATTGAATTGTTAGTTTAGTCAAAACACAATTATCAAGATAAATTAACTGGTGTGTACGGTTGTATGAAGTAACCTGCTCTTATTAAACTGTTAAATAATTCTTCAGGTGTATTTTTAACCTGAAACACGCACACAGCAACAGAATATGACGAAAGCAACCTTGCCGCACTTAACAACATTGTTTAGGACACACACATGTTGGCAAGCGCCCTACTAAACAGAAGTCCCGCCCCTCGTAAACTACGGAAATAGACTGCCGCTGAAACTCGCTGAAAAACATTTCCTTCACGGTTCTGCGAGCCTGGTACTTGCGACGCTAATTCCACAGTTAGCGCCGCCTGAAAAACTGAACGCTACCGTTTCAGCATGTTTGCGCTATTAGCCGCAAGAGGGTAGGTTGTGTATTCAAATTTTGCTATTGCCACCAAACTCTTGCTTACAGCGCCATCTTACAAGTTTAATGAGAAGTTTTTCGCTACAAATATCTAGAAGCGTAGCCAACGATGCTACGTGCCTGTGACGAATGGCTTGGACGCAATAAAACCTTTCTCAAATGTTCAAAGATGACTCTTGTGTGCGATACTATTTTGTTATGCGATTATTACAGTGTTAAAAACTGCTGGTCCCTATTAATTTCGTACTCCCAATGCCGAAATAATTAAACAGTGGACTTTTGATTGCACTCGATAATAACGATGGGGAACTTAATATGGTATCCTGAAATACGCCAAACTTGTAACTCAATACTGACTGAGCATTGGTATTGAAAACACACCACAACACAATTCAATGGGGTTAATTGATGAAGGCAATTTAGCAGGAAGAAAATGAATATTAAGACTCTATATTAATACAAAGCTCAATATTACAAAGAAAATTTACTGTGGGCTAAAAATAACCATTAATTCTTTGAATCGCTTTTCTAGCAAGTTCATTGGTTTAATGTTAACATAAACATTTAGGTTGTTCCTTGTGAATTAACTTCACCCTGAGACTCACTCGAACTGACGTAAATCCAGTTAAGTTCTAGAAAAATAACCCACAGTTTGTCCGCTGTGTAGGCGTCACCTGCCTAGTACGCGGTCGGTTTTAATGAACGAAGTGATTTAAGTGCTACGGATTAATTGAACAATTCAATTAAAAATGCTGTTTGTTTGCATAAAAAGCGAAATGCCAAATTAAAACCAAATTGAAAATACTGCCTTACAATTTTAAAACTAAAATGTAACAAGAGGGCATGGTATTTGCCTTGGGCAAAAATGTCGAGCTTCCATACTTAAATGCGAACGTTCATTTCATATAGAGACGAATTTTTCAAAATCCTAATTTAGTGTTAACTCTCGTCATAAAGGAACTTTGCAGGAAAAACAAAATTGTATCGTTCTAGACCCAACGGTTTATTTAGGCCGTGACTAAGATGAATCTATTATTTTATTAAGTAAAGGAATTAATAATCTCCAATTTAGTTCAGACCGATACATAATCAGAAAAAATCCGAAGAATAAGATAGAAACAATCGAAAACTCACACATTTCCTACTGCAATGATTTTAATCATCCATCGCTCTCACAACACAATGTGAGGGTGGTACTCACGCGACGTGAATACAAACTAGCTTGTAATCAAGCCAGCATCAATAGGCTTTCAATATCATTGTCCAATCGTTATCATAATTATTCTTCTAAAGTAGTGAGGTCTTATTATTAACAAAAACTATCAATGAGACACTGCATTATTTATCTTCGGCCTTTTCTATCATTCGGTTTTCTAAAGAAGCGTTAGTTTTGTATATAAAAACAATAGTAATTAGTACTTTGGCGCACAGACTCACACGGAGCACATAAAATAAAGAGGATGGGACAAACAAATGATTAGCGACACAAACTGAGACAAATGGTCTGAACTAATTCTTGAACATTTGTCACGATTAGACGGAAGACAGTGACGTGCTATATGAGACAGCTGATTGACTAAAGTTAAGCCTGCTGTTTTCAGATACGTGGAATGTTTGACCTTACTTAGTTTTCGTGAAAAATACTGTGACAAAGACAAAGGTCAGGTAAAGATAGGCATGTGGTACAAAGTAGATTTACCTTTATAATCTACTCCTACAACTCAAAATAAAGCCTAGATAAAGCCTAGTCTAAATAAAGCCTAGATCGTAGTTTCCTTATACATAAAAAAGCATATTACCCACCTCTGTCGGGTAATTAAACACAGACATTTAAACAGATTTTAAGTTTATCAAAAGTGTTAGATTTTTCTTAAGTCAAACAAAATACTTGTTGTAGAACATATCATAAAACATAGCCTGTAATCTCCGAAGGGATGCAAAGAAAAGATTTTCGGTACAGTCGTCCTAATCGTCGTAGAAAAACATCTTTCCTCAGATTTTCATTCAGTTTTTTATTGTTAAGGTGGATCCAGGGTAGTAATCATCAAAATCATCAATACAACCCTCCAAGTTCATAAAGGTGTAGAAATTACTTTTTCTGTTTTTTTTTTGTTTCCTACACCTTTATGAACTTGGAGGGTTGTATTGATGATTTTGATGATAATAATTCTATAACTACATACGCCTTACAGCCGCGAATAATATTTTAATCAACATACAACCTAGCACTGGCCTGAAAATTGCAAAAAACGTAAGAAAATTTGAATTTCGCAGGCTACCCTGGACCATCAGCCTTAAAGAGAGCTGTCCATCACTTAACGCGGACTTGTTATCTAGCAGGTCAATTAGGTTTTCTGAAGGTTATTTTAACCTTCGCTGCCATCGTGTAGCTAGACAAGAAAAATGTTTTGTAAGTATAATATTTATTAAAATGAAATCAAATTAAGTATGAAAATTGACTCAGATAAAAACTAAAAAAATCTACACTACGTAGGTACTAAGTCTGCCTACATCTTTGAAGAAAGTGATGTTATGTTATGTGTGATTGCTGAAAATCTCTATCGAAGCAATATCAAATTGAAACTAAAAATAATTATACAATTGAGTAAAATAGGGTAGATGACAAGAAAAATCTAACGTCAGTTAGATTATCAATAAATATTTGACCCGTATTTTTTATTTTGTTACGTAAACCAAAATTGACGAAGATACGACGCTTTAAAAATTCTCAATACGTCACGCCGTGGTTATTTTTTTGTGCGTTCTGACGTCACGAGCCCCCACTCCCGAGTTTGGATGCGATTTATGTTTGTCAATATTCATTGATTTACCATAACAAAAATCCGTGTCCATTTTTTTCCAATACTGTAGTCTGACGGACTAAATAGATTTGCAATTTATTGATGGTAGAAACTAGTCTATTACATAAGGCCGTCCCCCTGGCCATTTCCTTGTGATTTTAGCCGGAGAGCAGAACTGTTGGATTCTATTTCAATAAACCAAAGAAAACAGTCATGTTCATTAACTGCTAAGATTAACATGTACGTCACAGATAGCGACTTATGGAAAATAGAAATAAACCTTGGAGTGTGTGTGGGCCGATATTCAGGCGCTCTCTAGTAAGTGGCGATGCAATTATAAGCCTTTATCTTTTTAATGAAAATTATTCTATCAGAGAATTTATATTTCGTTTATTAATTTTTCTTACTTACCTTTTAGTTTTTTAAATATTCCTATACACAATACAGGAGGCTCCAGAGAGGAGAACCTTCCTACTGACAATGCGCGCTGTGTCCAAAAAAAATAAATAAATGAAAAAGTGTTTATTCACGAAAATGTTCTCTAACTGGTACATAGGTATTTACCCCCGCCAAACTGCAAAGCAGTTTGTTGGCAGACGTAGCTGCTTTTTCCTTTACATTTACTTAATAACATTTTATTAATTTTTTCTTTCTTTTTAACACTTTTCCACAAATACAGTAAAACAAAGTAAAAAATAAAAATAAAACTTCTTGCAATCCTTAAAATAACAATTAAACAACAACAAAAAAAAAAACAGGTGGTACTGCTTTCTGAATCAGGCCCCTGATCCAACTATCTCAACGAGAGCCTCCTTAGGTGTTGGTTGAGGCCATCGGCTGACACGACCGATAGGCACAATGATCGATGTCGACATTTTCGCGAGCCAAGTCAAGATACTTGAATTTATAGCAAGTACAAATCAATCATAAGTAACGGGAATAAATGATATAAAAATTTGAATTCATCAACGAATGACAAATCAAATCAAAGACATTTATTCAAACCCTTAGAATCAGCAAGTTTTGTCAAATTCATAAGGGTAGTAAAATAGTCCCTAAAAACTCCTAAATGTTTTATCTGAAGAGCAGTGGCGGAACAAACTCCGCAACAAAAGCAAGACACATCAATCGACTATTAATCATCAAGTTTACATCATTACTAATCTTTGGCAAAACTTCAAATGTTAAATAGCTATATAATATTGTTTTATTGTATTGGCAGTTACCTAAAATACCAACAGCGCTATGTTTTGTGGCGCGTTCTAAAGTAAACATGACCTTCCCATCCCATCACAGGAATTGTTTGATTTAATACTAAAATATAATGGGCCCCGGCCCATCTCGTAACTTTCCCATTTCGACAACTAAACAAAATAGTATCACAAAAGTCCCATTTCGTAACTTTTTTGATCTTCATACATTGAATTCCATTTCGTAACTATTTTGAAGGTATATGGGACCGATGATAGCTCGTATCAGTCGTATCAAAGTTTCTGGAGTTCTGGTGATATAAACTATAATCTGTGTACGTCAACCACTTATGTTAACTTCACACGCATCACTAGACCACTAGACCTCATCACTAGACCTCGGTAATTGCACAGTAACATCCGTGTATAAACCCCCCGGTACTCCTTTTCGAACTTAACACACTTGACTTTAACACTCAGCGCACAAAAATAGTGGTTGGTGACTTCAACAGCCATAGCACCACTTGGGGCTACCACTCCACGAACGGTCAAGCTGTCGAAAAATGGACAGAAGCTAACGATCTGACTTTAATTCATGATCCAAAACAACCAGCATCATTTAACAGCGGAAGATGGAAGCGCGGGTATAATCCCGACCTGATACTTGTCAGCTCAAATATCTGCTCCCCGACAAAAAAGAGTATCTGCCCTCCGATACCCAGGACCCAACATAGACCGATCATGTGTAAAATCCAGTCTGCTGTCCACCCAGTGATTATGCCACTAAAACGCCGCTTTAACTACCAGAAAGCCGATTGGGAACAATTTTCAAAGTTTGTGGATGCTGAATTATTCACCATTCCACCTACCCCACAAAATTACGATAGTTTAGTAAGCGTAGTCTCAGTAGCATCCCGGAAATGTATCCCCCGAGGATGTCGCACATCATACATCCCCGGCATATCCCAGGAATCTGGCGAACTGCTTAAGAAGTACGAACAACTCTACGATACTGACCCTTTCCCGGAGGAGACCTTTGAAGCTGGTGAAAAACTGCTGTCACTTATTAGCGAGCGACGCCAAGAAATATGGATGGATACGGTGACAAATATTGACATGACATGATGACATATATTGGCAAACTCACCAGCGATCCACCTCCAGCACATACGCCTAGCACAGTGACAGCCAATCAAGTTCCTCACCAATTCATCCTGAATGGCAAACCTCCAAAACGACTTGGCAGAATTCCCAAAGTAAACAACACCTCTTCTTCCAGTGAATCTGTACTATGTGCCCCATTCCAACTAACGGACGTCGTCTTGGCCATTCAACGACTGAGTTCCGGTAAGGCCTCCGGAGTGGACGACATTCACGACATATCAGTCGAACAAATCAAACACCTCGGTCCCTTAACTGTGTCGTGGCTGCGGCGCATTTCAACTACTGTTTGAAGTCAGCAAACATACCTCGCCTTTGGAAGAGATAAAAAATCATTGCTATTCCAAAACCTGGAAAACCACATGACGACCCTAAAAACTTTCGTCCTATATCCCTACTCTGCCACACCTACAAACTGTTCGAAAGATTACTGCTCAGCAACCGCAGATTTCAGATTAATCTTCTTGAAGATAGAAGCAGATGGCGAGCCCAAAGAAATGGACTACCCCAGGGTAGCGTTCTAGCCCCACTACTATTCAACGTATACAGTAACGACCAACCAGTTAGCCCAAACACAACCCGCTTCCTGTACGCTGACGACCTTGCACTCAAGATAACAACTTTGAGGATATTGAAGCCGTACTCTCCAAAGCTCTTTAGTGACCTAAGCCACTATTATGGTGAAAACGCTTTAAAGCCAAACCGTTTGCGTTTGCGTTTTCCACCTCCGAAACAGACAAGCGGATCGTAACCTAAACATCTCCTGGCAGGGGCTACCGATCGCCCATAGTGATCACCCGAAATACCTCGGTATAACTTTAGACCGGTCGCTTAAATATAAAAATAACTGTCAAACGATAAAAATGAAGGTGCATGCCAGAAATTACGCTAATCTAGTGGATACAGCTCCAAATGAGACGTGCCGGATTATTAGTGGTTGCCTTAAAACGACCCCGGTACGAATGCTGTATTCACTAATGGGATTGCGCCTCCAAAAGTTCGTAGGACCATAGCCAGCCGCAACGAGAGGACGAAGCTGATTCACGCCACCCAATGCACAGATACGTTCCAGTGCCCCAGAGGCTGAAAAGCCGTAAAAGCTTTTTTGGGTGCGATGGCCCAGCTAGTCCAGCTAATAGTAATGCCTCCACAACGAGATATGATCTCTGGCGGGAGCTGCTTAAGCCCCCTGACGGCTTCATCGAGCCGTCTGAAAGCCTTCCACCTAGGAATGCTTTGCCGTGGCCGGCTTGGAAATCTCTGAATAGACTTCGAACCCAGGTCGGCCGTAGCAAAGACAATCTTCTCAGATGGGGTTTATGGACGGCTCAGATCTCAAATGTGTATGCGGCGTGTATCCACAGACAATGGCCCATCTTCCATCTTGCGCCGCATGCCCTGACAACTGCACACTTGACGATCTCATGACTGCATCAGCGAGCGGAATTCGCATAGCGACACGCTAAGAAGAAGACGTTGTTTAGAAGTCGACAAGCGCCGATGTACCCGATGGAATTTCCCGTCCGCAAAAATGATGAACTTTCATCCTCGATTTAACCTCTCTTTTGGGGCGTAAAGCGATTGAAATATTTTTGTGTAATGCCTGGCCTGCCTTATTTCCGCCACTTTGTTTCATTTTCATAATAGCATGCCATGCATAAAACCTGGCATAATAGTTATTTATGCAACTATTGTATAATAAGGGGTATAAAAACCCGAATGTGGGTTTATCACACGAGGCGAAGCCGAGTGTGATAATAGTATCACATGAGTGTTTTAATACTTAACTAAGAATCCTCCATAAAAGGTTCTGAAACCATTGGGTGTTGTAGTGTTGTAAGAAGTCTATGTAAATTCATGGAAAGTTAATTGCTGAGTATTTAATACAAACAAACCATCATGTATAGGTAATAATATAATTATTTACATTATGGATTGTACAATTATTAACATGCACAAAGCTTGTATCACTCATTTTCGTAAACAACAAAGTACATTTATGCAATGCTAATTTCGAACAAAAATGGCGGGATATCTACGACGTGAATTCGAATCAAAACCTATAAGTTTTTTTTTTAATTACAGCGCTATGGTAGTGAGTCGCACGTGCATTACAATGTTTTTTTTTTTTAAACGAGTTCCAAAATGAAATTTAGTACAAGTACAACATTATAACACCCGTTTGGATGATGGTTACTATGACACTGGTTGTTTTAATGTTGGCAACAAGCTAACTGTTTCAGATACTTTTATAGGGGATTTATAGCACGGGTGTAGATAAAAGACATTAATGCAAACCAATTATGTATGAGACAAATGCGTCACATTGCGCGTTTCTGCTATTTTGAAAATGAAGTAAAATAGCCGAAGTTAGGGAGGCCAGACCAATTAAGCTCTTTTCAAAATTCACTTGGATAGTACTCATCAAAATAACATTTTTCTTTCAAAGAGTATTTCGGTTTCCACTATTGTAGCAAAGCCGTAGCCAGTAGTAGGTACTAGGTGTAGTATGTTTGTAACATTTATATTTTCATTATGTTGATGATATAAATGACATAAAGCTCGGAACTAAGGGTTCATTAATGAACTTGTTGATGATGTTGTAATTTAACTTCTTCATTAGACTTTCGTCTGTATAACCCGTTACTTAGTGTTAGTGTCGTAAAACTTTTCGAGGAACACTATACCACAGTGTAAAGACTAAACAGGGTTCGAGCAGGAGTGGACAGAGGTGGACCATGGCTTTTATGGGTTGAACCTTGTCTGGCAACACGGAATCTCACTTTTCTCTCGCTCAGAAGCGTCAGAGCGAGAAACAGAGCGTGCTACTGCCGACCGCATCGTCGCGTTGATTGACCTTCTAATATGGTGTTACAATAGAATAAGAGGTCATCGTATTCTGGTTGTGTTTCCACTGAATTGCGGCCTACTGTACTGCAATCTTGAAACTGTCTGTCAACATGTTGATGACCGCATTTCTCCAGGGAATCGTTCGTCGGAGTCGCTATGTAAAGACCCAAATAGTTTAGGCTTTCACTGGTGTTATGAAACTTACAAGGTTAAGTAACGTGTTTTGTATATAGGTATGTTTAGACTACTGAAATAAGTACGGGGGTTTACTAAGTTAGCATATAAACATGGATCATCATCATTACCATTCTCCTACTCCTTATCCTCATGTATTCCGGGTAAGCGCAGCATGTCTTTTTCTTCCATACTTCCCTATCCGTCGTTATCTCAGTTGTCACTCGCGTTCTGCTCATATTATATTCGACAAGTATGCGGATTGGAAATAATACATTCAATCGCAGACTGCACAGAAGAATCCAGTGTTACTAATTCCTCTGGTTCAAACTTAGACCACTAGTCCTCTAAGACAAATATAAAACATAGGCAATTAGTGCTCAAATAAATTACTATCAATGAAATTATTTACTTTGCTTCTCGAGTATGTTCCACCACTAGCTTCTTTCTCCCTAGCTGAACCACTTGCAATGGCTGATGGCATTATGGTCACTTTTAAGTAAAACATGCTGAATCACAGATTACTTAGTGTAAATGACTTCTGATTTTATATCTCTTTACTAAAGCATCTAGGTCAAGAGCAAGAAAATATAGTCCAAGGGCCAAAAGAACATCCGTCTTTAGTTAAATACAATCTTCTACATTTCATGCAGCCCCGTGACTGATTAATTGCCTTTCACGTCCGTCATGATATTATGGAGTGTAATCTATCTATGCAATATATCTCTAGGTCTGCTATCGACGAGTGCCACTTCAGATACTAGGGCGTCATAGCATTGATTTTGGCCTTATCTCAAGCACGTATACACTGTGAACTTTATTATGTTAGATTTTTGGAAGCAAATACTTGAATGACGTTGTATTTGTTTCATTAGTCACTAGTAAAGGACATATTTTCATTTGGTAAATCGATAAAGCTTACTCCATGCATGATACAGCATAATCTCGACCTCTATTAGCCCACGTAGCACAGGAGGTGCTTTACGTCGAAATTATCCTTTCGGTTACTAATCATGATGCTAAATCCATCGTTGAATTCAAGCATAGAATTAAAATCGCCACGTTAAAAAAGTACCCGTGCAAACTTGAACGGGAACCAGCAATGCTCAACATAACAATGCACGACACGAGAACGCGCGACATTGGAATGTGCGTGTTTTGAATTCCAATGACGTACATTATCATGTCGCGCATTCTCGGCCCGGACCAAGATTGTCCGGCTTGACAATGTACAGCACGCCAAATGGAATCAAAACAAACAGTGACGTCACATTAAAAAAGTAAAAAGCCATGTGACACTAGGGACGGGTGATACACAGATTTTATTGATTTTGATTGAATAAGGATTGATTTTGTTTCATTTGACGTATGGTTGACGTTCAATCAATTATTATTGAAGTAATCTGTGAATTATTCAAGCTAAGTTTGGTTTGTTTGGAACTATAGAAACGCAGTTTGGGCTTTCTTGTTGAGTTCTGGTTGTAAGGCACCATAATACAGCTAAATTAGGAAGAGAAAATAGTCCTGATATGAGATGGAAGAAAACAAAAGATAATGAAATACCATTAAATCAGCAACGTGTAAACGTTTTCAACAAGAAATGATATTTCATTGGTGATCTTTGAGATGTTGCAACATGTTTGGCAAGTAAGTGGCTATTACAAATTACAACATCATTGGTGTACTTATGTACCTGGAAGTTTGAATAACAGCATTACAACAATTTCTCCATGAGCAACCTGGGCTCATAATATGAGCTCCTTACTAACCCACCTCAATAGCATTATTCTCTAAGATTCTTTCCGTAATTACAAATCGTCTCAATTTATGATACCAGATTAACAGTGTGTAAATTATTAGAGCTCTTTATCTGGGGGCTGTCAGTTTGGTCCCTTTGGCTTTGTTTGTGATGTAATTAGTCAATCCTTGTAGGTAGGTACTCTATAATATGTATGTAGGTCCTTACTATCTGATAAATACCTATCCACAAAACATTCCTACATATTACCTACAAACACCAGCTGGCAGCTGTGGAGACAGTGACAAGATCTACAACATAACACGTAGCTTTAATACAGAATTAAAAATAGTAATACATAAGTAGGTACATACTTACTATATCTATACCAAAGTCTAGCTATGAAAAAAATTTATCAGTGTTTATTTTATCAAAGCTAGGAATTTTGTAGAAAGTAAGTACCTTTAGCTGCCATCATAATAACTTTCTAATGAATCTTATTAATTTTAGATTTTCACTGCAATCGTAAGATGTGTGTTACTCACACTTGATGGAGATAATTATAAAAGCAATGAAATATTTGCCCCAAACATAGTCCATACCACTATTGTGTCGCTGCTTGCTGCTTGCTGCTCAAGAGGACCGCAAGCCTGACATAGAATTCCATTATATTATATATATTATATGGTTTCATCGCAGAAGAAAAGAACACTTTAGTAAAAAGTTAATTGGTTATACCTCATCAAAGTCAAAGCTGCCCTGAATTACATACCTAACTGCTAAGGCAAAAGAAATACCTACTATGAAATAAATTCAAGAATAAGATCAGCAACCAGGACCAAAAGTAGTAATTGGATAAACTAAATTATGGGCGCAACCAGAGTTAAGAAGATTAAGTGTGGAGACAGTTAGTATGAAAGTGGCAAAGTAAATTATTATCGGGATAGCATTATAGTTACTGCTCTATAAATGCTAAAGCTTATCTCTCTATCTAAAATAATCTAAAAAACCAACTAGGTAAAACTTTTATTTTTGATCCATGACAGATAAATAGCCTTTAAAATAGTAGGTACCACCTACTAATTGTTTGTTACATAATTTTATTTGTAAATAAAATTAAGAAATAGGTAATTTATATGATGATCATTGTTTTAATATAAATTTAACATTTAATTAAATTAATTATATATTTTATTGTCTTTTTTTCACTCTTCCTCGTCCGTAGTAGGTACATCCTGCAGGATAGACCTTTCCCTTGTTCTCCACACAGACCCTGCGACCATACATAAATCATCTCTTGATCTCTATTCGTAGCTTGCTTCTTTCCATGATACTTAAAAGTAAAATTAAATAAACAAAAATGCAGTCTAAATATTATCATCATCATATCAGCCGTAGGAAGTCCTCTATTGAACATGGGCCTCCTAAATATAATAGTCTATACTTATATAAGTAAGAAAGACCAATTTAACCACTAGACCTTGTGGTGCACCTTGGCGGAGGCCTATGTCAAGCAGTGGACTGAAATTATGATGATGATGAACCATTAGCAATTTTTATTAGATCATCAACAAATTAACAGCCTCCATTGTGATCAGAGTGTGTGGCACGCGATCCGAGGTTCTGGGTTCGATTACCGGTGGGGACACTGTCTCACAAAAATATCTTTATGGGACTGTTCCAAGTTTAGTTAGGGCATTGCAGGTTAAAATCACCTGATTGTTTAGAAAGTAAGATGATTCAGTGCTTCGGATTCGGAAGGCACGTTACTGTCGGTCCTGGTTATTTTCTACGCGATGTAGACGAAACAGAGCCACAGTATTTCCTAGAGTTTTAAGGCATGTTATCATCTCGCTGAAGTCAAAAGCAGATTTCATTGGATGAGGTTTTGCTTACGACATCACTATAATATATGACTGTTTTTCCTTCTCTCATTCAATGAGATCATCCGCCTTGCTAGACTTAATATAAATCGGGAGGCTGAATACTATTATTACTTAATGATAAAACAGCTTATATAACCATTAATAACATTATTTATTTCTTATTACATATTTTATTTATTTATTCAAAAAAAAAAAACAGATACTTAAGCACTCAACTGGAGGTTGACAAGTTTTTAAACTATAAGTTACGAGCAGTTGGCCGATATGGGGGCTTTGCTGCTACTAGCTTGTCCGTGGCTTCACCTGCGCTAAAAGTGATTTTTCCTTGGATAGTAGGCACATATTTTGTGGGAAAGCCTATTCTGTGTTATTAACTTCATTCAAATCTGTCCAGTAGTACCTACTGGAGATAGAATGGTTGAATGGCATGTAATAAATGCGGTTTCCAGCCCGCCTGCCCAGCATGGTGGCAACGGGAAAAAAATCGCTGTAGTGCACTATCGAACTGACGTACATCGTAATTTATTCTTTAGATCTCACAAACTACGGAATTTCAAACGTCACGACATAGTACTGTCTGGTACTGTCAAACTAACGAACATCGTAATGCTAATGATATACATTTGATCGCACAAATTGCGGAAGCAATTCCGCAGTTTGTGAGATCAAATGTAGGTACTTCGAAATTTAATAGCGGAGTTCTCTCCTCTGTCTTTCTAGCTGTCATTTGTATGGGACAGCCAGTCCAGTGTAGGTACTTGTGTAATAGTAGAGGTCAGCGTGCACGCACCGCTCGGCTCACTCGTCCGGTGATTTATCCAACCGAATTAAGTGTCACTATTATGCAAAAATTTAAGGAACACCCATCTTCCAAACATTGTCGGATAGCACAGGCTCCATTATTTTGTACTTTATTGCCAGATTGAACTATTATCCGACAAATTGTGCCTTTTTATGGTCGGGGTGTTAGTTGGGTGGGTGAGGCTCTTTAGCGGTGTCCGTTTCGACTGCTCGGCCACAATGTTGTAGAAGAAAAACGACTACGTCAACATAGAAGGAAGAAGGAATTTGGAAGGAATTGTAAAACACTAACAATGAAGGTAGGTAGCAAATTCGTAGAAACAATATTCAGAAAGTTATAAAGGTTTTAACCGTGGCCGCGCGGTCGGCACATGGAGAACTGCGCGGCCACGCAGTTTTCTCAAACGGAGCTTATAAGGCTGTGGTAGAGGTCCCATTCTTTTGGCTAATCACTGATACGATTTCGAAGAAAATGGACAGTATGAATAAATCCCTATTGTTTGGATTTCAAAACCTACAGCACTTAAACCTAAAATGCAAGTTAGAAGTAGGGTGACCAAGATTTATGGTGCGTCAATCAGACATTTCCAAAAGCGTCGTTTTTTTATACGAGGCACATACGTAAGTAGTATCTAATATCATAATGCGGGAATGACTATGGTTAATTGGATGGAAAAGTACTGATGCGAAAATATAAACACCGTATTCGTATACTTAAGGCTGATGCTCCAGGGTAGCCCGAGAAATTCATTTTTTTTTACGTTTTTTGCAATTTGCAGGCCAGTGCTAGATTTTATGTTGATTAAAATATTGTTCGCGGTTGTAAGACGTATGTAGTTACAGAATTATAATCATCAAAATCATCAATACAACCCTCCAAGTTCATAAAGGTCGAGGAACGATTTTTTCAAGGTCAAAGTCATTGCTAGACGGTAGAGAATGCATTGTGGCATTAAGTCAGCCTATGTACCAATTTAGTACCTACATGAAGTTTAAATAAATAAACTATTTATCACTGCACTGCTCTAGTGCATGAATGGAGACAAACAAACGCACTCGCAAAATGTAATTTTTGTGAAGTTATCTATAACGTCATAACCCACTGATATCGGATATCTATGGCTTACCCGCAAAGCAAGCACACTGTCATACACTTTTGTAAAAATGCGTGCACTACTGCAGTAGGCTATTTACGCGTCATCATTAAAAACAATAAGTACCTACATCCATTTTTAAAACGAACGCTTATTTTATTGAAATAGCAGTGTTTACGTCAAAACGAGGTAGGAAGGTACATTTTTCGTGTAGGTTAGTAGGTACTAATCAAATAGAAAATCATTAATCATTTTTACAATAAAAGGTACCTACTTACATATTTATCTTAATAAAATTGAAAATGTCTGATTAAATCACCATCAATCTTGGACACCCTACTTCTAACTTGCATTATAGGTTATAAGTGCTGTAGGTCGTGAAATCCAAACATTAGGGCTTTATTCATACTATCTACATATTCTTCGAAATCGTATCAGTGGTTAGCAAAAAGAATGGGACCTCTACCACAGATCTAGGTACTATAGCTCAGTTTAAGAAAACTGCGTGGCCGCGCAGTTCTCCATGTGCGGACCGCGTGGCCACGGTTAAACCTTTATTTCTTTCTGAATATTATTTCTACCAATTTGGGACTTTCATTGTTAGTGTTTTACAAATTCCTTCGTAATGTAGACGTAGTCGTTTTTCTTCTACGACATTGTGGCCGAGCAGCTGAAACGGACACCTATGGCGCCCCTGGCGGCGGCGGCGCCTCTAGGCCCCGGCTTTATGGCCTATAGGGTTAATCCGGGCAAGAGCCAACATTACACAATATGTTAAGAAGTTATGCTGAATTTAGTCCTTTTCAGATTAGGTGACCGTGGCCATGCCATATTTCGACATATTATTTACTAAAGGGTAAATGATAGCTATATCTATCGATAGACACTATATCGTCAATAAATAATTAAATAAAAGAAGAAAAAAGTATAAATTACCATGTTGGTATAATTTATTTTAGACTTTACATTGTTACATTTTATGTAAATTAATTAGGTAGGTACCTATTGATTATTTAAAATGTCGGCTGGTACTTCTGGTTATAAGGCAGGTAGACCGTCCGTGCTACGTACTGCTGCTTCCAGGATTGGGAACCATGGTATTCAGAATTCTGTAATGCACAAACCACAAATTGTATTACAAAAACATTATCTAGCTTTGTGCGGTCGAGTAAATCAGATAGGGACTGTCACAGGTAATCTCATCGTGGTCCATAAAATACTGGAAAATTCCGTGGTTCCTTCTTTTTTTCTTCGTGTTCCTATAATACGACCGTCTCGCGACAGTACTTATCCTTCATGGGCGGCATGGGCACCGGGCCGTAGGCCGACGAAGGAGGCCGGCGGAGGCCCGGCACTTCGGGGACAGAAGATAATGTGTGAATTATTATGCGAGTGTAGCGAGCGCGTCGTCCGTCGTCCGTCCGTCCGTCTTATGACGATAGGCCATGTCGACGGCGCGTTTGTTCCATGCGCGCCTCAAAAAGATGTCAGCAAACAGGGGTCGGCAAAGACGAAGAGATACCACGGCCCTGGAACACAGGGCTAAAAAGGAACATGGATGGGTTTTAGTCAGCAAAAGTCTGACACTCCGCCTAGGCGGGACCCCGTCATTTGAAGATTTCCCATCCGAAAAAAAAGGTTATAACACCTTTTTTTCCCACAAATACAATTTCGTTATTTACACTCCTTGACCGGGTTTGTGTTGCCGGTCGTATTTGATGCAGGTTCTTCTAATTTTACTATATTTTAGGCGAAAAAGAATTGTATGCCGATTTTTCAGTTACACCAAAAAGCACAGAGTTTCTTTTTGTTTTTTAATTTTACAATAATGTTGGCGCATGGTCCATAGGCTAAATTTGATTCTATAAAGGTAGGTCTACATTCTCAAATTGAAGTAAATCACTCATTCAACACTTCTCTTGTCCGCATAACTTTAGAGTGAAAACGGTTGAACAGAGAGGAGAGCTGGAGTGTCATATTTGTTTAAGCCAGAGTCCGCTTTTTTTCGCTTGGAAAAAGTAATAGACTAACAAAAATTAATGAAGGAAATTCGATCATAGTATCACACACATATCCCTTCATTTGTGGGCGGTCATGAGTCGCGCTCTGGCGCGCGTCGCTATTTGAATAACAGACGAGTGGCTACTTACTTACCCAGAATTAAAACATACCACCTTGAACCTAAGTTATGTAGTACTTTTGCTAGATTATCTTTTAGTCAACAAAACAACTTCAGACTTTCAGAGGTAGGTTCCCATCGAGTGACACTGTGACTGGTTGCAATCTTTTTCAAGAGGGTTCCCAACGTGTCACACACCCAGTGTAACTGTGACATGTTGGAAAAAAATCCCACCGAGTCACAATGTGACACGATTGGGTGTGCGTGTGACTCGCTGGGAACCCATCATATTATTTAGTAGGACGAATGGCACCGCTCGTACCTACTCGTAAAATAACGTAGGTACTTAATATGCTGTTATTATGAATTTGTATTTTCTATCGATATATTCAGAAGTCCAGGAAACAATCCATAGTCCCATGGAACCACGGGTAATTAAAATAACCCATGGAACCGCCCCGGTAATGGGTGGACCCCCCGGGACCACGGGTAACGATTCCTTCTGTAGGTAAATGAAACCTTTATACTTCGCTACCAATATGGCCGGTAAATCTTTTGTTTTTAATTACTTTTTTCAAATTCAAATTTAAAATCGTTCAAAAAGGTTTATAAAATAAGCTTTCTTCAAAAGAATTTAAATCTGGCCAGTATTTTTAAGTTTAAGAACTTTATACAAAATATCCCTATACGGTGTTGATGTGTGTATTATAATAAAAGTACTCTTCTTTCCATGCAAACGCAAAATTGAATCTTGGATGTTGGATTGTTCCACTGAATAGGCAAATCCGCCCCACTGACCAAATGTTCTCTCACCGGGAGCGTCTATTTGTATCTTAGTGCTCAAAATCTGGATTATATTACAAGTGAATGCTGTGGTGAGGGTGCGCCATATTGTGGAAGCGCCAGGGTAGCCCGCGAAATACAATTTTTTTTACGCGTTTTGCAATTAGCAGGTTATTTGTCGTGTTGTATCTTGAATAAAATATGATTTGCAGCCGTAACAAATATGACTTTACAGAGTTATAAACATTAAAATCTTAAACAACCCTTTTAAGGCCATTTAACTCCATTGAATGAAAATGTACCAAGTCTTCTTCTTCTCTTCTTCATAATGTACTCTGTGCTCGCGACATCTCCGCATTGTAAAGAGGGTGACGTTAGTCAGTCTCTTTTTTATATTTTTCGGAGGAGCAAGCAACACCACTCTTTGGACTTCAGAGGGAGCCACGCTCCGACGAGTAGGTATAAAGCAGTAGGCAGCCAGTGATGATTCTGCATGTTTCAATAAGTGCTACATCTACCGCTCGGACATGATGCCACACTGGGCAAGTAAATTCGCCAGCATATCTTATGGATTTTCTCTTTGTGAATCGAGTCATTTTGTTTTTATTTTATGTGTTTGTTTTTTCTTTTGATTTTTTTAGAAACCATTCAGATGTAGGAGCCCCGCGAAGTGGCGCTCCGTCGACCGGGACTACCTCAACTTGGATGCAAGAGCGAGCGATTCAAATTATCACACCCTTGCCGGTGCAGGGTGTAAAGCACGAGTAGATAAGCTCATGTGGTGAAAAGTGCAAAAAATAACTGATCTTATGCTGCTTCAACAGGTCGGTGATTTTCGGGATTGTTTGGAATGGCGGGAGCCAAAATGACACTAGCACTAGACGGTCGTGTTTTCTTGACAAACAACGATAGTAGGTAGTTGTTTTTCCAGGACCAACTCGTGCCAATGTCATTTTGGCTCTCGCCATCCCGAACATTACCGACCTGTAGAAGCAGCATAAGATCTACATATTCGCCACGGTTTACAACAAGCCAGCTAGCTGGTCTCGGGGTACAGGCTGTTTTACAATCTTGTGTCTTGAGTTCGATCCCAGCCAAAGGATTCTCTTTTCGTGAATCGAGTAATTTTTTTATACTTAGTTCGTTTTTTTTTCATGTATTTAAAATTTGGTCCCAAACGTCTTACTTTGGGACATAAGCGTAGGCCGAAGGCCGGCAGAAATCCGACGACATGGCTGGCGGGCTTTTATTTTTGCCCATTCCGACCATCTGTTGAGCGTCGACTCGAGCGCTTTTTAAACCCATCAATCAACCTCAACAAACAAAATACCAATCCAAATTCAAATTTTACATCGCACCCTAACCGGAGCCAAAATAACACTGGCGCGAGACTGTCGTGTTTTTACACATTTTCTATTCGCCTTTTTTACATTGCTGGCGAATATAAAATGGAACGTGTTATAATGATCAAGTCCCTATCAACTTTTCAATCACGCAATCAATCGTCTTTCGGACAGCACTACCTAGCTCAATTACCTAGTATCCAAGTCCCAAAATTTCGAGTCACCTGATTGGCCAACCAATCGGCCAATCACGCGATGTCGCCAATTATCATGCCGTACATTCTTGGGTCGGACAAGCAAGGTACAGCCCAGCAATTGGAGACATCGCGATGCTTCCTTTTCCAAGGTTGTACACGCCCGTGTTGTACAATCCAGTGTCGTGCATTGCTGGTGTGTGCATTACAGTGACGTGCATTATAGGGACTCACTTGAACATATGCACAATCTCCGCGTTTGTTATACAGGGTGTAAACAGACTCTTCACGAAGCCGTCAACCAAGCATTCTGTACATCAAACCAAGTAACCCTACGTAAAAAATATTGCTGGGAAACGACTTTTTTATTTGGTAGTGAAAAATCTCATTTTTCAGTAAAACTCATTGTAACGCACACAAAACGTCGTGCTGGTGGATGCATTGAATAGTACAGGGTTCATGGAGGTGTTTACAGTAAAAAATCTTTAAAAAAAAAACACTTGACAAAAAGTTGGAACTTTGACCCCCAATATCTCCGTAACTAGAAGGTTCCCAGGTATGGTCTGAATTAAAAAAAATGATCGCAATGACGGGGAGATCAAGTGCCTTTCGGCTTCGTTAAGGGTTTATTTACACCCTTTATTTAGCACTACTTTATAATAAACATGTAGCTCATGATGCCTTCGGTCGTTTAGTCAAGATAAAAACGACCGCCAATTCTTTGACTGAAAAGCTCTTTTATCACTCAGTCTGTAAATATGAAGATTTCAAATCCGCGGTCCTTAGCGCCAAAATCCAAACAATAATTTTCTATATTATCAAGCTAAAAGGTTTTAGGTTTATTTTACATTCATGTAGGTAGGGGTACCCAAAATAAACTGGCTCAGCAGGATTTCGGCAGGTAGGCCTTTCTGGTTTAACATAACCAAAAATACAAAGCTCTTTAATTAAAATTTACAAACAGGCCTCGACCGAGAGTTTACCGGAAAATTAAATTTATAATTGTTTAACACGGAAAAACCTTTTCGTTAAAATCATAATACCTACAGAAAAGGGGTTTTTAAATTGTATTTAATTTCAACTCCGGCATCATGCTGTGAAAAGGTTTTTAAATCAGAATCAGGGGGCTCCCTGGCAAACTATCGTCACTCCAGAAGTGCAAAGTCACATTTTTATATCAATATTATGATGGAAAATCCAAAACGTAGGTAACATCTCGTAACGTACACACGATTGATATAAACTCTTCAGGGATCAATGAATGATGTCTCTGGATGAGACGAGTACAATGCAGAGAGCCTAAATAAAATAACATTCTGTCAACGGTAACGACGATAGAAAAATAGCAAAATAGAAAAAGTCAAAAATATACTAGGTTGCCATATTAACCTACGAAAGCTGTACGTCAATCATGTTGAAACGTTGAAAGTCGTAGTAAAAATACATAGGTACAGAACTCGCTGATGGCGATTGTACTAGAAGCTGGCACCAGAGGAATTAATACTGTTAACGTTTTTAGGGTCTGAAATCTACGAAATTAGAATAATTATGAATGAGGTCCTGTGTGTATCTACTTATCCAAATTCCTTCACACCGTACAGGCTTTATTTATATCAAATGCTTACGCTATCTCTACTATAAAGCTCTGGAACGCTACCTTTTGGCATTAAAAAAGCTGAAAGCAAATACACTTTCCAAAGAAAAGTTCGTCAGATTAGATAGCTCTCAATTTGAAGTCTAGTCATAATAATAATTATTAGGATTCTCGTTATTTTCTTTTTAATTTTTTGGTATTCGATAAAATATCTATTAGTGTAACACACGTTTAATTAAATATTTACTATTTACACATCCTAGTATAGGTAGCCGAAGTTCATTGATTAAGTGGTACGAAAAGTTCCGCCGGTCGCTACTAGATGGCGCTGTGACTATGACGCGCATTTCTGAATCGCGGTGTTAAGATTCTCCGCCACTTATTAAGTACCTCATCCTAATTGGGAAGGTCACATAGAACTCCCCTGATAGTTAAGTTAGTTCTGTAGTCTTACCGAGATAAATACTTTTGGGTTAGAGGAATCAGTTCCCTGCCTTCGTCCAAGCGGACTTGGTTCTGGTTATGTTAGCTGTGCGGCTGTGCCTGTATATTTTATATGTATAACCTGTCTGTCTATCTTCACTTCGAATAAAGACCTGCAGTAGATTCAGAGTTTTCCTTCGTGCGGGTGACGTCATCGATCATCGGAAGAAACCCCCCCCCTTCATTAGTTTATTTTATGTCGCTTTTTTTTCCTGGTGCAGAGGCTAGCCCTGGCAATTCAGCGCGGAAACGGTAAGTGTAATGGACTCCTTTGCGCCGGGAACGTCTAGGGTCTGTGGATTTCTAATAACTTAAGCTTTTTTGTAAACCGGTTTAAATTATTCGACATGTATGTATTAATATATAATAATAAAGTATTCAAACAATTCTTTTATCTGTATATTGTAGGGTTAATAAATAAAAATCTTGATAACACCACAAAATAAATGATGTTTATTAGTATTGAAGCGAAAAAATTATGATTTTGACAATACCTATTTAGAAAAAATAAAAACTATAGGTACATAAGGTATAGGTATATAAGTTAATTATAGACTAAAGGATAAAATAAGTTTAGAATAAATAGAGGTATTCGCTGAGGGCTCTTTCAGTATTAAGTATATCCTTTGGCTAAAGGTTCGGTCAGGGGAGAAAAAAAAAATCACAATAGCATATAGTTTTGATGTTGCAATTTAGTATATAATCTTTAATCTAATTGATAATTTCAGAAAATAAACGGAAATGATTAGGAATTACAAGACGTGCTGGCTCATTTCGACGATATCATTTCAGTTTAAAATAATACTGAGCCACGTATTGATAAGACTTCGGAACTCTTCGGATGCGATTATTCTCTTAAATCCAACAGCCAAGTTGAATAGAAAAATTAAACTTGCAGCAAACCTCGTTAATGACGATTTGGTAGTAAATTCTCTAAGTCCGACTCCAGTGCATTTATCATAAAACCTGAAGTTGATGTGGTAGCAGGCATTTAGATTTCAAAGATAAAAACTGGATTCATAGTTCATGGAAATTCCTGAATCGTCTCGGAGTCCTTAATACACCTAGATGGCTCTATTTTGGATTGTTCTAACTTATGATGAGAAACGAAAAATAAAGTAAAACGAACGAAACCCAGTTAGAGAAAACATCGACAATCAAAAGTAAACAGGAAAAGAATCGAACACAAATACGTACCAGGTAATATACTGTCCAGGTCCAGAACGTCTAATCCATTATCATTTTAAAAGAATTGTAATTTCTGCAACCACTGGTTTGATGTAACCGGGCTAAATAGTTTGAAGAATAACAGTAAACCACTTTAACATAGTACAGATATACGGACACTAGTCCGTATGTTAGTGGCTATGTTGGTGGTGAACCAATAAAAATTAAATTTAAGAAGAGAAGACTCGTTAACAAAAAGTTTTTTTAGACATTATTTTGTACACTATCACTATGTTTTCCTATTTAACCCAAACGTTGACTGGTATAGAGAATGCCTTGTGGCATTAGGTCCGCTTATGTACCACTATTGTACATGAAGTTTAAATAAATAAATAATTATCTGAATTCCTGACTACGTTTTGTTGGTTCATTGAATGTTTATCTAAGTACCAGAGAAGCATGGGTAATGGAGTTTTCAAACAATCGGTGTCCAATACCCAATATAAGATACTCGAATCTCGATGCTCTTCAAAAAGCTGACAAGTTGAAAAGTACTTTACTTGTGATAAACAGGGCGTGCACAGACTGATCACGAAGCCGTTAATCAAGCATTCTGTAAATCAAACTAAGTAACTTTACGCAATAATCATTGCTGGGAAACGACTTTTTTTTTTTGGGTGAAAAATCACATTTTGTGATAGAACTCAATGTAATGCACTCAAAACATTGTGCTGGTGGATGGATTGAATAATACGGGGTCGTGGAGGTGTTTAAAGTAAAAATCTTACATTTAAAACTTGTATTAAAAAAAACTTGTCAAAAAGTTGGAACTTTGACCTGGGGTCGTAACTATAGGTTCCCAGGTATGGTGTACCACAAAAAAAATATCGCAATGACGGGGAGAACAAGTGCCTTTCGGCTTTACACTCTATTTATTCTAAGTAAATCTCTGTGACAATGTTCTTTGAAACTACGAATAATAATTTTGAACAAAGTGAACAAATGTTCTCAGAAAATATGCAAATAGGAATCTAAGTTCGGACTTAAAATGTTATTATTCAGAAGTCTTGGTCACGTTGGTTATTTAAAAAGAGTGTTATCTTATTTTTTGGAATGGAAGAATTATAATGGTTTTGTATAAATTTTATGTTTTTTTGTCCTTCGTTCCGCATATATGCACGGCTTTATTTTGAACTTAATTACTTACAAAACACTCCTTAGCGTTTTGTAAGTAATTAAGTTCAAAAAGCTTTCTGCCATTTCAAAACACAACATTTAACAATTACTTGCAGATCCTGACTCGTATTTTAAAGCTTTTGGGGAAGATGACTTAGCATTTTTCTAAACGTAACAGTTACGTGGCTTTTTTTTGTTGAAATACTTTTCAAATACATAAACACCAAAATTGTTGAAACACTGGCCACATTTCAACATTTCTAAGAATTCTGATTATTTACTATTTCTTAAACATTTAATATTTATTAATGAATAAAGATTTTAATTTTAACTGTTTTACTTTCGGTAAAAAGAAACAAATCTATTCTGAAAGCACAAGGACATCATAAACTCACCTTCCCTCCAAAAACGTATCCCAGTTCCAAAGCGACCAGCTGAGCTACCTCTTCACCACCTTCCACGTCCACGGTCCACTCGTTCACAAAGTCCTTCGCATGCTCCAACCCGTTATGCACTCCTTGGTACCCATAGTGTCCTGGTACCCAAAATTTGGGCTCATTAGGATACCATGACAAAACCGAAGTAAACAAACTGGCAATTAGGAGAGTCAAGAGCGTCATTGAATCGTTGTTATGGTGTATTTATTTGTATTTGCGTGTATTTGTATTGGATGGTAGGGAGTTCGAGCGAGGTCGGTATCCAAACAAACACTAACGGCGGGCAGACAACAAGAGAGGAAAAGTGTGATTTTCCCAAGCGGCGCGGCGGTATACCCGACTGTTGTAGCTAGCTCGGCGCTGCGCATCGCGTAGCTGTCACGTCCCATTTTTCAGCTATTTTGTTTAACACTTAGATTTTTTTTAGGTCATTAAGACGACTACAGGAGATAAATTAGCAACTCTATTTGTGGTGGTTCAAACTTGAAATACTGTTAGAATAAAGTTCTAATCAGCTTGCACTTCAAAGTGGTTGTTACGTCAGTCACTGCGGGCCGAATAGTGCGAAATGAGTGTTTTTTTGCGATTTACAAAAAATCTATTGATTGGACTAAAAAAATAGAACGCTATTATGATAATATGTTGCTTGTAGAATTATTTGCCAAATCAATCAGAATGATCACATGTATTTTAGTATGGTTTTTACTCGCTAAAAGAAATTTTTAGAGATAAGTTCGTGTTTTTTTTTATCGAATAAAATTAGTTGTATTATGTTTTCTAAACACTATCATACTAGCATATATCCCGAAGAATATCATATATTTTTCTGGTTTTGTTTATTGCAGTGAATCAATGCTTTTTTTTTGGATTATAAAACTCGCGTTTAGCTCCTGTAGCCCTCTTAATTTAAGTTTTGATTTTGGATTACCAGCCGAAATACAAAACTTTTTAAACGTAAAATACATAAGACAGTCCCCACAAACGCTAGCTTTCGTTCTATTCTGATAAGATATTTTTAAAGAAGAACGAGTATTTCATAGCTTAATTATGTTTAACTTAAAAAGAATAGGTACGAGTATATTGTACAATTTTTGTACCAATAAATGAACATTTTCATCAGTTGGGTATACCCGTTTTAGTCATAACTACAGTGGCCGCTGAACACACAGAGAGATAACTGGTATCGCGATATATTTGAACTATCTCTAACTGACGCCGCTATTTATTTAATTAAGTAGAGTATCAAGCAATAAATTAATCGATATTGTTTCATAACAGGATTTTTTCTAACATTCAGCTCATACCTAAGCCCTAAACTGAATGTTTCAATTTGAGTGCAAAGTTGTTTAGTTGTATGTATGAGCCCAGTATTTGTCTTCTATCGTAATAAAATGTAACAAGGATCCTACTAGCTAAATCTCATTCGTACAGAAATACCAATTTATTATAATTTTGTCTTAACAAGATTAATTATTATGGACTTAAGTTAGGTGACATCGTGTCAGATTCAGATACCAGCTAAAACATGAACAAAGAATAAGGGTGCTTGCATAAAGAATGCATTTTTCGTTTAAAGTACTGACAATCGGTACGGGTCAGTATTTATCAGTACGGGTTTAAGCATTTGCCTGTGTAGGGTGTCCCTTCTGTCGTCGTAAAAATAATATTCTTCCTAACAAAAATGGATTTGGATTGCGAATCATTAATAGCATTGGTTTTTGCTAAACCACCATTGTGGGACAAAAGAAACTATTTACACAGTAACAGAAATGTAGTTGACAAATATTGGAACGAAATTAGTATAGAAATGAAACGTGATGGTAAGTTAATAGAATATTTTTTTATTCCATTACATTTTAATTATTGGTGTACAACAATCGGCTATGTATGAAATACTGTACAAAAATGTTTCTGACGTTTGATGCTGAATTCGAAGGTTCACAAAAATACGATCCATATTTTTTTCTTTTCTGTTGATATTAGAAACACCGACTGTCCTTCTTTTATTTTATTATGAACACTTTCGAGAAGAAAAAACTCATCGTCCGACGAACTCGAAGACATCATGGTTACTATAACCAGATTTACCTGTTTCTTTATGCATAAACCCTGTACTTAAAGGTACTGACTGACCCGTACCGATAAGTCAGTACTTTAAAAATGCATTCTCTATACGCTGCAAATATCGGGAGCTTAAAACAATTAACAATCACGGAAGATATCCCGTAAGTGACAATATAAGTTTATGAACGAAGAATATTGACAAGATCGTTGAAATTTGTTTTGTAAATCATGTAGTTTCTCTAGTTAGTGCGTCATCGTTTTCTAAATATTCTTCTTTCAACATTCAGTTTTGAAAATGAATAATTATATCATCAGTACTATTAGCTGTTGCCCGCGACTTCGTTCGCGAGGAAATTTTGATGTGTATGTGTGAGACTAAAAATAGCTTACGACCTCAGACATACCAAATTAATACAAAAAAATTGGTTATCAAACATTGTGACGCGAGATTTTTATATATTACATTAAGGTTATGTTTACAAGACATTTCAACAGAAATAGACACATTAACCACTAAACATCGATTATGAATATAACGACACTCGCAAATGAACTGTTTTATGAGCGCAGTAGGCATTAAACACTAATTCCTCGTCATTAATCTTGGGGGTGCGAGATCCATTTGCCCCACGCTCTCTAGTTTACATTAAGTCGTCTCTAAGTAGGCACTTCTACTTCGTATTACGAAAGAAAAAAACTTATAAAACACATTGGCACATTATATCAACACTGGCTCTGCCATACTTTCATCTTTTCTTCAGAGACGAAGACGGAATACAAAATGAATGGACTGTATGAGGAATGATATAGAAGAATCTAATAAAAGCGTATCAAAAAGAGTGAATGATAGAGAGATCGATAACAGGGAAGTATGACAGAAAAGTACGTGAAGGCAGGGAGATGATCATTAACGCTGGATGTGATTAAGGCCCTTCTAACCCTAAAATTAGCAACTCTATTTGTGGTGGTACAAACTTCGTTTGAAATACCTACTGTTAGAATAAAGTTCTAATCAGCTTGCACTACAAAGCGGTTGTTACGTCAGTCACTGCGGCCGAATAGTGCGAAATGAGTGGTTTTTTGCGATTAACAAAAAATCTATTGATTGGACTAAAAAAATAAAACACATAAGACCTGCTTTATAGTTAGTTCAGTTGGTATGCAAAGTTTCATGATCTAATTTGAAGTACTTTTTGAATACCAGCGGTTTATTGTTTGAAATCTTTGGATTTTTTTTCTATCGAGGAATGTTTATGGAATCGTGTTTTCGTCACACATAGTACCTAGGTACTATGTGTGACGAAAACACGATTCCATAAACTTTAATCCTCAACTTTACCATATATTTATTTCAAAATTAATGCTGCAGTATTTTAGGCGTAACGGAGAATCATGCTAAGCCATTTGAGGCATGTTAGGCCCTTAATGTGGTGATTATGGGGCGTTAAAATCACCACCAGTTAGTATCCAGTCACTATGGTAAGCTAGTCACGTCATATTACAACTTCCTCTCCTTGACGCTCAGTTGGAAGAACACCAGTGACTGAAACACCAATGATTGTGGATGATGCAGTGGTTGATGTAAACACATCAAAAAAAGTTTGTGATCACTACCATAAGCTGATATAATTTTTCAAAATGAACTTTGTCAAGAAAATTTATAAAGGGTGTAAAACACCTCTTCACGAAGCCGAAAGGCACTTGTTCTCCTCGTCATTGCGATCATTTTTTTGTTCTACACCATACCTGGGAACCTTATAGTTACGGAGATATTGGGGGTCAAAGTTCCAACTTTTTGACAAGTTTTTTTTTAAATACAAGTTTTTAACGTAAGGTTTTTACTTTAAACACCTCCACGACCTCCGTACTATTCAATCCATCCATCAGCACAATATTTGGGTGCGTTACATTGAGTTCTACCTCAAAACATGTTTTTTCATCCCAAAAAAAAAGTCGTTTCCCAGCAATAATTTTTGCGTAAAGTTACTTCGTTTGATGTACAGAATGCTTGGTTGACGGCTTCGCGATGAGGTGGTTTACACCCTGTATGTTGTGTTTTCTTTAAATATTGACCTTATTTGAAATTAAAAAATAAAAATCCATATTTTTAAATAAACAATCCGTAACAAAGACTATTTCGATTTATAAAAGTGATCGGAAACTTTTTTTGATGTGGTAGGTAGTGTTTTGAGACGCAGTGATGAAGTTATTGATGAATGTGGATGGCAATAAGAATAAAAGAAGAGCAAAGAAACGATAGATGGACTGTGTGAAAAGTGATATGGCCAAAAATTAATTAATTAATTATTTTTAAAAATACAGTCGAATTGAGAACCTCCTCTTTTTGGAAGTCGGTTGAAAAGGGGGTGACAACTGAGATTACGAGAGAAGTATGAAGAAAGAGACATGCTGTACCTAGAAATTAGTATAACGTCAGGAAAGCGGTGATTGATCAAACCAAAAATAATTAAATAAGGAATGAATAAAAGCGTACCCGGAATCCTGAATAAACACGTATGTTTATCCTGGGGCGCTTTCAATTTAAAACCGATCAATGGCCAATCAATTAGAACAAATAAATAATTAACATCAAAAGGAATCCAGCTTATGTACCAGGATATTATAAATACGGGTTACGTGTTTATTGCACAAGCGGCAGTGTGTCAGTGGATCGATGGATCGTGGCCGTGAGCCGTCGGCGGCGCCCGCGCATGCTACCGTAAACAAAAACTTTACAGTTACAGACAAACTGATGTGGCCAGGAATGGTGTATAAAAGTTCATTTTTTAATCTATAAACCGAATATTTTTTAAATACTTTTAATCACCCGAATTGATTGAATAACATCTTTTCTATGATAATCTCAAGGTCCTTGAAAGAAACTAATTGTGCATTGCTTGAAAGACACTAATTGTGCATTGCTTGAAAGACACTAATTGTTCATTGCTTGAAAAACACCAATTGTGCATTGCAAAAATTCAGTGAACATTGTTGATTTGTCAAAAAACATTGATTTTTGTCAAAAAAAGCGTGTGCAATTACATCCATTAATAATTAAACGTTTATATGAAACTTATATATAAATTATACCTACTATATGTATAAAACTCGATTTAATAATATAATTAATGGTGATTATTCACAAACCTATATGAGTTTTTTACATCGAAAAAAAATTGTTGTGTACCTACATCTAACACTAATTTGAAGTGTTCCTCATTAATTAGAAAATTTGGTCAAATAGTAACGATAACTCGAACACGGAATCGTCCGTGACGGCCAAAATACTCGAACGTATTATATCCGTCTTAAATCTCCCTACACGCACTGGAGACTATTTCGGGACTATTACTAACTACTAGATACATCGGTGCTCAAAGTTTTGTTTCCTTGTGATATTTCTGACAAAAAAAAATTGTATTCTTCACATTCGCTATCAAAATCGCCTGGTAAGAGACCAAAATAAGACCTAGAATTATCCATCCCGATACCCCGTACAGGGCAACCTCCTTTCTCGCCTGAGGCCATAGACTAGTTGCAATCGGTTTCAAAAAGCGGTGGTTCTACAATGATTTTCTACAGATATGACGTAAGCTTTTAGTTAGCTCATGTCAATCAATCACCACGTATAGAATGTCATTTTCTCTAGGCCCTCTGTGTTGTGCCTGAGAAAACTTCATCATGTCAACGGTCTTGAGTATTAAATGAATAATCCCTGGAGAGATTAGTCTAGTCTACTTTTAAAAATGTTATTCTATTTTCATCTGGGTTTACATTTCTACGTCATTACTGAACTTTGACCGCCTATTTTTGGCACGATTCGCCTACTTCGTTCGCTTTTGCTTTGTTCTACTTCTTTCGTTAATCTTCAATATAAAAATATTTCGTTTAAAACAAACGAAAGTTGTCTTAACAGACTTTTTTGAGCTTCTTCTGAGGTCCGTTTCCAAGATTTCTTTAACAGATCTCGACTTTCAAATACTTATTTTACTTATCGTACTTATTTTACTTTTCCGGTTTCTGGGTTTCAATACTTAGTTCGTTCTTCCTTTTTATATATTTCATCTAGTTATCTGGCTTCAAGTAAATAGCGTTGCTTATCCCTCGTCGTGTCATCCACGTACGTCTCATTTTTAAATCACATCACAAGAAGTGATAGCACCTTAAATAATGGACCTATTAAATAACCCCGAATCACTACAGTTCCCAGAAGGCACTCCAATAAAGAGCACACAATATGACGCATTATTTATGCAACGAGGAAAATTATATCACATTATTTCGTGATATCCGAACTTATAGGAAGTCGTGTATGCGAACATACGTACAACTACAACTTTGGCTATCACTGCTCAAACGCATATCCGCGGCGCGCGCGCACCCGCAGTCGCGATGCGCGCGCCGCTCGCACCCGCGGCCTGTGCCGCATTACTCCTGCTCTGGCCTGCCTCCCTGGTACTCTGCTATCAGGACGAGAGAGGATACCAAGCAGAGGACGCATATCACGACGATGTGTTAGACGTGTGAGTGATTCATGTGCCGCTAGTAATTCTGGGAAGCTGCTCATCTCCAGTGGTCTTCAGTGTTTTTTTTTTATTTTAATTATTTCTGACATACGTATCGGTTGGTTGGCGGAAGTGATGCTCGTAAAATGGTTGCTCCGAATAATTTTATTTCTGCTGATGATGATGATATTAATTCAGCCTTGTATCATGTTTCGATCCAAAGTTTATTTAGAAAACATCTGAAACAAGGAAAAATTACTTAATTGTAATTCAAGCCGCGAGTTTATAATTACGTTACCTGTGGACTGCGAGAGAAAATTTGGGTTCGAATTAGTAGTTAAAATCCGAATTAACCCACACAGTAACTTGTAAGTCCTCGAAAGCTTTACTAGATCGAGTGCTTTACAACACAATTCGAATAAACGAATCGTGACCCAGAGTCCACAATTCCCTTTATTACTTCAATTAATTTATGAATCAGATTGCATTGCTCCGTTTAAAAACCAAAGTGCGTGGGTTCAACGACTGCTGCTGAATGGAGAACGTTGCACACTTGCACCATCATAATACATGAAGTATTACAACGTTATTGCACGTGGTATTAATAGTTCAGTATAAGAACCCATAGAAGTGTTCTTGGAAGTCTTAGAGCGAAAGATTGGGTACTTAAGACTTGTACTAGTGATGTGAACGCAGCTAAAACACTTCAGTTAACTGAGCTTCTGAGTATCGAGCTTGTTTATATGCTAATTGATATTAGGTCGGACATCTGTCGTAATAAAAACTGCATAAATTATATAGACATGGCACTGAAGACCAATATAGGCATGACAAAGCTTACAAGCTGATCTAGGACCAAAAGACCAACACGAGTCTACCTCGGTAAACAGGATTTCAAGTCAGCTACATAGGTGAGCTTTAGTTATCGTCAATTTTAATAAAAAAAAAGTGGTATTTTCTTACTATAGTAATAAAGCCATAGGATTATTATTTCTGAACGCACAATTTAAAAATATCTGCACACTCCATAGTTCCATTAAGCTAAAAGCTTTATGTGATGTTACATAGTTACTGTGTGCATCATGAACATAATAATACAATCATTGTTCTAGATTTATCATAAAGACATTTTACGGCTAATTGTTGGTTAAGGAAGCGAGGCAGATAACTCTCATATATTATGTCAGCCTGGTCACACATTCTCACTCTAATTATTCCAATTAAGATCATATCTTGACTAAACACTGCTAATTTAGATATTTAGCTAGTCAGAGAATACTGAAGATCTCTCAATTATGTCGAAGTCGGCTTCCAGTGCGGGTGCAGCTGAATACCAGAATTTGATGTGGAGCGACTGCATATCTGACCTCCATCTAGTTACTTGATAATGTGATACCCCACGGTAACTGGTTGTTAGACTTTCGGGCTTCTGACTGAATGAAAATATGAGAGACATGTTGTTTGAATTTGCTTGAAAGAAAGAAAATTCACTATCATCTGTACATCTTCTAATCTTTACCATTTAGCTAGTTGATCTAGTCAGTAGCCCGAAAGTCTGAAAACTAGTCTTACCAAGTGGTATCGTAGATTACCCAGTACTAACTGGGTTGTAGAGGTTAGATAGGCAGTCGCTCTATTTAAAATACTGGATTCAGCTGCATCTGGTAAGACTGGAAGCCGACCCAAACACTGTTGGTAAAACAGGTGGTGACTTGAAAGAAAGGAAATTAAGAACTTAAGTTTTACAAATGGAATATTCATCATAACATCATCAAGCTCTTGGACATTACATTAACCTTAGAAAAAACACTTAACTGTTGAGGTCATATTAAAAAAAATGATAGACTACATTTTAGGCACCCAAGATGATAAAATGACAAATTCATTAGACAATGACCTATGGCCATGACTGTGCGTAGCCAGAAACTGGACCAATATGTCAAGAGTTTTAATTGGTAATGACATCGAGACACGTGTCACGCTCACGACAATCATTTCAGATAATGCTCATAGACCAGACAAACATGTTCACGGAACATTATTATTGCCCGTGCTAGAAAACCACAATTAGCAATGTTTTACCACTTTTTTTGCTTTAAGTACTAAAATCCTGAAGATGGTCAAATTCTCTACGGAAATTCTTCAATAGCTCTACATGACCATTTAAAAGTCTCGTCTAACACCCTAGAAAACCCTTTAATCGTTATTGGTCCTTTGTTCCATCGAGTCATGGAATTAATTTATTCCATCGAGTCATGGAATTAAGGTCCAACATTACCATTTACCACTCAAATTTAAATAATCCATTTGCACCGGTAACTTGTTGTATTTGTAATGAGCAACATATTAATCAATGTTCATGCCTTCCCTGTACTAGAAGAGCTCCTTTCCTGCTAAGTGACTCCTGGTCCCACAAGCAATCGAGCTTGTCAATTTTAATTTCGATTTCCCATGGCTATATATTATTAGCATAACATCATCCGTCCCTAGACCCAATTTTTTTGGGGTCTGGGCAGCATGTCTTCTTCTCCTATACTTCTTCATTACTCATCTGATGAGACACCTTCTTGCCATATCATCCATCCTACCCAGGGAATGCAATCCGGACTATCCGTAATCCGAAATATCCGGATGTCATCACATTTTTACTCGACTTCCAAATCCGGATTCGAAAATAGAATCCGGATTTTCTGAATTCTATTTGTCTTTTTATTTTTGTTCTTCTGAGTTTATTTTAATTTGTACTTATTCATCATTTTACTAACGTTACTCTACACGCGAGTCACAGACTGATGATTATTTTAATAATAAGAGTATTTAGCCCAGTGGAAATTAACATTCAAATCGCAAAGCATGATGTAATTCTGCATTTTTTATATGTTGTAGAGATTAGTTAGGGTGATGTGAATCCAAATTTGCAACTTCGGAAAACTTGTGCTCGCTGCGCACCACGTGATAGACTGCAAACTTTTGGGACTTTTTTCACATTTTGCTCGAAAACTCAAAAACTGTGCATTTTTAACGATTCTTTCTAATTGATCATTCATTGAATTGATTTCTAATTAACTCTAATTGTGGCTATAACACCAAAATTATGGTATTATTATTTGAATAATTTCAAATAAATAAGAAGATGGGTAGATTTGTATATTTTCAAGAAAAAGTCCGTAAAATCCGGATTGCACCAAAAATCCGTTCTTAAAAATCCGGATTTCAAAACAGAACGTATTTGCATTCCCTAAATTCCTACCTAATTATTTGTAACTAGTTCACACTCTATGCTTGCCGTGTTCACAACTTCAGGGTATGCAGTGTTAAGTGCTTTGCAGTTTCTCTTTTAGATTGGCTGATTTGTGAACCACAAATAAAAAACCTCCGTATCGGGTCATAAGCATGATCGACGATAAAAACAATAATTAGGTCACTATTATTCATTAATGAGCTAATCAACGACTTAGTAGAACATAAAACGATAAGATAAAGTTTCTTTGTTGTTACTCCGAAGTTATGTCTGTGTCAAACAAGGATGATTTATGTGAAATGACGTGTGACAGATATGTACCTTATTTTTAGAAAACCACAGATGTGGAGTTTTGAAAATAGTCGTGAGTTATTCTTGTGGTTTAAATAAAAAAATGATGTGATTTCATGTAATTCTTGTAACAAAGTCAAAAGTCGACTTCCTACAGTCTATATTTGAAACCAGAAATATGGTTAAAATAATAGCTATAAAGAGTAAAGATGGGATGCTGCCGATGACCGTAATTCGACATTGTGGGTCGAACCTTTTACCATTTATCAAGCAAAGTCGTAGAAGAAAGAGAAAACCTACAAAGCCCTAAAAAGTCGAAAATATAAACCTTCATGCATCTTGCGACATCGGCTATTATGTATACAAGATCCAAACCAAAGATGCTTCGTTAATAAAAACACCATCGTCGTTGAAAATAATTAGACACTATTCTTGCGACGCGACGCTTAGCTCTTATCAGCAAAAGTATTCTTAGAATATTCATGGCAACTTTATATCAGTCCTTTTATGATGACATCAGGGGATGTCATCATAAAAGGATGATGTGCATCATTGTTTTGAACTCACGAATAGAATACGTATTCCAACCTATGAGATACTAACCTGGATAGCTAACTCACTTATATGCCTAGTCTTTTCCCATTTTGATGGGATAGGGTTGGCTTTCTGTCTTACTGAGTACCAGCATTTTACATAGAGCGGCTTCTTATCTGACCACCAAAACTCAGTAACTATGTAATACGATATTTCCTGGTAAAGCGTTCTGGATTGTGCTGACTACCGACACCGTAACGACTGTCAAAGATCTACAAATGATAGCCGAGAGCCGATAGACTTACTTCATCATGAAACTGAACGCGATCAGCAAATCTTAACCGTGTTTCAGAGTTACCTTTGTCAATATTCTATAACAATGATGAAACGTTACTGGCAGATTTTGAACGCAGTTTAGCTGTGCTGGTCGCATGGAAAAAAGTTAATACACTAAACCACATTTTAATTCCAGATTAGACGGCAGTTCGCCATGCCCCACGGACAGTCTCCTCCGCACCCGCGAGACGTGCCGCGTGGACGGCGCCGACATACAGTGCATCAAGCTGAGGTGCTGTCACACACATGTCTTCATCGCTGGAAGGTAAGAACACATACAATGCAAGCATAAATTCACACTTTCGTCCCATTGGATTTGCAGAAACTACAGAACGCCACCCGTAGTCCTCAAATAGTTTCTTTTTTGCTTCGTCCAGGTTCATACATCTTGTCATACACACACAGACTGGAAAAGCCCGAAAATTAATCAGTATTATCGAATTTTAAGAAGTACGTACACAACCTCAAGCATTTCTCGGACTTCTCGGAAAAAAAAACCGGCACAAGAAAGTTGATTGCTGGTCCTTTTCCCAACATCCCTTGGTTACCTTTTAAGACACTCAATACTTACCAAAAACTTACAAATCACATTCATAGTAAAATCAAAGGCAAACTCCTTATTCCAATTAGAAACATGAGTTGTATGCCGCTCAAAGGACCAAGGGATTTCGTAACAAAGAAAGCTCTGACCTTTTCGTTTTCCATCTTCGCCTAACTGTGAAGCTGACGAGATTAGATTTATATTCCAACGGCGTGCGCTCGAAGGGCAACGTGTCTTATTGTCATGTGAAGCATAGGAATGAGGAACTAGGTAGCTAGCATAATCAATAAGAATATTCACTATGAGAATTGATTAACTCTGCTTGTTAAGAATATTAATTGTTGGTTTAGCTGGAGCTTATTCTACTGGCAGTTTAAAACGATGTGACCAGTGGTAGCCCAGTGGTATGGTTACGGCATGTCTTAATACGGAAAATTCTAAGATACGAGTATGTGACATCTAGCCACACGCGCTGGGCTCGCTGAGGAGGGGAGGCCCTAGACTGTTTCCTAGCAGTGGAAACCTATAACCAACGCTAATATATTAGAATAAAGGGACCTTATAGAGTCTATAAGGTCAGCCGTATATTTCCATAATATAGACGATAGGGAGTTGTGTTGTTGAATAAAGGTGGTCCTGCAATCCACACATTTAAAACGTTTGGTTTTCGAAACATTTTGGCATCAAGTGCAGGATTGCTAATACCGCTAGCGGCTAGACCGTTACAGTGTTTGCTTTGCCAAAGAATACGAACTTGCGTAGACTAGTAACAGGTGAACTATTTGTTGAAAATGCTTGCCAAACTTTGGCAAGAGGTATTGACCAAGTTTCCGCAGTCTATAGGGAAGGGAGACTATGGGGTAGTCATTTTCCATCATGACTTGTCATGTAGACTTGGGTACCTTTTGGCACGTCATGTGTTACGGTCAAGAGACAGCGACTGCTAAGGAAATAAATGAAATAAGTTTTTTCGAGTAAGTCACGAGTCTTCCTTCGCAAGGGAAACGAAAGAAGCGCGCTTGTGTCGTTGAGCGCAAATAGCATTGTTTGAAAACGCCGTAATAATTTTATTTGCCAGGTGTATACCGCGGTCAACGGACCCGTGCAGCCTGCAACTGTGTGAGCAAGCCTGCGAGGTGCGAGGTGACCGGGTGTGGTGTACCTGCCACAGCGGGTTCCAGTTCCATGTAGGCCACTACCGAAGGAAGACGCAGCCTTACTGCGTTGGTAAACACAATATTTTGTTCCTAAAAATAAGGAGATGTGTGACACTAATGTCAACCCATAGCATAGGTATTCCGGATATAAACTGGAATAAAATTTCGGCCAAAACCGTACTGACAAATTGCGAACACTGACACTGCTAGGTAACGTATTGGAGTATCTGTTAGTGTCCAGTATCCGGTTCTGTATATCATACAACGACATGCAGGATGACCATATAGATAACGTAAGATATTTTAGAATATTGTTTTTATAGGTTTGAAGAAAACCTTGTACTTATTCGTTCAAATCTTCGATCCGGTACCTCCAAAAACAGATGGTGCTCCGAGCTTCGCGAAACAATAACCAGTTTTCAGTTCGACGCACAAGAATATTACAATACCATTATTGATTTCTGATCTCCTGTTACCCAGATGTGGACGAATGCTCCTCGAACAATGGCGGCTGTGAACAGCGGTGTATCAACGACCCCGGCGGGTATCACTGCGAGTGTTCGCCTCCACTGGTCCTCGCCAGCGATGGCAAGAAGTGTGAATCAAGAGTTGCTGTCCCAGTAAGTTGTTGTACTTTAAGTTTAACATCAGTAGGACTGTTTCATCCTTGATTGTTTAAAGGATGGCAAATTACTTTGACTTTAGGTAATAAGAACTAAAAACACCACTGTGCGCCTCACCTCAATGCACTGGGTGCCAACCAACCCTGCCTGTTGCCTCATCATCAACGTCCCAAATCATGTCTGGAGACCTTCTCAATTTTTGTCACATGTGTGGTTATCAACATACTTCAGGGCCTTATCATCTGCGACACCAAATGTCAGACAGTTTAGTCAGTGTACCCTTAAAACTTTATCCCTATTACAACTTGAAAAATTATAACCAGCATTATTGGAGTAATCACAACTATTGTTTCCGTTTAATCACAAACAAAAGATGTCACATAATTCAGCCCAGGTAACCGCATTGCTTCAGGCGCCGTTGCCGTTGGTGCGAGCGTCGTCCAGGTGTTATGCACCATGTGACACTGTCACTTGGCTGTCGCGGAAGGTCAAGCAGTTGAGTGATCAGCTGCACAGTACGCAGGCGGCGCTGAAGAAGCTGATGGACAGTCCGACTTTAAGAGACGGTAGTATAAGCGCTTTTATACAGCTAGAAATAGAAACTACGCTTACTTGCTACTTCTATAGTTCTATCACATTCTATTACATATATGTGTAGTTTAAGTAATTTAAAACCAGCAAAATGTTATGGAAACCCTGTGTGAAAAAAGAAACTCGGAGACTTCCGCTTTATTACGTAAAGAACGGAATAAGCCAGACAGATTTATCGAACAGTTTAGGTTCGTTCACCTATGAATAAGATGACGGGGTCTCAAAGTAAAAAGGTCCACCTATGGGACTAAATACAGAAGCAAAATCCGTTAACATGCTACATAGCATCATCCCAGGTAGAAATAAACAAAAAACTGTTTTCTTTTCTTTAAAGGTGGTGAGAGATTCGCCGAAGGAACTTATGCGTACCGAGTTTTAGATTCAACGGCACCTTTAGAAGGAGGGTTTTGCAGGTGTGAAAGAGGTCCAAGAGTAAGTAAATAAAGCACTTATATACTTTGCAAATACGTTTCTTAGTACCTGCCTAAATCGATTGAACTGGGAGGAGTATAATTTGGTTTATGGGGATTTTAGCAAGTGTAGTTCCAGTTCCGACAATTAAAATAAATTAGGTAGAAGAAATACGGGTTCTACGGATTCTATTTTAACAAAATGTGGAGGGTGCGGATACATAATATTCCACTTCATAACTACCTACATGTTACAGGGTCCAGCCGGCCCCCCGGGTATGGAGGGACCAAAAGGCGACAGCGGACCAAGGGGTCCAAGAGGCCCTCGAGGACCAAAGGGCTCCTTAGACCTCATGCTACTCATGATAGCCGACCTGAGACACGACATCCAAAACATAGAAGCACGCGTATACAAAGATGAGGAAAAGTAAGTTATTTTAGCTGTATTTTATATCTATCGTCTCGTCAACCAAAATGAGAACTAAGACAAAGAATTTTGCAATAGCTAAGTAGGTATATTTTGTCATCGTAACAGAAACTGTCTGTTGGGCGATTTCAAAGTGTTATTAGGTTTTTCATTAAGAATTTCTCAGTAGCTTTTGTGCCCAGATAATCGTCTTATGCTCGCAACACATCATGGGGCGTACATAGCTGCCGATATTATGGGTGTAGGTACTATAGACATTATTTTGCCTAGTCATTTAGTGGAATATAGGCGTGATGTTAAGTCATCTAAACAGAGAAAAAGGCTTGGTTGCTAGGTCGATCTGAAGTCAAATTTTAGATGCTATATTTCTTTATAAATGCTTAATCATAGTTTGAGTAGATTAGAGCCATTCGTCCCGTTGTAAGTTCACCAAACTGATGGATAGTAAATATTATGTTTATTTCACGAATAGATAAGATACGATGATATCACTGTTTGTTTGTTTGTTCCGGACTGTGCCACAGATTAGCTTGGCTAAGGTTTTTATGTGAGATAAGAGGATCATCTAAAATCTGTTTTAAAAGTAAAATATTTGGTACAAAATCACGTTTTGCAAACACAAAGAAGTTTGTTATCCGAGTGCTGTAAAGCCTAACTAAGCTTTAAAGATATGCTTCCGGATGAAGTGAAAGTCCATGAAACGTTCACATAATGATACCTAGGTCACATGATAAAAAATTTGGCCAAATTTTGGACGGACTCATTTTCAATTGTCATCGACACCCTTATGAGAAGACATGATAACCATTCCTTTAGCGACTGATTCAGTTTAAAATTAATTCACACTAATAAAAGCTTCTTTTTCTACCCGTCATCGCTCAGAGATACTATAACTTGTTTCTTTCCGAAATCGTCATTAAAGAGGCATAGAGGGCAGAGGGTTTGTTTTCCTTTCTTCTCTGTGTTCCATATGAATATGACTACAGAATTTAACTTTACATTGCAGGCCCGAACGTTTCAACCTACAGAAGGCATGGCGTCGCCAACGCAAACAAGAAAAGATGGACCGAGAGAGCAAGACCGAGCAGGAGTTAGAGGCGTACACCGCACCATCCATCGAAGGACCTGTCGATATACTGCCTAATGGTAGGCGTATTATACAACCAAACGACCACTGGTGTATACATATTAGACCTGCATCGTAAGAACTGGAAGCCATGGGAAGAGGCCTTTGCCAAGCAGTGAGATGACTCAGGCTAACAGTTACGAGTATGTTAGGTTCAGACTTCAGATTAGTATTAACCTGTAATGTTCGCCGGCGCGTGGTGGATTATGGCCCGCTGGTTCTCACAGTGGGGCCTAGGGCCTTTATGACCAGTGTTCCAGCAGGGGGAAGGTTATTATTGGCTGATTATGTTGTGTTATGCTATGATGCATATTCCTGGTATTTCGTTATTTTAAGGGTAGTATATAAACGAGCGAAAATAAGTTCAAATTAAAGGTGTCAAAATACTGAATAATGGGCTGAAATACTAAGTAGGTGACCATCATCGGACTCATCCTAACACTGAAAAAGAAGAAAAAAATTAAACAATACCTACACGTACTTTCGGTATTCAATTCCACTGTATCACGTTTACTGTTTATTGTATCACAATGATAAAATTAAAAAATGCGGCCTTGTTTTATTTATAATCATGCTAAAAATATTTTGTACAAATGTGTTATCAAAGTTACAAAAGTTGAACCCTTGCTTCCCTAGATGGCGCTGACGTCGAATTAGATCTCGCTATCGTTTTGTTACCGCGTCGGGTATATAAGCTCGGGCGACCAAAATTTTGTTATCTCTGGTTTCCCTTCAAAACGTATAAATCTTTCGCCTTTTACTAAAGATTTCCGTGGAGGGGAACACTCAAATGAGTCTTTAATATTTTTGAATGCTCTGCTTCGGCAGAGCTTAGAAACTAATATTGAAATGCGAGTTACCGCTTTTAACTAAACGGTTCCGTCTGTATCTGTAATTATGTACCCAAAGGGTAAAATAAAAGGGGAACCTATGTATTACTCCACTGTCCGTATGTCTATCACCAGGCTATATCTGAACCGTGATAGCTAGACTAGACATAGTTAAAATTCACACAGATGATGTATTTCAGTTGCCGCTATAACAAAAAATACTAAAAAAAGTAAAAACAGAATAAAATAAATATTTAAGGGGAATATTTAGTTGTTTATTCGATTAAAAATAAATATTTAAAATTGCAAAAAAAATCACGTTTGTTGTATGGTAGCCCCCATACAACAAACGTGTTTTTTTTGCAATTTTGTCCAATGTTGTATAGATAATGGTACGGACCCCTTCGTGCGCGAGTCCGACTCGCACTTGCCTGGTTGGCTGGTTTTTATCCTACTGAGGCAAAGGTGTTTTAAAAATGGTTTGATTTCTAACTTTGACTTTTTACTCAATAGGTTTGAACGGCGAGATTCTCCACGAGTCTACAACGGACTGGAGCCTGATCAAGGGCGAACCTGATCCGGCAGAACTGCCCCTGGGCCTGATGGATGACATGGCAGCCTTAGAGAAACTTCGCCAGTACCACTTACTGATAAACCTGACCAATACCGAGGAGGACGAGGAACCAGACAACGACTATGAGTACAGCTTCTACTAGGGTTACATGAGGATAAAGGAGTTTTTGTATTTTTTGGCCTTTTTTTACTACCTACCTATTAAATACATATATTCATTTATTTGCCTGAAATATGGTATTTTACAGATTTTAGACTACTAGGTAGGTACTAATATAATTGTATGAACTACTTTTGAGAGTATAATGGTAACCTTTGTGATATTTCAAGTAATTTTACTTGTCCGCCGGATTTTGCTAGCATATTTACTCTGCCAGACACAACATAACAACAAGTCTGTTTTCCAAGATGAGTTAGTCAGAGGTGATAGCTATAGTAGACGTATGTTACCTCAGGTATTTCAATTTGACCTTGTATAGTAAACGTTATATATCCTGAAGTGGGTACTCAACACAGTCTACAGCTACAATACACTAACTAATCCAATAACTACAACAAACTAAATGTACATTCTACAAATAGGAAGACCAACAATAAAACTCCACAAATAGTATAATAATATAGGCTCTTTAGTACACAGACATATATAGAATCATAAGTGATATCGAACTCTATTGCTAGGGCCGCAAGGTTTAACTTGAGACAGAAGGCTGGTACTGCGCGGCGAGGCGTTTGAACTCGTTGGTCTTGGCGTGGTGCTCCTTCGTGTAGGGGTGGTCGGGGTGACTGTCCAGGAGTTGGGCTATGTAGCGGTTGAATACCTGGGAACAGGAACAATATTTATTTATTAACGGTAATTTTCAAGTTAAGTTTTCAAGTTTTTTTTACTATCAGGTTTCGGTAGGTTACGACAATGATATTCGCAGTTACATTAAAACTATAATACAAAATGAATACATTTTGATTATTTCTTTCTTAAAATAGACCGCTCTAAGTAAAGTGTAAACACAGTTCGTGCTATCGATAACTGCTAAGATGTCTACGATTGAGGAATCGCTACGAACTTGTGCCCCTTTAAGTTCTGACCCCTTTAGATACTGACTCCCGTATCTAGCCAATTCTCAATTTCAGACATGTGAATTAAGGCGCCTCCCCGAGCAAATGACCTTGAACGAGCAGTTTTTTGGAGCCTACTCCTCTTTATCGAAAAGAAATACCAACTAATAAAAAATACATTAAATTACTACATATTCTTGACTCCAAAATGATCGTTTCTTTTTTTTTAGTAGCTTAATGTTTAATAAATCCCCTGACAACGAAACCACAGAAATGAGAAATAATGATTTATAAAATGCTACTCCTCGTAAAGTAACCATTATTTTGATTTGCTACTTATACTAATGGATAGACAATTTAATAATGAACATAATTGTCGTTTTATTTTTTCCAAAATACGTAAATTTGATTTTATAAAGAATAAAAACCACTCATTTCGCACTATTCGGCCTGCAGTGACAGACGTAACAATCACTTCGTAGTGCAAGCTGATTAGAACTTTATTCTAACAGTATTTCAAACGAAGTTTGAACCACCACAAATAGAGTTGCTAATTTTGCTCGGGGAACCGCCTTAAGATAGTAAACGTTGTTCACTTTTCGACTTTGCCACATTTTAGGTTAAGTACTTGTCTGTTAATGTGAACGTCACATTTTTAGTATACAATTGCATTGTTTGTTAAAATTCTAATAAATATGATCTTGTTACGGTTTTGTTCGTCGATCGTACTGTAACTGTAATACGATTATCGGCCATTTTCAATAACTTACTTACAGGTATCGGTAGGTTGCTATCTGTCTGTTTGAAATTTAGCTTACGGACGGTGAGAAACAAAAGGTTACAGAAAACTTTCTCTGATTTTTCTATTAATCAAGTGACAGTTAGGTGACGCGGATAGGATGTTTCAAGCTAACTTTGTTTATAGAAACACCGATAGCTACATTACACGTAAGTTATAGAAAACGGCCCTAAACACTTCAGAGAACTACTTGTTACTGGAGAGGTAAACGTTCTACATGCAAGTTCGAGGATCCTACGGAGAGATCCTAAGTGAAGAATAAGTACTTGGGTTTTGATCTTTTGGGTGTTGGTGAACCTAATAACCCTCTAATGAGCCCGTTACATCAGACAGCCCTTCATATTTATGAAATGGACTGTAACCACTATTCATATTGCCTATTAAAATATAATTATACAACCTGTAATAATACCAGTATAACCACAAAATTTTCATTTTATTAAATCAAAGTAATGTAACATCTACTTGGTACTTTGTACACCAGTGGATGTTTATCAATACTTTATGCTTTACTTTAGTTTATTTTACGATTCATATAATTTTATACATGTGTGTGAACTTGGCAGATCATTGTCCAGCAGATCAAAAATAAATCGGAGTTCTATTCGCATGCAGCTGAGTTCTGGTTCACAGGAACTAGAACTCAGCTGCTACTTTTTTAATAGTTCTGGCGTTTTTACCTAAAAAAAACAATTAACAAAATGATCTGCCAAGTTCCCGTAACAATCATTTTGCAGCAGATTGAAAACAATTGTGAGTTCTTTTCGCATGCAACTGAGTTCTACAGTTCCCAATACCTTTCAGGCATAGTTATGAACACACGTTCAGTTGCTAGCACAGCATGTTAGAATTTTCTAAATGTCGAAAAATAATAATTTCATCGTATTAAATCATTTTAAAAGACTAGGACTCGTTCGTTTTTCGCAGATACGTATTAAAGCAGCAACCTTCTCAAGTCAAGAACTCAAGTTTAAGTACCAGCAGATCACAGATGAACATTTAAAAAGTAGAAAAAAAATATATATTTTTCGTTTCAAATTATTTAGCCAGGCTAGAACGCTTGAGTTTTCCACAGATACGTATCACAGCTGCAACCTAGAACTCGATTCGCGCCCAGAACTCACGTTCAAGAGCCAGTAGATCATAGCAGAATGTTTGAAAAGACGAAAAATATATATTTTATTCTGATTGCAGTAAATAATATAAAATAATATGGTACAGACCTCAGGCGCTTTCCCGCTATGCGCTGCGGTGACGGCGAGTCCCAGCAGCAGGTCAGCTTGTTGCGGAGCGCGCGCCTGCGCCTCTGTTAGCATCTGTTCGGACTCCTCCCACATGCCTGAACGAGACAACAATCAAAAGTGGGTTAATACAATAAAACAGTAGGTAAATAAAAATTTATGCTAACAAAGACAGAAATTCCTAACTTTAATAATTATATAATCAATACAACCCTCCAAGTTCATGAAGGTGCAGGAATGACTTTGACCTTGAAAAAGTAATTTTTCCACCTTTATGAACTAAGACTGACTACATACGTCTTACAGCCGCGAGTAATATTCTAATCAACATACAACCTAGCACTGGCCTGCAAGTTGCAAAAAACGTAAGAGAACTTGAATTTCGAGGGCTACCCTGGAGCATTCACCTTAAAAAAAGGAGGAGATTCCACGGTTTATTTGTAACCTCGTAGTTACCAGTCGTATCAAATGTGTCCACAGTGCCAGTCGACGGCAGTTGTAGCAGAAGAATTTTTGTGACAAACTTTGTGAATATGTAGTTAGTAATTTGCTAGTAGTTGTGTCTGGTGTCATCCAGTGCGATGCTGCCATCTATTACTCGACGCCAGAGACGCAACGTCGTTTCAGTCTGTACGTTGATAAAGATGTTAAATAAAAGCAAGAATTGCCCTATCTCCCCAATAGATGGCGTTATTCTAAACCGGGATTTAATATACTTCAGCACACAGCATTTACCTCTGGAGGCAGCGGCAGCGGCCCCGACGGCTGCCGGGCCGGCTCCCAGCGCGCCGAGCCTCTCCGACAGCTCCATAATACTATAGTGTGCGTCCTGCACTCCTGGTCCACCCTGCAAGTCACAAATAAATTATTTGATTTGCAAAATGAATACGAAATAATGACATTCAGAATCGGATGTCGCATTCAAACATTCCACTGTCTTGTTAAAAGGCTATTGATAGGACAGATATTGATATTGGCTATTGATACAGTGAAAATGCCTCGAAATTATCACTACAGGACACCTATCAACTGTGCCTGAGCCTGAGTTTACTGCACAATGCAGCAGTGTAGTCACGTGTCGCGAGATCTGTGTCACTCGTCTGCTGATAGACGTCATCATTCCTCCACACCATGCAGCTATCTCAGGCACATTCTCAGTTATCTGGTATACCCGTAGTTTTGCTAACCTGTGACAGGTTCAGCCAGGCCTGAGCCAGCTGTGTCAGTGTGCTGTCATCCTCAATGTCTTGCAGAGCCTTCAGCTGTTTGCGAGCCAGGTCAGGTCGGTTCATAGCTAGCAGACACTGCAGGGTGAACGCACGAAGCTCCAGCGATTCAGCACTGTGGAGAATTCTGGAAAAGATAGTAGAGCATTGTTGTATGATGTACTTAAAAAATATCTTAATAATATTATAAATTTCAAATAAACATAAAAATCATAAGGCTGTTTCACCAACTTTAAAAATTATTTAGAGAAGTGTACAATTTTTATTCAAGGATTGGGAATAGAAGTGACTTTTGGCTTCAAGCATGTAAATTTAACAAAAGAAAAATAAAACCTACTTGAGAGCTGCTTCATAGTTGTCCTCGTGGTAGTAGATAGTTGCCGCTACAATGAGGAAGATTTCATTGGGCAGCTCCGTTCCTTTAGCGACCTGAAACATTACATCATTTATGATCAGTTGAGAGAGTTTATTGCATCATTTTAATCGAATAAAAGAATACTTTGCGATTTCTTTCAATTTCACTACAGTGACTGTATTTACAGCTGCTTTACATAATTAAACAATTATCTAAAGCAGCTATAAATACAGTCAATGCTACAACACAAAAACAAAATCATAATTCCAGATCTTTCACAATCTATCAGGTTTTCCCTCATATTATAATTTTAGCTTCTTGCTCAAAAAAAAAATTTGTTTGGCCACTGACAAATCAACACAAACTGAAATTTTAGAACACACTTTGGTACTTACTAGGCTCTAGGTACCAAGAAGCAAGTCAGTACGTACATAACCAAAGAGTTTGTCAGTTACTCAGAAATTGGGAATGCACACATCCAAGAAGAAATAATATGACTCTCTGTGGTAACTTGTTACCACTGTTTTCAATTAACACTTATGATTGAGACAACATATCAACACAGTTAGTCACAGATTTTCACATAAAGAAAACTACTCACACGCGCATCAATATCAGCAACAATCGCTGGTTTATTGGCGTTAGGTGTCAGGTACTCCACCAACGTCTTTAGCGGCTGCAGCAAAGGATCCGCGGTTTTAAGCTCTTGTAGCACGATCCTGTGGTTCCCTTGAGCGATGTACGCTCGGTATAGGAACGCATCGCGTTGGAGCGCTATGAGAGGTGTTGATGGCTGCAAAAGTAATTCATTAGGTTAAGATACAGGTACTTCGAAAAAGAAAACACAAATGCTGCTAAGAAACCGCGGTAATAATGAAATAATGAGGATAACAGGAGCAGCACAACGTCACCGACTCACCGCCCCAAAACAAGTTAAATCACACCCCGAAATGACGAAGTAAAGAAAGTTTTGATTGCACAAATGTTACTTACGGATACGCTCTGTGCCTCGTTGATTGCTTGTTGATAATTTCCGACATAAAATGCATTTTGAACATCGAAAAGCTCATCAACATCTTGCTGCTGACGTGCCATTTTGACAACTGTTTGACGTTTAATAACTGTTGCCAGGTTCTAATCTAATGTCAATGTCCCAGTGCTGCCATATTCTAACAATTTTAGAAACTATTAGTTTGGTTAAAAGTCGCTAGAGGGCATTACCAAACTAAAATCTTTAGCAAACTGAACCAAGACACCACGGCATCTCGCCACCTCTAAATCCCTAAGGATGACGCCAAATGCCATGGAAAGAAAATTAATTACTTTGTTCCGCTATAAAACATACCTCAATGGAGCAAATAACTCGTTTGAACTCCGCTAGAGGACATTACTGTTATGGAAATAAACCGAGATCATAATTATCACGCGAGTTATTAGCGAGGACCGGCAGAGATGTCTACAAGAACATATTTGTATTATTATAGAAGACTAGCGGACGCCACGTCAGTACGGGGATAAAATATAGTTAATATGTTACTCAGGGTGAATGTAGCTTTCTAATGGTGAAAGAGTTTTTGAAATCGGCGCAGTAGTTTTTGAGTTTATTCATTACAAACTTACAAAAATACAAATCCTCCTCTATTATATTAGTGTAGGTAGATGTAGATAAGTAGTATAGATTAGTATATATATTGAAGTAGGTAAGGATTGGATAGAGATCAAGTAAATTAGAAAAATAAAATCAAGATAAAGTAAAGATTGGTCTTAATAAAAATGCGTTTTCTCAAATAAAGAAAATAATATCTAACTAGGTGCGGGCAGCATCATAGATACGACAATGTACCTATATTGTTGTACTTGTACACAATAAATATTGTTATCTTACGCTAAACAATTTTGTTGAAAGGAAATAACCTTTGTCTGTTATTTGCCGCACTTTTTCTGATATTTTGGAAGACTCAGGTAGACAGCAAAATACCACCTGGCTTACTTGGACACGTAACGCCATTGATCGTGGTGCTGATACTTGATAAAGTAAATTATTTTAATGACCCATTTTAATTAAAATTGGGTATTTTGTAGAGAACATTACCTATTATTAGGCAGTAGGGTAGTCTTTTAAACATAACACTTATTTCATTTCCGGTTTTAGTTTAAATATGGAAGGCGAATTTATAGGACAAGAAAATATTATGTCAGTAACTCAGAACCTACCAACTAATATTAAATGTAATTATTATTTAGGTGTTGATTGAATATCTATTAAATAAATCTTAAAATTATATATCTTAGGTAACATAACGTAATTTGAAGACAAATAAAATATCAACGTAGACAGAAAAATACTTGTCACCGAAATCGAGAAGACAAGATAGAAGTTTTTTTTTTTCATTCTTACTCTGAAAGAACATTGCTGCATTGTCGAAATTTCAATGGGACTAGGGGAACATGAATGGATAAGAGAGAACGACAATGCCTGTAATAAACTATTAGCTGTAGCTTGTAACAATAACGCATTATTTTCGCACCTTTCTTTTGTAAAAGAGATAAGAGAATATTATTTAATTGTGCTTTTTATCAGGTAATTTTAAGAAACACTAAAAAGCTTTGGATGCTTATGATATACATTTAGGTGTTAAAACGTCATTGTAAATACTGTAAGTAGGTCGTTCACGAAGATAAGAAGCCTTAAAGTTTTAATACTTTAAACACAAAAATTGAGCGTTGCTTACCTACAATTAGAAAAGAAGATAAAACAAATTAATACCTTGACTAATTCTGTGATTCATCAAACAATTGTTCTACTGCAGAGAGATATTTCATTTAGTAGGTATGAGTGGACATAATCAAAACCGAGATTTTTGAAACCTATTTACAAACTTTTATAATAATCATAGATAATAATATATAACAATTGCTAGATCGATTTATCGCCCCCGAAACCCCCTGCATACTACATTTTATGAAAATCGTTGGAGCCATTTCCGAGATTCAGATTACATACATACAAGAATAGCCGAAGTGTGAGGCAGAGGTGTCCCTAATAGTACCTACACTCACCACATTTCGCCAGTTATGTTTGTAAGTCCCATGTAATGAAGGGCGAGCTTATTGCCATCACCCGGGCACAAAGCTAGACTCCGTGCCTGCTACTGAAAAATTCTTGATAGAAAAACCCAATTACACTTTGCCCGACCTGGGAATCGATCCCAGGGCCTCAAGCTCAGCAGTCGCGCCTGCGACCACCAGACCAACGAGGCAGTCAATATAAGTACAAACGTCGACAATACGTTTCATCATCATCATCATCATCATCAGCCTATTAATGTTCCCGCTGCTGGGACACAGGCCTCCTCTCTGTGAGAGGGAATGGGCTATAATCAAGCACGCGGGCTCAGTGCGGGTTGGTAGATGTCACATAGTCTTCGAATGTTTGGTTTTAGGACATGCCGGTTTCCTCACGATGTTTTCCTTCACGTTACGACGTTACGTACGTCCATACGTTTACTATTTAAAAAAAGAAAACTTACCTTAGAAAGTATTGAACACCTACTTATATCTTTCCCGCGAAAATTATTATTTTAAGTTGAAACAAGCAAATCAATCTTGTAAGAACACATTCATATGATATTTTATGGGAAAGTAAGTGTTATTCTTATTCCTCGTCGAAAATATTGGATTAAAAATACTTAATATTATTCGGTTTCTGTTACTATAATATTAAAACTAATTGTTTATTGACTTGACAGAATACATAGCACCGCAAAGTTCAAAGCTGTAATTACATATCAAAGATGTGTTTACATTACCAGGGCGTTAGTGAATTCTAATTGAAGTTTAACATTTTCCCTCAAATAGAACAAACAAGAATCTAATATTCCATTTCCTAGATAAGTTTATTTTAGTAAATAATATAGGAGCAGAAAAAATGGACTTCCCATACAAAATATCGCATCGCCTCACACTAACCCAAGTCAGAGGCCCATGGGCGGCATAAAAACTCTGACAGTTAGGCACTAACCACACGAAATAGCAAGAAAGATCGGTTGCGCAATTAGTATGAGGAGTAATTTTTTTTTTTACCTATTTTCCTTTGTGAGTTGTCCATTGCAGTTTGATGGAAATGGTATCCCCACACAAAAAAAGGTGGTGATTACTGAATCACAACCGTCGAATCCTCATGAATACCCTCCGCCTGGGGCAAACGGAGGGTTATGACGGACTCTAAATGCCTAAAAAGTCACTGTTCCTATTACTACCATGTGTGGGGGCCCGAAGAGGTGTTACGCTTATTCTGTCACACCTTGAATATTTTTGTTAAATAAGCCTTGTTTGTATTGTACCCTATGTCCCACTCTCGTTATCTTATAGTTAGTAAATTAAAGTCATTGCGATCATTTTTTTGTTTAACACCATACCTGGGAACCTTCTAGTTACGGAGAATTATTGGGGTCAAAGTTTTAACTTTTTGGCAAGTTTTTTTTTTTAAATATTTACAACTTTTTAATGTAAGATTTTTACTTTAAACACCTCCACGACCCCCGTATTCAATCCATCCATCAGCACAATGTTTTGAGTGCGTTACATTGAGTTCTACCACAAAACATGATTTTTCACCCCAAAAAATAAAATCGTTTCCCAGCAATAATTTTTGCGTAAAGTTACTTAGTTTGATGTACAGAATGCTTGATTGACGGCTTCGTGATGAGGTTGTTTACACCCTGTATGTTTATGTACTTAAATAAATAATTATAGTAAATTAAAAAAAGCGCTTTATCAACTTTTTATTTATGAATGTGTTAGTTTCAGAAATCTACAGGAATGAGTCTAATGCTATGTGACTGAGCTGACTCTGATGGCACTGCATAAGGAGTGGAGTGTGTATTTAACTAGATAAATATATAGAACTGTACAATGACCTGGTGAAGGTTGCGGGAATCCGCTGGATGCGAGTCGCACGGGACCGGTCAATGTGGCGACACTTGGGGGAGGCCTATGTCCAGCAGTGGACGTCTTTCGGCTGAAATGATGAATGATGATGATGAATGATGTACAATGAGACCATGAGACAGTTCGAGAGTTGAGCCGTAATCACGTTGTACCAAACAAGCTGACAGTTATGGGTGTACTATGGAAATTTCCAGAAGTTTGATACGTAGGTCTGCATTGAAATTTCCAGCATTAAAAACTCTCGGATAATAACCAAAGGCCCAAGTCTAGCTGAATCCATTTTATATTTGAATTTTAAGTTCGCTAAAAAACGTTATAATTGAAGTAGGTACCTAGGTTTGTTTTTTGGAGAAAGGTAAAACTAAAACAATCTGTTTTCCATAAATATTGAATCAATGCATCAACCGTCTCGTTTCAATTCGACCGTTGAAATAACCGAAATAAAGCGTCTTGTATGTTGTATTGTATGAAACTGCATGTAGGGCTGGTGGCCGTAGCCGGTGCAACGGCAGATGTGAGCCAAGGGCCTGAGAAAAGGGCCCTTACAATACTCACCTTGGGGCTAGGGTCGGCAGCAGGCGATGTGAAAGAAATTTCGCAAGGCAAAATCTTATAGAACTCGAGAAATTGGGGCGACGCGACGGCGACGTATGAGTCGGTGGGAAAAGCTTTGCATTGAGCTCTCGTGGGGCGATCTTTTCAATGTAATTTCGCGGCTAAATACGATTAATGTGCATGGACTGCCGATATTATTAGTAGGTAGCTTTATAAAGGAGAATAATTTTACACATTAAAAGTTTATACTAAAGTATAGATCATGAAGGTATAATACTTCATGATCTATAGTATAAACTGTAATTCCCGATGTTTTGTCCGTACGATTGGGAATAACTGAAAATGAACTTTGAATTGCAAGAAAATATTGTCGATTTGGATCATCATCTGATCCAAGTGATAATATATGTGATTTTTGTAAGTAGAGAGTAAGAACAGGAAGATATTGAATCTGCACGTTCTATGTGTGGCCTTACAAAACTGTCATGACCAGTGATAACCTTCAGAATATTTAGAGCAAATAAAAAAATAGCTAAAGATGTGTTGGCCGTTATGTTCAACCAAGAGATTTTTATAAGGGTTACTCACCTTTTTGTGTTTGTAAGGGTGTTAGAACTGGTTAGGAACGATCCGTTAGAAACGTTAACCCTTCAGTCTGTACTCGCTTGGGAATTAGAGCACCCTTACAAATGACAACCAGTTTTCTTAACTATGACTTAACATAAGCGCTAACTGTAAATAAAAATAATGAGCATTGATATGACGCAACATTTCTTAGAAATGATAGCGTATGTTATTACGAATACGGTGATTAATTTTTCATTGTAAATTGAAGCTAGGTACTAAATCTTCTTAATTTTGCTGCTTTTTTACGTAGGTACCGATGCTATCTCCTAAATCTTCGGTGCGCCTGGTAAATCAAAGTTGGCGAACAAGTAATTTGCCAATTTTTCCGTCCGGGGCATTAGGGGGTCGTTGACCGCGGCCAGCTGCTGCAGGTTTGATCGAGGGTCGCGGCCCTTCGCCAAGAAACCAGCCCTTAACTGTACCTCAGCCAAGATGTGATTTTTCAATATAAACGACATGATTTCGATTTTATATATTTCAATTTGATGTAGTGATTTAAAATTTTTAAATACGATTTGAGCTTTCTAAACACCCGCTTGGATTCTGCTGCTAAAAACTGTAGTTTTTTATGTTTTCTAAAACTGCAAATTGCAAAAAAACGGAAGAAAATTTTGTATAGCGCGGGCTACTCTGGTGCTTCCTTCTTATGTACGTTACGAGTTACCTAGCAGTACAATGAAGCTTATATTAAAGCTGTGTGTTTTTGTGTTCTTGTCTTGTGCTTACACCATAGATTTATATTATAAGCCTATATACGTGAGGACTTGTAATTGGCTTTCTGATGACTATGGTTTCCTTTTTAGGGTTCCGTAGTCAACTAGGAACCCTTATAGTTTCGCCATGTCTGTCCGTCCGTCCGTCCGTCTGTCCGTCCTCGCTTAATCTCTGTGACCGTATACACTAGAAAGCTGAAATTTGGTACCAATATGTATATCAATCACGCCGACAAAGTGGTAAAATAAAAATGTTTTATTAGGGTAGCCCCCCTATATGTAAAGTGGGAAGTGATTTTTTTTTTTAATTTCAACCCTAACGTGTGATATATTGTTAGAAAGGTATTTAAATAGGGGTTTCCTAAAATCATTTTTTGATAATGTCAATAATTTCGGAAATAATCGCTCCAAAAGTAAAAAACAATGTGTCCCCCCCCCCCGATAACTTTTGAACCATAAGTTTAGAAAATATTAAAAAAAACTGAAAAGTAGAACTTTATAAGGACTTTCTAGGAAAATCATTTTGAACTTGATGGAAACAACAGTTTTTGTACAAAAAAGACAAAAAGTTGTACAAAATAATTTCTGGACTTTCTGTATCCATTGGAGCAGTTGCAGGAGCGCGGAGCGCTGCTGGAGCGCGAACATAATGGATACCCACCTTTAAACTCATAAGTGGGAACACTTATTGTGACGGACGGGAAACTACGGAACCCTACACTGAGCGTGGCCCGACACGCTCTTGGCCGGTTTTTTCTGTTTTTATTAGCTGTAAGTCCTCCATGTACTAAATAAATAAATAAATAAATAAGTATACCTATTAAGTAGGATTGCTACTGTCGGTGAAATACTGAAGGTACACTTCCTTGTATAAATCCTGCCCCGCATTACAATGTTTATTTAATTCTACACGTTATTATTATATTTTGCACTTTCATGTCTGAGTTGCCAGTCTGAGCTCGTCTAGTTTTCAGAAACAGTTTATGACGTGATTGGTCGACAAAGACATACCTACGCCAATATCAGAAGGATCAACGGTTCCTTTGCCAAAAAATAAATGTAATAATAATAACGTTGTTCAACATGGAAATGCCGCCATTTCAGTCAGACTTTTCGGCATTTGTCATCAACCGTGAACTGCAATCATGTGCTCGAAAGACTTCTCAAACTTTCAAATCTCGTATTAAATTAAGTTCACCAAAGAAATATCGCAATGAAGGCATACATTCTGTACTATAATACCATTCGAAAAAATTTAAGTAAATACATGAAATATTCGTACAATAATATAAAAGCACCCGCTCAGTTCAGGTAAGTTTTGAAGATTGCATCTTGCATCTTGTTCGTATTGTGCGAACAACTAAAGGATTAAAATATTACACCCGGCTGATTTTCTAAAGATTTCAAGACTATCTCTTTTTCCTGCAAAAAAGAAAACATTGTTCTTTTCATTGTTGTGTATAGGAAAGAGAATGTTGTAATGAGGTACTTATGTATTTATTTATTTATTTCATGCCAGTACTTGAACTCGAAAAAAACACGTGCTTCTAGCACGTGTTTTTTTTTCTTCGTGTTGATTGTCACAATTTCCGTTGGTAAGTATAAGTATTCTCATATAACAGTGGTCACGATCAAATAACTAGTCTGATGGGTTTCTCTCGTTTCAATATTTTATATGCTCTCGCCGGTATTTAGCAGGTATTTTTTCCTAGTTCAATTCAAGCTGTGAAAGCACTTCCGCTACTTCCGCTCTTTTAAAACTATAATTTACCGAAAATAATACCTGATACCTTGCAGAGATACATTTAAACTATTGAATATCAAAATCCGCTATTAAACCTCCACCAAACAATAGTCACGCAAGTCTTCAAAAACGAAACAGGAAACCAGAACCGGATACTATTTGCAATATTCAAAAATCGATTCTTCATACATCTCTTGGAGCATCCGTTTTTATATTTAAACATCGAACGACATCCAAAGAAGTGTGTAACAGGCGCAAAAAAAAACAGTACTCTACGGACAAAAGACCCGTCTCACATCTGCTATCCGGCGTATTATGAGCAGATGGTCTGAAAGGGCCTTACGCTAAAAAAAATCACTACCTGCTTATATTCATTGTTGTCTCGCAGTGTACTTATTCTTGAACTTGAGACGTACAGACAGAGGGAGACTAACTTAACGAGAGTAACACGGACAGTTCTCACGGTTCAACTGATATGGAATTGTACAACGTAATTTCTTTACAACAGAAATAATTTCATTAGCATTATTGTTTTAGGTAGCAACAAAGTTATTTCAGGAAGTAAACACTCTATCTCTAAAGCTATTTATTAAAAACATGAACTTCACAAGCCAAACAAGACCCACCCAGGAATAGCCGCATAGCTGTCAGAAATCATTAAGCATCAAATAAATTATTTTGTACTATGTAGTAGTTAATTTTCTAGAATATTAAGATCAAGTCAAGTCAAGTCAGTGGCCCAAAAAGTCTGACAACCAGTCTTACCAAGGGGTATCGTATTACCCGGTACTAACTGGGTTGTGGAGGTCAGATAGGCAGTCGCTCCATGTAAAATACTAGTATTCAGCTGCATCCGGTAAGACTTAAAGCCGACCACAACATAGTTGGGAAAAGGCTAGGCAGATGATGATTAAAATTAAGCAAGAAATGGTTAATGCTGTTTTACCGGTGACTCTGACTTTATTTGTGATAGACTAGATTAAGTATCAAGGAATATCGTATTGCGCAGTAGGTAGCTGTGTTGTGGAGGTCGGATAGGCAGTCGGTTCTTGTGAATGCTTCCAGCTGCATCTGGTTAGACTGGAAACAGACCTCAACATGGTTGGGAAAGGGCTAAGCAGATGATGAATTGATGATAGCCTTGATATATTACGTTCCATTGTTTCGCAACTCGGGCAACTCCCAAAAAATCAAAAGATCCTGTACAAAAATATTTAACGCTAATATCATGGTCACCCGCGTCCCGCCACCGTTTAAGTGAATGCATGTATTGAAGAGAAATCCACAGCTCCATACAGCTTGGGCCCACATTATAATGTAAATATACACAAAAAGAATATAGATCTAAGTATGTAAAGAAACATCGGCTTTATGTATAAGCAAAGGTTCCATGAGAAAATGTAGACGTGTGAATTTGATGCAAATGTGGCCAATGCATCATGTCTTGTTGACTCTGAAATCAGTTAAAAATAAGATTATCGATGCATCCACACAGAATTCCGTCAATTTTACTAGCTAGCACTCTAGCCCAAGGCCCAAAATTGATAGGTATGGCTTAATAGCATAATCAGCCATATTCCCACTGCTGGGACACTGGCCACCTCTCTATGAGAGGGAATGGGCTACAATCCACCACGTGGGCCCTGTGCGGGTTGGTACTGTTGGTAGACGTCACATGTCTTCGAATTTATGGTTCTCGGACATACCGGTAACCGATCACCTCACGATGTTTTCCTTCACCGTTTTGAGAGCAGAAAAAATTACATCATCATCATCATCATCAGCCTATTAATGTTCCCACTGCTGGGACACAGGCTTCCTCTCTATGAGAGAGAATGGGCTATAATCTACCACGCGGGCCCAGTGCGGGTTGGTAGATGTCACATGTCTTCGAATTTTTGGTTCTAGGACGTGCCGGTTTCCTCACGATGTTTTCCTTCACCGTTTTGAGAGCAGTGGTGATGAAATAAATTACACAAAGTAATGCGCCTGTCTGGGTTCGAACCCACGACTTACTGTTCGTAAGTCGGGGCCGCCACCACTGGCCCACCGCTGCTCTCAAAAAAAATTACATGAACATGATATTTTATCTTCTTTCTTTCTATTTGATTTTGCAATTGACTGCTACACGTGAATACCAGAGTTAACGACCATGCTTCACGACCAAAAACATACCTTACACAGGGTAAGGTATGTTTTTGGATAAACGCATTTAATTAATTATCCTGTTTGTTAACCAACGGCGTAACCAGGATACTTAACGTATTGATTGTACTGCTTACCATAACTTTTAATAAGACTTTGATAAATCTTAGAAAATAAAAAACGTTTTTGCAAAAAATAAAACCGACTTAAAAAAAAAACACAATTAGTAAAACACAAAAAAGTGAAAAATAACTTTAGCTTTAAAAGCCGGTGACAAAAACACCAAATCAATCAAACAAAGATCAAGCTTCAGAAGTCGGTGACTTTTGTTTGATTGATTTAGTGTTTTTGTGACCGACTTCTGAAGTGACCTTTGTATCGTGGTAGAATCGTGGTCCATAAATGCGGGAGAAATCAGGTAACATACACAAAAAAAAGAAACTCACGAACATTTATTATAACCTCCTCCTTTTTTGAAGTCGGTTAAAAATTGGGGAAAATTTTCCAGAAATTTCCAGTAGGCACTTTTTACCAAACCTCGTTTTGGCGCGTTTTTCCAACCAAGTTATTCCATTTCGTGCGTGACAGCTAAACATCTTTATTTGTTTTTAAACATCTTTTAACCGTTACAAAAGAACCCGGTTCACCAACAATCAAGGGAATTACAGAAAAATAACACGACAGGCTTATTATAGAATGAACTTTCGGATATCGACAACCACCCTTTATTTCGAGGCCCGGGCAATAACCCCGGTCGACCCAGTTTCAGAACGATGTGTCTTCGAGTCTATGCATCGCACCTATTACCAAAGCCACAGGGATCAATTTCGCATGTCACGCGAGGAAGGTATTAGGAGGTCACAGCATTTAGAGGGTAGGTAGTCAGCTATTTTCTGGTTCAAAATGAACGAATACATTTAAAACCGGAATTCATGTGGTGCTTGTATTACAAAATCAAATTCCTGCGAAATGTTACGTCATTTTTAAATAGGCTTAAGAAGAATAAATAGTATTTAGTACACCTTCTAAATAATTTTATGGTCAATAACTTAAAATTTGGCTATTCATTCATAATTTTTTACGCTTGCATAAAATGGTGCATCTAAACAAGAGGGGATTGAAGACGATCTTATCAATAGGTATGTGCACTGTACAAAGTCTGCAGGAGTTTCGTCGTCATACATCTCACGGATACAAATACATTAAAACAAGAGGATCAGCAGCTACTTACTATAAATAAACAGAAGTAAGTAAAGCAAATATAAATAATTAATGACACTGGTCTGCAAAATCCATCATCAAAACGCAGTAGCATTCTACTGCAATGGGCGAGTGCGTGAATGAGTTGATCGATGCACAAACAAATTGTGGACGTGGCTCCGGACACATACATGTAATGTGTAATCTGTGAGTGTCTGGTATTCGCAGGCGTCCGCAATATGTTTGTACAAGTTCGACAGATTATCGTTGCGAAACAAAGATTAGAACAAGAAGTACTTGGCAAGAAACAAAAAAAAATACTCACAATACATAACATCAATCTGTAACCCCGGAAGGGTTACGCATAGGTGTACCTAATAGACCCACATTTCGCCAGTTATGTTTAGGTTCCATGTAATAGGGGGCGAGCTTATTACCATCAACCAAGACAAATCTAGACTCCGAGGCTGCTACTAAGAAATTCCTGATGGACAAACCCAATGACCCTTTGCTCGACCCGGGAATCGAACCCAAGACCCCATACTTAGCAGTCGCACTTGCGACAACGACCAACAAGGCAGAGATCAAATATGAAACCTCTGGACCATGATAGGTACTCGACGGAGCGCGCCAAAAATTGTTGTCGGGCAGACGGCTCGTCTAGCTTCTAGCTTGAGTAGATATCAGACGCTTTACTTGAGTTAACGGTCCACTCGGAACGGTAGAGACTGTTCATTTAAATGTTTCAATCCATGTTCATACGACACCGACAATCCTACTAATATGCAAAAGTTTGTGAGAATGGATGGATGGATATTTGTTCCTCTTTCACGCAAAAAGTAGTGAACTGAAAACGGATGAAATTACGCACACAGCTAGTTTATAACCTGGATTAACATATAGGATACTTTACATCCCGGTAGTATGATCACGTGGCTCAATTATCGAACACCACGCGGGCGAAGCAACGGGCATAAACTAGTAAGTAATACATAAGAATTAATGTTCATCTGCCCCTTTCATTTCGTTTTTAGGGTTCCGTAAAAAATGGCAAAAAACGGAACCCTTATGGATTCGTCATGTCTGTCTGTCTGTCTGTCCGTCCGTATGTCACAGCCACTTTTTCCGAAACTATAAGAACTATGCTGTTGAAACTTGGTAAGTAGATGTATTCTGTGAACCGCATTAACATTTTCACACAAAAATAGAAAAAAACAATAAATTTTGGGGGTTCCCCATACTTAGAACTGAAATTCAAAATTTTTTTTTCATCGAACCTTGTGTGTATCTATAAACCTATATCTACCTCAAAAATGATGTTGAGGTTTCTAATATAATTTTTCTAAACTGAATAGTTTGCGCGAGACACACTTCCAAAGTTGTCAAATGTGTCCCCCCCTGTAATGTAACTTCTAAAATAACCGAATGATAAGACTAAAAAAAATATAAAATGTACATTAAACTTAAAAAACGTAAACTTCCACCGAAAATTGGTTTGAACGAGATCTAGTAAGTAGTTTTTTTTGAATACGTCATAAATCGTAAATCGCAATTTACCTTTCATTGAATAAAGTTTGTGCGGAACCCTCGGTGTGCGAGTCCAACCCGCTCTTGGCCGGTTTGTTTTTACATTCAGTAGCGAAAGATGTCGATTGGCGAGATTCAACATCTTTGGATCTATTGACTAATGAACACATTTAACATTTCATAACATCACGCCTGTAATCCCCGAAGGATTAGGCAGAGATGTACCTAATGGTACACCCACATTTTGGGCCAGTTGTGTTTTTTGTTCTTGTATTGTATAATGGTGTCGATTCGGTTGTGCACAAACTAAACTTAATTTAGGCTATTGCTATCTTTTTCTCTCTAATAAAACGAGAAAGAGACGGACGTAATTTAGAGCTGTCAAATTTAGTTGGAACTAATATTTCCATACAATTGAAGGGTGCACGTAAAAACATATCGACTAAAACCACGGTGAAGCGCAAGGCATATATAAACTAGTTTGACATCTCCAACTCAGTTCATAGCTATAGCCGTCCTTTTCTCGCACTGCCTTTTAGTAAATAGCAATAGCCTAAATTAAGTTTAGTTTGTGCACAACAGAATCGACACCAGTGACTAATGAATTCCTTTAAAATTAATTTGTGTTGAGACGTTGCACTTCCAGTAAACTCGAAGTACGTCGAGACGAACATGAACGAAAACTGAAGCGTCTGATATCAGTTTTGGGTTTCGCGTACAGACGCGAAACCCAAAACTGATATCAGACGCTTCGATCTAGTTATTAACAAGGTGGATACCTAGATACAGATCTAGGTATCCACCTTGTTAATAACTAGATCAGTTGCCGGCTGAGATTGTTATCGATTGGTTAGGAGGCGAGGAATAAGGTAGAATATGTACACGTGTAGCGTAATGTTACTTAATACACGCTGGATTAGGTATATCTCTTTTAAAGTTAAATACTTTAACACAAACCAAACTTTGGGAAAGCACGTTAACTGGCACATGCGTGAACTGACTGGACAGGCCCACTCAAATTTGTGTGACTTTTTTCTCATAAGCCCATGTCCGACGGCATTATTTACATGATCCTTTTTTGCCTATCTCGTTTCCCACTGTTGGGCAAGGACCTCCTACCAAACCTCTCTACCGCCTACGATTTTTGGCTATGTTTGACCTGCAAACAAGATAAGACCATCATGATACCTATATGGCACCAGTAGATGTTTAAAAGTAGGTACGTGTAAAACTAAGCACTACTTACAGAAGTATTGATCTTTTCATTTCACAACTCGCCTACTTAAACTATGAATCTGAACTCCATTCCAGCACACCAGGTTGTACGAAGGTCGGAGGTCGTAAGCTCCAACGTAGACTCGTAGACTCGCACTTCGTTTCGTAGTAATAGTCGGTGACGTCATCCAATAACCGTCACGCCGGTAAATCCTTCCCCGATAGGGTTACCGTTTGGTTTGAAAAGTCCTGACAAAAAGCCAAAGTTTTAGATAAAAATTGGGATAGATGTTTTAATTTTCTTCGAGGTGCGGTCAAACCTACCAGACCGGACTACGGATAACGGACTAAACGGAAATCATCATAATTATTCTCCCGTCCTTATCATCAACTCGTCCCAAATGGGCCGTGGGCATGTGGGACGAGTTGTTGAATGACTCTCTCAATTTATTTGTGGTCGGCGCAGCATGTGTTCTTCTTCCAGACTTCTCTATAACTCGTCATCTCAGCAGTCACCTCTCTCTACCCAGACACACACAGTACATCCATTGTTTCTTTTATCTTCCTCTACTCTACTCGAAATAGCCGTCAAGTTCCAGTGTCAGCGCGGTCCGGTCGTTTTTACCATAACTACTTTAAGAATAGCCCTGAGTTGAAATGTCCGGACAAACGACAGGGCCATGTCAAAGTCCGGACGAATACCACTCAAAAATATTTAGGGAATCCGGGACCGCGGTCCCGGTCCCAAAAGCCCCCAACAAACGACATGCCCAGAAAAACTGAAAGCATGGTAACCCTATTCTCAGAGTAATGGACACCGCGGACTTAATCCATTCACTGACTGTGCGATGGATTTTGTGGACACACATGGACAAAATGGACAGGAAAGATACGAGATTTCGTAATCGTATGAACTAATTAATGGATTACGTTAATATTATAGGCAGTGGACTTGGATGTCTACTCCGATATGTGACAATTTGACTAATCCCCATTTCCATGGACACTAGTCGATGACTGACGATGACTAGTGTTACTCACTGATGAAATTTTAACTCTTAGTGCTTTTTTTTTAGGTATTGTCTTGTTTGTGAAAACGGATAATGTTGTAATAAACCTAGCTACCTGAAAAATTTACACGTGTGCCGATGCCCATTAGTATGCTAATATGCATTTCCATATTTTAGCTAAAATGGACTTGCATATTTTATCGTTCACATTTTCTTTAATTTTAATTGTATCTAACTGGAAAATGCAAACCCGAAAAAAGCAACTAAATTCAAATATTGCCTATTGACTGTACAACGGTCCTTTTCAAGTTATAAAAATATTTAAAAAAGAAGGGTCCATCCATCATACTAATGACTATTTGGAACAGCATTGCAGAATACTGTTTCACACGAGAAGAAAATTATGTTAACTAGTCGAAAATGAAGTAATTAAAAAAAAAAAACATTATTGTGTAGATAATTCTGTACTATGTTGTGTATTTCGACAATTTTAAGCTACAGATAATCCGGCCACAACCCATTAGTGATCAGTCATTGCAGTTTATTTGTTAAAAAAAAAAATGATATATAGATAGATTTTGTTTTTATTTCACTGACATTTTCATAAATTACTATATAGTTTTGTTGTTGATCGTTCGTTTATAAAAAGTATACAAAACAAGGGGGGGTTTCTAGTTACTTTTTTTTTGTCTGGGCTTTGTTTTAATAAAAAAACGTAGGAGAGAAGAACATGGACAGATTCCAAAATATTTGACCAAAGAGGGTAAATTGCAGGTACATTAATGTTGCATTTTCTGTAATAAGCACATAATAATTATCTCCAATACCAAAGATCCAGCGGGCCTTGACAAGGTGCCATTGTATTAGCGAAATGATGAGAAGTCAAAAATGTATTGGATTGACATAAGGCTGACACTTTGACAGTAGTTACTTTGCCCCGAAACGTGGCGATTGTCCCTTGTCCAGGCCCTTTTTTTTTCGTATGGATATCATCAAATGACTCCTTCCGCTCTGGGCGGAGCAGGAAGGAGTGTCAGACTTTTACTGACGAAAACCCATCCATGTTCTTTCATCGCCCTTTGTATTCCGGGGCCACGGTATCTCTTTCGAACAGTCCCGCAACCCCGGTTGTCCAGGCCCTCAAGTCAAAGTTGGTAAAAAATAAATCTCACGACAAACCCATACGGGATACCATGTTCTAAAATAATATCTAAAAATACCAAACTAATTGCTAAAGTACACAAAAACCGCGTGGATGTCCCTCCTTGACCCCTCTTCCGTCACTCCTCACTCACTCTAGGTCATAGCACCGGAAATAACTAAAAAACTCAAACTTTTTGTTCACAACTGCCGTAACTATGGAGAGAGACTTTGTTATGTAACAAATACTTACTTTTACTTCACTAGGCCTGACTTGTAGCTATCGGGTATTGAAAACAGGGGCAAAGGGTGAAAGTTTTTTTAAGGAAAGTAAACATCGTTTAAAATGTGTCTAAAGTTCAAAGACCTATCAAAGAAAATAACTGAAGGAGTATCAACTCGAAAAATTAGTTGTCATCATCATTCTTATAAGTTATCACATTTTTAGTACTAGGTAATCATAAAACAGAAGATCCAAATAGTACTAATTTGAAATTCGTATAAGTAGTTTACAATGACGTAGGTATTACCGGAAACGGTCATGAAGTGAGCCGGTAAGGTCAGATGGCGCATGATGACCAGGAGAGCACGTTCTTCGAAATACAAGTCCCGCCACTGATAAGCATTTCTCACTGACTCTGATAAGGGAACGTTACTTTGATGTCGCTGAATGCCGATTACTGATTGTAGGTATACTTGCTATAATCAGCAAAACAAAGGATGTTGCTTATTAATTATGTCAAAAGCTTTGTTTTCTTATTAAAAAGTTTACGCGGCAAAACTGTAAAACGTGTTCAGACTTTTAAGAATTTAGATAGATTTCGCATTACTTGGACAAAACATTTTTTATATTTACTTTTTCCTATTAAATAAAAATTTATATTCCTAATGTATTTTCACAAACCACCGAATGGATATCTCCTTCCAAACATAAACCAATGAAGAAGAAAAATAGACCATTAACAATACCCTTGATTTGGAAGTTCCAAAACTTCTTATTAGAAGTTTTGGAACTTCCAAATAGTCTTAAAAATCATATATATCCCCATGATTTCTACAATGCATGACCACAGCCATCAAGAATAACTATTGACAGTCAGTACAATAGTACAGTAGGTAACGTAATTACTACTTTTGGTCTGGTATCAACAGATGCTAAGGAAATATAAATAAAAGTGTTAGTAAATTATTATTTTAGTTCGTTATATCTGTCTGTCTGTATCTACCAATTAAGTAAATAAATGAACTATCTAGTAATAGGTATCCTCCTGACCCTGATTCTTCGAAATCCACACAGGTAGGTATTACACTCACAAAGCATCATTCATCATCAAAGATCGAAGTAGATAGTTTGATTTTTGGTACTTGTATCATAAATGCACACAGAAGGAATAACATGGATAAGCCATTTTTCCGGAAAGTAATACCGGTATTTCCAGATTCAATTAAATATTAATAATGTTGGTAGTGATATTATTACTACTCAATTCAAAATTTAAAGGAAAGCATCAAAACTAAATTAATTTGTTATTTATCTGTTGAATAAACAAACAAAGAAGCGCACTTTACGAACCGAAGTAAACGAGTGAGTGGCATGTCGATGTCGTCGGCGGGCGTACGCATTGTTTTGATAACCGGTTAGTGCACCACCCATGATCCTTTGTTCTGATTGGTCGTTGGGTTGTGTCAAATCGTGGCTGCCTGCCGTTAAAAAAAAAAAGAATATAATATTGTTATTTATTAATATAATTCTTACCTAAGTTCCGGTGTTTTTTTAATAATCAACCACATCCGGAGGAATGTTTTAATATATACGTTTGGGATCAATGACCCCAATTCAATCTACCTACTCCGATCATTGTTCATCATTGATATCCATGTATGCATTATCTGTTACAGTTTCTTACAATAAAATATTCAAATAAAGAAAACTCAAAAACAGCTTAATAAGAAAACATACTTAGTTAAAACTAGTTTTCACTGATATTCATTTTTGAACAGCAGTTAATTAGTTCTAACAAAAGCAGTTAGAACGCGTTTTAACTAAAAACGGGTTTTAACTGTAACATTTTCAATGCAGACAGTTTAAAAATGCACCGCACTCCACATCACCTCGTCATGTCGTCATATTTCAGTATACCTGAGTGATATTGATTCGTGTATTTATTGGCCCATAGAACATACGCGTAGTGCAGGCTATAAAACAATAGTCGGCGACGTCTGCCAAACGAGCTGCAGACATTATCGCGCTGAGGAGATCGAGACCGAGCCAGTTCGAGTTGTTAGTAGTGGTGACTAGTGATTCCGGTAGCGAGCGATACCGTAATAAAACTAATCGTGATTTTCTTTTTCTATGAGATCCCGATATTTCGACGCTGTTGTAAGCATCATAAGCATCTTTAAGTGTAGTGAAAAACCCTGAAAGTCTAAAACAGTGCGTAATAAAACTTTTAGATTGCTGGCAAACTAGAATGTTTTTTCTATACAAATAAAAATTGTGCCCCTAAATAGTGTATCATATCTCCAAAGTGTAAGTCATTAACTTTTATAAAACCCAACTTCCCCATAAACCAAGGTATTTTTTGTATCCGTTATCAGCGGCGTCCACCAACAACATAAAACGTGATCTCGAAATAATTAGCGGAGAGCGCGGCAAGGTGTTAAAGCACGGACAGAGCGTAGTGTGTAGGTACCGCCATCGCCAGGGCGGGCGGAAGCTGCGACGCATCCCGCCCTGGCTGCAGTGGGCCCGCGCCCGGCGCCCCCACCCCGCGCGCCACCAGCCCCCAGACCGTCCCCTCACCGGCCCGCGCACCCCGCGCCCCGCGCTCCCACCCGCGCCGGCGCGCTGGGCGCGTGCGCTCGCCGGAGTCGCCGGCCGGCACACCAGTTCGGGACCGCGCGGCGTGTAAGGTAGACGTGTGACTCTCATGACAAATCGCGGCGATTGAAACGATCGAACGCACCCCAATTTTTATCATACCAGTGACAGAGAGGGCAACCTCTCAGTAAATCGTAAAAAATAGCTTCTCAAGTGGAAATGCCGTCAAGCTTGTTCGGGGATCTCGGAGGCGGCGGGGGCCTGGTGGAGGACCAGCGCGCGTTCCAGTTGGCGCTGGAGCTGAGCATGCTGAGCCTGGGCGAGTCGCTGCCGACGCCGGGCTCGCTGGGCAGCCCCCTGGGGTTCGCGCCGCCGCCCGAGGACCGCGCCAAGAAGTCGCAGAACATGACGGAGTGCGTGCCGGTGCCATCGTCGGAGCACGTCGCAGAGATCGTCGGCCGCCAAGGTACTGCACGAACTGCTTCTAGTGCTCGCCTGCTTGTTGTCACGCCGTCACGCCGCCGATCAGCTGTGGAGGTTACCCGGTGTCACGCCGCGCGCCGGACGGGGTTGGACCGCGCCACCCTTATGTAAGGGCGCACGTGCCGCCGCGCCGTCCGCTTTTAGGTTATGTTCGATCACAACCAACACCCAGTGACAGGATCCGTGCGAACTGGACGACCGTCGACCGGCGAAAAATTTGCATTGTTTTTGTTTGTTTACCCTCGTAATATTTGTTGTTACGCTTATCCGATGGCCGTCAGTCGTAGTGTTGTGTAGATAGTTAAGTAAAAACGTCGTTGTAGCCGTAGAACATAGGTACGTAGGTACTCGTAGCAGACGGAATCCTCGCAGACAACGAAAGCACAGCAGGCTGGGGTGACTACGTTCGACGTCGGATCATCTGTTCGTGATTACCGTGAATTATAACATGCGTAGATATTTTTGTAGATTACCTACCTAGAAGCTTTCATTTTCTATTATAGGTAGGTACAACAATTATTGAGATCATTTATTAAGTTAATTGACCTTTTTAAATAGGTACTAGGGTCTGTAGTTTGTTACTCTGACAATCATCCGCGTAGGTAGCTGTCAAAATACCGTACTTACAACGAAACTTTCAACGTCCAGTTATTTATTGTTACAAAGTCAAGTTTCAGAGGGGGGGGGAATGAAAAAATATTTAATTGCTTCATAACTGTAAACTAACCACAAATTGTCATAATCTTGCATCATCCATCTAAACTCGATCTAATTTCTCGGTATCAGTCAAACCAAATTGGGTTTCAAAGTTGAAAAAACATTTCGTTCTAATTAAAAGGTACAATTCGGCAAAAAACGATACCCAAGGGTTGGTTTTCTTTTTTGTAAGGGATGAGCAAAAAGTACCGACAAAGGAGGTCGGCAGTCCTTATCTGGCACAAATTTTTCAAATCTTCCCGCTCTCTGCGTATGAAATCAATTATCTATTCCTTAGCAGATCGCGTTGTAATAATACAGGTAGGTTAGTGGTCAAAAACTTTCAAGAAATTCTTGGAATTTGCTTCACCCTCAGTTTATTTATTTTTTTGTAGTTCTTTGCACCGAACTACCCCACTGTGTAGGCAGAATCAATGTGTACTATAGCGTAGTCCGTAGTTTGTTCACAGGTAAAAAAAAAACATAGTAGGTACTTAGTTATTGTTGTTGGTATTTAGGTACGTTATCTACGTCATTACCATTGTAGTTTTTAGAGGTTAATAATGAACTCATGTATTTTGTTAAATAGAAATTTATGGTCGGCATTTAAATACCTATAGTTCTAAGTTTATGGCTGCACATCTTTATCTTAAATCACCACTTTTCCTCTTAAATACACTAAGATGACAATTAATCGTTCTTACATTTTAACTAATAAATTAACATTCACGCTGCCTGCTAAAATATTGTCGCTATCGGTAACAGTCGTTAATTAATATTTATGATGAAATAAGAATCCCGGAGTCGACTTCCGTTAATCACGTAGGTAGGTACTCGGACAACATAACCTACGACAAGTTGGTAATAATAGCTCGGACCCGATAGCAACGTCATACGCGGCATCTGGCGAAACTTTCCTTCGTTTGTTTATTGATTTAAATTCTACGAATAAAAGATTTATTCTCCAGTAATGCACTTACTCGAGAATTTATCTATACTAGAGGCTAAAACGTGCAAATTAACATATCCTAAATCATCACATTAAAAAGGCCAAGAAAATAAGACAATACTTCAAGGTTCATACAGCATCTGTCATATGCAAAGCTAGGTACCTATACAAAACGACTCAATTAGCCACAAAACTCTTTAAAATAGTTAAAACAATAACACTTTCCAAAATTGAGTTGTAATACCTAATTAAATATTAACATTTTCTTTGAGAATTGAGACACGTTATTTTATACGAATTCACCTTTTGCGAGGGTCAGGTTGCTAATTGTCGCTCGATCGCTACACATAATTATTAAACTTGCTCTTTTTAAGACAAACATAATTATGATCCTGTTCGCATTTATGTTGTCCTGGTACCTCTGGGCTTTTAATTGTTATTTTATATGTTCACATTGACGCGGCTGCATACACGACACTTAATTTCTTAACATTGGTGAAAAGCGTTTCGCTTGATCGTTTATTTAACTTTAGCATTTCGGAACTGATCGAGGTATTAAGGAGACGAGGGTCGTCGGTTTTCCCGCGTAGTTTTAGTTACCTAGATCTTCATTAAAATGTTATCCCCTTCATAATTGCTTATACGTTTAGTCTCATAATAATATATTCATTCCTCAAGAATAATGCCAATCATAGCAGAGAATAGAAATGCCCGCGCGCCCCTTGTTCGTGGCATACATTTTAATATTGATAAGAGCTACTCCAGTAGTCAAATCATTAAAAAGCCTGAATGAAATTTAAAAGCTCCGTTCAGTATAAATTGTTCAAGTCTGATGCAAACACTGGATCAATAAATAAATAAAATAATAAACATATTTGTAATCTATTGAATGAAGTTGGTTCGTAACTATTAATTTATTCAGGCCCTTAATCTATCTAAAAGTCCATTTTTTAATTCACTAGGTACTTAAATCTAAAAATGAATCCTAAATCATGCCCCACAGCGTACATCAAAAGATAAACACAAAAGTTAAAAAACATAATAATATCGCATTATACAAAAACTGGTACCCATTTCGATCCGACCCGTTTAATAGTGGCCGTTTCGCTCGGAAACCTTTCCCATAGCTGTAGGAACGAAACAATAATACCCGTGCTATAGGTAAGCTGTGTGTGTAGAGGTCCCTTGCATTTCCAGACTAAGGAACTTGTAAAACGAGAGCAAAAAACGCAGCTGTTTCACTTATACAACTCTGTCTAAGTAAGCGCGTCCTTTTTAAAGTACAAGTTGGAGACTTTCGCACGGTTTAAATTCCTTGTTGGCTGGCTCCTTAAACCCTTTTGTTGTTGCTTTGGGATTCGGGGTGTCATTATTAGGTGAGAAACTTGCGCCTTTTTGTAAGGTTAAGCTTTTGATAACTGAAAACTACAAGTTAAGTTAAGAGAATACATCCTTTATATCAACCTTGTTTAAAGTATCTTTAACACACACACAAGACACAATGTTGTTCCATATTTAAACCGAAAGACATAATTAGGAGGACCGTAAACTTAAAGGCGATAAGGTGGGCCGTGGGTTTCAAAACAGTTTGTTATATTTAGGGCGTTACGTTCCGTTTCCCCTGGTATATTCTGATCGGTTCACGATAAAGTGTAAATAAAAGAGTCTTTGCAGTAGCTTTTGAAACACGTTTAGGATTCAATTTAAAAGTTGATAATAACATGTCAAAAGTCTTAATGTGGATTATAAGAAAGGTTTTTATTTTTCTTTGATCTTCATTAGGTTGTTTTTTACCTGCAAATTGTAATGTTAAACTATTTCGGCTGATGTTTTTCGTCCAATTTCAATCAATAAAAAAAATCTTATGATAATACCGATTAGCTTGTTTTAGAGTCTAGACTTTAGACGAAGGCTGAGAATGAAAACTTTCGCGGAAACTTATCTTAATCTCTTAATTCTATTATAATAAACATCTTTTTTTGTTCGGTTACCACCCAACTTAGCCATTCTTTTAATTGATCGTTACTGTGAATTCATATTAGCTGAAAAAAAAATCTGAACAAAACAAACCAAACCATAAAAATTCTTAGAAGATGCTTTTATACATATTTTTCTTTAAAACCTGCTGGCATAATAGTCCGTAATTCAATACTGAACCATTCGACTTGCAAAATCATTCCGCGTGGAAGACGAAGATGTTCTTTAATAAGCACACAACTTTAGAAAACTTTTTTTTACTTACCTCAGGTACTTTGTGTATCCGGTGGTTTTTTTTGTATAGTTCTATCTGGATTACCGGCTCTTTCTTGGGTTTGCTTCCTTTTCCAAATCTCTTGTGATTCTAAAAAGGTCTCTTCTATCTTTACCGCATTGTCTATGATCTTGTTTGTCTAATTACTAGTTTGAATTCGAACTTAGAACGTTGATTCTAGATTCGCAACCTCTTCGGTCCTCCCAAGATTTAGACTTTGAACAACATTATTAAATCGTGGTTAGCCTTCATGAGACATCACATGGCAAATTAATATATGTATAGTAGAACAAAAGAAGGTAAAAATAGAATTCCATGGATCCCCGGCTATATACTATTGTCTATTGTAAATTCGTGTCAAAACCTAATACATACGACCTTATAACAACGCACTTTTCATACGGTGTGAATATTAAATTGTCTATCCTTTGATCGGAAACTTTTTATAACAAATTGAACCTTAAACACATGGTAATAAAATGTCAAAGCATGAGACATCTTTGTTTGTACCAATGACATCTGTTCAAGACAACGCAATATACCAAAAGGAGGTTGTTTAAAATTCTCGCGTTTACGCACGGTCGGCGTGACGTCACGTCCGGTTGTCGACTCGTGTCGGGCCCGCGTCGACTATCGATACGATTGTCGATGATTGTCTCGATGTCGATGTCGATCGGACCTCCTGTCGGCGCGTTTGTTGTTTTGATTTGTAGTGGCGCGCCGAACAATGTTTTTGCATCTGTGAATCCGATGTAAGGTGAACTGTCCAACTGTCACTGCAGTATTTACACGAACGATACTTTATGATAGTGCATTGTATTTTTAACGCTGTATGTTAATCATTTTCCGTCTGGTATTTGTACAAGACCCTATCTTCTTTGTTATGATAAAACTCAGCCTAATTTTTTAGCAGTCTAATTTTATTGACCTCGTAGTAGGTATTCAGTATTCGTTGTCTCGGCATGCGAGCTATGCTTGTAACGTTTAGTTCCAATCTTTCGGTGAGTAATTCATCCCTGTCCGTCACAAGCCGGTTCTAGATGACGACTCGCTACAACCGGTTCTACATCAATGACTGCTTACCCCTCTCCCGGTCTGTTTACTCCTCGAGTTGCTTACGACTTTTTTTTCCCAACAATAACTCTCGATTTTGACGTTACTAGGCCGTTTCGTCTTGCCTAGTAACCGCGTTTTGATTAGATCAAATTCTAGTGAAGCTCCGGTGATCTATAAGTACCTACCTAAGGGTAAATTAATTACGATACCAAGCAATATCCTAACATAATGGTGTCGATTCTGTTGTGCACAAACTAAACTTAATTTAAGCTATTGCTATCTTTTACTAAAAATGCAGCGCGAGAAAAGGACGGCTATAGCTATGAACTAAGTTAGAGATGTCCAACTAGTTTATGCCTTCTTGCGCTTCACCGTGTTTTTAGTCGACATATTTTTACGTGCACCCTTCATTTGTATGGAAATATTAGTTCCAAGTAAATTTGACAGCTCTAAATTACGTCCGTCTCTTTCTCGTTTTATTAGAGAGAAAAAGATAGCAACAGCCTAAATTAAGTTTAGTTTGTGCACTACAGAATGGACACTAATGTTTAACTTACTTAGTTTTAGTAGGTATTCGCAAATACAAGTATGCTATTGAAAATAGATGCAAGTTATACCTATTTAACTTAAACGATGTAATTTTCAAACATAAACGAAAGAGAAAACAATCTCGTAAAGCACACGTGCGAGAGGAATGTACTAAGATTGCAACGCGGGCTAGGCAGTGAACGCCAATCGGCAAGATTCGCAATGTGGCTCGGCGTGCGTTCCGGTCGACGCCACCGCAGTCAGGGTCAAGGCTTCGGCTCCTGCACACTGCTGCCCGCCTGGTGGACGCGAGCCGCACCGCTGTCTTGTACTATCATACTACGCCAAGCGGAAATGGGATGCTAAAAGCGAAACTGATAGGTACCACTTAAATTATGCGATTCCCACGACGTGCGTTGTATTGAACGAATTATGCTCCTAATGTTAGAAATTATGTCGTCCACCGCAACAGCACCTTACTTCAAGAAAATTACTTTTGATTGATAAGTGATAACTTAATGTTAGGTAAATGACCTCAGGCACTATTAGACAGACCCGAAATTAATGTTTTTAATATTTTTATGTGTAGGTATTCAAAAGTAATAAATGTCAGACTCGACTCTACATAAACCTGAACGATCGCTAAATTGGTTGTTAACGAGCTGACTGATATTACTTTTAACAAGATTACACAAATCCCTCTATCCCTTGACAATTTTTGAATGAAACTACTCTGGCGGTAAAAAAATAAACAAGCATGTGTCCCTTCGTTGCCAAGACGTCCCAAAATTCCAGGGCCCCATTTTTTGTGTGACTTGACAGATGCATTCAGGGCCGCCGCTAACCGCATCTTGCATCCTTATCGTGCATTCGGAAATGAAATCTACGGTTGTATGAGTTCTGTATCTAATACGTCGAATTTGAGGGTTATTTTAAGGTGCATTTCTCCGTCCCTGTCGCTCGAAGTGGCGCCAAAGCCGCGGGAAGAAAGAGCCGAGCCCGAACTAACTCGCTCCTGTTTGTATTGCGCACGTCGCACGGTCGCACCAACAGCATTCTTAAACATGGTTACTTTTTGTTTTCGAAGCGGAGCACTAACTAGCGGGCGGCGAGGCGCAGTGAACTAGAAATCATTTCGAATCATAGCGCGTTGCGAAAGAACAGCGTGACGTCACGGTGCGACGGCACCCCCACGTCTGCGAAACTTAGGGACCCTAATGAATGACTTCCTAATTGCCGCGGCAGCACGAATAAGCCCGTAATCCGGCGCGAAAACCGCTCCTGCATTTAATTGTAGACCTTGAGCTGTTTTGTTTCTGAGCTTGAAATCGAATGTCAAACGTCTCGCAACATGTACTCCTGGACGAGAGTGGCTGTGATCGGATCGTAAAGCCGCAATGACGTGACGTTGCGGAGTGAAATGGACTCTAATTTTATGAGCTATTGGTTCTAATTTGGACTGATAGCGAGCTAAATTATGTCATCACGGGTTAGTGGTCGGCGGGAGCAATGTTTCAGAGCGACAAGTCGATATGCTCCCGCACTAATGTTGACAACAATCCATCTCGGCCTGTCAGCCGGCGCCGCGAATTAGACTCACTCCCATTTCGATTTACTCTTCATCCAGGGCTGGTAATGGCGCTGGCGCGGCCATCCCGCCGTCCCGCGGCCGACTTCCATTATTCCGCCTTACACGGTCGCGGTGATCTTCCGAGAGAACTATGCGATGGCAATTTCTGTCCGAGATTAATTTATTTGTCGCGGACTACATTATTGTTGGGAAAAAAATGGAGCGTACGTTTTTCTCGTGGAGGTTTAATGACAGGATATGATGTTAATGTCTTCGACTCAAAGTCCGAAGAGCACAGATGTGCAAAATGTTGTCGCCGAAGGATTGTTCCGTTCTACCTAGCAACACCACATGTGTGCTATTTATTACGAGCATGTACTTACTTACTACACGATTAGTGTATGAGCTGATTAATATTTAAAGCTTTCGTATATCTGCTGATGAATTCATAGTTTAATATTATTAGACTCAAGAGGATGGCCTTGGTATGAGCATTTATCCTGTGCCTTAAGGACAAATTGGCCAATGGGTGATTCCAAGTATGTGCATAGAATTTTTGAAGAGTAATCAAAAAAAGTTATTGGTTTTGGCAAAAACTCAATCTAATACGGTATAAAAAACAACCTCAACATGGCTTACATACCATGATCCTTGTCCAAGGACATGGGTCATAATTACGTCATATTCAAAAAGTGCCTTAAAAATATCTAGGCGAAATAAAAGTCCTGCCTTCAAATATTAATTTTCATTAAAGGTACTCTCGTTAATGCTGCCAGACAACATTAAAACGTTACTGTAAAACGTTGAGGAGTTTCCTTGACTGTCCTTCGTCTTCATCATCAGACCCCTAATGACAGTCACTACCCATCTAGGTGTAAAGTTATCATCAATACAAATTAATCAAGCCCAAACACCAGCCCGCTTAGCCTGACCACCAAAAAACGAAAGAGAATCGACGAATCTTTTGTTCATCTGTCATATTGTCGATTCAATGACAGCAAAATGACAGATGAACAAAAGATTTGTCGATTCTCTTTCGTTTCTTCGGTGGTCATGCTAAGCGGGCTGGTAATTGCTGTAAATCGTTGAGGAGTTCTCTCGACTGTCTTTCGGCTCCATCATCAGATCGACTCCAGACCTTCATTAAATAGTAGTGCTTTAAATTTCTTAATGAAAAAATTAACAAACGCACTAGTCGCCACTACGATTTTCGAAGGTTCCCCTTGATTTCTCTAGGATGCCATCATCAGATCCTGGTTTCCTTATCATGGTACCACCCTTGGATATCTCTTTTCCAACAAAAAAAAAGAATCATCAAAATCGGTTCATTAACGACGAAGTTATCCGCGAACAAACATAAAAAAATATATACAATATCTATGTACGGAAACCTTCTCCTCTTTTTTGAAGTCGGTTAAAAACCTCCATCAGAAGCACAAGTATCGGTTCGGGACGTTATAATAAATTGGCCGTTAACAAATTCTTCCAAGTTATCGCTGGGGTTGCCATCTGCCAACCGTCTTGCGCCTGCGCGCGCGCACCTGCCCCCGACCGACCCTCAACCGTCTTCACATTCACATACGTATTGATAGCTTGACAATTAATAGCTTATCTGCTAGTTAGCTAGCTGCAAAATAGGGTAAGTAAAAAGTCTCTATTACACGAGACTTGACAACATTGGCACAATATACTGTGATATTGGCGAAATGTGGGTATACTAGAAGGATAACTTTATTTACCCTTCAGGGATTACATAATTGATGTAAAAAAGATCATTTAGTTCCACTTCGTTCGTTTTGACCTAAAGAACTATTTGCGAAAAACAATAGCAACATACCTGACTCCACATCTCGATTTATTGTCACTTCGAAATGGCTCTTCTCTATTATATGTTTACCGAAACTATTCGATTACTACTCAGTAGTGATCGTTTTATCGGATGACTGTTATAATAAACAACAAAAATAAAAACTGGGCAGGTGGTGCATGTGGCAAATACCTGTGTACTCGACTGCCCTATAGAGTGTCGTCTATTTATACTTAAGAACTGGGTTCTAAGTTACTATATTAAGGCTGATGCTCCAGGGTAGCCCGCGAAATTCAAATTTTCTTACGTTTTTTGCAATTTGCAGGTAACTCGATTGAATGACTTTTTCATGAAATAGTCATTCAATCGAGTTACATGAACTTGGAGGGTTGTATTGATGATTTTGATGATTATAACTCTGTAACTGCATACGTCTTACAGCCGCGAATAATATTTTAATCAACATTACAAACTTAGCATTGGCCTGCAAATTGCAAAAAACGTAAGAAAATTTGAATTTCGCGGGCTGGTTGGAGCATTCACCTCAATGCCATTGGATTACTTTAAAATACTATAGCTTCGAACATAATTAACTCTTTTATAATTTCAAAACTTCGATTGTTATATTCATTCGATAGAAACATTTGACAGTCGTTACGCCTCTTGTTTACGGTCTTATGAACACATGTTAATACTATTATTATCGTTGTGAAATCTGTTCTAAATTACGAACTGCTCTCACAAGTTTAGTTCGCTCACAGAATAAATAAATTATTTTACCAAAAATAATACAAAATTTAATTTTATATTGTAGAACGACTGAAAAAATATCTATTGTTCAATTTTTTAAGACGGCAACACCAGTTACACTATAACCGTCTCACGCGCCAGTTATTCAATGAAATTTCATTAAAAAGGGCAACGACAAAGCTCCATTCTGCGTTCAACCGACAAACATTCTGGCAGCTGCTTTTTCCGTTTCAAAACGGTGTGCGTGTGCGCAGCGGCCGGCTCAACGGTCGCGTCGTCGCCGTTGACACCTAACAGTTACCACACTTTGAACTACTAGTAGCTACTCCATTGATTAATTAGTCCGTAATAAAACTGTTTGTGTTGTTAATCTTGTGATTAACTAGTTAGTGGCGGCCGAATTGAGTAGAAAAAATAAATGTAACATAATAGAGGTTCTTAATAGTGCAATCATTTTTACAAATAAAATAAAGCAGTTAGCCAGTTACTAAAGGGCTTGGAAGATTTTTGTATGAAGCGTGGCCGGATTTTGTTTCGCCATTTTGTTTTGTTTTCAAAGTAGCGGCCACGAATAAAACCTATATTAATCGGTAGCTGGTATCAATACAAACAAGTTTTGTATCAGGCAAAATGTTCTAAATTGTCATGTTTCCGAGATATGAGCTATCAAAGTTAAAATCCATTCACTGATACTTAGTATCTTCAGCACAACTTTGACTTGACCATACACGCATAAAACGTGTATCAATCGATAGCTTGCATCAAAACAAACAAGATTTATCTGAGCCAAAATCTTCTAAAGCGTCAAGTTTCTTCAGTTTCAACTTTGAAAAAAAAACAAAATGACGGCCAAAAAATTCAAACCCCTTTGCCTTTTCGGAATCTCAACCAAGTATCAAGCTTTATTGTTTCCCTTCAAAATTGCACTATTTATTTGAGATCGCGAAGATAAAAGTCGCGAAAATTTCATGCTTGAGTTATTCTGGAAGAAGTCGCAAGAAACTATTTAAGTATAAAGTTTTATTTGACTGCACGTGTTTTTGCAGCAATTTACAAGTAGGTACAACATACTCGTAATTAGCTAAGAATAACCAGAACGTGATGTTTAAAATAGATCAACCAGGTTGATCAGGAGCGGTAGCAAACTTGACTTACCAGAGTAGGGCATCATAAAAGTAGACAGGTTTAACCGATTTTAACTGTGGCGTCCTTCGAGCTCCCGAGCCCTTTAGTGTAGCGCCCCACGTGAACTGGGACAAACAAATGTTCAACAATTGGACGCGTCTGGTCCTACGTGCGTTTTATGCTCGAGTTGTAGGACTTCCTATGATTCATTTTATTAGTGACTTATTGCGTATTTGTTACCGGCTGCGGACGCAGGGGTTATCACTCGTCTATCACAATAAGCGGAAATTTATAACTTAATGTGAACACACACGGACAAGACTGATGAAAGGAGTCAGCAGCGACACAAAAAGACCTCGTCGAACTCAGGGACCGATCGCTGACCACGCAATGTGAATGAGGTGACAATTTTTACGCTCAGTAAACTGGTGTCATTTTAAACTTTTGTATCGAAACAATAAGAAGCAAGAGCCAAAGGAATTCTTATCTAAAGCTTTATTGAATTTTTCGAAATTGTGAAATTGTTAACACTTGCAACAAAAGGGCCGAAGTTTTGTCAAGAACCTAACTGTATCTTAAAGTGACCACCGAAAAAAAGGTCCTTGTGAGAGCTTGGGGCCGCTATTAAATCACGGGTTTTTTAAATTCCCGTGAAAGAGTCTACCTGCTCCTTTGGGTCTACCTGCGCTCTAATCAGACTTATACCATAAATTAAATGCACGTTTAAACGTTTGGAGAGGGATTTATGGCGACGCCGGAGTTCATTATTGTCGCATTTGCGTATGTTCCTTATCTGTCATGTGTGGGGTAGGGCACGTTCCGTGTAAATGTGTGTGACCGCGAGGGTGGAGCTGGTGACCCATAGCGACCGAATACTAAAATTTAAATTGATGCATCTGTCAAAACTGTGGATATTAATATGACAGATAGAGCTATAAAGTAACGGGACTGGGATAACAGGATCATCGTTCACAATCCACCCTGTTGACACCGCGAGCCTGTTTACCAGGGGCGCAGACGTTGAGTGGAGGTCTAGTTGTGAAAGACGTGTAGTGTGCGTAGTGGGTGGCGAACTCTCAGCGTGTAAGCCGATATTTCCCTCGTGAAAATGTGTTCAATGGCCGGTGTCGTATTGCTCCCGCGTCCGATGCGTGTCGAGCCTTTAGATTTTCGTCTCGCATCGCCCGGGTACATTATTTCGCGTCGTTAAATTATTGTGTTCAGCATTTTTTTTTGTAGTGTAAAGGCTCACATAAGCCACCTGTCGGTATCGGAGGCTGTTGTAATTAAAGACTGCGCTCAGGCTCGCTCGATAAAAGAAGTTCCTCCGGTCGCTCCGGTCCGTACACGTTCACCTTCAATAGTCGCGTAGGTATTTAAATAAAATGACAGTATCTTATAGAATGCGATGGTTAATCAACCTAATGATATCTGCGAGAAATGTTAGGTTTTGTTTTAGCTTTCGGTTCGCGGTGGTCGTCTCGTTCGCGTTCGAGAGGCGGCATTAACTTGGAGTCGGTGTGTTCCCGGGAGGCGGTGCAGCTGGCGGAAAGGCGCCATCTGCCGAGCGGTGCCGGAAATGCAATTTTGTTTTGTTTTCGAAATCGGTTCGATTCTTGGTACCACGGTACTTGATGTACTTAAATTGTAGTACAGGAGTCGGCGTCATTATTCGTGACATCAGCGGTCACAGTCGCGTGCCCGTCTTGCTCGTAATTCTGACATTAATAAAATAATTCAAATTATAAACCTTAAATTCACGTATAAAGGAACTATTAATTTATTCATGCTAATAAAATTAGGGGGCCAAAACCCCGCCAGTTGTTCACCGCAGGAAAATAACTCAAGCGTCGAAAATAAATTACTGATGGCTGTAGGAAATAAGTAACGAATGATATTGACAAATGTTACTGTTATAAAAAATAAAACCCGTAACCTTTACTTACCTTTCCACTTTCGAGGGTAGAACGTATAATGATAACACGAAATTAAATATAATGTTGCCGAGATATATTAACAAAAACGTATAGTTATTTTAAAATTTGGTATTTCCGTACGAAAAGCCGTCAATCAGTGGTTGCAACATCTGCCGGTTGCACCTGCTCAAGTTTTTGCTTCATCCACATAAACTCACCAAGTGTTCGAGATGAGGCTCGCAGATAAGCTCACTATCTCCTAAAACTTTTGATCCTTTCTCAGAATTGTGACTTTCCCGTTTCTTTCTCCTTTATTAAGGAATGAATTTTGAAAAAACAAAAAAAATTGTTTCTATGCCCAAGGCTGGACATAGCCAGGCATCTCATGTACCACGACATGCACAATACTTATTTTTCTTTAAAAGACACAAAGGTTTGCTCATGAAGTCATGACACCAACAGCAGCTTGACTCGAGGCAAACGAAAGAACACATTAAAATCTGGTTTCAATAACATAATTTAAAACTGGCCAATTGCGTCAATCAGGGCCTTCTTTACGGACATTTACATAGCAATTGACACCTGAGGCACGATCCATGCAGCTCGCCTTTACATCAATTTGAAAAAAAAAAATCGCACGCATCGTGCGCACACGCACCGCCCTGTAATTTCGACTTCTGCGGGTAATTGAAAAATGTCTCCCGTAAAACAGATTGCATATAATACGAGCCGTGTAACAATAGCAACAGTTTTTAAAATGGCAGCTGCGATTAACTGCCAGTGTTACATTCGATTTTCGAACATCAACCATCGCGATCGTTCAGTTTCGAGTATCGATAAGCACAAGTATCGATAATGACCGTATTAAATAAACTATAAAACGATTATATCACGCGCTCGCTGCGCTCGGAAAGCGAGAGCCGCAGGGTGGCATTCCTAAGTAATAGTCCTTAGAATCGAAACGATGTTCCGACAGACGGATGTATCCTTTTGCGACAATGATTTCGGAGCCAGACCCTATTCGTTCACTTTTTACAAGATGCCACACGATAGCTGCTCACGCGAGTCCTCGCGAGTGCTGCATCCTGACAACAAAATTGCTGCCATTTTAAAACAATCTGCGAAAAGTAGCATTGTTGAACATTACAACCATTAATATGGAATTTCTGGGCAGATGGGTTTACTCATTTGCGATGATTGTTGTTCGTCTGGCTGGCATCCTTTAATTAAAGTGCGTACTGTACATTTTAATGAGCGCAAACTGAGAAGACGGGATGTTCTATAGTAGGAGGAGCTTTATCAGACAATAGTGTCGCATTTCGTTTCTGGCATCCCTCGCCAGCCTTATCAAATGTATGCTAACTCGCTAACCTTTCCGCCGGTGGTATTGAACAACCATTTTATTATAATTGGCAACGTGGTCAACGATTCTTGGAAATGGGCTTTTTTCGTCCCTTTACTTCCAACATTTAACCGATCTTGTTTTTGCGCCGGAATCGCTCGAACGGACCTTTGTTCTCCGCCATATTGTTTTTAATGTCGAACAGTTGGCAAGGAAACAACGAAAGTGAGTGAAAGTCTGCGGTGTGATCTATTGTGCGACGATTAGGTAACAAATGTTAGGGATCCCTTTCTGCGCAAATATCCGTTAGAATCTGAATAGACAGTAGGCTGGCAGATCTGTTTCGAACAAGAGTTTAAAAAATCCAGCTAGAATTCAAACTATTTTAAACGTGGAACTTCTTATTTGAACGCGCCAACGTCACTGTCATGTGTACTTTTTTAATTCGTGTGTTGACACAGAAACACAGTCCCCGTAATTAGGGGTAACAGGGCGAGGTAGTGTGGGAGCCCGAGGGACGGAGCATCTGACGCGCGCCCAACCGTGAACCGAGACCATTCACATAGAAAATATATGTGCAGTAATCGCTAACCATTAGACTACTTTTCAAACAAAATGGTATTACTATATTAAAAGTCAACTACTTAGTTAACCTAAAGAATCAATTAAATGGACCTGGTAGGTATCCATAAATCAAGTTTTTAATTATTTTTAGGAACAACGTTTGCAATCGTGAATATTTTGTCCTAAATACAATACAAAGGCAATAAATTATCAATTCGATATTTCAGGTATGTCCGAACATTCATTAAAATGCCGACGACATTTTTAACGAAAACCAGCATCTATTGGTTTCGGCTAATTTTATATTCTGTGAGTATCTCACGGTTTTGGTCAAATTTGAGTGTTTAGCGTCTAGTTTTATGTGACCTTCCTCGTCTCCCTTGTATGTTAATGACTTAGTCTAGGTTTTGGTCTGGTGGGGCATTTCGGAAGGTCAATGTTAAGTGGTAGTCTGGTTGTGGAGCCGCCGTCGTTTGATGTGGCCGGCGTTTCATCGGACGATTTATTTCACATAAAGATCGACCTCGGACATAATGAATCACAATTCATTCAGATGTTTATCACTTTAAGACGAAATACTAATAACGTCACGGCTCTTATGTGTAATAATGGGATGAGACAGGTTTAGCGGACAGATGGAAGCTTGTTAGTCAAACTATGTTATTGTGTAAAGTTCCTATTTTGGACAGTCATCTTTTAATTATATATATATTTTTAGCCTTGTATGTCCCACTGCTGGGCTAAGGCCTCCCCCATATCCTTTTTTTTATTTTTTTCGGATGGGAAATCATCAAATGACTTCTCCCGCTCTGGGCGGAGCAGGAGGGAGTGTCAGACTTTTACTGACTAAAACCTATCCATGTTTCTTCATCGCCCTTTGTGTTCCGGGGTCACGGTATCTCTTTCGAACAGTCTGCAGGTACTCTGCACCACCTTGGACCAGCATTCGTGAGGCCCTGGTTTAAACCAAAGCCCGGAGCGAGAGGGAATGAAGCCGTTACCTCCTTCTGCGAAGCAGTCATGCTAGCGAAGGAGGTGGCGGAATGTGAGAGGGAGAGAACCTCACGTCCCCGGAGCCCGTCCGTATTATGACGACAGGCCGTGTCAACGGCGCGTTCGTGTTCCACGCGCGCCTTAAAGAGATGTCAGCAATAGCAAGGGGTCCGCAAGGGCCGATGCCTTCCGGGGCTTCGGGACGCTTCGAAAGAGATACCGCGGCCCTGGAACACTAAGGGCTAAGAAGGAACGTGGATGGGTTTTATTCAGTAAAAGTCTGACCTGACACTCCCTTCCGCTCCGCCCAGAGCGGGAGGGGTCATTTGATGGTTTCCCATCTGAAAAAAAGGCAACCATCGTGTTTTAAAACTTATTATGTAGTCATAATTGCGCTTCTGAAAATTAGCCGTCTCTTGAATTATTAACTATCCTTTAGAGTTTTAGACAAGAACAACCCTAACCATTCTTCTAAAAAATGATAAACCTACCTGAACTATACATATAAGTAAGTACATAGAGCTTCACAACACACGAAAACAATTGATCACTCTCAATGTAATCAGTTAAAAGTGTTAGTGAATGTCCCGGTATCCACTTCACTTATATCCAGGTCAATAAGGACGCCACTCGCCTCCTTGTGGCCACATTTCCATCTCATTCCGCCTCTCAAGTGCCTCTGTGAAAGCTACAGTCCCCATTTGTCGGCCATCTTTGAAAATTCGTCTGAAGATACCAGGAAAACATAACATCAAAAGCTCTCCACGTAATTAACTCGTCAAAGTCTTGAGTATGAAGATATAATAGACAATTGACCTTTTTGCAATGATACAGCTTTTTATACAAAAGTCTAATTGAAATTCGAACAATAAACATCAAATTAGAATCTCATTAGAGCCACCCATCACCAATTTGGCACATAAGTAATCTAAATCGATTCAAGTGGCGAAAAATCGTGACTCGGGTTTTTTACCGATTTTCGTCATCGACTCTGCGTATAACAGACCCCAGCTTATAGATCAAAGTGTTAGCCGGCGGGTTGACAGATGTTTTGATATTTCGCAGATTATTTTAATATATGCATGGATGACTTACTGTGCGCTGGTGGCCTGTTTTTTTTGTACACAAAGTGACTTTGTATCGGTCGCGTTCGATAGCACGGTGGTCTGCGAGCACCTGGCGAACGAACCCGGAAAGTAAAATGTCAATTTTATATTCTCTGCACCAATCATTTCGCTGGTGAGTTTCTTGTTTTGTTTAAAGTGACTCCTCATCGTAATGCGCCGGTCAGTAATAAACGAAACACCCTAATTTAATTAACGAACTAATCGTCCAAGACGCGTTCCAAAATAAAAATTAAACGCCGCAAAATGAGGGTCACGTGGCACTTTCGTATTTATTGTTTACGGTTGGATGTGATGCTTATTAGTTGGGCCCTCCGCTGGGCACTGGTCGCTTGGTTGCCAACCTAACGCGGTCAGTTCCCAGTGCGTTGCACTCTGTTACAAAATAACTTAATGTCTTCGTCATTCGAGACAACTTTTTGTGATGTTTTGCCACAATTAAATATGCATTTTTGGTCGGACCCCAAACATATTATCATAAGTAGTTAATTAATTTTTAAATCGGATCCTTTTAGCGACAACGTTTTGTTTTTGTTGTAATGTTCCAAATGTGTAACAGTCGTCGGGTAATTTATTGTATTTGCGAAACAAATTGTGAGCGAATAACAAATAGCTAGGTAGATAGGATAACATCATGATCACTGTGTATGGGAGGACAACACAAGATTCTTTGTGTTGCTTTACGACATCGTCCGTTCCGGCTGCGGGTGACTCCGGTGTCCTAAAGACGACCTATTGCTGACAAAAAATAAAGCCGCCCATTCACGAGCACGACATCTTAAACAACCTTGAACTAGTTAAACCGGGCAGGAATAAATCTGCGAGACAGACGTGGCAACACCGGGCTGGCGGGAAAAAAGCGCGCCGTTTCGCCGTACCGCTTAGAGCAGACGTGTTATTATCTTATTATTAAGTATAATATCCTATTATCTCGAGCCGTATATATGCTCGCTGGTTATACCTTCTACCTAATATCGAAGATAAAGGAGCTGACACCGCCGCGGGAGAGGACGTCCGTCCTCAGGGTCGCTACGTACGGCTTAATGGAGGACGAATCTGTTACGCATTATGATCTTTAGAACATATCCCACCTATTCAGATTTATGAGCACTTAATTATTTCTGCATCGTATAAGTTTTATGGCATTAAAATTATTATGTAAGTACCCCAATATTATTATCGCGCAAAAAATTCGTGTTACAAATAAAGCCAAGGTAAATAACACATTTTTTGTTGAAAACGTCTAATCTAACAGTTGTTTTTTTGTGCGTTGCACTATGCATGGATCACACGCGAACCGTTTGATGTAGGTCTAATAGCCACAAATCATAATAACCGAGCTTAGCGGAATAACACCCAAAAAAATAAGCATATTAATCTTAATTCCACGTTACCCTAAATAACATTAAGTTTTTTGTTAACAGTAAACTATGAGAAGCTGCCCGATGAAATATAGCGATATAATAAAGAAACCCTTTTTTATTTAGACATCAATTGGCCAATCGATAAATAAATACCTAAATGAGACTACGGACTAGGATAACATTGCCGTTACAGGGTATCGAATTAACTCGCCACACTCAGAATGTATAAATGAGTAGTTATTTGTACAGCATAATGACAGGTTTGGTGATTGCCTCTCCATCGTATTGTAATTATGAATCATAAACAAAGACCATCGGGTTTTTGGTGGTCCAAAAAAACTGCTAAAAACTAATCTGTTCACAGCAATTAACCTATCAGGCTTATTTAGTGTTGAAGGTCGCAAGTAATAAATGGGTGCTACAGTTCCTATACCCGCTGTCAATCCAGTTTTAAAATATCAGTAATTGGAACATTCTGAATACAGACGTGATCGAATATTGTATGCTTCCGATTCAGAGCAGGAATGCACACGTTTCTTGAAATTACCAGCGAACAAAAGGGTTAGGTAATATTTTGGAAATCTTTTGAAAAGTAAACGGTTATTTATAATTTGGTCTCACATTTTACGTGTTTCAACGATCCAGTTACAAAAGAAAACAGGAGTTGTTCAAAATTCGTGATGTAATTTAAGGAATACGAACTTTTGGTAAACTTTTTTCTCCGAGCTTCTATTGTCCTCTCAAAATAAGGAATCAGGGGGGTAATAATTATTTAACTTTGAAATAAAGTTAATTGCACATGGATGTTTTTATTTTCCTTTTATATTTTACCACCGCTTGTTTTCACGGACTAGGACAACAAAAACAACAAGAGTTATCGGACGTCTCGGTACACATAGACAAACCAGTTCTGCACTATGCAGCTCCCACACATGCAAGGCTTCCCTATAAGCGAGTCCTGCGGTAACGACCCGTCTGATAGATCGCTTCATTTGATACTTCTGATGACCACTTTCATTATTGTTATGTAGCCCTTGTCTCTTACCACATAATACTGGCCAATGTGCAGTACCTCCCTATCTACACTTAATTGTAGTGATTATTTTCCCCATTGAGTTTTTACAGTAAAACATAAAAATAAACTTCACGGGTATATTAAATAATTACGAGGCCTTGGCGTTGAACCCACTTCCTTGCGGTTTCCTCTCGGTCTGATCGTTGCGAAAGTTCACAATGGAAACAATTTAATCGAATTTAGTTGATTGTCAATTTGTGCTTATCTTTTTTAAGTCGTTTGAACTTTCGGGAGGAATCCTATAAGTGAAGCAGCTTCCCAATCTTCACAATCTATGTTTCGATAAGAGCTCGCGGAAAATGAGCTGGGTCCAGATGTCATTACTTACATTTTAAAATTTTCTCAGCTAATCTCGCGTTTCGTGTTCTTGAACTACTCGTATCCTTACAAGTAAAGCATTATTCAATAAATGTGTACATGCACACCAATATCTGAACATTACATACATCCGGCGCGCTGGGCTTTCGTCTGCCGCGCCGGGCGCATGCGCCATTGTCCGCCGGATGTCTTGCGGTCACACGCAATTTCACAACCTCTGCACTCCCTCTGCACTCTTGATGCCCTGGTAAGTGCTAGTTATTGGCGAGCTAACGAGGGATAATGTACCGTCTTTTTGTAAATAAAATTAGCTATTTGAACCGTTGCAAATATAAAAAAATATGACTTCGGAGGTCTTCAAGTTTTGATCTAAAAGGACGATTCATAACACACCTACCTATTATACACCCGGTGATTTAGACATAAAAACTATGTAACTATTAATATGATTAGCTGTAAACCTGTAATTACAGTCAGGTAGGTACAAGCATGAAGCGTGTTTCTTTAGACGATAATGAAACAATTTTAATTTGTTACGATAATACTTATGTTAGTTCCTATTTAAAAACATCACGTTTAGCAAATTAGTTTGGTTCACAACAAGTAGACGGGCGAATAAGCGAAAACACTGATCGAGTTAGCAAGGTAACGCTGCAGTTGATCAGATTCCTCTGCATCGATCATTCACTAAAGTTTTAAAAATCGAATCGGCTAATGTTGTCACTGCAATACGTTTGATGTAATTTTCAGTATTTGTTTTTATCCCGACCTACCTCGATGTTGTTTGCGTGGGATGCTTCGGCCTTCGATCTGATTTATGCACTTATAAATAGCTTTTATCATATGCATAGGCGTATAACACCAATGAGATTGTCTTACAATTTCTACTTCGATACATAGAACAATAAATAAAAACTGCTTCGCATTAAATCACTTACGTAACGTTTAAATAATGTTATATTATAATAACGTCTATTAACATTGATGTGTGCGACATCAATCAACAGAGGATTTCTTTCATTTCATTGAAGTCGTTGACTTATTGCTTTCTCTGATAGGTCAATATGTGACTTGATAACAATGTTATTGTAATTTTATGTCGCAAGATTCCCGTTCATCACGATTAATAAATAATTATACAATGATTAAACGTTTATCTTTGCGTTCTATATTCAAAATGTTTTTGTTGCCGTGAGGCATTGTTTCTGAGCGCAGTCGAATTTAAATCGATAAAAATAAAAGTATAGAGGTGCCACCAAACAGAACAGGCCTGGCGACCCTATCGCCCTTAGTTTTTTAGTGGTCTAGGTTTTGTAACGGTAAAGCGGGCGTCACATTCGGCACTGGTCGGGTCCGCGCTGTCATTTCCACAACTAATAACCCCCGGTGGGGTTCATAATTTATAAGGCGGTACATGTGACCGCTTTTTACCTCGGCCGCCGTCCACCGCCGCGCCGCCGTCTGGGAATCCGTAACAAAGACCGAGCGAGATTCCGTTTTGCATTCCGTAAGTATTCGTGTGCGACGAACGACTGCGAATTTTATGTTTTCAAATGCGAATTTGCACTGAATCGATCACCAAGAAAGTCGCATCCGTAAATCGAATTAATTATCCGTTTCACGATTCCCACGCTGATTTAAAGGTAGTGACATGGTGGTGGATGAGCCTGGTTGGCTGCTGCCCGGCCCTGGCTGAGGTACTTATTGTTCCGAGGCGATGTTTCATCTTACCTTCGGCGTCATTTTTATTGCGCGTGTCAATTGAAGTGGAAATTCGTGGCCGTGCCTTTGTACGCGAGTGACCTACTTTTGGGCCGTAAACCGCCCCATCAAATTTCGTCCCGGCAGTTTCGGGTTAAAAGTTGTCGAGATTCGGTTAACTTTTGGTTTTTTAGCAGCTCGGCCCCGTTGCATTCCCGGTTTTACGATCATCTCCCCTGACCGACGCCTGACAGAGCGATCGTAAAAGATCAGATTTTATTTCTTATTGTTCGCCTTTCGCGAAATCTAATTGAAGTTGTTCGGGTACCGCGAGCCCACCGCGCCATTTACGCGTTTTTAATTTTACTGCCGAGAGAACGCTGAATTATGTCCCTGAAGACGATAATGACGACCAGCGTGAGTTCCTTCATTACTTTTTATAACACATCAAAGGTTTAAATGATTTCTGGTGAAAATTAGCGTCAGTGGTGTTGACAATGTATCGCGCGGCTTGCCCGCGCCTCGACGCGCTCTTCTACAATTATTTCCATCTTCGTCTGCAGTTTTAATCTGCAGTAAGCTCGACCTTTATTCATTGGTAATAAGAGCTGCGACTGACTACGCAAATGATCATCGCATGTCCTCAACTCTATTTGTTTCGATTACCCGCTCCTGCACGACTTGTTTTGGATGCAGCCCACTCTTCCTATTCACCTAGGTAGAAGCGGTTCGTCCACATTGTTCCCTCTCGATTTATCGGCTTATTAAACGTCGATAATTGACAGCATGGAACTTTTTTTCAGTTCTTTTATAAATCGGCATTATTTCGAAGTCACCTGTGCGACATAGTGTTGTTTAAGGTCGATAGAAATTAGGACAGAAGTCAAACAATAGTGAAAGTTCACCGTTATCGTTATTGAAAGTTTAAGGTAGTGATGCGAATAGACTATTTCTGTGACTCGATTAATTGGCGTCTGGGAGTAAGAATGTGGTATGTCAGGCGGAACAATTAGAGGAATATTATTTGATTGAGTGTTGGGGTCGACATGTAGCGTGTGTGCGGAGTGCGGGGCTCATTGCTCTGGTGCCTATTCTATGAGTCACTTTAAATTCTCTGTTCGTACCTCTGCGTCACGCGCCTATCGGAAACGCTAACGGCCGGGACGCGTATTTAAATACACCCTGACCAGGCTTCCCTGACCTCTCAATCCACATTGATTCTTTCGATTACGGGCCACTTTTACCCATGGAAGGTGAGACGGGAGGTCTTGGTAAACCGGTGGCACAATAATGCCTGGTTGTGCCTCGCGTCTCGCTCGCTATATGCTATGTTAAGCAAAATATTTTTATAAGGAAAGTAGGCGCGTTGCGTACATACTATGTAAATTATTTGGGCAAGCTTCACGGACGTTTGAGGGTTACTAAAACGAATTGTTTGTAGGTCATGAAATATAAATAGGTAATGAATTATAGTGCTTTACATAGTCAGGAGTTGTAGTGTAGTACTTTGTAGAGAACATAGTTAATGTGTTTTGGTTTATGAAATATTGTCAATATTGGTTTGTTTATTGTTTGTAAACACGCTTGTATATCGCAGGTTGCGCACGTCATTATACCGATTTCCGCAAAAATGTGTTATGTGTTTGCGTTTTGATGTTTAAGTATCATTTCTCCTTAACACTGAGATGGACAGATGAATTCCAAATATGACAATATTTTTAAGAAAAATTCTTGGTTAGAACTGGGCGAGAGAAATAATGTTTCAAAACTTGGTAGAAACAAAATGGCTTCAGTTGCAAACAAGAAGTTTAATGAAAAGACTTGAACACGTTAGAAAACAAATCTGTTGTCCATTTCTATAATAAACCTAGTTTTGAAGAGACTTAAAAATGATCAAGTGTAATTTTCTTTTCCCAGGTAAGCATCGGCAGTACCTACTAGCACTCAACAATTAGTATGTATGTATGTACTTTATATTACTACAACAAATTGCACAATATAACATCATCTTCAACATGTGCGAAACCTCATTGTCACAAAATAACACAAAAGTATGTAAGTTACTGTGTCTCGAAAAAACTTTAGCTTTAAGTCAGCGTTTTTATTTTTAGCATTTAGCTGTGCTAAATAAAACGGCTTCCATTGTCGTCCTGCGGACAATTAATTTGTTTATCAGCCAGCTATCAGCTGAGGTCGACCGCTTTCTTGTACATCTGTACATCTGCCGGTTTCGGAACAAAACCACCAGGCTTTTGTTGTCGCTTCTGCCGTATGACCTACCTACTTACAGCAACGAATTAATTATTGTTAATATTATTTTGAAAACAAGTCTATTTAATATCTCCGGGCGCGGTCCGCCAAGCGGGTTGCTAATGTAGTGATGTAACGAGTGATGGAAGTGCATAGTACTGACCTAGCCTACGCGGCGTCAGAGCACTTTCTTCTAAACTCAAAATGTAACCGTAACTATGAGCGGACAATCGTTTCCGGCGCCCGTGACGTCACGCCCGTCTCGCCGGTCGCTGTCGCCGGTCGCCGCCCCTACGACGTAACCTTGGTGGAGCGCGAGTCGAGCGGTGAGATGCGCTCGCTCGCCGCGCCACGCTCGCCGCCGCCGCCGCCGCCGACAACGCTTTCGTTTTCATTATTCTTTTTGAAATTATTTATAATGCTAACTTTATACGACAATTACGGCCCTTCCGATAAAGAGTTCATCGATCTTCAAATCCGATCGAAAACCGCAACACCGTGCGTGCAAGCTGCTTTATATTCGGCCGGATGCAGAAATTATACATATCGAATGCCACTTATAATACGAAATAAGAGCAAAATCTCGGGTAATTTTTCACACGATCCACGAGAGCATAGTTGCCCTAAGCGCGGCATGGCGGCATAGCGGGGTGAGCGAACTCGCAACCTGTAATTTCGGACCGCAAAAGGAACAAAACGCATCGAGATCGGTGATTAAAAACCTTTGTCGGTTCTACTAATATTTATATTATTTTCGCAATGCGTCCGACATCTAATTGGGCGCTCGTATATTTTGATGTAGGTACGAGGCTCGGCGCCGACCACCGACGCTTCATTAGTTTTCCTGGTAGAGAAATCATAAACTACTCATTTTTTTATGTTCAGTCGTTTATGTCAAAACGTGACCCCGACCGAATCGCCCAAACATTGCCGACAAAGCGATGGAAAAATCCATTTCCTCAAGAAGCCTCACGACACGACGCGACGCCGTGGACTATGGCTACTATCACATTAATATTATGAACGGATCATTTCGGAGTGGCTCACGGTAAAAATACTGGCTAAATTACATTGAAGGCAGGTGGTAGTTGGTAGGTATGAGTAACTAGTTTGAACTGGACATCGGTACTCTCGATCGGCCCAAGGTCTGGGATATTGAACCTGCCGCGGAGCAACAGCACCGCAAGGTTCGCCGCGAGAGAGACGGATGCACTATCACTCATTGTTATGGGGGAAATGTCGCGGCCACACGCGCTGCTATTCGATTGATTCTCTTCAATGACTAAACCTTCGGCTCCTAATCCGCTCGGTATGCGATGCAAAGCAGCCGGAGCGATCCCGTAAGCATGAGGCGCACTTCCTCAAACAAAGTGATGAGGCGCGAGCGAGACGCAGCACAAGGCGAGACGGCACTGACGGCTGCGCGACAGGGACGAACATACTGTGACAAGTGCATGCGTCGCCGACAGAGACGGCAGAAGTGCATTGCGCTGACGCATCACGATCGTCTACACCCTTTCTTGTCTTTTTTATGAACGCAACCCCCGCAGCCCGCAGCTTTCAGTTTCGTTGTGTTAATGACAAAGAGTAACAGTTGTCGAATGTCGTTTATGCCAATATTAATCAGCGGTGTCGTAATTAAATCTGCTGGTCCGACCGGTCGTTTGCTTGGCATTTATATGTTCCCACGCGGTTGATGTCATTTTTATTATGAATGGCGGCCTTCAGCTGGGATTCCTGTGGGGCACGGGCTCCAGGCCGGGGTCCACTGACCCACTGGCACTGGCCGGGTTCCGACGGCGAATGGTTTTCGCTTCGTCAGCGTCCGAGCCCGTTCCGCGCCGGTAACGCTCTCCACTTGAATGAATATCGTTCACAAATAATCTCAACACAAATATATTAAGGCTCTAGCAGGAAGCGCTTCGATAAAGGAGTAGATGCAAATCGAAGGTAAACGTGCTAAGCGTTCATTGGCATTATTAAAAATAAATAATATCGGTTTTGGAATGTTAGCGGCGTCATCTCGGCCTCCCGCGGAGATCGCGTGAACTCTTTATCGGTCGGATACCTCGGTGAACTCGCGCAGGAATAAATTAAGAAATCATTTAATCTGACTAACAAGGAGCTCGCACCCAAAAAGTATACGCAGTTGGTTCCGATAAACATATTTAGGAATAGTTACGCAACGTTACACTGACACATTGTTCGCTAAGCTTCGATTACCACGTGTCGCGTTATCGCGTATCATCGCTCCTAATATGTGCTAGTGTAGTTCTCACGACGCCATAGCCGAGTGCGTTCACACCCATAAACATGGTGCGCCGTATCGACGAGCATTTCGATCGTACTGTGTTGAGGCGCTGCTTATTTATGCTTGGCAAACATTCGACGAGATAAGCCGTGAACGACAAGCCTGTGCTTCCCACATCTGCCGCGACCTTGGCTCCTTCAGCCCGTTGTGTAACCTCCTTATCAGTCATGCTTCCCTGGTACCTCCAGCACTCGGCTTACCGGCAAATCTCACCGCGTTTTCCGGTCCCGATTTACTAGAGTTATCGAGCAGATGTGGGGCCTATCGCGAAGACACGTGCGGTGCGTTACTAATCTATAAAAGTAGCTCAAAGTTATGAAAGCATCTTTCACTATCGTTGAGTTTACGATCGCACTAATAAGCTTAGCGGCGAGCACGTGGGTCTGTGGCGCGTCTCGTTAACATAATTACAGAGTTTTCGGCTGCCCCGGACGATGTTCAACCGGTTTCAATGTCCCGGCTCTTTTACTTTTTATTATCGTTCTGCTCTAAATCAATGTAAACGTTTGTGCGAAACCGAAAGTTATGTCGGCGCATTTAGCTACTTAATAACATCGAATGTGTCGAATTAGCCTCTCAATATCAAGTCAGGGTAGGAGTCGCACTTCTTTGTGAAATAACCATTTGTAGAAGGATGCCGAGTGCAGTGTGTTTTGTTGACACTTGACTTGAGTTAGGAGTTGGGAGCGATATGGGTTAGTCAGAGCTGGCGATGGCAGCGCGGTGCGCGGCGGTCCTTCCGTGAGCTTTTATTATTCCGGTTATAAATTAAACTGTGCTCGTTAATCGGCCCTTTAATCCGTCTGGGCGTTGACTCCGCGCGGGCTCGCGGCCTCGCGCGATGAATGGTTCACTTTATCTTTGAAACAAGACGGCGGCGTCGAAAGTAGTAAAATCTAAGTAATGAACGTCTTCCACATGTTGTTTACGTGTGAAAAGCTCGCGACGGTGGTCCGGCGGGGGCGAGTCATCGGCGTGGAATGTGGCTGCATCTCGCACTCGCCCCGCGTACGCACTGCGCCTGCGCAGCCTCCCAGCACACGCCAGGAGCGACCGTACTCTGCTGCCTATGTACACACCGATAGATATCGACGTGAGATAATTCGATCCGAAAGCTTTTTTATACGTTATTGTTAGCCTCGAATGATACACTGTTTGAATATTTAGCTATATCCGCTGACTTCACCGCTTATAAAAAATGGCGAATAATTAGTCAATAAAAATTCCGCCGATTATATACGTAGTCGTAGTTGTTACACGGGTGTTACGTAATTGGAGTAAATGACCTAAGAGTTGGTGGTCCGGACGAAGGTCTCGCGCCACGTGGTGCGCCTGCGCCGGTCACGTTGGGGACATGCTGCCGGCTGCTGCCAACTGCTTCCAGCTATACCGCTTCCTGTTCCTGGCTACCTTCCTAACAAACATCAAGCAACTAGATTCCCTGAAGATTTACACTCGATCCCTTCAGAAATGACAATAAATCAAGATATTCAAGTTTCTTCATGTACACTACATGTATTCACACGAAACTTCGGCATGTGTAAACAATAACAAAGCTAGATAGTCTACCGTATAATTCGTGGTTACAGAACGTTGCTGCGAACATTGCGGCTCCAGTTGGTGTTGTAATAATTGGGGCGAGTGCGTAGCCGGCGATGGACGGCGCCCTTGACCGCGGCGTCGTCGCGGCGGCATGCGATGACTCCGAGTAAACAAATTGAATGAATCGCGTACGCTCCGTACATGCCGTATGTTAGTATGTACCATTCATGTGTGCGCGCCGTTAACGCACGATAATTCAAGTGCTCGTATGTTTGCCTAACAAGATTACGTCCCGCCGCGTCTGTCGCCCCAGTACACCCAACTCCACTAGTGCCTTGTTTCGCGAAAAGTTCCGGTAGTTCGTGATAAGACTAGATAAAGATTTGTATAAATATTACTGCGGAAATCAATTTATTTATCGTGCTCTTCTAGCTATTAAAATCGATTCTTGTTGGTACTTGATTCGGGTAAAAAATATTGACCAACGAACCAATTGCGTCCTTGAGATATACCTAGTTTTATTACGAGGCGCGTTGTTACAATAGTATTCTTGTAATCGTGTATGTTGTTCATTCGGCGTGTCCGTGAGTCCCGTGTCCAGCGGAAGCGCCGCTGTCATGGCTGGCGAGGCGCCCCTCAAGACAAGAACACTTCAGCTTTGCCTACGTGTTACTGACACTAATACACACACTGTTCGGCTGTTCCATCTCATTTGAAGCCATTTCCTCTTATTTGCAAATGGCGAATCCTTGCAAACTAAAGCCGCTAAATAAATAAAAAAAGACAAGATTTAAAGGCTTCGTTCGATTTATATGTTGGTATCACGTGATTGGATGAGCCCATACATACTTAATTTGCGGAAGACAAACGCATAGTGCAGAGGTGCATCGTACGCGTCCAGAGGCACCGCTCCTTACGATCCGAGCTTAGAGACGAGAACATCATTATTTCTATCGAATAGTTTGTTTTATAAGTTTTTTTTTTTCTTTTTGAAATCTTGGGCAATCAGAGATATGAACTGGCAAGCTGATTATTTTCTGTGTACTGTTAAAACCCTCAAAGCAAACAAGACCTAATAATTACTGCAAAAATAAAACCCACTATTCATGTTTTACAACAACGGCATTATTTTATTCGTCGTTAGTAGCCGTTATGTTTAAATTATGAAGTGATTGCATAATCAATCGGCCACATGTTGGGTTGGGCTTGGATGCTTGAACCGAATGAGCTACTTTTTGGGAAGTACTCGATACATCGATACTGATTCCGGTAATACAATAAGTAGTAGTGCATCTCTATGGTGTGGAGGCGCGGCGCGACGCGGGGAGGCGCGGGGCGGCGCGGGTCGACGCTCGCCCGCGCGACCGATCGTTGCCGAAGGTCAAGGCTGGCCGCCCGCAGCCGATCGAGATCCTACTCGCAGTCGCACCGCACACCGCACTGCCGAGTACCGGGCCCGGCGAACGAAACAAAAAGTGACAGCCCAAACCTGAATAGAATGCGAGGACGAATAAAAATGAAAGCACTGTTTATCTTGCGCGTCTATCCCACTTTCAATTTGACCAATAGAAAGATTAACTTATTTCTGCCAAAGAAATGTCGATAGGTACGATTGTTAGTCATTGTGGTGACTTGCTCGTTTGTTGTGCGTGCGAAATGATCTCGATATCCACGGTCACCGGCGACGGTCACCGAACTCTAATTGCAATCGAAATACCTATCCATTAACCTATTTGGTTACGAATCTGATACTCGAATGAGTCTCGAAATCGTTCAGAAAAGTCGAAATTAATTGAGCGACGCGACGCGACGCGTGTTGTTTGTGAAAAAACTTGGTGTTTCTGCAAAGTTCGCGGTATGGCTGGTCGTTGGTCGTCTGGTCTGGTCGCTGGTCCTGATTCATTTTATTTATACTTGTTATATTCTCGCTTTGTCTCGAACTGTATCGACGGCTCGACGGCGACGCGGGCGCACCTTAATTAAAATGTTTGGAATTGGATCCGTCGCACACACATTTGTGTTTACGATTCCTATCATTTTTGTTTAATGAGTTACTTCGCGAAGCTAACACTAATAATGATACAATCTGCAATCTCGTTATACGACGGTAGCCTACAAAATTGAAAAAATAAATCTTTTCGTATCTCGGATCCTATGTAAATGCGAGGTATCAAAACAAATAATTTGCGAGTAATATTAGCGAGTTTTTTTTTTGATAGATATGAACGATATAAATGAACTTATCATTTAAAAGTTTCTGTTTCTCACAATAAATTAACTTCATCAAATGGTCCGCGTCTTCCTCGAATCACATCATCAATCATGTTTGCAGGCAGCCAGTGAATCATTCCTGATGACTCCTGTAGTCCTGTGCGCACGATTCCTCTATTATTGCAGTTTTGCCAAATTAATGGTTCAAATTGTATTGTTAATAAAGCGGTGATTGATAAAAAACGCTGGTTAAAGTGCAAACATATGTTTGTATAATTTAGATTGTAATTTATCTGAAGCTTTTAAGGACCAATATAAGGAAAAGTTTACTGATTACTGACCCCACCTAGTATATTTATGTCATCTCTATTTTGATCACTTTACTTTAAAACATTTAAAACTAAATTAAGTCTAAATGGTCTCTTAAATCACCCAACCATATTAGGGTAAAAACGTTTGTTCTTCCGTGTTCTAAATAAAGCATTAAGTATGTATCATTTTTGTTTATACAATACTTTTGGCAAACATTATGTCTGACTTGCAGCAGACGACGATTCAGGCAGTCACTAGTTTTCAGTAGGTTGAGAAAAATTCAAAAGATTGCGGGACCTGCTTGTGCGGGTAGCAGACGAGTTAGTTAAGCTTAAATCGCATAGCTGACGCAGTTTTTCATACTTGTGTCATAGTTTGCGGTCTGCACACAACTATAAAAAACTGCGTCGGCAATGCGAGCGAAGCTAAACTAACTTAGCTTAGCTCTTGGTCTGCAACCCGCATGACACTTGCGCAGACCAGGAAAACATAGCTGAAAAGGGTTGAAGCCCATGCTCAGTAATGGTTGGGAAAATTCCTACAATCCATTCTGTATGCTTACTTACCTTATTTTTTATATACAGTCCACATTACCATGTTTTTGCTGACAAAACTCGTTTAAAACGTTTAAATATGTACAAAGCTCGTAAATTCGTGCGTGCACGTTATATACATGGTATGTGGCACATAATCACACTAATATTTTCACAGTTTAATCAGATTGGGCACGCGTTGGCTCGCATCGAATCGAGCTACGTTACATCAGGAATGTCCGTACGAACGTTACTAAAACATCCTTCAACGCATTCTAATACTAAAAGGCCTTTGAAACAGGTTACGAGTCATAAACATACAATATAGGAAATATGCTCAGCGTGGAACGGCCATTCATAAAACTAAAAACTTGATTTGTAACTGATTAATATCTGTTTCTGTACGCACGGTGGTAGCCAAAAAACCCTGAGTTTAATGCGAAAATGCGTACGTAATCTGCTAAAATTAATCGTTTTACAGAATGATGTTAAACTATTTGTTTTCTACCTACGACTATCTCACAAATACCTGAAACTTTACATTTTATCTCAAAAATATCAGTCTTAGACTCTCAAGACTAGACGTCGCCGTTTCAATCTTGAATCTTTAAAACGAAAAGCTCCAGTTATAGTACAACTATTCATAGTATCAGTACAGTTATCTATAGTATCTGATAGTAGTACTGAGTCGGATGCACCTAGCCCGACTAAATGTCACTCGGTGAGCCGCCGCCGCTTTTAGTCGCTCCGAAATAGATCGCGTTGCGTTCATCAACCCCTTCCATTCGTCATCAGCACTCTCCGACCAGCACTGACCTTTACACCGACCGCCGCACTAGACTAACACGACTACTTACCGAACAAACTTTGTAATGTACAGCACACAAAGCGACTCTCACAATCACATCCAAACATTTTTCACTGTTCAACATTTGACATAACGAGGCTGCACATAAAAATAAATTCCCCACACCCGATTATTTGTTTGTAATTCGATGCTGTCAAAGCGCATTCGAAATTAATTAAGCGTTAGTATGTTCCCCGACCGCAACGATAGGCACTGCAATTTTGGACCCGTCATAATGACGGTGCAGCAAAAACTTGACACCTCCGAGACGAAAAAAAAAAAAATCGATTATTTAATATCGTTTCAAACCGTATCGGTCTCGGTAAATAAAATTCGCAAGCTCGACTTGAAAGCTCCACAACAGCTATACGTATTATCCTGGTACAAGGATCGCATAATCGTCCAAGAGCAAAGTCAAAGGTCCCATAATTGTGGTAAAGACGCTGAACCCGAATCGCCGCGTTCGTGAAACTTACAACTGAATGTTAGTAAACAACACGTACATTTACAGTTTTTTCCGTGGCGCCACTCCAAGCAGCTGAGTTTTATTACACAATCACGGGTTTATTCCCGCCGCGCCATCTATTTAGAATTTAGGAAGCGTCGATTCGCGGGCGTCACGGTGCATGACGGGGTTTAAAGAGAACTAACCTCTGCTACAGATAATATTGCAAGTTATTGCGCATAAAACGCGAGGATTAACCTCTCGGACATTACTTTGGATGTTGAACATCGTTTGCATATACTGCTAATGGATGTTTGAGCCTTGTCTCGTCACTCAGGGTTGCATCCGTCGCGTTGCTCTTGATCTTAATTAAAGTTTTATAATTCAACACATTAGCGTGATGTCCACGTGGTGGGATTACCCGCCAGTGCGTCACTCATAGTATTTGGACATCGACATTTGTACAGCGCTCTGTTATTTCTAGCGTCGGCAGGCGCCAACTTTAGATTGGCTACAGGGCTCATCTGCATTCAGGACCGTTATTTGTGGAGCTTAATAATGTTATCCTCCATTCATATCCTCAGGGACGGAATAGTGATGAGACGACACTAGGCGGACGTTGAAAATCGACTAAATAATTCCGTGTATCGTATCGTTCATTGTTGAATTATTGTTAGTATTTGCATGGGAGTTGTGACAGGAGATTTAATGAGGTTTTTATTCAATTTGAGATTGTTTATGTGTTTGTAGGGCATAACGTATGGTTGATGGTTGCGATAATGAAGATTTTTAAGCTCGGGTTTCGCCGGCACGTCGTAAACGCGCAGCGTGCGCCGAGCACGACACACGGCCCGCACGCTGCACCAGCTTATTTTTTATACAATGAGAGCTTTATTTGTCTTTTTAGCTGTAACATTATCCTGCTAGTGTTGACCTTTGGCGTTATGTTTTACGATGTTCGCAAAAAACACAATGGAATGAATTACTTTATTCGATAAATCAAAGGCGAGGCGTCGACGATATAGATGTCAAGAGTTCTCTGCACCTGACTACCTTATAGGCGAATTTAAATTAACTATGCATTATTAATTGCTATAAAAACGCCTCTTCAATCAAATTTAAATAAGCACCAAGATTTTTTGGTACTTGAGTTTTGAGATGCAATGATGCTTGGATTTTTAAGGAACTAATTCTTTAAAGGGCTGGCAACACCTAATTGATTTTATTTAAGCAGTTTAATAAAAAAAAAACTATTTGTTCTAGCACATGGACTCGATACATAATTGGACGAAATTGTCTCGATAGAAAATCATTGCAAAGAGTGGACTTAAAATCATCATTAAACGGTTCTGTCTTTATTTTTTTGACGTATAGGTCTGCAATTAAAAACATGAAGTCAACATAATAATAATAATAAAAGCCTGTATTAACAATCTTATATGTTACATTTCATCTTATAACTACTTATCTGTTACTAATATTAAACATGGTTGTTTATGAAAGCAACGTGATTAAATGTTATTATTCGTATTAGACACCGGTTCCGTGATTGTCTTGCTATTTGGCATAGGCCTCCCCAAGTGTTCTCCACAACGATCTATCCCTTGCTATCCTCATCCAACATGGTCCTGCCACCTCCTTGATATCATCCTCCCATCTTCGATACTGCCTGCCTTTACTTCTCTTTTTATATCTAGGCCACCATTCCGTCACTTCTTTCGTCCACTTTTCCGTCTTCCTTCTGGTTAGGTGTCCTGCCCATTTCCATTTTAGTTGTTTGATTTGGTATTTTACATCAATAATCTTGGTTGGTTTTCTGATTGTTTTTAACCTAATTTTGTCTTTTAATTTTATGTTGAGTATGCTTCTTTCCATTCCGTGTTGGCAAGTTTCTAGTGATTTGATATTTTTATTTGTACAACTCCATGTCTGACATCCGTAGGTCATGCTTGGTAGAATGCATGTATTAAATATATTCTTCTTCCCTTCAATTGGTATATCCGAGTTTTTCATTACATCTTTTAGAGCCCAGTATCACTTCCATCCTAGACTTATTCTATTTCGAACTTCTTTTGTTGTGATATCTGTCGGAGATATAATTCGGCCTAAGTATGTATATTCGTTTTCATATCCTAGGTCAGCAGCATTGTAGGGTATTGTTTTTTTCGAGTTTCGACGTAATTTGTCATTTATTTTGTTTTACTGGTACTTATTGATAGTCCCACCTTTTCGCTTTCATGTATCAGTTGTTCAACCATAATCTGCAGAGTGCTTGGATCACCACATATCAATATAGAATCATCTGCGAATCTTAGATGGTTTAGTAGTATTCCATTAACATTTATTCCATATTCCTTCCATTCCAGTTGTCGAAATATATGTTCTAGGGTCGCCAAGAAAAGTTTGGGTGATAAGGGTCTGTCCCTGTCTAACTCCTTTTTTAATGGGGAAACTTGCTCCTACCTTTTCTGTGCGTATTTTAGCTTCCATATTTATGTAGATGTTCTTTATTATGTTAAGGTATTTACTGTGGACCCCTTGTACGATGAGGGCTTCCCAAATTTTATCATGTTTTAGTGAATCAAATGCTTTATTGTAATCTATAAATGCTAAGTAGTAATTTATTCCATATTCATTGCATTTCTGGATAGTTTGTTTGATGGTATGGAGTGGTCGATGGTTGAAAAGCCACTTCGAAACCCTGCCTGTTCTTTTGGCTGATTCTCGTCCAAGGTCCGTGGTAAGGTCCGTGTTATCCGGTCAAGTATTATCTTGAAGAAAATTTTGTACACATTCGACATTAGCGAAATGGGTCTGTAGTTCAAAATCTCATCTGTTCTCCCTTTCTTATGAGGTAAAATTATTGTAGATGTGGTCCATTGGAGAGGTATATATTCAGTTTTTAATATTTCATTAAAAAGGTTTGTCAGTGTGTCCAGAATAGTCTCTGATATTCCTATTAAAAGTTCATTTGAGATGTTATCTTCGTCGGGTGCTTTTTCTCTTTTCTGTGATTTGATAGCTTTAATAACTTCATCTTTTATTATATTAGGAACTGGTTCTTCTTGGGTACTTATAATTGCTTCGCCACTTGTAATTGATATACTTTGTTCGTCATGATATAGATCGCGTATTTAATATTTCATATCTTTTAAATTTGTTTTTTAGTAACTAGTACTAACTAGTACTACTAGTAACTTCTCTCGCTCTCGTTTACTCCGATATAAATAGACAGTGTGCGCGTATTTTGGTGTTGACATCCTCATAACAATGAACACTATATATCACATCAGTCTTTCTTTTAATCGTCACCTCGTTTCTTATGAACTTCAAATGTTCACAATATTCACGACTGTACCCACATGTGGGTGTCTTTCGTCTTTTGTTCGCGTTTAATAATATTTGCAAATTAACCACAAGCGCTTGCGGCTTTCCGCACAACAAAGCTATGTTCATATTGACCGTATGACACTTCATTATACTTACATTTACTTGACAAGTTGACTTGGAGGAATTCCTGACCAAAATTGTCGCTTTTTTAGCTGTTTAACTAAGTAAGATTGGTACTTACGGTTTTTCCTGATTAGTTTTCAATTTAATTGGTTGATTTTGTAGACTTTGAATAACAATTTTAAATTGTTTCAAAATCTCCGTTATCCCAACTTCGCTTTAAACCGCGTTTCACAAAGAAAATCGAAAACACCTTATAAGTTTTGAAAGACACAGAAGTGAGCATAATTGAAACAGGGGCATTATGAACAAGCCTTTACGACACAAAACTGTCATTCGTAAATAATTACTGAACATCCGCCGAGTAGGGATGCGACAGTGAGATGCATAAATTAATTTTTAGTCGACACAAAATTTTAAATCTTTGTCATAAGGCCCTTTCAGAATCACAAGTCGTTTGATCAAGTAAAGACTAGCAGATGAGCTCTGTTGCCCTCGGTTCTCATGCAAACAAGATTAATAATCGTATACAATTTGTATCAGATTCTATTCGCCGTCTTTATAAAATAAACATTGTGTAAAGCTGGTGGTATAGCGCTATAGCTAAGCGGTGTAACGATGTTGAACTCATTGGGGAATCAAGATTACTAATAAACTTAGTAAGTGGCTTCGGTAGTCGGGATGAATTTACCATTTACGTACCATAGTAGACCATAATTCAGTTTCCATTCACCAATAGTAGATCTATTCAAGTATTTCATATTACGCAATATCTTGCAACTTAATCTGTCTTAAACGACTCGCCAAGCCGTCCAGCTGTGCTTCGGGTCTAACAAGTAATCGCAACTACGACGACGGTTAGCGTCGCTTGCGCAGGGTCATTACCGAATAGCTAAACTCAAGGCCGAGATACTATCGGCTTTTATGTTTTATAATATTTGAACACACTCCACTTACCACCTGGGGCCTTAGTACCTTAGCCAGTTGTATCGAAACATGATTCCGCTATAGATTCTTTACAAATTCGTTTATTTTGGGTCAGCGTGTGTTCCCCCTTTCTTGTCGAGTCCTATTGGTTGCTGGTCGTCGTTACCTAGAGGATCTCTATGCTTTTATGGTATTCAACGTTCTTTTCTTAACGGTTTTCTATTGAAATGTTTCAGGGTGGTCTGTTACCAACCGTAGAGGTTCGTCAGTTGCTTTGTCATGGTTAATGTTAGTTACTGTAAGCTCATCATCATCTGTCTAGCCTTTTCCCAACTATGTTGGGGTCGGCTTCCAGTTTTACAGGATGCAGCTGAATACCAGTATTATACATGGAGCGACTGCCTATCTGACCTCCACAACCCAGTTAGTACCGTGTAATACGATACCCCTTTGTAAGACTGGTTGTCAGACTTTTTGGGCCTCTGACTACCTAACGACTGTCAAAGATCTACAAATGACAGCCGGAACCAACGGCTTAACTAGCTTTCCGAGGCACGGAGGAAACTCTGTATGTTATGGGTGGTCACCCATCCACAGACCAACCTAGGCAAGCACGGCTTAGCCTAACGATCGATCCGATTACCGATGTCCACATCTGTCACCTCGGCTAAACATCCAAGAGCATCCACATACACGAGCTATTTGATCACACGCTAATGTATGCGTTGACATATAAACAAAAGGTGTATCAAATGCTACGTTCCTCGAGTTCTGCGCAGCCTTTAGAGTGACCTCAGTCGCGAATATGCGGCTGCTAGCCGGAAACGGGCTCTAACGTTCGGCAATGAAGGAGGTCATAGCCACGAAGTTATCAACATCTAAACATGACTCGCGTGTCATGGTGACCTGGTATATACAGCTCTATACCTAAAACGACTTTTGATATTTCGCCGGCAGACCAATAAAACATACGTGCTTTTGGGGTCCAGTCGTTGAGTGAGACAAATCCGCAGATTGATCGTTTTAAAAATTACTCTATACATGCGTAATCCGTGTTGCTCAATGCTAACGAAATTGATGTAACAATTTATTCGGTAAAGGTGTTCTTGAGTGTTTCGTCTAAAAGTTCAAGGCCCACCAAAGACTTTTTTGAAAAAAGCCTCTTTACCTCGTTACCTATTAATCATCAGCTGATTTATAATTCGAAAATAAATTATTAAAATGAAATAAATTAATGTCGTAAGAAATCCTTAGCGCTTACATTTGTTTTCACACTTGACCGAATTTTGGAGCGAGACGTGAGGTGCGGTAAGGTCTATGTCACTGCACTGCCAGATACCCGGGTTGATTAACCGATAACGCTTATCTCCCGAACGTAAATCTTCCTGCAATACCCAATGTTAGTCGAGTTGCACAATTTAACGATCCACTGACTTTATACAAACTTCTGGAGCGTTGAAAAAGTATTTATAATCTTTCACAGAACTGTAATGTATCTAAATAAACATAGCAGAGCTTATTTGTTCCGCAATATAGTTAATTAGTAGGCGAAACATGACTAATTACGTCACAAGCGTAAAACAGTTTAATGAACTTTATATTAATATCGTCCAGGAAAACTGGCCAGTGACATAGGCCGACCCATGACTGCAAGGTGCATCGGCTTTGCAAGTACCAGGCGTTTATAAGCTATCAGGAGCATACTAACTCGCTAAGAGTTCAGTGATTAGAAGCGTTTACCGTGAGAGCTGGCGACGGGCCAACCAGGCCACGCCGGTGCGTTCACCCACAGGCACACACGCTGTAAAGATAATTACTTACCATTGTTTTTATTTCTTCTACTACTATGAACTATCCCAAATGTTTTGAATTCCTGTTGCAATTTGCAAGCGATTCCGTCAATGTTATGATCAATTTTCGCGAGAACACTAATTGTTGGAAGATGTTTGACGTATTACGTGATCCGAGACCCATGTGGCTCCGCGGTTCGTCACTCGCTCGACGTCTTATACTAACCACTGACCGATGTGTCGTTATCACGTGGAGAGACAAATAAAATCTGCTTTTATAGCCCACGGAAGATAGTGATCAGCTGTTTATGTCAGTCCAAATATACTCTCAGGAATTTTAGCTGTTACGTCTTTGAAAGCCAGCGAAATATACTAACAATATGCACTAGTTATGACCAATCGGGAGATAGATGTCTATTCTGAGATATAGGTTACCCAACGCTCCACAATGCGTTATTTTTCACGTTGGTGACGTCACTGCGCCTGCAACGTTGCACGATTCAGCGGGGAACACACGTTCGGGAGTCCATTTATTTTCTCTTGGCACTTTTATCTGGCGTCGTTTTATACAATCTTTAACATAAATAACGCCTCTGTCCATACGTTGACGTAGGTACAACTTAAATAAACCTGTTCTCGTTTATTTTTTGACATATTATGCAAAAGTTTATCGTGGTCATCGCTTAGTACCTAGTGCGTCGACTTGTCAAAATTAGGTTCGGTGCACTTTGTGTTAGTCATATATGCTAGTTCGTAAATGCGCAGTTTTAAGGTTGACTCACTTTATAGGTGTGTAGGGATATTTGAACAATCTAGAAAAAACTGGTACCTACTTATCAAAGTTTTTGCTTCTGAGAATGAAGATAACCTTTGGGTTCATTAAAATTCCCATAAAATATCAAAATTACAGGTGTTTCGAGCTGTCGTCACTGCGTTATATGATAAGTTAATGAGTAATGGTGAGGTAGCCAGTGTGGCCACCGAAATATTTTGTTAAGTAATATTTCACAGATTATCATAACAAATTGCTAGATAGTAATTTGTTTTTAGAAGATTTGAACATTAAGTACTTAATCAGTATTTTTTACACTTAGGTAATCTTTTACTTACAAAACTTATCTTAAAAATGCGAGTTAGGTTACTAACAAACGAAGGCTTGCTTTGAGGGTAAATCTGTCAAAAACCCTCGAGGACTCTGTATGCCTCAACATTCGTACATAATTAAAACAGAATTCAATTCAAATTCCACTTTATTACATCTAATAAACAAGACTGATGTAGTCTACCCTTAACCTTACAACTTTATTAAAAAGATAAATTCAAATTCAATGTTATTCAGTCATAACGCTGTGTTTACACAGACAGATTTCGCATTAATAATTCATTCACTCTTACATTCAATAAAATACGTGTTTTAAGGCCTCGGTTCGTGGGACTTCGGCTTAGTGTCACGAAAATATTTTGGATTTGTTGTTTGTTAAAAAAATATGAATGCAAGTATGAGAGACTTTACCACATAAGTGTTGAAGTACCTTACCTCTTGTATTGTGATATTTCCCTGGTACTTTATCAAGTAAACAGTGGCAACTTAAATTATTATTAGTAATAATTTATTATTAATCGGATTTAATGAATAATCAAATTATATCGATCATATTCCTGGTTATTGCTCTTTTCAAGTTTCTAATATTCCATTGTAAAAAGGTTTTAATTTATTTTCATTTAAGCCAACAAAATTACATAAAAAATTACATAAGTCGCTCACTTTCGCCTTTTAAGTATAAGATGGAATAATATTTTGCCTTGACTTGAAGGATGATTCAAGCCTATCAAATGTCAGTTAGTAATGCGTTTATTGAATTAAAGTAAAACTAAGGTTTAAGTAGCATGGTATTCATCACTACCTTGATCTATACTAAATTACTAATGGTAGCAATCGCTCCTCCATTGTTCATCCCAACTGCTCATCTACACAATGCGTTATTTAATTCGCGTTCTATATTTGAAAGCTATCTGCGCACGCGCAGCCTTGACACTGATACCTTCGTTGGTTATAATTTTATAAATCAGAAATGTATAAATTACCATTTTTAAATTAAAACAAAATTAAAAACGGAGTTTAAATAACATATTTTGACATATTATGTAGTTTTTTTTGCAGAATGGTGAAATATTTAATATGATTTTGGACACACATGAATGAAATGCAAAGTACTGTATTAACCTCAAAAGCACGCTGTTTATTTTTTCGCTGTTTAGAACACGGCACGATTTTCTCACATAGGTACAAAATTAACGAGTTATTGAAATCAATTTATTATCCATTGTTATATATTAACACTGTATCTACAAAAATAATCAGTTCCGTAGGTAGGTAAGTACTTTGTCTTATGTTACCAGTAATCCTTTTAGGCAAGTAAGGTAATTAATAAACCTTGATATTTCCACTGAACTTATTTGCTTTAAAAGTTCACCGATTTTTGATAGTCGTCAGCGGGGAATTCAAGTCAAAGTTTTTACTTTTATTATGAAACTAAATACTCTTAACATTTTATAAATAAGTTGTAATCAACGAACAGTAATGCTATATGACAGGCCTGCCAACTGTGTCAGACATAATCCGACCTAGTGCACAGCACCGAACACACAGTAATACAATTCTGTAAAAAATACCCGTTTCGACATCTGCTCAAAAATATGATAAAAAACATACAATCACATCACTTCTACAGTAATTTTACTACACATTACAGTCAAAAGATTAGGGATACCAACTCGTAAATCACTTCTATCAAATGTCAGTAAAATTGTTTTACTGATTAGGTTTTCACTGTGGTCGAGGGTTTGGGTGGCAAGTTTTTGCGTTTCTGTACAGTCTGACCTTGCCACGACTTTTATCTACCTACCTCTGAGTTCTGATAATATAAATATACCCGTATTATTTGCTTGAGTGGTCTATTAATCACACTTAATTTCGTCTTAACAAGAAGTATCGAGTCCGATTTGATTATCTAATCGTCTGACTAAACATGTTATTTGGTTAATGAATTATTTTGGGTATAATTACAATCCATACATACAGTACAGTCGCCTTTCATGTTTGTTTGTGTGACCGCGTTCTTCTTTTAAATTCCGCATTGCCATCCAACGTGGCAATGCCGCCACTCTTCTGAGCACTTTTCTCATTGACAGCGATGTGCACGAATTTTATGACGGCTTGTAATTCTTTTCCCATTTTGATACTTGTACATATTTTTAATATAATTTTAGATCTACTTGTTGTTTATAAATAATGTACGGTCGAACAAGCTATTTGGTTTACAGTTTACAATGTAATTTGTTGGTTTAACTATAAACCAAATAGCTTGTTCGACCGTACCTACATAAAAAAGTTACAAAGATTTTTTTTTCGGGAAAATATCAATATTTAACTTACATGTATAGGTATAGAACTGCAAATGTTTAATAAAGTTGTAATAACCGTTCGAATCAAGGGCATCTCGCTTATTTATAGGAATATTCTGTAACCTTTCGTATATAATCGAATAGACAGCTTAAAATAAACCGAGTAAGTAATTAGCTATCGACTCAATTGACTCTCTTAATCGTAAAGTTTTCAACTACCTGTTATAATTGCTCATGAATGTCTATTAACAGCCGTATAATTATGTATAATAATACGATGGTAACTTTATACATCTTGAGGAATAAATACATTAATTATATTATTCATTGATTGATTTTTGATTTGTTAACTCACCGTGTTAGAGGTACAAGGTGGCGCAAAATTAATCACCCTATCGGAAGATGTTATAATTTTTGCAAATGGCGTCGTACCGCAATCATATTTGATATTTATGAGCTAGACAGCTGCAGAATACAAACAGACAAGCATTGGAGCGCTATACTCCGTGGAATAATTGTGGTCCTGGTCGCGTAATCTCCCATTTTGGGCGATTTGACTTGGGCAGCAAGATCGCCCGATTTATCTATCCTAGACTACTTCCTTTGGGGCTACTTATAATCGCGGGTATGCCAACAAGCCTCAGACAATCGCAGACCTTAAGGAGAATATTCGACAGGAATGCGGTAATAGGAAGGAAACGCAATTGATCACGGGAAATCTTGCGGAAAGTCATGGAAAATGCGATATAATGGGCACTATGTGTATCAAAACCTTTATTTGCATAATTTTTGATTCTCAAAATAGCAGATTCTCAACATATTAGATGCGCTCATCAGCTCATCACTCAAAATATTCTCTCTTTATTTAGTAAAAAAGTTATCCAAAAACAAAATAAGATGATTAATTTTGCGCCATACACCACCTTGTATTTTACTTAGGGTTCTGTTTGATATTTTGAGAAAACTGAAATGTTCAAAAACATGTGATGATGTGACATCAATCCGGAGTGGGCTCGCGTGCTGAAGTATAGTAAACTCTCTCTCATAGAGAGGAGGCTTGTGTCCCAGCCGTGGGAAGCTTGAAGGCTGATGATACTTAACCTGGTTACTAGTAGGATATTCAATTAATGATCTATATTCGCAACATTTTATCTAACTATGACAAAAATAACCTTTGCTATTTTTTCCAGGTAAGCCATCAATTCCTGAACAACCTGAACACAGTCCTAAGTATCCTAGTCTTAAGATCAGAACAACATTGTATTAGGTAACTATTTCATGGCGGTCGTAAGTGGCAAGTCATTAGCATTGCAGTTACGACAATGTGTGACACTTTCGGTACAGTTAGTAACTGAGGATTCATGTACGGTTTTTTTAAATTGCTTTCCTAGCTTCTCATGCTAGCCTGGTAACTGATGGAATATTTCCCTTTAACTCATCGGGTGAAATACGGAAAAATTTAAACAAAGATAATCTAGATAACCAAAACCCAAGTGTCAAAACCACTTTCGTTAACTATAATAACTACATTAGGTTCAAAACAAACCACAAAATACCAAAATAATAAACCTCACAAACAAATCATCATTCTTACCGCAATCTTGAACAATATTTAGATTGAAAAAACTAACCATCACGAAAATAACATGGCTCTCGTCCCGCCGATTCCCTTTCGTCGGAAGATGTCTATCTCGGGCAATCAGAGCGAAATGGCGAACACCTCTCTCCTTCACACCCACGCGACATTCCCTAGACGCCACGTGTCAACCCACTCCTGCAATGTATCAACTCGATGCCAAAACATTAAACGAGATTAACATTTATTGCTCAAGGAACAAGGTCCCTAATTGCTTAAGTAGACACTCAAAGATGCTCCTCACCGCCGCGCCGGCCGAAGAAAGGCATGTCTACTATTCCCATTCAACTTCTAACCCAATCGTAACTTGTTAAGATCTACATTGCTTTACAAAAGGACTTGTCTTCAAAACATCCACTGCTCCATTTTCAAATGCTCCTAAATTTGAAGCAACGAATACTAAATTATATTATTGTAAACAATTTTGATACTTTTGACTATTTAATGAGTTTAAAATAAGCTTAGCGGCTATAATATTTTAATATCTTTGTTAACTGATGACCTATCGTATCAGGGACCGCAGAAAGGTGATAAATTATTTGTTAACCATTGTACCATGACAAATTACTGAATAAAACAAATGTCGGCCGTTGAACGCTGCCAATTTCAGTTCGATCAACCCCAAACCCCCCCCCCCTCCTCTCCGCACCGCACCCCCGGTGTCACCCGCACGCGCTAAGACGCATCATTAATCATTCCTGTACACACATCTCCTGACCGTGAGCCACTTAAATTTAGATTTTACCCTCCAGGATTTAAAGACGCTTGTTATTTGCCGTGAAAGCGCCGAATACGTCTGTTAGTGTCTGAACGGGCGAAGTGTCTGCTTACCTCTTGTTACCTCTGTACCCCCGGGTGTTATATAAGCCGAGTGCAATGGCCGCTCCAAAACTCGAGGAAAACTGGCATATTCTCCCCTGAGGAAAAAATCTTTAGGTTACCTCCATTTTAGTGAAAAATGGTGATGATTCGCCTTTATAATGTGGTTGGCATAATTTTTTAATAAAGATTGCGATAAGTAAACGTAAAACTCTTTTTTAGATGCTCAAATTTCTTGCCGGAAAATTAGAAATATTGTTAGGCGTGGAAAAAGACATATTTTCGTATTTTTCATATAAACATACAACATTATTATGAATGCTTGCGAGAAATAAAATAATTAAATTCCTATTTTGCTAGGGACCCTTAAAAAAATTTAAAAATCCCTCAAGTACTCTTGAAAATAATTTATTCAGGCTTAAAAAAAGGCACTCACTCGTAGAATCAAACCATACGTCCCCTTGACGTGACCCAAATATAAAACAATGCATATTTCAGCGTAATCTGCGTGTAGTAATTAGCGGGGCGGCCGGGCAAGCGACTCACCGAGTCGTCGTGAATGTGGGTTAGATTCGCGAGGCCGGCGGTGCACCGGTCGCAGACCGCTGCCGGGGTCGTTGACCGGTATCGATCGGGGGTGGTGAGGGTGCGACGCGGCACGCGCCCCTGCGGCGCCGCACCCCGCACCCCGCGCGCCCCACACCCCTTCACCCCCGCACAGTCGCACACATGCTTTCCACCTCTCCGGTCTCGCTCCGCTACCGCATGCGTCACCCTGGTCAACTTGATGGCACTTTTGAAGAAAGTTTCGCGTCTTATCATCAGAGCAAGTGTGATGAGTTGCGGCTGGATAATAGTTTTATGGCCTGGCTAACTCATTTAGGTGCTTATCGTTTTGATTGTTTTTTTTACTTTACGTCTGTGCGAAATCTCAGTTCTTGTTTCATTCACTTCAGCTCCTTTTACTGCAGTAGAATTCTTAAATCTTGCTTAAATAAATAATTGATTTACGATTTCTAATGTGTTTTAAACAAACTTCGGCCAGACTTGTCTTTAAATTGTTTGTATCGTACAAACCTTGTACGATTGTTTGTCCAATTCGTTAAGTGTTGACAGTTTTTTGACGTCGTAGTCTGAGTTCACTGCAGTTCAGTGCTGGATGTTGATCTGATGAGCCCCCGCGGTTCTGGCGCGCCGCCAAACGTTATGACGAAACCGTGTCTCTGGTTAAACAGCATTGGCCAACGTTTCCCTATTGCGCCGGCTTTTATTTACAAATCCGACGATTTATCTGACGTTTTTTAATTCAGAAATTAACATTTTTCCGTACTATTTTTGTTCCGTACGATTTTTATTGTAGCTTGAAAGGTAACGTTACAATAAACATAAACGACTTGGCCTTAATAATACAAACAACCGATTTGTTTATTTTCGTGCACAAATATCTTGGTGAATAATAGGATAGCCAAGCATTCGATCAAAGCGAACCCACCATTATCCTGGTAAAGATATATTATGGGGAAGAAAATTATTCCGAATCAGGACAGAGAAAAGGCAGTATAAATGAAAACTCATTCCCGACTTCCCGGGCATCCATTATAGACAGGAAGTGTCTATAGCATTGTATAGGGAAACAGCTGTAGTAAGACGGGCGCGGGAAAACAGCTTGCCTAAGCGCGGGGGGTAGCCCGAGGTTGGCCACCCCTGCACGGCCTACCGCTGTTGTTATGGCGACGTCCTATGATTTATGCTTGCCTGGTGACTAGTCGATGCTCCACCGTCTTCTTAATGGAAAGTATTTCTTTATACATCCTGGTACTGTATATGCGGCACGTAACCAAACCCCTATAAAATTTTATGCCGTAGTTAGATCATAACTAACGTTATGAAGTCGGTTATCTGAACAACGCAGCGGTCGTAAAGTGAAAAAGTATATAAATAACGGTAACCGACATTTGACAAATAAAAGATGACAGGTACGAAAATTGTTTTAGTAAATTGGGGGCTCCATTTACATATTTGAATTAAACGTTGTTTGTATACAAAACAAAGTCGTGAAGAGTCCCGGGTTAACATCGTGAGGACTGGGTGATACAGACGCCGGCAGGTATCGATCAACTCCTCCCCTTCGTGGGGTCCTGGTGCTTGGATCCGGGATAAATAATATTTCTATTAGTGCGCCGATACACTGCGAGCTCGATCCCCTTTCGGAAAGAAAAATAATAATTTCGGAAGGATAAAAGAGGATCTACTTAGTTAAATATCTTTTGTCATACATCGGAAATTATTGGAAGCTCCCTGGGTTATTGACAAAACAATTGCAGACTGAAACAAACTCCGTTATACTAACTACCGAAACTATAAAGTATTAATACCAGTTAATCCACACAAAAATCAAGAAGTGCAGATAGAGTGAGAAGCCATGTGCGAGCGAGACAAAATTCTGGCTTTGTCTTCTTCATTATTCAGTGTGACTACGCTTTTCGGTGCTTCCCTTGCTTATGTATTTATGTACCCGGTATACATTTGACCTACATGTTTACCTTTAGATTTCAAATTACTGCACTTGTAACTGTCGTGTTGGTATTTCGTTCCGTTATACTAGGGCAGTATAATTAAAGGGAGTTGTAGCTATAACATGTTTTGTTAAAACTTGGTTATGTAGTAAATATAATTGAATTAAAAATGCTTATTCATTAGGATCAATATTTTAGACTTACAAACTGCAATTAAGTAGAAGAGCTTCCGTTTATAAATATAATATAACATTTGGGTCTTTTATAAGACGATTTTCTTCCTCTAAAAGGGGAGCAAAAAGTTCAGTTTATTTATTACGTAGCAGGAAATTATCATTCGGGTGCATGATAAGGAAAATGTCTGCAAAAAAATAACACGAATATCCTCATAAGTTCTATTACTTTATTAGGATAATAACTTGTATATTAATTACTAGCGGACGTCACGCGGTTTCATCCGCGTAGTTCCCGTTCCCGAGGGAGTAAGGGGATAAAATATAGCCAATGTTACCTGAGTAACATAGGCTATATTTTATCCCCTTATTTTATACCATTAGAAAGCTACATTCACCCATGAAATCTACCAAGGCACCATGATTCGATAGAGCTACACGGTACCTCATACATTGAATCGTTCCAAAGTAAACTGTACTTATGTATCTGCGTCAGTAATTAACAAATGTGTTTCCTTAATACTCATAAACATATTTAATAAATATACGGAACCTATTATAATAGTCGACGTGAGCAAATCTGTCAGTGTCTTAACCGGGGTAAATTTTGCCATGATATAGTGATCGTTAAAGCTATGTTTTTAAGGTTTATGTTAGCTTGCAGGGTATGTTATTTGTTGACATGTTCATAAATCACGGCATGGCGGAAAGCCTCGGAAGTTAAGGTATTCGCTAAGTTGTCAACTTTTAACTTATTTCCTAACTTGAAGGTTATGTAGAACATAATAATGTCATTCAGTGCTTTAATTTTATCATGGGTGTGTATAACGAAAATTGAAAGAGACAATAACATTAATAGTCAATTTCATCTATTACTAAGAAAACATCATATTCTATTTTGTTACGAAATGATACTAACTTAAAACAATATTCTCCTGAAAAAACAAACCGTTCTGTCTCTGAAACAGAAAAAAACAGAAGTAAAGTAAAGTAAAAAAAGCCTTCAAATAAAACATGGAGCCAGTCAAGCGCGACTTGAAACATAATCGTCGTAGCGGCCGGCGTAGCGATTTCGTAGCCGCGTAGCACCGACCGTAGCGATATTTTTATACAGGAGGGATTATTTTTATCTTTTGACTTTCTCTGATGAGAATGAATTTTTTTTTTATTGTTTTAATGTTAATTTGTTATTATTCGCTAAATATGTCTTTTATAATAATACAAATATTATAATAATAATAAAAAAAAACTTCTGCCGATTTATTTAAACGAATTGGAATCATGATTTATACTAAAGTTAAAATAATAGGTACAAAAAATATCTTGAAAGACTAACTGAAATAAGTTTGTTTTCCCTCTCAATATCAAAAGTTAATAAGAGAACGTGTCGAAAGGGAAACTTGTTATCTCCAAATAATACAAACATTTATCTCGTTTACTTGGAAACCTTTATATTATGACAAATCTCAGGTCGATGCCCTCGCGAGAGCCTTCAGGCTTTTGTGGTTATTCCTGGCTACGACGCTTTCAGGAACTTCCTTTTCATTATTCTGCCATTATTCCGCCATTTCATAAATCATTTGTTTGCATGTTTTTTTTTTATAAAAGTTGCGGTGTGCGATTTTTTAGATTAGTCTGAGATCAACTACCTAATAAAATAATTTCACAAATAAATGTTGCCAATTCACGATTTAAGTATCATTTGAAATATAAAAAACCGCATAAAACCGCAGTAATAATAATTTGCTACTTATAGCTCAATATTTACAGCCTTAAATAAAAATAACGTAAGAATTCACGTCAAATACGCATTTATATTACTCATGAAAAGGCTACGGGGGGAGCGGGACGGGGGGGTCGGTGACCCGGTTTGCTACGCCGTAGCCGCGTAGAGTGCAGTGCCCGCGTAGCGCTCTCGTAGACACGTAGCACCGTAGCACCCTTATGAATGGTAAGTATGACGCGTACGGAAGAAGGCTTTCGAGTCTGCCGTGCGTTTGCAACGGTTGGTTTTTAAGTTATAAATATTTTTTAATTAGAAAATGGCTGAATAGTAAACAAAATACCGATATAAAAAACTGTCGTTTATCATCTCATTTGTCGGTAAAAGGCTTTATTATACGACGCCCACAGTTTCTTAAACCTACAGTACAAATGAACTATATCTTTCTACTTTCAAATACTAGAAATAAATAAATCAACAATAACATTAAAATAAGTCCTTCCTCCCAAGGTAATAAAAATAATTAACTAACGAAAATATTTTCAAAGAAAACCTTCAGAAATCGGTTAAACTATGCGCCGAATACTTCAGTAACAGGGCAACATAAATACGAGGGAGTATTTTATTACTGTAAATGGGTCACGGTAATTTCAACCAAGTTTTGTATTCACGCGATTTTCGATTCATTCAAGTTTTCTGTTGTATCGTAATAGGGAACTATGTCCTTTTTAATTTTACCCTGTGATTAATCTTTCTTACGTAGTGCAGTTGTTACTGTAAAATAGTAATCTGATTTGAGTGATTTTGCTTATTCGAAATTATAAAGTTTGTAAGTAGGGAGTCATTTCTGAAACTACTAAACCGATTTAAAAACACTACACTGACATTTAAACTGTTACAAGCTGCACTATTAATATGCAATAGGATATGTTTCTTCGTAGATTGTGTTAGTTTTTTATAGATTGATTCATCAGGTGGCCTACCATGACGTCTTAAAGCAGGATTGTTTTAATTTTGTTCCAGTGTGGGTAAGAGACGGAGCTATAGAGGACGTCTAGCGCCATCTCTTTCCCACACTGGAACAAGATTAAAACAATCCTGCTTTAAGACGTCATGGTAGGCCACCTGATCTGATTCTTGTTACGTTTAAAAGCTTAAATAATTTGTTTGATTCTGCCATAACTTATGTATCCAGGGCAAAAGTAAAGTAAAAAGTACTCAAGCTAAGAGTGACCTACATTTATTACAAGTATATATTTCATCTCTTTGTGAACAAAACATGAGGGTTCCATACTTGTACTGCAATTTTAAACCTTACTGCGATAATGACGACGACTTGTTACAGTTTAACTGATCTTATTATAATATACTACGTTCAATAAAAATAATATACTACTATGTTGTTTATACTTTTTGATATTGTAGGTTTAAAATTCTGAAATTCATTCATGCGAAACTTTGGAAGGAAGTTCGTTCTTTTGTGCCGATGGGAAATCATATCGGGCACAGCTTTTATCTATTATAATAATAATATAAAAAAGCTGAAGAGTTTTATTGTTCAAACACGCCAATCTCTGGAGCTTCCAGTCGAATTTGAAGAATGGTTTTACATTTGTCAGCCCAATTGTTGAATAGGAATATAGGCTACTAGCTTTTTCCCGAAGACTTCTAACGTTTTAAATGTATATAATGATAACGTAGCTTCCCATTAGTCAAAGAATTTACTTAATCAGATCAGTAGTTCCGAAGATTACCCTCCTACATATAAACTAACAAACAAATTATAAGTACCTATGTATAATATTAAATACGGATATAACATAAGCTACGCTAACACTCTTAAGAGCCGAGCGGCAAGTGAAACCGAGGGGCACAGCTTGTAGCGTATAAATAACTTTATCAAAAACTACCATAATCAATGATTTACGCTACGTATTCTCTATCTACCAGACCAGCCTAGTCTGCGGTCAGTAACACGCTGTGCTGTTGATAACTGACATTATTACCGAGTACTGTGGCTCTGTGACCGCAGACAGTTGTCAGTAACACTTGTCTATCATAGGTGGAAACCACCTTTTGTAGAGAAACGTTTATATTGCTCCAGTACGATAGTAATTACGAGAAGTAGTTATATACAAAGTGTAACAATAAATTCAAGACCCCTAAAAAAGAAAGAGAAAGTCCAATAATTTTTCGAATTTCAAGTTCTCGTAGAAAAGCGCCAAACACACAAATTAAGATTGCCATCGAAACGCTAAAACCATCCACTTAGAGATTCAGTGTATCAGTAAAAAAAAAACTCGTCTGCCTAGCTTTTTCCCAAGTATGCTGGATTTGGCTTCCAGCCTTACCGGAAGAAAAATAAAAAAAAAACTCGAAATGGATGAAATTTAGCACACAGATAGTTTATAACCTAGATAAACACACATAGGATACTTTTTATCTTGGTAGTATGATCCTGTGGGACAATTATCGAAGTCCACGCGGGCGATGAGCAAGTATTTAGAAAATATCGATGTTCGATACGCTCCTCATCTGCAGTTTCACTAGCCAATTTAATATGACCTTTACTTATGTAACATTGCTCTTTCATTACAAATACTGCATTAATGAATTGCACTAAAACAAAGCTATGCTCCCTATAGGAATAGGAAGCTATCCCATATATATATAGGAAGCTATCCCTCCATACATTACGAGAGCGGGCAGTGCCGTTAGCATTGCGCATGTTAATTTGTCCGATAGGCGCTTGGCAGGGAGCCAGCTACTTGTGCACATTTACTAAGTCGCGGCACTTAACGTTACATAGACGTTTTGTTTAGACTTACTTCTTACTTCAAAGTTGGCTAGAATTCGAACTTTTTACAAAGAATATAAACACAATATAAACACTGTTTTAAGATTTCACGGTTTAAAACTAAACTTATATTGTCACTTACGGGATATACTCCGTGATTGTTAATTGTTTTGAGCTCCCGATATTACGACGCTGTTGCAAGCGCCATGATCGCGGGTTGACTGGAAAATGCGGGTGGATGGAAAATAAATTGTTAGGAGCAGACAAATCTGTCTACCCTCTTTCCTTGTCTTTTGCTACGTACACTATTGGAACTCGACACTAAGTAACGACAAAACACACTCACAGTATCACTAGGTTTTGTGGAGTCCATATTATGATGCCGGCTGCTACTTTTGCCATACCACCCGCATTCTCCAGTCGCCCCGGGATCATGGCGCTTGCAACAGCGTCGAAATATCGGGAGCTCAAAACAATTAACAATCACGGAATATACCCTGAAGTGACAATTTAAGTTTAATATAAAACTACATCTGTTATTGCCTCTCGGTTGTTAAAGGCTTCCTATTATTCGCCAAGCTACTAAACTTGTGTTTACAGAAACAATTGTGGTTATTTTATTAGTTTTTGTTCTACTTTTAAAGCGTTTTATCCTGTTCATTTTGTTTATGAATGACTTCTAAACTTGGAGGAGACTTTTACTTTGATTTATGGTTAAATAAGGAATTTCCAAAAAAATATGGTATTCTAGTATTATTATATTTTTTACGTGTCGATCAACTCAAATTGTGTTAGACCGTATTTGCTATTATTATATCAGCCTTACAGTATGATCTTTATATAAACACACTGCAACAAAATATAAATAAAACAGACTCCCTGCAGTAGACCGAAAGTTACATTCTATTTTCATTCTAGTTTATATAGCAGCCAACTCTGCTACGAGGCTACGTAGTTCGTAGCACCGGCCTGCGAGCTACGAGCCTACGTCAACGCATACTGATGTAGCCAACAAGTCTTTGTCTAATTAGTTCATAAAACAGGCTAAATAAGTGTGGGAAATAAAAAAACAAACATAATTGGCTAACTTTATTTAAGTAATATTCGAGTTATCTATAAATATCTTAGAGGTTAATTGCCGCCAATTAAGTTTGTTAGTGCGAAATTAAAAGAAAAAAACCCAACGTGACAAAATCAATTATGGTAATAAATTAAGAGTAGGAATAATTGTCGGCAAATGGATGACACGCCGTAATCATTCGGAACAGACGGACTAATCTGAATCATAATCGAAAAGCGAGCCTTCCAACTTTCCGATACCGCCACAAATATCGAGCTGAAAAAATAAAGAATACATTTAAAACCTTACATTCAAACACGTAAAGCTCAAAATACCATTGCCAGAATCGGAACGGAATTCATGTTGTATAAATAAACCAGTTATCTCTATTTCATAGGCCGTAGGGTTCAATTTTGTTCGACGCGATCTGGCGAGGTTACCGCCCGGGTCGTCAACCTGTGATTCATAAAACTACCCTACATATAGGCCTTTCCCATTTGTAACCGCCGGGGATTATACTTGCTTTTCACGCGAACTGAATTTCAAGCTAGTATGTATTGTTTCATTAAATTCTTACTTAACTATTTGTATGTTAATAATATGGAGTACTAGGAACTCAGTGGTCGGTTTTAAGTACTCTCAACATTTTTGGGCTGTGATAATTTTGGAACTATACATACGTACATAGACATAGGTACTTGCTCAATTAACTATATTACTCATACATTATTGATTTCTTCATTAATCTTGCTTACACACGCGAAAAGAATAAATATTAAAGAATTCAATTTCCCAAATTGAAGATGGCCCCTGTTCGGAATTCATCGCAATGTTGTGTTAAGTAGTCCGGTCATGTCTTAACGAAGTCGCGGATGCTGCGCAACATTGCCATGTTTTTGCCGCATTCGAGTAAGATGTGCGAGAGGGACGGAGTGCTGCGAGCGACACGTGCTGATGCGAGACGAAAATATTACTTAATACGTTACGACGAACACGTGGTGCCACCTCTTTGTAAACGTCATGGAATGAAAGTAATATACTTTAGGGCGTTAGACTTACCGTAAAAGTTAATTCAGCGAGTGTTTAATTCATCAACTCATTTATTAATCATCATTACGGGATCGTCAGTCATCGCTGTCCGAGGACACAGAGACGCGTCCGCAGCGCGCGCCGGCTTGACGCCGACTGACGAATTACATTACGTATTCGGTTAACTACTCGTCTGGTGGCTCGGGACTGTCTCGAGGGTCTTATCGATGCCGAGAACATGCCCGCAGCTACTTCGTCATACCTAAAATGTACGATGTCTAAACGGCCTTCAGCACTGAACAATGCCACGACCGCTATGAATGTCGTTATTTGAACAACCTTGGATTCCAACAGGCTCTTGTTGTGCCTTAACTCGACTCACTCGCACAAGCCGCTTTGAATGTTTAACGTAGCCCTTTGTTAAGTTCTTTCTCTTTGCTTCAGGTTGCAAGATTAAGGCGCTTCGCGCGAAGACCAACACATACATCAAGACTCCGGTTCGTGGCGAGGAGCCGGTGTTCGTAGTCACCGGCCGCAAGGAGGACGTGGCGCGCGCCAAGCGTGAGATCCTCTCGGCGGCCGAGCACTTCTCTCAAATCCGCGCGTCGCGCAAGTGCGGCGCCGCACCGCCGCCGCCCGCGGGCGCGCCCGGACACGTAACCGCGCAGGTGCGCGTGCCCTACCGTGTCGTGGGGCTCGTCGTGGGGCCCAAGGGCGCCACTATCAAGCGCATCCAGCACACCACCCACACGTACATCGTGACGCCCTCGCGTGAGCGCGAGCCCGTGTTCGAGGTGACGGGGCTGCCCGAGAGCGTGGAGGCGGCGCGCAAGGAGATCGAGGCGCACATCGCACTCCGCACTGGCGCTGCGGGCGCGGCTGGCACCGGCGTGCCCGCACAGACTGACAGCGAGCCGCTGGCCACGCTGTACCGGGCCGGCCTGGCATCGCTGCTGCGGCCTGAACAAGAGGCCGCCTTCTCATCGGCCGGCTCGTGCTCGTCGGGCGGCTCGTCGGCGCGGCTGGGCGATCTGCTGGGCATCTGGTCGTCGACGGAGCGCGACGAGGGACTGGGCGAGTCGCCATCATTCGAGTCGCCCGGCGGCGGCACGACGAGCGTGTGGGCGTGGGGTCCCACCCGGCCGTCGCCTGCGGCGTCTCCGGCGCGCGCCTGCGCCGTGTGCGCCGAGCGCGGCGTGGCGGCGGCGCTGGTGCCGTGCGGACACAACCTGTTCTGCCTGGAGTGCGCGCAGCGGCTGGCGGCGGGCGGCGCGCCGTGCCCCGCCTGCTCTGCGCCGGCGCACCAGGCCATCCGCATCATCTCGTAAGGCTCCGGAACTGCAGCTGCGGCCGCCGGCACTGCCGCTGCGGCCGTCGCAACCACGAGTCGCACGTTCTCGTAGTAGGGATCTTTTTTACTCGAATCGTTATAAAAAATATTAAAAGAAGTAAAAATCGCGTAATCGAAATCCTGGTGCCAAAAGTCGGCGCCTCGCCGGCACGGCCCGTCCGCCGCGCCGTACCTACCGTAAGTCGGCAGAGTTGTTCACGATATATTTTCTTATTATGAACGTTTTTTATTAGGTCGTCGAGCGCGCGCCGCGCTAGACGCCGCAGAGAGAGTCGAAAGTACGTTATGATAGAAATTTCGAAAAAAAAACATAAAATTTAAAAAAAGTTGTATAATTATTATTGATAGCATAAATGGAGGAAAAACGAAAATTTATAAAGCTTACTAACGTAATAGCGTAAAGTATTAAGATATTATAATAATAATATAATAGGCGAGGGACGGGCGGCGCGGGGAGCGGGCCGCGGCCTGTTGTCTGTTCAGAGTCTAGTGTAATGTATTGTAGTGTACGTGAGCCCGCGGGCGCTTAGCTAATGTGTTGTTAGGACGAGTCGTTGTGGACCGTGGACCGGCCCCGGCGGGCCCCAGCGCCGGCCCGGGCCGCTCGCTAGTGAATGTTGGATGGCCCCCGCCCCGCTCCCCCGCACGGCCATGCTCACATTATTTTTGACTATACGAATATTCGCTTAAATGATATTATACATACGTACACTCTATGATTATGATAATATTAATATAATGTTTGTTTTAAGTGTGTTTTAATGTTTAGATTTTTATTGTAATGTTTTTATGAATGATTTTTATCTGTATGATTATTATTATTGATTATTATTTTATGTGTTGACGATGTTTTTTTGTGATTACGTGCGCCCGCGCTTGGGCCGAGGCTGCTGTATGTTCGTTTAGTGGTTATGATATCGAATAATAAAATTAAAGTAATAAATGATAAAGAATAATACAACTCATTCATTATATTATAAACTATAGTAGTCTGTAGTACGACATTGACTAACCATTACCTATGGATACTTATTAAGTATTATTATATTATTGAATAAATTTAAAGAATGCATAATTATATTTCATAGGATCATTATTCTGTATAACTCTAGTTAAATATAACAATAACAAATATGATTGTATATGTATGAGAGCGACGTTGTATTGTTGAGTTCACCGGGGGCTCATTTTATGGATTGATATTTTTTTATTTTTTTACCGTTATTAGTTTTTGACTTACTCATGTTAATATACGTGGGAATAAAATATCAGCCTATTAGATTATATTTTAAAAAATAATGGTTACGTAAAATGAACCCCCGCCGTACGTAGATCCAGTGATTTCGATAATTTTATTTTCATAATAAAATGGGTAGACGCTTTAGGTTCAAATAACGTTGTGAAAATTTGTGAAATTTTGTAGACTACATATCTTATTATAAATCTAATATAAACTATAACTTTCGACTTTATATCTTTTATTTTTCCCTACATTACAAAAAAAGAGATTGGTTAAAACTTGTGTTACCTAACTCAATAAGGTAGCATCGTTTAGTTCTCGTAGCGCTGCCTGGGTTGGTACGCCGTAACACTACCTGCTTCGCTACGCCGTAGCACACGATTAGACACCGTGTGGCGTAGACTAAAGACTAATGGTAAGATTAGAATTCATTAGATCGACAATCAGTGAAAGATGGCTATTCCTATTGGTCTAGTTGTCAGCAGGAGAGCTACTACTGATCTCGACGTCCTGGGTGTCAAAAATCAAAAATCAAAATCAAAGCATTTATTTCAAGTAAGCCAGTTACAGGCACTTTTGAATTGTCGAAACAAAGATGAAAATTAAATGTAGCTACAGTCCCAGTCACAAGACATAAAAACTGTGAAAGTACTGTAGTTGCCCATTCCCTAGCGTAGATCTCTATGGAGAAGAACGGGCAAGAAACTCCATGGACACTCTTTTAAATCAGAATATTGTTACAAAATCTTGGTTACATCATTCATGTTGAGATGGTATATAATGTGAGAACAATGTAGCAAGATGTGCACGTTAAAAGTGTCCACAGCAAAAACACACAAACAAAAAAAATACAATTCAAAATAATTCATTCAAATAAGCCATGGCAACTAAGAGATGACCAGTCACAACTGACAGCGCCCGTTCACGGACATGACGCATGGATCAGCACCATTCAACTCAACCATTTTGAAGGGAACTAAATGATCCGACACATGCGCCACCATCAGCGAGACATTTGAGTGAGCATGACATACTCTAAACCGCCAGGGCACATTCAAGTCAAGAAAAAACGTAGGCGATAGCTTTCTAGTACATAGTACTCACACAATATGGGCTATGCATTTATATAATACTAAGGAGATTGAATCTATACAATGCAAAGATAGTTGTACAATCTTCAGCAGCTCCAACAATACATTTTAATGCTATCAATTTATGCGCTCCTGTCCTTGTGGAGCAGGACCAGCATTGAGCCAAGCATTTTTATCAGCGATATAATCGCTCAACTTGTAATACCGCTTGTGTGACCGCCAAGGTGGAAAAATAATAGTATGGTTTACATTTCTGAAATAGTTGTGATATGACTACTGGCGTAGTTGCCTGCAATCCACTGGTTCGATTCCCGCTCGAGCTCAACATCTGTGAAACCAAAAGTTTTAACTGTTTACATAATTTCACCTTAAAAACAGTAAATCATTACTACAAAAACAAATTCGGCCACATTCGAGATGAAATATGTAAGTATATATACCCAGCTTAGTACCGAAGACGACTGAAACATTGGAATGTGTTACCATTGATTATTATATATCAATGTTTGTTACTGATATATTTTGCTTACTTCAAAATTGATCTTGACTTGAATTCTGAGATTCGTGTTAGTTCAGGTACCAATTTGTGTATAAAGTATACCTATTTATTTTTCTAAACTGACATGGTCTATTAATATTATCATTAACAGGATATTTACCATGTTAACTAGTCATAGTCATAGTCATTTATTCATAAACATGTAACTTGCATCTGAATTTGAACACAAAAATTAAACAATTACAGTTGACACACTAAAATAAATTACATTTTACAACAACAATTTAAAAATAATCAGTTCACATTTCATCAAATATTTGTTTTGTTTTCCCGATATTTCGGGGCTGGCAAGTTTATCCGTGATCATGGTGCTTGCAATAGATCATTTGGCACATATCCCGTTTCAGTGTTAATGATGAAGTATACCTAGTAAGTTTACAGATTGGAAAAGTTTGATCAAGTCATAGTAATCGCATCGCATCGTGATGTCTAAAAGTGACAATCCCAAAAAGAACACTAACAGAGTAGGTACATATTTATTCAATTGCAAGGTCATCATCATTTGTAGCCGAAAATTCACCATCACTTTCAACGTTCACTATAAGCCTCCCCCAAACGTCGCCACATCGCCCGGTCCTGTGCTCCTGCATCCAGTGGATCCCGCTTAGGTATCGAACTTCATACAATAGAGAACATAATCACACTGAGCTTTCCTGAATACCAGCTAGATCTGCAAGCACAGCATTCTGCCGTAAATCAAAAGATAATCTGACGATCATCATAAATAACGACTAATATAGCGTGGGAACTATTATCTCCAGCCATCTTTAGGCACACAAAGCTGATGAAAATGATACAATCTATCAACTAAGGCTTATATCCATTTTCACTAAAACTAAGCGATACGTTCACCATAGCATCTGTCTCACCAATTTTGCATCTTCGTCTACTAAAGCAACTTTCTTCAGGTCGTCTCTCCAACAGCTTGCATGTGTGTACAGTATTCATCCCCGGGCCCAATCCTGTTCGGAGTCTTGATTCAAGAATTTAGCAACGACTGTCAATAGCGTGGCACTCCTTTGAAACCACCTTTGAACCTTTTGAACGCCAGAGTATAAACGCACGCGCGCGCACCCTCTACGCCAAGCCACAATTTTATCTACCATTTTGTCACATATTTGTGTCGTTTGGCGTACAGGGCACGCGCTTGCTTGTCACGTATATGTGACACTGGCGGTCAAAAGGCGACAGCTGATGTTTATAGGCACTCATATAAAAGCTGGACTAAATCAACACACATGTGCGTAGTGTGTCTCAATTTGAGAGGTTTACCATTTTTTCTATGCTACTCCATACTGCCACGACATACACACCACCGCACATATAGCACCGACAGCATCTCCTCTGATCAAGGTCAGCTAGTAAAAATGAAATGTTAAGAATGCAACTGCAACAATCGATATTGATCGCCTGATAACGACCAACTGCCATCACACTGGATGAAAAGTAGTTCAGTACATTTTGACCTCGCCTAACAAGTCAAAATGTACTGAACAGCTGTTTTTTTTCGCGATTTTAGGTTTGGACCCATAGTAAGTTGTTTGTTATCACGAGTACAATCACGTGTTTAATTATCGTACACTAATTACCAGTCATCCTATATACGGGTGGAATTCTTCAATGCCACCTGGAGGGCAAGTACTCTAAATACTGGAGATAGCAAATTTTACTGATAGAAAACATTCCTTTATTTTTAAAAAGAAACAAATCTGCATTCAAAGATTTTCGAAAATTCGTTTGCCACACTCGGGAATCGAACCGACTAAAATTCGAAAAAATAACATCCTGTACTTTTTTTACATCAATCGATATAGTCAATCATATGGATCAAATCTCTCTAACAAACATAATAAAGTTATAACTCAATGCGTTATGTTATGTATTTGTATGTTATTCATATTTATACCACAGCACAAATACCTAAGTATAATGAATACCAACGTGTTTCTTGTATCGTTAGTAATCCTCTAGAGAAAAGCAATCAGTAAATGAACTCTGGCTAATGAGGCAAATCCTCACGATCACAACCTAAATTAATTACTCGAGGAAAACGAGTCATTCTTCAGTAGTTCTTCGTGGACTAGTGGTCGCAGGCGTGGCTGCTGAGATGACGGTCTAGGTTCGAACCCCGGGTTTAGCAGTGTTTTTTGGTTGGAATTTCTCAGTATAATCTGAAACCAAGTTATGCGCGCGTTACACGCGAGACTTCTTTCTGTCTACCCCTGCGAGGAATATAGTTGTAATGGTGTTATGTTATTGCATTAATACAGGCGGATTTTTCTGCTCATACCCAAAACTGTCTGCCCTGTTTTGGCATAATCTTACGCTGAATAATGTGAAGTTCAGGCAGAAGTAAAAAACGTTTTTTCAAACTTGAAACTTTTACTATTGTTTATATTGTAATCACTTTTCCACTAAAACTGTATCATAAATTCATCAATATCGTCCACAATTCACAAGACGTCTCATTGAAATCGTTCGAGAGATCTCAGAGAAAGTGTTGATGAGAGTCGGTTGAAGATCTGCTTCAGTATACTTGAGTCATGAATATCTCAACTGAATACCAATTGTAATTAAATTATATTGATTAATCTCTTTAAGAATTGAACTAATTACATAATTGTAAATGGCTTTTTTGGCGCGTGGCCATATTCTAAACTAACGCCGCCATATTGTTTTTTCAATACTCTTTTCACAGAGAATTTCTCAAATATTTACCAACAAAGCAAAAAATCCTTGCAACACGATGAGATCGTCGCAGGAGTGTGGAGACTGACCAATCAACACTGTATAAGTCATTTCATTAACAGTGCAACAATACATCCATCTTCAAAACTACCAGGCAATCATAAACACACAGGCACTAAAATAATACTCATTTGTCATTACAGTACATTCAAAACTGAACGCAATGATATCGTAGGCGTGCTACGAGATTCGTAGCACGTAGCGGCCTGAACTACGCGATTCACGTAGCGGTAGTTACATATTGCTTGTGTTTATTGCCCACTCCACACGATTTCAATACGGAATGTACCCATAGATGTGGTTTCGTATTTACTTTCGTAATATTCTTTCATACATAATATCATGTTATCTTTTTTGGGATAAACAGAAAGATGGTGCGAAAGTCTCGTTAATCGTGTTTTCAAAATAGTTAAGTGCTTGGCTTTTTGCTGTAAACTTTACTATCACCGGAGTTCCGGGGTCACTTAGAACATATGTAAAACGCTATAGTAATTCAGACGAGATGTAGGTACAATTTGTGTCGATTCTATTCACAATATTAATTCTCATTCGAGTGTTACGATATCACAGAAAGGTACAGTACATTGTACTTTCAAATAAAACTAAAACTAATAAAACTATGTTGTCTGTCGGCACCAGAGTGGCACTTAGTGGTAGCAGGTTTGATTCCCGCACGGGACAAATACTTCTATGTCCTGTATAGCAGACTCTAAATGCACGTAAGATTTGTCATAAGGTACACGGAACAATGAAAAGTAAAAAAAAAAGTAAAATCAAATCAAATCAAAAATGTTTATTTGTTAGAATATGGTACATTACTCGTAAATGTTACGATATTGATTCCAGTACATCCTGCACATAATATGCCGTATATTTTATATTTTTTAAATAATAGCAAATATTTGTATCCAAAAAAAAGATTGTAAACCTGTCTTACTATTAGACATCACCGCAGTCGAGTAAAAAGTAAAACTCCTGTTCAATGACCGATATAATATAAATAGCCCAATCAGTGACCGCCCTGTCGAAGTTACTAGAATAGTAAGTGATGGTAGTAGTTGAGTACGATGACCCGTAACCAGGTGAGTGTCACAGCTCCTGGGAACACTAGCGGCTGCCGGTCGTTAGCGACACGACATGACTTATGGTTAACTCACTTGTGCTTTTTATTGAGGACTTTCTACGTGGCAGGAAGGTGATTCAGTATTTGTGTGAGAGTTTCCTTAAAGATGGCTTGCCTTGGATAAGTACAGCCTGTGCTACAGACTTCTGTTGTTATAGTCTAAGATTCCTGTATAGAACGACCTCCACCGAGCTGGTTAATGGATGAAAAGTATTTTATATCAAATTTAATATGTCAATAAATATATTGCAATTGGGTTGACTGTTGCCCAAGAATTTGTTTGTGGAGGCGAGGTATTCGATTTCCTCACGACACCGTCCCACCGCGCGGACGAGCGCCGTCCACCATTTATTGGCGCGGCAAACCACCAATACTTTTGCTTCGCTTCGAGTTGTGTCGTGTCAGAATCGCCATTAGCAATAGGGATGATGACTGACTAAAAAAAATATGATTCTGTTTAGTACCTAGATTAGCGAAAAATATTGGATACGTGTGTTTTGTTTAATCAAATTAATAAAAATTTACGAAGATAAAACGTGTCAAAGATCATGAGTGGCTTGTGACGTCACATTTGAGTAAAAAATGTACTCAAATGTGACGTCACACGAGTTTTCGACGCACTGTATAGTCTTCATTTTTTGATTGCGTGAAAATATAAAAAATAGGTGTCCAATATTTTTTGGAAATCTATCTGATGGACTAATTAGTTTTTTTTGTCATCTACATTGTTCCTTATAAAATACAAACTGGTATTCAGCAGCAACTGTGAACAGGTGACCGATATAACTATATTCGGGTCACCTGACGCTACTGCTGAGCCATGCGGTCTTGGGTTCGATTCCCAAGTGGGGTAGTGTTATTAGGTTTTTTTTTCAGATTAGACTCCGATTAGAAACGTGCCCGTGGATATCAATGGGTTCGCTTTCTATTATGTGGGGCTTAAACATAACTGGCGCAATGTCGGTGTTCTATATAATAGACTAGCTTTTGCCCGCGGCTTCGCCCGTGTTAATTTAGAATTTGACAATCCATTTGAGTTGTATTACGCTTGTAATAATATAATTCAATCATGATTCGAAAGACACGTGGCGCCATCTATTTTCATAGGAAGGTCCCAGAGGAAAAAAAAAAAATTGTTCTTCACTTCCTCTGGGACCAGTACTTTTTGTGAGATGAAAGGTACCGGGCTATGTCCGTTTCTGTACACTTGACAATGTATATGCAAAATTTCAGGATGATCGGTTTAGTTGTTTAGGTTTATTTTGGCGTGAAAATGCAACAAATAAACAGACTTACTTTCGCATTTATGATATTAATTAGGAAATTGACATGACGACCCGTATGACGCAGCGGTAGTGAGGCTGCCTTAGGTTCTTAGGGTCCCGGGTTCGAATCCCGGTAGGGGCAAATGTTTGTGTGATAAGCATGGACATTTGTTTCCGAGTCATGGATGTTTATAATTATAATAAGTATGTATTTACAAAAACAAAAGTATCTATGTAGTATATCAACTAACCTGGTATCCACGACACAAACCTCGCTGCAGACTAACTAGATGGCAGTGTGTGTAATGTTCAGCGACATTTATTTATTTATTTATAGTTACGGTTACTGGCAGGTGTGGTAATATTATCTTCAACAATATTTTAATAGATGGTTAACTAAGTTGTTGTAAGCATGTTCGTCGTTTCATAGTACGGTGACCGCATCCCTAATGCATTAACAGATTACTCTTCAGAGATGTCAGACGTCTTCCTTATCTAGCTGAGTGGTACAGTCTTCAGCCTCTGACGAGATGCATCCTTACGCCTGTACGGTCAAAGCTGTGGCTTGCTAGAGACATGCAGGTCTGCGAAAACGAATAAAGACACCTGGCTGCTACTGGTACTGGTAAGGAGGATGGACGACTCAATTTATCAGTGGTACTTAAATACATTAGTGTTTACTTAGAAACGGATAGTACCATAACATAACATCACGCCTTGTAATCCCGGTGTGTGAGTACATCCGTAGCAGGTGGCGTTCTGTAGTTTCTTTCTACCCCAATGGGAAAAGGCGTCTGTTTATGTAATTACAACTGTACTTACATAAACTGATGCCCGGGGCTTCGCCCGCGTGGAGTTCGATAATTGTCATGCGGGATCATACTACCGGGATCAAAAGCATCCTATGTGTTAATTTGGGTTATAAACTATCTGTGTACTAAATTTTATCCAAATCTGTTCAGGAGTTTTTGCGTGAAAGAGTAACAAACACCCACCCATCCTCACAAACCTTCGCGTTTATAAACACTAACTTAACTTTTGCATTTTAAATCTTTAAATCTAAATTACTGAATTCTCGAAAATCGCAACACAATGTTTAGTTATGTTAGTACTAATTATTTCATTTATATAGCCACTCATTTTAATTTTTAATTTTTCTTAAGCTAACACTTATTTTTTGTGAATGCTGGATAACCTGCAATTGGCGACTGTGTAAGTCCAAGACTGTAAAACTTATGTATACCTTAATGCTATACACAGAAGCTGTTGGTGAACTTATATTAATAATTAAATAAATAAATAAATTTAGTTATTAGTAAAATTAGAAAGATAGTAAAATATGATGATTGAAATAACAGCACCTGATTAATGACCCCACGCATCAACTTGTTGTGCCCTACCTAAGTTCACCGATACCGTACCATAATATAAATAACAAGTAATGTATGAATATCACAACTTCATCCCAAACTCAAAAGAGACAATCACTTTAAAACTCACTTCTTTCCTGTTTTGTTGAACAACAAACATCCCTGATCGGCTGCCACCTGCACACTTAAAACTGGGACACATCCTGTACGATATTATGAGAAAAACGTGTGATCGTGCTCAAAAACCGACTCGCTTCGAACTATACTTACCTAGGACATCTGCCGGTGCTTATAAAGTAGCTATTACACATAACCATACCCCACTAACACTTATTAAAATTACGTAAACTTTAAAACTCACCCTTATTTCTTCAACATGAAGGGTGGTGTGTTTCGTTTGACAACGATAATGTTAAGTTGGGAGCAGCAGGGTGTGAAGTTGCAGGGGACATCCTGTTTAATAGATGCTGTGTTTATTCAATAGTAACAGTAATTGATTTGATTGATTTGTTGTTGCGTTTGTTGAGGTAATGTTGCGGTTCTGTAGGATGATTTATGATTGTTTAAAAACAGCTTAGGGTTCTTACAGACGAGCGGCACGTTGTCAACTGCAGATAAACTGCAGCCGTCGACGCTTGCAGTTGTGTCGGCGGCTGCCGCCGAAGCAACGTGCCGCTCGTCTGTAAGAACCCTTATAGGTAAGTTTTGTTTTGTTTTTAAACTGACTGACTATTTAACTGACTTAACTGCTTCGTTGGTCTTGTGGTCGCAAGCGCAACTGCTGAGCAGGAGGTCCAGGGTTCCATTCCCAGGTCGAGTAAAGTGTTATTGGGTTCTATCCATCAGGAATTTTCTCAGTAGCAGTCACGGACTCTGAGTTTAGGCCCGTTAATGGCAATAGATTCGCCCTGTATTACGTGCGTTACGGATTAATATAATTGGGTACAGCTCTGCCCAACCCTTCGGGGTTAACAGGCGTGATGTAATGATGTCTAAATTTTAAAATACGTAATTATTTTTGGCTCTGTCGTGAGCTTTAGATTAAATAGTAATTTGCACAAAATTATTGTATTTACCTAGGAGAAAAAATGTTGCATTCTCTCTTTAGAACATCACACACCAGCCTGTCCACTCTTTTCAATCGTGTTACAAGAGAAGAAAAAACATGATAGAGATTTTCACCAATGTCATCATTACTATAGAATATGGGTCATCTCTTGACTGGGGGTAAGATAGGTTAGCATAATCACCCTATAACGTTCCCACTGCTGGGACACACGGCCTCTTCTCTATGAGGGAGTATGGGAGGGAGGGAGTATAATCCACCACTCGGGCCCAGTGCGGGTTTCCTCACGATGTCCTGCACCGTTTTGAGAGCAGTGGTGATGAAATAAATTACACAAAGTAATGCGTCTGTCCGGGTCCAAACTTCCAAACCACGACTTACTGATCGTAAGTCGGGGCTGCCACCACTGTGCCACCGTCGCTCGCCAGATGGTCGAGTTTAATTTCGTTGTTTTAATTCGCTCTTAAAGACAAGTAGGTACCATTTTCTTTCATAAGGGTATGAAAGAAAATGGTACCTACTTGTCTTTAAGATGATTTAAAACTAGTGATCATCGTCAGGCCCATTATCACCCACACATCATAAACTTACAACCGATAACATCATGTTGTCAGTATTTAAACTGAAGCCAATTACGTCCAACCCTTGCACCGGCACCGGCCGGCTAAACGGCAGCAGATTATCCGCTGCCGGCGGATTAGAGGGTTAACTCATTCACACGGGTCAGCTATGGGCTAATCAATTATTTTATAACTGTTGTTACCTTGTTGAGAATAGTGTGAGGAGAAGGACTGGTCGACTGATGCTGTTTCTGTTTTGATTGTGGTAGATGAGAATTTTGAAGTAGTTTATAGATCAATCTTATACTGTTACTTACGGGATATCTTCCGTGACTGTTCTTTATTTCGAGCTTCCGATATTTCGACGCTGTTGCATGCGCCACGATCGCGGGATGACTGGAGAATGCGGGTGGAAATAATGAACACTCACTGAAGATATCCTGTAAGTGAATGCATAAGTTTAGTTTTAAATTTTGAATGCTCAAAACAGTGTTTGAGTATAAGGATTGAGAAAGATTGAGCTAATGCCTTCAGATGAATGCATTATTTTGCAACTTTCAAAAATAACGCTTATAACAGGATGGGGTGTATCCTATTTTAAAGCCGGTAGTCAGTGGTCACAGTCAACTGAGACTATCGAAGTCCACGGCTGGACGACATAGGCCTATCCCCAGCCCCAGCTGTACCACACAGATCTGTCCTTTGCCTTCCGCATCCTGTATGTCTAGTCACCTTTTTAAGGTTGTCGATCCATCTAGCTGACGGTCGTTTGAAACCATGCTGGCACACGGTTTCCAACTTACGACTCGTTTGCTCCTTCGGCCAACACTGTCACTTCAGCTTGCTTACTCAGCAGCGGTATCTTCTACATTACTCCACAACACTTCCCTGTTGTTAGCCTATCATCCAAGAATATTTAGCCCATACGTGATTGGAGTAAAATATAAAAACAAATCATTATAATGCCCCGACCTTCACGGGGGATATTTGATATGAAGTGCCAAAGGAAATAACAAGATACTTTTCTTATAATTTCTCGTATATAATTGCCGGGTATTTATCAGTAACGTGGCAATAACAATATATTGTTTTGTTCACTATGTTTTGCTTGTGACTCCGTTCGTTAATTTTTAATCTCTAGAACTTATGCTATTATTGTAGGGTAATTTTTTGAAAATAAGACCAGCTCATTTTGCTATTTCCTTTTTGGTTTGCGGTAATAACGAAAATAAACTAAAAAGTAATCATATGAAGTAAGTTATATTTTTATCGCCATCGTCTTTTCCCACAGCTCGGCGAGGCCCCCCATATTTCCTTCCAAACCTCTCCATTTTGTGTGATCTTTGACCAAAATCCGGTTACCCAATTTCGTTCCCAAACTACCTTGAAACAGTTTGAGAATAAAAATTAGGTAGTGTGCAAAATGATATTTATAGACTGACCGTTTTTACCGTGACCGTAAAAAATCGCTTAATTTTTGTGCGTATGCGCAAATAGGATCTAAGATTCTGGGAATTACGATTAAGCTCAAGGCAGTTGAGACTGTGACCCTGACTATGTCGATATTAGGCGATGACCGGTAGAAGATGAATACCTTTGTCGTGACGCTTTGGATTTGCTACGAATTAGGTTTGTGTATCTTTTGAACGCCATTGTCACATATACGTGATAAGCAAACGCGTGCCCTATACGCCAAACGACACAAATATGTGACGAAATGGTAGGTGAAATTGTAGCTCGGCGTGGAGGGCACGCGCGTGCTGTTATGCTTTGGCGACCAAAAGTTTAAAGTGAATATTAATTTACCTACATTATAGGGTTTATGTGAGGTGCTCGCGTTAATATGATAATATTTATACTTACCATATGAGGGTCAGAAATGTTTAATAAGGTAAACTCGTAATGTTCTAGAAGATATTTTGTCGAATGGATTGCGCAAGCAAGGAACTTTGAAAACTTTTGTTCAGTACTGTTTTATCTGAACCAAATATTAAAAAAAAAACTGTCTAAAACTGCTATTCGATGAAATACCATTTTGTTGTTCTATTTGTCTATTTGTCGTCCAGTATGACCTATGGTGTTTCTTGCTTGTTTTTTCTCCAAAGTAAACCCTCTTAAAAGTTTTGCATTGTTGCAATACGCTTTAACTGTTACTGGGTGTAACAGTCATCTGACCTCTGCCAGTCGTTGAGTCTCATCGAATAGTCGAACTGTAGAACAGACAGCCGCATGACAAGTTTGTTATAGTAGCAACACTGAGGAGGTCGCGGCCTCCAACTACACGTGCCGCTCGCGGTTGCCTAGCAGCGGCTGGCTCTAGACGTTACCGCCTATTTACATCTAAGACCTTATTCTAAGAGTTTGGTGATAGACTTCTTGGAATTTCGCATGTTTAGACATTTTCAACAGATATATTTCTCTTTTGAACCGACAGCAAAGAAGGTTATTGCTTTTGTTCAGGACTTAAGTAGAAAAGGTATGTTGGTGGATAATGAGAGAGAGGAACACCAAGGAAACGATGGATGGATTGTGTGAGGAATGATATGAGGGAAGAAGGAAAAAAGATTGAGTGACGGTTGACCAGGGGAGAATGGAAGAAAAAAACGTGTTGCGCAGACCACAAGTAACATGGGATAAGGACAGGAAGATGATAAAGTAGAGAAGGTATGGTGGGACGTTTTAATGATTGGTCACACTCATAAACATCGCCATTAATAACTACCACTGCCATTACTGCCATTAATAGCCTTTAGCTTTCGTTTTCGTTAATAATACAGGGTGTAAAAAGACTCTTCACGAAGCCGAAGCTGAAGCATTCTGTACATCAAACTAAAGTAACCCTTCCAGAAATTATTGCTGGGAAATGACTTTTTTTATCACGTTTTACGGTTAAACATTGTGCTGGTGGATGGATTTAATAGTGTGGGGTCGTGGAGGTGTTGAAAGTAAAGGTTATACATTAAAACCATGTATAAAAAAAACTTGTCAAAAAGTTGTAACTTTGACCCCCAATATCTCCGTATCTAGAAGAACGATCGCAATGAGGGGGAGAGAACAAGTGCCTTTCTGTAAGTCTTTTTACACCCTTTATTTACCTAGTTTTAAGATTTCAATCATATCTATACTGGCGATACTAATTGAGCAAATTCACAAAAAAACAAAATGTACCATGGGACAGTTGTGTTGTCGACGTGTCCGGCCAGATGTTGTCGTAAATGGTCATTTGAATCTTATAGATAATTAGTTTTTGTTTTGTCTAGATGAAGTAAATGTTGTGCCTTATTTTGTATTTGTTCTTTATTTCTCATTAATTATCCAATGTACTGAGCTGAAATTTTACCGATATACAACTGAACTAAAAAACTAATAATTGACATAACATTCAGTTCATATATCCAATCCAGTGGCCAAATAACACCGCGCGCATCAAGACCGTGCTCGTGAAGAACTGAATATCATCATAACTTGTTAAATACTTACAGGATACTAATGAAACTTCACATACATTTGAAGGCAGTTACAAGCTTTAAAATAATGTTTAAAGTAAGTCTTTAGACCTCTTATTGAGAGTGCTGGGACCAATTGAAGTGTTTTTATATTTAATGAAATAACCTTTAAGCTATGTATTATTTTGGTATTTTTATTGCAGAACAAATTTAAACTAATTCCTAAAAAGTCTTGTACAAAATATGATAAGAATCCGCTTAACCATTTCAAAGATCTAGCAAAACCAAAAACGTTACCCCAGCAAAATCTCGAATAACTTCGCAACCGATGAAAGAACAAATACAAAATAAGGCACAAAATTTACTTCATCTAGACAACTAATTTTATAGCTAGTATTCATTTAAATATTCCCATTAGAAAGAAAAAGGTCTGGCTGGGGTAACGTTACCCCAGCAGGAAATGTTTTTGTGAAATAATTAAAAAACTATAAGCGCAACAAATTTAAAAATGTGCGCAACAATTACAGAAGCTGCTAAACTAATTATCTATAAGATTCAAATGACCATTTTCGACAACATCTGGCCTGGGTAATGGACACGTTGTCTACTTTAAAATCGTTCAGATTTATATAACGTTTACACCGCGTTCGTGCTAAGACCTCGGGTCGGTAGTTAGTAATAGCATGAAAACGGGCTTTAACCGTCTCGTTACAATCATTGTGTCGCACGGTAACTTTTATTTGATGACCGTAACTTGTAAACTTCTGGCTGGTAGCAACTGGATGAGACTTGATGGGAATCGACTTGAGTGGCGTGCCATTGAAGAGGCCTATGTACAGCAGTGGACTGCTGTAGAGTAGACTGATGTTGATGAACTTGTAAACGAGCAACCACCGTCTTTTTGCTACAAGTTGACGTTTTCTTTTGTTGGTCGGTCTTCTGTTCTATGTAACTGCTATTTTTAGATGGGACGTGTCTGATACGGATTGTAGTGTTTTTAATGATAAGCGTTTAATTTATTATGCAGTCAGCTCAACATGCCAACATTTTACTTTCTGGCAGAAGAGTTTACTCGCCAATATCTCATTCTATAATCAGCTACCATTCAAATATTCAAGTCAGAGGTTGTAACGTTACAATTTCCTGGGTAGGATCCACAAAACTGTAAAGTCACTCTGAGCACTCACCTACCTAACTTTCAGTCTGGAGGGGAGCACTATTAAAAGAAATTGACAAGGGGACGAGTTATAAGAATTTATTAACAAAGATCCTAACCTAAAAACTGGAGCTACTCAAATCACTAATGCCAGTGAAGCTGGCGGAAAATACTGAAGATGAACGCAGAATGGAATAAATAACTGAAGAACGTCCGACTTCAGACTGTGGAGGAGGACCGAGGAACCATCAACTCTCAGGCCGTAGAGAAGGGCCGAGGGCATCCGTCTTCAGACGGTGGTGGACGGCCGAGGACCGTCAATCCTCAGGCTGTAGGAGGAGGGCCGAGGACTTTTGTCTTCCGACCGTGGAGGAGGGCCGAGGAGCGTCAAATCTTCATCAGGCTTGTGCAGCTCAAGCAGCAAGGTTTCCAGGTGTTCTAGGTGAGGGTGCGGCGCGGAGAGAGGCCGACTTAAAACTCAAGAATAAGGGGAACTGCCCTTTGAATAAACTTTTATGAAGCTTCCCAGAGATGTTTCTGCTCTCAGCTCTGAACGTAGACTCCCATTTCACCACCAGGCTCCTGTCAACTCCAGATAATTTACATTTTAAAATTAGAAAATTATTAAAAAGAAAATCGAATTAGGTCGATGTGATTTACCTATACAACCTACAACTAGCTCCAGCAATAAATTAAAAATAAAACTAGGGTTGCCACTAACTGACATCACAAAAGTAAACAAAGATTTAATAAAGATAAAAAAACATAAAAGACATACACATTACAGGGTGGCATAAAAACTCTGACACCAGGTTAGACACCAACGATGATTAAACACACGATAAAGAAAGACAGAAGACTCAAATATTTAAATTGTTAGCTGAGAGTGCTCTCAACAAGATCAAAAACTACTTTTTCACATCTTAACACGCAAATCCAACAAAAAAAGAAACAACCACCTCAATCTCAATATCGATATTAAACATATTGTAAAAAAGTCAAAAACCATTTAAAACCACATCCATTAGGTCATGGGAACAGGAAGCGGGGGCATGTCGGTAACGTGAGCGAGCGGAAGGCGCCGGATGCGGCACCGCAGCCTCCCGTCGCCGACAGATGAACTGACCGTATGGGATACAGGTAGGAGTGAACAAGGTGTCGGTACTACTTCACAGGTAGGTAAGTTTTGAAGTAGGTAGTTATTTATAGTTTTTAGAAGTGGGAATAGTGTGCATAAGGTGTCTGAAAAAAACAGGGTCAATAAGTCAGCGAAACCGCAGATATGCTGGGTGTTGTGGACCGACCAATCTTATTAAGATGTATATATGTATTTCTTATTTTTTTACCTTTCTTTTTGATACTTACTTGTCAATATAAAAGATGGAGCTTGGTCGAATGTATGATAGGTAAAAACTATGTAAAACGTTAAAAAGTAAAAGATAAAATATTATCATAAAAGTCTTTATTTTATGTGGTGATCTAGGATCTAGTGGCTTCCATCCTCCACACTGGGTATCGAACTTTAATCATCGTCACTCTCTCTCCCTGATCCCAACTTATTTGTGGTCGGCGCAGCATGTCTTCTTCTTCCATACTTCTCTATTACCAGCCTCATCAGAATCTCATTTCTGGCCATATATCTGGGTATCGAACTTTATTATAAAAATACATAAATGCAAAGACAATTCGTTAAATATTTCGTTACACCTAACTTTTAATTAAAATCAATTCCAAGTAAATCGTTTTAGATCTTATGGTAGGTACTTAAATTATTGGTAAGACTTCATAAGCTTAGTAATAGGAAAAAATATTAACAAACAAGTCCAATTTTAGAGATTTTAAACATAACATAACAACATCACGCCTGTAATCCCCGAAGGATTAGGCAGAGGTGTACCTAATAGTACACTAACATTTTAATATCACGAACTATGTCTGTCTGACGAAATCGAAAGTAAGAATATCCAAAGGTTTCTTTGATCGTACATCTATACTAATATTATAAAGAGGACAGATTGGATTTTTTGTTTGTTTGTTACGATTTAACTCAAGAACTACTCAACCGATTTTAAAAATTCTTTATCGTCGAGTAATATAGGCTATAAAATATATTGATATCATGCAAATTAGCCGAGCTATCACAATTTTCGCGGACCAAGTCGCGGTTGAAGTGCTAGTAAGTAATAATAAAGTAACGTGTTTCATGAACAAGTCCCATATTAATTCTAAAGTGGCGCCTAACTGGATTTGCTTAACTTTACGAATTGATAAAACTTTGTAATCTGCGTAAGATATGTTACGAGGTCGCTGTTAACAGGGGATCGGTTTTAGCTTTCTACACATTGGATACCCTTTAGAGTGAAATAGCTTGGGAGGAGCTTGTGACCAAATATATTTTCATTATATTGTAATATTCATTTTTTTTTTTTTTTTGTAAAAAGGTAATTTACAATTAAGTACCTACTTACCAAAATGCTTCGTTAACAGAACTATCACAATAACATTTTTTTTTTTACTTCAAAAGGGGCCTGCTCTTGACCTCGATCACGCCTGATAGAAAGCGATGGATAAGGTCTATGATGAAACGAATATGTGTTTTATTTTTAAGTTAACGCAACTCCGGCCCCCAAGATACAGGCGCAGCCTAGTTTGGGGGGACCTGTGTTAAAATTTGACTTGTAACGATTATTCATAGCGCCAAGTTAGAGTAAGAAAATGTTGGTAACAAATGGCTTAATTTTATTCTTATTCTTCGTGCGGGTCGATCTTCAAAGTTAAGCAGCACTGCCCTAGGTCAGCCTGTGCATGGTTAACCAGCCATAACATTTTGTTTTTCCTCCTTGACTCGGAAAGGACGCTAAGATGTGGTCCCGGCTGTCATTTGTAGATCGTTGACAGTCATTACAGGTAGTCAGTGGCCCGAAAGTCTGACAGGCTGTCAGTTCTAACTGCGTTGTGGAGGACAGATAGGCAGTCACTCAATGTAAAATTTTTGTTTTTTTTTACCTTAATCAACTAACAGTTTTAATGGTATTCAACTGTATCCGGTTAGACTGGAAGCCGACCCCAACACAGTTGGGAAAACGATAGGTATGGCTAAAGTTTCGTTTCGTATCGTTATGACGAGTAAAATAGCTAGCTAGTGGACGGAAAAGTGTAACACAATGTATCGTGTCCTATTCTGCCTCCGTACATTTAATAAGCAATGGAGATGTAAAGAAAAATATGCTTTACCTACTAAACAAGAATGGCGCAATAATTTATCCCATTTCTTTGCTCAGACGCGCTCCTTATGCTGCAGAAACACAAAGAATAGCTAGTGCATCTGAAGTAATCTGAACTAAGGATCGTTTCCTCAATTTAGCGTAACAAAATGAAAGAAAGAAATAAATCTAAATGGTCAATTTACGAAGGTGATTTTTGAACGCGACAGCGTGACGCGTTCAATTCTCAATGCTCAGCTGATGGACGCTACTGAAAGTGCCAAGCACGCCGCAATATTTTGGGCTGACCCAATTTAGATTGTCATCGACACTCGACACTCTAACGGCCGTTATCTATAACTTACTTACGTACAACTGTTAGTCAATATGCCTACGCTCGTACCTATCGGTGTTTCTATAAACAAAGTTAGCTTGAAATATCTTATCCGCGTCACCTACCTGTCACTTGATTCATAGAAAAATCAAAGAAAGCTTTTCTGTGACGTTTTGTTTCTAACCGTCCGTAAGCAAAATGTCCAACAGACAGAGATAGCAACCTACCGAAACCTGTTAGTAAGTTATTGAAAATGGCCGTTAGTAGAATGGTCAGCTCAATACCGAGAGTTAAAAATCAAGAGGACGATATAAAATTATAGCTTTAAAAATCGTGCTAAAGAGGTCTTGTATCTATTAATACAACCCGGTAGCCACTCCTCAGCCCATAAATAAGGTGTGCCTCGATTTCCGGAGAGGCACACCGGAGCTATGCCTTCAGCATGTCTCGGGGGAGTCAAACTTGTACACTGTACAACCTTCTACCGGAATATGGCAGCACCTGACCACTAGCTGGTTAATTAATGAAGCCAGTACTATTTTAGACGAGGTTCAACCCTGAATATGTGCCAAAGAGCCTCCATGCGACTTCTTTTTAGAGTTCCGTACCCGAAGGATAACCAACGGGACCCTATAAGTCTCTACGGTCCATCCGTCCGTCAGTCAGCGGGCTGTATCTCACCATCCGTAAATAAGTAGACAGTTGATTTTTATACAGAGCAGCGGTGGCCCAGTGGTGGCGGCCCCGACTTACGAACAGTAAGTCGTGGGTTCGAACCCAGACAGGCGCATTACTTTGTGTAATTTATTTCATCACCACTCTGCTCCGCTCTCAAAACGGTGAAGGAAAACATCGTGAGGAAACCGGCATGTCCTAGAACCAAAAAATTCGAAGACACGTGACATCTACCAATCCGCACTGGGCCCGCGTGGTGGATTATAGCCCATTCCCTCTCATTGAGAGGAGGCCGTGTCCCAGCAGTGGGAACATTATAGGCTGATGATGATGATTTTTATACAGAATGTGAATTTTCTGTTGCCCCTATATAATAGAATAGAATTTTTATTTATTCGAGTATCCATGACTCAAAAGCTGTTAGTAAAACTTACGGTAACAACAAATAATACAAAATTCGGTCTTTTTTTTACTTTCAGCTCGAACTATCATAAAATAGTAGCCAGGGTACACGATAGTCCGGTTAAGCAGACTATCAGGGTCTAGGTTGACCTGCGAGATGTAATTCGCAAAAAAAAACGGTTCAATGTGCTAACCTATAGGTATAGTAGTTCTAACGTTCTTTACAAACGACGATGTATACACGTGCCCGTAACTGTACATAAAAAAAAAAAAACACATAATTAAAATACCAAGAATGAAAGTCTGAGTGGAACTTGTAGCTTATTCCCATTGAGTTATTACTACTACATATAGAGAAGACACCGCGAACAAAATCTGTGCTCCGTTCAACTGCTGTCAGCTGGCTGCAATTCACTCAGTCGCTTGGTCGCCACAGCATTATATACGGGGTTAGCCGCCCCCCGCGCGCCCCGCACGGCGCACAGATTTTGTTCGCGCTGTCTTCTCTATACGTAGTAGGTAGGTATAGCTCAATGCTTATTCTGGGTATTCTTATAATGTTCATTTATAAAAGCAATTATGAGAAGGTAAGGAAGGCTTTTGCCGTACAATGGGATGATACACATGAACATTTTTGTATACCATAACATCACGCCTGTAATCCCCGAAGTGTTAGGTAGAGGTGTACTCATAGTACACCCACATTTCGCCAGTTAGGTATGTTTAAGTCCCATGTAATAGGGGGCCTATTGCCATAAACCACGCGCAAATCCAGACTCCATGGCTGCTTCTGAAAAATTCCTGATGTAAAAACCCAATATCGCTTTACCCGACCTGGGAATCGAACCCAAGACCCCATGCTTAGCAGTCGCACTTGCGACCACTAGACCAAGAGGCAGTATAAAGGGTGTAAAACACCTCTTAACGAAGCCGAAAGGCACTTGTTCTCTCGGTCATTGCGATCATTTTTTTGTTCTACACCATACCTGGGAACCTTCTAGTTACGGAGATATTGGGCGTCAAAGTTCCAACTTTTTGTCAACTTTTTTTATTCAATTTTTTAATGTAAGATGTTTACTTTAAACCCCTCCACGACCCCCGTACTATTCAATCCATCCATCAGCACAATGTTTTAGGTGCGTTACATTGAGTTCTACCTTAAAACATGTTTTTACATCCCAAAAAAAAAAATCGTTTCCCAGCAATAATTTTTGCGTAAAGTAACTTAGTTTGATGTGCTTGGTTGACGGCTTCGTGATGAGGTGGTTTACACCCTGTATTGTATACTTAATTGTGCGTATTGTGATGAGATAATATTTGGTAGATAGTACGATAAACACAATACAATGAAACAGTTCGTACAACTATGTAGTGATACAGAGGGTACAACTGGGCAGTGATAGTGATCCACTTCCCCCAATTAACGGCTGCCACTCGTGCGGAATTATAATCAGCTGATTGTATTGTTGTTCTTTGTTTTTGTACGAACATCTCACTAATAGCTATACATACTCGTATGAGTAGTTGGTTAATACTGTGCGTTTTACGCAGGGAATATGCAACGTGCACAACGGAAATAGTACATTTTGATAAAAGTGGAGAAAGTTTGTTATTGTGTTCGAGGCGGAATTAACTCCCGAGTCGGAGGCGAGGGTTGTTATTGAGCTGAGAACTGCAATAACAAATTAATGTCCACGTGTATCAAACGACGTTTTTCAATACACTGTTGAAGAAATAAAATAAAAAAACGACAAATATTTTTGTCATGAATTATTAGGAAACTATTATTTAAATTTTCTTTTTTTTTTCCGCGCTTTGCTATCGCCAGGTTGAAGGAGAGGCAAAGGTTTATACCTTTGCTTCATATATTAGGGTGCTTACCGGATTTATAGCCGCTAAACAGCCTAATATGAAAAATAGAAAATTTAAATATTTTTGAGTTTAGAACACAAATAAATGTTAATTTGTTCATAAACGTTTATTTTATTTTAATATTCATGGTTTTTGATGATATTCTATTTATAAACATTATTTTAATATTAAAAAAAATGTTAACGCCTTAAAGACGCCTTAACTCTTTGCCGAGATTAAAAAAAAAAACAATCACCGCCGACTACAGGCATTGAATCAATTTTGACTAAGTATAGGTATAGTCAAAGTAGGTCGCAATAGCCGAAGCTTTTAAGACCGCCGAGGACAGACAAACGTGGAAGAGCATAGTGCACCGAGTGATGAATACCTCAGACACAGACTAGACACGACCTTCAACAATGAAGATGACGGAAGAAGAAGAAGATAGGTATAGTTATCTGTGGCAATTTTCATTCCCGCACACGTGTTGGAAAATGAGAAAAAACGCACGCGTGTGTGAAATACATTGCATGTTGAACCTAATCGTAGTGCGAAAAGAACCAGTTTTCGAGGAAGTGTATTGAAAAGATTTTTGCGACTGTTTTTAGTACTCCAACCTAGGTTAGTAGGAAACAGGATCGATTGGTACCAATAAAGTGTATGTGTAAAATGGCTATTTTCTTGCCAAATGTATTTGTTTTTTCAAAATCTGTGAATGGTGGTCAAAATTTCACGAACAATAAATTAAGGGTTGTCTCTCAAGAGCTGCAACGGTTTAAAACGTAGTTCCCCTCTTACTGCCCCGCTGAAAGTTTCCACCCTGTATACAATAACCCAGAGAAGAATTCATATTACTATATAATTTCACAGAAAATATGAAGTATCCAATCCTGTAATTTGTTCACTGTTCTCGCTTCAACTAAATTGGACTGTTAATAATTAAAGGATTTCAACTAACTCTTGAACTTTAAATAAATTGTCGTCATCTTTCTGAATTACAAAAAAGTAAATCTTCTCTAGACATTGTTTAATTACGCATCATTTGGGAGTAGTCTCGCATAAGTTACAATATTTTTACTCGGAATTGTTCAAATATGAAAGTTGAACTATGTAGCTTTATTTAAATTGATCAAAAGAACATTCTAAAAGCAACCATAATCATATTCAATGCCTCTTATTCCCCGTAGACCATTCCTCCAGATTTAGCAATGTGAAAAAGCTACACCTACTGGCCATTAAATTTAGACTTCAAACATCTATTAGTATAAATCTGACCCGGGGATCGAACCCAGGATTAATAATACGATACCCATCGCTCAGCAATCGCACTTGATGGGGTTACTAACAACTCTTATTTAGCGTGTCAATTGTAGAAAAATTTCAAAAGTCCTATTATATCCCAAAATTCCGCTAAAATACGATTACTATACACCAACGAGACGGTAAAATCAAATTTATAATCTCCGTTTTCACTAACATGACATTAAACTTCAGTGACTGCCAAAAACAGCGCTCTACTCGTATTGAAGCTAGCGTCAGGTGTAAGCAAAAACAGGCATAAGACTGTTTTAGTGATGACAATAAAACTGCATAGAAGTTTACTAGGTTAATTTCGCTAACAACAAACTAAAACGTCAACTAGAAGAAAGAAAGAAAGAAAATAGTGTTTATTTGGCATTAAAAACATTACAAAATTTCACAAAATAAAAAAAACAAAACTAATAATGCCAAAAGGGCCTCAGCTCAGCATAATGCCAGGTGGCAACACAAGGTGTACCACCTGACGCTGATTTTCAGCAACATATCCCTTCAACTAATTAGCTGACTACCTACTCGTATATACCCATCACCAAAAATGACGTTTATCATGCTGTCAACCGGCAGGGAAGCCCAGCCTGACTCATGGGGCTGCCCCCTCGTTAGAACTACGCTTTTATTGCAGTTGTATTACTAAACAAAGGCTTGGTTGACCTAATGTTTATTTGTATAGGGCCTGGTCATGTGAAAAACGAATTATTTTATGGGCAACTTGGTTTTCTACCCTAATTTTTTAAATGTTACACATTTTTATCTGATGTTTAAACCATTGTTGTAAATAAGTAACCGTTAATTGATCCCCTTGCCCTTGAGGTTTGAGATTATAGATTGCAATTAAAAGGTTAGGCCGTTTAATTGCAATCTATAATCTCAAACCTGCTAACTAACATATAGTTGTATGGTGTATGCTTTTTGTTGAAACAAAAAGTTTCCTAGTAGTGACAAATATCTATTGGCGCTCGGAAGATGCTGACTGGTGGCGCTGTTTGTCAAGATTCGGAAATTGTGTTGAGAACGCCTGTAATCCCTGAAGGCTTAGGCAGAGGTGTACCTAATAGTACGTGCACCCACATTTCACGAGTTACGTCTAAGCCCCATGGTAGGGGGTGGACCTAGTGCCATCAACTGAGCACAAATCCAGGCTCCGTGACTGCTACAAGGAAATTCCTGATAGATAAACCCAATAACACTTTGCCCGACCTGAGAATCGAACCCAGGACCTCATGCTCAGCAGTTGCGCATGCGACCACCAGACCAACGAGGAAGAGACAGTTGATTATAGAAATTTAATGAAAAAAAAAATGGCGTCGTCAGTTCCAAATACATATGTCCATGTGCTACAAGATCCTTGTTCATTTCGTATACTGACCCCACTTTTCAATAAACTACCAACAATTCAATGTAATTTCCATGCCCGAAGGGATCCAGCTCTTCAGCTTTCCTTACTATATCTTCCACAAGTTATTCGATGGGAATAACAACTCCGTTTTGGCATTACAATGTTACTACATTTAAGCAGCGGAGCAGCAGAGCAGCGGTGGACCAGTGGTGGACGACTTACGAACAGTAAGTCGTGGGTTCGAACCCAGGCAGGCGCATTACTTTGTGTAATTTATTTCATCACCACTGCTCTCAAAACGGTGAAGGAAAACATCGTGTCATCAACCGGCATGTTCTAGAACCAAACATTCGAAGACATATGACATCTACTAATTTGTACTGGGCCCACGTGGTGAATTATAGCCCATTCCCTCTCATTGAGAGGAGGGCGTGTCCCAGCTGTGGGAACATTATAGAGTGATAATGATGATGATGGCGTTTAAATTTTTAAATTGCATCAACGCTTTTCCACTTATAATATCCTAGCACCTAACTATATCATTAAAAAAACTACTTACAAAAAAATCCCTCTTTCTTTATTTTGTATGTCAATTCCTGTTTACCTAATTCTTCAACCTTAAATTTTTCCCAAGTGTGTTGGTGTTGGTTTTCCGTCTAGCCAGATGTGGCAGAGTACTATCTACCCCACCTACCCACATCTAAGTAGTTTACACGGCTGCATCGCGGAGACTGATTGCGGTCATCGACCTCTTGTCTAGCAAGGTGATTACGGGTGGAGGAGGGTGTGTCTATTTCTACGAGGTAGTTCTTTTATAGAGTCTGCGTAACACTGGTCAGTTTCCATTCCTTTCTTGTAGGATATCTTAATATAAACAATCACGTGTGTCACTAAGCTATTTCAATGAAATGTTATGAATGTGTAAGTGCGGGTATGTGTTTGTTTCAGCTTGAAAGTTAGGATAGTCTTGTTTGTACCCGATAGGTGGCGCCGTGCGAAGCAGAGACGGGCCGCTGGTATTAATATTATGTTATGTGTATTATGTAGTATTATGTACTAGAAAAGACTAGAATTTGCTAGCTCAAAGTTAAATCCAGTACATTTTAGGGCCTAACCCTACGCGTATATTGGTACTTTACGCAGGCGGTTCTAGATAATTAAAACAATAAATAATTATTTTGATGAATATCGAAAAGCCTTTTTGGAACTTAAGTAAAATATTCAATTAACCTACATTTAGGCTAGAAGAGATTTTCATAAGTTTTTCCACCTGAAAAAAACATGGGAACGAAGGATGTCGGATAGATGACACGGTTGGCGTAGTGGCTGAGCGATTGACTGTTGTGTTGCGTGTCGCAAGTTTGATTTCCGCTCGGAACAAATATTTGTATAACCTGGAAGTTTTTCCGGCCCTGGGAGTTTGTGTTTAAAAACGCATTCGCGCAGGTTTAAAAAAAAGTGTGCGCGTGGCGAAAAACGGTGTGAAATAAATCTAGGCCGCTTTTGGTCACGTGGACGTCATATAGATTATCTCCTAAACTGAGCTTTACTCGCTACGTTTAACAAACATTAACCGCTCAGCTACGGGTGTTGCCTGTTGCGGCAGCGCCGGCGGAGACACAAATGAAGGAAATTGTCTCACGGCTCACAACAACGCGAGCTGCGACGCGACGACACTCTCCTAAAGAAACAATAGTCTAGTTTCCACCATAAATAAATTCCAAATCTATTTAGTCCGTCAGTTAAACTATTGGAAAATAATGGACAAGTACTTTTTGTTTTTGTAAATCAATGAATATTGACAAAGATAAAACGCATCAAAACTCGAGAGTGGAGGCTCGTGACGTCACAACGCACTAAAAATTATAGCACAGCGTGACGTATTGAGAATTTTCAAAGCGTTGTATTTTCGTCAATTTTGGTTTACGTAACAAAAGAAAAAAATCGCGTCAAATATTTTTTGATAATCTAACTGAGGGACTAATTAGATTTTTTCAGGACACAAGCCTATTGAAACGCGCATGTCTCCTGACTCAAGTCATTGCCTGAGGTCGTAAACGTGGCCGTAACGTCGTTTCAGTCTGTTTCCCTAGTACTCCAAACCACGTGGCGAGGTGCATGGCCGGCAGAAGTAGGTGAGCTTCAGAATTGGGACGCCGCACCACCGCGCCAACGTTCAGGGTAATTTACAAATCGCGTGCCGAGATTCCCTGATACTACCACCTTGGGCTTTGAGTGAGGAACTGAAGATGTTGGGGTACTGGATGTGGCTTTCGAGTAGGAAAAAATAATAACAAAACGCCAAGGCCACAGTCAAGTTTAAATTTTCCATTGTTTTTATTTTAAATCATTCTAATCTCTGTTACTCACGTGTCAAAAAGTTTAGTACATACTCGTATTTGTATGCTTCAGACTTCATCCAACTAATCTGTATACACAGGAAAACACAGAACTAAAAGAAATGTACCGAATCTGACATATCGATAGATTTTAACATGTGAACAGCTAACTTATAGTGGTCATACATTATTTAGGGACAAAGTGTCATTCTTTCAGCGATAACGATGATGGAAAAGTAGAAAATGTTTGAGACTTTCATACACTACTGAACACCAGGTACCTGGCTTTCACGGTTTTTAACTAAACTTAAAATTTACTTATCTGCTGTATAGTTGTTTTTTCCATCCACCCTCATTCTCTAGTCAACTCGCAATCATGGCGCTTGCGCCCGCAATTATCACGGAAGATTCCCGTAAGTGACATTTTAAGATTATTAGGTCAATAGGCTAGTTTCGACCATCAATTAATTGCAAATCTATTTAGTCCGTCAGAGTATTGAAAAATAATGGACACATATTTTTTGTTTTTGTAAGTCAATGAATATTGACAAAGATAAAACGCATCAAAAAAAAAAACTCGGGAGTGGGGGCTCGTGACGTCACAACACACTAAAAATTATAGCACGGCGTGACGTATTGAGAATTTTAAAAGCGTCGTATATTCTTCAATTTTGGTTTACGTAACAAAAGACACAAGCCCATTCTCTCGAGATTCGAACTGCTTGGAAAGCGATTGCCACTTGCTTAGGCTGTCTGGTGCTTATACTGGTACTTATTTCGAATTATAATACTATATTGCTACTGCTGCAACTAAACTCATATGCCAAAAGAATATTTTATTAAGATTTTTCACAAACCTAGCCCGGTTGACAAGCTAACTTACCACGGTTGTACTTTCAGGTGACGAGATCAGTATTGTCTACGTTGTCAACAAACTTTGTAGCCTTAGTACTTTCGTTAATACAAAGTGTGTGATATCTTCAAACTCTGCAGGAGGATCTTTACGAGCGTTTGTAATAAGTTAGTCCTTACTTTTATTGACACATCCAGTACCATTTATAACTAGGCATCTATAAATTTCTCGCTCATTATCAACAACGTAAATCAAACCCTAAGCGCTTAGTTACAAGATATACAATGATATTGTCAGCTTTACCGGGCTGGTTATTATAGAAATATAACGACCCGTCAAAATAATAATGGGTATGTATTTATTTACTTGCTGTGCGACTGCGTAGAAGTCTATAAACAACATAGAGTTTTGTATCACAACTTGGCCTAAGCTCTTGAGTATTACTGAAAACATATTTTTGGCACCATTACATGCCCTTTGTGTTTGGGCAACATGTTACCGCAACACCGAAACATGTTACTGCAAAAATGTTTTGCAACTTTTGTTTACAATGAATACGAGGCTACACGAAGAGTAATAATAGAGTGTGTTCTATGTTAAATAGAGTCATGACATGTTTGCAATTCTGAATGTAAATTTCTAAATGGCTAAAAAGAAAACAAGAATTAAAAGTGATTGTGCAGCGGAGATTCAGCTGTGATACGGATTGTCTAACATGGATCAAGAGTTTGTTGTGAGTTTGTTGCAATTTTGCCGTAAATTCACGCATTCAAGCATTTTTAAGTTAGTTGGAGGGATTGAGAGAGAAAATAGTACCTAATGCACAAATCATATTGTTATAGTATTGGTTAGTAACTAATCTATTTAAATATTTATTTGACGCCATTTTTTAAGTTTAAACTGTAGTTACCCGCAATTACAGACACAATTAATATAACAATGTTCTGTTCCCTTTCGGGAACGGCTGGGGACATATTGTCAAAGTTAGTTAAGTAGTTTAGTTTACAATTGTCCTGTTTAGTATCTTCTGTTAAATAAATCATTTAAATTATGAGATTCCCAATGAGGGTCTGATCACTTATAAACTCCATCCTATAACTAGTTTTTCCAATAACGAACAAAATTAACTTTCCAATGAACTTTATTCAAATAGATATCAAAAGTTTAATACGCAGAGGTTTCGATAATGCTGAGGAAATGAACTCACGTCTTAGCTCTTTGTCACTCCGATATTAATAATGTGCCAAGAAAGGGACGGAGACATTTTAATAATGCCTTTTATGTGATTTTAATGGTAATCTTTTAACCTATGCGCTCTTAGTCCTTGTAGGAACTGTGAAGGACTGTTTCGTATAAGACCTTGTGACACATAGATGTACCATTTTCACAGACACTACGTGACACCTTAATGAATGCCCAAACAAGAATAGGATTTTCAATTTGGTGTTTCTTATTGTCCATGATCAAGCAAACGCAAACAAGTTATTATTAATCTTTCTAGTTTGGTCAATGGTCGCTGGGGGCAACTTGAATCATTGATAACCTTAGTACATACATCCATACCAATAAAAGACTTGTTCGAGGTCATTTGTTTAGGGTTTTAACCCGCACTTAAATAGCACCTGAAAATTATCCACATATTTACTTACGCTCAATAATAACTACGAAGAAAATGTTCCGGTTATAAGTCATTTCATTGACGTGCCAAAGCCACGTTATTTGAACCCAATATAAATGCAAAAGTAACTCTGTCTGTCAACTTTCCACGTCTTAAACCAATAGAGGCGTCTATGGATTTCGATATAATTTTGTACACAGGCAGACCATGACCCGAGTCAAGCTAGGTTATTTGGGATACTTTTAACCAGATAGTACGTTAAAACGGATGATTGTACGTGGAGCCTACTACGCGTACACATAGGCAAAAGCTAGCCGTAAATAAAATATTACATTGTTAGGATGTGAAAAGTCTTTCTCCGCAAGATCCAAGATGTCGCAGTCCACTATTCTGCAGGGAAGTTCTACTAAGCGAGCAGAAAGGACTCAAACTTCAAAGAACAACGATTTAATAATCCTAAAAGTTAGATTAAGAATACAGCCAAAGTAATAAGTTTCTGGAACATTGTGTTTACTCAACCAATTATCCTCAGTGACTTATGAAACCTCCTCATAGACTCTCGTCCTTGTACAAAGCAAATAATATAATCGAGTGTTACCACGCGCAAACAATTGCCTTTACTTCCCCCTCTTTATTTACAAAACAGGCGAAAAATGGCGCGCGCCTAAATCACGCCTGCAATGTCTTCTGTATAGTAGTGTAAGATAATGCTAAGTCTTTTAGACTTAGCATTATCTAAGAATTATAGTACCCTGGTACTTTAACCTTGAATTTAAATTCCCTGCTTGCGGGGTTACTCTTAACAGTTTTATTTTTCGAGGTCAAGTTAACCTCAGACGTTGTTGGTATTTCATGCTTACATAACCATGAATTGAGTATTTGGATGTTTTATTGAACTAGCCTTTAGTTTGAGTACAATCAGTGTTTTCTACGATTGAAATAGCATATTGTATTTCTAAAATAACGCTCGCTCGCTCTTCGCAATTCCAGCCCTTCTTTACTTAATTAAACTTACGAAATAATGTTACACAATCTGTTTTAATTTATAAACACCAGGCAATTATGAAGGCAGACAGATCTTTATCCTGTTTCCCCCCCGTACCTCTAGGGAAAACATTTTGTATGGATAGAAGTTACAAAACTAAGACGACAAAAACAATACATAAACGAAAACTTTATGAATGGAGACTGTACACAAATAAAATCCACAATCCAGTTTTGCTAATTCTCTGCCAGACACATACTATATATCTAAAGTTAGAAGTGTTTGATTCGAAAACAAATCTGTTTATATCCGTGGAGACAGGTACAGAAATGTTTGCGATACAAAGCCGCCCCGTCTCTGCTAGGGATGGTACTGCCGATATGGGAAAAGGGATAATCTTGTATAGATAACGGAAAAGGTTTTATCGTATCGAAGGCATAGTTAGAGTTGGTGGATAAATATCAATTGTTTTTATCGCTGTAAGTACATTGCCCTTTGAATGTTGAAAGTGGATGGAATTTTTTATTCTTTTTATACCATTACGAGTAGTCGTACATAATTTAGTTATTATCTTGTGAAAAGCAGTTTTAATATTAAGTAGGATACATGTAACGTTTTCATAACATTTAATATTGTTTCTCTCTCCAGCGATTCTTATGTTACTTAAGTTGATTAACAATAACGTCATTCATTCATTAAATTGTTCCAAAAAGACTAAAAAGAGCCCAGCAGTGACCCTGATGATGAAGCTAAAGACTGATGAGCACCTCTCCTATCTCTTGAAATTCTAGATTGTCTTACCAAACAAACCGACTTATCAAATGTATTGTAGGAACTCCTAGGACGTGATTCACTCCTGAAATAAAAGGCATATATCTAAGTAAGCAGCATCACTATTCCATCAACCACGTGACAACGAGTTTGTTTGACTCTCCGTCGCGCCGCGGTCACCAACCCTAGGGGCCACAGGCTGGGGCTAGGGGCTCCGGCTAGGCATTCCTAACACTTTAACGAACTAGACTGAATATTAGTAGGGGATGAAGGGGTCTCGCTCATAAAAGCAAATTTATCGAAGAGCATAATGCATTTGTAAGTCTGGATATGTGAGGGGGATAAATCTGTTTAAAATGTCTGGCTGTTGGTAAGCTAAGGAACGTTATTTATTTGTTTTTTTTTTGCCACGACTAACTTTTTTTTTGTGCTGACAAATAAACAGGTAAATTGCAAATAACAAATAATGGCAAATAACCTGATGGTAAATTGTCACCGCCGCCTATGTCTAGTTTTCGCTCAATATCTGTGATACGATCAGATGCATGTCTATCAACTTTAGCAGTTCAGAGACAACCGACTGATTCCGCTTGAGTTGCCTCTTTTGCCTTTAATATCACTATCAAAAGTAAGAAATTAAGTAAGATATAACTCAGTTTATTGAATAGTTTGTCCCAGTGGGTTAGCAACAAGTTTGCTTAGCAATGAGTCTGCATTGTGGTCGATACAAATACAAGTCATCTATAAAATACATAATATATAATATAATATAATAATAATAATATATTGTACAAACGCACCTACGCTCAGAAGCAGTTGATAGAAAAAAAAAACCGATTTATTTGTATTAATTATTCTACGAAAACTGAAAATATTATATTAGTAATACAGACAACTATTAAACAACAACAACAACAACAACTGTTTAATAACTATTAAGTTATCAATAATTTTGAATTTTTCGTACAATAAAGTGTTTAGATATAAACCTAAATACACAATAAATAAAAGCCCACACCCACGTTACAGGAGTGTGGGCGTAATCTCAAATTAATACCTTAACTTGAATATTTATTACGAAAAATAAATAAATACTTGTTATTTGTCTAGTTTTCAATAATAATTTCACTTCATACAACATATAAAATGAAAACTGAATTCTGACTGCATTAACTATGATCAATTACAATAACTATGTTTAAAAGAGTAAAAAATGCAGCAATTTTAAAATTGCAATGAATAAAATTGCAGTGAAATAACTTAACTATCAAGTTATTTACAAACTACAAGTAGATCTAAAATAATAATAATACAAATATGTTCGTACTATCAAGCATTTACAAGCTTTTTTTTCAGAGTAGCAGTAATAAAATAAATTACAATTTGTCCGAAGTGACTACAACTCACAGTAAGTAGCCGAGCATAGTGGTCATCCATCTTCAAACACATTGACAAAATGTAATTTGAACGTTAAAATAATGGCATTAGTGCCTAATGTAGTCGGTAGAGGGCGCGGCTGCCTATTCTGACGTCTAGGAGACGTAGGGTGAATCATAAGGCGTTAACTCCGATGACACATGATATACAGAGTGATTAGTAATTGGGTGGATTCCTTATAACAGACCTAATTTGCAACCATTGACCACTTGAGGTCCAAAGAAAGTCCGTCTTTTAAAGCAACCTGGTTTGTACCCCAAGTCCCCAATCGGGGTCAAAATCGTTGCAAGTTAGATCTAGTATCGCCCGTTTTTTTTATTTTTTACTTTTTACGAATCATTCTGTATAATTATGAATATTGAGGATGAAGCTCTGGGATTTTCGCAGAGTTATATTTCTGAACGCTACAAGCTATTATAAAACATGAGCCCTGCTTACGGGACGAAAAACATTAACTAAATAGGTGTATTGTTTAAATTGTGTGTAATATAAGCTAAGCAATTTAGCTTCAAATTAGTTAATTTAGTTTCAAACTTTGCCGAGATTAAAGGCTAGGTTCTTAGTATTTCAGTACTTTGGGCTATTTACAAAAACTGTATTGTATCCGAAAAAGTAGAGGGCACGCTCCAGGCAGAAGGCTAGCTTTAAGACGCTGTGATGATACTATACCATTTATTAATTTAAGACCATCTAGGTAATGTATTAAATCTCAATTTGAAGGGAAGGCAAAAAAAAGAAGCAAACTAAAGAAAGTTCTTCAGCGCGAAAGTGAACGATAAAGTACTATACCAACCCTATGCAATATGATATCCTAGTACGTTCCTAGTGCAAAAAAAAAAATCATAGTTTTCCAGATTTCCTAGCAAGTTCGCAGAATTTGATATTCAATATTTTTTAGGATATTTAATATCTAACTGCTAAGGTTACATCGAATATTTGAGTTCTTCTCTCTTGATTTTCTGTTTTTATTTTAGGCAAAATAAAATTTTACCATTACCAACTGCAGCCAAATAATGATAAAAATAAATAATACTTACCTATGTTTAAATAAATGAAATATGTACGGATTGGGCTCATCAGACTGACTTTATAGAGCAAGATCCCCAGGGCCGTCAGACATTACTTATTTTTTCATTAACAAAATGTATGGCTTCGAGTGGAGTTAGTATGTACTGTGAACTTCCGACTGCAAACCTGCTAACTTGTGGGAAATTTTTGCCAAACTTGCGTAAAACTAATAGTAACTTGTCTTAAAGCCTGAGTGGTGCTTTTTATTCTGATTAAAGTTCAGCACTCAGGCTGTCAGGACCAGGATAGTATACATACCCTAAACTAAATGACATAACCACGTCTAGTCCATGACTATAGTGATGGTGACCATCCTCCATGAACTCTGCCCAGCACCCCTCATGGTTGTACCACGTGGTGAGCATGCGGTCGTGTGTGGCCGTGGGCGCAGTATATAATGTGACGCATGGACGCGCCCAGCGCGGCGCGCCCTGCAGAACACGAGCATATAGCGGGGAATGGAACTGGCTGGATCTGGAAAAGGCTTTTCCTAGGTTAGACGTTCGTTATCTGCGTGTTAATGTTTCCAGATCAATATCCATCTGACCAGCTAGATAATCGCGTAACGCATTATAATACCAATGCAATAATATGCGACAAATTAATAATATTGGTACGACCTGGGTTTGGGATAAATTAAAACAACCCGTTAAGAGCGGCCAACCCGCCATACTTTTCTCGAGAATTTTGACAAACGCTCGTGCGTGATTATGAAGTTGTTACACATATATCTTTAAATTTTTTGAACTAATAGGTATATTGTGCACTATATCTAGGCTTCTATCGAAGCAAAAAATAATAATTTGTAGGAACAAATTCAGTATAAGCCTCCAAAAATTTCTGTTTTTCTCAAATTTTACCTCAACTTTGGCCGTTCATAATGTACTCATAAATTATAAAACTAAAGAAAATAGCCTGATAGAAGCCTTGCAAATACAGTGGAGATTTTAAATAACAAATATTTATTTCACAAACTTGTAAGACTTATTCAAAAACACGTATTTCCTGGAACAAGTTTTATAAATTTTCGAACACTATTTTTCGTTCAATGTCCTCGCGTTAGTCGGTATGAGGTGCGCGGGTGACGAGTAGTGCGGGGTCGGGGCTAGGTAAGACAGGGCAGTTGAAAAAATATCGCCGCGATGGCTCTGGATGAAACAACAAGCTTTTCGACCATGCTCGCGTTGACGATAGACGCGCCAGGAATGGCCCTCTTATACACCAAAATTTTATTTAACACAAAAGAACGATTTTTTTCACAATCTCAAGTTCACTATTATTCAGTATGCACTTCGCACTTCTCCATAGGTATCAAAGGTCAGAAATAAATTTTGCAAACTAAATGTGGCTTGGCTGTGTGGGTATTCCACACAGCAATACCTATCAAGCCACATTTCAACTCAAAATCCATAGACCAATTATTTCCGCCATCCTCTTGATTTTAACCCTTCCTTAATTAGCGCATCCAGTCTGACCCTACCTCCTGTAGTCCGTGGAGGCTTGAGTTAACTTACACGTTAGCGCTAATTAGCCACAAACTCATCGTAACACTAACCACTGTGCAGTTAACGTCGGATTTACTGTGTAGTAAGTACTAGCCACCCGCAACCTTTGGCCTTCGTGATTTTTTGAGTTTCTTGCTCATGAAGGCTGGGTGTCCTTGAAAGTATGCAGTCCTGGTACCGATGCTTGATTTATTCCTGTGCTAAAATACTATTAGATCACGTTTAATTTCCATTTTCTTTATTTATTTATACGTTATCAAAAACGCATAGATGATAAAGGTAGTACAAGGGTTTGTTTTTGCAGGACCACAGCTGCGCCTGTTGCTAGGTGTAAAATTCTAATAATCTACCGGTGACCTAGACAACTAAGTAATATTTTTACAATAAGCTTTCTTTATAGTCAATTTTTCCTTTAAACCATAGGTAGGAACCAATTGATGGTTGATTTCTCTCAACTTCTGAGCGCAGGCTAAGCCTAACCTACACGAAAAAGTACATAATTCCAAAAGTGTCAAATACCAAAAAATCCTTTTCATCTTTTGACAACCTCTATCTCATTCATGAATGAATCCTAGTTTCACACAAAAGCTAACCACGTGTGTCGAGTTCAATAGGTAATACTTACTACAACGGCAGGCAGGTAACTATCTATTGTATGTCCTGCCCATTCATGAAAACTGAACAATTTCGTACATTTCACTGGGATTTGACACCTCTCAACTTATTGTTGCAGTAACAATGAACACTTAATTTAAAAGAGATTTATGTACTTTATGGAATTGTATGGTAAGAGACACCTCTTTGAGCTTTCTGAGAACATAGTTACCTGTTACGAATTCCCACGAGGCAGACGTTACAAAAGAAACATCATGCGAATCATTTTCAAATTCATATAATTCGGGAAATGCTTAAAAAACTGTTGTTTCATATTAACTCTCCATAATTGACTGCCTCGTTGATTGTATGTCGGCAAGCGCTGCTAAATACGGGTATGAGGTCTTGTGTTCGATTCCCAGGTTAGCCAGTGTTAGTGAGTTGTCCAGACAGGAATTCGTCATTTGCAGCTAGCAATATTAACTTGTGAATGGTTGGCAAAAGGCCGTCTTCTACCACCTGGAAATTCAAACATAATTGGCGAAATGTGGGCGTACTATAAGGTACAACTCTGCCTAATCCTTCGGGATAACGGGAGTGATGTTATGTTATCCTTAGTTAATAAGCATAATCAACATATTCCCACTGTTGGGCCACAGGGCTCCTCTCTATGAGAGGGAATGGGCTGTAATCCATCACGCGGGCCCAGTGAGGGTAGGTAGGCTTTTACTCTGGACGCTCTTAGTGTGCACGTCTTTCTACATCGTTCTCACATATATGTATAATTTTAAAAATTAATGATGTAACCAAGATTTTGTAACAATATTTTGATTTTAAAAGAGTGTCCATGGAGTTTCTTGCCCGTTCTTCTCCATAGAGATCTACGCTAGGGAATGGGCAACTACAGTACTTTCTCAAGTTATTATGCCTTGTGACTGAGACTGTAGCTTTGATATTCTTTTTTGTATTTTTGACATTCAAAAGTGCCGTAATGGTCTAATTGAAATAAATACTTTGAGTTTGAGTTTGAGTATCACATGTCTTCGAATTTTTGGTTTTAGGACATGCCGGTTTCCTGGCGATGTTTTCTTTCACCGTTTTGAGAGCAATGGTGATGAAATAAATGACATAAAGTAATGCGCCTACCTCGTTCGAGTTCGAACCCACAACTTACTGCTCGTAAGTTGGGGTCGCCACCATTGGGCCACCACTGCTCTCTAGTTAATAAGAAACAAACTTTATAATATTTACCATTTTTGCACCATTGTTACCAATACTTAATGCACAAACAAAACTATACATGTTTTTTGAATTATACTTATTTTTTACATTTATGTGTAAGTACGTTTAAGTATGAGGATCTAGAGACTTACCCCCCCACCGTCAAACCATTGCAACGCTTTTGTGGGGCTTAGTTTGTAAGTCTACCATCTTTGAGTAAAAATAAATAAATAAAAAGAATACCATAAATAAATACCGACTTTATTCGGTCAATCGACACAATTCATCCGTCCGCATGACCGCATGAATATCATGCGGCTGGGGAACATTATTTCATGCCGGACATCTGTCATCGGGGTCCTGATATAAAATTGCAACTAATAATTTGAATATTAAACGTTTTTTCATTATTGAATAAATTGAAGTAAAAATTATTATTACAATTTATTCACTTTTAATGTGTTTGAATGTTTTTTTTTTTAAATTTCGGCAAAGCATTAAGCGTCTTTACGGCATAAATATTTTTTGAATATTCAAATTGTGTTTATAAATAGAATATCATAAATAAACATGATTATTAAAAAATACACAAATTAACATTTATTTGTGTTCTAAAATAAAAAAATTTTTGCCTATTTAGCGGCTTCATACCTTTGCTTCTCCTTCACCTGGCAAAAGTAAAGCGCGGAAAAAAAGAAAATTAAAATCACAGTTTCTTATTAATTCATGACAAAAATATTTTTCGTTCTTATAATTTATTTCTTCAAAAGTGTATTGAAAAACGTCGTTTGATACACGTGGACATTTGTTATTGCAGTTCTCGGCTCAAAAACACCCTCGCCCACGGCTCGGGAGTTAATTCCGCCTCGTGCGCAATAACAAACTTTCTCCACTTGTATCAAAATGTACTATTGTATCATTCCCTTAATATAATGATAATCATTCCCTTTCATAATCCCCTGGTACTTCTGCAGCTAAGCATATTTTTTTTATTTTCTCAAATAGAGGCCTAATCTAGCTTCCTTCTCCGTCACAAATGACTCCTCACAGTTTCTTCAATCCTGGTAGACAATGAACTTTAAGGCGAGCGCATTGTCCCAGATCTTGAACTCGGCTAAAAGGGGAGTACGTATTTATATAACATTAGGCGCACTAATGCAATGCAGTTATATAAAACCCAAAGTTTATGGTTACTGCAAAGCCTGATCTTTAGTGGTAACTTTGTTTAGTGGGTTTAGTAGGTAGCGGATCATACAACTTGGATCTAGTTTTCGTCGTAATTCCCTCGAATTTAGGGATTACCATTTTCATACTTCCAGGGTAATTTATTTTTTAAATGAGGCGTGAATTAATTGAACCCTTCCACAACAAAACCTCCATTTTATCTCAGATTCCCAAGCTTTAACTCATAAAATCTGTTCCCTTACGCTTTAAGACAACGTTATTAATTATTAGACCCATCTAAATATTTAATCGTTTAGCCAGTCATCAGATATCGTCAATAGCATTCCCCTCCTCAACCTTTTCTATATAAATTCGACCTTGTCCTGTCATAATTAAGTTCATTTTAGTATGTGAGGTGCGTCGCTTTTCGTTGAAATTCCCTATGTTTACCAAACCCTGAAATCCTTATAGAGAAACTTATAGTCACGTAGTTTCGATACTGTATGCATATTATGTTCTACGTCTGTATTTCAGCAGCTAAGTTTGTGTAACTAAGTTGAATTTAGTATGATGAAATATTAATTTGTAATACCTTTACATATTACAGAATGTATGTACCTATAAGTGAAGAGTTTCTGAACGATAATAACAACAAAACAAACAATGGTCCCGGCGGCGCGCGGCGGCACTGAGCTTCTGAACGCACCCACAACAACAAACAACCCCACACAGATAACCGATTCACAAGTTTCCCGACGTGAACATTCGAAAATGGAACGCGATCTACGTAACACTGACACAACTCACGCACACATACCGAACGCCCGGGGAAAACGCCGCACACTGACACCTGTGACCATTGTGTGCTGAGCTCGCGCCCGCCAGGACTTCGATAAGCTCACTGAATGCCACAACCTAGATACGGAGCTCATCGGAAAATGGTACAGTTAGAAGAGGACGGCGATATATCGCAGCGCGCACTCACACCGCCGCAGTAAGGTAGGTTTCCCGGGAGCCGGGCGTAGTACTAGAGACACATTGATCCACAGGCGGCAGCAGAGCGTCTGGCAACATCGATTGTGCAGTTTCCTGCAACCGGCCGTTGCCATGGCGACCGCCCACCTCTGCACCCCGCCGCGTATTTAGAAACTTTTCTATTACACCGGTTTATTAGATTTTTGTTTGTCTTATGTAATGATGGGAGTTTTCAACATAAGCAGAATGCGTGGCGGTAAATGGCGTTCTATTTCAAGGGATACGGTTTCCCGCCACTTTTTATGAGGCTATTTGAAAAACGTAGCCACGTAACAGAAAGAAGAATGGCGTCGTAAATTTTCCTTCTTCACGTGGAACTGACATACTACACCTGTAATTGTAGTGAATAAAATTAATTTCTGAAAGGCGGTTATTTTTTTTTTGTCAATATTTTTACACGAATGGCCCAGTATTATGATATCAGGGTTGAATAATTTATAAAACAAACAAAAAATTACAAGAACGGATAATAAACTACACCCAACGACAACGGCAACGGCAGTTACCTACTAGGTATGAGGCTATTTGACCATCCGTAAAAATAAAGGAAATGTTGGTTGCTAAACGTTACCGCCTCGTTAATAAATCAATCAAACAAAGAAACTTATTTTTCTGGGATTGTCGAATAATATCTATTCCTCTGAGAATAGTCATTATCTTTTAGTATAATATAATGATATCAGGAGAAAAGCCAAAGTAATATTTCCAATAAATTCTCCACACCGCTATTAAGTGTACCAGGCAAGCATTATACGAGTAATATGAACTGTGATCAATCATTTCACTACACAAAGTTAGGCAACTAACATAGGGCTTACTGCTCCCGATGAGGAAACGTCAAGCGACACAAAGCGACATCGCTGTCGTTCGCGACAAACGAAGCGCGTCAAATTGAGACGTTGTATGTCGCTCACGTTTCAAGCGACATGGCAGCATGTAACTGTATTGCGTAAAGATTTACAGCGCCATGAATTTGCACGCAAAATGGAAGGAAAACAGAAGGTTGGTATAATTCCTTCGAGCTTATAATTTCTGCTATGGTGAGTTTACAAGTGGGTCGGGTCTCGGAGGAATTAATGAATTAAAAAATACTAAAGAGAGGCAGAGAATAAGGTGTTCTGGCAAAACTCTGGAGAATATTATAAGCAGTAGGTATCAGTAATTTTCCTCCCCTCCATAAAAGGATTGGCCAGTCTGCAAGGTTCCAAGTGGGAGCGACTATCGAAATTGAACCCGATCAGCACATCTTCGCTGCGTTCAAGAGTTCAATATTCTATACCAATGATTACATTGACAGCTCTTGAACGCAGTATACATATTATGCTTGTGTCCTATCCAGTTGCATTGGTGAAATTCACCATAAGTATACTGTGTATTATCATTTTGAACCCTATTAATGCACCACACACAGATTGATATCAGTTGCACACATAAAACCTGCGCCAGACATAAGGTGGAACAGCCACGTGGCAACAGGGCGGGGCCAGGACTCACTGCTGCACCGCTCTGACACTGCTGCCGTACTAACGCAGTACCTATACAGATACTTCCTGCATTCGTCCTGCACTCACACTGACGTAATACTGCAGTGCGTCTGTTCTAAAATGGCTGCAAGAGTTAGCCCCATATTTTGTCTCGCGATTCTGCGTTAATTTGAGTTGCGTGTGTGCGTCATTTTGGCGTGGAATGTTAGCAGGTTGAGTTGCTTTTGCATGAGGCTTATTAGGAGTTGGAGGAGTTATTAAAGGTGAGTAGAAGTTTTTCACAACTAAAAGGAGGATTGGTAGGCTTATTTTCAGCCATATGCGAGTGAATATTGAGTCTGGAGTCTAAATGAGGTGTCAATATTAAACCCCCAGGTTATGATGCATCTCAAAACACTGCTTAGCTCTGCATCAAATGTGATGTTAGTTTTATGACAATCTATTTAAAATTAAATCACGGAAGCAGAATACACCCCTCTAACTGAAAGTTTTGTCAGCGGCATAATCTTTAATTGTATAATAACACTTGTCCAGTAACAGTTTTGTTAACTTTTTTTTTTGAACTTTAATGGGTAATTCTTTTAAATGTAACGGCAGTTTATTTAATATAATAGGACCCATGGTTAAGATGTTGTTTTTAAGTAAAGCCGTTTGGTTACCACTTATGTAAAGTTGATTTTTATATTGAGACCTTATTGGTCCTGATCGTTGTCTTTTATCCACTACTGATGTAAACAGGTGCTTGTTCGTTCTAACGAAAAGGGCTACTTCTAGTATGTACAACGATGGCAACATCAGTATTCTTGAAGATTTAAAGACAGGTTGACAGCTTTCTGTAGTTTTAAGACCTGCCATTGATCGAAGGCACCGTTTTTGAGCCCTAAATATCCTTTTTCTCTCACTGCAGTTTCCCCAAAATATGACACCAAATCTTAGTGAGGAAGCAACTAAGCCATGTTATGCTGTTACTAACGTATTAATGTTAACTTTTTTTGAGATGCTTTAGAGTACATACGCCGTTTTACTTAATTTATTACACACATTTTCAGCTTGATGTTTCCATGTCAGTTTATTGTCTATGTGTACTCCTAGAAATTTTGTTACTGTAGTTGAATCTACGTTTTGGTCATTATACTTTACTATCATATTTTCCGGCTCTAGCCGCTGGTAGAAATGCATGACTTGTCTTCTAATTAGATTTATCACTAAATTATTTTTATTAAGCCAGTCTATTATAGTTTTAAGGGTGTCGTTTATATATTTTTGTATTCCGTTTTATCTATGCATTTTATTATAGCTGTGCTGTCATCCGCAAATAATGTCATTGGATGATGAATTTGACGCGGTAGATCGTTAATTTAAGCAGAAATAATAAAGGCCCAAGTACACTACCTTGCGGAACCCCAAGCTTAGGTATTCTACTAGAAGATAAATATTTTAATTCACGCTTAGTTTTTGTACATACTCTCGATATTTCTGTGTACTGTTTACTGCCTTTATTAGGTTTAGTACGTTGCCTCTTATACCGTAGTCTTCAAGTTTATTTAACAGGGTGTCATGTTTTACATAATCGAAAGCTTTTGTCATGTCAGCGAAAATTGCACATACACGATTTTTCTTATCGACATTATTCATGATCACCTTCAAAAGATCGAATATTGCCATGTTAATATTTTTATTTTTTCGAAAGCCCTTTTGCTCTTCGCATAAAATACTATTTTTAATTACAAATGAGTAAATAGATTCATCTAAAATCTTTTCGAATATCTTAGAAAATACTGAAATTAAAGCTAAGTCTGTAGTTTGACATGTCTTCCTTATTGTTTTTTTATGACCACAGTTTTCAATTGATCTGGAAATATACCTGAGCTTATGCATGCATTTATTATATGGCTCAACGGTTTGGCTATGACGTCTGAAACAAATTTTACTGCCGCGGCAGAAACTTCGTCGTATCCAACACTTTTTTATTTTTTAATGTTTTATTATACGCATAATATCTTGAGGTACTACTGGGGGCAAGAATAAAGAATTCCTGATATTAGTTTTGCCACTTGTCTTGCCCGTTTCCCTATCTATTTGCATAAAATTTAACTTTAAAATTTAAATATAACTTGGCATACTTTTGTTATTCCATATTTTCGCAAAACATTATTTACGCATAATTTTTTTAAGCATAATGTATCTAATCATAATAATGATTAAGCATTCATAGGCATAAATTTATTACGCATAATAATATTAAAACGTATTTTTTAAAGGCATAACAAAGAAGCATAATAATTAAAATGTTAGACATAGACCCTAATTGGTTATACCAGTTTATTTTGACGATTTGAAAAAAACACATATCTTCTGAAGCAGGTAATACATAACATATTTCTTTTGAACGTAGTTGATTGTGAACATATTTGAGTTTTTTCCTTATAGAAAACATGCAAACGAGCATACACCATGCATGCAGCAAGCAAGCTTATTGCATGCTTGCTTGCTTGCTGCATGCAAAACCACCTGCTCCTCAGCTCGCGGGCCGCTCCTCTGCGCCTACGCGGGCTTAGATTACACTCTAGGGGTAGGGCAGACAAGATTACGTGGAGTCGGTTTTGCAGCGATTCGTTTCTGTCACTAACTTTTGTAGCACAATTTAATGAATTTTTAATTCAAAATAAATACATAAAAAATAACGCGAAATTGATTCCGATATTTCTATTAATTGTATTCCTAAATACTATTATGCTAATAGTCATTATGCCTGGTAACATTATGCGAATTCGATTTATGCCAAAACAAATTAGCCCTCAAGATGATTATGCCAACACAAGCAGTATGCCAAAAAAAAATTCCAAAGTATTATTATGGCAAAACAAATTATGCCAAAACAGTTATGCCAAAGTATATTAGGAAAAAGAACATTATGCAAAAAGAAGGGTCTTGCCCAGCAGTTTCCTAGTAACGTTCTGTACCTAAATATAAATAAATAAATATCGCTGGACATTAACACACAGCGCCATCCAGTGCCACACTAAGCAACGAGGCTTGTGTCGTGGACACCAGATAGCTGATATACTACATAGATACTTTTTGTTTGTAAATACATACTTACTAGACATATAAACATCCATGACTCGGAAACAAATGTCCATGACAAACATGTGCTCCAACCGGTATTCGAACCCGGGAGCCTAAGAACGTAAGGCAGCCTCACTATCACTGCGCCATTCGGGTCGTCAAACCTGATCAACGAAGAAATCGTTAAATGACTTGGCAATTTGCTCAGGGTTTTTCACCAGTTTATTATATTTATTTATTTGCAAAATAATTTCTTTTAACCGATTGTCATTATTATTTATCTACTATGATACCTTTGATTTATTTTTAGAACAATTAATAAGGTAAATTATTCTGAGATTTTTACTTTCACTTCGCTTTTCTGTATTTCCAAAGTAAGTTTCTCTGTTTCCTGCTAGAAATCCTTATTCCACACGAAATCCATTTTACTTTTTTATCAGGTTTTACATTAATTAATTGTTTTGGAAGCATAAATCATAAAATAAACGAAATAGTTCTTGAAACTTATCGTATGCCTCATTAGGGTTATCTGTTTCGAATACTTCAGAAAAAGACAGACATTGAAGGTGTTTTTTTAAATAATGTTAAATTTTCATTGGATAAGTTACGTTTATGAATGTGCCCAGACTTGATTATGTATGTTTTGTTCACCTGTATTTTTTAAATCTGAGCACTGTGGTCGGATAATGGAAAATCGATTACTTCACTAACACATTTTTGTCTGGAATTATGAGCATAAATATGGAAGTACAAGTACAAGTCCCGCTCTTGGGTCTGGTCGGATGCTTGAATTCTAATTTAAGATTATAGATAAGTAATACATTTTCAAAGTCTAATGTTATGTTATTTCTTTTTAGTGTGTTAAAGTCTCCTCACATAACAATTTTACGTTCGTCGTTACGAACAACATTATGTGTTTATGAAACGTCGACGGAACATTAAATATCGAAAAGTGGTTGAATGAACACGTCTGCCTACCCTGTTTCTGGTTGGGTATAATTTAATGAGGTGTCTACTAAATCTATTTTTAGAACAATGTTATGTACGCTACCAATTCCTTTTTTGACATCTGATCTGAACTTGTCAATCCAAAAACCAGTCTCATTTCGTGTCTACTAAAATAACCTCTTGCAATATTTTGTTGCCCTAGTACTATAGAGTTACATTGCGCGACGAAACTTAATCTCGCGTACAGCTCAATGATTCAGTGGCCACCCCGAAGACGGACGGTGACTAGCCTTTGAGCAGCAAGAAAAATGTAGCGGCGACTGTAATTTGTATGGGCGAGGCCATGTCACACCGAAAGCGTGGCATCAACCCAATAGTAGTAACTATTATAACCTGAATAAAGACTACAGCGATTTCGACAAAAATGGCAATGTCAGGAACCAAACGAAATTGAAGATTTGACAGTCATATAAAATTAGAGTTAGAAGGTATATACTGTATAAGTGATAGACAATCCATAGTTTCGGCCAAGACCAATAGCAATATTTTTTTTTACGCTCATTTATAGGTCAATTTACACTTAACAGCAAAACTTTTGTTTTACATAGTAGGTTCATTAAGAATCTAGTTACTGCTGCAGTTTCACGAAAAAGTTAAATGTAAAAAGAACTAAACAAAAATTTGTTTGAATAAGATTTAAGTACGGGAACATCAAATCTTATTCAAACCAATTTTTGTTTAGTCCTTTTTACGTTTAAGAATTTTCCTCATGTTACTTTAAAAAATAGAAGGATAAGCAGACAGACATACGGACGGAAAGAATCAACAAGGATTCAGTTTTTTGCCATTTGGCGAACGACGAAACCCTAAAAATACCAACAAAGACCATCCATTCATCATCTGTCTCCCCGCTTCCAACATAGCAAATCTCTACAAATCCGTGGAGCGTTCCCGTCCCGCCCTTGATTCTTCACAGCTCACAGCGGGCAGCGCCGCGGGTAAGAGTTAACTGCCACTTCTAATAATTAAAGAGATTTGCACTCTTGCACTGAGGGAGCTAAATTAAAGGTCATTAGAATTGAATTTTCTGCTGGACACTGTTTTTGAAGTGATAACTTCTTATGGGAGGGTGACTCGATTCGGAACGGTAACGAAGGAGTTGGGGAATGAAGTAGTTCCTGAATGACTGACTGACGGATCAACGCACAGCCAAAACCGCTGATCATAGTGACCTGAAACTTGGAGAGTGTGATCTTTGTATGACGTTGGCATCCGATAAGAAAGGATTTTTCGAAATTCTACTAGTAATATTCTGTTAGTAAAAATCTACAGTGTAGGTTGTTACTAACAGATAGTTACTGTGTAGATTCTAAACAGTGACTAGTACTTATTTATAGAAGCTTAGTCTACTCTAGAAATAAACCTAACAATTATCCAATAAAAACATGTTTCGCAAAAAACCTGCGACTAATCTCAGTTTACGTCATATCCATTTTATCACCCGAGTAATAAGTTATTTTCTGTCTGCGTGGTAGGAGGAAACTACCTTCCTTTACTGAAATTAAACGCGCTGTATCCCGGGAAACGTCCACACGAAGTTAAAATGTCCTGATAGCCTCCTAGTGGCTACACACGACAGACTTTTAGTCCAGTGACATTTCCGCGGCAAACAAAGCAATGAAGGGAAGTGCTCTGCACTAAAAATATCTGTAACATAGCATCACCTGCCTAGCTTTTCCCAACTTTGTTGGGATTGGCCTCCAGCTGCTGCTACAAGGGGCAGTACAATACTCCTTGGTAAGACTGGTTGTCAGACTTTCAGGCAGCTGACTACAATTGACAGTCGGGACCAATGGCTTAACGTGGTTTCCGAGGTACGGAGGAAACATATTATATTTGCCATATTTTATGCAACTAAAGATATACTAACTAATTTGCCAGGGCAAGTATGCTTCCGCCTGCAATGATTTTTAAGTTTTTAACCGACTACTTTCTATTACCGTCATTGCTAAAATATACGTTGTGTAGTTAACATAGTAAAAAGCGCCGCATTCCTTATTTGGGCTGGTTGACGACGACGCTCCAGTGCAATCGAAAATAACAAAAAGAGTACTCAGGTAGATTCTGTGAGGTATGTACACTTGTGTTTTGTTATCATTGATTGTTTAGGTACCTTCGTCCGTCTTGAAGATGGAAGCAATGTGTCGAAGATTGTCTGTCGCCTGACATACAAGGAGCGCTAAATCTTACAGATTGTTTGGTCCATGTAGACTTCGACCTCGGACGAAAAGTCTATCGTCGGTGTAGACTCTTATTTTGTTCGTAAATACCTAATACCTTGCTAATTGGAACGTTCCCATGTAAAGCTGTTTAGTGCCCTCCCACTCTTTCCATGGAAGTACAAATATAAACACTTTTTTCAGTTTCACTGGATTGGAGAATTCTTCCCATAGTGATTGCGTAACGTCATATGATCTATGATATTTAGATTTATTTACGAAGAAGCTCTACTAACTCTTTTTGTTCACACCAGGATACACCAAACTCATCATTATTAATCTCCTACCCTTATCCCAATTTGTGGCCGGCGCAGGATGTCTTCTTCTTCCATACTTCTATATTACTCGTCACCTCAGCAGTCACCTCCTTTCTAGAGCCATATCTTATAGCTATTATAGTTGGTATCAGTTAAGATGAGAATAGCGGTCATTGCCCTTTCCCTAATATTCTTCGTACGAACCAAAACAAATAAACCATGTATCGTAGTCATTAGAAAAAAAAATTGAAGATCACGATAGATTTCGATTCAAGACTTGAAAAGGCTTATTTTTGGTTTTCAAAGTTACGAAGTTTAATAAATGTAGGTGGGTCAATGACCGCTATTCTCATCTTAACCGGCAGCAACTTTACCGGCTTTAGCCTTCACACAGTCCATCCACTAGGAGACACCAAAATTAAAGCTATAGTCGAGGGGTGAAAATCTAACAGTAAATTTTGGCAATAATCCTTTTGCCACGACCACGTGCGCAGATACAAAGTTAGTGAAATATTTAGTGTCCAGTGTCCGTAGTTCCGTCCACTCGATCTGAACGCGGTGCTACGTAATTTTAAACATTTTTATTTACATTTCATAACATTACCTGGATCAAAACAAACAGCATAGGTGACGTAACCAAAAAAGTGTCAAAAATTTCTTAAAAATGTTTTAAAGAGAATAATTTACCAACGTCTAACTGTTCAAAAGCCATTGACAGATATGTTAACAGCGCAGACTTTTACAGTCTGCAAAAGCATCATACAAACACTCACGCCGTTTTCCCCCGGGGTTCTCAGTAAACGCCACGTGGACACGTGGTACGTGCCCCTTCTGCTACGTCTACAGTTCTTGGTACAAATCTCGTTTCCACGTGTGCCTGTTGCCAGACTGCATTTGCCATTTGTAAATGATATATCTAGTAACGTATTTGAGTATAAATACTATAAATTGTAGGTATGTGGTCCCTAGAATATGTTTACAGACTCTTTAGATATCGTAGGCTCAGTAATTCAGTATGGCTCCCAAATTCTTATTGTTTATTGCCTCTCATTGCTTGAATATTATATGACGGTTGATAGAAATGTATTGAAGAAAACATGCTGCATAGTCATCAGACTTCTGCTGGGACACAAGCTTTCTGTCTGTAGCTATATCCACCACCCGGGCCTAGAGCGGATTGGTAAGAAAACATGCTGCACCGACCCCAAATAGGTCTACCCTTTATGGCAGAACTTTTTATGTCATAATATTATTTTGGATAACAGCGGATAGCATAAACTTCATTTCACAGAAAATTGTTTGGCAGACTCATTAATCAATTAAAATTTAATTTAATTTAAATTAAAAGTAGAACCCTCTTATCGCAGAAAGTTTACAGTCCAAATCATCTTTTGGCATATTTCTTATCAGGCAAGCATGTACATCATGCACGCAACGACTCCGCGTAACACCGGTCACCCAACCAGCAAAATTTTAACTTACAAGTGTCCCAAGACCTATATTTTATTACTCTTTTAGCATACTTACAAACAACTGTAAGTGTCGATTTAGGCGCACTTTATAAGAGAATTCTCGCTTAGAGTCAACTTATAACGCTCTTTTTCTTTACACTTACAATAATCTTGTTACTGCTGTTGTAATACCAAAATAACTTATAATGTTCTCTGGAAGCTAAATAAAGGAGTATTTATCACAACGGCCGAAAGAGAGTGCGCGAGAGCTGCTGGAAAAAAATAAAATAAAAAAAAGTTTAATTGTGAACTCGTATTATTTGTATTACTAGTATTTTTATTTCTTGTAATCATTTAGGTAGTTCATTTGCTTGATAGTTATGTGTCTATGAACTTTAATAACTTGGGGTGAATGTTTTGTGGAGTAAAGTGAAATATTTTCACAGGCCCACTTGGTTATGTATTTAGAAAATTAGTAAAAAATATTAATTAATTGTAAAAATAAAAAGTGACGCCATTAGAGATTGATAAGACCAAATACTCTTCTCTAAGATAAACTTAATACTAAAATGTCTTATTTAACACTACCCAAGTTAATTTTAAACCTTTTGGTCTTATTGAGCACTTACATAAGGTAACTACTTGCAGCCATTTAATAAATTTAGGGTTCCTTTGTAAATCATGGCATTCAAATTCCATTTTGTGGTAGGATTAGGTGAGCCAAAACATGCATAGGTAAAGCACTCTTTAAAACACACTCGCATAATAGTACATATTATAATAAATGTGTGAGTGCGTTTTAAAATATTTTTATTAACTCTTTTTAGGGTTCCGTACAAAGAATCTACTGGACCAAATCAGGTGAAATTTAGTAGGATGGTTTAATCCTATGACCCAAACACACATGTGCAAAGTAAATAATTTTTTTTTAAAATAAGGGTCATTTTCGGGAGACAATTTAGAAATTAAAAAAAAAATTGCAAACCTTGCTCTGTCATAATATATTAAATGAAAGGGCTCGTTATGAGGATCTCAAATATAGTTTTGTTAATAATTTAAAATAAATAGTTTTGATTTTATTCATAAAGAAAGACGAAAATTAACCATTTCTGATCATATGATCATCATTCTGATGACATTCCCTGATTTCCGAAACTACTTCAAGCCTAAAATTTTGAAAAAATACAAAATATAGTTAATTACTTGTAGATTACAGTCAACCCTATAAGAATTCTATCAAAACATGCCACAATTGAATAAAAACATTGATTGGTATTGTACGGAACCCTCTCCACGCGAGTTCAACTCGCACTTCGCCGATTATTTATAGTGGTTATTGACCCCCGGCCGTGACATTTCTAATAAAGTGTTCACAAGTTTTACTCTGGACGCTCATAATGTGCACGTCTTTCTACATCGTTCTCACATATATGTATAATCTCAACATGAACGATGTAACCAAGATTTTGTAACAATATTTTGATTTAAAAGAGTGTCCATGGAGTTTCTTGCCCGTTCTTCTCCATAGAGATCTATGCTAGGGAATGGGCAATTACAGTACTTTCTCAAGTTATTATCTCTTGTGTCTGGGACTGTAGCTTTGTTTCTTTTTGTATTTTTGACATTCAAAAGTGCCGTAATGGTCTAATTGAAATAAATGCTTTGAGTTTGAGTTTGAGTTTTAAAAGTCAAAATATTCTGATAGAGCTCTACCAGTATTCCTCTTCTCTTTAATTTGACTCAGAGAAGACAATTCACACTTACAACTTGTTGGTTGTTATAGTAGTTTTATGCAAAAGTTTATTAAGGTCATAAGTGTTATAAAACACTCAATGCAGACTCTACTAAGAAATACTGTACTTTTAAGATGTTTTTTTAAGTGCAAATAATATTCAAGAGCAACTGCTCTTTAAAAATGCACTTGTAAGACAACTGTGCTAATAAATGTCTTACAACGATTCTTTATACACGTACTAAGTGTTGTATTTTTTTAAATCATGCCTTTATAAGATGTACTGTCATAGTCTAGACACATGTAAGTCTGCTGTACCACCTTAGTTCTTAAATCAGCATATCCGCAAGACAAAATTGCTAGTTGGGCAGTTTCCCTCACTCGTCATTTTATTTAATTCGTCAGTTTATTCCTATTATTAAATCTCATAACATAATAACCGATCATATTATTGCAAAATATCACACAGCAAAGCCTTAATTACTTAAAGCCTGTCCCCTCAAAGACCAGGAGAGCATAACATCCAAACAATCTGCATCCTTTCATCTGGGATTAGTAATCAAAAGGCTGTGAGGTAAAAAGCGGCTGAATCCGGTATCCATTAGACCGGCCAGACGGGCAGACACAAAAGAACTGTGAAAACGACTGCCGCTTGCATCCCGATTAGTTATGTGCCTCTTTGTACTGGTGGAATGGACCTGGCTTTGTTGAAGAGAGTAGTATGGTATGGTATCGGTATTTACAATATTTAAGTACCTAGCAAAATAGATTGAAGATTTTGTGCAAGACCACTAACCGTTTGCAAGCGCAAAAATTGGAAAGTTTACTAGGTAACCTACCTACACAAGTGTTAGTTTTAGTGTGTAGAGTGTAGGGATGTCTTGATTATGTAACAGTTGCAGGTGCATGTAATAAAAAATGCTTTGAACTATTGATTCTTTTTAAGACTACTAAGAAAATAGTGTAAAAATCAAGGTTCTCATATTTTCATGCTAATATTTCTTATTTTAGTCTTATGTGAGTGTGAGTGTCAATAGTAATCACATTTTTATCCACCATCAAGCTGCCCTAAAGAGACGTTGATTTATTACGATGGGGCAACATACCATAGAGCAAAGAGGAATCAACTCCAACATGTCAGCGCGAATGTGACTGTCTGGGGCGCAGTAATTGGTTTCCAAAGTTTTCTCCACCGAATTAATATGTTAATCCTTTTGGATAGATTTTCTATCCAAAAGTAGGTTTTTGAAGACAAACTTGGGATTATAAGTTTATTCATATCACGTTATAAATTAGGTACACAAACCTTTTAATAGTTAATACTGAGCAAAATTAAAGAATCTTGGAAATTTCAGCCAAAAACCAAAGAAAGAAGTCTTGATGAAACGCCTACATGTGAACAAAAATTCAACAGATATTTTAATGGATGACGTAATCGACCTAAATACCAAATAATAATAAAAGTGTGTGGGAATCATCTACAATTTTAATATCTTATGCCTGAAAATTCAAAGTTAGTAGGAGGTTCGGATTACATTTCCAAACAAATCAGTGTTTCGATGGCTGACATAGGTAACGTTGATTGGTTGGTCGCACACGAACCTATGCTTTCAACACATTGAGTTCCTGGTATCTGTCCTTGTTTACTCCTAATGAAATTGCAGGAACGCAGAATGATATCAAAGCAAAATATGATTAAATTTATAGGTAATTAATGGTTGTTGCTATAGGTATGTACGTACTTAAATGATATAAAGAATTTTATAAAGAAATAAATCACCCAATACTACTAGCTTTCATCAAGACAGCATCAAGTAAAGATGCAATGTCACACTGCCCAGAAAATCCTTCCAGCAATAAAATGAGTAATAAACAGAACTGACCCAGACAATGACACACCAAGTAAACTATTAACAAAAGTGCTGTGTGCTAGAGTAACGAGAGATGCAGTGTGACGTCACCAGACAGTCTACCACGAACACGCGACGTAAACGTAAATTAGTCAGAAAGTAATAAAAATATCTAATAGCATTTTGCACAAGCATACTTCGTATCATCCATAGATATGATGACTCTTAAAACTAAGTTAACATATTTTCGAATTTACGTTACGTTTACTCCGCGCGTTCATGATAGCCTGGTACTCTGGCATAAAAGCTGCACTATTACCGCCGTAGACCGAAACAGATCGAAGCTGCACGCCAGACAGCCAGACATACCTACATCCTGACAACCTATTCGTAGGTACCTACCTATCTATCGCCCAGAGCAGAGGAGACTTTTTAATAATCAACCCTCGTCGCCTCTCGGAAAGGGGGATTACACATTGTAGGGTTTCCATAATTATTTCGGTGGGCCAATACGCCTAATGAAATGTTACTGTGTAATTTGATGATTGAAAAGTGTTTATTTATGTCTGGGATAAAAAGCTTCATCTTTGTTACTTTTGTGTAGGTGTTTTCTATCTAATCTTTGTGTAGGTGCCATAGGTAACTAATTACTGATATGATTTTTTGTGTGAGTATAAAACTAACTCAATAACACCACGGTATTATTTACACAAATATTATAGAGTATGTAATGATGGTAGCTAGTGGCGTTCTGTGGTTTCTGCCTACCCCTATGGGAAAAAGGCGTGGGTTTATCTAGTTTATGTGTGTATTATAAAGATGTTAAGTTTGAGTGTAGGTGGTAATCTTCGAAACTACTGATCCGATTCGGAAAATTCTTTGATTAATGGAATGTTTTATTATCCCCTAGTGTTATGACACTAGGGGCTATATGTATTAAAACATTTCCGATCAAAACCTGAACGAAGCCGCTGGCCAATTCAAATGATAGGTATTTTAGTTTATTGTACTTTTCAGTCACAGATTTTGTTTTATTTTTGTAGCTGGAGAATGCTGTAAATTATGCCACGAGGCTACAACTTTTATTTTATTTCTTGTCAGTTCCTCGCGGTGCTGTAATAATTAATTTAGTTTTAAATATGCAATCACTTGGACAAGGACAATCAGTTTTAATTCAGTTTGTCTATCAGTGTTGTCTTGTGAGAGTTTTCTTTTTTTTTTAACTTTGTCCTATGATTTGATTTTGGCTCGATTTCAAAGTCTTAAATTAGAAAACCCAGAAAATATAGGGCCCATTTTATTGGGTTTTCTTATTTATGAGTAACCCACGACGGAATGGAGACGGTGTATGCGTTTGGGGTGAGACGATGTTTGTTTGTGCAAATACATGTTGCCATTTTTCTCCAAAACTTACTTGTCCAATTTTGATGCAGTTTTTAGTATGGGTTTAGGTTTGATTGGTGCATGTTCTTAGATAGGTGTTACGGAGACAACTCACCAGTTGTCTTCTCACGAGGAAACTCCTTAACGGTAAATAGCACGGGTACGAAAATTTTAAGACGCGTTCATATTTGATAGATTAGCATGTTTTCTATCATGACCTGATCCTACAGCCAGGATTGTCGTCTCACGAGGGTACTCCTCAACGGTTAATGGCGCGCACACGAAATTCTTATACGAGTTCAATGATTACGACAAAACTAAAAATTAAATTATTAATTAAAAAACCCTTTTTAAAAATAAGCTTTTATAAAAATGCTCTGAAAAGAAGAAAATAAACCTTTTAGTAAATGAAAACGAAAAGCTTTCATAAAACCTTGTCCCGACTTCGGGTTGGATTCCAGTCTAATCGGAGCCTGCCAGTAATTTTACCCACGACGGAACGGAGACGGTACCTATATGCGTTTGGGGTGAGAGGGATGTATGTTTGTGAAAATCCATGTTGCCATTTTTCTCCAAAACTTCTAGTCCAATTTTGATGCTCTCTAAAAAGTTAAAATAAAAAGCATAATTAAAAAAAATTAAAACATCCACGACGGTTAAAAGTAATTGAAAAGCCCCCGACGGACATTCTTGGGTTTTTTATTAAATTGGGTTTTTTTTAATTATTATAACCTTTGACAATTACTTTTTAACTGTCGTGGGGTTTTTCAAAATGTTTAATTTTCCTTTTTTTTAAGCATTGTGTTTGATTTACATAACACTAGTACTCCTCTAGGACCTATTTTACTAAATCCAACAATATTTTCTATAATAATATTTTTTTACCACGAAAAGCGCCAAGGAGTTTGTAAGGAGAGTAGCAGACTACCCCATATTATTATATTTCTATGACCTACCCCCATGGGTAAAAGGCGTGAGTTACGTAAGCACCGCAAAATCGAATAAACAGAAACACAGGGCTTTTCCCGGTAATCATTATACCGTTAGAAAAAAACCATGAATTTTTAACAACAAATGTGTCAAAAGTCATTAAAACCTGAGGGCCTTTTAATTTGCGGCCTAATGAGAATTCTGTAATACAAGCCGCCTTTTTGACGAGACGATTATATACTGTTCGTCCCGACCCTGGGCTGGTAACTGACATAGGGTCTCTGTTGAGGATAGAACGGTTTTTTTTTCGTATTCTCATGTTTTTTAGGGTTCCGTACCCAAAGGGTAAAAACGGGACCCTACTACTAAGACTCCACTGTCCTTCTGTCCGTCTGTCTATCACCAGGCTGTTTCTCATGAACCGTGTTAGCTATATAGACAGTTAAAATTTTCACAGATGTATTTCGGTTGAGCTATATACAGTCGTCTCAAAAATGTTAAAATTCATGGTCTTACTTTTATTTCTGACACTATATTGTATAGCAAAAAATAATCCTTATGATGAAGCCTTTCGATCGGTATGATAAAGCTACAGGATGATTATTTTTCTCGTGTAACGGGTTCGTTTCCCGGTTCATCCATAATTATTTAAATATTTATGAATGCAGTTTAAATTGATTTTTAAATTCAAATAATGTCTTCTTTCAGTAAAATGTTCCATCTACAATATTCAAGATACTTTCCCTCCATGTGGCATATCCGTGGGACGCCCTGTATAACAACAAATACTAAAAACAGAATAAAATAAATATTATATTTAAGGGGGGCCCCATTCCCATTCAACAAATGTGATTTTTTTGCCGTTTTTTGCTCGATATTAATAACGGCAACACGTAGACGCTTCAAGTATTCACAGAATATTAAGTTGTATATTCACATTAAAAATAAATAATTAAATTAAAATAAATATTGTTACGTCGTACGGCGCGGCGTACCCGTACCTACAAGTAGGTAGGTAGGTAGTAGTTGTTAGGTAGGACGAATCTCGAATGATGTAGGTAGCTACAAGTAGGTACTCTAAAGAAGGTTCGAGGAAGTCGTGGAACTTTCTCGAACGTTCGGTCGCCATGTTATAATAATAATAATAAATTTTATTCAAAGTTAAAATTGGTACAATACAACATAAATCTTAGAAATAATGTAGGTACTACTCTGTCAAGAAAGTACCGGGAAAAGATCAATAATACACAAAATGTCTGTTATTCATCCAAATTTATTTTATCACCTTCAAAGTATGCTCCTTTAGAAACGATACACTTGCGCCAACGAATAATCCATTCATCAAAACATTTTTTAAACGCTGCTTCCGGAATTGAGTTCAGTTCTCGCCGCGAACTCTCCTTTATGTCTTCTATCGATTGAAAACGGGTGCCACGAAGTGGTAATTTGAGTTTAGGAAAAAGAAAAAAGTCAGCAGGAGCCATATCTGGTGAATATGGTGGTTGCTGGATGGTATTTGTTGAGTGTTTGGTCAAAAATTCGTTCACAATGATAGCCTTGTGCGAAGGCGCATTGTCGTGGTGCAAAATCCAAGAATTTTCTTTCCACAAATCTGGCCTTTTTCGTCGAATTTGCTCTCTTAAACGCCGCATAACGCTCAAATAATATTCTTTATTTACCGTCAGACCTTCCGGTAAGAATTCAGAGTGCACAACACCGCGATAGTCAAAGAAAACAGTCAACATGACTTTGACTTTTGGTCGACTTTGGCGTGGTTTTTTCGGTTTCGGTTCAGTTGGAAGGCGCCACTCCGAAGCTTGTTGACTAGTTTGCATGTCAAACTCGTAAACCCACGTCTCGTCACCAGTAACAATGCGTTTCATGAATGTTGGGTCCGAACTGACTCGTTCTAGCATGTCCTCAGCGACTTTCATGCGATTGAGTTTTTGGAGAAAATTCAGATCTTTTGGGACTAGCCGAGCAGCAACATGTTTCATACCCAAATGATTAGTTAAAATGGTACGGATCGACTCGTGAGATACAGAAAGTTCGGCGGCTATCTCTCTCAGAGTTGAATGGGGATTTTCAGTCACTATTTTCTTCACTTTTGCGATGTTAACTTCAGTTGCAGACGTTGACGGCCTACCAGAGCGAGGCAAATCTTCCATCACATCTCGACCGCTTTTGAACGCTTTGAACCACTCATAAGCACGAGTTTTGATAAAGTCGATTCACCGTAAGCCTTCTGTAACATTTTCAGTGACTCCGAACACGAAATTCCGTTGGCGATGCAAAATTTAAGACAAACTCTTTGTTCGATATTTTTGTCCATTATGAAATTCGCAATACACACTATATATGATATTACTAAAACCAGCACTGTATTTAATATAAATAACAGATGCAACTCAAACTCCGCGCCAAAATGGAAAACAGTTGTGCCAATCTAACAACTACAAAAAAACAAAAATTTGAATTTGGAACCATAAACAAATCATCCATTCCCGATACTGTTTTGACTGAATGTAAAGTGGTAGTACTGTTAATGGGGTGGGCAACTGGTGGAACTAATGGCGCTAGCACCGCATGAACCAAACACCGTCATTGGTTGAAAATCTGTCAATGTCATTTTACATTTCAAAATAGTTTGACCTCATTGGTCAGATTGGGTCTAAGCTATGGACGCGCCATCTACAATCAGCTTTGACCAGCCTTCCCCATTTTCTTTTATGTAAGCATAAAACGAAGTCTGTGAGACTAAATAGTTCTCACAATCTTAAAGAAACGAAAAGGTAAAAATGGATTTTTGAAGAATTGAGACATAAAAAGACATAACATCATATAAAAACGATGATTACTTTTTAATTTGTAGGCTAGTCCCAATGAAATGAATGTTATTTGTTAAAATGCTCAATTTTTGAGTTTTCGAGCAAAAAGTGAAAAAGTCACAATGATTCCCAGTTTATTGCTTAGTGCGCAGCGAGCACAAGTTTTTCGAAGTTGTAAATTTAGATCTACATCAACCTAAATGATCTATACAGCCGTAATTAGCCCAGCACTGTATTTAATATAAATAACAGATGCAACTCAAACTCCGCGCCAAAATGGAAAACAGTTGTGCCAATCTAACAACTACAAAAAAACAAAAATTTGAATTTGGAACCATAAACAAATCATCCATTCCCGATACTTTTTTGACTGAATGTATAACAAAGTACGATGCCTGTACTAGGATAAACCTGTATCACAGGCGGCATTTTTCTTAAAATTACTATTTGGACACTAGATTATCTAACAATATTTAGCATAAAATTTTTTAGAGAGAAGAGATGAAGATGGAGGATGGATGGAGTGATTTTTTTTTTATGTCGCGTGTTAGTCGACGTGTTTGCAGGCAGGCAGGCAGGCAGGCAGTCTGATTTTGGCTACACAACGAAGCGAATCGAAGTAAACTAGAAGTGCGATGTCTAAGCGAATAGTGATCAGTAGTGTATTTGTGATTGAGTTATAAGTGTTTTGTAATTAAATAAAGTTATTTGTTTTTTAATCGGTAGTAATTAATTTATCCCATACCCAGCTCGTAACAATATTTAAGAGGGGCTCCCATTCAACAAACGTGATTTTTTTGCCGTTTTTTGCTCGATATTAATAACAGGTAGACGCCTGAAATATTCACAGAATATTTAGTTGTATATTCACTTTAAAAATAAATAGTAAATGTTAATGTTTTGTCTAATGTTGTATAGGTAGTCGGAACCCTTTGTGCGCGAGTCCGACTCGCACTTGGCCGGATTTTTTTTTACCTTTTCATGCCTCTTTAATTTCGTTGTGTTATTTTTAGTTGTATTTAACCTGAAATACATGAAAGAGTCATTTATATTTGTGTATAGACCCAAAAATATTTGTTCCATGCCAATATCAAACCAGCGGGCGTTACTGAATGATTCTCGCAATCTGGAATACTTTCCGTCGCAGATGAACGAGTTTCTTTTGTTTTATATTGTCTCTTGAAAAAGCGTCGATGTCTTCTTCCAGTAGACATAATTCAAGCTGAGGCCGAAATTAATGCTCGAGCCGCCGTTTTCTATCAGAATGATATCTAAAAAGTGTTATTCTCATCATTTTTCTGATCGTTATTTTGCCATTGTGAAACGTAAATTGCGACAATAAATACTTCAAAGTCCAGGAACATCATGAAAATTAGCTTTAAGTTTGTTAAAATTGGAAGAAAACATGGTTCATATTCTGTAACAGCCATAAAAGAAACATTGGTTTAGACGCGTACGGCGTAGTCACGAATAGGTATCGTAAAGCACTGTTTTAGACTTTTACGGTTTTTCACTACACTTAAAGTACTTACGGGATAATATCCGTGACACTGAGTATCCGTTTGGGAGCTCATAAATAAAGAAAATCACGGATATTGTCCCGTAAGTACTTTAAGTGAAGGTATCGTAAAATCATTCACAAAGTTACCTATTTACCTCGAGTCCTCGACAGCCATATTTCAACGTGTATCCACCGCCAGAGATACAAGTAAAGTCAACATACCTAGCACTCCCATTTCTCTCCGACATCATCTTGAATTTTTCATTTTCACGAGGAAACTACTTAGCCTAATTTATTATACGTCACTCCACATATAAATATAATCAAAGAGGTGTCTGATGAGATGACGAGTAATAGAAAAGTGCCTATGGAAGACATGCTGCGCCGACCCAAATTTATTGGGATAAGCAGGATAATGATGATGAATCAAAATGTTTGAATATTAATCCGACTGTCAAAAGGAGAAGGTTATCATTTTTTTTTGTATAAAATAAGTTTAGCGACAATTCTGTACTATGTCGGCTGATTTCAAAGATTCATTTTTGTTGGAAAGGAGGTTTCCCTGAGATTCCGTATTAGTTTGGTCAAGGTCTGATAAGTGGTATTTGAGGTAGCTTCTATAATGCGTAACTACGACTATGTTGATGACGTTAAGATAACATTAGTTGTTGATATAAACAAGACATGACATACGTACCTTTATCCATACCCATACCATATACCTTTAAACGAGCAATTCTTGTATATATAATAATAATAAGTTTTATAATTCTCCTCACAATGACAAACTTATTCTAGGTTTCACATATTATTTGTTTTTTTAGCAATGTGAGGAGCTGGTGTCTGAGTTAGGCGTAAAATGCCTGTATTACAAATCACCAGGATATGTATCTGTCGCAGCCAATTCGTATAACACGCCGTTTTACATAATGCCGCGCTGGATTGAAAGACACCGCCGTTATGTAATACGGCATCTAGCGTTAAGTTAGGATGAAAATGTAACAATGGTTCAATAAAATCAAAATTCAAATTCAAATTTTTAAAAATCGTCATAAATGTTGTATTACATTGTCTTAGTACTAGCTAATAAAACATCAATACTCTATAAATTAAACAAACAATCAATTCATTTATTAAATGCAATACCAGGATGTAATAAAGCCATGCAGGTATACACATGCTGTACCTGCAAACAAGTATATCGAGCGTCGCAGCGCATGAGTAACTACCGCCTGGGTTTGTTTTCTTCGGGAAGTCCGATAATTTGGCTGCACTACCCTTACTACTTTCAAACCGAGCCCCACTTCCAAATGGGTAACAATCAATGTGCTCATTTCCATTGCTGGTTTTGTTCCCGCCAAATTTTACCACTTTCTGAGTTGTGCAGCAATGGATTGTGAATCATTAAATGTAGACTACATTTTAGAGGTAATTGAAGTGTCGTTAGTAAGGGTATCTGTCTCGACGCCTCCTTATATTGGCGTGCCAGACCTACCCCAAGGCAAAGCGCGTTGCCCTTTCCCCACCACTGCACCGGGTGCATTGTGACAACAAAGGATATGCCAAAGTTCGGCTTCCAAGGTGATTGTTGATTTTCACCGTACTTGTTCAATATGGATGAGGATCGAGAGCTTATCTGAAACCGTCGCAGATTTTATGTTCAATTTGTATGACGTTGATAAGTTGAGTGGAAAGCGTGAATCGGTTCTATTGACTTTGATTTTGTTTAAAATTTAGAAGTTGAAATGAAATCTTTGTAAAAGTTGTTAAACTCTTTTTCTCTGGTTGGTATATTTTTCTATTCTCTTTTTTCCTAAATAACACAAACTATGTAAAATAAGGGAAATTAGTCACACCGAAACGTAAATGCTATTAATGGATGACAGAGACTACATGAAAATTAATTTCCTTTTGTTCACTCAGAACATCAGGTAACACAGTCGAATGTAGACTTTAATTTCACAGCTAATGAATGCATATCCTACCGTTAATAAAGTCCTGGTAGCTTGGAAATTAATAACATTTTCAGAAACAACAATACGTATTTGAAACAAGAAATACTAATTATTATTAAATAATTCACAGAAAAATGATCTGATTATTTGCTGCAGAGCAATAGCCGAGTGTGATTTGCCAAAAAAACTTCTCAAAAGGTGGAACGAAGTTTATAGCATTTAGTATTTTAAGGGACTTTTAGGTAGATTTCGTCAGAAAAAATCTACCTATTGGTCTTGCACCTAAAGTCGAGTTTTCCGAAAATTTCACCATAGGGGGTCTAGTTATCACCCCTAGAGCCCAAATCAACCAGGGGAGGTGGTTGAAATTTTCAATTTTTTTAGAAAAAAAAGTTAATAATTCTGTTACAAATGCGAAAATAGATCGATGTTTGTTACTAAATCGCTCCAGAACGACTAGACAGATCTGGATGAAATTTGGTACAGCGATAGATTATAGTGTGGAACAGCGCAATACGATCCCGTGGGTACCTAATTCCCCATCTCCACGCGGGCGAAGCCACGAGCATAAGCTATTGTTTAATACATCACATACAGACATGTATGTTATCCACCCTTTATTACGTGAACATTTCTCGGAAATCTCAACATACACAAACTAACAGGAGGATAATATTCGCTCCAGGAGTCGTCAAAGGCTGGTATTGCGTACCGTTGTACCAGGGTGGTAGAGGTGTGTAGGATGCGGCAGGCGGGCGGGCGGTGGTAGTCATGGCGACCGTCGGATGCGCCCGCTAGCTTGCAACCCTGGGCATTGGGGTGGTTACGATAGATGGGATAATATGGACTAATTCGATAAAATTATACAACCTAGCACAACAACATACAACCTAGCACTGGCCTGCAAATTGCAAAAACGTAAGAAAATTTGAATTTTGCGGGCTACCCTGGAGTATCTACCTTAAGAGGAACAATTCCTTAATACATAATTTGTACTGCCCCGAAAGGACGCTTTTTTTCGTCTTAATTCCAAATCGTCAATCGTCATTCAGATAGCTTTCTTTTGTAAATTGATTATAAATTATAGCCTATAACCTTTTCAGCTAATTTCTCTTCCTATTAGTGAAAACCGTATCAAAATCTGTTCAGTAGTTTCTGCGATCCTAGCAAACAAACAGACCCTTTGGCCGGGCAGCTACATTATAATATGTAGTGATGATGATGCTGATGATCTAGTGATGATGTAGTGATGATATTAGCTGAGAAGAAATGAAGTATTATTAATGCAAAAGTTTGGATGGATGTTTGTTACTCAATCACGCTAGAACGGTTGAACGGATATAGATGAAATTCGGCACAGAGATAGATTATAGTCTGTAAAGCACATTAGGATGCGTTTTATCCCGGTCGGTTTCCCCGACAATCCCCGAATGCGGGCGTAGCCGCGGACATCAACTTGTATCATCATATCTGCCTAGCCTTTTCCCAACTATGTTGGGGTCGGCTTCCAGTCTAACCGTATCAATTAAATCAAATTAAATACGAAACAAATTATGGCTCCAGCAGCTCATGAAATTGCTCTCCGGTCTGTAGAAAACAGTTTCAGGAACTAAAACTACTGAATGAATTAACTATTTAATAACTGTAATGTGTCAGTCGGTAGAGCATGAGACTCTTAATCTCAGGGTCGTGGGTTCGGGCCCCACGTTGGGCGCCAAACACTCTCGGCCTCAGTGGATTTTTTTTTTTTTACTTTCTTTTATCACTCTAATAAAATTGTATTTTTTGCTATCTTTTACTTTTAACTTTGATAAAGTCTTATATTAATAATACACCTCATGTTTTCTGGAGTAATTTACGGTTAAATTATACGCAGATTATTTTATTTACATTATATTTATCTTCAATGACTTAGCCTAGCCTCTTCAACTCATTCCTTGTAAAAACCATTTAGATTTAAGTTCTGTAAATACTCCACAAGGTTTACCTTCCTTTAAAACTTTTGGCTTTGTTAGATTCCTTTATTTAATTTCGTAGAGCGGTGCACCACACTTTAAATAAGCCATTGTGTTGAGCGGTGCACAACTCATTAAATAAGCCGTTGTGTCGAGCGGTCGCATTAACTCGTAAAATAAGCCTTAGTGTACTTTTTTAACTTAGATAATATTTTTTATCCTTGACCCTCTTTGACCCTTGACTTAAAGCTTGAAGGCTTCTCTTAAGCACTTTATGCTCTTAAACCTTGGCTGCTTTTCTTAAGCATAAAAACTTTGTAAATAATTTATTTTAATTTTAACGGGTTTTAGAACAGGTGCGGATTACGACACCTAAATTAAATAAATAAGCCTTCGTAAACCTTAAAAATAATTCCTTGTGGAGTATGCGTCATTGAATGTGAACCATATCCCCTAAGTATGCTGGTGATGTATGATTGAGGAAGAGTGTAGGGTAGGTTGATGGAAGGTGTATGAAAGAAAAGTCTTATTTACAACCTCGAAATTTTTCTAGTTAATTTTTTTTTTCTGGGGTTATGGGGAATCTTAGTTTTAATTGTTTTTAAACTTACTGTATCACTGTAAATACTCATTTAGCTTAATTTTTTGTTGATTAATGCTCTCTTAATGCTAAATAAGAAAATTTTTTCATTGTATTCAAAAATTTTCCGGGGTTTTCGGGGTAATGTAATGTGTATGTCTTTTATGTTTTTTTACTTACATTTTTGGATATTATTAACCTGAAAATTTAAGCATTCGTCCTCCCTAGGTAGCTTCATGGTCATTTCTTGGAGGTTTAGCAATATTTAAGTTTTTATCTTTATTAAATCTTTGTTTACTTTTGTGATGTCAGTTAGTGGCAACCCTAGTTTTATTTTTAATTTATTGCTGGAGCTAGTTGTAGGTTGTATAGGTAAATCACATCGACCTCATTCGATTTTCTTTTTAATAATTTTCTAATTTTAAAATGTAAATTATCTGGAGTTGACAGGAGCCTGGTGGTGAAATGTGGAGTCTACGTTCAGAGCTGAGAGCAGAAACACCTCTGAGAAGCTCCATAAAAGTTTATTTAAAGGGCAGTTCCCCTTATTCTTGAGTTTTAAGTCGGCCTCTCTCCGTGCCGCACCCTCACCTAGAACACCTGGAAACCTTGATGCTTGAGCTGCACAAGCCTGATGAAGATTTGATGCTCCTCGGCCCTCCTCCACGGTCGGAAGACAGATGTCCTCGGCCCTCCTCCTACGGCCTGAGGATTGACGGTCCTCGGCCGTCCACCACCGTCTGAAGACGGATGCCCTCGGCCCTTCTCTACGGCCTGAGAGTTGATGGTTCCTCGGTCCTCCTCCACAGTCTGAAGACGGACGTTCTTCAGTTATTTATTCCATTCTGCGTTCATCTTCAGTATTTTCCGCCAGCTTCACTGGCATTAGTGATTTGAGTAGCTCCAGCTTTTAGGTTAGGATCTTTGTTAATAAATTCTTATAACTCGTCCCCTTGTCAATTTCTTTTAATAGTGCTCCCCTCCAGACTGAAAGTTAGGTAGGTGAGTGCTCAGAGTGACTTTACAGTTTTGTGGATCCTACCCAGGAAATTGTAACGTTACATAACATATTCCCCGAATAGTTGTTAAACCTTGTTTTGTTAAATTTTAATTTACATGTTATTCAAGAATAATGCCTGTAATGTTTGTATCTGTGAGTTCTAAAAGTCAATATATATATTACACACATCAACACGGTCTAGGGATATTTCATACTCAATTAAATAACTCGAAAAGTACTGGCCGCATTGGAATCTTTTATACACCGATTTGTTTGTAATTTATCTCAGACTAATTCCAAATTCAAATTTTTGAATATTCTTTTGTTTCGGTGGCATAAAAATGTCTTGATGTATAGGTTAGGGAATTTTCATTTTTGCGAAATTTAGAAAACAATACGAATTACGTTTAGTTACAGTTTTTTTTCATTTTTAAACGAAAGATAAAGTTAAAATTGAGGTATTGTAGCCATGCAACGCCGACATTTGACGAGGGCGGAGATGTTACGAGCTGTGGGAATGCTGGAAGCTGGATCTGTTCAGCGTAATGTTGCTGAGGCCATAGGGACCCATCAAAATGTAATTTCAAGATTGTGGACACGCTATCGTGCCACAGGTGAAGTAGCGGAGAGGCACCGGGGGCCAAGTCGCATCACTACCCCCAGACAAGACCGATTTTTGCAAATTACTGCGCGAGCACAACCAAATGCAACGGCGACTCAATTGGTCCAAAGGCTGCGAGTGGAACACCAAGTGCTTGTGAGTGACCAAACTGTAAGAAGGCGACTGCATGAAAGCAATCTACGCTCTCGTAGACCACTCCGGGTCCCACCTTTACGGAGAGGCAATCGTGGACGACGATTAGAATGGGTTCGAAACCACGTGGACTGGGGCCGTGACCAATGGTCCAATGTGCTGTTCACGGATGAATCCAGGTTCGGCTTCCATCCAGATTCACGAAGGACGCGTGTTTGGCGAGTTCCTGGACGATGGAGCCGTCTCCAGAACCCTCAGGAAGTTCACCCATACCAAGGAGGAACAATTATGGTTTGGGCAGGAATTCGTCTTGGAGGACGGACGGATCTCGTTTGGGTGCGGGGCAATATGACGGCAGAACGATACGTCCAACAGGTGCTGGGGCCCGTAATCTTGCCCCACAGAACACAAATGGGGCAAGATTTCCTGCTCATGCACGACAATGCCCGGGCACACCCGGCGAGAACGGTAGCAGCTTGGTTACATACACATAATGTTAGGGCCTTAGACTGGCCTGCTCAATCGCCAGATCTAAATCCCATTGAGCATGCGTGGGATATGCTGCAAAGAAGAGCTCTGAAGGAAGTTTCTGAAAATCTGGCTACAGAAGATCAACTTTTTGCGCACCTCAGAAGGACATGGGACAATATTCCGCAGCAAGACATTGACAACCTTGTTCTGAGCATGCCGAATCGTTGCCGATGTGTTATGAACATCATGGGCGCTTTCTCAGACTACTAACTTCAAGTTTATAAACACAAATTAAATGATTTTTCTATTTATTTTCAGTTTTTACTGACAAATTAAAAGTTCATTCATACACGGTTTCCGTCTATGCTTCATTTTTTTTCCATAAAATCCTGAAATTTTAATCTATACCTTAACCATTACTAAAAAATGGTAGAATATTGAATAACGTATCTTTTAAATATATACATGTCATATAAATAATTAACACATTGATAGTAATTCGCTTTTTTAAAAATATCCCTAGACCGTGTTGATGTGTGTATATTGCTTACCTGAAGCCTAACAACTTTGAAGAGGTCTCGATATCCTTCATTAAGACCATTAACGCCAGTTTTGACGAGCACAAGGACCTCATAAAATCCCTGGTTTTGAGAAATGGGACATGCTTCCTGAACCATGTCCCATTTCTCAACGAACTTGGTCACCACACCGCGCATAGATATCGCTGTGTAGAATGATTGTGTAGATAGGATCCTGCAGCTACCTATTTACTTTTTGTGCTGTGCGTCTGTGTTGATGCACTGTTATGTGCTCCTGGTCTCTAATTATATTTACTCCGTTATATGACGGCGAGCATCGAACGCTTTGTGCGAAGACTCAATTAATATGGCGGAGTAATGTTGCACAGACTGCTATTAAACAAATTATAAAGCGGTGTTTGATGTAGAACGTGGAGACTGTTTTCGATCAAAGGGGAGAGGAAACCTATGACAACTTTATTATATTAAAAGTACTACTTTTCCTTACTTGCCGTCCGCCGCATTGGTGAGGTAGCCGCGAGCGCGAATTCTGAACGCGAGGGGTTCAATTCCCGGGACGGGCAAATATCCAGACTGCTACTGAAAATATCTAATATCATGATCATCGACTGGAGGATAAAATCCTGGACCATCACGATCAACAGTATTGCTGTTGACCACCAGCTTTCAGTATTCAGTATGCAGATGGTAGGATACAGTATAGTCAACAATAGTGTTCCCGCTGCGCTGGGAAACAGCCTAGGCCTCCATATGTACGCTAGAAAATGGCGCTTAATCCTCGGTTTCGTGGATTAAACACGTTTTCGTATTTTTCGTTCTAGGTCTTTTTTATTTTGATATTTTCCTATACTATTTTTAAAGCCCGGTTTCCACCGCAAGCGGAGCGGACACATTAATGACTTCTTTTACCTCGCAAGAGAAAAACTGCTTACATGTGAGTCGAGCAGAAATGACTCAGCGGGCAAAAGGATTAAAAATGAGCTCGCTCTGCTCATACTTGTTTCATTTCTCTTTTGCGGTAGGAATCAGACGACTAAACTCTTTCTTGGTGGAAACGCAAACCTATTTCATGAAAACGAAGCCCGCTTCGCTTAGCCATTACCGACTCATTACCCTTTCGCGGTGGAAACCGGACTTAGGAAAAGCATAAAGTGAGCGTATGCCTGTCTAGTATCGAACTTAAGATCAAATCTTCGGGCTTTTACCACTCGGTCACTACTGTTTGTGTTGATTTATTTTGTCTTTAGCCCGTACTGTCCGTAGCCTGTACGGCTGGGCAAAGGCGTCCCCCAAATCTTTCCATGAACTTTTATCCCGCGCCACGTCGAACCAACCAAACTGGTTTACTATTATTACAATGTTGAGCGTCAGTCAGGCAGTCTACAAAATAACTTGCGCGCACGTAAATAATATTTACCTTCCTTCCTGTTGCCGTCAAAACATGGGTGATCACAAAAGAGCCCCTTTAATATCCCATCAAAAGCTTTTAAAAAAGTAATAAAGGTATAATTTAATTTTCTCTTTTAGACTGGCATCCGTCTGGGCGTAGCTACGCAAATTGGAAAACATATAAGTACAATAGCTACAGTATATCAAAACATGGTCATACTCATAATAGGCGTCTGGTTCCACCCCTTGTCTGCGAACGGGATCACATCCTCACTCGCAATTACGGTAATTAATTAATAGCCTCGAGACGGGGCTGCTAACGCGTGTGTTGTTGATGCGTTATGTAGTCCTGGTAGGTAATAGGTATTGACACTTTATATTTGAGGATTAAGCTTTGTTCTGAGAGGACTTTAATTACAAGTTTCCACGAAAATAATACAAAACAAATGAATGTAATATTGGTGCACTGCCGGAATTTCAACTCCCATCGCTAAAATTGCCTCGGCATGTGAAAGATCAAAAATCTATGCATACTTTTAAAAAATATCTAAAGAAACACATTTTAGCGGATTTAAAATTTTAAAGCTATCTTCGGGTAGTGTAATAATCTATACTATTTTTGTTGTGTAACCGTCGTATCCTAAGTAGAAATAAGTTTTTTCTCATATAAAAATAAATAAAATGAATAAATAAATATCGCTGGACATTTCACACAGCGCCATCTAGTACCACACTAAGCAACGAGGCTTGTGTCGTGGACACCAGATAGTTGATATACTACATAGATACTTTTTGTTTGTAAATACATACTTATTATACATATAAACATCCATGATTCGGAAACAAATGTCCATGCTCATCACACAAACATTTGCTTCTACCAGGATTCGAACCCATATCTTCTTAGTCGAGACACTCTTGTCAGAGTGGTCGTGGTTGCACAGACGAGGTACACCGAGAGATGTTCGGTGGGTCGTTGACTTCCCCGAGGATTGCCCTTTCAGCGATGTGCTTCCATTTCTGCCGATTGGAGACGTTGCGAGTACACTGGACCATGGTGAACTCAGTAGTAGCTTTCTTGATCAGGTCAGTCTAGCGAGTTGGTGATCGGCGGCGTGATCTCTTGCCCTATACCTGGCCCTGAACCACCAGTCTCTCCATGGAATTTTCATTTCTAGTGATGTGACCAAAGAACTTTAATATTCGTAGTTGCACAGTAGACGAAAGCCGGTTCTTAATATGAAGCTCCTTGAGGATGGAAACATTGGTGCGAAACGCTGTCCACGGGATCTTTAGGGGCGTCTCCAGCACCACATCTCCAAAGCGTCGATTTTACGGCGATCCTGCATTGACGAGAGACCAAGTTTCGGCACCGTAGAGAAAGATCGGAAAGACAAGGCATTTCATCAGTCTGACCTTAGTCTTTTTGGTAATCCTCCTGTCCCTCCAAATCTTTCCCAGCCGTTTCACTGCTGACCTGGTGATGGCGCATCGTCGTTTTATCTCGTCACCACATCCCCCAGTATTGTAGATAGTAGAGCCGAGGTAGATATAGCTCTGTACAACTTCGCAATTAGCCATACTCTGTACATTAATTCGGCTTTTTTCAGCCCGGGTTACAATCATCATCTTTGTCTTGTCTCGGTTGATGGCAAGTCCGAAATTGAGGCTGGTAGTCTCGAGACGGATCAGAAGATTTTCCATATCTTCTCTGGACTGTGCGAGAAGGGTTGTATCATCAGCGTACCTAAGGTTATTTATCACGCGACCCCCAACTGATATACCTTTGTCCCATTCCTCCAAGACAATGTGCATGATGTATTCTGTATAGGTATTAAATAGCAACGGCGATAAGATGCATCCTTGTCGCACACCGGCCTCGGTTTTAAAGTGCCCAGAAAGGGTATCGTCCACTCGTACCACTGCAGTACCGTCTTTATATAGTCGCCTCAAAAGAACTATTAGGTGAGGCGGTACACCCATTTCTGCGAGTATCTTCCAGAGGTCTGTCCAAATGACAGTGTCAAATGCTTTTCGGAAGTCCACAAAGCAGATGTAGAGGGTTGAATTAAACTCTCTGGCCTTCTCAATTATCTGACGCAGTATGAGGATTTAATTCTTCCCTTTACAAAACCGGCTTGCTCGGGTGCAATTTGCTTTGAGAGGTAGGCCAATAGTCTTGTATTGATTATGTGGAGCATTACCTTACTTGCATGCGATATTAGGGATATGAGTCGGTAATTGTTGCATTTCTTGGTGGACCCTTTTTTATGCAGTGAAATAAAAACCGATTGCGACCAGTCATCAGGCCTTATGCCAGTCTCCCATATTTTACTGCAGATGGTAAATAAGACATCGACTCCAAATTCTCCCATCGCCTTGAAGACTTCGATTGGGATTTCATCACATCCTATGGCTTTGTTGCATTTAAGGTGTTTAATTGCCGCTCGTACTTCATCCCGCATGATATCAGGTTCACGGTCACGTATATGGTCGGTAGAACATGTGAAGTTTGGTGTAAAATTGCTGGAAAATAGCGACTTGCAATATTTCTTCCACACATCTACGATGTCCTTTATTTCCGTAACCGTCGACCCAATGGAGTCCTCAATAGCCCACGTCTTGGGTTTAAACTGGCGTGTTATGTATCGCACCTTATCATGGAGATCTTTGGTTTGATATTTATCAGAATGCTGCTCCAGTTCATCACATATCTTTCCCAGGTGGTCATTGCGGTCACGTCGGCAAGCAGCTTGTATTATAGCTGACTTCGCATTTAGCTCAGTAATGCTAGCGCCACTGGCTTTAAGTTTCCGGCGTTCTTCGACCAGGTGCCAGGTGTCTTCAGTTATCCAGTGCTGTCGCTTTGCCAAGATGTGTTTTGGCTGTGATTCTGCAATAGCATCTACAATATATTTCTTTGCCGAAGTCCACAAAGAGTTAGAGTTTTTGCTCCCAACACCTGCTTTCCATGTGGCATGTCTGACCTCTACCAAAGTGGCTAGAGAGTTTGGGTCTTTCACTTCCATTCTTCTTGCGGTTTTAAATTGTCTCGCTTTTTGCAGTTTCAGTCGCAGGTTTCCAATCAGCAGTTGATGATCAGAATGACAATCAGCACCGGGCAAAGTGTGTGTGTTAGTTATGGAGCTTCTCCATCTAGACCTCACTAATATGTAGTTTATTTGATTACAATACTTGCCGTCGGGGGAGGTCCAGGTATATTGCCGTCTGGCGTCTAGGATGGTGATTGAACACCGTGTTCATTATGATCATATTGTTGTCCGCAGCAAACTCTATGAGGCGCTCGCCTCTGGGGTTACGAACACCATGACCATAGTTCCCAACAATATTCCGAATGCCTGTATCCATAGTGGTGTTTCCTACCTTGGCATTAAAATCCCCAATAATGAGCAATATCTCTCTTTTTGGTCTCTTTGATATAGATGACTCAAGTTGACAGTAGAAGTCCTCTATTTCCTCATCCCTGGCAGAACTTGTAGGAGCATAGACCTGAATAATGTTGAGTGGGGTCGGTGATGCACTAAGTTTAATGGAGATGATTCTATCATTAATAGGGTGGTACCCAAGCACCGAGTTTTTCCATAATTTAGGGATAGCAATAGCCACTCCTGAAAAGCTACTCTTCTTATTGCCGGAGAAATAGATAGTGTGTTTCTGTGAGTCAAAGTGGCCGCTATCTTTCTAATGTGTCTCGCTGAGTCCTGTGATGGTGAGTCAAGTTCTTGTTCTAGAATATGAAGCTTTCCATCGTCGAGAAGTCCTCGTACATGTACCGATGCGATGGGCTTTTCTTAAATTGACATTTTTTCTTCCAGTAGCTTTTTTTCAAAGGATGCCTGGTTGCCTGCATCCCGATGGCCGGTAACCCATTTCACACCCTCAGCCCCGGAAAGCTCAGGGCGCCGGTCGCTACTCGGATTGCCAGGCGGTCTTACTCTGTCTATATGCATACTCATCATTGCAACTCTCATGGGATGAATAATGTAGTAGGTTTTCCGTTACTTTCTACATCGCGGTACTGTAACCTCAGTGGCTATAGTAATCCATGAGTGAACCGATTCAGAACATATGGTTCTTTCGCTTCACTTTGGTACTGATGGCTACCGCTACCCTCCATCAGGTTCCAGGAACTACGCCCCTGTGGCTTGCCTCCTCCGCTAGTTCGGCCGTACCGACAACTATTGTCTACGCCCTTCCCCACCGTTGAGGTCTTCACCCGTAACCCTGGGCACGGGCTCCGCGCTATACCCCGCAGAACTGGGTCCCTGCTGAACTTCGCCATCTACATACTCTGGCTTACTAGAGTATAAGATGCCCACCCCCGCGACGTGGACGCGCCAGACAGGAATTGCCCAAGTGAAGGGTAGAAAAGGTGGCTCTACTCTCCCAGGGGCCGGGTTAATGGTCGTGCATGGTGCCACGCCGAAAAGCGAACCCATTTAAGTGAATGTAATTCTTTTAGAGAAATAAAGTTCTTAAACCCCGAAAGCTGGCTAAGCGAAGCGGACATCGTTTTCATGAAATAGGTTTGCGTTTCCACCAAGAAAGAGTTTAGTCGTCTGATTCCCACCGCAAAAGAGAAATGAAACAAGAATGCTCAGAGCGAGCTCATTTTTACTCTTTTTGCCCGCTGAGTCATTTCCGCTCGACTCTTTGTTGGTGGAAATACATGTAAGTTTTCTCTTGCGAGGTAAAAGTAGTCATTAATGTCCGCTCCGGTTGCGGTGGAAACCGGGCTTTAGCGTTGAAAAATCAACAAAGCTCTTTTATTTAGACACCTTTTTAACTGTAGTAGTGCTAACGTTAGTGAAAACAAGCAATCAAACCATAGTTTTTGATAAAGATGGTCGTGCCAAGTGCAATTTGGAACATTATACGTTCTTTCAAAGGGCCGAAAATTGAAGTTCCTCGAAAAAGAATACAGGATTTCTGTGAAACTGAGTTTAAATTCGAACCAGTAAGCTATTTATTAATTTACTGTTAATCTTCAACTCTAATTTAAAATAAAAGCTTATAATGAGAGTGCGAGCGTAATAAAATAGAAAGGAAATATTTACATGACAATTAATAGTGAAGTATGGAAGAACAGATCATGCTACGTCGACTCCAAATGAATTGGGATAATAGAAGGAGAATGACGACAACGAAGAAACATTTACGATAAAAGTGCAATGAAAAAAAACCACCAAAGTAGATTGTAATCAATACAAGGCCATAAAGTTTATAAACTAGGAAGCGTAAGTTGAATAAAATTAACAGTCCCTAAATACAACCCTCTTGGTAACGTAATCTAACGACACTAAAATCCAGCCCTTAATAGTTTAAACAACAGAATTCTTTCCCCGACATCCCGGGGGGGCATTAAAATCACTTTGTGACCATTTAAGACGATATAAATTCTCTAACCACCATTCATTAGTGAAGTAGTCCCTGTTACAGACACGGTATTGTACCATGAGGGTTTCATTGTGGTACTCTTGTCTTGTGTTATAATACGTTTTGTTACAATTTAAACAAATAAATAAAATTAAAGTGTCCGTTTGTAATTTCAAAATAACAGTTTTTTACTGAATACATATTAAAGTATTTATGACCTAGACGATACTTATAACAAAAAAACTTCTTTGTCTGTTTGTTCCGGCTAATCTTCGAAACGGCGGGACCAATTTTAACGGGACTTTTACTTGCAGATAGCTAATGTTATAAGGAGTCAATTAGGCTTACTTACTTTTACTTTGAAAAAAAAACACAACAAAGTAAAAATAACTTTAGCTTCAGTCGGTAGCAAAGAAACTGAATCAAACACACAGAAGTCACCGACTGTGAATGTTTTTGAAGTCGGTTTTATTTTTTGCTAATTTTTATTTTATTTTAATTACCATTTTTAGTTGTAATATCTTATACAAATATTAGCTATACATTTATTTTAACATAACATAACATCACGCCTGTAATTCCGAAGAGTTGGACTGAGGTGTACCCAATAGAACCTACACCCACATTTCGCCAGTTATGTTTAAGTCCCATGTAATAGGGGGCGAGCGCTGGCGCAAATCCAGACTCCGTGGCTGCTACTGAGAAATTTCTGATGGAAAAACCCAATAACACTGCCCGCCCTGGGAATCGAACTCAGGACCTCATGCTGAGTAGTCGCCACCACTAGACCCACGAGGCAGTCATTTATTTTATATTGTTAACAATACATGTCATGGTAATAGGCTTATCTCCAATAAAATGGAACCTAACAGACCATACTGTCGAAATGTGGGTGTACTGTACACATCTGCATACCCCCTCAGAGCATAGAGGCGTTATGTTACGTTATGATTTTGTGAAAACAACAAACATCCAAGCGATTGCAGCAATCACGACCGATTTGCTGTCTATAATGGCCACCCACTAAGTTTAAACGGGACCACCGCGAATTAATTTTCTTCCAAACAAAAAAAGAATCGAAATCAGTTCACAATTGGTGAAAAAAAGGCTGAACATAAACACAAAAAAAAACAGATGAATTGACAACCTCCTCTTTTTGGAAGTCGGTTAAAGAGGATTAGGGTTCCATTCAAAAACCACGTGTTCCACAACTCTTGAAAACTTAAATCTTGAAAAGTCGAGGAGGTATTTATTACACTCTCTCCAAACTTCCCCATCGAACTAATTTAAATCGCCTACACTACATACGCCCTATGTGCGCCTGGTAGTACATAAAGCTTTGATACGGCGCGCGCGACTGCCTCTTAACCGGCAGTTGCCATGCCAACCAGGTTGTGATGGACTATTTTTGTGCCCAGCCAGTTTCTCTTTGCTATCTATTTATGATATTATAACTTATTTTCCAATACCTTGGACAATTGGATAAATTGTTGATGTTTGTAGCAACATATAAGTCGGCAGTAGTAGGTAAACAAGTGGGTGCCTATTGTAACTTACTGCCTTCTTTTTTTTTGCGGATGGGATCATCAAATGACTCTTCCCGCTCTGGGCGGAGCAGTAGGGAGTGTCAGACCTTTACTGACTAAAACCCATCCATGTTCCTTCATCGCCCTTTGTGTTTCGGGGCCACGGTATCTCTTTCAAGCAGTCCCGCAGCCCCGGCAGGCATCGGCCCTTGCTTTTTGCTGACTCTCTTTGAGGCGCGCGTGGAACAAGAACGCGCCGTCGACACGGCCTGTCATCATGAGACGGACGTACAGCGAGCTAGCATATAGCCCACCGTCCATAGGCACGCGCCTACGGTGGCCGGGGGCCACCACGTGGCCACCGACGCCCGGGGCGTCTCCGGCGGCGGCCGGGACGTGAGGTTCTCTCCCTCTCACGGTCCGCCACCTCCTTCGCTAGCATGACTGCTTTGCAGAAGGAGGTGATGGCGTCCCATTCCATCTCGCTCCGGACCATGGATTGAACCAAGGCCGGGCGCGAGAGGTCGCCACCGCCGATCGCCGCTACAAGGACTCGGCAGTGCTCCGCCTACGTGGGGCACAACTCCACCGTGTGCTCCACCCTGTCCTCCGGTTGATCCTCGCAGTGGAAACACATGAGATCCCGCCGGAAGTCTGTTCGCTGAGCGACAATTTGTCGCGGCAGCGGAGTTTCCCCCCGGCGTAGCGCCTCCGCGCGCCATTCATGTAGGCGCGCGAGGACTATCGCCTCCAGATTTTATGGCGGTAATCCGGCAAGGAGGCTCGCCGTCTCGCGGGAGTTCGTGCGATACCCACGGGCCAGCCTTACGGCTACCACCTGCCAAGGCGCGTTCAGGTAGTGGGCGGCTCGCCGCCTCAAGGATCGCGCCCACACCGGGGCCCCGTAAAGGGCCATGGACCGCACTACTCCCGCGTAGAGCCTCCGTATCTTACTGCTTGACTCCAGTATAAAGAAAAGTTTTAGTTGCTGAAAATGTTTAATTAATTCGCCGAAGTTAGGTTAAAACCCATTTCGAATTTAAATTTCGAGAGGTGTCTGGGTCTAGGGAAGTGAAATAATTACTAATACATTTTACTTGCACGTACTAGCACCCACCCTGCCACAGTAGCCAAGAATTCCTGGAAGCAAACCATGTGCCATGATACTATAACCCTTATTTCAATAACCATTAAGTTTAAAATTAACAAATTAAATACTTAACTTAGTTTGCGAGCGCATTTCCTCGCTGCAGATTTTCCGGGCGAGTTGTCAAAACTCCCGCCCGGGGTTCGACTGTTTCCGTGAAACGTCGGCACGGTTCGACACCCCCGTCTCGGAGGCCAAGTTACATGGAACTGCAATATTTGTTGGAACCGGTTTGCTTCCTTTCCGCGGCTAGAATTAGCGAGCTCACGATAGTGTGGTCCAGCACGCAGACGTGTATGCAACGCGACGTCGTCGATACAACAAGCTATATGTGTGCACCGTACTAGTGAACTTTGATAATGAACCGAGGGGCAATTGCCCGGGCAGGGGGGGCGAGGCGAGGCTTCTGCCCCCAAACCCCTGTTACGTCGGCCGGGATGTGCAACGACCTGCAGCCACTTCCGAGCCAGCTATGTACGCATCGTGCATAGGTAGCTATAAAGCGTTATAGAAGGTAGCTTCTATAACGCTTTATGTACAGTATCGATACGATTATTAGACCTACGAGCTACGACCTCTTCGTAAGTCATGACAGCCTGGTAGCAGCCCTCATTATAAACCTTCTGTTTCACAAGAGAGACAACATCATCATCTACCTAGCCTATTTATTTCCCAACTTGGTTGGTGTCGGCTTCCAGTCTTACTGGATGCAGCTGAATACCAGTATTTTACTTGGAGTGACTGCTGTATCTGACCTCCACAACCCAGTTAGTACTGGGTAATACGATACCCTTTGGTAAGACTGGTTGTCTGACTTTTTGAGCTACTGACTACCTGTAACGACAGTCAAATATCTACAAATGACAGCCGGGACCGGATTATACGACTATAGAAGACAACAAACATTACAAAATCACCAAGTACTGTAGTAGCAAGTTGGTAAGAAGGTTCCATGCTAAAACTTTAACAACCGTATGAGTGTTAATTATTTGCTAAAATTTTCAAACTAGGTAGGATTGTTTAACGTTCCAAGTTTATGTTAAGTCACAAGGGAATGCCACACAAAACAAGAGGAAAATTTTATTTCTCGCGGGAGTTTTTGTTTTCTACTTAAATTATATATTTTAGAAAAATAACCCCTCATCTTAACAATATTGTTTTTAAGCCAATCTCTAACAGAGTACTTTATCCGCATTAGAACTAATCTCTTGATAGGATCAACCTTAGGAACTTGTAAACATTTTAATCCATAAGATTTCCATCATAAACACTTTATATTTAAGTTTCTGCCTATTGATTTTCGCTACAGGGTACATATTATTATGTAATATTGTCATACTTTTAATATTTCCAACTAAATTAAGAACAGAATCTCTAAAAAAAAAAATTTTTCTATAGTTTAAGAAAACGAGAAAACAACCTATCATACTTCACTGTAACTTCCCGATAATTATAATTTGCACTAAAACACAGTTTTCGACTTCCGTATTGATCAGCAAACGTAGCTGGTATTGACGACCCGGAGAGGGACCGTATTTTGGGCAATTTCAATATGGCACCTGTGCTTAATATCTTATATACAAACTTTTTGACGTGATAACGTCTTATAAATCGATGAACACCGGCTGCACGCACGTAAGTGTCACACCGTTCCGCGCGATAGTCACGTTCCGCCTGACTCAACAACGTCCAGCCCAATCCAGAATCCAGATCAGATTCTGATTCTGAAACCCTTGGACCCAGAAAACTGAAATATTGTACAGAGGTTTCCTTTATAATGTAGACAAGGTATAAGGAAGGATTTTTAGATATTCAACCCCTAAGGAGTTAAATAGGAGATGAAAGTTTGTATGAAAGTCCGTCAGTTTTAAAGTTAGGATCTTAAAATTTTGGTTTTGGCTGACGATTGAAAACACGCAACGGTTTTGTTAGAATTTCAATCCATAACCCATGATCTGTCAGTAGACACAATAGTTAAACAAAGGCGTCCCAACCGAATCGGTCGGGTCCACAGTTCATGATTTAAGGGGGTGAAAAAGAGGGGTGAAATTTAGAATTTTCAAATAAATGTTAATTTGTTTAAAATTGTAATTTCCAATTAACTCCTTTTTTTGTATTATACAAAATAATGATAGTTCAGTGATATAAATAAATAAATGATTCAATTGCAATGGCTAATTGAGAAATCATATGACGAGACCGAAAAACTTCTCCTCCCACATGCATAAGACAGATCTCCGCTCCACTTTCACACTTACTCAAACATCCACCATTACTACATCTACTAGGACACATTCACACCATACACGAACTGCACTTTCGCATTACTTACACATACACAACATACCTACTACACCTACCACAACCAACTCACTCTAACTCAAACACTCACAAACATTTTTATTACGAATTATTTTTTATTTTTTACTCTACTTTTCTTTTTCTAAACACAAAAATAATAATTAAATTTATATTAACCATGTTACTGGTGAAAACAGTTTTACTGACATTTTTGATCTTCCATCTTATGGAATCACTGGTCCCCAAGTCACAGGCTATAAACCTAGTTTGGGTGCCAGGAGATAATACTTAATGCACTTTATGTTGTACCATATTACTGTACTTGTAACCTTTGTAAACACTTTACTGGAAATAAACATTATTATTATTAATTCAATTCATAAAAGCATGCAATTTTTCATCAATGTTTTCTTATGACGTTATCACGTAAAATTATCGTCCGTAGACCGACTTTACAAACAACCAACTCTTCTTTCGAAAGAAAAACAAAATACTTTCATCTTTACTTTTATGTTTAATAAGAGGATGTTTACAAGGTAGCATGAAAGCTTACCAACATCCAACACGAACCTCTATCCAGAGTTCCAGACCACAACAATGTGAAACATCCAACATTGTCACCATCTGAACTTGCCTTTGTGTCCCTCAACTTTTGCCCGCGGCTCCGCCGTAGACTTCTAGGGGGTTATAAATTCCTAGTCTGTTAAGACGAGATTTAGTCTAGACACAGATGAATTTAGACAGAATGAAATGTAGCTAAGCATCCTAGCTATTATTTTAACGTTTGTTGTGACTGGACTTTATGGATTGTATTATGAGTCTAGTGATCATCATATACCTTGTTAAAGATAGCAAGAGACATGCTCGTTTTAGTAAATACGAGCATAAAATATATGGTTACATACATAATGATGCCTACAACTATCGCTTATATCTCAAAGGAATAATTAAAAATGTTATTTATATTTAAAGGGTTGTGTGTCTTCCATAAATAAGTTAAGAAAGATGACTTCGGCAAAATAATTTCATTTTTATGAACAGCAGCAGAATTACGCAGCATCTGTATTTGTTAAGCACTTTTACTAAAAGGACATTTTAATTTTGAGGCTTTGTCTTAGCAATGTTCACTGAATATTCAGCATGTCAGTAGTGGAATAACTTCATACACAAACTTAGTTTATGTATAAATCATTACATTACTCATACAAACATGCAAGTATAGTTATGAAACCAAATCGAAACAGCAAAAGTTATTAAACATTCTCTTCAAACAACGACTCTGTCAGCTACCACACAAATAATTGCTACTCAAAAATTGAAAGCACAACGTGCAAAATACATCAAAAGCGATCACTACGTACGTCGAAGTTCCCAATAAAATCAGAACAGACAATTATGGACCATTAGCGTATGCCAATAAGAATGGTTTCGTCAAAACTTAAGTGTTTAAAATTAAATAACGCATACGCATAAACGATGGGGTTCGCTTTACATTGAAAGAGGGGTCCAGACAGAAAAATGCACTTGGAACCCCACGTCTAGACGAGAGGCTGTCTGGCGTGCGACCGCGGAGACTTGCGACTTGGCCGGCTCAAGGATGAACTAACCGGTACTTGGTCCCATGCTGAATTTCCATGCAGTACTTTTGAAAAGAAAACTCGTTTTTATCTAAAAGTTATTCTAAAGGTTATTTAATTTTGTGTGGTGCAAATGAGGAATGCAGATGACGAGATAGCAACCCAGTACAGTGCTCGAGGTCAACTGCTGACAGAAAGTTGACCATACATTACATCAGTATCTAAATGATACTGATATAAATGTATGGTCAACTTTCTTTACAACAAAAAATGGTTGGCACCGCTGAGTTAGTACAGCCGTTGGTGTGAGTTAGGTTCGGAGTTTATTCACACACAAAATTGAGAACGAGATCTACACTGAAAAATCAATGGCTACGTTCGTAAAGTATTAATGCTGGGATTCAGCTTTTCTGTGAGAGGGAGTTTGCCATAATCTGATACACATGCCTCGTGATGGATGTCATGTGTCTAAGAATTGTTCACTAGAGGACATCGGTTTCCTTACGATATTTTTGTTTATCATTATGAAAACGGTGTTCATTTAAAAAACGGTGTTCATTTTAATAAGCAACTTTAACTATAAATATTTTGTCCCAATACCATTTCTACTAAAGTCACATCGCATTAACCGACATAATACTCACCATTATCTGCCTAGCCTTTTCCCAACATAAATATGGTCGGCTTCCGGTCTTACCGGATGCAGCTGAATACCAATATCATACGAGGAGCGGCTGCGACTCCAACCAGTATACGAAAACTCTTTCTAATCGACACATCTGTCAGAAAAGACAACAAATCAATATATTATCGATCATCTCGCAAAAGTCCCCAAGTCTAGAGTGTGCGTGCTGTCTGCCCCCACAATAAACCTAGTGGTGTATAATTCAGTGCTGTGCTGTAAGTCTGGCGGGCTGGCTATACGAACTTAGGGTATGTATGTATGCACGTCGCATTGCGCCGACGGTAGGGGTAGGTCAGGTACACACTGCAATTTTATGCGTTTGTATGTAGTGTTAATGTGTTTTATTTGATGTTGAGGATGGGGAGGATTACGAAACGTGATTAGATTTTGACGATTTTTAGCGACGTTTTATAAGGGTTTTGCAGAGTTCAATGTGATTTACGGATTGCTTTAGTATATTCGCTTGAACTCTTGAGCTTATTTGAGATTTTCTTGAATACTGGTAATGAAAATTACACAGCAATCTATTTTATAATGGTCTATTTAAACCTACACTGTCACTTACGGGATATATCTTCCGTGATTGTCAATTATATCGGGAGCTCAGAATAATTGATGATCACGGAAGATTTGGTTTTTATGTACTTACTTATAGTATACATTTATTGGTGCACGCTCATTTTCCGACTGAACACCACGTGGTTCCGGATTTTAGGCGGTACAGTTTCCGACTCTCATCGCACGCCGACAAATCGATGTACGTCGGACATTATATTAAACAAAAGGAAGAAACTTTATTTATAAACTGGTAAACTGTTTCAGATATTAAATATTTGTATTCAACTTCTTCTTCTTATCGTATCGATGTTCCCTCCAATTACACAGTTCGGGCCCAGTAGGTGGCCACATTCCAGCGGTAGAGGCGTTGTACAGGTCATCAAGAGTGCAGGTAAACGGATACCTGGGACACTCCAGCAGGTGGGGCATTGTTTGGTATCATCATTGTATTTAACTTAATAAAAAGCCAATCTCAGAATATTCATGCGTTTCATATATATTACGAGTATACTGTGACCTTCAGAGTCAGATATGATTTTACGACCATGGTTAACTGGTTTCATTTAATATCGATTAAGCATTTAGTTACTATAGTTATTGCTTTTAATGGCGGCTTGAATGGCGCACAGATTTGTTACTTGTAGTACGTTTACTGGAATAATCAATGCGTACATTTCTAAATATTGTTCATGTGTCGACTTCTCGTTGGTGTAGTAGTCAAAAAGCGGTCCTGCTACACGTGGTGTCTTTTTGATTTCTGCGTCATTGAGTTTTTCCATTACAAAATCCTCTGCAACAGCGTCTACTCCCAATGCTTGAACGTTACATGGTTATAGGCGCGCCTAGGACATACACCATGATGTTGATGACCACATATAGTTTACCAAATCAAAATAACAATCTTGCACAGTTCAAGAATGTTACAAATAAGGAGTGGAAGTAGTAATAATTATTGTAATTGTTTGTTATGTTTCGGTTCTCATTATCATTTTAAAAGAGCACAAAACAAACCACAAACTGGACTTTAAATCTATTGTACTAACTAGCATCGTTTACATACATACATACATAGAAAAGTAGATTATTATGGTAATAGAGCTCTATTACCATAAAAATCTCTCTTTTCTATTGTGGTGAAAAAAAAAACACTATTATGATTATGCGAGTAGTGATTTTTTTACTACATTTAGGTAGAGTAAGAGTGAGTAAATTGTCTGTCTGATTACCAATCCCAAGGATCAGTTTAAAATCACGTCGGCGTCGCATCGTGCAATTTTGGAAAGCTTTTCAGGCAATCAAAATCACACGGGAAATTGACATAAACTAAATGCAGTGAGCAAATATGATGAACATTGCAGTAATCGACTCAGTCTTGTCTATTTCCTGTAATGGCTGGAAGATGCTGAGAAGTCTATAAACTGGTTTCCAAGTCTTTTAAACTTATCGTCAGTAAGTGGAGGAAATCGACATCTGATGCTGCGCCGCCATTACAGTACCTACCTATTATAAATGTACGATATCTATTTCCTTTTCCCATTTGACAGTTCTATGGTCTGTTCTCCAAGAGCTGCCATGGTCACCATTCCTATGGAATATTATAATATCACCGACTGCTCAAGAACACGGTTTGGATATGCTGATCAGTTTCAACTCAAAGCATTTATTTTAATTAAACCATTTAATTCTAATTTCAACCAGGTGAAATTTGCTCTTAAGGATTATTACCGTTGCGGTGATAACTTTTGAGATATTATTCCAGTTAAAGTATGCCTGTATATTTACCACCACCAGTACCACTGATACATGACTAAACTAATGTCATAAACACAAGAAACTTTCCAGAATTTTTTTCATGCGTTATAATTATTCGAATGGTTCCTTATTTCCTTGGTTATTCCTTCTAATCCCAGCTTTGTTTTGAAGTGGTGTAATAAATAAGGGTTACTACAAAATATGTAGGATGTAAGTCAACAGATCCGGCTCAAAGGTCGCGCATATTATGCGGTTATGCGGATATTTAGAGGGGCTACATTATTAACAGATTGTTGAACTTTATTACAAAGATAGGCTATGAATACAGAACATACATTTTGCTGCGGAGATTTATGTATTTGTGTCAAATTATAATAATTTTGTTGTAAAATGTACGCAAAGGGTGTAAACGAGCCTTCACGATGCCTTCAACGAAGCATTTTGTACAGACTAGCCAGCACATCGAGCTAGAACAATTTGTTAAATGTATTTAATAGATCTTCAACTTTATCGCTAAAGCGTTAGGTTCAAGGTTGACTGGGAAATTTTGACAGTTTTGGGTAGCTTGATGTGCTTGGCGTCTGTACTTCAAACTAAGTAACACTGCGCAAAAATGATTGAAGGGAAACACACACTATTTTTTGGTGTAAATAATCACGGTTTAACGCACTCAAACCATTGTGCTATTGATGCATTGCATAGTACAGGGGTCAGGGAGGTATTGAAAGTAAAGTTATTATAACACTTAAAACTTTTATTTAAAAAAACCTATGAAATAATTGAAACTTGTAACTTCGATTGTATATGCCAATTTTAGTGATTTAAAAAACCACAACAAACTTATTTTTTTGTGTTGAGAACTTATCCTATTAGAAAGTGAATACCGTAATACTCATTAAATAACCGACAGCTTTATCTGCCCGATTAAATACTAACGATGACGTAAATCCTTTTTTATAACAAAACTCCTTTTTGCTCTAAAATCCCCCAGTTATTGGTTGCCATGGCTACAAATCTCCGTTGCACTAAAAAATATTATTATTTTTCCGCGAACAGTAGACATACGCGATGCATTCCCGGACACGTTCACATAAGCTATAAATGCCTTTGTTACAAATGGAATCCCTGTTTCATCCCAGGTTTCTATTGGGACTTCGAGTATTGTGCTCGAACTACCCGTGAATTTTATTTCAAAACATGCATGGTAATCATTGCATTGGATGAAATTTTGTCAATGTACATGTAATCCCCGAAGTAAGTCCCATGACGGAATGTAATAGGGGCGAACCTATTGCTATCAACGAGCACACATCCACTTTTGGGCTACTACTGAGAAATTCCTGATGGAACACCCCAATAACACTTTACCCGACTTGGTAATCGAACTTCAGAACTTATGCTCAGCAGTCACGCTTGCGACCACAGCACCAACGAGGCAGACCAGTTTTATGAATGTTTCCCTTTCATAAGCGTATTAAGAGCAAAGTAAACAAGGCCTATGATTCAATTTAACAAAGAAAACTTCCGTGCCCCATAGAGTATGTCATTATCCGAAATATCTTAAAACACGATGAGAATACGAAGTAAGGAAAAAATCAATCGCCTGCAAGTCTATAAGTACTCGTAGCACGCGCGTAGCGCTACGGCGGCGCTCGTAGCGTGCTGTCACGTAGGCATGTCTACGTCCGATACAGTGTGTTCATGTTGCTGATTCTAACTTGTTCACCGCAAAGAAAATTCTTTAGTCTCGCTTGTAATATGATGTGTCCTAATTGGCTGATTAATGACTGTGTTTCTTGTAAAAACAGTGTTTTTGTTATTTGCTTTGTGTTTTTTTCGCGATGATTATTATTATGATGGAATAAAATAATGTTGTTCTAATTTGCTACTATTACTTTTTGTCTGTTTGTAAAAAGCAGAGTGTATAAAAAACAAAGAGATTTCAAAAAATATCAAATTAAGCTCAAACTTTAATTAAAGAACGAAGTAACAAAGGTAACCCGAACCCGAAAACTCGTATATCAAGCGTCATTTCCCGTTTTTCCCCAAAAGCGAACGACCGGGCGCTGGTTGAGGTACCAGGGCACCATGAAACGTAGGCGGATGTGTGCAGGCGGCGAGGCGCATTGCAGGCGGGTGAACGGCCTCGCATCGATCGACGACCCTCCCCCGTGCGACCCCCCGCCCCGCCGCGCCGCTTGCGTAACCGCCCCCCTTCCGCGCTTATGTAACAGTGACGCGGTTTGCGTGATCGTTTCCTGATTTTTCTGCTGCATCCCGATTGCAGTAATTATGCAGTGCTCATATAAATAAGGGTTGGGCTGAATTACGATGCGTTGACTTTCAGCTGGGTGAACTCATGCGGCGGGAAACTGAACTGAAATGCAGTTTGCGAAAGTTTGTTTTTAATTAGATACTTTAACAAAAGCTCAGTAAGTAAAAATATTAAATGAATGCGCTATCACACTCGTATATGAAACTAAATCACCACAACACCTGGTCTGGGCCTAGTTTTTCCCGCTCAATCAGTTTGGCGGGAAAGAAACTTTTACACAAAGAAACAATTCATGTTTTTGCCCATCTTTTAACATAAAATATTCCTTCCCCTTTAACTTTTAACCGGCAGTAACATCCAAACTACAAACTAACCCCAACTACAACTCATACGGCACTGCCCACCCTGCTGAAAGCATGTGGTGATATATTTCAGGACATTAATTAAGGCCAGTACCTAGGCGCTGAGTCGTGGCCAATTTTACAGCCAAGTTCTTTATGGCCAAGAGAAGATCGTAGATGTTCCTTAGTTTTTGTGAAGAGGCAAAAAGAGAGTTGTAAGTTTGATTTGTTAGTGTCTGTTTAACTCTACTATTACTATGAAATTAATAGTTTTGTTTTTTTACAATAGATCTGTTCTTAAGAACCATTAAAAAAACTACAATTCGATAATTCGATCGTATCTTTGAAATCAACTTCAAAATCAACTAATAAAACAATACTAATATTTTTGTTTAAACACTATCTAATACATAAGTATGTAATACATATTAATTTGCTAAAGTAGGAACTTCTTATTTAGAAAGTATGTAAGTTATTTCCGAGAAAAGCAATTTTCAGAAACACCCCCGGGGTGGGTTCCAAATAGGAAATCCCATGAAAATTCCAAACGTGTTCCGCGTATCGATACATACTATACACTATCGATGCCGGAAATAACTTAAACTACAGTCTATGTGTCGTAAAAACAGATACAATTAACAAAAAAAAATCGAGTAACATGATTTGTTCTATAATAATCTCGTATCAAAAAAATATTACACATTTTCCGAGCCCCTCAACCAGTGGTATATCAATAAAAAGAATCCGAATACAATCATCATTTACAAAATAATGATGTGACCCAAATATAAAACAATCAAATTACATAGACGGTTTGAAATTAAAACAAAAGAGGAAGCTACGCCGCGCCGTAGCCATGTGCCGTAGCTCCGGAGCTACGGCGTAGCGGGGTTACGGCGTAGCCGGGGTGCGGTCGGCGACCCCTGGCCGTGAACGGGGGCGCGCCGGGCTCGCGCCGCACTGCCTCCCCCCCCTGCAATCCGCGCCGCGCCGCCAGGCCAGCCCCAGCCCTGCGCCCCGCACACTACTACAGCCAGCCGCCGTAGACACGTGTCCGCCGCACCCTGTATACTATATACAGGCTGCTGTATACGTAACGTAGCTACGTTTTGTGCACTGCTGCATTTCTGGTTTAGGTTTTGTCTTGGCTTTGTTTATTAAATTATGATACTATAACGTACGTAAATTGCCAAGCTTTCCTATCCGTTTTGTAACTTTGTTTATTTTACTGGCAATATCCGTTAAAAGTAGGTTAACATTAAAATTTCAGCAAAGAAACTTATTTAATAGAGAGCAAACCAAATAAAACATCCTTTCCAAAATACTCCGACTTTCGCATTATAAATGAGTTGAAATAACGCACCGAAATCACAGTTATAAATTATTAACTAAATAAATACACGCTGTATCGACATTACTCAGCTCAGTCACGCACACAAGCACACACAGACACACACATAGACACTCGCCCAGTTCTCTTCAAAGCGTCTATGTGAATGCCACACCCCCGACAACGTAGGTACAGGGCGGCACTCACACAAACGTAGAATCAAAGGAAAATGTGTCCCGATGTGAGTCAGAGACAAGTCGAGACAGAGTGTGGACGGTGCACAAGTGTGCGTAGAAAATATAAGTTAATGTGATACTTCCGCGTTTTGGTGTATTCGTGTCACGCACACAGCTGCACTTACGGTGAGCTAACCGTATTGCCGGCGCGGTGTGCCTGTATGCGGAGGGTGCATCGACTTTGCTTCCTGCTAGGGTACAACGGCCTCAGCCCTGATTTATGTTCATACGTTTTAAGGTTTGCGTGTTATAGTGACGTTTCCTACTACTTACGAATATTTTTTCTACCTTAATATTATCAATGATCAATATGAAAAAACAAAAAAATAAATAAAGAGAAAAGTGGGTCCCGTTTTTATTACGCGCCGTAAAATTTAGTTTTCATTTGAAATTCTGTGGCGTGACTACTGAGGTAGCGTTTCTCTTGTTAAGTACAATGTTGGGAGATCTACATATCTATGGTTTATTTTCCGTACAGTTAAAGATTAATAATAGACATCATTGAAGATTTTTTGTTTCACGACTTCGTTAAAAATTACAAAACAGCGTAGCGAGCGAGAGTATGTTGGGCATAGTCATTCGTAGTGTCCTATTGATTTAATCTCGATGGTCCTGTGCTGAGGGGTTCCGTCGTCGATTCCCAGGTCGGGTAAATTGTTATTAGAAAATGCTCATAGCAGCCCAGAGCCTACATGAATATCTGGTTAATAGTAAGAATCTAAGTATTATTAATAATAACCTTTCTCTTTTCAATATGCGAGTGCTACCAGACATCACCCACTTCCTCAAGGTATACAGACGCGATGGTTTGTATAAGGGCAAATATTTTTGCAAGCAAAATGTCACCAAAACAAAACACTAGTTAAAACAGTAGTCATTTATTTGACCAAGCCTTGGTTTATTTACAGCGTGTTCTAACGTTTGGTCGCCAACATTTGGACGACTCTCCACAATATTCTTATTTTATCGTTCTGCTGGCCTACCCGCAAATTTGCCGCGGAAAAGTTTTCACTAGGTTTTCCAATGTTACAAGAGATATAGGCACGGAACAAAAAGTATTTAGAAGAGAGACTATTTGTCTTTATTTTCTTGTGTTTGGTGCTGTAAGTTGTAAACCGGCTACTGTCTTTGTTGTGGACAATTCACTTGATTGTTCAAACCAGTACGGACAATATGTGGACGTGGGTCTGAAATTCTGGCCACGGACACTGACAAATACTTTAAGTAAGCATTTGTATGGATCATTTGGACCGATCAATCCTTTACAGCCTCGAACTTTCAGTAAACAGAATTATGTGAGTTATCCGGCCGCTAAATATGGCAGATTTCGAGAACGAACAAGAAGAAATAAGCTAAGTATTTCGCGCCATTGATAGCTTCCACCAGGTGGCTTACCATGATCTGTTATTGCAGTATTGTTTTTGTCTTTGTTTTAGACTTCAGTGTGCGAAAGAGATGGAGTTAGACAACTCCATTACTTTCCCCACACCAAAGTGACATTAAAGTAATAGTTCAGCTTAGTTCCTATAGCAGACAATGCATTCATTGGGCGCACGAAACCACGTGATCAATCCTTTATGGGACACATGGTGAGATTAACCACGCATTACTGCAGTAATTTGTAGCTAAATAAAATTTACTACAAAATACTCCTTAAAAACGTGCAGAACAAGTTTGGTTAGGTCCTTTCATTATTATAATAAGCATGAAAGAATTCAAATATCATAGACAGGCTCCACAACTGCATTCAAAAAGTACCAAGCCCGCAGAGCCGGTAGCAAGTACGTAGATTGTATTTGCGACAAAGTGGATCCTCCCTCGCCTCGCAATATCATTCTGCACCGCACCTGACTCGCGTATTTCAAACTTCTGTTATATTTACTCTTTGTTCCCGTAGCCAACTCTTTTTTAAACAACTCTGGGAAATACTACAACAGCCCATAACGTCCACTGCTGGACATAAGCCTCTCCCATGATGGGAGGAATTTGCCGTAATCTCCACGCTTGGCAGGCGGATTCGAGATCGCAGTGTTGAAAGACTAACAGAAAACGCTGCTGGGAAACTCTGGGAAATATCATCGTGGAATTGGATTTCTCTAGTACGCTTATTCTTATTGGTCGTAACGGTAGCGTTACCAGGCATGTAGGCCTGTGAAAGAGGTGTCTCGGCGCCAGAATTTTGTCACTACTAAGGTGAGTTTACTGAGCCGACGACGGTTAAGTTCAACCAATTTACCCTTGACTTTTGTGAATATAATCCACTTTGGGTGAAAGTAAATACAAGGGTTTTACCATTCCTACAGAATATGAGTTTACGATACCAACGGTATGAAAAGGTTTTAAAATAAGCCAGGGAGTAATTACCAACAGGTTGCAAGCTCATCGCTCTATGCCTCACAGCGACCTAAATTCCTGTTTCACTACATGCTTCAAATGAAAAACGCACACTCTATATTTTAATCATAGCACCACACATACATAAATATGGGTATGCGAAAATAACTGACGAAAAAAAAAGGTACGTGAAAATGACTGTCCACATATTTACCAGCGAAAACTAAAAAAAAGTACCGTACTGGAAGATCAACTACAACTATCTAACCATACCGGATAAACAAATAAATCAATCAGAAAAAGTTTCCTTATTCCAGAAAGGTACCCGGGCAACATGTCCAGCAAGAGCAAATAAAAAGATTTTAAAAATTCTTCAACCCGATCAATCGAAATTACAAATTCACCACGTTAGGTCTGCTTGTCCAAAAAGTTCATGGAAAAACAATCGTAGCGAGTTAAAAAAAGACTCGTCTCGCTTCCCGACACTCCCTCACTGCGAGTATTAAATATTTAATTTGCTTTTTCACTAGTCTGCCGCCATCGCAAACGCAAATGGATCAGTCTGTCTGTCTGTCCACAAATCTAGCTAACGATCCGTATAGCTACAGTTTGGTCTGGAGTGACCATACAGGGGCAAATATAGGGGTTTGGTTTTCATTGTTTCGTTCGATACTGTTGAGGCATTGTGCAGGGCTATAAAGGATGTTTGTTTTGTAATTTGGTGTCAAATAAACACAGCGTATCGTATTCATAACCAATTGTTAAATTAGCTGTACACACATTTGCTGGCTTCGAAAGTCGGTGACAAAAACATTAAATCATTCAAACAAAGGTCACCGACTTCGAAGCTTGACCTTTGTTTGATTGATTTGGTGTTATTTTTACCAAGTGGCTTAGACTTGGGTCTAAGCCACTTGGTAAATGGAGTAATAATTAATTTCTAGTTAAATGCAGTTAAAGTATAGTATAAATGATGTTATTTACTATACTTTAACTGCATTTAACTAGAAATTAATTATTACTTTATATTACAATATGAAATACGTTGTTATGTATTAATTACATCGGTATAAATCTAACACGTGCAATAAAGTGTGAAATTGTTGAAGTCTCAACAGCTATCTAAGCAGGTTTTATGGCATAGTAAGAGAGAACGAAAATTATTCGTTTGGCAAGATTTTCTGGTATTTTTTTGTCCTCGTGTGTTCTTAAATTAATCACAACGTCAGCGCAGCCTCTAGGTGAAGGTATACGGTCTCTTGAGACATTCTAATTAAGAGGAAAAAAAAAAATTGGTAACTCAAAAAATATTTTTACGTATATTATAGCTTCCACAGGAAAACAGGTTTTAGAGTGCAGCAGCCAAGTTGCAATCTATCGGTTACCAAAGGGCCGCCAAGTGAGCGTTTGCTGTGCAAACTTTGCCAGATGCGGCCCTGGGCCGTTCCCTTGTGAACGACTATACCTCTTGCCTCGACTCATGCCCTAGTACTTGCTCTTTTAGGAAGTAACAGTTTTTTTTTTGTAGAACTAATTAATATAAAATATACTGCATCAGTGAAGGTAAATAATGAAATCCTTTAATTTCTATAATTATTGAGTACACACATAACATCACAATTGTTTTCCACCAAAGGTTAGACAGAAAATTATCTATAGAACAACCACTTATCGCCAGTAATGTTTAGTCCATTGCCATCGAACCAGACACCAAAGTGCTACTGATAAATGGTGATACATCACAAATGAAAAAAGCTAATAATACTTGGCCTGGGAATCGAACCCAGGTATGCTCAGCAGTAGCGCTTGTGACTACTAGACCAGGCAGTACCCAAGGTAGATGGGCTGTATCGTAGAGTACCCTACCTACTTTTATAAACGACTCCAAATGCGGAGTTTTAGGTAGTATTGCTTAAAGTTAAATGAATGAACTCAATAAGGAAAATAGTTTGAACTTTGAGGATAAACCATAGAACCGGACAATGGGAAAGCCCACAGTATGCATGCACGAAATACTTTCTGTATAAATTATGACTGTTATGAGCGAGCGATCATAAAGTTAATTCCAACCCGCATTATAACTCTTGAAACGATATTTTTCAGCAGTGGCGGTTGTTATTACCTTTATATAAAAAATTCAAATACTTAAACAAAAAAGTCTTTATCAAATCGAAAGTCATATCTCATCTCTAAAGTAAAATTGATAGATCCATCAGAAATTAATAACCTTTCACGGATGTTAGGTAATAGTAATAGTAGACACATAACCTTTACAAATATGAGTGATATCAAATATCCAGAAGTAAGGTAAGGTAAACAAACATTCATCAATACTTATCACTCAATACCTGTGACCTAGACACTTCCTAGGACATACTGATAGACAGGAAGAAGATAAATAGCGGGTTTGCGAACAATTAATTGGACTATATTGTACTGGCGAACTCGGAAACTTTATAATTTCATAAAGTTCATTCATTTCTTTTGAAGATATTTTTCGCGTTTGATTTCTCTTTGTGTTCATGGAAGAGTGCTTCTGTAGAAAATATGGAATGTTTTGTTGTTTTGTAACAAGTTAATTCGTTTTTAATAGAAAATTTTAGCTAGAATCTAGATTAAATCTAGTTGTACTTATTATAATATAAAGATCCAGAATCACTGGAATCCCTTCCAGTGATTCTGGATCTTTATATACAGCAACTAAGACACTCCCGTGTCTTAGTTGCTGTATCGCTGTTCGGATGTATCATAATTCCCACCTTTAACGATCTTGTTGGAGCTGTCACTCTTTCGAAGAGACTCTTTGTGAATGTGACGCTTTTTATGACAGGTTAGCAGCACGACCGACACTTAAATATCAAGCTAAATGTATTGTCTGACGGTGTTGGCAGATCTACCCTCATTTCATCAGTTAAGTTAGGTAGAGCCCCATGTACTCGTAATAATCGTCAAACAATAATCGTCTCTATAGTAGCTATTCGTTGCTGTTCTTGTAAGAATGACGTATGAATTTCCCTTATGAAACACCCAAAACTTTGCCCGGGCATCAACCTGGCTTCCTTCGCTCCCTTCGCTTGATACAGCAATGAGACAATCAAAATATGTCACATAAACTGCTTTTCTGTCCCCACAATCCTAACTGTCCCCTAATCGACAACAAAGAAGGAAGGAAAACAAATAAATCAAAGCAACAAACAGTTTTCTTGCCGACAGTACCGCTCCTACTTTAATTTATGTACGAAGGGTCTGATTGATCAATAGTCTATAACATAATGACGTCACACACGCAAACTGTGTATGTGTGTGTGTGCGTAGATAAGGATGTACACACAAAGAACTGAGTAGGTATCTTATTTATTATTGGACTTGATAGATGGTGAAGGAAAACTTCGTGAGAAAATATCGAATTAGGGACGTGTATATGGGCGATCAAATCGATAACTTTGGTACTAATATTTTAAGTGAGATAAGTAACTCTGTGTGTGATTTCATGGTTAGGATAAGGGGATACTTTTAATCCCGGTAGTATGTTCCAGTGAAATAATTTCTGAAGAGAAGAAGTTAGTTTTTAGCGCCAGCATTCCAAACAATATCTCATGCTAATAATACGAGTCAGGACAAACACCGACCTCATAAAGTTGGTAAAATAATTGTCTTGTAAAAGAGTTTTCAGCCTCCTTACAAAATAAATATCATTTCATTTCGATAGCTTTGAAATCAGAAACGTCTACACTACGCATACATTGCGAAGTTAAAGACCTGCGTCTGGGACATTCTTGCATAAAAAGTTAAAAACACAATCACAAACACTTACGTGTACATACCTCGTGTCGCAGATGTAGATAGGGCTAGTTTCCACCATCAATATATTGCAAATCTATTTAGTCCGTCAGCTAGAGTATTGGAAAATAATGGACACGTATTTTTTGTTTTTGTAAATCAATGAATATTGACAAACATAAAACGCATCAAAACTCGGGAGTGAGGGCTCGTGACGTCAGAACGTACTAAAAATTATACCACGGCGTGACGTATTGAGAATTTTAAAAGCGTTATATCTTCGTCAATTTTAGTTTACGTAACAAAATAAAAAATACGGTTTAAATATTTTTTAATAATCTAACTGACGGACTAATTAGATTTTTTCATTTGACAAGCCTAGCACGGTGTGTTTTACTAAAAAGTTAAAATACAAATACATAAAAATATAATAGCTTTAAGATCGATCCGATTACAATATTGAACCATAAAAGTGCAATAGTCATTGCACTTATTACGATCAAGAAATGCACCGGTTCTTAATTAAACGATGAATATTAATTATTACCAGAGTGCAAGTAACTCGAGTGAACTTAAAAACTTTTCTGTTTGTTTAATTACGAACCAGGATTAAGCCGATAACCCTATCCATATTGTGGCTATTTTTAATGGCACTGGATTAATAAGGTTTAACGTTGAAGCTACAGCACAATTTATACCTTAATTAAAAAAAATGTGTCACCACATGATGATCGTAGTCAGGGATATAAGTTTAACTAGTCAAAGTTCCTCTCTTCGTTAAGTACTTAGAATTTACATAGTCTTGAGGCACACCTTATTTTTACTAGATTACTGAGACTAGAAGAGTTCTTTATCATCATTATCTTTCCCTTATCCCAATTAATTTAGGGTCTTCTTCTTCCATACTTCTATTAATCGTCATTGTGAGAAAGAAGAGTTATGAACATTCATTATTTTGTGGCCTGATCTGGCCAAAAATTTGACTTATTTAAATGCCACAGTAGGTTACTGAAAAATTTCCTCCACGACATACTCGTAGGTACACCAAGGGAAAACATTATAATGCTTACATTATAATGTATTCATAAAGGTGCAAGAATGACTTTGACCTTGAAAAAGTCATTTTTCCACCTTTATGAACTTGGAGGGTTGTATTCATTATTTTGATGAACATAATTCTGTAACTACATACGTCTTATAGCCGCGAGTAATATTCTAATCAACATACAACCTAGCACTGGCCTGCAAATTGCATAAAACGTAAGAAAAATTGAATTTCGCGGGCTACCCTGGAGCATTCACCTTAATGTCATCTTTTAATGAACCAACATGCACGGCTACCATGCCCCGATACTCCCGATTGCCACCTGTCCTAGGGACATGTGTATGCGCAATCGTTATAATCTGTACTGCTAGTGACTAGGGACACATGCTGCAAATGGATGTGGTGATGCACCTGGTGGGTATTAAAACCTCTTTGTGTGTCGGTCTAATCTATTCTTTGTAAAAAAAATGTTAGCCAGGTGTGTATAGTTAGTTGAACCATGAATGTTTTGACTCGTGGCCTTAATGTCACCATTTTGCTTGTTCAATACATTTTCCACAACATAATGTTTTCCAACAGTGCCCTCGTAACAATGTACGAGTACTTAGCTAGTCTCGGATTTGGCTAAAATATGCTGAAGGTGATGATGGTTTTCTGGACACACTTATTCAGATCAAAGTCAATTAATTTCTTTGCTGTTTTTGTTTCGAATGGAATCGAACTCACATGAAGCGAAGAAACAATACGCCACTGCACCATCCTGCCGACCATACAATCATCTAGTAAGGACATACAAAAAAATGCGTACTTCTTACCCTGCCCGAGACTGTAATCGTGATGCCTTATTAGTACAAGGGGCGACCATCCTAAATAGGATTGTATATCATAAAGTGGACAAACTTTCCGAAGAGATTCCTCGCTTATCTTACGCACCCATTATTTGCTTTAGGGGTGAGCGGAAGCATTGGGGTTCCAATGTAAAAGATAACTCCTTGCTGTCATAGTTGCCTGGTAGATTTAGTCTGTGTTTTTTTATTATGGTAAAATCAGTAGTGGAAAGTCATTGCCCTAATTAATATCTTTTAGTACGAACCAAAACAAAAAACAATGTATCCATTTTGTTTGATAATAATGCCAAGTAATGGTTTAGATAGATAGATGATAGTTGGTATGTAATCATGGCTTTATTTATAATAATATTAAATTAACAACTTTAATAAATGTATATGACCATGTTCCACCATGGTCTATCCTAAAAACATTTTTGCAAAAAATAAAACCGGCTTCAAAAAAAAACACAAAAAAAAAAAACAAAAAGAAAAATACAAAAAAGTGAAAAATAAATTTAGCTTCAGAAGCCGGTGACAAAAACACCAAATCAATCAAACAAAGGTCAAGCTTCAGAAGTCGGTGACAAAAACACTAAATCAATCAAAGGTCACAGGTTGTTTGATTGATTTGGTGTTTTTGCCAGAGCATACAGGCGTGATGTTATGTTGTAACAATAAACATTGATTGCGATTGCAGCTATCACGACAGATTTGCCGTCTATTTTTGAAGAGTTCCATTGTATATCTCCGAAGATCAGCATTAGATCTTCACCAACCACCACCTCAGGAGTACTTATACTCTTTCAAATAAAAAAAGAATTATGAGAATCGCTCAACAAATGGGACAACAACACAAAAAAAAAAGATACTTAAAAAAAATATATACAAACACACGAAAAAATAACCTCCTCCTTTTTTGAAGTCGGTTAAAAATGATGATAATGGCGCCTCTGTGGCTTGGTGATTACCTTTCTCCGGTAAGTTTGGGTGATCATAAACACGTCCTAAACTAAAAGTCCGGTTTCTAATCCCGCAACAAACAACAGATCATCGTAAAAATTTGATTTTTACAAGGGGTATTTAACAAAGTAATATCAAAAAGTCGTAGTCCCACATAGGTACTGTAAATCATAATTCATCAGTTGCTAAAAAAGACTGGACTGATATTGAGTAAATAACATTTATAATAATTACGAGAGCATAAAGGCTCAGCTCAAGGCCACAATAACGCATTATTAGTGAACTTGTCACACTAGCTTCATTACAGAGACGCTAGCACTATGTGGTAAGTGTAATTTAAATACTCTTTCTTGAAGGAAATAAACCTATTAGGTTAACCAGTAAGCCAACGAAGGTCGAAGACTGCACCTCAGTTCGATGTTCATGCATACCCTTTCAATTTCAATTCAAAAGTTGACAAAAATCATAAATTACGGCAAAAGGTAGATAGATTTAGAAAGTACACCTTTTCCATTAAAAAATAATACCTACACCATAAAACATTCTAACATTTGTATCTTACCCAAAACGTTTGCACTTTACATAGAATGGACAAGGTTATGACATAAGAACTTTAGTAGCTGTAGACAGTGACTGACCCGAGATAACGGTAAATTCCGAACAAAACAAACAAACTGCAAAAAACTAACATAGGTACCTACATCTCAGCCTGCAACAAATGAAGCCTACTTATATGCGAAGTAAAAGTATTCGTATCGAATGCACTTGGAGGACGCACGTTGACACCCGCGTAGGGCCGCCTTCGTATTAAAAAAATTGAACAGCCTTTGCAAAAAGTCGGACGCCTTCAAAAAAGTTCGTACATTATTTTTTTTTTCTGTAAAAATTAATCAACTCTGTTTCTCTATGACCGGATAAAGTGTGGACGTGGGGTTCAAATAGCTGGACAAATGCGAATGGATGGTTCTTGGTAGCCCTACCTCCGCTGCGCCGGGCGCGGGTGTCGGCCAGTCCAAGGATTTCGATCGGCCGCTGAACCCTACCCGCTAATTGTGGTGCTATTATAATCCTTCTTTGGACCTCACCGCCTGGCCACGATCTACAGGTCAAGCGACACGCGTGTTGCAACAGTGACTGTGAAGATAGATAATCAATAAACTAACTAAAATAAGGGATAAGTCAGGTAAAGACGCTAACGTTGCGTTCAAATTTCCGAAAACTAGGAAGATAGTGGCAGTACTTTCACACAACCTTAAAGCTTAGCTTGTCCTTATAATCTACTAGTCTTCACTTCTTTCGTCATTGTCATGCCTAGGGGCCAACAATACGGCAAGCAACCTTACTGTATTGTTGACCCCTAGGCATGACAATACCGGGAGGTGCCATCTAGCGGAGCGACCTCTCATTTGTTTTCCTCTTTTTGTTTTATTTTATACGCTAAACAACATGAACGCAACGAACGCGGCAAGAAACACGCACGTGGCGCTTGTCGCATCACTCAAACTCGTGGACGGGACGTCGAACTATTAATACACGCTGTTTACTGTTATTTGGGCCTGTTTTATAATTATGTGAAGGTTAATTCAGGTCCTCGCCATTCATGTTGAAATGTTTGGAATTGTTTGGGTCTAGTTGTGTGCAACTATTTGAAGGACGAGTCAGCAAGTGCATCTTGAATAAACCCAAGTTTATTAAATAAGTATCTCATTCAAAAATATGATATATGATTCAGTAATTTAACTAAAATTACTTTTTTGGGTTTTCCCGAGCCTAGGATTTATTTATTTATTTAAACTTCATATACAAGAGTGGTATATAGGCGGACTTAATGCTACAAGGCATTCTCTACCAGTCAACATTTGGGTCAAATAGGATAGCATTGTGATAGAGTACAATAAAAATAAATAAGAAAAATACCAATTTGTAAGCATCAATTAAAACACATAAATGAGTACCTACATACTTGTACATACATATAATATATGCATATAAATAAACTAAACTAATATATATTAAAATACGTACAAATAATCCGAAATACGAGAAACCTTATAATAATTACTACGACACTAGTAATGACTAAAAAGTAAACAATTTAGACTGACTTTAAATAGAACTTCCAAACTGCTCTTTTGAAAGCCAATTTGCATAAATAATTAACGTATGTCTCCAATTGGATCTTTTCCTTAGCGGTAGTATTTAGTATTTGCTGCTATGTTATATAATACAAATAGAGAATAATTTTAAAACTGAATATGAATTTACATAATCATACAATTAATTAACTTGATTGATTGATCCCTTTTATCAAAACTCACTGTAACTGGCACAATATTGCGATAATTGTGCCAAACCTTATCATTGTTCTAATTCACCGTGACTGCCAAAGCCATGGGGACTAAAATCATTAATATACTCGTCCATAGTAACGCCATGGTGAAAGCAGGGGTGTGCCAGAGTCCTCGACCCCGATACAACCCTCCGTGACCCCATACAACGACCAGGGCACCATGAAACGAGAGTAATACAATTAAACACCTACTGTACTAACGGACTACCTGTATCTACTGATAGAATCTATACCTAGGTGTACTTAGTTAGGAAGAATCAGGATTATAAAGTCTTTTTTATTTATTACGCTACAATATCCGAAAATAGAAGGCTTCTTTGTTTTGTAATATTGTAAAAGAGCTTTAACAATTTTGTTGGTTAAAATGTTGCAATCTAGATCTATCTATCACTCTGTCTCTTAGTAATTCATGAATTTGTCTTCTTTGTGGGATTGGCGCAGCTTTGACCACCATTCAGATTTTTTTGGAGGTTTTTGGAACTGATTTCTAAAAAAAATAGAGCGGGCGGTAGTTTGATATATTTAATCGCCGAGCAACGATGGGCTGACTAGTGCTCAGGAATAATAAACAAAAAGTCACTCCTCGATCTGATGTCCATCTATCTTTTTTTTTTTTTATTCAAAATCTGTATAACAATAACATATAAAAAGTCTGCCAAACTGCAAAACAGTTTGTCGGCAGTTGTTCTCGTTTCACAATAATCATTATAACAATTTTCGATCTGCTGACGTGGTCAGTTGAATAAGGCGATGTTTTAACTGTACTAACAAACAATTGTATACTTAACATCTTAATGGAAGACATAGTTTTCCATTAATTATTTTGTAGGTACTTCTTTCTATACTAGCAAGTAACAACCGTCGTCAAGTACCTACCAATTTTCCTGGCACTGAAAGGTACGTTCCAGACGTTTATTACATAAAATACAAGCATCCCCCTGCTTATCAAATCAAATGCAATTAACAGTGTAATAAAATATCCATTAGCTTATTGATCGATAAAATCCGAATGCCGAAAACAATTTAGTCTGCGACGATACGTCATAAAAGGGATAAAAGGACGCACAATAACGGGGATATTAACCTAAATAGAATACACAATAAACATATAAAAAGGGGGGGAAAGACAAAATATCAGCAAAATTGTGAAGGAATAGCAAGCTTGACTGTTCGCTGGTTCAGCTCTGTTCAACTAGAAATGGTAAAAAACCGACCAAGTGCGAGGCGGACTCGCGTACGAAGGGTTCCGTACCATTATCTATACATCATTAGACAAAACGGCCAAAAAATTACCTTTGTTGTATGGGAGCCCCCCCTTAAATATTATATTTATTTTATTCTGTTTTTAGTATTTGTTATTTGGCAATAGAAATACATCATCTGTGAAAATTTCAACTGTTTAGCTATCACGGTTCATGAGATACAGCCTGGTGTCAGACAGACGGACAGACGGACAGTGGAGTCTTAGTAATAGGGTTCCGTTTTTACCCTTGGGGTACGAAACCCTAAAAACTAGCTAAAATTCAACCTACGACTCCTCATTCACTGTGTTAACAATTTTTAGTGGTGGGTGAACCGTAGTGTGGACCGTGATACAAGCCACAGTCCACACTAGTCCCTAGTCGTGTTATGTTTGTGTACCAAGTTTTAATAATCGAGGAGAGGTAAGATTTAACTCTGGATCTAATTATTTTTTTTGTTATTTTTAATTCAGTGATTGTCATGTCATCTCACCTCCGGAATCTGTTAATTATTGAGTTTATGCATCAGAAAACAAAGCCTGTAATTGCATATATAATTGGCGAATATGTAATAACTGGAAATCGATGCTAAATACAGAGTACGTGCAATAGCAATAATAGGTACCTACAGCCCCTTTCAACCTACAAGACGCGACGCGAAGTAGAGCATAATCATTTAAAAAATATATTAAGGCGGTTCCCCGAGCAAAATTAGCAACTCTATTTGTGGTGGTTCAAACTTCGTTTGAAATACTGTTAGAATAAAGTTCTAATCAGCTTGCACTACAAAGTGATTTTTACGTCAGTCACTGTAGGCCGAACAGTGCGAAATTAGTGGTTTTTATTCTTTATAAAATCAAATTTACGTCTTTTGGAAAAAATAAAACGATAATTATGTTCATTATTAAATTGTCTATCCATTAGTATAAGTAGCAAATCAAAATAATGGTTACTTTACGAGGAGTAGCATTTTATAAATCATTATTTCTCATTTCTGTGGTTTCGTTGTGAGGGGATTAATTAAACATTAAGCTACTTAAAAAAAAAAAAAAAACTACAATTTTGGAGTCAAGAATATGTAGTAATTTAATGTATTTTTTATTAGTTGGTATTTCTTTTGGATAAAGAGGAGTAGGCTCCAAAAAACTGCTCGTTCAAGGTCATTTGCTCGGGGAGGCGCCTTAACTTAAACGTAGGCATGATTAAGTTGTACTGTATTTAAATAAAAAGCATACCTTTAATGTGATACTATTAAAACAAAGAACATTATCCATTCCAGTAGATTTCAATCCCGGTCTCTTGCGTGGTTCTAGTCTCCTGGTAACAAGGGTCGTGCCAGCTATGGGGGAACATGACCTAGTTTTGTGAAGGGTGCTCCTCTAACGGTGTGCACCATCGATCCAAGGGGGACCTGCTGATACCGTAACGCTATGGGAAAGATTCTATGTATTACTTGGAATCAAAAGCAAATATATTTTTGATTAAAAAAACTGTTTTATCAAAGATGATAAGAATGTTTGTCGCTCGTGTGTATGACCAGAAACGAACCATGCAGTATGAACGTAGATGAGGCATACGGAGTATGTTAGGATTATAGCAGGTGGCGGTCTGTGGTTTCTGCCTGCCTCCTTTGGAAAAATGAATTTAAGTATGTATGTAATGTTTGCCTCTTGCTTTATTGTCTGGCCTGAAAAAAGTGAAACAGTTCAAAATTAAACAAAAGAACTTCGTCATTGAAAAAAATTTCCGCATAAAAACATACACAACAGGTAACCAATAATTAGACCACAAGAACCTTTCCATTGTCCTTGCCTTCTTTAGCTAATTGCAGAAAAGTGCAGCAGGTGGTCGAAAACTAACATTGCAAGAGCCACATAATAATGTGGCTGGACAAGTTCAGCACAAACACATATATCGCTCTTGTCAGACTTATTGCGTGGTGCATAGTCACTACTGAGTCACATTCGAACGACAGGCTTCTAGAATCATCATGGACACAATACGAGGAATTTTAATAGCCCGGTCAATTTAGACATCCGAGGGTACAATAAGATAAGATAAGATAAGATAAGATAAGATAAGATAAGATAAGATAAGATAAGATAAGATAAGATAAGATAATATTTATTTGCTAAACATGTGTCATACATACAAGAAAATACATGCATGCAAGATGGTAACACGAACAACATTATTAAGTACAGCATGTTTGCCACATGATGTGACGTGCAAATGTCCAGAAGTGTTATTATTTAAAAAATCCTCATAGAATAACAATAAATTAGGTAAATCAATAATAATAATATTGCAATAAATTTAAAATAACAAAAATCAAACAGAACATTAAAAACCAAAATAAGTTATTAGGACTGAAAAACAATAATCATGTCAACAATAAAAATAAAAAAAATAAATAAAAATCCATTGTAAATTAATAAACACAAAAAATAATTAATAATAATAATCAAATCAAATAAGCTACTATGTCAATACAAATCTGTCCTCTAGGAACTCGTTAATGTTATAGTATGCTTTATTAACTAAATAAGTCTTAAGTTTACTTTTCAAGTGTACATTATTAAGCTCCTTCCAACTTTTTGGCAATTTATTGAAAACAGTTGGAGCCATATGAAAAACACTTTTGCGCATAAGTGCAGTCCTACAGGGAGGTACACATAGTTGGGTTTGGTCACGCCTGTTCCTGGGAAATTGATCTGCTCTGCGCGCAAATAATTTAGGATTGTTCTTGACAAACATAACACATTCAAGAATATATATGGATGGCAATGTTAAAATTGTATGCATTATAAAGTAGGGTTTGCAGCTGTCCGTGGTTTTCAAGTGAAACATTGCTCTAAGGCATCTCTTCTGTGCTTTAAATGCTACTTCTCTATTAGTCGAGTAAGTTTCAATAATTCGCACCCAGCTAAAAGTTGGTAGGATTGTTCAAAACACAAATGAAAATACATGAAAAACAACAATGATATAATGATAAACATAAATGAAATCTAAAAAGTCCTTATCGATCCGATACCTGGAAAAATAAAATCGGGGGCAAAGGTCACAACAACGGTTTTTTTCGCGATTTTCAGTTTTATCATAAAATACAATTCTTTAGAAAGATGTCATCTATTTTCGATAACATATTCTCATGGCCCTATGGAAGCTAGAATCAACAAGAAATCACAATTAACTTTTTTTGAAACTCAAATAAAATGACAAGACAACAATAGGCGGCGAAAAGACAAAAGTAAGTTATCCACGTGTGACGCAGAGACGGACCCACAGCTGGCCAAGATTCCAACCTTTCAATCTGAGCAGCTGGCGTTGCCCTTATTATCCTAGACAGCGCCTTAAGGAATCCTCGTCCTGCCAGTGAACGGCAACAAAGCCTTTATCCACACACATATGCGGCCGTCAGCTGCCGAGACAGCTTGCGCCTTAAAAAATAGGCCAATAACTCCGATGGCGAAAAAAAACATAAAGAAATGTTAAAGATGGCGGCAGGTGCGGTGTCAGCTGCGCGCACGCACCTTTGTAATAATTGCATTGCGCCCGCGTTCGTTTTGTTTACCTCGGTCCCTCGGACGGCGGAGCTCGCCGCGCCACATCAGTTTTGTATCGTTTTGTGTCGGTCGCGTTTGCGTGTGATCGAGAATTAAATAAAATATAAGGAGCGATAAAGTATATGTGTGTATGCTGTTATAAGTTATGACTGTGATAACTTATGGTCATGTTAAACGTTCGTTTACATGTGATTAGACACAGATGTTAATGTTTATGACGCAGCGATGACTATAACTAATGTGGTGTAATAGTCATTCTGGTATCCTAGTCTGTATATAATTATATGTTGAAGCTTTCAGGGCTTTAGATGGCTTCAGTGTCAGTATCGTAGATAATGATAGCGACGGTGAAGTGCCAATACCTCCTAACTGACATTTTTCGAGAAATTAACTTTTTTATCATTTTGAATTTAAAGGCGTATTTCGCATGTTTTAGTGAAATCTCCTAAGTGTATTTTAATTGCAACAGCATTCAATTAAAATGTGGAAATACTTCCCAGCTATACCAACATGATTATTTTATGGCATTATCTAACTTTAAAAAGCAGTTTTTTAAAAGTCAGTTAGGTGTTATTGGCACTTCACCGTCGATAGGTGGATCACTCTTGCAATTCGTTAATGCGAAATATTTTCATATTATTTTTAGCTGTCAAGTTTACCGTGCGATCTTCATTGCCTCATGCCTTCTTTGTATGATGCTCATGCATGCTTTAGGTCTATTGCACTAAGACCAATAATAGGCTGATAAATACGATACGTGCCACCGTTACAATTCAGATGCATCAGCGGTTTCACCAAATGTGGTGTCCCGCCGTATCCTGTTCGTCATAAGAGTGTAATGAGCCGTAATAACAGTTGTTACAAAATGGTGCCGTCACCGTCACGCCGTTAACCACTAAAGGGGTTGGCAGGGGTGTACTTACATGTCACTGAAAACGATGGTAATATCCCGTGTTGACAGGATAATAGGAGCATACTTTTTATTCCTTAGTGTCCCAGGATTGATATTGTATTTCGAAAAGTTTTGAACAAAATAATGTCTTCCTTTGACACTATGTCCCACGCGATAGGTACCTAGCTTTTTTCTAAGCCAAATTCAAACTAAGCAAAATTCTAACCATAGACTGGTTTACTAAATACCTGAACGTTCCCGCATTGTTCATCCATCAAATTAGTATATAATATGCATTTCGTCTATATTTTCTCACCTGTAAACATCGATCACTATGCCTGTACATCGAACTTCGACCATTGACTCCGCAGCTGCATTTGCAACCGAGGACCGATGAGAGGTCTTTAACTTAATAAACAAGCACTAATATAGATACCAATTTGCATACATGCACTTAGCAACATGCTTCAGCGAGGAACAAGGTCAAAGCTCTATAAAGATGTTTACACTAATAAATCCCACTATTACACTCCCCGTAGAGTAAAGAATGCCAACCTAATAAACATCTCAAAAGGCGCCATGTTTAAATAACATAACATTCTGATGCAGGCACGAATACCTTCCCTTCAGTTTTTAAAATACCTACGTAATGGAGTGCACTTAATTTCTAATGCATGCTTTAAAAGCATACTTTTAAGTAATAATTGTATTTATTAGTGTACTTTCTAGCCAATGTTTCCAGTCTAGCAAAAAGTTAAGTGCTTCATCAATAGGGTATCTCTCTTCTTTCGTTACAATCATAGTGGTACATAATTGAATAGGTAGGTACCTCATTTGATTACTTATTATGAAAAGAATGTCCATGGAGGTTCTTACCTGTTAACCTTCAGAGATCTACATTTTGTAGCAGTTTACTAGCTGCAACTTTCTGACTAATTATCCGACTTGTGAATTTGAAAGTGCATGAAACTGGTTGATTTGACTTAAGGCCCTTCTAACCCTTAAATTAGCAACTCTACTTGTGGTGGTTCAAACTTCGTTTGAAATACTTTTAGAATAAAGTTCTAATCAACTTGCACTACAAAGCGGTTGTTACGTCAGTCACTGCGGCCGAATAGTGCGAAATTAGTGTTTTTTTGCGATTTACAAAAAATCTATTGATTGGACTAAAAAAATAAAACACATAAGACCTGCTCTAAAGTTAGTTCAGTTAGTATGCAAAGTTTCATGATCTAATTTGAAGTACTTTTTGAAAACCAGCGGTTTTCAGAAAAAAAAGCTTTTCGCGGTTTCAGAAAAAAAGTTTATGGAATCGTGTTTTCGTCACACATAGGACTTAGCATTAATCCTCAACTTTACCATATATTTTTTTAAATTAATGCTGCAGTATTTTAGGCGTAACAGAGGATCATGCTAAATGCTTCCAGTTAGAAAAATGTGCCTTGTGTAGCGTTTATAAGAAACAGATCGTCATTTTTCTTCAGGCGTTTATTATAAATTGCTGTTTGAGTACTCCTCATCCTTGTATCATCATCATCATCGTCTCTTGCACTTCTCCCAATTCATTTGGGGTCGGCGCAGCGTGTCTTCTTCTTCCATACTTCTTTATTTTTCGTCATGTCATCAGACACTTTTCTCGCCTCATCCTTGAATATAGCAGTAAAGTGCCTATCCAGATTCAGGGATTCCCCTCCAACACGTATTAATCAAAATATACTACAACCACTATTCCCTTTTGTCTAGCGCGGTGATTATGGCAATGGCACTACCTACGTTTTACTAGACTGCGTGATATTTACACAATACTTGTTTCGGTGAAGGAAAACATCGTGAGGAAACAAAACCAGCCTGTGAGATATATCTCGACGGCGTGTAACGCTAAGTTACAGGCCCATGGGCGGTATATAAACTCTGACACAAGGTTAGGCACTTCTTCTTAAGAAGAAAACTACATGCTGCTGGCGTAGTTATTCCAATTGTTTTAGCAGTGTTTAGCACCCCCTTTTGATGAAATTCTACAAACTTATACAGCCATGTTTACTGCAGGGGCGGATCTACGTAGGGGCTTTTTGGGCTGCAACCCAGGGCCCCGTGGATATAAAGGGCCCCCAGTCACCTATTTTCTGCCTCTGGATTGGCACTCCTATTGGATTTACGCATGATCGACCGGTATAGACAGAGGTTGAAATAGTGTGCGTACGCGCAGCGGAATGTTGTTGAATTTAAAGATTTTAATAATGCAGATATTTAGTGTATGACGTCGTATAATTGTGTATGGTAAAAAAAAAATTGTGCACGCAACCATTGTGGAGAAATTCACCAAAAACTGATTCCGCTGGGCGAACGTTGTCCTGGCGGTACTTTTTTTAATCCATAGACTTTAGAAGAAAAGAGATGTGTCCAAAAATTAGTGTGTATTTGTGTGTAATTGTGTATGTATGAATAAAACTAGTGCATGCATAAACTTCGGAGAAATTCAAGTTTCCGCTACGCGAACGTTTGGCCATTAGCTAGTTTTCATATAAAGCGCTTACATAGAGAGCTGTAGATTTTTACATACGTTGTTTTGAATTTGTTTATAAAACAGATTTAGAAAAAATCGTAGGGCTTAAAAGATAAAAATATAAACGTAAAATACGCTTATTAGGTCTTAGTTCTTAAAGTATGCACTTTGGGGTCTAGATTTTCACGTTTATACAAACCTTGTAAGTGTCTGCAACATGTTGCCAAGTATCAATGATGTTCCGTTAGTAACTAAAGAGTTATAGGACAAATTTACCATGAACAGATCACTGTTTACAAAGCAGTCAAATATCACGACGTTCTGAAGGAATTGCATGGTAATATGTATGTCAATAATTAGTGTATTCATTCAACTATTCTTATGCAAAGTTTCATGTCATTAAATTCAGTAATTAAAGAAAAACAATTATAATACTGACGAAGCATCGAAAACCTACATAACCCGACCAAGTTCGGATGGCTACAAAAAAGCGGCCGTGCAATATATTTAGGTAACATCCCAAAATTTACAGTATAATACCGGTATTGAATTGGTATAGGTGATAACACAATTGTTGTTTCGATATAATTTATAGGTCATTTATTTTTGGACACCTACTTTTTTAAATGTATTTGACTATGACAGAAAGTAGGTACTATTTACGTAGGTCTACGTAGGGGCTTTTTGGGCTGCAACCCAGGGCCCCGTGGATATAAAGGGCCCCCAGTCACCTATTTTCTGCCTCTGGATTGGCACTCCTATTGGATTTACGCATGATCGACCGGTATAGACAGAGGTTGAAATAGTGTGCGTACGCGCAGCGGAATGTTGTTGAATTTAAAGATTTTAATAATGCAGATATTTAGTGTATGACGTCGTATAATTGTGTATGGTAAAAAAAAAATTGTGCACGCAACCATTGTGGAGAAATTCACCAAAAACTGATTCCGCTGGGCGAACGTTGTCCTGGCGGTACTTTTTTTAATCCATAGACTTTAGAAGAAAAGAGATGTGTCCAAAAATTAGTGTGTATTTGTGTGTAATTGTGTATGTATGAATAAAACTAGTGCATGCATAAACTTCGGAGAAATTCAAGTTTCCGCTACGCGAACGTTTGGCCATTAGCTAGTTTTCATATAAAGCGCTTACATAGAGAGCTGTAGATTTTTACATACGTTGTTTTGAATTTGTTTATAAAACAGATTTAGAAAAAATCGTAGGGCTTAAAAGATAAAAATATAAACGTAAAATACGCTTATTAGGTCTTAGTTCTTAAAGTATGCACTTTGGGGTCTAGATTTTCACGTTTATACAAACCTTGTAAGTGTCTGCAACATGTTGCCAAGTATCAATGATGTTCCGTTAGTAACTAAAGAGTTATAGGACAAATTTACCATGAACAGATCACTGTTTACAAAGCAGTCAAATATCACGACGTTCTGAAGGAATTGCATGGTAATATGTATGTCAATAATTAGTGTATTCATTCAACTATTCTTATGCAAAATTTCATGTTATTAAATTCAGTAATTAAAGAAAAACAATTATAATACTGACGAAGCATCGAAAACCTACATAACCCGACCAAGTTCGGATGGCTACAAAAAAGCGGCCGTGCAATATATTTAGGTAACATCCCAAAATTTACAGTATAATACCGGTATTGAATTGGTATAGGTGATAACACAATTGTTGTTTCGATATAATTTATAGGTCATTTATTTTTGTACACCTACTTTTTTAAATGTATTTGACTATGACAGAAAGTAGGTACTATTTACGTAGGTACTTTATTTAAGTATGCGCTTGAGACTTGAGATATAATCTAAATATATTATTTAAGACAAATAAAATTCATACAGCTAATTTCTATTGAAGATTTCACGGATCAGGATTCTAACTATAGACCCCTTAGGGAAATTAAATATTTACCACATGTAAGTATGTACTACTGTTTAGGTAAATATTTATCATATTGTAGCTTATTACACTATTGAAAGAGTCTGTAGAATCTGGTATGAGGAGTGACAATCCTCCTGTTTGTAATTTTTGTGGAATAGGCACTGTCGATGTTAAATATGATTTAAATGATTTGATTATCTTTGAACTACATAATTTGTACATAAATCTAGAGGACATACCTCGTAATATTGAAAAAAATAATAAGCTATTTTTAATATTGGCTATTATTGAATATGTTCCACCTTTACAAATGCCAGGTATTGGTCATTACAAGGCGCATTGTTCGAGACCCCCGTACACTAATAAATCATTTCAGTGTTACGATGATTTATGTAGCAAAATTCAAAATAGTTCCAAAAACATGATGCCTCATGCAATAATTTATACAACTGAATAGTCTAGTTATGTGATCTGTGATTGTTAATCTGAGATTTTTTTTAAGCTAGAGTACATTATACTTAGAAATGTTGAGGTTATTTTCAGTATTTGCTACTCATTTAATAATTGGTATTGAATTGAAAATACCTTTTTTTTACCAATGTTTTATTTTATAAGTACTTTTTAAATGTTGATTTATTTTTATATTAGGCAGACTCTCAAACCTAAACAACTAAATAGTCTAGTTATGTGATCTGTGATTGTTAATCTGTGATTTTATTATTGAAACTAGAAAATATTAGGTATACCTACTTAGAAATGTTGAGGTTATTTACAGTATTTGCTACTCATTTAAGAATATTTTCTTGAAAATACCTTTTTTATACCAATGTTTTAGTTTATAAGCACTTTTTTAATGTTGATCAAATCTAAACAACTGAATAGATTAGTTATGTGATGTGATTTTAATTTTTATTGAAGCTCGAAATATTATACTTACCCTAAGTTTCGTCATCCACGCGAACGAAGTCGCGGGCAAAAGCTAGTTCATAATCTATTTTAGTTAAAACACATTTAAGTCTATTGCTGTCATTGCAAGCGTTTGTTAACGTTATTATAATTACATAATTAAGTATTATATGTAATTAAAAATATTTTTGTACGCGGATATTTAAATAGAGAAGTACTTGTTAATTGAAGATTTGTTTTTATCGTAGATAGTGGCGTTATTATTAAAAAAAAAAATTTCATTCAAGAAATGCAATTGTTTTATTTTTTCCTAACGCTTGTGTACGCAACTGTACCATATTAATAAATACTATATTGGAAGGTTAAGAACGTTTCTTAGATATATGGCACGGCCGCTTTTTGGTAGCCATCCGAACTTGGTCGGGTTATGTAGGTTTTCGATGCTTCGTCAGTATTATAATTGTTTTTCTTTAATTACTGAATTTAATAACATGAAATTTTGCATAAGAATAGTTGAATGAATACACTAATTATTGACATACATATTACCATGCAATTCCTTCAGAACGTCGTGATATTTGACTGCTTTGTAAACAGTGATCTGTTCATGGTAAATTTGTCCTATAACTCTTTAGTTACTAACGGAACATCATTGATACTTGGCAACATGTTGCAGACACTTACAAGGTTTGTATAAACGTGAAAATCTAGACCCCAAAGTGCATACTTTAAGAACTAAGACCTAATAAGCGTATTTTACGTTTATATTTTTATCTTTTAAGCCCTACGATTTTTTCTAAATCTGTTTTTTAAACAAATATAAACAAATTCAAAACAACGTATGTAAAAATCTACAGTTCTCTATGTAAGCGCTTTATATGAAAACTAGCTAATGGCCAAACGTTCGCGTAGCGGAAACTTGAATTTCTCCGAAGTTTATGCATGCACTAGTTTTATTCATACATACACAATTACACACAATTTTTTGGACACATCTCTTTTCTTCTAAAGTCTATGGATTAAAAAAAGTTCCGCCAGGACAACGTTCGCCCAGCGGAATCAGTTTTTGGTGAATTTCTCCACAATGGTTGCGTGCACAATTTTTTTTTTACCATACACAATTATACGACGTCATACACTAAATATCTGCATTATTAAAATCTTTAAATTCAACAACATTCCGCTGCGCGTACGCACACGTTGAAATAAATTAGTTATCGTTGCCTCTGGCATACATAGGTACACAGGTGGTAAAATATGGAGCATGTGGACATTTTGATTTCAAGACCTCTCTCTTCTGAGGAAAGATTTAAAATTTTCGAGCTCGCTACGTTCGCTCTTCAGGCTAATTTCTCTACTCTTTGTCTTAAAATTATCGAGCTCGGCTGCATGAGTGATCGTATCACTCATGCAGCCAAGTTCCTCTTGAATCTTAACTTCGTAAGTCGACCATGGTAACTCTTGTATGAAGGGGCGAAACAATTAAGCCTTGGTTCCGTTTTTTCCTTAATATTGTCTCCCTAAATCGATTAAGGAAGATCTATTTATGAATAAAATACGGATTAAAGAAAAGCTAACTTGTCTGGAGTGGAGAGCTTAAATTTTCATTTAGTTCCTAGACTTTTCAAATTACTCTTCAAATTTAACCTAACCAATCCGAGGTCACCGAGCTGCTAACATTTTTGAAGCAGCTATTGCATTTTAGAAGCTTAGAAGCTAAGTGCCTATAAGAATCTAAAATGCAATAGCCGCAAATAGTAAACTTACAAATCGGTTTTTACTCGCACCTTTGTCATGGGCGGCATAAAAACTCTGAAACCAGGATATGCACTAACCACACGATAAAGAAGAAGGAGACTCTAGACAAGGTAACCATATATTCTCAATAGCTGAAAACCTTATGTGCACCAGAAATACGGTAGGTGCTTCATTACCAAATTAATACCAAACTTTTCTATTGTGTTACGTTATCTAATTATGCCCCTTTCTCAAAGAGACCATGTTCAACTTACACCAATACAAATAAATCATCCGGGCACCAGTGGCCGCCTGCTAGGCGCCCGCGCATCGCCGCACGTGTCCGCACATCTGCTCTCCTGGTATGTACTTCGTAATTAATCTACCTGTGTTACCTGCTCAAGTTACCCCTCATTCGAATCACATATTACGCATCAATTTGGACATCAAAAGGAGCGATAATATTGAATAACGGACCTATTTATTTCCTATGTATGTCTACCTGTTTTTTAGAGACCCCTTTGTAAAACGATAATCTTCGTCGGAGTTTGCGTCAGACGAATTGGTGCGCAAATTGTTTTGTAACTCGTCCTCCAAACCCCCTTAAAATACGTCATTTAAAAACTAGCTTTTTTTAAATGAGTACACAGAAATGAGAGTAACCATAATAGCGTAATAATTGTTGATATTATTCTTATCGAGGGCATGAAATATCGGGGTTGCGGGACTGTTCGAAAGAGATACCGTGGCCCCGGAACACAAAGGGCGATGAAGGAACATGGATGGGTTTTAGTCAGTAAAAGTCTGACACTCCCTCCTGCTCCGCCCAGAGCGGGAAAAGTCATTGTAGTAGTCATATAACCAAAAACTTGTTATGATATCACGGATAAAGGGATATAATAACGATTTTTAAATGAAGAAGCAAGCTAGTGACAAGAGGGTCAGAATGTCAAGGTAAAATAACAACACTAAAATCAATATACTTGCATTTATTTTCAAACTTTACATTAAAATTTAATGTTATTTAAAACATGTACATTCCTTAGTAATTTTAACGTTTTTACAAACCTCTAAGACTGCCTTTATACATTATGTAACAAGTTTATAATTTGATACGGAACTTTGCAGAAATTTAATTTTAAATGGGGTAGGTACCTACTATTTCGAAAAAGAATACATCTGAAAATCATATTACAAAAGTTGTATTATGCTAAGGGTAATTATCTGGCAATGATAGTAATTATAACCTTTTTACAGAAGCTACTTGTAACAGCTATAAGCATGTGGACGTTGAGTTCTGATTTTTACTCATACATTGACATTGTGCTACCTCTATAAATGTGTGAACAATGAATTGGTTAGCAGCTGCTAACCAATTCCTAGGGCTTGTGTGATTGGCACCTAAGCGATCGTGAGCACGAGCTATTTTCTATCACGCACTGGATTTTTACTTTTCTGTATTGAGCCGAGAATGGGGAGACACAGGCAAAGATAACCTAAGATGGCGCCACCATAGCTGGTCTCAATCTGACCAATGAGGTTAAGCTATTTTGAAATATAAAATGACATTACCACATTTTCAACCAATGACTGTCAATGGGAATCACCTGATTCCCAACATCGTCATTGAAACTTCCTTCCCCATTGAGAATCCTAAAGCGCATCACAGATTAAAAAAAAATGTAAAAGCGCACTGTTGGATTTTCAACTCTCAGCACAAAACAGTGCGCTTATAATCGAGCGTGTGATAAAAAAATGGCTAGTGTGAACTGTGAACGATGGCTAACACTGCCGGGCGAAATAATATTAATAAAAGACAGATACATGTAGAATACTGTATTTTTATTAAATTATTTAGGACAATGTTTACATTAGGTATAGGCATGTGTATTTGAAATATCTATTTATATGTGGTCTCCTAGGTAAAGTGAAGGTAAGTATTTCTATTAGTTATGAGAATAATATGATAATACTCAGGAACTGTGCCCGGCAGTGGAATGTGATTAAAAAAATCATTAATTTACAGAAAATTATAACAAAAGACAAACAAAGTTACTAGTTTTTAAAATATATGACTTGTCACTATTTCGATAACCTTTGCATTAAATATTTATACGAATCGATACTTGGAGCTACAGTAATGCACTTATCGACATAAACGATCAACAATCCTAATGTGTTTCCAGTCCACACACCTGCCGATGACACCGACCTCGATAGCGCGCGCCTACACAAAGTCCCATATCAAATTAATTGTTTCCAACCGCAATTTACTTAAAACTGGCGTGTTCCGACCTACCTAACTACTAATAAATATGAACCAGGTGGAAATACTTCAAAAATATCTTGTGCCGTCCTTTTCAACCATAAAACCAAAAAACCGTTTGTCTGGGACACATACGATTTAGCATCACATGATAATTCTATTATAGCAGGTTCATAATCCCCTCTGAATGTTTAGGCCTAATCTACGCATAAGTGATGATTATACAAAAATACAATTTCAAATTTTATATACTTAAGTATTACCACTTAAGAGATCAGTCTTAAGATCCAGTTTGCCTGGATCTAAAATTTGAAATGCATATTTTGAGACACATGAATCACCGAGAGCCTTGAAGTATGTGATTACTATATTATTTTATTAAAGTAATTAGGCGAGATATAATTAGCTATATTATCATATAGAACAACCATCACGTGTTTATTTCGATAAAAGCGTAAGTCAGAACACTTCGGGCCTGGTGACCCATCCGTCCAAATCAACACAAGTAACCTAAGTTGCATAGGAACATCAAGTTGTTACCAGCTATTTAGTAATGTTGGTGTCTCGTCACGAGCGTGTTCGTTTTACTTACATTCGTATCCTACTCGGCACGGCCTCGAGTGAGGCAGTGAGGCAGTAGCTGTAGCTGGCGGGTGACGTCATGACGTGACGTCACTTGTCGGCCGCAGGCCCGGCCCGCTCCGCCGAGCCGCACTCGAGCCCGTGGCCTGCTATTTACAAATATTCTCAATAAACTTGATAAACTCACAATTCGAAGATACTATTTCACTATTTAAAAATAATTATATATTCTCACGATAACTTCTCACTCTGTTAGCTTGGAGCACTAATCAAAACTATCGATAACTCAAACTCTACCAGGGAATGCCCTTCCAAGTGTGTTTTACAAAAATATGAAGGAAAACTCAGCATCTAAATGTCCATTAGATCCTTCGATCAACAATTAACAACTAGATATCCGGCCGGCAGAAAAAAACCGTCTCGGTAAATAACAGCTCACTTGAAAAGTGAGATCTTATTTTGTTTAGTTGGCTTGAAACACGGCCAATGTAAACACGTCTCGCAATGCCGCAGTGTGTTATCAAAAGTTGCAAAAATAATGCCAGAAAAACGAATTTAACGGCCGGAGTGTCTTACTTTCGGTAAGTACATGAAGAATAAATTATATTTTAAGCTTTAAACTAACAAATAACATTAAACTGAACAAAATTACCGATTTTAAACCACTACTACAAATGCTGGCGCGTGTTGGCGAGCCTTGGCCCAAGGCTCGCCAACATAGGCACAAACTTTTGTTTAACAGAACAGTAGATGCATGGAGTAGATTTGTGTTGTAATAATTTGTTACCAGAACTTCAAAATTGGTTGGTTAAAATTGGTTTAAGCTACTTTTGTGTCTGTTTGTTGACTCTAATTAGATACTTAGTTTTCCCTTTTTTATTTTAGCTTTCCAAGCAATCCATTTACGTGTGCAGAATGGATCTCGAGAAAGAAGAGAGAGAAGAGATGACTTTATCTATATATAAGCATACCATCTCAACATGAATGATGTAACCAGGATTTTGTAACAATATTTTGATTTAAAAGAGTGTCCATGGAGTTTCTTGCCCGTTCTTCTCCATAGGGATCTACGCTAGGGAATGGGCAACTACAGTACTTTCACAGTTTTTATGTCTTGTGACTGGGACTGTAGCTACATTTAATTTTCATCTTTGTTTCGATAATTCAAAAGTGCCAAGTAAGGGGTAATAGGAGACTATTACCCCTTACTTGGTAATAGGAGACTATTACCCCTTACTTGGTATGTAAGTATGGATGTACAAACTTTGATAGACATTCCCCTTAGATCTTCGGTTAGTTTGATTTTTATTTTCTGGAAAGCTTTAATAACTATCATAAGGTTAATGTGTTTAAATTTAAATTCAGCCAGGCAGCCAGACACATTCGCCTTTCGCTCAGGTACGCAGAATGAAAATTGTATTCAATGTGGAATCGTTAATATACATTTTGGTTTTTGATTTATTAATTGTACTGAACTGCATTTGTCTTAATATGAAGATTGTAAAGATGATTATAAAGATGTGGAATTAAGTAAGTGATATTTTATTTGTGACATCCAGCAATAGGGACACATTTGATAACAACAAGCGTAAGTACTTACATTTTTGTATACAACACATAAAAACACTGATAAAGCAAATAAACATATTACTTATTTCTTTGTTAGTAAACAAATGTAGCTGTCATGCAGACAGCATTTAGCTTTGATTTTGTATGTGACACGGTATCTATAATAGCTAATTGTTGATCGAAGATTATATCACACATTTTTACTCCAAGTATTCATCATAAATCGTATTACAAGTATGTATGTTTGTTGAAAACTCAGATAATTACACTGTTTTAGCTAGGAAGTAAACTTCTTATGTGTTAGTTAGTAGTTTAATAATATCTTCAATCCCATTGTTTTTTATTGTACACTTGAGCAAAGCACAAACAGAACAGTAATGATGCAGCACTCAGTCGAAAATAAAAGGTATTTTAGTAGGAAAATAATTTAATGTAGTCATTCACTCACAAACCCTGTATATGTCATACATGTCGTAGTCTATCTAGGAGCCCGCGACTCGCGCCGCTGGCCACACTCGCAGCGCGTCTCGCATCGTGCAAGTGTGAGTTTCATCACATCTACTGTACATCACTTCAAATCATACCAATCAATATATTTGACTATACATCTATTCTAACGTTTCACTAAATCCTCTATAGCGAGTAACTCCCCAAAATAAAAAGCACGTATATAAAAGGTCACCACTACAAAAAATACTCTCTTCCAAAAGCAGAAAATAAAATGTATTTTTCTTTAAAATTCACTTCTGTTTTAAAAAATAAATGTGCTTACTCAATTCAAAGATTCTTGCATTGTCAACATCTAAATAGAATATTCCTTTATGTTTAAAGTATTTGGATTACTAGACGATTATAGAAACATGTATGTAGTAAAAGGATCCCCCTATATCAATAAAACCCAATTTAAAATGGCTTATTCCACAAATCCCCCCTAAAAGTCCCCCTGAGGGGGGAAAGTGGAATCTAATCGAAAAAAATACTTATTCCACAAATACCCCCTGAAAGTTCGCCGAGGAGGAACACTGGAATGTAAAAAAAGTCTAGAATTCCCCCCTGAGGTCCTTGAAGCCTTAAAATATTAAGGAGTGCCTCTACCACAGGCGCTGGGTGACGATTTGGGGAATAGTGGAATAACTCAAAATGAAAAGGGGACTTTCTGGATTATTTTTACATTAGGGTCCAGTTTACCTTCTGAGGGGAATTCTCTTCGGGGGAATAGTGGAATAAGCCGATAAATCACTTCATTTGGCGAAATATATATTCAGCTATTTTTCTGAGTATTAAATATACTACAGCTTATAGCAAAGTTCTTAAACTTACATGCATATTTACAAAATTTACAAAAGAAAAAAAATCAATGCAATTGAAAAATTGCATACAAAAAACATGAAATTGTTACCCACTCAGGAAATTTTGTACAAAGTCGGAAAACTCAATGTTTTTAAACAATAACTTATTAATTCATTGTCACAGTGGCAATAATTTACTCTTGAGTTACAATGGTTCTTAAATGTGCACACTTGTTTCTATCATAGGATACAGTGTTTTATAACAGCATGTGACATTTGAAAAACATTATGACTGTGTCATCTTATATGAAAATGTTACACTACACTGCAAATACAAATCAAAGGCACACAACTCTGACTGATCCGTTATAATATTTATATGCTGATCTATTCTCTAAAAGTAAGAACTTTAAGTATTGGTATCAACTATATATTTTATACATAGATCTCGTACAATGGTCGTATTCATGTGACAACATTATGAAAAATATAATCAATTTGACATAAATAAAAAAATAAACGATTCAACTTACTATCCAACAACGTCGTATCACGAGCACATCACAACATAACACTTCACCAACACAACCATTGCCGAGGCGAACGTCACTGAGTCGCAGAGTACCAGGGCGGCAGAGGGCGCGAGGGCCCTAGTCGAAGTCGATGTCCATGTTGTACTGGCGCTCGCGCTCCGTGGAGTTGAGCGACGACGTCGAGTTGGAGCCCGTGGAGTTGGTGTTGGAGCGCGACTGCGGCGCCCACACGCCGCCCGCCGTCACGGACGAGGACGTGGACATGCTGCCCGCCGAGCTGGACGAGTCGCCCAGCGCCGCCGCCCAGCCCGCGCCCGCGCGCCGCGGCAGGCGCCGCACCAGCAGCGACGTCAGCGACGCTGCAACACCACACACGCTCAGTCACAACTGACACACTACACCCGAACCGTAGCGTATTCAATTATTAATAATCATACGGGTTTTCGATGGGACAATATAAGACCAGCTAACTATCCAAGTAAACTACTACCAAGGACCCACTGGAAATAAATACCACTTTCAAAGAAAAATGTGTACAAGTTACAAATTAAATATTCTTGACTTATCTATTTTTGACACTTAACACAAACATCATTCAAACAGCCTACTTTCGGCGGTAATATACAATGGGGGCTGTCGCGCATGAATTCGCCGCTAGAGGCGTTCGTGTAGACTAAGGTCTTCTGAAATGTCAGATGTCATACAGTGTTCGCGCGTTGCGTGCTTATCATCACGTATTTATACTAATACTCACGATTGTGTTCTAGACTGCGCCATTCCTGATTAATTATGACTTGAAGATTTTAAGTAGCAACTTAGGATTATATTTGTTAGTACTTGAAGGTAGAATGATTTTTAAATGTTTCAGGGAGAATGTTTTAGGTAGAATATTGTAAATATGTATCTGAAATTTACACTATTTTGTTATACGTAATAAAATAAACTTTTTATTAATAGAATTATTGACAAGACCTTACTCGACAGTGGCGCCATCTGGTGAGCTCAAAAACGATAGCCCCCATTGATGAAATATAAGTACAGCTTGATGTTTATTTAGTGACCAATGCTAATGCTTTCTTTATAATTATGATAAAAGGCATTGGCCCTGCAGTTGGACAGTAATGGGCTGGTGATTTTATACAATTCACGCAGCAAATGCTATACTTTCAGCACCCGCAGTAAGAAATTCATGTAAAAAGCTGCATTTAAATGTAGATGTGGCTAATTATGTTCAGTGCAATGATGTTGGCTGCTAAAAATATATCGAATGGTTTGAGGAAGGGTGTCTTAATTATTTACATGTAATATGCGATCAGAATAAGAATAGAAAAACCTACACCAAACCCAGACTGTTACGAGGAGATAAGTTATCTCCTCGTAACTAGAATTGCATCTAACTTAACTTTTTATAACACACACGGTTTGTTGAGCCAATCAAGTAAGGCCACATTTCGCACTTAGCCGAGGCGCGAGGAGAGACCAAAGATGCATTTTCGCTTTGTTTATATGGACATAAATATTTTCTGACCAGCTCAAGCTGATTCCGCGACGACGCACGGTGGATCGAAAATCGGCTGTAGAAGACATAGGATCTCGATGTCTTAAATGTTATTTTTTTTGCTGGAAATGACTTCTGCCGATCATTACTGTTCTATAAAATGTCATATGAAGTAATTGTGTGCACAAATGGAAGAGTTATAATATTTTATAAGAAAAAAATGTATGGAGCTGACATGAAAAATGAGGATATCTCTGGAATCGTAAGGTTCGCCGTTATATCCTTGCACACTGTTATAGTACTATTTATTTGTGAATTTTTGACATACTTAATATCGCGGCATCACTTGCGATTTTTTTTTTTTAAATCGTCAAAATTAAAAAAAAAAAAGTATAATTATGATACATTTTAATGGTTAAATATTGCTATACCAAGTGTAGTTTACAATATTTTTTATGCTTAGACCAAAACATTCTAAGAAATCACAAAGTCGTATTACCTACTTTGTGATTTTCATTTGAAATGACATGGTAATTATGAATTACGTAATACGTAATCTTGTCTAATGCCTCAAGTCCACATAAGCTAATGATTAATAAAACTTAATACCTATATACCTGTTAAAAGGATACGTACCAAAATAATTTGGGGTACTCGCTAATTTAGCAATTAGTGCAGGATTAACTTAATGAAAGTAATTAGATAAATGTGACACCATCATTAGTCAATAACAATAAATAGTCAAACATTGGATTCACAACTTCAGTTCATTTAGAGCATTTCTAATACTAACATCTATCCTACCGTGTCTTTTTACTCAGTGATCGTGAATAATGGAAAGCATTATTACAAATTTGGATTTGTTTGTTATTCTGAGCAATCAGGATGCTTCGTCTTTCGATCACGAAATATTGTTCAACACACTTGTTATTCGACTGGGCTCTAGCCTTTCAGATGAAGACAGTGTTACCGTGAACGAATTTTGTCGAAGATTTACACGGGCAGTTCAAAAGAGATGGTTACGATCCCACAGGAAAAGTGAAGTTTTTAGACGTGATTACAGTAATTGGCTTGAGGCAAATATTGACTGGCCAAACTGCGTGCAAACCAATTTGCTCATTCAAGAATCAACAAGTGAAGAATTTCTACTGAACCTGTACCTGAACAAGTACCATCAACTTCAACAATGAAATCAACTTCAACGATGACAAATAGATCTCGAAAGCCGTTTGAAGATCTAAGTAACAAGCAGAAGAAGAGACGATCTGATGAATATATAGGCGATGACCCTAATGAAGTAGCTTATTCAGCTGCAGCACTTTTGAAAGGAGATGGTCGTGAGGATATTGCATCTGTTATTGAACATATGCTCCAAAATCCAGAAGCAGCAGCAAAAATCAAGGAAATGTTGAACAAACCAGCTCCTTCAACAATATTTTCACCAGAAAAAGCACTGGGTTTGCTACTTTCATTAAAACTATCGAAATGGCAATATATCACATTAAGGGAAACGACTATTCGAGAAGGTTCAAAGGAGATATATCCGTCTTACTATAAAGTGCAAAAAGCTAAGCTACAGTGCTACCCTCCGAAGACATTTGTGACTGTAACGGATTCATCTGCTAAGATTGCACTACAAGCGTTACTAGATTTAACAGTGAACAGAATTTTTTAAACTATTCGTAGTCCTGATGCGATACAAGATAAACAATTGATATTAATATCAAAGTGGGGATTTGACGGTGCATCTAACCAAAGTAGATATAAGCAAAACATAGAGAGTGGTCAAGATGATTCCAGCATATTTATGACCTCTTTGGTTCCATTAAAGTTGACAGCTGACGGTGATACCGTATGGGTGAATCCAAAACCCTGCTCACCTATGTATTGCCGTCCAGTCCAGTTTAGTTTTGTGAAAGAAACCAAAGACGTTGTCATAAATGAAAAAACTGCAATGGATAACGAAATTGAAGCTCTCGTTCCCTCAAAATGTCAAGGACATGAAATTAGTCACAAATTAATGATGACGATGATTGACGGCAAAATTTGTACATATCTGTCTGAAGCTAAGTCAAATGCGGCCTGCTACCTGTGTTTGGCTAAGCCTACAGAAATGAATAAGTTAGATGTCATTGCGTCAAAAACCATTTCTTCTGGTGTGTATGAGTTCGGATTATCATCACTTCATGCCCGCATTAATGTGATGGAATGTCTTCTACACATAGCGTATCGTCTCGACTTCAAAAAGTGGTCTGCAAGAGGAGAAGGTCATCAAGAGTTATTGCATTCACGAAAAAAACTCATTCAAGATCGATTCAAAGATGATCTCAACCTTTTGATTGACATCGTTAAGCAAGGATCAGGCACAACTAACGACGGGAACACAGCAAGGCGGTTTTTTGAATTTCCTGATAAAACTGCAGCGATCACTGGATTAGATGAAGACCTAATACGCAGATTTGCTGTGATTCTGCAAGCTATCACATCTGGAGAGATTGTAGACGTGCCGAAATTTAAAGAATACGCTAGAACAACCGCTGAAAAATACGTGGAACTGTATGATTGGTACTACATGTCATCAACCGTCCACAAATTGTTGATTCACGGAGGGGACATAATTGCAGAAAATGCTATTGTACCAATTGGAAGTCTTTCGGAAGAGGCTTCAGAGGCCCGAAACAAAGACTTTAGGAGGTTCAGAGAACACCATTCGAGGAAAAAGAGTAGACAAGCATCAAACGAGGATATCCTCAATATGCTTATCGTCTCTTCTGATCCTCTAATTTCTTCCACAAGACCAAAATTAGATGCCCACAAGAGGCAGACATTTAAGGAAACAGTAGAACTACTGAAACTTCAGGGTCAGGAAGCTCCGACAGAGTTCTTAGAAGTTATATCTATTGTAGAGCCTGATTCTGAAGTGGATTCTGATGGTGACGAAGTATAAAATAAGTTAACTTTTATTGTTTATGTTAGGTTAGGTTAAGTTAATATTTTTTTTAAATAATTTGCTTTTATTTATAATCATACAATAGTTTACCATTTATTGTTATTGACTAATGATCACGTTTATCTAATTACCCTCATTATGGTACGTATCCTTTTAACAGGTATATAGGTATTAAGTTTTATTAATGTGCTTTTGCTAATGTGGACTTGAGGCATTAGACAAGATTACATTATTATGTAATTCATAATTACCATGTCATTTCAAATAAGTAGGTAATACGACTTTGTGATTTCTTAGAATGTTTTGGCCTAAGCATAAAAAATATTGTAAGTTACACTTGGTATAGCCATATTTAAGCATTAAAATGTACATATCATAAACATTTTTAATTTTTTAATTTTGACGATTTAAAAAAAAAAAATCGCAAGTGATGCCGCGATATTAAGTATGTCAAAAATTCACAAATAAATAGTACTATAACAGTGTGCAAGGATATAACGGCGAACCTTGCGATTCCAGAGATATCCTCATTTTTCATGTCAGCTCCATACATTTTTTTCTTATAAAAATTATAACTCTTCCATTTGTGCACACAATTACTTCATATGACATTTTATAGAACAGTAATGATCGGCAGAAGTCATTTCCAGCAAAAAAAATAACATTTAAGACATCGAGATCCTATGTCTTCTACAGCCGATTTTTGATCCACCGTGCGACGTGTGGTAAAAAATCTGGTTTGTATTAAAACGGTTGTTTGTTAGAAAATGGAAAGCGTTAGGTGATTCGTATCCGTACTAGGATCGCATGAAGGTGCAGTGCATTCTTACATAAGGACTCACGGTACTGGCTGGCGGAGGTTTCTGAGTTGGGGGCCGGCGTGCTGGAGCCGGTGGAGGCGGGGGCCGCGGGGCCGGCGGGGGCGGGGGCGGGGGCCTCGGGCGTCTCCTCGGGCAGCAGCGAGCGCCGGCAGATGGGACACGTCGCGTGCAGCTGCAGCCACGGCGTTATGCAGTTTGCGTGGAAGATGTGGTCGCACTCTAACCGAGATACCGACTCGCCTGGAATTTATGACAGACACATATAGGAATATAAAATGTACATTAATGGATTATTGCCTAACGCCCAGATTAGGGTGTTCTCTAACAGATTGAGCAGCATTAATGATAGATGAATCTTGCTTAGCGAGGGGAGCGTAGAAAACAAAACAACGATGTTCTGCTACTAACACCAGCTTCAGGTTTTAGTCGGGCTCGAAACCATTATTTAACCCAGCAAACCTTTAAAAGCACACAGAAGAACAAGGCGTCTGTGATCTGTAGTTGTCTAGTTGCAGCAGAAGTTACGTTGACATTTGTCACAAGTACTAGGCAACTATAAACGGCGAGAAGTGAAACTAACCCGTCGTAAAGTTCTCCCAGCAAACAGAACACGATGTATTGGCTCCGGCCTGTTCTTCAGTGACCTCTACTGACGGTAGGGCGGCTATCTGTTCCCGCGGTAAGGGCGGAGGCCCCGCGTTTTCTAGTTGACCTAACAACTGTGTTACTACAGCATCCAGACCTGGAATTAAAACAAGTAAAATATTGGTCCGGTTACGAAAACACGATTATTATAAATTAAAATGAGTGAAAGTATGTATGAGAATATACCTAGAGTCATTTCTTCTTCAAAAATTAAGTCATGATCTGTGCCATGATCCCGCAAAAAAGGAGTGCATGTAAACAAAGACAAACTTGAATTCGTTCACACATTTCACAACTTTAAACTTCAAATGTACGGAAGATAATTTCAAGATAAATCGAATGAATTCAGTCGCACGAGAAATTTCTCGTCTCGGAAATATGTCGCCAATGAGTTGCGCATTGAGATTATAAGTCTCTCGACGGGCAAGAAACTCTCTTTTAAATAATCCAATAAACATTAAGCAAGCATTAACAGTAAATTAAAATAAAGTTAAAAATCAAAGAAAACAAAGGGCGAAGATAGTGTGAAGATCTGATCTGATCACTTCGAGGCAAACATCGCCAGAGATGAAAGATATAAGCATAGCATAATCAGCCTATAATGTTCCCACTGCTGGGACACAGACCTCCTCTCCAAGAGAGGGAATGGGCTATAATCCACCACGCGGGGTCAGTGCGGGTTGGTAGATGCCACATGTCTTCAAAGTTTTTGGTTCTAGGACATGCCTGTTACCTCACGATGTTTTCCTTCACCGTTTCGAGAGCAGTGGTGATGAAATAAACTACACAAAATAATGCGCCTGCCTGGGTTCGATTAAGCTCACTCACGAGTGTGAGCTCACTCACTCACTCACTTACTGCTCGTAAAACCGGGCCGCCACCACTAGGGCACAGCTGCTCATAAACTGGTGCTGGTGAAGGGCTTTGCCCAACAGTATAATACGAAACAGGTTTAAAAAGTTGATATTCGTTAAAATGGACATACCATCAACTGGAAACGATAAAAATGGGATATTCACCTTCACCGCCAAACACATAGTCTCCGGGCGCCCCAACAAGCACGAAGGGCGCGCCCGCAGTGACGGCGCCGGTGGCGGGTCGCGCGCCGTCTATCATCCACACGAGCTGTTCCATCAGCGTCTCGCGCCTGCCCGCTCCACTCCTGGCAGGGTAACACACACTTAACTCCGCTCTCTGAAACCCTGATCGAGTCTCTGATCAGTGCGACAGTAGCATCAAATTAAAGAACCGTGTTTCCACTTATTTACAGACGATTTTAATTCTATTAAACCATTTTTATGCGAATCATCAAGGAGTCGGTCAGTTAGTGTTGAAACTATTGGCCCGTTCCAAAACATAGAGCTCTATACAGAAGAATGGGCAAGAAACTCTTTAGACATTTCTAGATCAAGTTAGGTGGTATTATAAATAAATATATCTTTAGTACGACATGTGTTAAAAACACATGTCGTACTAAAGATTTCATTTAGATGCAAACGATTCAAAGCCGAGCCGATTCTCGGCTTTGAATCGTTTGCAAATTAGAAGAATCCTGGTACGTATATTATGTGAATTGTCTAACTAAAATTGCTTGCAGATAGAACGTAGGTTCCGTTAAATTAATTGATGCCAGCATTGCCAGCAGCATTCTTTTATCTACTATCGTGCTGACAGCTATCACCAATCCTTTAGGAATTACCATTTTATGGGACTCTAAGGTGAAATAGGACTTCACAAGTTGGGTTAAAAATTACAAATCGCGTCTCTCAGTACGCGCAAACAGCGTGCTTGTTAGTACTATAACCGTAATGGGCACTAGACATTCGAACCAGCCCTCTTGCACCCCAGGGGGTAACTGCGCGAACGAGCGTGCGCCCCAAGGTCATTGCTTTGTACTAAACAACAACTAAGCAACCCCAGAAAGAATGCCTGCACTGTTAGAAAATCAACTCTCACTATCAAACAGTGTAATATTATTTAGGCATTCATTTAGGTGTAGTCTAGTGAGTGTTATTAAAAACAGGCATTAATTACCAAAACATTAATTTTAAATTAACTTTTTTAAGTATATTGGTTTTCAGGGGAAAACCTAATGTGGATTATTTGTTGTTTTCGTCTGTCTGGCTGTAAGGGCACCACATAGTGCTTATATTGCTCCATAGCTCATTGAGGTGGCGGAGATACGGCGCCAAATTTAACTTAATATTTTTAAGAGATATTTCATTGATTTGTTGAAATTATTGTGACTTACCGTAACCGGCCGCCAGACATTAGGAATGCTAGATCGTTCAACATTGGAGGGGTTCCCTGAAATAAAAAAAAATAATTGTATTCATTTTACCTCTCTATAAACTTGGTACAATCAATGAGTACTTTCAAAGTCAAGCTTGATAAGAACAATCAATGGCCTGCGTTTCTTCACTCATCGTCCCCTCACTTCTGCTTTGTAAGATGGGTCAGGTAAAGCAGGTCACTGACTGGTCCTACAGTAGATTTCGGGCATGGGGAAAAGGTAGCGTGCACCAGTGCACCTTTGAAATAGAGGCTTGACTCTCAAACTCCCTAATGGGTTTACTTTACCATGTGCAGTTGTTTAGCCAATATTTGTGCTGTTTCGTCTTATTGGTCTTAATAATGCACATTCACCTAACAACGCTATGACGTCATGAATGACATACCTATTAAGGGCCTATACCCCCTCAAATGGCTTAGCATGATCCTCCGTTACGCCTAAAATACTGCAGTATTAATTTTGAAATAAATATATGGTAAAGTTGAGGATTAATGCTAAATACTATGTGTGACGAAAACACGATTCCATAAACTTTTCTCGATAGAAAAAAAATCCAAAGTTACCTCCAAATCGAACAATAAACCGCTGGTATTCAAAAAGTACTTCAAATTAGATCATGAAACTTTGCATACTAACTGAACTAACTATAAAGCAGGTTTTGTGTTTAACTTTTTTAGTCCAATCAATAGATTTTTTGTAAATCGAAAAAAACCACTCATTTCGCACTATTCGGCCGCAGTGACTGACGTAACAACCGCTTTGTAGTGCAAGCTGAACATTAGACCGTGCAAATTAGAACTTTATTCTTCTAACAGTATTTCAAACGAAGTTTGAACCACCACAAATAGAGTTGCTAAATTTAGGGTTAGAAGGGCTTAAGGCCCTTCTAACCCTAAATTTTACAACTTAACAACTTAACTAATTTTACGCATTTACGTATGTTCGTGCAATTCGAATACATTATGGATACGGAACCTCTCTTGTTTGTAATTATTGTGCAATAATTCGTAATTTCATAGAACCTAACCAGCGATTATAGCGAAAAATTTACTCGATGTAAAACTGAAAAACTCATTATTGCTCAAAGTTAATCAAAATAAACATTCCTTTCCAAGTACCTGTCTGTCCTATGTCCTTTTGCATTACCCATTAGGTACTTTTATAACAGAAACGTAAACAAACGTCTAGAACTTTCAAGAAAACCCTATCATCATTGCTATCAGCGTTTCCGCGAGGGCACTATGACAGTGATAAACATTGATAGTGATCGATCAAATCTATTTTAATACAGCGCTTGGCCACGTGTGTCGCCATAGGTAGGCGACTACCTAATGGCACAGTAAACATACTAGCATTATTTCTAACATACAGTATTCCAAGTTCAACTAGGAACAAATGGTCGGAATTGGCTCACACAATCAAAGCGTTTACCCGAACTCTAAGCACAAAGGTACTACTCAAGTAAGTCGAGGCTGTCGCATCGAGACTAGTGGTTTCGTTTTATGTGTGAAAAAGTTCGGGTGGCAATCCTAAAAAAAATCTAGCTATGTAGGTAGTTTGTTTACTAAGATATGCTGCGACGACCCCAAATAAATTGGATTATGGGCAGAGGCATGATGGTCTAGTTGATTTTCTGGTAAACTTTATACTATGGTATTGGCGTTGAGCGATCGGACTATGTAGGTGTAGTTCAAAACAATCGTTTCACTACACGTCGCGAGCGCGTCACGTGGGTGCTGAAACATCGCCTCACGTCAACTCACGTGTGACGTGTGGACCGCACGCGATAACAAATGCCGACGTCGAATTAGGACGGCCACTTCCCGGGGGACTCCTGACAAACATAATTGTCTAGTCGAAAACATGTGTGACTTGCGCGAAATGCTATGAATAGTATATTAGATTTTTTTTTTATTAGTGGGTGATGCCACTTCAAAGCCTTCCTTTGAGTATGCCTAAAATTAAATACTCTTTGGCTTTGCTTGTTGTTGTGCAGAAAGTGACAATAAGACAACATAATTAAATTAACAGTATAAAAGTGGATTACATTTACCTATTAGAAAATAAATGATAAGAAAACAAAACATACAACTGTTTACATGTAAACAGATATTGAAACACTCATATGCTGCAATTAGTGATAATTTGGCATACCCATACTATAGAGTAAATAAACCTCTCTAGTTGTATTCAATAGTAACTTGGGAGTGTGAGATAAGAATCAACAGGCTGTCAAAACCTCACCCATTTTGCTAGAGACCTACAGAGGAACTAATACCATCTACTACTTAACTCAAAAGGTGCCTGAGGTAATTGAATGATCGGCATTGGCCCTGTTAAGTGTCAACACCCACCTACCCCGTCAGCTAGATTACCCTCAGGTACTATCTCAGTCAAAATTAGTCATGTAGGTAACAGGATATGCCATACAAGCATTTTGAGGTAAGTTCAAGGGCAATGTGGTATGCTAACAATTAATAAACAATTTCCATATAAAACATATTTTTTATCTGATTTTGAATCAGATAACCAACAAAAACTCACATATCATAATCAGTACTCATGCAAAATTGCACAAGCTATGATGGTAGATTGTATACATTTCTACATGACTCACAGCACTCGCACACCCGACTGATTATTTATTACTTGTTCATGGTTCATGGGCAGACATCATGACCTCAATGACAGATTCAAATTCATGTTTATGCCTGTTTTGACGCTTAGAAGGAATGTTTTTATCATACCTAAGTGAAGGAAGGTACCAGGGCACCATGTGTCCAGTAGATGCCTTGCCTGAACCAATCATCTCAGCTTAACATAGGTTTTTGGCTACTCCACTATACCTAATTGCATCCTATTCTATTCATCATCAGTTCATCACCAAGGAGCCTTTTTAATACGTAAAAATGAGATTTGACCAATAATAATTGATATTGAGCTACTGATTAGACTGGTAGTTGGGATCAACTACCAGTCTTGCAACTTAGTTGTAAAAAGGCTAGACAGATGATGATGATCACAAAGCTGCCCTTTTCAGATAACCTAACTGAGCTTCCTCTCTATAGTAGACTTTGCTTGTTTGTTTAACTTTACAAAGAAGTAGCACTTCTCCCGCAACTTTATCCATGAAAATTGTGATAGTTCAGCAAATTTGCAGGCTGTAAATTATATGGATATCAATCCATATAATTTACAGTCTGTTACTCAGTAAAGATGTGGCTTTCTAATGGTGAAAGAATTTTTAAAATCGTTTGAGTAGCTCTTGTGTTAAATCGTAACCAAACACAAAAAATCAAATCTTTCCTCTTTATAATATTAGTTTAGATTCAGTGCCAATGTCAAGTTTTCATACCTAACAATGTTTTTGTATTCTATCCTACAATGATAAAACAATACCAGTGATTTATAAAAATAACTTGTGGTCAAACAATAGGTTTTAGTTTGTGTATTAATTCCAATGGTACTAGATACCATTAATGTTGGAGTAAAAAGTACTAGATAACATACTTGTGACAAGTGGTGGATATCATCTGAGTCGTCCAGATTGCTCATGTCATCGATATTGCTCATGTCATCAATATTGCTCATGTCAGCATCGCTGAAGTCGTCTCCTGACAGTGAAATGCCCTCAGTTTCGTTCTCAAGCTGTTCAATGAAACCACTTGCGCAGTATGGGCATGTGTAATCCTGAAAGAGTTTGATAATTGTATTTTGGTCTTTTTTTATAAACAAATCATTGGTTTAATATAATAATGGGCTTTCGGTAGTGATATGGATGTGTTTTCTATGGGAGAAACCCAATAATGAGTGGACTCATCGATTTTGTTATTCTATGATAAAACAGGTGTTGGTAGGCACATCCATTATTTATATGAACATTGTTTGTTAAAAACTTTAGGGATGATACACATTGCATTTATCCCCTCAATATAGTTTACTATTGGTGCTTCTGAATTGGCTAATTATTTATCGAAGATTTTATTGACATCAATGACATTCCAGGGGCTATTGTGGGATGTATGCATGTAGACAAAAATATGTACTGGGCAGGGTTCACGATTCAAACCGACACATAATGCAAATGATGTAACTGCGTGAAATTGTCAATTTCCGTCAATCCTGACCTCAGAACAATTTTCCAAAGAAATGTCACGCAGTATTGTGAACCGACCGGTTGCACCAATAGCCTCATTGGAAATTAGCCACGGAAATCTCGCCCCTCTATCTACAGATGTACAATAACAACTTCTCAACATTTAGGGTTACTGTATGTATCAGTTTTATGCGTAATACACTAAAGGGAGGCACAATTGTGGGGAAATATAACCAAATCTATTGATTTTTACCTGCAAAACATCTTCGAATTCAATGTTACACCTGTGGCAGAAGAACCGAGCGGTGGGTCTCCGCTCAACCAAAGCGTCAGCCATTTTCAGAATATATATTCACAGGTTCACCAACAGATAATAAAGTTTTAAATATGTGCTTGAGGATTGTGCTTTCAAACTCCCAACAAAAATTTAACAATCGCCATTTTTTTACAAGACATACAGACAAACTCTATGGTCCGGTTTTTTTTTTCCAATAAAAAATCACAGATTATGCGACTAGACAGGTTAAAAAGCAAGGAACGTTTGTTGTCTATGATAATCATGATAATTGATTGCAAAAACAAAAGCAAATCGATACGAATAAAGCTTTGCCTTCCGTCGGAATGGCAAAGCAGCCTGTAGGCTCGCTAAGTCGCTACAATTTAGCTGCCTAGCTAGAGGGTGCTAGGCGAGACGGTAGGTACGCAAGATTATTTGTTATTTTTCTGAGTTTATTGTTGTTCTGTACTTAGAGCTCTAGACTTTCTTCTTCTTGCTACGAGACGAGGCGAGACGGTAGGTACGCAAGATTATTTGTTATTTTTCTGAGTTTAGTGTTGTTCTGTACTTAGAGCTCTAGACTTTCTTCTTCTTGATAGTAAATAATTGAGTCCATCATGACACACGGAGTGGGCTTCATTCATCTCCCTAATGGTTAAGAGAAAAAGTACACTGCGTATACTGTGAAATGTTGTTTTTAACCTGCTCCCAATGTAAAGATCGAGATAAACTTTTTTTAATATGGTATTATTTCCTATGTTGCATACATAATAAATAAACACCGAATAAAATATTCACCTTTGCAATACCATTGCGTTATTGCTGTCACAAATGCGTATTGCTGTCGGTCATAGATTTTAAAATTATAAAAATATTACTTTCAACATGAGTTTATCATCGTCTCGAGCTAATTTTAGTGTTAACTATGTTTAGTTTAAATCTGCTTATAGTTCTATGTAACGTGCACCAATGTGTTAATGAATAATTTGTATTCAGTTATAACAGTGTTAGCGCGGATGATTGTTATCAAAAATATGTTAAATAAGTAGAATCATGTGGTTATCTGTTAATTTGATCAATTATCACCTTCCGTTCAACCTAATATAAGAATCTATTTATAAATAGGTTAATAAACACAGTTGAAATCGATCAAAGTGGGTCAACGCAGTGTTGGTATTATTTGATTACAATGAATGAGAAAAAGTTGGTTCAAAACTTCAAGAGTTACATTAATGTATCTCCTCTGGTAAGATACTATTTTATTTAACCAGGCTGTATAATCATTACATCATTACGGCATCTTCTAACCATTAGAATGATTTTTTTTTTGCTGTGATGTTATTTATTTTGATAGAGGTTATAGAGTTTTCTCTTTGATAGTGTATTGTGAATGTTTATAGAACATTATTACTCTGCTAGTAGATAACATTTAAAGAAAATGATTGCAGTTTATTCAAAAGCTCTATAACACATCAATTATGATAATCCTGCAACAATATGTCAAGTAACAACACTGAACAATAAATTGACAAGTTGTTAAACTTTGTTACAGAGTAAAGGAGAAAAAAATGGATCACTACAGGAAGTGAAACCCAAGCTTCTAAATGGTGAGTAGAATTAAAAAGAAGCCTTTACTTTCTTTTGAATTAATCACATACATAAATAAATTAAACTGTTTGTATTGTGTGACTGTTTTGTGGATGTCTTATGAGCTGCATCTGACTGATTCATTTGAAAGCCGACTTTAACATTATTGGGAGAAACTCGGACAGATGATAATTACGATGAATTTTTATACTGGTTTACTTACAAAATATAATACGCAAGAAAAACTGCGTGCAAATCATAGAGAAGTTTGGCAACGATTTTACGCAACTTGATAGATGAGAAAATTTGGTTTCTGATGCATTAATATTTACATTTCTAATTGATAGACTGGCTTTTAAACTCTTTATGTGATAAATAATTCAAAACTTAGTTGGTTTCTAGGTAACAAATACTATAAAAGTGACTTAAATATAGTTGTAGTTATTTATGTATCGAACAAGCTATTTGGTTTACATTTTACAATGTAATTTGTTAAACTGTATACCAAATAGCTTGTTTGACCGTACATAGGTGGGCTTAATACTGGATACTTAATGATGGACTGTGTGAAGGATAATATGGCAAGAAAGGAGGTGTCTGATGAGATGACGAGTAATAGACAAGAAGTAGAAGACATGCTGTGCCAACCTTAAATAAATTGGGATAATGGAAGGAAAATAATGATGAGGCAGGCTTAATAAAACAAGACATTTTCTACTTGTCAAATTGGACAACTATCCTTTACCTTTGGGTTAAATATGGCAAACACAGGGTACAACAAAAAGCCATTTTGTTATGATGAAACTAATAATTGGTTGTACTTGTGATTACCTATCTAAGCTAGGGTGATTATACTACTACTAAAACAATGTAAAACAAAAAAATAAACAGAAACAAAACAAAACAGAACAAAACAGTGCAAGGCAAATAAAAAAGAAAAAAAAAGCAAATGATTTAACAATAAATTAACACAATTATAAGTTATGGATTGAAAATTTAATGTAAAAGTGTTGCATAGCAATAAATAATTAATATATTCCTTCTGCTGCCTCCTCTCTGTGTGAAGTGGACCTGTAACCCACCATGCAGGTCCAGTATGAAAAAGTAATGATGTGTGACCTATTTTGTACATACCTAAATACCATTTAGTATGGCTAAAAAAAAACTATATGGCTATATGTTATCACAGATAATATAATACTTCGATGTTATTCAAAAATACCTTGATGTCTTATTTTTCATCTGACCATAATTTATGATGCCCTTAATAATGAGTTTAAAAGTTTACTAATTGATAGCAGTAAATACATACAGAGAGCAGCGGTGGCCCAGTGCTGGCGACCCCGACTTACGAACAGTAAGTCGTGGGTTCGAACAGACAGGCGCATCACTTTGTGTAATTTATATCATCACCACTGCTCTCAAAAAGGTGAAGGAAAACATCGTGAGGAAACCAGTATGTCCTAGAACCAAAAATTCGAAGGCATGTGACATCTACCAATCTGCACTGGGCCCACGAGGTGGATTATAGCCCATTCCCTCTCATTGAGAGGAGGCCGTGTACTAGCAGTGGGAACATTATAGGCTGATGATGATGAGTAAATACACTGCTTTGGATGGCTGTTGCATTCAACTATGTAGTTAGTAGTTCACTACTACATCTGACAACCTGTACCTATTCTCATTTTTTTACTCGGCTTCCCCCGACTCAATATTCACCATTCGCCACTGCTTAACCTGATCGGCTGAACTCTTTACATAACTGTAGCTTTATGTTATGCAAGTCATAGTAAATTCCAACCTTCTTTAGGATGCTAATGAGACACTATATTTTTAACATAATTATATTTAAATCTTTGAAATAAATATTGAAATGATTCATCTCATATATTATGCACTTTATGTAACATATGTAAACATAGGTTTACCTTTAATATAAGCCCGACGTTTCGACCGGATTGCACCAGCCGTGGTCGCGGGAAGACCGAGTCACGTCTTCCCGCGAATCGAACCCAGTGATTTCGAAAAAAAACCACTGTATTATTACACCATTCGATAGTGACGCTAATAAGGATCAAATTCTGGGAAAGTTGTGTAGTTTCATCAAAATCAGGCTCGAGACTCCTTTGAGTATTTTCACTATTCCTCATAGTTTCGGATTTGGCCATCCACACCCACTTGAAAAATTTACCCTCGATACATATTTCTTTTTTTTTAGTGTCCTACTGCGGGACAAAGGGCTCCCTATATCTTTCCAGGTACTCTTGTCGTGCGACGCCTTGAACCTACCATTTATATCCATAAATATTAATAATATATTTAATAATCTGTTAGTGCTGAACCACTAAAACCTTTCCTTAAATGGACATCATTTAAGGAAATAATAAAAATATTCAACTTTAGTCACAAAATTTAACCTCAAATAATTTTTCCTTTTAAAAATAATGTAGAGATCTACATCATACTATGTAATTACGAGCGATATTCTACAAAGTACGAGAGGTCAATGACGCATAACAATTTCGTCTTATTTACGCCCATTCAAGGATAAAACAATAAAACCTGTGTTTATGCCCAACATTTTATTTCACTCGAGTTGGTAGAGGCATGCATGCATGATGCAAATTACATTAATAATCATTATGTATGCGTTACGTACGCGTAACTGTATCGCCTTTTATGAATGCCTGGTATCGCGATCCATAGTAATGGTAGGAAGTGGTGTCCTATACACCAGTTGATGGAGTATTGTGATTCGCAATGGGTGTTCTGAGGAGAGGTACGTTTAATACTTCTAATTGATTCAGTAATTACAGTGCCGGTATGCTGTCCTAGTATCTAATTAATTTCATGTATGTTGATATCTTTCACCTTGTCCAGTGTATGCTTATCAAAAGTATAATTTATCATTCTGACAGCACAAAAGTATGTGACAATAATTTATTTACAATTTCCATTTTATTTGTAAACAATGTGATATGCAGGGTATGCATTTTTGTGGTTGGAGGAAGCAAAACAACTGAATTTGAACTATGTTCTTGCCTTCAGGTTCAGACAGACCTCGACTAACTTTTCAGTTTTTCTACGCCTCACATACATGGTCGCGGAAGTCATGTTCATCTATCTGGCTCTGCTTCATGTTATTTGGAATCGGCGTTACCCGGGCAACACGTTCTTCGTCCATTCTCCCCTGTCACCATTACACTTTCATGTAGTTCCTTTTTTTTTGACTTTCCTATTCCTTTCTATAAATTTATATTCATCGCTCCTATAGTCACCTCTACGGAAGTCGTAAAAACCGGAATAAAGAGACAACAATGGATATTATGGTTAGCCGATCGAAATAATAGTTTGTATAATATTGCACGTATCGATGAACCAGCAGACATTTTGTTACTAAGTTCTTAACCCAAAGTCTAAAAATGGTGATGATACGTTCAAGATTTCCTTGAAATACCAAAAAGTCCAGTATTAAAAACTAAACCGCCAAAATACATTACAATACCGCAAATATTTTCGTTGCACGATACCGCATGAGTCAAAGACAACGTTCACGGTCACCGCGTATTGCGCAAATCGTTCTTATTTCCTTCGACAAATCGCGATAAAAAAAGTATGGTCCAGATCGCTGAGTGTGAAGGCCACTAGAAAACTCAATTGTATCAGATGGCAGACTGAAAACTTTTCGCTGTATTGTCTCGCACACAGCTCGCTACAATATCCTCAGTTGTTATGACACCCTAGTACCAGTCTTGTTTTGACGGCCAATATGTGCCAGCTCGCAAGGTCCTTGTTGTTATTCGATTCGAATCAACCTCCTCGGTTCTTTAACAGCCTAGTACTTGTTTCATCTCCGATTTACAGATGTTTCACCAGGTTACTATTATGATACTCTAACCAATACTCGAATCGACTTTTTTGACAATGTGATTTGTGTATTAGACTGTCAGCCTTTCTTTTTTTCTTTATCCACTTTTCGACCCGCCATTTGCTTCCCACTGCACAGTAATTGTTGGATTGTGCCAAAGTAAGTAATGGCCACCGGTTAGGTACTAGATCTATAATATAATTATGTGACAGGAACACACGGACCTATCACCCTCTTGCTTATACTCTATTACAGTTTTAACAGCTTCGTCTTACGGGTTATGTGAAGAGATCATTATTTTGTGGAGTCAGGTTTACAGCACAATTTAAACAAATGCCAGAATAACGAGTTTCCTTCGGTCCAATAATTTTTACTTACCATATTTTGAAATAAAGTTTCTAAATTCCATTTTCAGGTTTCTACTCTATTTACTTCCATTTACTGCATTGATTTGTTTTATTTTTAATGACAGGTGAAATGAGCTCGTATTAAAAGCTGCACGGTTATTAAATACTTCATTATTCATAACAACAATACATACTCCATTAAATAAGTGGTTAATCAGAGCGAGATTTACGTAACACAACACAATATTTATACATTAAAATTGACGGATGAGTCATTTCATTGTGGGTAGGTCGTTGGCACTTTTTATTTTATAGATAGTGTTTACGAAAGAACTGTTAACGTACGAAAAGTCATTTGCTATTGTCTGGCGCTGATTAATGTAATCAATTGAATTTCTGTGAAAAAGAAACTCCAATCTGCTGAAATTTTTTCCCGTAACGGCAGAACTTGCATCTAGAAAGAAAGAAAGAAAATGACTTTATTTGGCACATGCGACAAGTTTCACAACATAAAATCATAAAAGAAACAACAACAAAAACTTAAACCTAAACACCAAAAAGAAAGAGATAATTATTGTGTGTCACGGCTGCGCCAAACAGGCCCAGTTCAGCAAAATGCCGGGAAACTGGCATATCATCAGTCAATTAAAAAAAAAAAAAAACCCAACCCAAGCGCCATTAGAATCCACCAGTACGCTCAGATAGACTTTTTACTACAGAAATCTAGGAAAAACATCGCGATTAGGTCATTCTTGTGCAAGCTTGACGTCTACTCGTCACCTTGAGATAGCACACGCGATGACGTGGGGCTACGTAACAAAAAAGCCGTAATAATATTCGTATCAATCATCTTTAGAAAAAACCCTTTTGACTCACTCACGCTTTCAATATCTGTTTACATAACAGAGTGAATTAAGAAAGTATATTGACCAAAGAATTAGAATAAGTAATACGAGGATACAGTAAAGGATTCAATATCCTAGATTTTTATTCAAGATCGGAAATGTTAACCTGATTATCAGTTTGTGGACAGTTATCGGGTTCTGCGTTGTCTTCTACGTCATCGTCAATGTAAAGCGGTTTTTTCTGCACGCAAAAAGCACACAATGCAATGCCGATCTGACGATGCATCATCAGTACCTTTCATACAAGGTGATTGGTAACCCATTTCAAGGAATGTACCATGCATTCCTTGAAATGGGTGATAGTAGACCTTTTTTGACCCGATGAATTGGGTTCCAAACTGGGTTGTTTTGGGAAAATCGAAAGTTTAAGGTTTTTGGAGATTTATGACCACAAACTGATGATTGTGAGAATTGTGCAACCCAGTTTGGACCCCCAAAATTGTTGCAAATATGGCCTAGTATCACAATCACCCATTTTAAGGAGTGCACACAATTACTAATACTACAAATATGTAGTCAATCATCGTACAAGTTCTTCCAACTAACACGGATGTGTTATCATGTGTTGCTGGGGGTAAGGCACGCCACATCTCCGCAGTTAACACACTATGACTTGGTGGAAGACGGGCGTTATTGGAGACCGTCTCATGTCATTTTGGCGTTCAAACAGTGCTGATTATAAATTATCAGCCAAATGAAATAAATGCCATATAATTTGATTTTTCAACACTACGGCATCGACGCACTTTATAGAGAATGCACTTATCTGACTCTCTGATCGGCGAACTATGCGCGGCGGCACAGTTGTTACCCAAGAGAACAACTATCAATATAATTATTCCTTACTCAAAATTTAACAATTCTATTGGCAGGTTGGTTCCTCGCGCACGCTCTACTTCTTCGTACAGTTCTATCGGAATACCAACGTAAATATTGTGCCTATAGATGTGTCGCTCGTAGGGTTGGAATCACCCCGCGACCTTTACATTGACATTTATATAACCTTGACCTTAGCGACTATCGCATCAGCTAAAGAAACAACAGCACTTTTTGTAGAACTTTTAGTTTCCACCTGAAGAAGCCGTTAATTCTGAAGTTTCAGACTTGTAATAGACGGTGTAAGAGGGTTGCCAGATGATAATTTGATAAAGGTGGGCAGATGGGTCTAAAAAGGAGGATTTTCTGTAAAAAAGGAGGACATTCAGAAATTAAACGTTTTTTTTTATATTATTTTACTTTATATCATATTTAGCTGAGCTACCAATTTTGGAAAGAAGTTCTTGGTTTTTTAACAATTAATTATGAAAATCTTCACATGTCATGTATATGAAGTTGTATTGAGTAAGAATTAAAAATTTAACTGACTGCACACTAAACTTAGTCTATTCCTCTCTTTGCTCCACTGAGTATTAATCGGTGAAAAACTCTTTCCACATTTGCGTTATGTCCGCTTATACAAAAATAAAACTCGCAGATCTTGAGCAGTTCTGAGAAACATTCAATGTTTTTAACACTTTTGAAGTGTTTTGTGTGTTTGCAACTTCAAATCATATGCTTCATCTGATTTTGATTTGACACAAAATTTTCAACGATGTTTAGCAAAAAGGAGGACTTACAGCAGGTAAGGGAGGACGGGAGAACATGTCCTCCTTTTGGATACCATCTGGCAAATTAGTTACCATGAATTCAGCACATTATGCTGCACATTGCAGCACATTGTGCTGAATATAAATTAAATATATTCTGCGCTGGGTCTAGTATCTATAAATGACATGATTCTGGACCCAGAGCATAAAGTCTAATTGAGAGAGAGAGAGAGAGAAGCGGGAGGACGTAAAGGCTTATATTTTTTATGGCGTATGCTATACCAAACTTTGTTTTGTCGTTAGGCGAGATAGTGACAGGCGCGGCGCACAGCGTGGTGATGCTGGCGCCGCTCACCGAGTGGGATCGCGGCCGCTTTGGGTCGCTCTTCATCACCAACTACAAACTGTCCTTCGTGCCCTTGGAGAACTCCACCAACGATGTGAGTATGACTCGAACAATGCGCCATGCTTCCTCATTTTTGTGCCAAACCGCTAGTCTGAAATTCACAAAAAAATAGAACCACTGGCTTTCTTTGAAGGAACTAAGCTAAGGACTCATCATCGTCATCATATTCGGTGAAAGACGGTCCACTGCTGTATACATAGGCTCCCCCCAAGCGTAGCAGCATCGACTGGTCCTGATCTTTCTCTTTCATCCAGTCTGGATGCATTCTGTTGGACTAATATTCGGTACTTAGCTGATAGCTCTTATCTTAATCTTCTAAAACACGTTTATTTTGTTAGTTTTCCACAAGTCATTCATCAGTTAGAGACAGCCAGAACGCCTTTTGGTTTAGCTCGGCAAAAGTCTGTACTGGAACCCTATCTGCCCGGGAGAAGGGCAAAAATGATGTCGCAAAACCCTGGGCCTTCCCAGGCAGAAGGTTGATACTCTCCAAGGGGTTAATGGGTTCAAGTATTTCCACAAGATAAAAATGGTCGTCGTTTTTATGACGAACTACGATCAAGGAAAAACGAACAACAAATTAATTAACCTACATCCTTGATTCACGTCTCAGGAATGAACCTCTACCAAGACGTTTATCTTAACTAAATAAGTAGGGGTTTTCCCTAAGGAACTTCCCCGAAAGAAAATACCGTGGCCATACTGTTATTTATGCAAGTCATAACAAACGAAACATTCGTTGCTAGCACAAAAATCTTACTTAATTGGGTTTTTCTTTATTTCAGTTCAGTTTTTGGTCATAGTGGCTCAGATTTTAGATATTCATTTAGTGGCTGGGGAAAGCGTTTAGCGGAACGGTGGGAAAGGATATGGCATACTTCTTACTTTATTTTAAGAATGAACAAAGATCAACTTGCTTATGTAATACGAGAATTATAAACACGGTCTTGGGTGTCAACCGGCTGACTAAATTACTTGGCTTCAAATTCTCTAGTGAAGTTGTGATTGCTAGCGTCCATAGGTCAACAAAGAAACTATTTTTTTGCTCTACCGGTGTATGTGGCCTTGGTACTTGAACTTCCTTATTTTTATCTGAAAACCGACCGTTCTTTAGCATTTAATTCCTACTTCGGTTTAATTTATTTGTTAACTTGATTCTTTTAGAGGTGATCCTAATCAAAGATGAAACAATAGCTGTAGTCTTGAGAAGCGAAAATAAGAATTGTACATGTTTGTGAAACAATCTCCTGGCGACTGTAGTCCAAAATACAGCTCTACCCCGACTCGATGTTTTCTTCTGAGTTCACTATGAAATCTTTCCTTCCGATATTCCATCAACGTCGTTCGCGTACATTAAAGGCCTTAAGTACACCTTATTACCTCTGCTGTGTAAAGGCCGCCCCCAAGTCATTCCAGGTGCTCATTCCCTGTGCCGTCTCGAACCAACCCTCATGGTATACGTCTAAATTATCACCCCACCTCTTTCTGGCGGACCTCGACGGCGCGGCATCTTCCATCTTAATCTTAACAAACCTATTTCATAACATCACGCCTAGGGAATGCAATCCGGACTATCCGTAATCCGAAAAATCCAGATATCCGCACAATTTTACAAGACATCCATATCCGGATTCAAAAATCGAATCCGGATTTTTTGAATATTTCGGGGGCTATACAATCGCGCGAATATTCATCTAATCGGGTAGTGTGTAATAATTTATTTAAACATAAACTATACAGTGTGTTTGGTTACCGGTTACAGATACTTTAAGGGCAAATTATTTATACTCATTTCTATAGACAAATACGTGTTTATAAATACTCTAAACCCCGCGAATGGCAGTCATTTTGTTTTTCTAATCAAAATCAAAAATCAAAATCAAAGCATTTATTTCAAGTAAGCCAGTTACAGGCACTTTTGAATTGTCGAAACAAAGATGAAAATTAAATGTAGCTACAGTCCCAGTCACAAGACATAAAAACTGTGAAAGTACTGTAGTTGCCCATTCCCTAGCGTAGATCTCTATGGAGAAGAACGGGCAAGAAACTCCATGGACACTCTTTTAAATCAGAATATTCTACAAAATCTTGGTTACATCATTCATGTTGAGATGGTATATTATGTGAGAACAATGTAGCATGATGTGCACGTTAAAAGTGTCCACAGCAAAAACACACAAACAAAAAAAAAATACAATTCAAAATAATTCATTCAAATAAGCCATGGCAACTAAGAGATGACCAGTCACAACTGACAGCGCCCGTTCACGGACATGACGCATGGATCAGCACCATTCAACTCAACCATTTTGAAGGGAACTAAATGATCCGACACATGCGCCACCATCAGCGAGACATTTGAGTGAGCATGACATACTCTAAACCGCCAGGGCACATTCAAGTCAAGAAAAGACGTAGGTTTCCAGTGAATGATAGCTTTCTAGTACATAGTACTCACACAATATGGGCTATGCATTTATATAATACTAAAGAGATTGAATCTATACAATGCAAAGATAGTTGTACAATCTTCAGCAGCTCCAACAATACATTTTAATGCTATCAATTTATGCGCCCCTGTCCTTGTGGAGCAGGACCAGCATTGAGCCAAGCATTTTTATCAGCGATATAATCGCTCAACTTGTAATATGCTTGCTTACATAGTGTGCGTTTAATGCATGTTTTAAATTTCGTCTCATTCAGTTCAAGAATACTTTGTGGAATTTTATTATAGCATCTCAAACAGGGTACTGTTTGAGATGCTATAATAAAATTGCATGCATTGCATGAAAGATGAGTCTACTTTAGCGAGTCGGAAACCTGGCTGAACTAGTTGGTCCCTATTTCTAGTACTGTAATTATGTCTGTCACCCCTTTTACCAAAAAGGTGCAGATTTTTTCTGACGTACATTATGTTTTCGTAGATGTATTGACAATGTACCGTCATGATGCCAATATCCTTAAACAGTTCCCTTAGAGAATCGCGCTTACGAAGATTATATATGGCCCTGATGGCTCTTTTCTGCAGAATAAATATAGACTCAATATCTGCAGCCCGTCCCCACAGTAAAATGCCACAAGACATTATACTATGAAAGTAACTAAAATAAACCAGTCTAGCGGTATCTACATCAGTATACTGACGGATTTTTCTAATGGCATAGGCTGCTGAACTTAGCCGCCCCGCAAGAGATGTCAAATGAGAACCCCATTGTAGCCTTGAATCAAGCGTAATCCCTAGGAAAACCGTTTTATCTACGAATTCAAGTTTCTCTTCATTCAATATTATATCACAATCACTACTTTTAACATTCGGTAAAGCAAATCTTATGCATTTGGTTTTTTTTTCATTTAATACCAAATTGTTTGCTGTGAACCAATTTTGGACCTGAAGTAGGACATTATTCACGTCATCTAGATTTTGGGCCCGCCTATTTATCTTAAAAATTAGGGAAGTGTCATCAGCAAATAACACTATATTTTGCGGTTGGTTTTTCAGTAAATAGGGTAGATCATTTATATATACTAGAAAGAGAAAAGGACCCAATATTGAGCCTTGTGGAACCCCCATTTTTACTTTTAAACCCTGTGAATTAACACCATTTATTTGAACATGTTGTTGTCTATCATTCAAATAAGATTTTACCAAACTAAGTGCAAGTTTACCCAGTCCGTCATGCTCAAGTTTCAAAAGTAATGTGTCGTGATTTACGCAATCAAACGCTTTGGAGAGGTCACAAAAAATTCCTATGGCGTCTTGAGACTCTTCCCACGCAGTAAATATGTGCTTTAATAAGGTTACACCGGCGTCAGTTGTACAACGTCCCTTGGTGAAGCCATACTGTTGATCATGTAAGATTCTGTTGGTGTTAAAATGATAGAGCATTTGATTAAGCATTACTTTTTCGAAAACCTTGCTAAAAACTGGTAACACGGATACAGGTCTATAGTTATTAGTATCTTTATTGTCTCCGGATTTGAAAAGAGGTATGACTTTACTGTATTTCATTAAATCAGGGAAAACTCCTTGGTCTACACATAAATTAAAAATTAAAGCTAAGTAAGGGGCTATAGTCTCAAGTATGGATGTACAAACTTTGACAGACATTCCCCATAGATCTTCGGTTAGTTTGATTTTTATTTGCCGGAAAGTTTTAATAACTTGCATAGGGTTAATGTGTTTAAATTTAAATTCAGCCAGGCAGCCAGACACATTCGCCTTTAATATGCCAAGGCTGTTTAATCGGCTGATCTAGGGTGTGTTCAATAAAAAGCTAATATCTTTGATTGTAAGACACATACAGCGTTACAAATAAACGTATAAAAATTATACTCGAGAATAAACTAAGAATAAATTAAATGTCTACAAATAAACAAAGCATAGCTTATACCAGGTATAGCTTTGACATTTGTATTCGTACAACCGCTATTCCGAAGTTATTCGCGCCTCCACCCTTGTATAAAGCTAGTATAACCTTAAAAATACCACGGTTTATGTTTGTTTACGCGCATTTAAGTATTTTACGTACGTTTTGATTATGGAATTAGATGCAATAGAAGAAGTAGAACCAGTAAATAACATTCTAAATCTACATAAAGCAGGTTCAAAAAAGTTAAAATACTAAAAAAAGAGAAAATCCTTTTGATTTATATAGCGATGAGCAGTTACGGTTAAAATATTAATTTTCTAAAGGTGGTGTAACGTTTTTAGACCAATTAATTGGTAGATTTCTCAATATGGACACGTGCAAAGGTAGATTATCTTCTGTTTTGAGGTACCTACTGGGGACGTAAATAAAGATATAATATATATATATATTCTATTATGAAACACAGGTCTAAATAAACCTAGATCAAGCAGGTCGCTACCTAACATTTTGAGTTTGACATTTTCGTTACTTGCAACTGTTTTATTATATTGTAGTTACAGTTCACTTTTATGCACTAATTATACAATTCTTTAAGAGATAACACTACTGCACCCATTTGTAATATCTACTTTTTAAATAAATTATTCTTATTTTTATTATAATCATTCTCCCAGTTGATTGATCGGTCTCTCTTAGGCATTTTAATATTCACTTTAAAAAATAAAATATTAAAATTTCTCTATCCACAAAAATAAACAAATTCAATTACAACTGTGTTGACTCAGTTCGCGCGTTGACAAAGGGTCCATACAGTTTTTACAGACAAACTGCTTTTTTTTAGAAGTTTCTCTACGGTTGCGCTGTTTCCAAATCGTGCATTTTGACATAACGGAAGAGTTGTTATACCAAAGATATACCTGGTTTATTTGTAAAAATATATTCTCGACATATTCTCAAGTTATAACTGGTATTTAATAAGAATGGAATAGATGCGATAAAACACATTTTTATTTGTAAGGCTGATAGAGACGTGCAAATGACCTGAAATATTCTGGAACCTTTGCTCTGGGACAGGGCCATGTTCAAATGACTATAACTCTTAAAATTATTGGTGTTTAGTCAATAGTTTGATATCATTTTGTAGTTTGACTCAAATACTTTTCATTATTTTACCCCAAACGTCTCAAAAATATAGATACCACAAAGGTTTCTATATTTACGCCGCTTAAGGTTCTCTGCAGCCGCAGGGGCAGCGCCAGCACAGCACGATGAGCTTGGAAGATGAGATGACGCATGAGTATCGACGCATGTTGCGTCTTGCGTCCCACACAAAAGGCCTACCCATCTGCCAAGGAAACAAAGACATGCCGTCCGGTTCTTCAGTTTTATTATTAAAGTTCAAAAATAAAAATTAATTAATAATTTTAAAAATAAGAACAAATTAAAATAAAATTTGTACTTATTAATTTTTTTACTAACGCTACTCAGCACGCGAATCTTAGACTGATTAATTTAGTAATAAGAATATTATGGCTTAAACACCAAAGTTATGGTATTTAATTTAAGTAATTCCAAAAAACAAAAGTTTGAAAAATCATATGAATTGATTTTTGTGTTTTTATTTTAACTCATTTACACAAATATAAGAAACATCATAATATTTAACTAATATGGGTAGATTTCTTTATTTTCATGAAAAAATCGTAAAATCTGGATAATATGGATTGCGTTCTTAAAAATCCGGATTTTGAAACAGAACGGATTTGCATTCCCTAATCACTCCTGTAGTCACCGAAGCGTTAAGTAGTGGTATACCTGGTACACCCAGATTTTGCCGGTTAAATTTAAGTGTCATGTATTTATGTGTGTGGTGGCGAGCCTATTACCATCAATCAACCGGGTACAAATCCAGACTCCGTGGAGAAATTCCTGATGGAAAAACCCAACAATACTTTGCCCGACCCGGGAATCAAAACCAAGACCTCATGCATAATTTCGTGGAGCCAATGTTAACCAGCATCAGCAGGTTATCCATGAAATCACATGTCCACCTTTACTACTAAAACTTGTATGAATAATATTCTGTTACTCCAGGAGTACTGCCAACGGAACTACCTGCTCGGCGCGTTCGATGTGCCGCTGACGGGCGTCGGCGCCGTGTGGCTGACGGAGGGCGGCCTGCAGCGACGGAGACGCCTCATGCCGTATGGCGACATGCCCGGCAAGGTGAAGGGGCTTCAAGTTATATGCAAGGTGGGTTCGTACTGCGTACTATAGGTAAGCAGGTAGCTCGAAGTTACGCTAAGCTGAGCACGGAACCGAGTCTGTGAAAAAACTGGCATATCCCAGAACCAAAAATTCAAAGTAACGGTACTGGGCTCGCGTGGTGGATTATGCAGTCTTAGCTAGGACTGACCCAGAAGCAGTTAAAAAATAATGCCTAGCATAATCAGCCTAGTACGTCTTCACTGTTCGGAAACAGGCCTCCTCTGTGCAAGGACGCGGGCCCAGTGCAGGCTAGTAGATGTCACATGTCAAATTAGTAATTACGAAGGATTGAAAAGATATGTCTATTACGGTATCTTCAAAACTGAAGAAAGATATCAATGACTAGAGTCAACTCGAAACAAATAATTATAACATGCATGAAATACAAAACTCTTTTTAAATATTAAAAATGCCTTGTATAGGTGCATAAGAAATTAGGAACATTGTGGATCACTTGTTTCAGTTTCTAAATCATCAGTTATTTTACAATTTATTGTTTATGTAGCATGTTTTTATTGAAACGGAACGCACTCTCAAAACACATCGTCTCTCGATAACGCCGGTAGTGACGTCGAAGTCTATAACATCAAAAAAACACTTATTTGAAAAGTACTTAAAGTTTGACGAATATTTTATTATAATATTGTTATTGCAATTTATGCTTGAATAAAGCACATACAATTAGTAAAATTATTTTATTAAGGCCAAAAAGTTAAATGTAAACAAGGCAGATTGAGGTAAATGACGTCACATCATGGCTGCGACAGTCACGGACGTTTAAACTGTCGTAGAAAATTGCAGAAGTTTAATATTATTTTTGAGCGACATGCAGTCGTTGAACTTAACTTTTAATACTTTTCTTGGGTTGATATTAGTGTCATCATCATTCTCTTGCCCTTATCCCAATTCATTTGGGGTCGGCGCAGCATGTCTTCTTCCTCCACACTTCTCTATTTTTCGTCATCTCATCAGACACTTCTTTTCTTGCCATATCATTCTTAACACAGTCCATCCATCGTTTCTTTGGTCTTCCTCTACTATACCCATTCATACTCAAAACTTTCTTCACATTTTCCTCATTCCTCCGCTTCACATGCCCATACCACGACAACGATTACCACACAACTTTTCAGTCACCGGCGCCACTTTCAGACTTCCTCTTTGTAAGTGTATTTTATTGATTTAGGAAGAAAAAAATACATGCATATTCCCTATTAGCAATCTCTTAGTCGTGCCGCTACATTTTTATAAACACAATTTGTATTGATCTTACAGTTCTTTGGAAGTGGCGTGTCCAATTCTCGTTACCACGGAAAACCCTGTGAATTACGTAGAAAACTGTTAGTCAGGTCTAAGTTTAAAAATTTAACAAACAGATGCTATATTTAAAATAATTCCGAAAACATTCAATACAATGTCATTACACATTTGTATAGAACGTTATTTAATATTGTTTTGTTTTTTAATTAAAGTAGTTAAATTATAACGCTTTATTTAATTAATTTTTCTAATCTTAAGCCTCACCGTGATGATGAATCATTGGTCGAAATAGGCACTTCAAATATATTTAATATTCTACATAATCTAAGCATATTTCTACAATCACTTCGATGATAATACCATCTATCCGTATGTTTGTTTACATATTTTTGGGATGACTCACTCTGTAACTACATATTAAAATTACACTTCTCTCGTCTTCTACATACTACTACTTGTGCCGAACGAAACATTATTAAAAATAAGATTATATTTAACCATGTTCGAATAAATTATTTGGTTTTAGCCAGCCAGGCTATTTTTACTTATTGTCATTTTGCATGCAGCTGAATAGACAGCCAAACAAATATTAAACGTCGCACTACCAATAACTATCAACAAACATGTGTATAGTCTCAAAACTGTTGCTCGCGACCAGTCTGTTTTTTAAATAATTTCACGCGGACTAACCGCGTGAAATTATTTAAGAAACAGACTTCCCATTTCAATCGATTTTGTTAACAATTTCATGAGTTTTATTTTTTTGTACGGAACCCTACTACTTTTTCTAAAATAAGTTAAAGTTACTCCTTATAACATCAGCTATCTGCCAATAAAAGTCCCGACAAAATCGGTCCAGCCGTTTCAGAGATTAGCCGGAACAAACAGACGGACAGACAGACAAACAAATACATTGAGTTAAATATACTAGAGATGCAAACCTCAATTAAAATGTGTCGAAAAAGTGTAACCACTTTTTAAACGCGACGACGCGTAGCTTTGAAACCAAATTTTGAAAGCAATAAAAACATTTGATACAAATAAATTAAATTAACTTTAAAATATTTGAATTGTGTATTTCTTATTGGATGTATTAGACGTCTTTATCTAATGAAATAAATAAAACATTTTCTTTTTGAATATTTTTCATTTCGTTTATTCATTTATGTATAAATATTATTATTATTTACATTTTTTAAATATTCCAATATTAAAACAATATAAAAGACATTTAAAAAATCTATAACAATTAAATAATATTAAAATCACTTCATCAATTACAAAACTCTCCCACAAATGTGGGAAACTAAAACAAGTTTTTAGTGGTAACACTGAACCTAATTGTCAAAATTCAAAGTTTCATTGAATTAATTGTGTTTTTACGGTGATATAAACCAATATATAAACACAGAAACAATAAAATTACGTGTGGAAAGTTATTCCGATTAATTTGTTATGTTTTTGTGATTTTGAATCGCACTCTTTCACTACGCATTTGCCCGTATTTTGTCGCCTGTCACTTCGGTACTGCGTCAAACAGAACACTGAACTGACATAAGCTACGCATATGACACTTCAATTTAATGGCTTTATGGACCGATATAAACTCATCAGCCTAATGCCTATTATACTTTCTGTGTATGAGGCGGAATAGGCTGAAATCCACCATGCGGGCCCAATGCGAGACTGTTCTGTTAATAACGCAAGATGGTCGTCATAGGTATACTGACAAGATGTTCATCCATTCGTCCGCGAAAACATCACAATCACACAGGCATGACAAACAGTCTGTGCCCCTTATTCACAAAGACTACGTAACGCCATTGCCAAAAAACATCTGCGTTATCACCAATCTCAATAAACGAAAAGAATGTTCGTACATACACAAATACACCGTCGCTCATATTTACATAACACACAGATATGTACCGAGTACACAGATAATACACATATTCCGTGCAGATGCGTTACTGTGGCAATCTGTTCGGGTCACTATCTAATCAGATTAGCGCGGGACTCAATGTCGCGTGGTTAGCGGATGGACAGGAATTAGATCAGTGCTTGTTCAATAGTTTAGATATTATACTAGCTTATGCACCAGGCTTCACCCGCGTAGAGATCGATAAGTGTCCGACGGGACCTACTTGGATAAAAAGTCTTATGTATTATCTAGGTTATAAACTATCTATGTGCCAAATCCGTTCAGTAGTTTTTGCGCGAAAGAGTAACAAACACCCATCCATCCATCCTCACAAATTTTCGCATTTATATTAGTAGATAGATGTTGGTATTTTGTTTTAAAAAATAAGAGAATGAATTTTGTTGTGGGTAGATAAATTAAACAATTTTGTGCCATGATTTTTTAGGGATATTGCTATGTTTTTTTTCTGTATATTATGTTTGGCAAACAGTAATTTACCAGAAGGTAAACAGTATTTCTCTTCAAGTCTATCTGTGATTATGACTCATCCGATAAAGAAATATTAATATAGAAGATTTTGATTACCCCTTCTAAAAAATAATATTTGAATACCTAACACGAAAATCAATGGCAGTTATAAGAGGTAGCCCGACCCAAACTCAGCCATAAAATAAAAAGATAAACAATCGAACTAATAAACCCAATACTTCTTCCAGAACATGAAGGTCCTAACATTTAGCTTCGCCCACTCACCAATTGACGGCCGTAAAATAGCCCTCGCACTAATGCACCACGCCTTCCCAAAACGGCACGACCTCCTCTTTGCCTTCGAGTACAGAGAGCCCTACTACCCCACTCTCCCATCAGACATGAACATGTTCCAACGTCCAGGAGACTGGAAGAGAGAACTAGAACGATGCGAATGTCCTCATTGGAGGATCACTTGTATAAATGGAACTTCTGATGCGTTCATGTTAACTGCTGGGGAGACGTTGATAGTGCCATCGTCTGTGTTGGATTACAACTTGATGGAATCGGCGCGTCACTTCCGGTCGGGAAGGGTGCCTATATGGGTGTGGGGTAGGCCGGAAGGTGCTGCGTTGTTGAGGAGTGGGGAACTGTTGAGTACGGAGCAGTCGGCGACAGCGGAAAGCGTTTTGTTAGAACAGGTATGTGCATAAAACCTTTTAATTTGAATTTGAATTAGGAAAATTCAAACTAATAGTCATTTTTTCATTGACCAAAGTTTGGGTTTCTTGACCGCTAAATATGGCCAGCATTACAGGCAACTTTCACTTTTCATAGAATCCTCCTAATAACGAAATAGGGTTCCATCCAGTCTTACTTCACTGCCTACCCCACAATGGAAAAAGACGTAAATGTTGTCGTAGAGACGAGACTTGCTTTCTGAAAGATAAGCGAAATTCTATCTTATCCGCTAAACGATCGAGTCAGAAGTCAATCCAATTACATTAAAACGTATTCATGATTATTTCTATTTTGTATTATTTGCTCACTTAGTACAGACTGGGTAATCGATTAGCCACGCCTCATAGACTTTACGTAAAACACGTAATCATTTGTCGTCACATGCGGAAAATACGCCAGTAAATTGTACAGAAGTTATTGAACTCATAGATCATTTTTATCTCAAAATATGCAATAAGTATATTTCTCCTTTTTCGTGGATTTAAAAACATAAATCTCACATACACTATATTATCTGTGAATACAGGTGGTGCATCCAGACCCGAAACTCCACCCAAACCACACTGTTGGTCATTAGTTCACTGATGACAATCAAAATTCCACCTTCATCGAGCTAACATAAAGTTTACATTCCCAGGTTCGTCGCTCGCACCCGAAGCTAACGCCGCCCCAAGTACTGTACCTCTGTGGCAACACTTTCACGAATGCTGGCGGCCCCGGGATACTTCCACCGTTGAGTACGCTACAGACCTCGTACAAGAAACTAGTTGAACTCTGTACACCGACAACGCTAGGACAGTTTTGGGTAAGTGGAAATCAAATACAGAAACATTTAAAATACCAATAATAAGACAAGTGGAAAAACAAATCGCAACAAAATTTTAACTTGAAGTTTTACGGGCAGATTTTCAAATTGGACAAGTACATTAACAATCTACCCATACAACTTCAAGTTAAAATTTTTGTTGTGATTCGTTTTTCCACTTGTCTGTTGCGATTCGTTTTTCCACTTGTCCGTTGCCATTCGTTTTTCCACTTGTCTGTTGCGATTCGTTTTTCCACTTGTCCTATGCCATTCGTTTTTGAAAAAAATAAATTAAAAAAAATGAAAAAGCGTTTATTCGTGGTGACATCGTATTAATACATAAAATGTTACTTCTGCCAACTTCTGCCACTGTAAAGCAGTTTGTTGGCAGATGTAGCTCCCATAGAACACATTCTGCTTTAATGTTACCACTACTCTAGGTAATTTTCCATCAATATAACGAACTAATAAACTACGTTAACTAAAACTTAAACACTAATATTTTACAATAGCACAAAAAGGCTGACCAGTAGTGAATTGAAATTGAAATGCCACAAAAATTTAAAATGCTATTAATTAATTAAAATTAATTAATCTTTATTTTAGACTAAAGTCCATAGTTTTGTTAGTATTTTAGTTACAGTAATGCTTATGAATTAGGTTAGTATTGTTATTATCTTAACAATAAACCTTTAACTTAGATAGGTATACCTATATTTGTTAGTAACAATGAAAACTTATAAACTATGTTAGTAATATTTACTCTAAACAAACAAATAACATCCTCAACCGCGCAGTGGCATCTCAATTCACACTGGCCACCACCACTTCCACTTGTCCGTTGCCATTCGTTTTTCCACCTTGTCCGTTGCTATTCGTTTTTCCACTTGTCCGTTGCCATTCGTTTTTCCACTAATTGTCCTATGCCATTCGTTTTTCCACTTGTCCGTTGCCATTCGTTCTTCCACCTTGTCCGTTGCTATTCGTTTTTTCACTTGTCCGTTGCTATTCGTTTTTCCACTTGTCCGTTGTAGTTTCACTTCTTCTATGTGTCCCAGGACACATTTCCTTTTTTTTAAAGTTGGTTGTTTCTTTTTTGCAAAAATGTTTTTCGCGAGTTATGTTTAAGTCCCTTGTAATAGGGGGCAAACCTATTGACATCAGACGGAGCACAAATCCAGACTCAGTGACTGCTACTGAGAAATACCAGATAGAAAATGCTTATAACACTGCCCAACCTGGGAATCCAACTCCAGTACCATATGCTCAGCAGTCGCAACCACTAGACCTCTTGGCAGGCTTCCAAGAACTAAATAATTAAACCGCTTTCTGAATCAATACTATTGAAACAACAAAATATAGTTTGTGGTTACTTCACTAAATGTTATACTAGTTTTCCTGTTATATTGTATTATTATAGTTTTATGAATGGAGTGTTTCATGATTTTCCTTTTAAGCTTATCTAGGAATACATGCGGTTTATTTGTTTTTGTTTTTGTCTGCAATTTATATAATATTGTTGTATATAAGTTCTTTAAGTGGGCTTCATTCAAGTGGCGTTACTGATACATTTGTCCATCATATGTATTCAACCTCGTTGTTTTGTTGCTACTTTTCTTTGGTATGAGATTTTTCACAGGCTGGGAAATATTTGATGTACTCTTGGGAAAGAGCGAGATATGCCCCAACACAAGTATTACCAATTACTTACTGGGGATGTCTCATGTATAATCTATGTAACTATTTTGGGACAAATAAACATTTTTTCATTTTCACTCTTTTAAAATAAAAAAGCTTCCAAAACTTTTTTGTGCTTCTAAATACATTGGTACATACTTTTTTACTTTCTGGCTATTTCTCAAAGTTGGTCGCAGTAAGCAGTGGCGTGCAGTAGTATTCCACGAAGGGCAGGCCACGAAATAACGATAGCAAAAAAAAATTTTCATCGGCGCCATCTTGGATTTTCATTTTGACCTCATTTTCATTATCACCAACCCCAATAACCTAGAAAACGACACCCATGAAGAAAAAACTGAAAATTTTAATCGGCGCCATCTTGGATTTTCATTTTGACCTCATTTTCATTATCACCAACCCCAATAACCTCGAAAACGACACCCATGAAGAAAAAACTGAAAATTTTCATCGGCGCCATCTTGGATTTTCATTTTGACCTCATTTTCATTATCACCAACCCCAATAACCTCGAAAACGACACCCATGAAGAAAAAACTGAAAATTTTCATCGGCGCCATCTTGGATTTTCATTTTGACTTCATTTTCATTATCACCAACCCCAAAAACCACAAAAACGACACCCATGAAGTAAAATATAATAACAATAATATTATTGATTATTATAATAATAATACGCGCCAATAACCCCTAGGAATCTTTATTTTAATCAACATTGAACATACACCATAGCACTGGCCTGCAAATTGCACAAAACGTAAGGAAATTTGAATTTCGCGGGCTAAACATCCGAACATCCACCTTGAATCCTGGCCTTGTGTTGTAGCAGCCAATCACAGCCCAGCAGCCCAGCTACACTCGTAGGAGTTACCGCCCTAAAATTACTGCAATCTATACATGTGCGCAGTTCATACACACGAAAATATGCACCAATGTGCCAATGTGTGCGTAAAATTATCAATGGGTTTAAGGCAAGTCCAGTGCTTGCCTGTCCGGCGGAGCTCCAACCTTTGTAGTAACTTCCAGTAAAGTGTTAGTTGCGTGACACGGGAGCGACAAATTGCTATAAGTATTCTAACAGGAGTTTGAACTTTTTTTAAAATATTTTGTACATAATGTGATATTTTATTACATAGTTCGTTATAATGAATGCCCAGTTGGTAGGGTAGGCTTTGCCTAATTGCCTCTTAGGGGCGCACGCCCATGGCAGTAAGTAAGATAGGACAAACTAAGGTGGCTAAACCAACAGCCGCACGGATCGATTTTGAGATTAAACCGCGCTTGCCAAAGTCGGTCCGTGGATAGGTAACCATTCATTACATATTATTGAAATTCCTCCGTGCTCCGGATAGCACGTTATAGCCGTTGTTCTGCTGTCATTTGTAGATCTTTAACATTCGTTACAGGTAGTCAGTGGTCCGAAAGTCTGACAACCAGTCTTACCAAGGGATATCATGGTACTTTGTACTAAAATAGAATCATCGACACGACGAACCAGAAGACTTGGTTGTGAAGGTCAGATAGGCAGTTGCTCCATGTAAAATACTGCAATAAATAATACAGCTGCTTCCAGTTAGGACTGGCGACTGCAAAATAGTTGGGAAAAGGCACGAGGCAACACTAGTCTGCTATAAAGTAATGCCTTTGTTTTTATTTCAGTTGCAAGACTCCCAGTACTACTCAATCCTGGACACGAGCCGGTGGCTGCGCTACGTGTCCAACTGCATCACGTTCGCCGACGAGGCCGCGCGCCATCTGTCTAATAACGTCACCGTTGTCTTACAAGAAGGTAATTAATTTTATATGTTACAGGCCAAACCCGTTTCAGGCCAAACTTGTTTGTCTTAGGCCAAATCGGCTTACTGGTTTATCGTCTAACCAACAAAGCAAGTATGTTGCGATCAAGTTGAATGTTGTGTCTGGCATACCACTGTTAAACCCACGATGGTTTGTGTGGTTTATGTTTTGTTAAATCATTTTAACTAGTTTTTTTTTATAATAAAAGTTTTATAAACAATGTAACGCTCGCTGACAGCTGTCGAGGCACAGCTCGCTGAACTATTTCACTGGCTCGCATACACACTGACGGTTGGTCAAAGTTCTAATCTAAATTAAACCAATTCAATCAGGGAACCCGACGATCGTCTTTTTGTAATGAGCCCGCCCTAGTTTGGCTTGATACCGGGTTTGGCCGGTAACATAGAGCCCACGTTATTACCCAAAAACTTCGGGTTGTAAATGGAACGTTCAATGGTAAAGTACAAAACAACTGAGCCTATCATAGTCCACAGCTGGCCATAGGCTTCTCCCAAGCTGCACCACTACACCCTATCATTCGCCTTCTGCATTTAATTTGACCCAGCCACCTAGAACCTTCATAACTTAAAAAACACTACGCAGTTTAGCTAACTGCTTCTTGCTTTGAGGAGTATGATACCTGCAGAATCGTTGCTCAGTGAAAAAAGTATTTTTCTATGAAGTGGAAAAAAATCCCTTCGACAAGCCGCAGGAGCCTCCTCCTGCGGCTTGTCGAAGGGATTTTTTCCAACTAGATTTCGAAGAAGGTTCCACCCATATTTATTCTGGAAATTCAGAGGCTATATATAGCTAGCCACAGCTGCGCTGGCTACCTCCTTTATGAATACGTCAGATTGCAAAAGACTTGGTCGTCATAGCAACGACTTTGTTACGTTTGACAATTAAACGTCTTAATGGTTATGAATGGTTATCATAAATTTTAAAATCCTCCCATAAGAGTTTAGCATGAAAACGCCCTTAATTTTTTAGTTATTATTTTTTATTTCGAAAACTATAAGTTTGATAGCTAAACTTTAAAAGTAAAAATTGTAGAATAAACATTTTGCTTTCAAAAAAAAAAAAATGTAACTTTCTACCCCCTCCCCAAATTAGGGGTTGCATCAACAAAGTTTAAATTTTAAATTGTCCGTATTCTTACTCTGAATGATAAAAATGTTAAACGGTGCAAAAAAATTTCTAAAGAAAAAGTTATGGGTAAAAAACTGATTTTCGAAAAACCGCCCCCTCGCCGCCCCCCATGGACGAATTCCGCCCATTCACGAACTTAACCTAAGTTTTGACCCTTTCGATTTTTGGGCCAAGTTTGAAAACAGTCGGTGCATAATTGCGACCTGTACAGTGTGGCTAAATTTTGCTTGGCGCCCCACATACATACGTATACATATAGAGGAGACGATAATACGACAATAAATGAAAACACGGACTACTAGTTCATAGGAATAATTCTAAACCATCAAAAAAAACCTGACAACAAAATAAAAAAATAAAAAAATCAAGCAAACTAAATGGCATAAAACTGGAAACAAAATAGAACACCATTTATAAATATTGATTCAATAACCTGTGGTAAGAACAGCAACAGCCCGGTCCTGTAGCGACTTGATCTTTTGGCGCCATTATTATTATTACTGCTCACTAAAAACAATAACACTGAATCACAGATTATTAACCGAATAATCAGGCACCGCGCTGTCACCCGCGTGTTATTTACTAATCAAATTATTAATCACAATCAGGATCACTTCAATCACTTCGCTAAGTATATTACGGGGTACGGGTAGGTAGTCACTAAATTTGTCGTTTTTCAAGCGTCCAATTTCGCACTTATTATAACCGTCTTAAGTTAAGTCTAGGTAAGTCTTAATTACAAACACGAGCGGCGGGCGGCGGGTACTTGAAAAGCGGCGCGGCGCTCAAAGAAAGTACGTTCTGCGGCACTCGTGCGCTTACAAAGCGATGACGCGTGGATCGTCACAGGATTGCGGCGACACACTGACCAGTGACCGTGACCTAAATTTGTAGTTGTAAGTTTCGACAAGAAAGTGAAGTAATAAACAAACAAAACTAGATTTATCTCTTTCGCACACACTAAATTTTCTATTAATGTGAGTGCATAGCAACTTCCGAATGTGCTATTTTTTTATCTAACTCTGATGACACGCTTTATGACTCTTACAGCACAGGTTTAAGGTATAATTTGCACTAAATTAAATTTAAAAACCAATTTGGCGAAAGTTTTTAAGTGGCGAGTTGGCATCGTGTCTTTAATGTTTTGATGCTACCGATGCGGGGGTCGTTAACCTGTCAGTGCTTCCTTAATAACAGATACATCATGTAGCAAATGTTAAAAATAAAGAATAATCTCGTGTGACTAAACTACTGGATATTTTCAAATGAATTTTTGTATATAGACTTGGAAGATATACGAAGTTTAATTTATTGTCGTATTGAAATCTCCACGCTGTATATACATTCAGTCAAAAAAGTATCGGGAATGGATGATTTGTTTATGGTTCCAAATTCAAATTTTTGTTTTTTTGTAGTTGTTAGATTGGCACTACTGTTTTCCATTTTGGCGCGGAGTTTGAGTTGCATCTGTTATTTATATTAAATACAGTGCTTGTTTTAGTAATATCATATATAGTGTGTATTGCGAATTTCATAATGGACAAAAATATCGAACAAAGAGTTTGTCTTAAATTTTGCATCGCCAATGGAATTTCGTGTTCGGAGTCACTGAAAATGTTACAGAAGGCTTACGGTGAATCGACTTTATCAAAAACTCGTGCTTATGAGTGGTTCAAAACGTTCAAAAGCGGTCGAGATGTGATGGAAGATTTGCCTCGCTCTGGTAGGCCGTCAACGTCTGCAACTGAAGTTAACATCGCAAAAGTGAAGGAAACCCTTTTTTTAGTGACTGACAATCTTGCCGGAAGGTCAAACGGTAAATAAAGAATATTATTTGAGCGTTATGCGGCGTTTAAGAGAGCAAATTCGACGAAAAAGGCCAGATTTGTGTAAAGAAAATTCTTGGATTTTGCACCACGACAATGCGCCTTCGCACAAGGCTATCATTGTGAACGAATTTTTGACCAAACACTCAACAAATACCATCCAGCAACCACCATATTCACCAGATATGGCTCCTGCTGACTTTTTTCTTTTTCCTAAACTCAAATTACCACTTCGTGGCACCCGTTTTCAATCGATAGAAGACATAAAGGAGAATTCGCGGCGAGAACTGAACTCAATTCCGGAAGCAGCGTTTAAAAAATGTTTTGATGAATGGATTATTCGTTGGCGCAAGTGTATCGTTTCTAAAGGAGCATACTTTGAAGGTGATAAAATAAATTTGGATGAATAACAGACATTTTGTGTATTATTGATCTTTTCCCGGTACTTTCTTGACAGAGTAGTATATAAACTTTTTAACCAGCGGTTGATTTGGGCTCATAGGGGTCATAAAATGGTGAAATTTTCGGAAAACTCGACTTTTCAAGACCAATAGGTAGATTTTTTCTGACGAAATCTACCTAAAAAGGTAGGAAGTACTGACCTTTACGTGAGTTTGGTTCCTGTTCAACGTAGCATTGTGTGACACTGATAATGTCAGTTCAAATAATATTGGTACGATATTCTGTTTTCCTAGTAACGAGTAACCCCGAAGCACGTGTCTAATTTGTTGTGATTTGTACAAACCACTAATTACATTTTTTTTAATATACTTCCTAATGTTTCAGGTGACGGCGTAGACTATAGTTCCGTGGTATCATGCCTCACTCAATTGCTAGTCGACCCACACTTCAGAACGATATCGGGCTTCCAGTCTCTCATACAGAAGGAATGGATCGCGCTCGGACACCCGTTCTGTGATAGGTGAGAACTCCTTCGAATTCATATGCTCCTGGTAGCTAGTATGGACTTGTTTCATTACGTTATTTACTGTTTTTACACAAAGTTTTTTGTTTTCAAACAACATAGTTTTCACGAGCTTAGTAACTAAAGCATAGGCTAACATTCGTACGGACCGATTCCACTAACACTAGATAACGACTAAATGAATGTGTAAAGTAACTGCATTGTTGTAATTTCAACCTTCGGCTTAACACCCGAGAGTTGACGTTTCAAAAGTGGCAATAATACAAAATTGTGGCTACATGTAGATGTGGTTAGTAAAAAAAAAAACAAAAATGGGAAAAATAACTTTTAAGAGTTCCATTGTATATCTCCGAAGATCAGCATCAGATCTTCACCAAATTTAAATGGGAACACCTCAGGAGTAGAATTTTGAGAATCGCTCCACAAATAGGGGAGAAATCGGTCAACATATATTAAATTAGACCACACGACTGAAGTAAAAATGTTCATAACAAAAAAACTACTGGGCTAAACTATGTAAAATTTTTACGGGACCAAATGGCAACTATTCCGCATCAAACCAAAGAAGAATCACATAAATCGGATCATAAATCTCAGCGTAATCGGTGTACATACATAACAAAAAAAAAATACCAATCGAATTGAGAACCTCCTCCATTTTGAAATTGGGTAAAAACAGACAGGTCTTACTTAGCGGTAACACGTGCTTTGTTATTATGTTCCCGTCTCAATCTTTCACTTTAGTTTGACAGTTGACAGGAACAATGCTATACGCGTCAAAAAACCATCCAGTATGTAAATATGTCTTTCCATTCGGTACTTTTAGAACACTACCATATAATTATGTATGTGTCCCTGGTAGCTTATGTATCTCTAAGCTCATCCTTACCGTGTTTGGTCATACATAACACAATACACAGGAAAAGTCCTTAGGTATTCATTAGATTTGATTTTATTTGGTTGTTTCCTCGTATCTTCATGATTGTGTCCAAAACATAATACCAAATTAGATTTGAAATGTAATTTGAATCAGGAAAATAATCAACCGGGTTGAGAGCAAAATGGTATTTAATATTGATAACTTAAAATATTCATTGTCATCCTACTATCCAACGATCCTATAATCTTACTACTTGTAACTACTTGAAAGTTTGTGTGGATGGATGGATAGATGGATGGTGTTTGAACTACGCGTTACGTAACATTGTTTTTTTTAACCCTTCAGAATAACAAAGGTATTTTAACGACTTGACGCCACATAATTGTGACTTTTAGGTAAACTTGGTGGTTACGTAACGTTTTACCAGGGGGAAGGGGGGGTAAATAAAAACGTTACGGGGCGTTACTTGGGGAGAGAGGGGGTCAAAAATCACCAAAAATTGCGTTACGTAATACTTGAACGCTCCCCAACAAGACAGCTCTGATCTTCGTTCAAAACAAAATTACTTTTATCCTCAGATTCGGCCTTCCCCGTCCGGGCAACCCAAAAGACTCTACAGCTAAGGACACGACCTCGGCTCAAGCAGCCCCAGTACTGCTCCTCTACCTGGACTGCGTGTGGCAGCTACTGCAGCAGTTCCCGGCTGACTTCCAGTTCACCGAGACCTATCTCACAACGTTGTGGGATTGTGCGCATAATCACATCTTTGACACGTTTCTGTTCAACTGCGCGAGGGATCGGGAGCTTGCTGTGTCTAAGGTAACAGTTATATAACTCAAAATTATGATCTTTGTTTGTCAAATAAAACGGAGTGATAGCGTGACTGTTGACAGGCGTTAATTCATGTTCATACGAAGATGACCAGAAGTCTGTTGTCCTAGTCCTGTTTTTGAGAGATTGAACCGCTAATGACAACACCCGTGAAAAGTGGAAAAAGTAGAGGACCGCCTAAGGTCAACGCACGCAACTGCGCTTATCCCGTGTATCCTTATAAATGCGCAATGTGAGCTTTACCCAGCAGTGGGACACCACCTAATTCAATAAATTGTTGCAGAACTTCGTACAGCGGCCGGTGTGGGACTGGGGCGAACAGTTCTCGGAGCAGGACAAGGCGTTGTTCTACAACCCGCTGTACGGCGTCAAACCTAACACCGTGTACTCGCAGAGGTTATGTGAGTGTTCAATTTTTATTTATGACTTTATTGTCCACCACATGGAAAAATAAAGCATAAACATAAGAATTAAAAAAATCCGCACACAAACAAACATGTTTTAAACAATCTCCTTTTCCCTGTAACATTGCTGAAATTAATAATGCCTCATCAGTGTTGAGCCAGACTCGTCCGCCCGGATTCACTCAGAAATATAGTTTACAAAAGCGAGAAAGATAGCTTGCAAAAAACGAACGACTAGGTCTGCGACAAACTAACCTGACATGTAACTTCACCACGTTTTAATGTCATGACTATATTGATTGTCCTTTGAGATCGAATTTAATTGGACGAACCCGAAATATTTGTTAATAAAACCCTAAAACGTGTCAGCTGGACAATTAATTAGTTCAGTTATTCAATATCGTTCGTTTTGTCCACAGCACAATATTCGCTCCCGAGCAAATCAGTCACCGAACTAAGTCGACTAGAACCCTGCACATTAGTAGCTGGCATGGAGCTGTGGTCCCAGTGCTACGAGCGATGGTTAGTGCCGCTCGACTCCCCGCTGTCCGGCACCATACAGTACCACGTGCACAACTACTCCGCGCTGCAGAAGGTCAGTATACTGCTGTGGGCTTATGTTATCCTAGTACTTCAATGTTAGTAATGACATAACCATAATATGGCGGGATACTACGGAGGATAAGTCCTTGAATATTAATGAATTCCTGCCTTGTGCGTCACACAGTGCGTACAATAGAGGCGTGTAGCCCTGGTGAGTGCTGATATATGACATAACTGTAGTGGCAAAATAGGCAGTGAATACGTCAAGGGTCAGTACGTATAGTGGACGTAAACTGGCGGATACAAGCCCGATATTTAATACAATACTACAGGAAACTCATGTTATCCTGATGCATTAATGTTGCTAATGTCATAACAACAATACGGCAAACTAGGTACAAAATAGTATGTGCGTCTTGTCTACTTCAGCAAGTTTATGCACCCCTGTTACTTAAATGTCGCTGAAGACATAATGACTAACTAAAAAACGTAGGTGAGTAATTTATGTAAGTTCGTCGAGAGGTCAGGAAGTCGTACAACATGAGAGAATGTCATAAAAAAAAAGTCCAATCCTTTCGCAGTTGTGATCTTTATTCTTTGCTGTCAGGTTGCAGGGTTGTTGCGACTGGCAGGTCTGTCTGCATATAATTGAAACTACGTACGACTAAGTGAAACGTCGTATGACACTAGCACTGCGTAACTTCTTTCGTGAGATGGGCTTCCTTAATCTTTAGTCTCATTTGCAATAAGGTTGATGTTGTTTGCTGCTGTTAGATGTAAAATAATCGTGAAGGGCTGCAGTGAGTGTGTCGCGCGTCAGCCTGTCAGTATCCTACAGTGGACTCATGTAACCCTTGTACATAAATGATGGAAATGACATAACCTTAATATGCCAAATGCAAACTATAGGAATGACTTGACCATCTATTATTCGCGCTACAATGAGGTTGCTAATGACAGAGTTATAACTGTTAAAGGACTGTAGAAAGTGCGTCTTGCTTCAGTATACTACAAGTAGCTCATGTTATCCTGGTACATTAATGTTGCTATATGTCATAACAACAATACAGAAAGATGGGTATTAAGGACAAACACCGCGAAGTTTAAGGGGCTCACATCACCTAATTGATGTATGTAAGCATTTAAAAAAAAAAAACAATTTTCTCAAACATGCTTGGAAATTTGAGCATTATTTTGACAACCTTCTTCGAGATAAATCGAAATTGCTGTACTGGCCAGATACATGCGACCAGCGGCCGGCAAAAGTTGTATGAAAATCCATATTAGAATCTGTCGTGTTTAGCGGCCAAATAAATTACATAGTAAACTCATATCTGTCGTGTTATTTAAAAATGTAACGATCTTTTACTCTAAAACATGGCAGCTAAGGAGGTAACTTATCAAATGTTTTATTTAAATTTCGAATTGGCCTGTGGTCAAAACGGTTTATTGAAAAAAAAAAAAGCAAATGAACTCTTCAACGCGAGAGTTTTCATTTCCTCGCTTTATTTGAGAAAAGTACTATACAAGCCTTGGCCACGACTAGGCATTGATGGACTTACGTATGTGTGCCTCTGCTTCGCCTCGGCCCACATTTACACGGTCGTCCATCAATTCTTCTGTTGCTGGCCGCTGCAGTAATGTACTATTGTTCCAGCACATCAAAAAAATATATGTCAATATTCATCATATTTCAAAGACCGTGGACGGACTCGATACATAATTGGAAGAAGTCGGCTCGATAGAAAATAATTTGCAAAGAGTGGTCTTAAAATCATCATTAAACGGTTCTATGTCTTTATTATGCTGAGCTCAGCAGCATATTATGCTGTTAAAAAAATCCGTCAATTTACTGATGTTGATACGGCGAGGCTAGTCTATTTTAGTTATTTTCATAGTATTATGTCATACGGTGTTTTAGTATGGGGACGGGCTGCAGACATCGAGTCTATATTTATTCTGCAGAAAAGGGCCATCAGAGCCATATATGAATTACGAGTACATAGACGCGATTCTCTAAGAGAACTGTTTAAGGCCGTCCCCTATCCGAATGACCTCGCTCGTTCGAACTTCCTCAACCCCCCTTCCTCGTTCTTCACCTTAAGTATTTTACGCGCGTGCATCGCCATCTAGTAAATAACAGTAAAACTAAGATATGTTTGGGACTATCAATACATCTATGAAAATATCATGTACGTTAGGAAAAATCTGCATTTATTCAGTAAAAGAGGTGACAAACACCACTATAATAGTATACTAGAAATTCACACATTTACATTCTACAACTGAATGAAACGAAATTTAAATCTTTTATGAAACGCACACTATGTAGGCAAGCATATTATAAGTTGGGGGATTACATTCATGATAAAAATGATTGGCTCAATGCTGGTCCTGCTCCACAAACATATGGGAAAACTAATTGGGCAAATTATTGTGGTAGTTGCAGAAGATTGTAAAAGTATCCTTGCTTTGTATAGATTCCATCTGTATTGTATAATTGCATAGCACATGTGTGAGTACCATGTAAAGCTACCATTTGCATTTAGTTATCTTTCATCGACTTAATATGCCTTGGTGGCTGAGAGAATGTCATGCTCACTCAAATGTCTCGCTGATGGTGGCGGGTGTGTCGGGTAATTTAGTTCCCTTCATTATGGTTGAGTTGAATGGCGCCGATACACGCGTCATGTTCGTAAACGGGCGCTGTCAGTTGGGACTGGTCATCTCTTAGCTGCCACAGTTCATTTTAATTGCTTTATTTTTCAATTGTTGATTTAATCTTTTACTCTAGACGCTCTTAATGTGCACGTCTTTGTACATCGTTCTCACATATATGTATAATCTCAACATGAACGATGTAACCAAGATTTTGTAACAATATTTTGATTTAAAAGAGCGTCCATGGAGTTTCTTGCCCGTTCTTCTCCATAGAGATCTACGCTAGGGAATGTGCAACCACAGTACTTTCTCAAGTTATCATGTCTTGTGACTGGGACTGTAGCTTTGTTTTTTTGTGTATTTTTGTGCCGTAATGGTCTAATTGAAATAAATGCTTTGAGTTTGAAGTTATGGTTGAAAAGTTATAAGGGTTTGAACGTGGCCTCGCCATCGAAACGCGGAGAACCGCGCGGCCACGGAGATCTTTAAAAATAAGCGTTGCAGAGACCTGAAATTTAGGTAAATAACAGATTGAATTTGTAAACAAATTCCAAAAAAATAGGAAAAAATCCTAGGTTTATATTTTAGGAGCTGTAAGACTAAAACCCCATGGCCGCGCCATTGAAACGGTACAAACCACGTTATCGCCGATATCTCGCTGAAAAAGCATCGCAGTGGTCTGAAGTTTTTTTGTAAAACATAGATTTGAATTTGTCAAAAATTGAAAACATAGGTACACAAAAAAATCCTAGGTTTATATTTTAAGAGCTGTAGTTCGGTATCGCTTAGAAATAAGTAATGATTATTTATCGAAGAAAGTAAGTATTAGCTATAAATTTTTAACCATAACTTTGACAAATTTATGGTTTTGGGAATCGACTTTTACAATTCTTGGCAAAGGTTTTTTTAAAAAAAAAAAGGCCGTGGTCGCGCCATCGAAACGCACACTGATACAAATAGACAGTGCGCGCATTTTGGTGTTGACATCCCCTTAAGTTTCGTCGTCCGAAGGTGGTGAGTGCGTCACGCGTCAGTATACTACAGCAAGCTTTTGTAGTCCTGGTAAAAATGTTACGAATGTCATAACCACAATATATAACGTCACACACAACACGTACAATAAATGTGTCATCAGATCAGTATGCTGCAAGCTCATGTTATCTTGGTAGTTAAATGTAGCTAATGTCAAACACAAAATGTTAGTTCCAAAAGCTGCCTATTTACAGACATACAGTAGGCAACTGAGGTGCTTAAATGAGTATACTACAGAGCCCTCATGTAGCCCTAGTAGCTCTGTCATCTGCGAAAGGACATCCTGAGATTTTTTAAGTTGCAGTGTGCCCATCCCAAATAGCGCGTCTTTAAGTAAGTTGCCTCATAGTGGTATACTACAGCGCGCTCATGTAATCCTGGTACCGCGCATGTCACTACAACAGCTGTTCTCTAGGCGATAATTAGGAAAAATAAAGTCAGCCTGCCTCAAAAATAGAACCAAAAATTCGAAGACATGTGACATCTACCAATCCGCACTGGGCCCGCGGGGTGGATTATAGCCCATTCCCCCTCATTGAGAGGAGGCCGTGTCCCAGCAGTGGGAACATTATAGGCTGATGATGATGATGATGATGATGATGCCTCAATTTGGAATAGGTTGTGTGTTTTTAGTTTAGTGACCTCACTGCTCAAGTACAGCAGGCACATGTTATCCTGGTGTTTGTACTCGTAATATTATGTCACAATAGTTTGCTAAGCGGAAGTTACAGAAGGAAGGAAATATTCTCTCATGAATTTATATAAGGTTCCTGATTCACCAGTTTCACTCTCAAACTCATGGATGAAAAAAATAAACTACATGAGTTTTAACTTGAAAATAATCTCAGAATGGATTAGGAATAGTTCGACAGACAAGCAATCCAAAGCCCAGCACCTTATTTATGGCAATTATTTTCAACGTGGAGTTACGGACACCAGCCTGATTTCCGATACTGTACAAATATAGTGTTTTAATCTAAAACCCGTTTCTTCTCCAACAGATCCACCAAATAAAAGAGAAGCTACCTTCCCTCTCGATCCTATCGCGGCACTCAAACGGCGAGGAACCTTCGGAGCCCCACCAGAGGCCTCCTGTATCCAGGTTCTACCCCTTCAGTGTGGGCCGCTCTGACGTCATCACCGGCAGCCTGGACTCCATGCAAGTCAGCCTCATAGACGCTAGTCAACTCGTAGAATCACAGTCCCTGTTGAACGCTCCCGATTAAGAAAATATATTGTTACAAGCGATTCTAATACTTATCTCCGTTGTAGTAAGATTGAATGTTGAATGTCTAGTTAGTGTCGCTTCCGCTGAATAGTTGTTTTTTTTAAATAATTATTAATAGTAATTTGTTTGCTCGCGACGTGTATATATTGTGCCTTTGATGAGCGGTTTGTTGTTGTCTTCATTTTTATTAGTAATATTTTTTTCGTGTTAAATAAGTTTCTTCCATAAATGTAGTTTGTTCATTTCAACTACTAGTAGTGTAAATATACAGGGTTAGCGGGGTTTGCGTTCATTTTTTCTCTAATATAATAAAGCCTGTGTTCTTAACTTTTAACCACAGTGAAGATTACAACGACAAACTGCTCATCAACAATTTCTCTAGAACAAATCAATAAAACGAACAAGGCTCACAGTCTTAAACGCCGCAGCCATCATTATGGAGTATTAGGTAAATTGCAAGTTAATATATTCGTGTTAATAAGACGTACATAATAATTAAGATGTATATAGTCGTGGTACAACGTCGTTTTCTCTATCAAACATATTTTTAAAAGTTCCCTGTAACAAGGAATTGATTGAGAAAATTTATATTCCATTTTAAAATAATAGTTATATTTTTATAATCAATCGTTTTATGGTGTGACCATAAAAAATAATCGAAATTATACTTCGTCGACGCGTATAACGGAGTGACCACGCTTACCGACGCGGATCAGCTTGAACCGATCAGAAAGCTGTACCCATGCAATAAAAGCGAATAGTCCGACGCAGTTTCGAGTCTCTTTGCACGAACCAAAACGAGGTGAATGAGGTCTTTTTGAACCGCCAACCAAAAAATTAGGGTAATATAAGTTTGAAGTTTGTGTGTGTCCTAGACTAGGAATTTCTCCTGTATCCGTGGGTGCGTTTACAAACATTTAAACTCACACACTCAAGCAGCCCGGAACAACTATCTGTAGGTCATACAAATATTAGTTCCGTGCTGGGAACGAACCCGCGACACGCAGCGTAGCGGTCAATCGCACAGATTATTATTGTATGAATATAAAACTTCTTTGATCGGTTCGGGCCGATTCCACGTCAGTAAGTGCGGTGACTCTATGAGAACACGTAGACACAATTGGGCCATTCCTGAATTATTCCATTGTAACAGATTGATATAATTATTTTCTATTTCCGCTTGATGACTAACAAAGCTTATCGTCGTGATTAATATTCACATGAAGCGGACTATTCAGTAACCTAAAGGTGCTTTCAGAAGGAACCCGCTAGCGCAAATCTGCACTGGCACCATTACTCAACCGTGATGACATGGTGGTGTGGCATTAAGTCCGCCTATGGTACCACTATTGTACATGAAATTTAAATAAATAAATAACAAATGACAATACTGGTTTCTATGGAAACGGTGACAGGTGGCAATAGGCTTGTTAAAAATCTAATTATTCCGTCAGCTATATTATCAAAAAATATTTGACACGTATTTTTTTCTTTTGTTACGTAAACCAAAATTGACGAAGATACGACTCTTTTAAAATTCTCAATACGTCACGCCGTGCTATAATTTTAGTGCGTTGTGACGTCACGAGCCCCCACTCTCGAGTTTTGATTCGTTTTATCTTCGTCAATATTCATTGATTTACAAAAACAAAAAATACGTGTCCATTCTTTTCCAATAAACTAACTGACGGACTAAATAGATTTGTAATTTATTGATGGTGGAGACTAGCCTATGACGCCATCTGTGGACGCGTCTTACTTGCATATAATATAAACTAATCGTGTTTTGTTACCGCTGCGTGTGCGGTCGTCTTCGGAAGAGGGGGTCCCTTCACAGTCGCCTTGCAATGATTGTTGCAGGGCAGGGAGTGTAGGTATTTGCTGTAAGCTTCGCTGCGATGCAGTGATTCTTGCCTTTCATAGTTATCTTAAATGATAGCGACCAATCGGCAACAACAGTTAGCGCCATCTAGCGGAACTCCATGACAACTGAATGAAAGTAACAAAAACTTGCGCCATCTACGCGGAGCTCAGTCAGTTTTCTTCTTCATTTAACTTGTAGGATACTGAATAGGCCGCTTATTATTTATAAATAAGTATGTAATTTGTTACCATTTGCTGAACCGTATTATTAACCGATGACATAGCACCAATTATAAACTTTATTAATTCTCTAAGACATTCGATAAAACTCGGTTTTTATTAGTGAAGACGAATTCACAAGCATTAATATTACATTACACATAGCAACTTTTAACAGTGATTTTCTCCAGCTTTTCACTTTGGACATTTATGTTGTTACGAACTTAGTATTTTAGAACCCATTATTTATACAATAAGTATTATCTCTACAAGAATTTGTGTGGTAGGTATACAACAAAAAAAAAATAAGGTAAGGTAAAATCGACTCCTATTGTTGAAGTCGGTTAAAATGTCCTATGTTACCCAGGCTATAAAACGAATCGATTGACACCTTACTCATCAAAATCGAATGAATATTTTAGGCGTTACGGAGGAACATACGTAAATAAAAACATATTTAATTACATACATAAAGAGTGTAAAAAACCTCTTAACAAAGCCGAACGGCTGTTTGTTCTCCCCGTCATTGCGATATTTTTTTTGTTCTACACCATACCTGGGAACCTTCTAGTTACGGAGATATTGGGGGTCAAAGTTCCAAGTTTTTGTATTTTTTTTTTTAATACAAGTTTTTATTGAAAGATTTTTACTTTAAACACCTCCACGACCCCCGTACTATTCAATCCATACATCAGCACAATGTTTTGAGTTCGTTACATTAAGTTCTACCACAAAACAAGATTTATCACCCAAAAAAAAAGTATTTTCCCAGCAATCGTAAAGTTACTTAGTTTGATGTACAAAATGCTTGGTTGACGGCTTCGTGATGAGGTTGTTTACACCCTGAAGACTGTTAAAATCATAACCGTTCCTTTTGGCTTCGCCGTAGTCGGATAAAAAGTTACAATCAATATTCCATGAGAAAATCACTTTTGAATGTTGGTGCGTGTAAACATAAATTATTATTGATGATCGTGACTGTACACTAAACCAAATCTAACTTATTTAATAAATAAATAATTGAATGATTATGTTGTAAATATGGCAGCTTCAACGCTTACTTAAGTACTTTGTTATTATTTTAATATTTATTTCCTTATAATATTGTAATTTTAATTCATTTTATGTAAAATTCGTTCAGCTGTAGTATCGAACTGATAATTATGTTAATATTAGAATGTATACTTATGAATGTCCATCATACTAACTTAGTCGTGGTATAGTAAGTCGGTTGAATACAATGTATTCACTTATTTTTTACAGTACAAGTCTATGCGATGTTTTCTTTCTTTACGAGATTATAATGACTGCAAGAGAAAATATTATGTTATGCTGTTATGTAAAAATAGCCCCAATTTTAGGAGATCATTTTAATACAAGGTTTAAAACAAATTGGCTGGAGAATCTAGGCAGATGTGATGGTATAGATATCTAAAAATACAACGTAAGTTCTTCTGTAAAGTTGGCACTTTCGATACTATAATCAGGGACTGTCGACATTCAAAGCTAAAGTGACCTGTCAATCAACGTAGATACTCTACAAAGTCAGAAAAGGATTGGCTAACAGAAGACGAACTACTTGCTCAGCAATTGTAGATTGCACATAATAATTATGTACATACATTGTTGGATACAAAAGAATTCGCTGATTAATTTTCATATTTTGCAAAACAACCGACATCACTTATTTTGACGCGTCCCCTGTTCTTGTTACCTTATTGAAATATTAACTGCATGTTAGGCCGTTGCCACACTGGAAATACTTGCGAACTTGCGCAGTGTCAATGATTCATGTTCAGAAGTCAGTCGCAAACATTTTGCCAGTGGGACCTCGGCCTCACCCAACTTGATCAAGTTGGATCAAACAAGCAGTATTATTGTAACATTGTAAGTATAATATAACTTTATCGTATAGAAGCGAATATTTATGTAATTTATAAGTTTACGAACTGTTAAAAACTGTTTAGTATACGACGCTTACCTACGTCGTTTTAATTCCACTGTCATCGTCGTACGGGCGGAAAGTTTTGTACTAAAGAAAAATGGGATGCATGTTACATTTTAGTTTAGTCGATTTTTTAACAGTGTTGTTTCAAATAGTGACTTTGGACACGTAGCCACGTATTTTTAATGTAAGACTGCAATTACTTCCATTTACGATTCATGATTTTTGACGTCATTTTTTATTATAAGCTCGGTCTCTGTCTACGCCGGAAATTTGTGCCATTTCGTTTTCTAACCGTGTTTTAAATGTCATTGTATCAAAAATAATCAGTATAGTAATAGATATCATGTAGCCCAGTGCAGTCCAGACCGTATGTTGAAATGATTCGTACCAAATTGCAAGTGTACCTGTTACACAATGTTCAAATGTGAGGAATAAAGGAGTTACGAGAATTATTTGTTTTATTTCCAACAACACAACATTTAGAAATATTGTAAAGTATATCTCTTTAAAATCTTATGCTAAGAATGTCTTTTATAATCTCACTCAATCAAAATAAGCAGGCAAATAAAATTTTATACCCTCTTTGGTACGATACAAATTACAAAGTAAACCTATACTATCTGGTTTTCACGACACAAGCCTCGTTGCTTAGTATGGCACTAGATGGCGCTGTGTGTAATGTCCAGCGATATTTATTTTATTATTTATCAGTAAAAGAAGCTATAACATAATCTCGAAATTTGTAAGTGAGTAAGTTCGATGATTTGCAAACACAATATTGAGCGGCCTTTTCTTGTTACGTTTAGCTACCACAAATTCACGACACATACCATAGTCAGTCACATAGTACAACACATTTTCAACACACACATATTATTAAGATAACATACTTTGTGCCTAACTACATAAACTTATTATTGGTGTCGATTCTGTACGACGGACGTAATTAAGAGCTGTCAAATTTAGTTGGAACTAATATTTCCGTACAAATGAAGGGTGCACGTAAAAACATGTCGACTAAAAACACGGTGAAGCGCAAGGCATAAACTAGTTTGACATCTCTAACTTACTTTATAGCTATAGCCGTCCTTTTCTCGCACTGCCTTTTAGTAAAAGATAGCAATAGCCTAAATTAAGTTTAGTGTGTGCACAACAGAATCGACACCAATATCCGATAAATATATGGCCTCCTCCTTTTTGGAGTTAGTTCTTTTTAGACATTAATACCGTTTATATGAAACAGCACTTTGCTTACACCACTCTCGTCTACGGAATGGATGTAGTGGCTAGAAGATATAACTTTGGTTGTTTAGTAGTACCTACGTACTACGTAAGTACCTACTGCAATAAACTTGTAAAAGTTGCAGATTCGTCATAATCCCTGATTGAAGGTCCCAAGGGTGGAAGGGCCACTAGTACACAAACGGTTAAATACCACATATTCCCCACATAGAAGATTTGTACCAGTAATTAAACAAATCTGCTGTTTGCTACAAATGTACAATACCTAACACAGTCAAAATCGATCGTTCCCGCTGGTTAATACCCCGTGGCTAACACTATTAACTACTGGGAATGATGCGTTCTACTGGTTAACAGTATTAACGAACACGACATTTTTTTACCAATAGTTAATACCCTCATCTCGCGAGTAGTTCAGGAGTCAGGGTAATGAAAAGTAAAAAGAATATAGTTTTTTTATCATCTAATTTTACAATATTAAGGAGGGAACACTAGAGTAATTTGTATCACAGATCAACTTAATTTACAATAATTAAAAGTTTGACATCAATAGGGAATATGCATGAAATACAAAACTCTTTTTATTTATTAAAAATGTCTTGTATTGGCCCATAAAAACATTGTGGTACACTTGTTTAAGTTGCTAATACATCACTTATTTTACAATTTACTGTTTTATGTAGCATGCTTTTGGTGAAACCGAACGCACTCTCAAAACGCGTCGTCCTCGATAATGCCGGTAGTGACGTCAAAGTCTATGTGTCAAAAAAAACACTTTTTATTTAAAAAGTGCTTAAAGTTTCACTAAGATTTTATTATATTGTTATTGCAATTTTTACTTTACTAAAGCACATACAATTAGTAAAATTATTCTATTAAGGGCAAAAAATTTGATGTAAAAAAGGCATATTGTGTTAAATGACACAAATGACACATTATAATGACATCATGGCCGCGACAGCTACGGACGTTTGAACTGTCATAGAAAATTGCAGGAGTTTATTATTATTTTTAAGCGACAAGCAGTAGTTGAACTTAACTTTTAATACTTTTCTTGGGTTGATAGTACTGTATTTTATTGATTTAAATGAAGAAAAAATTACGTGCATATATTCCATAAGGAGTTTTTTTTTTGTAAGTCTTGTAAGTAGTAGTAGAAATAATCATTAAATTTACAATAATTAAATCTGACTCCTGAACTTTTCGCGAGACGAGGGTATTAACTTTTGTGAAAAAATGTCACGTTCGTCAACACTGTTAACCAGTAGAACGCATCATTCCCAGTAGTTAATAGTGTTAACCACGGGATATTAACCAGCGGGAACGACTCGTCAAAATGCATGGAATAGCTGTTTTTGTTTTAAATTACCGATGAAAAATTTATATGTGGGGTTGATTCAGAATGATGTTATGAAGAATACTTGATAATCGTTTGTACGTCAATCTCTCTTCCACCCATTATATTGCGCATATTGTTTTTACACGACTGTTCTCCATAGGTATAATAATTTCCAAATTTAAGGCCTAGTTAGAATACTAAGCCGGTTTGGAGTCCTCGCCTTTTTGAGCTGCTTTTAATTTAGTAATTGTGTCGATGTGTTTCTTATAGCAATCCGCAACTTGTTGATCACCATCGTTCTCTGCCAGCTCCACGATGCCCAGCGCTGCTGAATTTAAAAAACACTTTACAGTAAATCGGTCAAACCGTTATATAGGTGAATGGGAACATTCGTCCGCACACGCAAACAACATCTCACCCTAGACACACACGTACACTTCCGTTATGTCGTCGTAAGCAAAAAGTAATAATATCCACTTTATTTTTGCTGTAAGGCATCTTTCCTATATGAAGAAAACAACAACAAGTATTGTGCTCACTGTGTTGCAGAATTGAGCCGTTCAATTGCGTAACACATTTAACAATTACAATCTAAAGAAAGGAAACTCCTAATCTTTTGAAGGAAATTCCTAATCCTTGCATCCTAAGTTGGAAAAAAATCGCCCGCTCCACAGCACAATAACGCACTTACATTGTAATGTGTTACGCAACTAATACCCCACGCGTTTTGGGACAACGTTCATCTTCACTATGTCAGAGAAAGATCACATTGGAACTTAGCAGATTTTCTTATTTTTCTTCAGTGATCAAGCCCATCTATCAGGGAACAGGTTACTAACGTTCGAACCTCCAAAATAAACAAAAAAAAATAATGTATCGATAAGTAGGTAACTCCCAACCAAATCCCCTATGGCCGATGTTACGACTGACTCCGAGAAATACGTTAAAAAATAAAACTACAAAAATAAAACATGCAATATCAACGAACCATATTTTATTCACGCTTATCGGAATAAGTTAAAACAACCAACAAATAAGTTCTCATTCGCAAACCAAAACCTCTACCACTGTTTTGTTACCTACTAACATATAACCGAAGTTATATCATTATGTCTCGAATGTTTAGATGCGCCTACGACTTATATATTATGTTAGCGTCAAATTGTGAAACCCGTCAGATTGTAAACTGTCGAAATATTGTCAACTGAACATACTGCTTACAATATGACTAATTATTTTTCGGCAGATTATAATCTGTCGAAGTGAAACCGTCCAATTGTGAAATGCATAAGATAAAATTTTCTCGGCCTCATAATCGGGAAAAGGGGCACCCCGACGTTAGGTTAGTTAGGTCCCTTTAAATCCTGCAGACAGAAAAAGGCGGGGCTCCGTCGACTACCCTTTTAGGCGAATATAACGTGTTTTGAGGATAGGTTCCATTAATTAATTTATTTATATAAGTATTTAAACTTCATGTACAAGGGTGGTACAAAAAAGGGGGTAAGGGTGGTATTAATCGGGTTTTCTCAAGAATGGTGCATTATATTTTCATGGGAGTGGTACCAGGGGGCAAGGGCGACACCCCCTCCCTCCCCCTTTCCCCTCCACAGCGCGCGAGGTGAGTTCCGTCGCATACATTTCTCAATTTGACGGTTTCACTTCGACAGATTATAATCTGCCGAAAAATAATGCGTCATAGTGTAAGCAGTATGTTCAGTTGACAATATTTAGACAGTTTACAATCTGATTGGACAGATTACAATGTGACGGGTATTACAATTTGACGCCGACATATACAAAAAAAAACATTAATTTAAAAAGATACATATTATTTATTGGTAAGAAGCATATTAACTCTATATCATATGATAAATGGATTATCATTTATTCAATATCTACTGACAGTAAAAATAAACATTTTTGTAAAGAAAATAATTATGTTGTTTCATACAAAGTATAAAGGCAACAACCAAACATCGAGACACATAATATTTATTTAAAATACACGTTTTCTTAAAAACTGAATACTAAATGCAGCGTATATGTTTAATACACATAATATATTATTTGAGACTACCAGTGGAGAATAGTGACTTTATTATAAAGCTGCATTTTCACCAGAGATGTGTGTGAACTAACCAATCGTTTCTTTTACAAAGCTTGAGCTATGTAGGTTAGTTTGCGCACATCGCTCGCTCCATCTCTGATGTGAACGAAGCCTTAGTATTGCCATGTACTGTAACTACAACATAATGGCATAAAATCTTTCATTCAACAATAATTCATTAGTATTTAGTAATAACAATATATAATACTACGTTTCGTCGATAAAACAGGAACATAACAGTCTCTACAAGTCACTAAACCCCACGACTATCGCTAGACTAGCCAAAATATAATTATATTGGTTTAAGGGAGAGGGAAGCTACGTACTGCGGACGTGGACACACGCTCATAATTTATCGTCGTTTCTGAGGAACCACCAAGACTGTGAGAATACTACTACGACTTGCAGCTTTAACTTTTGTCGACATATGGCATTAAAAGAAAATTTAAATATTCAGTGTATCGCGTCCGATCTAAATCCTGAATCCCGAATGAATGCTGAAAAGCATTCATTCGACTTAAAGTCTTAATCATATACGTACTTCCTGCCGATTTATCTTGTACTCAGATCGAACGCAATACAGAAGCGACGGAACAGTGGCCAGTGTGTAGACAATGTTGGCGGCAGCTGGCCGATCGTGGGCCAGGTCAGCGCCGGGCGAAGCGTTCCCAAACTTCAGTCAGCGTCAGTTGTCGTCTTCATCATTCTCAAACATGTCGTTGTATTCTCGTGTATTTTCAAACTCTTTGAAGTCCTGAACAAACAAAATGATATGTTGTGAGAATGAATAAGAACACAACTTGAGACAAGCACTAGCTACTCCATGCTTTTTTCAGTTTCTCCAATAATGTATACAACTGACGAATTTTTCTGAGACTGTCGCAAAGCTTAACATAATCAGTCTTTTAACTTTATATTATAAGTTCAAATTACTGTCTCTAGAAATTAAATCGAAATTGTTTACATTTACAGAATTTTATGGTATAAAAACAACATGCACATTTAGTAAAGCATATTCTAAGGCCGCAAATCCGAAGCAGCGTTACACTAGTAGTTGTTATGTCGCAACTAGTGTTGCTTTACATCACTCTCACTCAACCAAACTCCGCTCAGAATTTGCAGCCAAAGAAAAGGAAGACATTCCAAAAGAGAGAATATTAAATATTACCAAGTTTAGATATATTCATAAGTATAAAAATACTTGGGTGCTGCAATAGCAGCAACTAAATTTTCCTTACTGACCTGGAACATTCCATTGGCGACAGCAAAGCCCGTCATGGCCACAGCTGCGAAAAGGGCAGCGAGGATCTTGTTGCGCGTCTGGTTAGGAAAATTGGCGGCTTCACGCTCTGATTGTGTGCCTGTTGATTGCTTCTTGGAATTCTGTCTGTTGTATTCTGTAAGTTTTAAATAGAAGACGATATTATTACAAGGTATGGCATACTAGTTCTTACAGAGCAATTTCTAAATTGATGTGATCTGTAATTTATATGGTAAATATTGAGTATTCTATCCAAATTCATATTGTTCTGTACAAATAATTTCAGAGTTCAGTATTAGTTTATATTGAAACTTAATACACCATAGAACACAAAGATTTACTTATTCAGTTTTAGAGGACTTTTTTATTTTATGTCTATGAAGATTTAATATTGTAAAAAAATACTAACCATCTGTAACATGTCTAAAATTCTTCTGGTTGATCCTAGCAACAAATCTAGCGAGGTTTGCTATGCCTTTTACATGATTGGACAGTGTGGAATTGGGGAATGGTGCCTTGATCAATGGTGCAAGGTATGCAAACACTGTTGCATCAAATGAAGAAGGTCGGTTTCCAAAGAAGTATTCACTTTCGCCTAGCCTGTCTGATACAGTTTTTAGGCATTTCTCTGCTTCACTGTATATCTGAAATAGGGGAAAACAAAATTGAGGAGGTACACATAAATATTATTCGCTTGACTAAGCCAACACAATGTCTATCACTGCCGAGGCATATTTGTTATCTCAGTCCTGATATTAATAATATTATCAGCAATCATTTTGTTAAGATATCAGAAGACTCTATGAAAGAAAGACTGACAACTTTCAAGATACATTATAAACTGGATATCATCTATCTTTCTTCTATACTTACAGTTTTTTCAATTTCCCGTAAATCTGTGTGTTCTCCATATAAAGCATCAATCATCTCTTTAGCTGCATTCTGGTAATGTGATGGGTAGTAAAAGTTGAAAGGGATACACAGTGCTTTAGCATATGTTGGTCTTGTTAGATCACAATAGTTCTTTTCATCGACCCACCATGCATACTGGTATGCTGGGTACAGTTTCTCTCTTAAGTATTGAGTAAATGCACTGGCTTCCGCTGCCTGCTTTGTGTTTAAGTGTACATCTGTACTGAAATGCTGTAAGACAATGATATTGATAAAACAATTGGCATTAAAATATAACAGTTACCATAATTTGTTAATAAATATGATGTAAGTAATATTATTTTGAATTAATTAATTTGTATTTCACCGTAGCAAACGAATATATCGGTTATTAATAAAAAAAAAGCGTAATAATGAACCTAAACAAGAACAATATGTACCAAAGATTTTAAATGTTCAACAACTTCCTCGAAATTTGAAAGTAGCTTGCGGCCGTCCTTCATGACAGGGAGCCTCCCTTTGGGTGTGAAAAATGGGTTGTTCGCTTCTCGAACTCGTACAGGCACACCAATAAATTTCATATAAGTCTGTGAACAATGCAATAAAGAATAATACCACAAAATGAGCCGGCCTTTAAGGCGGGTTATAGGTTATGAAGAAAAGCTCTTACTAAGACTTTCAGACATTCTAAATCGATCGAAGCGAGTCCCCATTCGCCTCGCCATATATCTAGTTCTATACTAGCCATTGCTCTAAGGAATATACAATTAAAATAATATTTCTTTCAATTTTTCTAATATTGATCAAATGACATGACATGACAGACGTTTTTTTTTTCTTTTGTAAGTGGTGCTGGTAGAGGTAGACCGCGATGAACTCACTATAGTCGAGTTAAATGCAACGCATGGAAATATTATTTACATAACTCTATGAAAATATTCGTTCATTTAGATTCTTGATCATAATATAACATTTCGTAATCAAGAAAACAAAATAAAATAATAACGTGGGAATATATTGGGTCTATGATTATACGTCTTTACGTATAATCATAGACCCATTAGGGCTAAGCGTTTCTGCTTTATATGGCTGGTGCTCCAGGGTAGCCCACGAAATTCAAATTTTCTTACGTTTTTTGCAATTTGCAGGCCAGTGCTAGGTTGTATGATGATTAAAATATGATTTGCGGCTAAGAAGTTTGTAGTTACAGAATTATAATCATCAAAATAATCCTCCAAGATCATGTGACTCGATTGAATGACTTTTTCATGAAATATTTAATTAAATTCAATCGAGCAAATATAGCAAATCGATCGATCGATCGACTTACCAAACAGAAGACCACGAGACAACTAAAGATTGTAGAATCAAAATAATTTCAGAATGAACTTCTCACAGTCAATCATCAAAATCAAATGTCAAAGAGCAAAATATACGAAACATCAGAAACAGAAACCTATTAGAATAATACCACAGACGTATAAATTATATGTCTGTGAAAAATACCCACTGGCAGGAATGGGAGCTATCGTTTTTGAGCTCACTAGATGGCGCCACTGTCGAGTAAGGTCTTGTCAATAATTCTATTTTATACTATAATACCAATAACGTCTTTAAAAGTTTATTTTTTTACGTATAACAACATAGTGTAAACTTCAGATACATATTTACAATATTCTCTCTAAAATTAGCAAGCATGAAACATTTAAAAATCATACTACCTCCAAGTACTAACAACTAAGAACCTAAGTTGCTACTTAAAATCTTCAAGTCATAATTAATCAGAAATGGCTCAGTCTAGAACACAATCGTGAGTATTAGTTTATATAAGTGATAAAAAAGCACGCAACGCGCGAACACTGAATGACATCTGACATTTTGGAAGACCTTAGTCTACACGAACGCCTCTAGCGGCGAATTCATGCGCGATAGTCCCCATTGATGCAGTCTTCGGCAAATAAGGCAAATGGGGTGGGCAACTGGTGGAACTAATGGCGCTAGCAGCGCATGAACCAAACATCGTCATTGGTTGAAAATCTGTCAATGTCATTTTATATTTCAAAATAGATTGACCTCATTGGTCAGATTGGGTCTAAGCTATGGACGCGCCATCTACAGTCAGCTTTGACCAGCCTTCCCCATTGCCATAAAAAAAAATGTACACTTGTACAGAATGTACTGACATTAGTGACATTGACATTTATCACGAACAACGAAACGATTAGATAAATTAATTAATTGTCATTTTGTTTTGAGATTGTTCTATGTGCGTGATGTAAGAGAAAAACAGACTGTAAGTGCACCGAAAAGCTAGCAGAGAGAAAAGAAGGATTATACGCTCGATAGACCGATAGTTACGTATATTTATGCTTGAATACTGACGGCCTGCACATAAAATGTCTATTCAATGGACAATTATTGCTGGCTACCTCTACATAGAGGTAGTAATTGTCATCATCATGATAATGCCTATATTTAGTTCCAGGAGATGGAATCAGTTCTTCAAGTCACGGATATTTTCGATGTTTCAAGAACATGCTGCGGTGTACTTCTATGTACTGTTGGGTGTTTTAGGTCTATTCCTGATTGACGCTGTAAGAGAAATGAACAAACATTCCCACAATACGGAAGCCGGAGCACACTTGGCAACTGAAATGAAAGGCAGTGTTAAGGTTTTTCGAGCACAGAGAAACTTCTACATAACTGGCTTTGCCATTTTCTTAGCCTTTGTTATTCGCAGGCTAGTCAGTATGCTTATTATTCAAGACGAACTGACTAAGAAAGCTGACATGATAATAAAACAGGCTGAAGAAACAGTGAAGGAGGCTAAAAATACGGTGGTGGCTCACTCACACGAAGGCAAGGCATGGTGTCCAGAGGCTGCAGAATGGCAAGCTAAACTAAAAATAACGGAAGAAATACTCGGCCATAACAGAGAAATAGCAGAACAAATTGAAGAAGAACTTGAAAAATGGAAACTGAAATATTTTGAAGCTAGGCATAAAAATGATTGTGGAGTGCGAGGATAAATAAATGGAGAAACTGAAATTAAAACACATTTTAAAGAATTGCATCATATTTAATTAAAAAAATATAAGCTAAGCGCTAAATTACTAGCAGTACGAGCTTATCTTGTACAGCTAATCAGTTATGATTATCCAACTAACATTTATAAATATTGTTTCCAAATACACAAATAATAAAAAAAAAACTTAAGCATTCTGTAGTAGATATTATAAATCCTGTACTGTCACTAATTCAAATAGGTAGAACATTAACAAAATTAATACCTTTAAATAATAGCTTCATCTGTACTAGTCTATATGTTAAGGTGATAAGGTTGAGTTTTGCTCGATTGACTTTTGGAATGAAACGACGTGTGGTTTCTACAAAGATCTATTGGACACTGCTTATGAACTAAGGAATGAGTAACTTGTACACATGTATGTATAGCTAGCTATCAACTACAGTTTTTAATCAAACATACCGCCCACCAAAAGGGCGTAAAGGCCTTTTCTCACATAATAAAAAATCATGCTAAATGTAACAATTAATTACATGCAACTTGAACAGGTAGGTACACATATAACTAAGTTATTGTTACTCAACTTACTATAAAATTACAATAATGATTTATAAGTACTGAAGGTGTTTTTAAACATGATTATAAGACTTAACTATATTAATTATGACAAACAAAAATAACTAAAACACAAAGATAATTAATTTAGTCTTTAGTACTAATCGATAACGCACATAAGTTTGAGATTGATCTCTGAGCCAGTTTGCCATTGTGACGTACTGTATATAGTCTTGTTATTCCATCTTGTCCAGGGTGTTTTTCCACTATCCGTACCAGTGCCCACTTGCTAGGGGCAAGTGGGCATATTTACGTTTTTAAGTAATACAATGTCGCCGACTTCAAACTCTTTTCTTTTCAGCCACTTTGTTCGTTGGTTTAGGCGCGACAAGTATTCCGTTTGCCAACGTTTCCAAAATCCTTGAACCAGTCTTTGGATATGTTGCCATCTGGACAGCTGATTCATATTGGCCGTGGTATAGTCCTGGTCAGGTACAGTAATTAGTGCTTCTCTGACAAGGAAATGTCCAGGCGTGAGTACTTGAATGTCATCAATCAAATCCACATCAGTATTAATCGGCGTTAAAGGACGAGAATTGAGGCAGGCTTCTATCTGTGTGAGCACTGTGGTGAATTCTTCAAATGTTAAATTTGTAGTCAATATTTTCCGTAGATGCTGTTTAACGGACTTAACGCCAGCTTCCCAAAGCCCTCCAAAGTTTGGACTATATGGCGGTGTAAAGTGCCACTGTGTTCCTTCATTTGCCAGTTGATCAGCTATAGGACCGGGTAATTGTAATCCCGCTTCTTTCCACATTCTACATAATTCCTTGTTGGATGCCACAAAGTTCGTGCCGTTATCGCTCCAGATCTCATTACATCTTCCTCTTCTTGCCACGAAACGTCTGAAAGCTGCGATGAATGCATCGGCTGTCAAATCGCTAACTAGCTCCAAATGTATGCCTTGCGGGGTTTTGCCCCTCTTCCCTTGAAATTTAATACATACACAGGGCCACAAAATCCACTCCACTTCGTGCAAAAGGACGCGAAGGAGTCACCCGAGCTTCAGGTAAGTCACCCATTATTTGTTGTCTACTATCAGCTCGTTGCCGCGTACAGGTAAGACATCCGTGAATGTATTTCTTTACCAGACGTTTGCAGCCAACAATCCAGTATTTACTCATCAGGTAAGTAATCATCATTTTTATTCCACCATGCATTGTTTTCAGGTGTGCATCAGCCAACACTAGTGATACAAAGCTGTTTTTCTTGCCCAGTATCACAGGATGTTTTAGGTTCTCATCGGCGTCTGCGTTTCTCAACCTTCCGCCCACCCTGAGGATATGTCGGTTATCTAAGAATGGGTTCAGTGACTTCAGAATGCTAGTGGTTTTTACATTCGCCTTTTGTTTTGTCTTCTAATTTCATCTGGAAATTCTTCTTGTACTCTTTGTATGCAAAATTCCAAAGCATTTTGCAGTTCTTCTGTTGACATCTCCTGATCCAGTTTGTTAGGATTTCTCTTCATATTTAACTCTTTTGCAATGTACTATTAAACTCTCGATAACTCGGTAAGTGTTTCATATTCTTCAAATTTTAGGAATTTCTCTTCTCCTTCTGTTACATTTACGTATGTCTGGATTGGTTTCTTCTTTTCTAAATCTGTAGTTGACCTTAACGGCCCTATGAATTCGATATTTTTCTCTACAAGCCAGGCAGGGCCGTCCCACCATAACGTTTTCTGTTGTAGTTCTGATACAGATGATCCTCTTGACGCTATATCGGCTGGGTTATGTGCCGACTGCACATGGAACCAATGGCCATGTTTTCTAGTATCTCTACCACTCGGTTGGCGACAAATGGCTTCCATCTGTTTGGTTCTCCGAACAGCCATGCTAAGACTATAGTTGAGTCAGTCCATGCGAACACATTGTGTGAAGGAATTCTTATAGCTTGACTCACTTTGGTTAGCAATTTAGCTAGTAATGTAGCTCCACTCAGTTCGAGTCGTGGTAGTGAAATGGTCTTGACAGGAGCTACCTTTGTTCTTGATGCGATGAGATTTGTCTTTATCTCACCTTCGCTGGTTTGTATACGGCAATAAATCACAGCTGCATATACCTTTTCAGACGCATCGCAGAACCCATGTAAGGTTATTCGTTCTTTTCTAGTGCTAATGGTGTTCAACCAACGTCTGATTCTTAATTGATTGACATTTTCTAAGTCTTCTCTAATGAACTTCCATTGTTCTTTCAGTTCTTTATGTTACTTATGTCTTGGTCCCATCCAACTCCTTCTAGCCACAATCTTTGTACTAGAATATTTGCTGTTACAATAACTGGTGCTATCCACCCTAGTGGATCAAACAACTTCTGTAAATCTGACAGAATACTTCTTTGTTATATGATCTGATGATATAGGTTCTAGTTGTAAGTGGTAATGAAACTCGTCTCTTCCGAGATTCCATGGCAGACCAAGAGCCTTTATGGTGCCGTCTAGCTTCAATTTTAGGTTAGCCTTTGTAGTGACTTTATTGGCGTCTATAGATTTAAGAAACTCGGTATCATTAGACGCCCATTTTTGAAGTTCAAAACCTCCTCGTTTCAGAATGGTAATGATTTGCTTACTAACACGAATTGCTTCTTCTGTTGTATCGCAGCCTGACGTCAGGTCGTCGACATAGAAGTCTTCACGAATAATTTTGACAGCTTCAGGATATTGTTCACCTTCATCTTCGGCTAGTTTAATTAACGTTTTTATGGCAAGATAAGGTACAGATGCTGTACCAAACGTTACTGTTTTCAATCTGTAGTCCTTGACTTCAGGTGGTTCGTAGTTTGGCCCAAGATTGGGTTTGACGCTGCCACGCCACAATATTCTATGATAATCTGTATCTTTCTTATCTACAAGTACCATTCTGTACATTTTGATGACGTCACTTGCGAAACACACCTTATGCATGTCATGAGCTCGTCGTTCAAAGATATGCCATTATTTCCTTTGCATGACGCATCAAATACGACTCTGAGTTTCGTAGTCTCTTTATCTCTTCGAACTGAGGCGTGATGTGGTAGGTAAACACACCGATTGGTTACTTCATCTTTTGAGACTTCCTCCATGTGTCCCATTGTTAGATATTCTTCTAGTACCTTGTCGTATTCTTCTCTAAGTTCAGATTCTTTTTGAAGTCTTCTTTCTTGTTGAATCAAGCGATTCATTGCAATTTGTCTCGTGTTCCCATCCGCTGCTTTTGATTGTACGGAATGGGAGTCTCACAACGTATTGTCCGATGCTGTTTCTTCTGTATGTATTTTCATAGAAGCTTTCACATTCTTTTTCTTCCTTTGTGTATGTCCTCTTCGAATCTGGTTCTATCTCCCAGAGTGTTTTCAGTAAGTCTTCTTCTAGGATTTGATGATGCATAACAAGAACCGACTCTTTTTGTTGTACTCTATCTTCTACCTTTCCGAATAAAATCCAACCAAGGTTTGTTTTATGTGCACATGGTGACCCTGGTGGACCTTTGATTAGTTGGTTCTGTACAATTTGTGCATACACGTCGACACCCAGAAGTAAATCAATAGACCCTGGCTGACAGTAGTTAGGGTCAGCCAAGACTAGTCCTTCTAAATGAGGCCAATACTTTGTGTTGATCGTGCGGGATGGTATTTTAGTAGTCAGTGGCTTCGACATTACATATGTTCTAACTTCCAAGTTGAAACTTTCACATCTTGATTCTACATTGATCTGAACTACTTGTTTGATATCTTCTCTCGTTGATCCCACGCCTACAACTGTACCTTTGACATGATATCGCTTGGCCATGAGTTGTTGTGCTGCACGTTCGCTAATGAAACTTGCTTGTGAGCCTTGGTCGATCAAAGCTCGTAATATCGTTGTGTAATTGTCTTCACTTCTCACTTTTACGATTGCAGTTGCCAGCAACGATGTGCTTTGATTCGTAGAAACGTGTGATGTCACCATTGTAATATCCTTCTCTGTATCTTCAATCTTCTCCACGTTGGTATGTAGTGCCACTTCGGGTTGTTTTGTTTCTTTGTTTTCAGTGTTGCCCGTTGTGGTTGTTTTTATGATGCTTTCTTTCGTCTTTTGCATATTCTACAGCTTGTTGGTATGCGACAATGCCTCACAGAGTGTCCGGGTGCAAGGCAGTTGAAGCACAAATTGTTGACTTTGATAAACTCGCTTCTTTGTGTTGGTGATTGTTTTCCAAACTCCTTACAGTGGCTGTGTGGTTTTCTTTGCACATTTGACATATTTTACTATTCTCCACATTAGTTGCTGCGTGAAATGACCTTTCTCGAACATGACCTGAACTTGTCTTTTGTTTGATGGGTTCTGTAAGTTCTAATGTACGAAATCGGCATTCCAGAAATTTATGAAACATATCGAGGGAGGGGAGGCTGTCAGGTTCCTCACAATTGCTGCTTACATAGTTTTCCCAATCTTTGTGGGTTTCACTGTCTAGTTTTTGCACTATGACGAATATTATCAAAGGATCCCAGTTATCAGTCTGCACATTCATATTTTTAAATTGATGTAAGCATTCAAATGTTGTATCTAGTAAATTCTTGATGGAACTGGAATTGCCCACACTCTCTTTTCATAACTGCGTCGACAGTTATACGTTTGTTGCCATACCTTGCTTTAAGGATGTTCCACGCTTGTTCGTAGTTCGACTCTGTCACTTGTATATGTTTTAATATCGATGCAGCTTCTCCATTAAGGCTTGTTTTTAAATAATGCAATTTCTGTACATTACTTAACGACTCGTTCTTATGTACAAGTGTATTAAACAAGTCATGAAACGATAACCACTCTTCATACTGTCCACTGTACGTAGGCAGTTGTATTTTCGGCAAAACCACTCGTGTTTGTTGAGAATCACTAGGTATAGGCAACGAACCACTATCACTAACTGCTTGAGATACCAACAAATCCTTCAAGTCTGTCATCAGACTTAAATACAGCTCTTCGTGTTCAAAATATTCGTCATTTACTATGTAAGGTACTTGGTCGAGCTTCTCCTTCGGTACGCTTCGCATTATTTCACCGTAAGCTTGTTTATATTCGCTCCAGTAATCTTCTACACACTTAATGCGAGCTTCAACATAATTCTTTTGGGTTAATCTAGCCTTTGGGCATTTCTTTAGGTTGATCTGGGTCTTCTTCAAAGTATGTGCAAGGTTTTTCACTTTATTCAACGCTTCTTCCACTTCCATAGCCATCGTAAGTTTTGTAATAACTTCAATCGTAGCAAACGTAATGAAATGAATAAGCTTCACTAATTAAATACTTCGCGCTGAACAACTCCAACACTTGGGCCGTCTTATCTTAACGCCATCTCTTTGTTCTCGGGCGGCCGGCGATGTTGGCAGCGAGGACTGGTATCCGGCTCGATTATGGACCATATGTTAAGGTGATAAGGTTGAGTTTTGCTCGATTGACTTTTGGAATGAAACGACGTGTGGTTTCTACAAAGATCTATTGGACACTGCTTATGAACTAAGGAATGAGTAACTTGTACACATGAATGTATAGCTAGCTATCAACTACAGTTTTTAATCAAACACTATACTTCTTTAGTAAAGGGGTGCATGTCGGGGAAAATCTTCAGAAATACTGATCCGATTCTAAATTTTTTACTAATGGGAGGCTACATTATCCCTGAGTGCAGAAGGCTAAATTTAAGACATTCCCGTGTGTTCATTTCCATATACAGGGTGTTTGGCTTATAGACCGACACAATTTTTCCAGGGATTTGGGAGGTCATTATCTAGGTTTTACGCATACACCCTATATCCTAAATGTCACGGTTGGTTACATATGTTTTTTTTTTGTAAATTAAAAATACCCAAAATTTTCCTTTAATTCCAAATAACTTTTTCGTTTGTGGGTGTAATGGCACAAAATAAATTTTGTTGCATTCTCCAAAGTCTTGTAAATCTAAATAAATCTTTGTTTGATAGAACTGGTTTCAAGAAAATTTCATACGAGCTACCAAAGTTATTTTGTTTTTAAATGTATGAAATTTTACAACTTCTAAATCATTATAAAAAAAAAACTAAAAGCCATTTTGAATTTAGCTTTATTTTAAAAAGTTCTTTAGTTGATACCCTTTCTAACGGTATGCTACATGTCACAAAAAAACAATTCATTAAGTAGTCAAAATATTAGTTAAGAGAGTCAGGGTTAAGAAAAGACTTGTTAAGGTTATTATGTTTTTAAAAACTAAAGTTATAAATTTTGTTCAAATTTGATTAAAATTTACCCAAAATTTATTTTGTGCCATTACACTCACAAACGAAAAAGTTATTTCGAATTAAAGGAAACATTTTGGGTATTTTTTTCAAATAAACAAAAAGTAACATATGTATCCAACCGTGACATTTGGGACATAGGATGTATGGGTAGACCTAGCTAATGACCTCCCAAACCCCTGAAAAAATTGTGTCGGTCAATAAAGCCAAACACCCTGTATAACGAGAGCAAGCCGCAAGCAAATCTTGTATTTAATAAAAAGTTATATACTTGCCTACCTTGAACGGCTAATCAATTGTTTTAAATATTGCCTCCAATTACAATAATAAAAAAACTTAAGTATTCTGTAGTGGATATTATAAATCCTTTACTCTCAATAAATAGTATAAATCTTTGATTATATATATAATGTCTAGATGGAGCATCTCCCTACAATCAAAACAAAAAAAAACGAGCCAACAATTTCAAGCCTGTGTGCGTGCAGGCGGTGTTTTACAATTACACTGTCCTTCTATGTCTCTGTGTGCGTGAATCATGATACCAGCTACTACAATTCTCCCTTAGGTCACATATTAAAAAAATAGACTAATTAAATAAGATAAGTTTTAGGTGTATGTACGTAGTAGGTATTTACTTTCTTCAATAAATAAAAAACGCTATTTAAATTTAAATAGAGTTGTGTATGTGAATGTTGTATTCAATCAGATAAGTTCATTAAATTAGTATTACAATTGCTGCCGATTGCCTTGTTCACAAACTAAACTAAAATTGGTATTTCTATCTTTTTCTCTCTAATATAACAAGAAAGAGACAGACATAAATAAGAGCTGTCAATTTTAGTTGATCTAAAACTTCCATACAATTGTAATTGACATGTCAGAATGTTTTGATTAAAAATCATATAAAGAAAGACTTAATACGAATTGATAAACTCCACTTTTTTTAATCGATAAATAAAGTAGACCAACTAAATAATATAAACGTAACCATAAACTAATTAATATACCCACAAAAAAATGACGTTAAGTTGGGAGAATGAAAAAAAGAAACTGGCAACACATAAAATATGGCGTAATTTTATGTTTCTATAAACAAAAAATAAATATATGGTTTTCTGGTTACTTACCGATGATAGGAGATGTGCTTGGTATTTTTTACCCTTCCTGTATAATTCCGGCACAGTTTAATAGCACATACCGTCATTTGACGCTGTTGTTCCGACGCTGTTATTTGTTTATTTCTTAGCGCGCGTAATACGTAGTGACGCCAAAGCGGCACGATCAGCACTAATCGGCGGGTAAGAACTTATAAGCTTGCGCGCATTTGACGCTCCATCTAGACATTATATAATCAAAGGTATAAATATATTTGCATAAACTTCCAGGATGTAAGTTTTTAACCCCCAATGAAAAAAAAGGTGTGTTAAAAATAAGTTTGTGTAAGAGCCAGTCCACACGGCGCGTTGCGTTGCGTTGCGTCGTCGCAGCGCTGTCCTTGCGTTGTTTTACATACAAATAACCAAGGTGTTCACACGGCGCGTTGCGTCGTCGCAACGCACACATGACGGACAGCAGCCCCCGAGACGAAGCGAGAGGGGGTGTACTCGTGCGACGTCGGAGCGGCAGCGCTCAGTTGCTTGTGCGTTGACAGAGAGGATACACGGAAGCTCATTTCGTTTTACGTTTACGTTTTTTTAATTAGTTTTATTTGCAGGGTAAAATGAATACCATTGAAGAACTTGACATAGATTACTTGATTACATTGATACAGGAAAGGGAAATTATATGGGACAAGTCAAACGTAGATTTTAAAAATAAAAATTTAAAAACAAAAGCCTGGGAAGACATATCAAAAGTTTTATTTCCTGATTACGAGAATTTCACAGCTGAACGAAAAAACAAAGTTGGTGAGTTCACAATGATATTTATGTTTTTTTTTTATTTAAGAGGGCTGTCAAGATTTTCTTGCACCGCCAATTCCGCGATCAGTACAAAATTAATATCTCGACACTCTAAAATTTTAAAACTAAGGGAATCTAGATTAGCGTGAGTACTATTTTATTACTTAGCTCAAAACTAACCTAGACTACGCTGAGTAGGTATAAAATATTATTTTTTTACTGATCGCGGAATTGGCGGTGCAAGAAAATCTTGAAAACCATCATAATACAATTATACCTTATTTAGCTGCCAAGGCAGAGTTCCTCTAGTCATAAAATAGGTCGCATATTGCTGTCTTATGACATTCGGTGCTGTCTGTTCTTCATGTGCGGGTTGTATTGGGAGAAATTCATCAACACTTATAGCAAATTTATCTCTTTGTCTAAAACCATCTCGATCAGCGACAAAATTGTGTAATACACAACATGCTTTTATAATGTCAGTAGCGAAGTCATAGGACACGTCTATCGGTCTGTGAAAAATGCGCCATTTGTTAGCCATAATCCCAAAAGCGCATTCGACATATCTTCTGGCTCTGCTTAGACGGTAATTGAAAACCTTTTGTTGTAAGTCGAGATTTTGACCGCCATATGGACGCATAATATGTTTGCTCAGTCCAAAAGCTTCGTCACCCACAAATACATACGGGGTTGGTATATTGCTACCAGAGAGTGGCTGGGGTTGAGGTAGTGGTAAGTTGTTGTTAATCATTAGCTCGTACAGTTTAGAATTTTGTAATATGGTTGAATCGCATTCTTTTCCGTATGCACCGATGTCGACAAATACGAATTTGTAATTTGAATCCACAATAGCTAGCAACACAATCGAAAAAAAGGCTTTATAATTAAAAAAAAGTGAGCCACTATTTGCAGGATTACACACGCGGATGTGTTTGCCGTCGATGGCACCAACACAGTGAGGAAAATTTGCCTTTACATCAAAACCCCTCGCTATTGTTTGGAAACTTTCAGTTGTCAGTTCAGGGATGTTGTCTCGAAGAAGATTGGTCCATATAGCACGACAAACTCTTTGTATCATATATGCAATAGTAGATTTTCCCCGTTTGAATTTGAAATGTAAATCAGTTATTGAATTTCCACTTCCTAGGTATCTGAAACGAAAATAATTATTATAATATGCATTTATGAGATAGATAGATACCCGAAAAAAAATACTGACATATTCAGACATCGATAGCAAATAACTTTCTCTATGTAACCAATTAATTCTGGAATCGCGAAAAAAATAACAGCTGTTGCATACATTTTGATTCAGTTGGTATTGCTTTTTGTATGTAACAGCTGTTATATTTTCACGATTCCAGAGTTGGTCACATAGTGTTTGTTAACGATATCTGAATATGTCATTAAATTTTATCGAGTAATTCACTATGTATAAATTATTAAATCATGTTTACTATTGGTTTTGCAGGTAATGATTTAATAAAGAAATGGAGAAGTGTAAAAGATAATTACTTCAGATATTCAAAAAAATTAAAAGAAGCATCAAAATCGGGCTCGGGCGCTACGAAACTGAAGAAGTATCATTTATATAATCAACTTCTTTTTTTGAGAAAAGTGGAACAAAATGCCACCGAATCTAGCTTAGACTCGCTTATAGAAATCAACAATGAATCTACGTCTACAAATGATGACATTACCACAGACAACACTCCGCGCTATGTTCCAGTCGCGCGCAAAAGGGCAATGCAAATGGATGAGTTTGAAAGAGAAGGACTAAAACTTCTCAAGGAGCCGGAAAATCGCCATATGTCCTTTTTCAGAGCTATATTGCCATCTATTCAAGAATTTTCCGACCGAGAAACTCTCCGTTTCCAAAGTAAAGTTATACAAATTATAGATGAAATGCGGTATGGACAAACATCATCATATGTGAGTGGCCCATCAACGTCTCACCAACCATCATATGGGTATCAAACAGCAAATTTTCAAAGTACATACATTTCTGATTATAATAATTCAATTACATCTCCAGAAACATCTCAAGCAAGTGAAGAAACTGAATACGATTTTTCTAATTTGTAATTACTGGATGATATCTCTCTTAAATAATGTCTAAACTTAAAATTATGACAATTGCTGATTATTTGTGAGTTGATTAATAATTAAACAAACCAAAAAAACTGTTATATTTTTATTACTTAAATATATTTATATAGTTACCTTAAAGTAATTCCCAGCATTTCTACTGGTTCCACTGGATTCCTCATATTAGTATAGTTTTTTCGTATGTGTGGTTCTAAGGACTTCAATAAACATTCGAAGCTGGATACACTCATTCTAAAAAAATTATAAAACTTCTTTTCGTCTAATAGCAACTCCCGATATTCTAAAAAAAAAAACTGTCCATCACGATTTCTTAATGAAATGAAAGGACTGATCCAGTACCGTCTTGTGATCTTGCGTCGATTTCGGCGGTGACGTAGTAATAGGAGCAATGCTAGACGTCTTTTCCGATCCATGATTTGCTATAGACTGACAGCGAAATTTTTTCAAAATGCTTGCCGCAACTGTGCGTCGCCGCTGCGCCGACGGAACGTTAAGACTGCGTCATAGTAACGCTGCGATGGCGCAGCGCCCGTGTGGCCGGCTATGCGTCAAAATATTTGCGTTGCGACGACGCAACGCAACGCAACGCGCCGTGTGGACTGGCTACAGAACTGTTTTTAGGGTTCCATACCTCAAAAGCTAAAAAACCGGCCAAGTGCGTGTCGGGCCACGCGCAGTGCAGGGTTCCGTAGTAGCCTGTTATATTTTAGAGTTTGTTTTTCAATGCAAGTCTTTACCCGTTATAAACAAGCAACTTCATCTTAGTCACTCTAAAACTAAAGGATTTATTCTAAGGATTTTGTATTTGGTACAAAATTATCCAACACCCAAGTTCAACGATTAGTACTGCTAAACTAATAAAGTTATCTTAACCGCTATAGTTTTCCTTCAAAGTTCATGAAATGCACTATCATCATGAATTTTTTCTAGATTTTTCAAGGCAGCAGTTTAGCTGTGACACAATTCACGGGCTCGAACACATTGGTGGGCGTGGCCAAAAAGCACGCTGTCTCACCTGGCATCGTCCTAGTATCAATGATGAGCAGTTAGACGCTAGTCTACACGCATGTCTAGTTCGTACGCACACACACAGCGTTCCGAACCGTGCCGAACAAAAACGAAGTTACACCAACGACACGTCTATTCGACGCCGCTCAATTATTACATATATTAATTATTATTATTATTTCATATCTTTACAAGTAACTTTTTGTTATAATACTTTCGTCTGACCTTTTATTTAAATGCGCTAAAAATAATAAAATAAACTTTTCCTTCAACCTATAACGTCATTACACAATTCGCGAGATTAGTGGCAACAATAATATTGTATAACTATATTGTTTGTTATTGTTGGCCTAGGGTCACGATGTCCTGGACGCCTTCCGCCAGGTCTGCTAATCCCTCGAGAGAAGTAAATGGCTGTGAAGCCAGCAGAGTCTGGACGTTGGTCGGCAGACGACTGCTCCAAATTGTCATCCTGGTACTGTGGATTTCCTTGGCCTGATGAAATTTAGGATTTCCTTTTCAGGGCGTATCACGTCTATTATCTGATTATCTTAGCGATCGACAGCAATGTGTAAAAATTGGTCCGAACGCAAGTTCTGATCTTCCTAATACTTGTTTTGGAATTCCACAAGGCAGTATATTAGGTCCTACATTATTTTTAATCTATGTTAATGACCTGTGCAGCCTGCCACTCGAAAATGGTGTTGTAATGTCTTATGCAGATGATACTGCTCTGTTGTTTGCAGCTAAATCAAGAGCTGAGGCCTACGAACATGCTCAGAATGGTTTCAACATTGTATCTAATTGGCTCCAGAATATTTTTTAACATTAAATGCTGATAAAACAAAATACATTTCATTTAAAATAAGAAATACTAACACACCGCTTACTAACCCAGTCATTTACGCGCATACCTGTAGCATGTACGCTGACACTGCATGTTCTTGCCCTACATTAGAAAAAGCTGACCATATTAAATATCTTGGTGTCACAATTGACTCCAATCTAAATTTCCGTAAACATATCGAGTTACTATGTACTAGAGTGCGCAAACTCATATATGTTTTTAAGTATTTACGTAATGTAGCCGATTATAAATTAATAAACAGACAGACATTATAAATTAACAACACAGCTGCTCTACAAAGCATGTAATGTGCTCACAGTACGGCAATTATTTATTCTTCACATTATACTACAGCAGCAGTCTACCCTTCCCTATGACCCAGTTCCTTCCGATAGGAGAAGGAAGGACCTGGTTTGCACAAAGCCTCAAACTAGACATGCTTTTGCTATTAGATTCTATGTGTTTTTGGGGCCATTTCTGTATAATAGACTCAACAAGAAACCAAACTTACAACACAGATAGTCTAAGTTATAGGAAATGTAGTTTTGTATTATCAGATTATTTAGCGATACATAATTACACGGACACAGAAAAACTTCTAGAAGTCCTAGTTTGATTATTGTTACTCAAGTTAGTTTTAATGTTTAATTTAAGTTTTTTTTTAACAATTTGATTTTTGTTATAGTTGTTAATAGATTTATTTTATTTTAAAACTTTTACTGACCTAATTAAATTATCCAATGTAAAGTGATGGCCTGAAACACAGGTTTAAAAAAAACCTAGATCAGGCAGGTCGCTACCTAACATTTGAATTCGACATTTTCTTTACTTGCAACTGTTATATTATATTTTGTAGTTATAGTTTACTTTTATGCACTAATTATACAATACTTTAAGAAATAACACTGCTACACCTAAATGTACACTTTTGTAATATTTACTTTTTAAATAAATTATTCTTATTCTTATTCTTACGTAGCCCCGACCCCGCACTACTCGTCACCCGCGCACCTCATACCGACTAACGCGAGGACATTGAACGAAAAATTTATAAAACTAACCAAGTAATACGTGTTTTTGATTATGTCTTACAAGTTTGTGAAATAAATATTTCTTATTTAGAATCTCCACTACATTTGCAAGGCTTCTATCAGCATATTTTCTTGACTTTTACAATTTATGAGTACATTATAAACGGCCAAAGTTGAGGTAGAATTTGTGCAAAACAGCAATTTTTGGAGGCTTATACTGAATTTGTTCCTACAAAATTTTATTTTTGCTTTGCTGAAGCCTAGCTATAGTGCACAAGATATATAATTATGTAACAATAACATAATCACGCACGAGCGTTTGTCAAAATTCTCGCGAAAAGTATGGCGGGTTGGCCGCTCTTAAAACTGCACGATGGTTAACAAAGTTAAGTTTAGGTACTTACATGCCTTTTAACTACTGGCAATTACAGTAGGAAAACGTAAGTGGGGTTTTCGATCCACAAGGCGCTGCTGGCCAGCAGCGCCTTGGTGTTGCTGACAATCTCGCGGAGAGTACCTGGGTTACCGAAGTACTTTGCCCTGTATGTTGCACCCACTGGGCAGTGCAGAAGCACGTGGGCTGCTGTCACCTCTTCCTCCATGCAGGCACGGCACAGGGGGCTGTCCGTGACTCCTATGACAAAGAGGTGTTTATTAAAAGACCCGTGTCCAGTAATAATAATAATAATAAATCATTTAATTCAGGTAACAAAAGACCCATATCATATATACCTTACAGACTAACATACATATTTATATAAACTACAAAAACCTAATTAAACTAGTACACGAAGAGACGGCGTCATGTTGCGCTGCGTGGTGTCGCGTAGCCTTCCGCGGAATCGCCGATACATGACACCCTTCGGCCAAAACTCTTCCTTGAGGAAGGTCTCAATATGGTGAGTCGTAACTCGCAGCACGAACGACTTAAAATTCGTGTTGTGGCACGACTCCAACTTCTCGACCCTCAAGGTCCAGTTGGTCTTCGCTCGGACATACTCCACGATCTCCTCAACCTTCGTGGTGTGATGTAGCCGGGACACATAGAGCTGCGTCGTTGGTATCGCCGGACGCAGTATATTGGGTCCTGCCAGCGCGGTCCCGCACTGGTTCCGACTAGGAGGCTTCTTCCTCTTCTTCCTCTCCACCTTCTCCCCCGCGTCGCGACTCCCCCGCGAGCTGACGTGTTTGTAAACGCTCCGTAAACTTTATTTCCAAAAAGTGGTTTTAACAAGTTGAAACATCCTAAATCTTATTGTATATCGTAATAGAATAATACATAAACAAAACTGTGTAAAAGTGCAAATGTACTCCAAGTAATACCACCAAAAGTGACCTAAAACTTATTAAAATTATCGTTATAAAAAGTGAACTTAACTGTGTTAGCTCAGTGATCCGTTGAGTGTGACCTTCAAAGAGAAAGCAAGGTTACACCACTAACATTTGCGATTTGGTTTTGGCAATAGTTGGCCTATTTAGATGCAACTACAGTGGTACGTTTGGTTCAGGGGCGAGAGCTCGGACTGACGAGTCACATAGCGGTAGTACGATTCACTATCTCAGAATTACTTTTTGGATGTTTATTTCTACAAATTTGTTGATTTTCGATGATTAAGTATAAAAACGACTACAGATTCACTGACCAAAGAGATATATATTTCACATAGGTATATTTCTACAACGATTTTACTAAGTCCAGAAATTTACCTTTAATCGTGATGCGTCCTAAACGAACTCCATCTCCGAAAACAAGCGCTGACTCTGATGCTCATATGAGCTCAACGGCTGCCTCAGATACTGAGAATGAAGATACCCGAAACGCAGCTTACCGTTCGAGATCCCGAAAACGAGGCCATGACGATGAATTGAACAGCTTTATGTCAGATATTACGAAGATGATAACCGATCTAAAGGAAGATCAGAACCACAAATTGGATGAATTACAGTCTACGATCAATGACATTAGAAAACCAGCAAACAAGGCGCTGCATGCCGCGACTAGGATTAAAGCGAAGAGTTTGGGCTACAAGTACGTGTGGATCCGTGGCGGTAAGATCTTTGTTAGAAAACATGATGGTGCAGACTATGAATATATTAGGGATACCGGCTCGTTGGACAGTTTACAATAAGCAATAAACAAATGTGTAGTATAAGGTATCAGATTGTTAAGAACTTAATTCGATCAGTTAAAAATTTACTACCAAAATGTAAGGGGAATGAGGACAAAACTGAGTGACATTTACCAGAAAGTTGCATGCTGTTCATACGATGTTATAATGTTTACTGAAACTTGGCTGTTGGATGGTGTCTTTGACTCAGAAATCATGGATGGGCGTTACGTTATCTATAGGCGGGATAGATCAAATAATATTTTGAATAATAAAACCGACGGTGGTGGCGTTCTTATCGCTGTATCCACAAAACTAGAGTCACAGAGATTGATCAAATTTGAGAGTTCCTGCGATGATCTCTGGGTCAAGTTGTCACTTAAAGGGGGTAAGAAAGCTAAAGTAATTTATATTTGCACTGTATACTTACCGTCGCCGATACAGCCCAGAGTACTGGAACACTTTATTGATAACACAAACAATGTCTTAGAACATACCACTGAATGCTTGATTATTGGTGACTTTAATATGAAAAGTATTAACTGGCTTGGGACAAGTGGCGATGTGATAGGAGCTCCACAACATACTTGCACAGGTTTAGAACAAACTTTTTGTGATTTTGTCTTGCTTAACAACTTAAGACAATGTAATTATTTATGTAATCAAAATAACAGAATTCTTGATTTAGTCCTAACCAACTTAGATCTTGTTGTGGTTAGTGCACCAGTAGATGTACTTTCTAAAATTGATGTGCACCATCCACCTATACTGTGTGAGCTCGCATTTACCCGTTTTAAAAAGCCACATAATTGTAATAATAGAACAAGGTTAAATTATTTTAAGGCAGATTACGTGGCAATTAATGCAGCACTTGAGCAGGTCAATTGGTCATCTGAGCTTGATCCTTGCATGACTGTAGATCAGATGGTAGACTTTTTTTATAACATATTGTATGGGTTAATTAAGCGCTACGTTCCACAAGTACCAATAAAGGATACCAAATATCCGTATTGGTTCTCTAGACAGCTCATTAAAAGACTTAACGAAAAGAACCGCCTACGACTAAGAGTTAAAAAGTACAATAACCCTTTAGACATTATTGCATTGGATTTACTTGGGAAAAGATGTGACCGTATGGCTACGACTTGTTATAATGCTCACATTGCCGATATAGAGGGTAAAATTGCTTCGAACCCAAAATATTTCTGGAGTTACTTAAAAATGAAAAAAGGCGGTACCAGTAACTACCCTAGTTCCATGACAGATGGTATAAACACCTCTGATAATATAAATGATATACTATGTAACTATTTCGCGTCCCATTTCTCTAAGGTGTATACTAGTGATAGGAATGGTATGCATGCGATCGCATGCGACACGGATAGCTGCATAAGCAATACCATGTTAGGCCATATAACTATATCACCAGATTAGATCCGCAAAGAACTAAAAAAACTAGACGTCTACAAAGGAGCTGGCCCTGATAATGTACCTGCTTTGTTTTTAAGTAGGCTGGCAGATGTTCTATCACTGCCATTAAGTATCATATTTAATCATTCTGTGCTTCGGGGTACTTTTCCAACCATCTGGAAGGAGACCAAAATTATGCCTATTTACAAAGCCGGGGATCAGGCCGATGTGTGCAACTACAGGCCCATCGCTATTCTTTCCATACTCGCAAAGGTATTTGAAGCGCTCATAAAATCAAAATCAAAATCAAAAATCATTTATTTGCATAAATAAGGTACAGAAGGTTGGTACAATATATGAAATAGTTCTCTTATTCTGCCTTTAATTTCGGCGTGCAAATATAAGCTAAAGGTAACGTTACATATTTGTTATTAATTTAAATTAATTATATATCACAATCATGCAGTCATTAAGCTGATAATCTCTTAAAAATTGTATTACTGAATTAAATAAATGTCGAAAAAGAAAAAAAAGAAAAAGTAACAATCATAAATGTCAATAATAATCATTTCAATAACAATGATTTGCCACCCAATAATATAACAAAAATAATTTAAAATGACCGTGCAGTTTATAAAACTTACAATTTATAACCTAAAAGCTCATGTACACTGTATTTTTATTTAAATTAATTCATTGATCATAATCATGCAGTCATTAAACCGATAATCCCATTAAAATTGTTTTATAGAATTAAATAAATGTCTATATAATAATGAAAAACTAATAAGCATAAATGGCAATCATAATAATGTCATTATTGAAAGAGATTCGCCACAATAATTATTTAAAATGACCGTGCAATTAACAAAACTTACAATTTATAATCCAAAAACTCATGTACACTGTAAAAGCATTTTTCAATTAAAAACCTCGTCAAATTATTTTTAAATCTAGAAAATGGTAGCGTTTTTATGGAATTCGGTATTTTGTTATACAATTTTATGCACATAATATAGCTGTTGTTACCTGTAAGTGTGAGATTCGTCCTTGGTTTAAATAACTTATTAGTATACATAGATCGTGGGGCATAGTAGCTTGTCGCTTGCTGGAAAAGTCTCTTATGTTTGAAAACAAATATACAGCATTCTAATATATAAATACACGGTAGCGTTAGTATTTTATACACACATCAACACGGTCTAGGGATATTTTTAAAAAAGCGAATTACTATCAATGTGTTAATTATTTATATGACATGTATATATTTAAAAGATACGTTATTTAATATTCTACCATTTTTTAATAATGGTTAAGGTATAGATTAAAATTTCAGGATTTTATGGAAAAAAAATTAAGCATAGACGGAAACCGTATATGAATGAACTTTTAATTTGTGAGTAAAAACTGAAAAAAATAGAAAAATCATTTAATTTGTGTTTATAAACTTGAAGTTAGTAGTCTGAGAAAGCGCCCATGATGTTCATAACACATCGGCAACGATTCGGCATGCTCAGAACAAGGTTGTCAATGTCTTGCTGCGGAATATTGTCCCATGTCCTTCTGAGGTGCGCAAAAAGTTGATCTTCTGTAGCCAGATTTTCAGGAACTTCCTTCAGAGCTCTTCTTTGCAGCATATCCCACGCATGCTCAATGGGATTTAGATCTGGCGATTGAGCAGGCCAGTCTAAGGCCCTAACATTATGTGTATGTAACCAAGCTGCTACCGTTCTCGCCGTGTGTGCCCGGGCATTGTCGTGCATGAGCAGGAAATCTTGCCCCATTTGTGTTCTGTGGGGCAAGATTACGGGCCCCAGCACCTGTTGGACGTATCGTTCTGCCGTCATATTGCCCCGCACCCAAACGAGATCCGTCCGTCCTCCAAGACGAATTCCTGCCCAAACCATAATTGTTCCTCCTTGGTATGGGTGAACTTCCTGAGGGTTCTGGAGACGGCTCCATCGTCCAGGAACTCGCCAAACACGCGTCCTTCGTGAATCTGGATGGAAGCCGAACCTGGATTCATCCGTGAACAGCACATTGGACCATTGGTCACGGCCCCAGTCCACGTGGTTCCGAACCCATTCTAATCGTCGTCCACGATTGCCTCTCCGTAAAGGTGGGACCCGGAGTGGTCTACGAGAGCGTAGATTGCTTTCATGCAGTCGCCTTCTTACAGTTTGGTCACTCACAAGCACTTGATGTTCCACTCGCAGCATTTGGACCAATTGAGTTGCCGTTGCATTTGGTTGTGCTCGCGCAGTAATTTGCAAAAATCGGTCTTGTCTGGGGGTAGTAATGCGACTTGGCCCCCGGTGCCTCTCCGCTACTTCACCTGTGGCACGATAGCGTGTCCACAATCTTGAAATTACATTTTGATGGGTCCCTATGGCCTCAGCAACATTACGCTGAACAGATCCAGCTTCCAGCATTCCCACAGCTCGTAACATCTCCGCCCTCGTCAAATGTCGGCGTTGCATGGCTACAATACCTAAATTTTAACTTTATCTTTCGTTTAAAAATGAAAAAAAACTGTAACTAAACGTAATTCGTATTGTTTTCTAAATTTCGCACAAATGAAAATTCCCTCTCCTATACATCAAGACATTTTTATGCCACCGAAACAAAAGAATTTCCAAAAATTTGAATTTGGAATTAGTCTGAGATAAATTACAAACAAATCGGTGTATAAAAGATTCCAATGCGGCCAGTACTTTTCGAGTTATTTAATTGAGTATGAAATATCCCTAGACCGTGTTGATGTGTGTATTTCCTAAAGAATGGACGGCATGATTCTACTTGCTTCAGCCCAAATATAGCTCTTAGACACTTTTTTTGCATTACGAATGCTTGATCTATCTCCACACAACGACCCCTCAGGATAACACCATACCTTAGAGTGGAGGTTATATAGCCATGGAAAGCCGTTATTACAGCATTTCTGGATACCTCGCAGCTAATACGTCTCAGAGGATATGTAAAATTATTTATTTTAACACAGATGTCATTTAAATGATTTTTCCATGAACAAAATTTATCTAAATTGATTCCAAGAAACTTAACAGACTCAGTTTCTGCCAGGGCGACCCCTTTATAAGATATATTTAGGGCCAACTCATATCCATGAATAATACTGTAACAGGTATTTTCTATCAATACAGTCTGTTATTTCTTTTATTAATTGAAAGGCTGCCAAAGATGTACTTCTATTTTTACGAAACCCATTTTGTTCGTCCTTAATAATCTTGTGCTTTTCGACGATGTTTGCTAATTTGTTATGAAAAGCTTTTTCAAAAATTTTGGAAAATATAGGTATCAAAGTCACGGGTCTGTAATTGTCCATTTGAGTGCTATCCCCTTTTTTAAATATTGGTTTCACTATTGATCTCTTTAATAGATCGGGAAATATTCCTTGTTCTAAAGAGAGGTTAACCACATGTAAAAGTGGCTCCAGAATGATGTTGACTGACAGTTTTATGATGTCAGTGCGAATATTATCATAACCACTAGCTTTGGAATCATTTAGAGACATCACTATTTTTTTAAGGTCACTACCATCCAGTGGGGACAAAAATATTGAATTACTGATTGATTCAATATGATCCATTTGTTTTAATCTTGAATCTTCTTTATTATTAAGGCTATTGGTAACCGTGTTAATGAAAAAATTATTGAAATGATTTGCGATAGAATCAGGACTTATGCAGTCACTGTTGTCTATAGTAATTTTTGTAATACAGGAGCGTTTTATATCTGTGCCAGTATGCTTTTTTATTACATTCCACGCTGCCTTACACTTATTTTGAGATTTATTTATGTATTTGGTATTATTATTTTTCCGAGACGTTAAAATGCATTTTTTCAATAAATCACAATAACTTTTGTACTTGTTTTTATGAGATTCATTATTTTTATATTTTAGTTTATAGTGTAATTTACTTTTCTGCTTACAGCTTATTTTTATCCCTTTAGAAAGCCAGTTTAATTTATTTAATGCTTTATTTGTAACTTTTACGCGAATGGTAGGAAAACATAAGTTATAAAATAAAAGAAATGTATCGATAAATTTGTGGAACGTTTCGTTTGTTGAGTCTTCCTCAAATACGTCACTAAAGGACAGACATGAAATTGAGTTTAAAAATGTTTCCTTATTGTCATTACTATAGTCTCGTTTAAATTGGTACCACCATTTTAAAACTGGTTGATGTATTTTTATAACAGCCCATGAATATGATTGCGCTGAATGATCCGATAAACCTAAATTATGTATTTTTGCACACCCTTTTTCGATGTTGGTTATGATGTGATCAATGCAAGTTTGTGTCTTTTCTGTTACTCTAGTAGGTGTCAAAATGGCATGTTTTATGTTGTAACTATTTAACAAGTAATTATATTCCCTACTTTCCTTTGACTGTTTTAAAATATCGATATTTGTATCGCCACATATAATAATTTTCTTTCTTGTATTACGACACAATGTCCTCAATAGAGTCTCGAGTTTATTAAGAAAGATCGTTACATTTGACGAAGGGGTTCTATATACACATATTAATAATATACCATATTTAGTTAGTTCTAAACCACAACATTCAAATACACATGTTTCGCTTAGTTCTTGTATTCCCGGAATTATTTTAAATTCAATTTCATTCTTTAAAACAATAATAACGCCCCCTCTTTTTGAAGTTTTCCTTGAATAGTACGCTGCAGTCGTAAAACCTTTTAGGCGAAAGCTTTTTTCAGTACCTTCAAGCAAGAATGTTTCAGTAAGACACAGTACATCTACGCTGATCTCGTTATTTAGCAAATCTAATATGGCAACCGAAATATCGTCACGTTTGTTTAAGGCTCCGGCTATATTTTGATGTAGGATTGTTAAGCGTGGCTCATTTTTTGTCACGAAAAAAGTCATCTATATTTTGGGTAACTATATTAATATTATCCGTTTGTACACTTACATCTTCTAAACTACAGGTCTGTACAGCAACATCCTTGGTGCATTTTTGTCTATTCTGAATAATTAAGTTTTCGGTATATTTTTGAAAATTACTTTTATAATTTACATGCAAAATTTGCCTGTGAATTAACCTACAAGCATTCAACTTTGTGATATATTTTGTTGACACATTAAAATCATTATGTAAATGTACAAAAGACGAATTCTTACAATTATAACACACAATCCTTAATATATTATTAACATTTTTTTCATTTAGGGCCTTATTTTTGTAATTTTGACCGACTAACACATTGGTGAATTTTAGTTGACATAATGTATGATGTAAATATGTTTGTATGTCCATAGGGTTTGTGTCATTTGAACCTGCCAATATAATTACAAAATCAGATTTATTAAAGTCCTTACATGTATTTACGCAGGTTTTTAGCACCTCTTCAGTGGTTGCATTCGGTTTTACGAATGATGTCACAGCAAATTTCTCCCCAAGGTAGAACTGCAGAATGTTTCGGACACCATGCCCATGCATATGCATGCATGCATATGCATGCATGCATATGCCCTCTGCTAGCTAGGCATTTATCACAGCTAATAATAGACAGCCAATATGGCTTTATGAAGGGGAAATCGACAGCTACCAATCTGGTGACCTATGTTGAGAGCATTGTTGAGGCGGTTGATGCCCGTGTCCAGGTTGACGCAGTCTATACCGACAGATCAGCAAGGCTTTTGACACAGTAAACCATGACATACTCGTCAAAAAGCTTAAAATGTATGGCGTTTCGGACCCTCTCTTAAGTTGGTTTCAATCATATTTGTTTGCTTCCCGAACTCAAACATATTCTTATTCGCTGATGACCTCAAAGCCTTTAAGTCAATAAGGAATCCTGCGGACTCGGTACTATTCCAAAGTGACTTGGATCGGCTGACTATGTGGTGTGAGCACAACAAAATGTCTCTGAACGTGAAAAAATGCCATCATATCAAATTCACAAAAAAGAAAAATATAAAGCAGTCAGTTTACAAATTGAATGGTGAGCGGCTTGAGGAAGTTGAAACAATACGTGACCTAGGTGTTCAGTTCGATAAAAAGTTAAGTTTTGTTAAACATATGGACAAAATTATATTGAAATCTTCTAAGATGCTTGGCTTCGTTATGAGAGAGTGCAAAAATTAAAAAAAAACCCAGCATTCAAAAAATTATGTATAATTCGTTGGTCAGAAGCCACCTCGAGTATTGCAGTGTGGTCTGGTCACCTGAGTATAAGGTCCACATCAAGCGCATTGAACGGCTGCAAAAACGGTTCTTGTGGCATCTTACCTATACGAATAATATGGGAAAAAAGCTCAACTCGTACCAAGAGCGGCTGGAGTATTTTGGGATGGTATCGCTGGAGAAACGCAGGATGATGCTGGATTTAGTTTTCCTGAAGAAGCTAGTAACGGGCTCTTTGAACTGTCCCGATTTGCTCAGCAGGGTCTTATTCCATGTGCCACGTAATCTGCCAAGAAGTTCTAATAGGAGACTTTTCTGTATGCCAAGATGTCACACCAACTTGAGGCAATTCTGCCCACTATCAAGGATGTATGCTGCATACAAAGAGCACGAAGGGGACATTGATCTATTTAACTCTTCGTTACTTGCTCTAAAAAAGGTCGCCCTTCTTGCCATTTAATGGATCTCTACCTACTCTAGTCAAATATTTACCTAATCTTATACAATTTTTTTTTTTAAATCTATAATAAAATAATTTAATCAATTCTAATTTAATATAATTTAGTCTAATTTAATAAATTCTATTTTAATTTATTCTAATTTAATTTAATCTATGTTATTTATTTTAATTTAAGTAATTAAGTGTAATCTGCATATTTTTCCAAAATATTCTTGTGTCAATAAAATTAATGATTTAATTGTATATTTTTCTGCGCATAAAGTAGTGTATGCTGTGCTTTTCTGTAAGTGATGAGGCGCTTAGACTTTAGTTTGAATTGTACAAATTATAATGTAACAGTGTACTCATTGTTGAGAAGCCTTATAATAAATAAATAAATAAAACAGAACGCCGGTATTATTGAGTCCGTCGAGTACCTATCAAATGAGTATAAGGATCTTAGAAAACAACTTGAAGATATGGAAAATGAACGAAAGAGAAATATGGATTATATACAGGTGTTAGAGAATAAAATTGATCTATTAGAGACCTCGCATAAAAGTTCCTGCATTGAAATTAAAAATATAACTATCACCTAAACAAAAAGAGTCGAAACAAGATCTTCTAGATCTTATTAGCAAACTGGGGACTGTAGTTAAATTTCCCTATCCAAACAAATAATATAAGAGATGTTTTTCGGATAAACACTAAAAAAGAAGGCAATAAGCCCATAATCCTTGATTTTACTTCTATTATAACAAAGGATAGTGTAATAAAACACTGTAAGAAGTTCAACAACCAGCATCGAGAAAATAAACTAAACACTACACACCTGCATATCAGTGGTCCATCAAATAATGTTTACATATCTGAACATCTTACGGCTAAAGCTAGACGACTGTTTTTCCTCGCACGTGACTTCGCGAGCACCAATGAGTATAAATACTGTTGGACAGCTGGAGGGAAGATCTGTATTCGCAAAAGAGAGGGAGAACGACACCTGCGTCTTAATACAGAAGCTGATCTAGATAAGTTAAAGACTGAACAGAAAATGTGACTAGTTATCTTTCTCTTGTTGTGTATGTTTATTTTGTATTATTTAAAAAAATGTTCTTGTTTGAAACAACTATTAGCATTATCTGGGTTTAATAATTACTATTCTGAGCAACTTAATTCACTTATCAATCACTTACAACACTTATTATTTTACAAAAACACAAAATGCATGCTTTCCTACAAACACGTATATTATCGTTTCATTTTGAAGTTCAATGTTCATATGACGTTCGTAAATGAGGTTTACACCATCAGAGCAGCATTGATATATCCTAACATCGAAATATGGCTGATTTTGCTATGACTTTTAACAATGAACTGGACTCTGTGGCTGTGGCACAGTCAGCAACGTGTGAAATAGAGGACTGCAAAAATCTGTTGCGACATTCTGAAACTACCTTGAAGGTCATTACGCAAAATATACGCAGTATTCATCGAAACTTTCCAAACTTTCAAACGTTGCTGACTAGATCTGATATTGAATGGGATGTTATTGCTCTGACTGAGTGTTGGCTGACACATAACCCCATTATTCCTTTCATCGACGGGTACAAGTCCTTTTCCACTTTCAACAACCAAACTCAAAATGAAGGTGTGGTGATTTACTGTAAGAACCACTATTCTCCAACGATTGAAGAATCACAATTCTCAGATGCGAACACTCTCATGTTAAAGATCGATCCAGACACTATCCTAATTGCTATTTACCGTCCACCAGGTAATAGAAATATTGACAACTTCTTGGTTTCGCTAAATGACTGTCTTTGTAAATATACTTCGTTCAAGAATGTTATAGTGGGTGATATCAACATTGATATTTCACCTGGGACTCAAGACCAAAGATCATCCGCCTATCTAGATATGATTACGTTTCACGGCATGCTTCCAGCCCATACAATACCTACTCACAGTCGTACATGCTTAGACCATGTATTATTAAGAACTAAACTGACTGCTCATTGCTACGATGCGGAGACATCTATAACTGATCATGATTCCGTTATACTTTTCTTGAACACTAAACCACCCAAGCCAATTATTAAAAAGACCTATTATCGGATCGATTCCAAAGGTTTGAACGAAAACATGAGGAGTATTTACATACACGACTGATGCTAACTTGGCGGCAGATTTTTCATAGGATCGATATCTAAAGCTATTGAAAATAACACGGTAACCGTAACATGTACTGGACGCAAAAGAATTCTAAAGCCCTGGATAACGAAGGGACTTCTAAGATGTATGCGAAACCGCGATAAACTTTATATTAAATCTAAAAAAAATCCTGGGAATGAAACAATTCAAACCACATATCGGAGGTACCGGAATTTTTGCAGTAATATTTTGAAGAAGGCTAAGATTGATTACGAAAAGGATATGATTAAGAAACCCGGATATAACAATAAGAAGTTGTGGGAAACTATTAAAAATATCACGTACACCTCTAAGAAAAAAAAAAAGTCAACCCAGTTAATTTGCCCCAAAAATCCGTCCAATTCTGTCAATAATATAAACTCATTTTTTGCGGGTATTGGTAAATCATTAGCAGAAAAAATAACTTCCAATAACGTAAATTCATCATACTCTAACACGGCGAGTTCATCTCAATCAACTAGTTACTGCGAAAAATCAATGGTACTGTTACCTACAGATGAGTCCGAAATAAAATCATTAATACTAAACCTCAAAAATGATTGTGCAGTAGGAATAGATAAAATGTCAGGTAACTTCTTAAAAGAATACATTGACGTTATTGTCCCTCCTCTAACTTTAATTTGCAATTTATCATTTGCCTCAGGAGTATTCCCATCTGCTTTTAAAAAATCACAAATAGTTCCCGTCTTCAAAAGTGGGGACAGATGTTGTGTTAACAATTATAGGCCTATTTCTATACTTCCAACACTATCTAAGATATTGGAACGCTTAATGAATATTAGACTGGTTAAGTTCTTGGAGACAAATCAGCTTTTATCTTCATCTCAATTTGGATTTCGCGCTAATAAATCAACTTCAGATGCTGTTCATCAATTGACGGATTTTATTATTTCTAAGCTAGATACGAAGAAAAAGACTATGGCAATCTACTTGGACTTAGCCAAAGCATTTGACACAGTGTCTGTTCCCATTTTGATAAGCAAACTAGAGCACTTGGGTGTTAGGGGTGAAACATTGAATTTGTTTGCGAATTTTCTAAAGGGAGGACACATGTAGTTAAAGTCAATGAATGGGTAAGTGATGAGCTGCCTATTGAATATGGCGTCCCACAAGGCAGTATCCTTGGCCCAACCTTGTTCTTAGTGTACATAAATAACTTGTATAAAACAGACCTAACCAATGGGAAAGTGATTACATTCGCCGATGATACTGCATTGCTTTTCTATGGTGACACTTGGGAAGAAGTTTATACGCACGCCCAAAATGGATTTAATAAAGTTTCTAAATGGCTCAATGGCAACATCCTCACACTAAATGTAGATAAAACAAAGTTCATGACCTACACGATCAAGAAACAAGACGTACCAAACCTCGCAATTACCTCACACAATTGTAGCCTTCCATTGAACAACAGCTCTTCACGTCCACGTTTGTCAAAAACGAACGCTATTAAGTATCTGGGTGTTGTAATTGATAACCTACTAAATTTCCAACAACACATCGAGGCCTTGGTTCCCAGGATTCGTAAACTGGGGTGCGATGTCAGAAGTCCTCCACGTGTGTCTGGCGGCTGCTGGTCCCTCTCGATACGTCTGGAGGGAAGAGCAGCTGCTGGGCCGGTGCACCCTGGGCGCGGCAGTATCCCTCTCCGGGGAATGAGAGGAAATATGGATTTCCTTTTATCCCTCGGGGAGTGTTACTGCCGCGGCTAATTATTCTGACATGGGTGGGGTCCTGCCAGGACCACCGGTGCGTTCCTCTGCGTGACCCTCTGTGAGGCAGAGGGCATAGCAGAGGAGTGAGGGCGGGCTCGGTGTGCACTCACCCTGCCTCCGAGCAGACAGAGAAGGATGCGTCCTCCTTTGTCACCGCCAATCTCGTAATCCAATTATCGAATGCTGTGGATCACGTCTCGTGGCTTCGATAGGGACCGAGGGTCTTGGCTTAATCGCCCGGACTGCGAGGTAGAAAACCTCTATAAAAAGTTACCCCGAATCCCAAGCGGCGACGCACCGCGAGGGGATGTATGGCTGACGGGTGTTCCATGGAACAAATCAGTCGCTAGTGCGCTCCTCGCCAGGGTACAGTAGTATTTATTACTCGCCAGGGGGTCTGCAGGTGCAGACCCCCTGGCGAGTAATAAATACTTAAAATCTGCCCTTCTAGGTACAGGGGTCTCTGCCTAGACTGAATTTATTTCCCCCATACTCGTGGGCTCAAATATGGAAGCTATAAATAAAAAAAAAACCAACACCGCCGGCAACGGCAAAACTGAGGAGAGGAGGGATGCGGGGTCGGAGTCCGACATCGCATCCAGCGATGCGAGCGCGGGAGGCTCTGGGAGCTCCCGCCGCGCGAGGGCTGGGACGCCCGCGGATAACTAAGTTTTTCCGCAAGCGGCCCAGGCGTGCTGGCGACCGGGGGTCGTCATCCGGAGAGGAGGAGGCCTCGGCCCGTAAGATCCCCACCAACAAGCGTGGTGGGATCCGGGGCAAGGGGAGAGGGCTCTCTGCCTCCGTGAGGTCGGCAAGACTTGCCGAGGAGGGGCGCCACCCGGGCATGACTGCTCGTGGGTCTGGCGACGAGGCGGGTGCACCTGGCGGCTCCGAGGCGGAGCGTAAGGCCAGGTTCGCAAAGGAGGTGGAAGCCGCGATAAGGGGCGTGGTCTTGAAGATAAAGACATCGTCCAAACTGAAGGCCATACCCGCGGCTTCCGCCCCCATCATGGCGGCAGCGGAGGCAAACTTCGCGGGGCCTCCTGCTGCTTCTCCTCCTCCTCCAATTGATGGAGAGGAGGTTGCCAAACTCCGGGCGGAGGTGGCCCGCCTGACGGCCGCCACGGAGGTCCTCCAAAAGGAGAATGCCAAGCTCCAAGCAGACCTGGCCAGTTTGCGTGAGCCTGGCTCTCGTGTGGCGCCTCAAAATGGGGGCCGGCAGCAGCGACAGAGCCAGCCTGCGCCGGTGGAGAACCAGGTCCTGAACCTGGTCCGGCAGGAGCTGGCTTGCTTCCAGGCGCGGTTTTCCGTCCTGGAGGGAATTGTCCTGCGCCCCCCCCTGGCGGCAAATAAAGCAACCACGGGCCCGAAGGCGGCCTCATATGCGGCTGCTGCAGCCACACCTGGACCGGGACCGTCTAACCAGCCATCCAACAGGGCTGTGGTGGCCTCCCCCGAAAAGCCGGCTCCAGAGAAACCGGCGCCGGCCAAGAAGGCCCACAAGAGGGGGAAAGGCAAGGCAGCTGCCCAGGCGGTGACTGTGCCGGCGCCAGTGCCAGCGGTGAGTGGGCCAGCGCCTGCAGCATGTCAGCTGCCACCGCCGCCACCGCCCCCCCAGCCCCCTACCCCTCCCGCGGCTGAAGCCGGATTGCAGGTGGTCGGGGAGAAGCGGAAGGGGCGAAAGGCGGCCAAACAGGCCCGAAATGAGGAGCGGCAGTGCCAGCACAGGGCGCGAAAGATCGCGGCTAGGCTCCGCGCCCCGAAGACCGCAGCTGTAGTGATTACACTACAGCCGGAAAAGAGGGGCGTGTCCTACCGCAACCTGCTGGCGAAGGCAAAGGAGACGGTGGATCTCGGGGAGCTCGGGATCACCGGGGGCCTCCGGCTTAAAGTCACCGCGACGGGAGCTCGGTTGCTGGAGATCCCCGGTGAAACCAGTGGCTCGTCCGCTGACGCTCTGGCTGAAAAGCTCAGAGCGTCCCTAAACGCGGACGACGCCCGAGTTTCCAGGCCCGTTAGGTGCGCAGACCTGCGCGTCCTGGGTCTGGACGACTCAGTGACCGAGGAGGAGGTGGTGGCCGCCGTTGCCAGGTCCGGAGGGTGCCCTGCCGATCAGGTCAGGGCAGGCGCCCTTCGTCCGGACTCCACGGGCATGCGAACCGTTACGGTAAGCTGCCCTGTGACGGCGGCCAAGGCAATTGTTGAGGGCCGTAGGCTACTGGTGGGCTGGGTGTCAGCGCAGGTGAAGCTGCTGGAGCCCAGACCTCTGAGGTGCTACCGCTGCCATGTGGGACACCATGTGTCGGTGCAATGCGCCTCGGAGGTCGACCGCAGCGGCCTCTGCTTCCGTTGCAGTCAGCCCGGTCACACATCCGCGACTTGCTGCGCCACGCCGCACAGCGCTGCATGCGCGGCGTCTGGCAAGCCGGCTGATCACCGGGCTGGCAGCAAGGCCTGCGCTGCACCCGCCAAGGCCAAGGTCAGAGGCAGGGGAGGGCCCTCCACCGCCACCACCACCGTCACCGTCGCCACCGCTGCAGCCGCAACCGCCGCCGCTGCCACTGTCGCCGCCACCGCCGTCGCGACAGTTGCACCTGCAGAGGGGCCCCCACAGGGGGCCCGAGTGGAGGAAGCGGTAATGGAATGCCAATAACGGCTCCATTACGCTTCCTCCAAGCGAATATCAACCACTGCGCCTGCGCTCAGGATCTGTTGCTCCAGAGCATGGCGCAGTGGTCGATAAACATCGCTGTGGTCGCTGAGCCGTATTTCGTCCAGCCCAGGGATGACTGGGTGGCGGACCTTAGCGGTTCAGTGACCATAGTGTCGTTGGCCGCCGCCGGCACCCCGACCCTTGCAAGTGTCAGGAGGGGTCAGGGGTGCGTAGCAGCACGGTTCGGGGAGATTGTCGTGGTGGGAGTCTACTTCTCCCCGAGCCGAACTCTCGCCGAGTTCCACAACTCCCTTGCGGAGTTGAGTGTCGTCGTCGGAAACCATTCCCTCCCCGTACTTTTCCTCGGGGACTTCAACGCCAAGAACTTGGCTTGGGGTTCCCGTTGCACAGACGTGCGGGGAAGAATGGTGGAGGACTGGGCCCTGGAGAAGGGCCTGGTCGTCCTAAATCGGGGTTCTGTCCCCACGTGTGTGCGGATGCGGGGCGAGTCGGTGGTGGACATCTCGTTCGCTAGCCCCGCTCTGTCGCCGCGTGTCATGGAGGGGGTGGAGACCTATTCCGACCACCGGTACATCCGGTTCGACGTCTCCACCCAGACCTCAAGCGCGCCGGTCCAACAGGCCCCGAATGGTCCGCGTTGGGCGCTAAGGCAGCTGGACCGGGAGCTCCTCCTGGAAGCCTCAATCGTGCAGGCCTGGGTGACATCACCGGACAGGCCTGCTGACATTAACAATGAGGCAGGGTGGTTCCAGGAGGCCATGTCCGATATATGCGACGTGGCAATGCCCCGAGTCCGGCCAGGAAGCGCCCGACGTCAGGTGTACTGGTGGTCGCGAGAGCTGACGTCTCTGCGTGAGGCGTGCGTGGCTGCGCGGCACCTGTACGCCAGGCATCGCAGGCTCCGCATCCGCCCACCGGATGCAGCAGCCATTGAGGCGGAGCTATATGAGGGGTACAGAGCGGCGAAGACCGCCCTCCGCGAAGCTGTCCTGCGGGCCAGAGATCAGGCCCGCGAGGAATTGCTGGGGACTCTCGACAGAGATCCGTGGGGGCGACCTTACAAGATGGTGCGGGATAAACTCCGCACCTGGGCCCCCCCACTGACGCAGAGTCTCCGGCCTGAGCTCGTGGAGGACGTAGTGAGCACTCTGTTCCCTACGCGGGGGGAACATCCCCCCCCGCCTATGGCTCCGCCACCTGCGGTGCTGGAAGCGGACCACCAGGATGACGACGACGACACTCCGGAAGTGACTGGGGTAGACCTGAGAGTGGCGGTACGCAGGCTCAGTGCCAAAAATACCGCCCCGGGACCCGACGGCTTGCCTGGCAAAGCCTGGGTCCTGGCCTCGGAGGCTCTCGGGCCCCGACTGGAGGGGCTCTTAAGCGCATGCTTGGAGAGAGGCCAGTTCCCGCTTCGTTGGAAGACGGGGAAGCTGGTCCTCATTCGGAAGCCGGGGCGCCCTGCGGACTCTCCGTCCGCATACCGGCCCATAGTGTTGCTCGACGAGGTGGGCAAGCTCTTTGAAAGAGTCATTGCAAACCGCCTCGCCGAGCACCTTGCGGGGACGGGGCCGGATCTTGCGGAACACCAGTTTGGTTTCCGCAAGGGGCGCTCTACGGTGGACGCCATCATGCGCGTGAGAGCCCTCACGACGGGGGATGCAGTGTCCCGGGGTGGGGTTGTCTTGGCGGTGTCTCTCAACATCGCCAATGCCTTCAACACCGTGCCCTGGAGCTACATTAGGGAGGCACTCCGGTATCACCGGGTGTCGACCTACCTTCGTCGTGTGGTCGGGGACTACCTGACGGATAGAGCCGTCATCTACACCGGTCGCAGCGGAGAATGGAACCGGCGAGAGATGTCGTGCGGTGTTCCGCAGGGATCGGTCCTAGGGCCGTCCTTGTGGAACATCGGGTACGACTGGGTGCTGCGCGCCGACCTCCCTAGCGGCGTCAGCGTGGTTTGCTATGCAGACGACACGCTGGTGCTGGCACAGGGGGGGTCGCACGAGGCGGCGGCCGAAATCATGACACGCGGGGTTGCGATAGTCGTTGAGAGGATCCGGCAACTGGGTCTCGAGGTGGCATTGCACAAGTCCGAGGCCATGTGCTTTCATGGGCCTCGGAATGCGCCACCTCCGGGATCCTTACTCACGGAAGGAGGGGTATCCATCGGTGTCGAGTCGACTTTGAAGTACCTAGGACTCGTCCTCGACAGCCGGTGGAACTTCGTGGAGCACTTCCGACGTTTGGCCCCCAAACTGGAACGGACTGGGGCTGCCTTCAGGCGGCTCCTGCCCAACCTGGGGGGGCTGAACGCCTCCTTCGCCATAAAAGCGGGCACGTCGTCCGGGTCGGTGCTGTTCATCAATATGATCATGTCCTGCACATTCTTCTGGCCACCATCCCTCCGGCGGGACTGCATCTGCTCGGCTTTGCCGAGCGACTGGAACAGAAGCAGCTTGGCACCGCTGATCTCCTCCTCCTTGAAACTGGACTTGCAGATTTGCAGGATGCTTACTTCGTCCATGTAGTCGATGGCATGTTTGATAAATGCCAAGACCTCGTTGGCTATGAGCGGTTGTGAAGTCATAGCGACGTAAACCGGGTAACGTCTAAAGCCGCGCGACTCGTGAATATATTATTCGTATCGAGCAGCGCAAACACGTCCGTACTCGACCGTGCATTGCGCTGAATGGTGGCTGTAACTGTGCGCAGCTGCGGTTTGGTCAACCGAAGCGCGCGTTTGGTGAGGCGGCCGTCGATATTAGGAAGTGCTTCCTTGGCCTGCCTGCACTCGCCGTGGTCTAGCCATAGCTTGTGGTGTTGTTCACTAGTTCGGTTCTTTACCACTGTGCGTAGGTATCCGAAAGGGAGTGGTAGGATAGGTTTTGGTCCCACCGCTACCATGCTCGAACCCCTTCTAGCTAGTTCGTCCGCCGCATCATTGCCACGGGAAACGCCGTGTCCCTTAATCCATTGGATGGTTATATTATTTTATTTTATTTTATTTTATTTTACAGTTTTAGGAAAACTTACAGCTAAAAATTTACACATGATTAAGAGTAACAAAATTAAGGCCAATTAAAAGTTTTCGCAGATAGAAAAGATCTTATTAACAAAAAATATTTAAGAAGGCAGACAGTGTTTGTAAAGACAGTATCATAGGTAAAAATGAGTTTCAAATAGTGCAAATTGAATTCACTTAGTTTACGTTATCAAAAAAGAAATTGCAAAGAGTCCTTTTTAATTTTGAGATGCTAGTACTGAAAATATCGATGTCAACGCCCTGGCCAACCGCATTATACGTATGACTCGCTCTAATTAAGTATGAGTTTCGTCTATATTTCGTTCCTACCACAGGAGTATGCAATAGACGGGTATTGCGCCGAAAAGTAGAAGGAATCCGCAGTCCAATTTTGCTCAGCAGTTCGGGAAGCTCGGTTAAACCGTTAGCGATTCTAAATAAAAACGCCAAGTCTGCAATTCTTCTACGTTCAGAAAGAGGAAGAAGATGGAATCTTTTACAGCGTAGGAGATAAGTGGGAGAATAAGTTTTAGACCGGAATTGAATATACCTCAAAAATTTTCTTTGTATGCCTTCCAGTCGATTAATGTATAAGTTGTAATTGGGATTCCAAACTTGAGAGGCATACTCCAGATGACTGCGAACAAAAGTACAATAGAGGATTTTAATGGTTTTGATGCTCCTGAACTCGGACGAGACTCTCAAAATAAACCCTAGTGATTTTGATGCTTTATTAATGATTTGTTCCACGTGTTGATCAAATAATAATTTTGAATCAAATACTACACCCAAGTCTTTGACTGTGTTAACCCTAGCTAGGGAGTAGGGATCTGTTTAAAAATTTATAGTCGAATATGATAGGTACGGGCTTCCTAGTGAAGGTGCACACGTAACACTTGGAGACATTTAAATGGAGCTTGTTAGCGATGCAGTAGCACTGAAACCTATCTAGATCCTCCTGCAATGATAGAGCATCTGACGAGGTGGATATCTTGGACATAATTTTCATGTCATCCGCGTATAGAAGTATTTTAGAGTGGAGGAAGCAGGAATCAATATCGTTGACGAATAGATTGAATAAGAGCGGCCCCAATAAAGATCCTTGAGGAACTCCAGATGGAATACGCATTGATCTTGATGAATACCCATTCAGCACAACAGTCTAACACCTGACCTCCACATACGACTTAAACCATCGAAAAAGATTACCCCTAATGCCCATTGACAGAAGTTTACGCATGAGAACTACGTGATCAATTCTGTCGAAACATTTGGCATAGTCAGTATAAATGACGTCGATTTGGGACCGATTAGACATAGCCTCTGATAAGAAGTCACTACAGAGAACGAGGTTTGTAGTTGTTGACCGACCACTTAAGAATCCATGCTGGTGTTCGCTGAAACTGAGCCTGAGAGCAGAGTAAACTTGCCTGTACACTATTTTTTCTAATATTTTAGCAAACACGCATAACTTGGATATCGGTCTGTAGTTGTCCACGCAGTTTCTCGGTCCCTTTTTGTGAATAGGAGTAATATAAGCCGATTCCCATATAGCGGGCATAACCCCGGTATTCAGAGATCGTCTGAATAATATTGTAAGAGGGACCGAGAGACTTGCAGCACAGTTTACTATGAAAACCGGTGGGAGCTTGTCCGGACCAGCAGATTTATTTAAGTCCAGGTGCTTTAGCAGTTTCATAACCTCGTCTTCACAAACCTCGATAGCGGCAATATCGTATGGACTGTAATCAATCCGCTCACCGGTACAGTGGTATTCCGCATTACTCTCAGAGCTGGTGGATTCACAAAAGTTTGACAGAAAATACTCTCCGAAGAAGTCGCAAATTTCCTCACCATTGCTAGAGGACCGGTCTCCAAAACACAGCACAGAAGGGTAGGAGTTGTTTTGTTTTTTTGATTTTACGTAGCTCCAGAAGGCTCGTGGGTTGTTACGAATAGCGGATTCTACATTGGCCATGTAATCCTCAAACATGCACTTCTCTAAGTCCTTTGCACGTTGCCGTAATATTACAAACGATTGGTAGTCCGAGTCGTTACCATACTTTTTGAATTTAGCGTGGAATTTTGATTTTTCTTTAATAACTTTTATTAACGTGCTTTTATACCAGAGGGGGTATTTAGACTGGGAAACAACTGTTTTCGTTGGGATGTAAGTTTTATGAACTTTATATAACACATCATAGAAGAATGCCACGGCATCGTCCAGTGACCCTTGGCCCAACTCGAACTGCCAGTCAACCATGTTAAGATCATTTTTAATTGCTGCATAGTCAGCAGACCGATACAAGTATTTAACATAGGGACGAGCTGGCAGACTATGCAGCGGAACAAAGTCCGCCGTGATACATAAAGCGTTGTGGTGCGGATCTTCAGGAACTAGGGGATCCATGCTGCAGGAGATAGAAACTTCAGTATTGGAAAACACCAAGTCCAGAATCTTATTATTTTTGTTAGGGTGGCAGTTGTACTGCAACAGGTTACATGCGTTAATGTTGTCAAAGAAAATGGATTGGACATGACCATTCAGGTTTGTAGGGTGGAGAGAATAACCATCATCTGCAGGGATCCAGGTTATATTGGATTGGTTAAAGTCACCGAGCACAATAAACTTGTCGACCGGGTGCTCCATTATAATGTTAGTCAAATTATCAGAAAAGTTGGACAGCTGAGTTGTTAATGAGTTACCTAGATTCTGAGAGCAAATATAAACAACGCATATATGCATTTTGTATGTTGTCCTAGGTCTTTTTTGTTGTAGGGTCAATGTGACCCACAGGTCTTCTGCCGATGAGTGCCACTCGCCGCACGCATGAGCCACGATCTCACGCCTAACGGCGATTAAAACCCCCCCTCCCATAGTCTGATCTGTACTGGCGTAATCCCGATCCCGTCTCCATACCATATATCTGTCATCAAATAATTCGGAATCGGATATACCATCTGTTAGCCAAGTCTCCGTCAAGCAGATAACATCAAAATCATTAGTACATATATTTCTATAGAAAGCATCTGTTTTAGTTCGCAGTCCCCGGACGTTCTGATAAAAAATGCTAATAGGCGCCATTATAAGTCATAAATAAAAACAATATAGTCAGTATAGAAAAAAGAATAGAAGGCATATTCAATCCGTTATAATAATATTGTTTTAAATATTGAGAGATGAAAACAATTAAGGAAAATAAAACTTTATCTCCATACAAATAAGGACCATAAAGCGTAGTACATAGATGAAAGTTAAGAAATAAAATATAATAATAATTGTAGGGTAGACTGTTAGGTCTCAGTAAGCTATACACATCTTTAAAGTAACGAGTGGAAGATTTAGAGTCATAATAACAACAATATGCGAACCGGTTAAAAACTAGCGATAAGCAAACAAAAGGACGGCGAGAAAGGAATGCGTAGAAAAGACAAAATACAACTGTGGTCCTCAAACCTAATGAGGCGGAGTGAGCGAACTTACCAGGACGTTGAATCGACATTCCCAGTAGAAGAACTTTTAGAATAAAAACTTTTTTAAGTCTTGCTCCGTCTTGATGTGGAGTTTTGGGGATGTATAGTTTTCGAAGAAAAATCTTGCAACCCGTGACCCAAACGTGCTCAAAACCGCGTTCTTTGGCTCGAGCTTTGGTCTGGTTCAGGAGAATTTTATTATCTAGCGTAAGATGATCATTAATATAGATCCTGTTTGAGCCTTGCAGACCAAGATGAGCCGCATTTAAGGTTTTGTGCTTTTTCGCCGCAGAAACAAAATTATTTTTGCTGTAGCTATTGTGCACCGAACAAATTATATTTTTATGAAGTGGATCACTACGCATTGGAATTCGGGCTATGTAGTTGATCTGCTCCTTGGGTATATGGCATCCAATAACATCCCCGATTTTAGCCATTATTGAAAATAAGTTTTCCTCGCTAGTTATTGGCACTCCTTTGATTTCGATGTTGTTCATCCTGGACCTCTGCTCACCCTCCCTTTGAAGGATCTCTAATGTAGCAATGCGGTCTTGCAACTTTGAGATGTCAACTTTGGTCTTCTTCATTGACTCAATATCCTGCTCCAGAGTTGTCACTTTGCAGGTCAGCTCATCCATTTTGTCACTAACAAACTGTAGCGACGTTTTCACCTCTGAGAATTCGACCTTTAAAGTTTTGAGCTCCACAAGTTCATTTTGCACAGCTTTGACGCTCTCGACCAGGGCCGGCAGGGCTTCCATTTGTAAAGATAGACGCTTGAGCTCAGTTATTATGGTTTCCGTGTCTGCTGGTGAGTTCTTGTCAGAATCAGCTCGGGGACTGGCTACGGCTAGCGTTGATACTTTGCAACTGCTGCATTTCCATGTAGTTTTCCGGTCTCCTAGTCTTCTCCATCCTGCTTCCGTGATGCCTGAGCAGGGGAAGTCGAACTGCCCCGCACACACAGTACATGTTGCGCCGTCCCTCGCTTCCACATCACACCGTTTACAAGTAAACATCTCGGAAAGTTTGAGAAACTCAGTTGTGTGGTCGAACGTTGAGTGAGTCACCAATTCGTCGCCGAGTAGTAGGAAACAAGTAAATGCGCGCGCGTACGGTTTGCTGTCTACCGACGCACTGAGATTACCAACCTGGTTCAGGCGTTGGTGACACTCGTGTATTAACCCAGAGTTGACTGTGTGGTTGTTTAGTGCTAGCAGTACAGCTAGGGAATGCAAATCCGTTCTGTTTTGAAATCCGGATTTTTTAGAACGGATTTTTGGTCCAGTCCGGATTATCCGGATTTAACGGATTTTTCATGATAATAAACAAATTCAATCAATACTATAGGTATTTGGAATTATTCAAATTAAATACCATAATTTTGGTGTCATATGTCACATTTCAAAAATGCATCATGTTTTGCGATTTTAGCCCTTTTAGCGTCAATTTCTACTGGGCTAATTACGGCTGTATAGATCATTTAGGTTGATGTAGATCTAAATTTACAACTTCGAAAAACTTGTGCTCGCTGCGCACTAAGCAATAAACTGGGAATCATTGTGACTTTTTCACTTTTTGCTCGAAAACTCAAAAATTGAGCATTTTAACAAATAACATTCATTTCATTGGGACTAGCCTACAAATTAAAAAGTAATCATCGTTTTTATATGATGTTATGTCTTTTTATGTCTCAATTCTTCAAAAATCCATTTTTACCTTTTCGTTTCTTTAAGATTGTGAGAACTATTTAGTCTCACAGACTTCGTTTTATGTTTACATAAAAGAAAATGGGGAAGGCTGGTCAAAGCTGATTGTAGATGGCGCGTCCATAGCTTAGACCCAATCTGACCAATGAGGTCAAACTATTTTGAAATGTAAAATGACATTGACAGATTTTCAACCAATGACGGTGTTTGGTTCATGCGGTGCTAGCGCCATTAGTTCCACCAGTTGCCCACCCCATTAACAGTACTACCACTTTACATTCAGTCAAAACAGTATCGGGAATGGATGATTTGTTTATGGTTCCAAATTCAAATTTTTGTTTTTTTGTAGTTGTTAGATTGGCACAACTGTTTTCCATTTTGGCGCGGAGTTTGAGTTGCATCTGTTATTTATATTAAATACAGTGCTGGTTTTAGTAATATCATATATAGTGTGTATTGCGAATTTCATAATGGACAAAAATATCGAACAAAGAGTTTGTCTTAAATTTTGCATCGCCAATGGAATTTCGTGTTCGGAGTCACTGAAAATGTTACAGAAGGCTTACGGTGAATCGACTTTATCAAAAACTCGTGCTTATGAGTGGTTCAAAGCGTTCAAAAGCGGTCGAGATGTGATGGAAGTTTTGCCTCGCTCTGGTAGGCCGTCAACGTCTGCAACTGAAGTTAACATCGCAAAAGTGAAGAAAATAGTGACTGAAAATCCCCATTCAACTCTGAGAGAGAGCCGCCGAACTTTCTGTATCTCACGAGTCGATCCGTACCATTTTAACTAATCATTTGGGTATGAAACATGTTGCTGCTCGGCTAGTCCCAAAAGATCTGAATTTTCTCCAAAAACTCAATCGCATGAAAGTCGCTGAGGACATGCTAGAACGAGTCAGTTCGGACCCAACATTCATGAAACGCATTGTTACTGGTGACGAGACGTGGGTTTACGAGTTTGACATGCAAACTAGTCAACAAGCTTCGGAGTGGCGCCTTCCAACTGAACCGAAACCGAAAAAACCACGCCAAAATCGATCAAAAGTCAAAGTCATGTTGACTGTTTTCTTTGACTATCGCGGTGTTGTGCACTCTGAATTCTTACCGGAAGGTCTAACGGTAAATAAAGAATATTATTTGAGCGTTATGCGGCGTTTAAGAGAGCAAATTCGACGAAAAAGGCCAGATTTGTGGAAAGAAAATTCTTGGATTTTGCACCACGACAATGCGCCTTCGCACAAGGCTATCATTGTGAACGAATTTTTGACCAAACACTCAACAAATACCATCCAGCAACCACCATATTCACCAGATATGGCTCCTGCTGACTTTTTTCTTTTTCCTAAACTCAAATTACCACTTCGTGGCACCCGTTTTCAATCGATAGAAGACATAAAGGAGAATTCGCGGCGAGAACTGAACTCAATTCCGGAAGCAGCGTTTAAAAAATGTTTTGATGAATGGATTATTCGTTGGCGCAAGTGTATCGTTTCTAAAGGAGCATACTTTGAAGGTGATAAAATAAATTTGGATGAATAACAGACATTTTGTGTATTATTGATCTTTTCCCGGTACTTTCTTGACAGAGTAGTATTATGATGATTTTTCTTATAGGACGAGTGATTTACCAATATTTTGCTCCGCAACGAATTTGAAATTGTCAATTTTCGGTAAAATTTGACCATCTTTGAAGGGCCATAACTTGGTTGTAAGGTTTATAGAGTTGCGGTTAGGCTTAAATTGTTGCAAATTTAATCAACTTTATGGTAATACTGAATGTTATGTGTAAAAAATGCACATTTTTTGAGTTTTCGAGCAAAAAGTGAAAAAAGTCTCAAAATTTCACAGTTTATCGCCTGGTGCGCAGCGAGCACAAGTTTTTCGAAGTTGCACATTTGGATGCACATCATTCTAACTGATCTATACAACATATCAAAAATGCAGAACTACATCACGCTTTTCGATTTGAATGTTAATTTCCACTGGGCTTAATATTCTTATTATTAAAATAATCAGTCTGTGACTCGCGTGCTGAGTAACGTTAGTAAAATAATGAATAAGTACAAATTAAAATAAACTCTGAAGAACAAAAATAAAGACAAATTAAAAATCCGGGAAATCCGGATTCGTGTTTTGAATCCGGATTTGGGATTCGATTAAAAATGTGCGGTTATCCGGATTTTTCGCATTACGGATAGTCCGGATTGCATTCCCTAAGTACAGCCATGCTGTCTGAGAGTATACGAATTGAGTGGTCCACAATCTTCCTGGCTAAGATGGCAGATGCCGCCAGGGAAATGCCCATGCATTCCGCCTGAAATACCGTGTTGTGGGGCCCCCAGAGGTTTGGCTATGTGGATGTTGAGATCCTCCGAGAAGACTCCAGCACCTGTGCCAGTACCTGTTTTAGATCCATCCGTGAAGATCCGTAGTTCCGCGGGGTTTAATCCCTCGCAGCGGTGATCCTCGTGGAGCTGGATTTTGAAGCTAAGATTGATGGAAATTCTCAGTTACTGGAAATAGAGAGAGATATGGAGGTCTGTACAGGCTCAACTGTAGGATTGCATCACCATTTGTTAGAAGTCTAATCGAGAGGGAATTCGGTATAAAAACCAAGGAAACTGGAGAATTATGCGAAGGCTGTATATTTGGGAAGTCACACAGACTGAAGTTTGGTGTACGGGAGAAAGCCAATGAGCCTGGAGAACGCATTCACACAGATGTGTGTGGTCCGTTCCCTCTGTCGCTATCCAAGTATCGCTACTTTGTACTCTTCAAAAGTGAATTTATGCGTTATAGATTTGTGTATTTCCTGAGAGAGAAATCAGAAGTACATGAGAAGCTCAAAGAAATGTTGGCGTCTGCCAAGGTAGCTGGTCATACAGTTAAGGAGTTATTGAGTGATAACGGTGGAGAATTTAATAATCGGAAGATACAGAAGGTATTGGCGGATATGGGTATAAAACAAATATTAGTTATGCCATACACCCCGGAACAAAATGGGTGTAGTGAAAGGGAAAATCGAACGTTAGTTGAATCAGCGAGAGCTATGATGCATGCACTCGAGGAACTATCTCAGACACTGTGGGCAGAGTTGGTGAATACTGTTGTTTATATTTTGAACAGGACAGGTCCAACTACAGTGGAACACAAGTCACCATTTGAGCTTTGGGTTGGTAAGAAGCCACAAATAAAGCACTTGCGAATAATGGGGAAGGCTGGTCAAAGCTGATTGTAGATGGCGCGTCCATAGCTTAGACCCAATCTGTCCAATGAGGTCAATCTATTTTGAAATATAAAATGACAGTGACAGATTTTCAACCAATGACGATGTTTGGTTCATGCGCTGCTAGCGCCATTAGTTCCACCAGTTGCCCACCCCATTGGATCAACTTGTTATGCGCATGTACCGAAGCAGTCCAGAAAGAAGTTGCAAAAGAAAGCAGTTAAATGTAAACTTGTCGGTTATAACAATGACGATGGATACAGGCTGTGGAATGAGCAGAACAACTTGTTGATTAGATCAAGGTACGTAGAAATTGATGAAAAACCCTTGGGTGCGGAAAGTCCAGTTTATGTTTCAGGAATAACTGAAATAGAGATCCCTTTGGGATTGTCGGATCCAGTAAGTCAACCCCGGATTGCTCAGAATGCAGAAGATTCAGGCAGCAGTGGAATAATCAACAATGATGGAATTCATGATGGCAATGAAGGTATTGGTACCTGAATCGGGGACACTGACCTCTTTGCTAGAGAAGATCTAAACACAGAGTTTGTTGATAGAGAAGACGTTCCAGCTGAAGACTTTGATGCATTTGATGATGCAAGGAGTGATGATTTAGAACAAAGTTTTGAGTTAGGGGGAGATATAGAAGAAGAAGTTGACGATCGTACCCATGATGAAATTCCTGAACAGGAAATTATGGAACATGGTCGAAGGGTTCTTAGAGACAGATCGTTGCTTCGTCCACCTGAGAAACTCAAGGACTATGTTTTAAATATGGCTAGCTGTGGTTACCAAGGACCAAGTTGTTACAAAGAGGCTATCAAAAGCTCTGAACAGGATATTTGGGAACAGGCAATGGATTGTGAGATGAATTCTCTGAAAGAAAACAGGACTTGGGTCCTTGTGCCACTTCCTAAGAACAGGAAGGCTATACCATGTAAACATTTAGTCCAGTGGCAAAAATGGCAACTGTGAGAAGTGTGTTGGCTGTCGCAGCTAATGAGAACATGTCGATGTTGCAATTCGATGTTTCTACGGCATTTTTGTATGGAACACTCGATGAAGAAATCTTCATGAAGCAGCCTGAAGGCTATGATGATAGTTCTGGTCGCGTATGCTTATTGAAGAAGAGCCTTTATGGTTTGAAACAGGCTCCAAGATGCTGGAACAAGCGGATCTTGGACTTTTTCAAGGAGATTGGATTCAAAATCAGTGATTCAGATCCATGCTTATTTACCAGGAAGACGTCGTCTGGAGGAAAACTTATAGTTGCACTATATGTTGATGATGGTTTGGTGGCTGCAACAAGTCAGAACCTTATTGATCAGTTTGTAGCACAAATGAAGACTAAGTTTAAAATAACCACGAAGACAGCGTCATATTTCCTCAGTATTGAAATAGAGAAGACTGATGATGGAACCAAGATATCTCAGGGTAGTTATGCAAAGAAATTGCTTAAATTTGATTTGGTATGGAAAATTGCAAACCGGTAATGACTCCAATCGTAACAGAAGACCAATGTCAAGACCAGTCATGTGGTGTTGGTGCATTAGCTTACCTGATGGTTGGAACTAAGCCTGATATTGCATATGCAGTCAGTGTGGTTTCTAGAAGTCTTGAAAATCCAAAAGAACAGGATTGTGTCAAACTTAAAAGAATACTACGCTATTTGCAATACGCACCAGAAAGAGGAATACTCTACAAAAGAAGCTTTATGACTGGCATTCTTCAAAGCTACAGTGATGCTGATCATGGAGGTGATTTGAACACAGGTCGTTCAACCACTGGTGTATTATGCATGTATGCTGGAGGTGCTGTGTCATGGATTTGCCAGCGTCAAACAAGCGTGGCTATAATATCAACTACAGAAGCTGAAGTCGTAGCGGCTAGGAAGGAAGGAGGTGAAGGGAGGAGGAGGTTTAGGGGCGGCGGAAGGTGCTCGGGAATCAATTTGGCTCCATAGATTAATTGGGGATATGACAAAATTGAATTGTGCCTGTACTGAAAGTTGATAACGAAGCTGCAATCAAGTTAGCAGAGAATCCGGAGTACCACAAACGTACTAAGCACATCCGGATTCGACACTTCTTCGTAAGAGAGATGGTAACCAATGAAGAGCTGAATGTTAGCAAGGTGACCACGGAGAATCAGCTTGCTAAAACATTTACTAAAGCATTAGCCAGACCAAGGCTGCAGAAGCTCTTGAATCTAATGGGTCTCTATTGAGAGAAGATGATGAGGTTGCTGCAATATGCGACCTCATTAAGTAAAGAAAAATAAGAAGTGTCAGTTTGAATATTTGACTGAAGACTTGTGTCATGTGAAAAATGTGTAAAATTGATATTGTTCGTAAAATTGTATTTAAAGAAAAATTAAATAGTGCTCCCTGTATCGATCTGTATTTATTACAAATAATGTATCACACACGGTCATTGGTGATGGGACTGTATATCCTGCGGAAGTTCGGAGGTCGTGGCTTCTTGCATCTGCCGGGTGGGCATGCCACCGTCCTGGTGAATCGATCCGACAGTTGTTTCCGGTTGTTCTCGTCTTGCGGGGCGGCGAGTACTTATAGTTACACAGACACAATCTAGTAGTTATTTCAAAGGGCCCGAACGCAAAATACGCGCTTTGACGTGGAGTTGCGGACACCAGCCTGTTATACAATACAATACAATAGCAAAGGGCCTCGACCAACACCTTATGTGGCTCTCATTACGCGGCTGGGTCAAGGGCTTGATTCAGAAAGCAGTACTCTTGGACACGGCACGCATAGTGAGGAAGTTACTCTCTCTGGAGCCCTGACCACCCGCAGTTTAGACCTTTTTTCTGATGCCGATGGGCCATCTGTTTTTATATTTTTTAATGTTTTGTAAACTTTTGTGACGGCCTATTTTGTTATTCATAAATTCTGTGAACATGGCCAGATAGAATGAGAGGTTTTCTTTTTGAAAAAAAAAAAGTTTCCAAGAACTCGGTAGATGGCGTTGAACTGACCACGTTATTATGTGCCAAACCCAAAACGCTTGGAAAAAAAACATTGCGTCACGTTTACTTAGGCTCGTTGACTGACACTTTCGTTTGCTTATGCTTCTAACTTAACATGTTCAGCGCCATCTATCCAGCGACTAGGGAAGAGTTGAAAAGGAAAATCCCTCATTGCACAAGATAGAGAGGTTTGGAAAGAGATATGTTCTGTGGGAAGGAGAAAGGGGTGGCCTTTGCCCTGTAGCCTGTAGGACACTCTCAAACAGGCTACGAAAAAAAAAAGGTTTTTGCAGTTTTATTTCTGAACGGTTTATATAAAGACCAATGCAACCGGTTATAATTAAAGTCTTTTAATTTTATTAACATCTCTAGCTAGAGTCTGGATCACTATATCTCTCTATCATTCACTACCAAACAGAAGACACCGAGACAACAGAATACTAAAGATAGTAGAATCAAAATAATTTCAGAATGAACTTCGCACCGTCAATCTGATCAAATGTCAAAGACAGTTTACACCACAGAGCATCTATAAAATGGTTTACTTTACTTACACCACGAAGTTATTTTCGTCACAGAGTAGATTATTAATACCAAACTATTTTTGTGTAATCCTGTGAAATCGTGAAATTTAGTCCAACCGTTGCAATTTCTTGATTGTTTTAGGTGCGTGCTGTAAGAGAAAAAACTTGGTGCACCGAAAAGCAACGAGAGAAAAGAAGGATTAACTACGCTCGATAACCAAGTGTATTTTTGCTTGTACAGCGGCCGGCCTGCACATAAAAATGTCTATTCAATGGACAATTATTGCTGGCTACCTCTACTTAGAGGTAGCAATTGTCATCATCATGATAATGCCTATATTTAGTCCCAGGAGATGGAATCAGTTCTTCAAATCGCGGATATTTTCGATGTTTCAAGAACATGCTGCGGCGTACTTCTATGTATTGTTGGGTGTTTTAAGTCTATTCCTGATCGACGCTGTAAGAGAAATGAACAAATATTCCCACAACAAGGAACCCGGAGCACACTTGGCAAATGAAATGAAAGCTAGTGTTAAGCTTTTTCGAGCACAGAGAAACTTCTACATAACTGGCTTTGCAATTTTCTTAGCCTTTGTTATTCGCAGGCTAGTCAGTATGCTTATTATTCAAGACGAACTGACTAAGAAAGCTGACATGATAATAAAACGGGCTGAAGAAACAATGAAGGAGGCTAAGAAGGAATGGTGTCCAGAGGCTGCAGAATGGCAAGCTAAACTGAGAATAACGGAAGAAATGCTCGGCCATAACAAAGAGATGGCAGAAAAAATTGAAGAAGAACTTGAAAGATGGAAACTGAAATATTTTGAAGCTAGGCATAAAAATGATTGTGGAGTGCGAGGATAAATAAATGGAGGAACTGAAATGAAAACACCTTATAAAGAATTGCGTCATATTTAATTAAAAAAGAAAAAAATCGATAAATAGAAATCTAAGTGCTAAAATACTAACAGTACGAGCTTATCTTGAACAGCCAATCAGTTATGATTATCCAACTAACATTTACAAATATTGTTTCCAAATACACAAATAATAAAAAAAAATCTTAAGTATTCTGTAGTGGATATTATAAATCCTGTACTGTCAATAATTCAAATAGGTAAACATTAACAAAATTAATACCAGAGATCTGGAATCTGAAATAGGTATAATATATTTGCCTAAACTTTAGGAAATGTGTCATCTCCTGGTTTCTTTCAACAGGTGGCAAACATCTTTTCTGAGAGATGTCACATGTGTAGAATTGTTGGTGCTAGCTTTAATTTTCCATTTCCTCATCCATTTAATGACCTTGTCAAGCTGTTTTTTTTTTTTATTCATAATAAGGTTTTTATTATTGCTCAAGGTTGGAGTGTCATCAGAGAAGGTGGCCATTAATTGGTGTTAAAGAACTTAAAAATATTTTGGGTTTTTAAACGAAGGTACAGGTTTAAAGGTTGTCCACATTTTATTTTATGCCTCGAAATTTAGGCAAACATAGTCTTAATTATTCTGATCTCTGCTCATAACTTTATTATTCTGTGTATTTTACCTACCACTCAGTAGTTTTAGGAGCAATTTTGTAATGACTGTGATTTTTATTATATCTGGTGCTCTAAGTTTCTTTTGAGATTATAAATGGCTTTGGTTATGTTATTAGGTTGTACAATAAAATTTATAGACTAGCTATTGAGGACATACCTAATAAGGAAGCAGTAAAATTAGGTTGAAGTGTAACTTCCATGCTGTCAATAACTTGTTGATGGATGATACACAAACACATTTTCCCATACCTACTGAAGTAAGATTTAAATCTTACTATGTGATAGTACCTCGCTGTCTCAACTATTTCTATTGTTAGATCAGGCCTACCATGACGTCTTAAAGCAGGATAGCAGACTTACAGGCAGAGACGGAGCTATAGGGGACGTCTAACGCCATCTCTTTCCTACACTGCAAGATTAAAACGATCCTGCTTTAAGACGTCATGGTAGGCCACCTGAATGCTGTCTTGCAGTTTAGTTTGTGTATAGCACCAGTGACAAAATCTTCTTAATTTAGATATCTAGTCTTAGTTAATATAAGAATTTAAATGTATCAAAATTGAAATTTATATTTTTGTAAATTGTGTTGCTATCTGTACTTTTTTCTATTTTCATTGTAAGAAGATTGGTGATTTTGTATTATATTTTTTTTAATGGTTTGGGGCTTGAAAAATTATTGACAGAGTTTTTATTATATGTATTTTAATAATCAGTGAATTGTAGTAGTTTAATTATAATTATACTTTGTAATAAAATAACTGGTTTTGTCAATACATTGAGCCCGGTGAACGAAATTGAGCCAGCCATAAAAGCGCTCCCATAACAAGAGTATTCGCCTGTAATGTTACAGTTTATTTAGAGCATTACTTTGGTGAGTGAGGAGAACCAAGCTGTAAGCCGAACGTCCACCGCCAGCTAAAATAATAAGGAACTAAGCTCACTGAACTAAGCTAAGCTACACTAGGAAATAATTGTTCGTCCACCGAAAAATAAGCTATAACTACGAATCACGATCACACACTACAAAACAACACTAGTAGAGATGGGTAACTCAGGAGTGATAGATACAAAAGATATGAATCATTCCGTTTCAATCAATCTCTCTTCATATCATTTCGTATCCGAATGTATCAGTATATCTTTCTTTACACCTCACTCACTCGTCGGTCATCGCGTCGGATAGCTTCGTTGCGCGTCTTTTGTTGAACGTCAAGCAAGCCTACTTATGTTAAATTTAATTATTATTTTAAACTATTTATTTATTTATTTATTAAAAGGAGAACCAACAGCTAAAATAAGTGAGTAACAATTGTTTAAGCGACACAGAGCCAATTACAGGTTCTCACGAGTAGACACAGAAATAGTAGTAGAAATCTTAAGATCACTAAATAGCAAGCACTATAATAGTACAAATAAAAGGAATTAAAATAAGCAATACGCACTAAATACACTCAGACACTAGGTTAGGCATTGTTGACAAAGGGAAAATAAAATAGAAATAAAGCACTACGCGCATTTAAAAAAGTTTGCATTCAGCCGAGTACGTACAGAATAGGCTTTGGTGGAAAATGGGTCAAAAGAGAACTCCTTACAAAGAATATTGAAGTCCTTGCTCGCTCGCACTATGTATGAGTTTTGCCTATAGTTGGATGAGGAAAAAGGAATGGAGATAGGTGGATTAAATCTGACTGATCTCTGGGGGACATTGAAATGTAATTTATGCAGGAGATCAGGACAGTCAATCTCGTTATTTATAATTTTTAAAAGAAAAGTGCAATCTGCAAGTCGGCGACGATCTGAAAGTGGCTGTAAATGGAATTTCTTGCAGAGATTTAAGTAATTATCAGAATGATATGGTATACGCAGCCGAAAACAAAGAAAACGAATAAATCTCATTTGAATACTCTCTATACGATTTATGTATTTACCATAACACGGGTTCCAAATTTGTGACGCATAATCAAGGTGACTTCTGACAAAAGAGCATTAGAGAATCTTAAGGGTTTTGGCCTTCTTGAAACATCCAGCGAGTCTCATGATAAAACCCAGTGACTTCGAAGCTTTAGCTACTATTTGCTCAATGTGTACGTTAAATAAAAGTTTGGAATCGTGAAAAACTCCTAGGTCGCGAACACCGTCACATCTCTGTAATAGCTGCCCTTTAAGTATATATGTTGTCGGGAGAGGGACTCGTTTCCTGCTGAATGAGATTACTGAACATTTAGCAGGGTTCAAGTCGAGCTTATTAATTAGACAATACTCATCCAATCGCGCTAGGTCACATTGAAGAGCATCCATGTCGTCCTCCGAGGATATTGCAGAGAAAATCTTCATATCATCAGCGAAACATAGTAATTTTGAGTTTAGGAAACATGAGTCGATGTCCCCCACATAAATAATAAAAAGTAACGGACCCAATAAGGAACCCTGAGGAACGCCACTGGGAGCTGAAACCCAGCTCGACATGTAGTTACTGATAACGACAGCTTGAGATCTATTTTCAAGGTATGAGGTAAACCAACGTAGTAGATCTCCTCTGATACCATTATTAAGGAGCTTGGTTTTAAGAATATTGTGGTCGATTCTATCGAAAGCCTTACTGTAATCCGTGTAAACCACGTCGACCTGAGCCCCATTATCCATTCTGTCCGTTAAAAAGTCATTGAGCAAAGCCAGATTTGATACAGTTGAACGACCCCTAAGAAAACCGTGCTGAGAAGGGCTAAAAGAATGACACAGTGCTGCATAAACTTGGTCGTAGATGACCCTCTCAAAAATTTTAGCTAATATGCACAGTTTGGAAATAGGTCTGTAATTAATTATTTCATTTTTGTGACCCTTTTTATGTACCGGAGTAATAAAGGCCGACTTCCAGATTTGGGGAACAGAACTTGAAGAGAGCGATTTTTTGAACAAAAGAGATACTGGCAAGGCGATGGTTTTAGCACATCCAATCACCAATTTAGGTGATAAGTGGTCCGGACCAGCAGATTTAAACGGATCAAGTTGGCTAATTAACTTAACTATAACATTTAGATCAACCTCAATCGAGTGAATATCCGAGGGTATTATGGAATTTATAGCAGTTAGAGGACTAAAATTAGGAGACACATCATTGGTAGGGTCCAGAAAAGTAGAATAAAAGTGGGAAGAGAATGCATTACAAATAGACTCAGGAGAGGAAACCGTCACGTCACCATATTTAAGGAAGCTGGGTATAGCATTGGACTTGGACCGCTGCTTCACAAAGCTCCAGAAGCGTTTAGGATTTTTTTCGATTGAGGCTTCGGTTTCACCTAAATAGTTGGCGTAGCAAACTGCTTCAAGTTTATTAACCCGCTCACGTAAATGCTTAAAGGTTGCCTCATCAGAAAGTCTGCCATAGGTCTTAAATTTGCGGAGATATTTAGCCTTTTCTTTAATCAACCGTTTAAGTGCCGGGCTGTACCAAATAGGGTATGAGCTGTAAGAAACTGTCATGGCGGGAACAAACTTATTTTGAAGGTCCGCTATAGTAGCATAGAAGTAGTTTACGGCATCATTGAGCGACATATCCAAAAATACGATAGCCCAGTCAATAGCTGTTATTTCCCTGTTAATGGCCGCAAAGTCAGCCTTACCATAAAGGTACCGAGTAAACGGGGCGGGAGTTAAGTAAGTGTACTCAGCAAAGTTCACGTCGATACAGAGTGCCGGATGATACTTATCAATAGGTGATAAAGGTACCAAGCATTCACACACCGAGACCATTTCATTACATAGAACTAAATCAAGAATTCTACCAAATTCGTTTAACACTCCATTATATTGATTCAACCCCAAAACACGCAATTCATCTGTAAGTGTGTACTCATCATAACTACTAATATTCACAGGTAATAATGTGTTGTTATTTAATTGCCACACAATTCCACTCAGGTTAAAATCGCCAATAATTAAGTAATTGTCAGTTGGATTGTTTAACACTGTGCTACTTAAGCTATGGAGAAAGTTTGACAGCTGGTCGGAAAAAGAATTGCCACGGTTCTGTTTACACAGGTAGATGACACAAACATTTAATTTAAGGTAATTTCTTGTGCTAGGCTGACGTACATTCAAAGTCACCCACAAGTCTTCGGCTGTGGATTGAAATAATGGTTGGGGGACCGCGGAAATACACTTACAAACAGCTACCAAGACTCCACCTCCACGAGACTGACCTGTGAGATCATAATCCCGGTCGCGACGCCACACAATGTATTGATCACCAAATAACTCAGAGTTCGAAATGCCGTCAACTAACCAAGTTTCCGTTAAAACAATCACATCATATGAGCATAAACACAGTTGGCGAAAGAAGGATTCAGTTTTGGTACGGAGCCCACGAACATTCTGATAATAAACATGCAGTTTCTTATTGTCGTTTAAAGCCATTGATAAATAACACTAGTTGTAGCATGATTAACATCACAATAACAACCACTAAGATAACAAAACGCTAAATGGCTCACGATTGCAGTATTCGAGACAATATTTATATAACGGAAAGACGCACCACACTAATTTAGTTTGTTTAAATCTCTCTCCTTAGATATTACAAAGACAGCCGACCCTTCTTGCTTGCGGACATGGATCTTTCCGTGTTTAACCCATACGTGCTTATACTCCTTCTCCTTTGCTATCATTCGGGTTTTATTTAGCAGCTTTTTGGAGTCAGGGTTGAGGTGATCATTCACGTACACCCGGTTGGATTGGCCTGTAAATCCAAGGTCGTGGGCCGACAACGTCTTGAAAGAGCGAGCAGCCGCAACAAAATCTTCCTTGATATATCTGTTCAAAAAGCTAACCACAATGGATTTGTCCTTAGTGTTAAACAATGGAACCCTGGATATGTAGTTGATCTGGGTTTTGGGGAACGTAAAATTCACCTTTTGACTAATATTTAATACCTTTTGGCTATTAAATCGAGTTCATTTTTCGAGTGCTTTTTTATTATTCATCCATCATATATAGATCCGATACATATCTAGAAAGAAACCGGAACAGCAGCAAAATAAATCAGGAAGATACATAATTATAACGATCAAGCAAAGTGCCTACTTATCTATCACTCTTACTGATTTATTGAATTGAGTTGAGCAAAGAGAGCCTGAGCAGCGCAGTGCAATGCGCTCAATGCGCTGCGTGTCGTGCGCGCCAGCGTGAGCTACTGATACATAAGGATATAAAGATATAAAAGAGTGATACATATCCCAGTGATCGAAAGATACATATCAATCTTTTCTTTTTAGTGATACATTTTGCCCATGTCTAAACACTAGCGAAAGGCGCCAGAGGGGTAACGCAAGGGGGTGAGAGAGGCTTAGCTTAGTTCGCGTAGCTTCGTATCGGCCTACACAAATAAGTTAGTTTGACTTATTTGGGATATTTTAGTTAGCTTAGTTGGCATAGTTTGCGGTGGACGCACATGTATGAAAAACTGGCTCAACTATGCGAGCTAAACTAAACTAACTTATTTTAGCTGGCGGTGGACGTTCGGCTTTAAAGTTTTACAAATCTACCATCGATCGTCATCAATGCAGGTGCCTGGTAAGCTGTAAAGCACACTGTAAAGTGAAATGACAATGACACAATTACAATTTGTAACCAGTGTTGCCAGATGGAATCTGAAGAAATCAGTAGAAAAATTAAAGTTTTAGCAGTAGATCGAAAGAAAAATCAGTAGATTAAAAAAGTCGTACCCACATGAGATAAAAAGGACTTGATCTTGAATAGGCGTAGATGACAAAAAAATCTAATTAGTAGGTCAGATAGATTTTTAAAAAAATTTGGTCTTGTATTTTTCTTTTTTCACGTAAACAAAAATGAAGACGTACATACATAGTGTTTCGAAAACTCGTGTGACGTCACATTTGAGTACATTTTTACTCTAATGTGACGTCACAGTCACTGTCTTGCACACACTACAGATAAAAAATACCACGAATTCACAAAATTTGTTGAACAAATGTCATTTTATATAAGCCTTTATGCCAGATGACACGACACGACGACAATAACTAGATGATACAATCTGATTTGAAAAAAAAAACGCAGGTAGATTTCCACTCAAGGCAGTAGATCAGTAGATTTTTTTAAAATCAGGTAGATTTACTGCTAAATCAGTAGATCTGACATCACTGTTTGTAACAACTATTTTGAACAACAACTTTTTTCTTTTTTTTTCCGCGGGATCAAGGGCAATGCCTAAAACCCGCCTGACGCGCTGCCATGCGGAGGTGCAACGAGTTCTTCCGAATCAAAGAACTTGCCTGTAAGCATACGGGCATCGTCGATGTGGAGGCCTTGTTTAAAAATGAATAAAATGTTATGTTACCCTGAATATAATATTGGGGGTTTATCCAGAGCTATTAAAATAAAAGGTTTCCGTTGAATTTGAAAATTGTATTTATAGCATTGACAAAGACTACATTATTTAACTGGCTGAGCACATGCGGAGCATTGACAAGATGATGGGGTCACGGCACACTTATTGAGGAAGTTCCTCTCTGTGGAGCCCTGACCACCGGCATCTTGGACCTTGAATTCTGTGAATATAGCCAGATATTGCACAGGATTGAGAGGTTTGGAACGAGAAAATTTAATGTTAACGTTATGGAGTTTTATTTCTGAACGTAGCTTTCCAGTTTATCCGGCATTCGGGCATTCTGACACTGACAGAAGACGTACCGTGGAAATACGCCTCCGTTTCGTGATTTTCTCTCTCTCGCTCTTACGTACCAATATGTTATATATCTGTCTCACTCTCATCTAACTACGTTTTCAGTTGTTAGAAACTGAGGAAAATATTTAGAGATTTTTGACTAATTCGTAGTGAATAAAACATTAAACAGTAATCGTTTTGATTAGTCTTTTAGTGGCTACCTACTATCTATAATGCTTTGGTGATTTTCTATTGGTGGAAGTTAGTGACCCGTTAGAAAGGATACCGTTAAGTGTTATTTATGAATGTGAGCATTTTCAATAGAGTCAACAACCAGGTAAGTTTGCTTTGATATCCTTTAAAAATATTTAACGATTAACCTGGCTTATAATACACCAATAATGGTAAACGAGCTCTTTGTTACGACCTTTTCCCACAAAGTTTGCATTCAATGTAATCTCCAAATCGACTAGGGTTTTAGTCAGAAAGCTGATAGTCTGCTCTTCTACTTCTTTATAATTTTCCTGCTGAAACTACGCCCCCAGTGCCATCGGACTTCACATGAAGTCTAGTTATTCAATGAATGCCTGAAGAATAAAAAAAGGAATACTTAGATAAAAAATTAAATTATAAATAGTAAAAAACACACAATGGTGTCGATTCTGTTGTGCACAAGCTAAACTTAATTTAGGCTATTGCTATCTTTTACTAAAAGGCAGTGCGAGAACTACTACTACTAGTTTATGCCTTGCGCTTCACCGTGTTTTTAGTCAACATGTTTTTACCTGCACCCTTCATTTGTATGGGAATATTAGTTCCAACTAAATTTGACAGCTCTAAATTACGTCCGTCTCTTTCTCGTTTTATTAAAGAGAAAAAGATAGCAATAGTCTAAATTAAGTTTAGTTTGTACACAACAGAATGGACACCAATGTCGTTAGTGATCTGAGTCTGTCAACCAGTCTTACCAGGAGCTACCACATTACTCAGTGCTAACTGGGTTGTGGAGGTCAGATAGGCAGTTGCTCCATGTAAATTAGTGGTATTCAGCTGCATCTGGTAAGAACAACCCCAGTCAAGTCAAGTTGGGAAAAGGCTTGACAGATGATGAAGACACTCCTACAATAGTGGTTAAATTGGAAAATGTAACTGTTTTGTCATCAAAAGAATATATTTAAATGGTTTACTGTCATTTTATCTGCTAATCCTATTAGTATAATATGGGAGTAACACTTAAAAGGGTGATGTAATAGCCTTGACTACTAAATATACTCAGGTTGATGTATACATAGTTGTTAGTTAGCTATGTACATACTTCCTTATTTAAACTTCATGCAACTTAAAAGAAATAACATCAGTGTAGATAGGTCGAGTTCAGCTGTATCCACAAATGTAGACTGGAAACCTATCCCAACATAGTAACAGTAAACATAGGCAGTCATGAATCCCCCGATGTACCAGTACATGAAGTTTAAATAATAAAGCCTTGTTTTCAAAAGAATGCCAAAATATTATTGCATGATTGGAATTCTTACTCTCAGCAGCGAGCCAGGCATTGCAAATCCAAAAGCACTTTTATTTAGACATATCCATACAGAAGTAACCTGGTGTTAATGTAAACGTGTATTAGCACTTTAAGCTGGGTACAGACCGCTGCAACGTAACATGCAAGGTAACATGAAAATTGTTCGCGCGCGTTCCGCCGCACAGACACACGCAACCCGTCCACACTGGCGCTCCGTGTACACTGCGCGCCTTGTGTTCGTCGAAAAAACCGACAAACGGCCGATATCGGCGGGAACGAGTTGTAATGTTCTGTTCGCGCGCGTAGTGTGCGCGGTTCGTGCGCGCAAGGCGTCCACACTATGGGAATTCTGTTTCATTGCATGATACGTTGCGACAATGTGGACGGCAAATTCTTTCATTGCATGTTACGTTGCAGCAGTCTGTACCCGGCTTTAGGTAAGCACATAATTAAGATTGATGAGAGATAACATGGCAGGCATGTGTAGATCATGGAATGAAACATAGATTTTGAACTTTCGTGAACTTTCAGAATAAAGATAGCGGCGGTATGTATTCCGAGTGGAGTTCTCTGCCGCTGGAGGGCGGAGGGCGGGGCGTGCTGGGCGCGGTGGGCGGGCGGGACGTGGTACTGGCCGTGGTCAAACAGCTAGCCTCGCATGAACCCAGCCCTCTGACCACTGATGCTGAGGTTAGTGTGTGTGCAAGGAGAAATTGGATGTTGCAAGTGGCTTATTATTTCATACCATTTCTAGCAGAGTTAGGCTAGTGGTGTGACCGTCGGACTACCAAGTCATAGGTCTCAGTTCGAACCCAAGACATGCATGACGCACCTCTGATTTTTCGGATTCATGTGTGTATTGTATAATCCTACTAATATTTTAAATGCGAAAGTTTGTGAGTATGGATGAGTGGATGTATGTATGGATGTCTGTTACTCTTTCACGCAAAAACTACTGAACGGATTTGCATGAAATTTTGCACACAGATAGTTTATAACCTGGATTAAAACATAGGATACTTTTTATAGTAAGTACGTAGTAAGATCCCATGGGACAATTATCGAACTTCACGCGGGCGAAGCCGCTGGCAGAAGCTAGTTGAATAAATAAATCACTTGCTTCAGTGAAGGAAAACATTGTGGGGAAACCACCATGCCTGAGAGATATTTCTTTATGGTATGTAAAGTCAGGTCAGAGGCCCATGGGTTAGGTATAAATAACAATCTTCTACTTGTGACTTGTGTATACAGGTGGAATGGGTGCTGGAAGTAATCCGCTTCGGCCTCTCCCTGCCCCTGGTGGAGCACGAAGCCCTGCGCGACTGCGTGCGCGTGTGCTGCGCGTGGCTGGCGCCGCTGTTGCCGCCCGCGCCGCCCGCCATGCCGCCGCCCCCCGCGCTCCCGCCGCCCGTCGCCGCCGCGCCCCACAAGTATGCCAGGAAAATACTGAGGCATCTACATAATTTGTTTGTGCCGAGGCCTAATGAGAGTGAGTTGGTTTTCTTTGTTGATTACCACCGAGCAACTTAGACTAACTAAAACTTTGACATGTTCACCTCTGCATAGCACTAGTAGGCTTTCAATCCGATTACTTCAATGCACTTCCTCATACATTTGCATATATCAAACTCTGCATCTTTAAACGCTTTTTGTAAAGTTAAAGCAATAAGTATTAAGAGGTTATGAATAATATTATTACTGCATTTCTCTAAAAACATTAAACATATTTGAAAAATATCTAGAAGCTGAAATAAACACGATGTAGAAGACTATATGAATTGAATCTGAGGTTCCATAATAATCTTTCTCAAAGTAAAAATAATATAAATATCACATTTATTTTACAAGCTCTCGCATTCATATACCAAATAGAACTGGGTAAGTTACCAAAAAATCTTTTTCAATAAATTATGGTGTTGGAGGCACAGGACTGGTCATTGTGACAATGCTTGGGGGAGGCCTTCGTCCTGTAGTGGTATTTTTTCTGTTGATAACGATAATGGCTACAACTTTCCTTAAACGCATTGTTGAACTGCCTTGTTGGTCCTAGGTTCAATTCCCAGGCTAGGCTTATATGATTTTTTCAGTAGCAGCCCAGTCTGGATTTGTCCTTGGTTGTTGTCAATATGCTCGCCTTCTACACCATGGCATTGATACATAGCTTTCGAAATGTGTGTATACTATTGGGTACACCTCTGCCTAAACCTTTAGGTATTACAGGCGTGATGTTGTGTAACTTAGGTGGTGACCTAATCAGCAAGCAAGCCGTCCTTTGCCACCGAGTCCTGCGCCTATCCCGCGCTCTAGCGGACGGCGGAGCCCTAGGGGCGCGCGAATGGCGCTCACTACTACTGCTACTGTTGGCGGCGGCGTCTGCGCTGCTGTCGCCGCCCGCTCCACATCACTCTGCCGCTGAACAGCTGTGTGAGAGAGTGCTGTGTGTGCTGTTCGAGGTGTGGATACTGGCGTGTCACAGGTAAGGAAACAGCCCAATAAGAGTTTGCTTCCAATAAAACTAACACCACGCGTGACCTTGTGTTTTTCTTTGTTGAGAAGCGTCAGCGTCATTAAAAAATCTATACTAATATTATAAACAGGTATTTGTTTGTTAGATTGTATGCAGGGGGTCATCTTCGTGAGTGTTACAGGCTAAATTATATTCATATCATGCATATTATCCGAGCTATCACAATTTTTGCGGACGAAGTCGCGAGCGAAGCGCTAGCCTGGTTGGGTATTATGTTGATGATACGCGTATGCACGCTCCATAATTTTTACTGGAACAGTACCAGGGCATATGCTATGCACGGCGTATTTTGACGTTTAGAGCCATAACACGCGTGGCGTGAACACCGCAAATGTCTGCATTGCACCCTTAATGATTGATGCAATGAATGTGTTATCTCCAAATGTTGTATAGTTAACATACGGAGTACACGTCCCCAGATGCTTCCCGGTGCCGCCGCTGTGGCGCACGCTGCGCGAGCAGTGCGTGCGCTGGCGGCACCGCGCGCCGCTGACGGAGCAGTGGGCGCGCGCGTCGCTGGCGCTCACCGCCCGCCTGCTCAAGCACATGTACGGGCCCCTGTTCCCCGCCATGCCTATCAGTAAGTTGTAGCAATGTTGGCTTGTCGTTGATTACCTCATCATTACTCTTGTATTGTCAGCTGTAACAAACTCATCCGAGCCCCTCCCCCCTCCCCCAGCCTTTAAATAAAACATTCCCCCCTGCCCCCCCGCCGCCAGCCTTTCTTTACCTCCGCCGCCGCCACCGCTCGCCACGTGATATATCGTCTACCCCCTCCACGCGGCCCTAACGCTATTTCGTGACTACCTATTCTCTAATCCCCCCGTCTGTAAAGAAGTTTCACTTCAATAAATAAAATAAATAACTGAGCATTTTGATGAGTACTAATATTTATTCTTATCCTCTTAAAGTTTCAAAATCAAAATCAAAATCAAAGCATTTATTTCAAGTAAGCCAGTTACAGGCACTTTTGAATTGTCGAAACAAAGATGAAAATTAAATGTAGCTACAGTCCCAGTCACAAGACATAAAAACTGTGAAAGTACTGTAGTTGCCCATTCCCTAGCGTAGATCTCTAAGGAGAAGAACGGGCAAGAAACTCCATGGACACTCTTTTAAATCAGAATATTGTTACAAAATCTTGGTTACATCATTCATGTTGAGATGGTATATTATGTGAGAACAATGTAGCAAGATGTGCACGTTAAAAGTGTCCACAGCAAAAACACACAAACAAAAAAATACAATTCAAAATAATTCATTCAAATAAGCCATGGCAACTAAGAGATGACCAGTCACAACTGACAGCGCCCGTTCACGGACATGACGCATGGATCGGCACCATTCAATTCAACCATTTTGTATGGAACTAAATGATCCGACACATGCGCCACCATCAGCGAGATATTTGAGTGAGCATGACATACTCTAAACCGCCAGGGCACATTCAAGTCAAGAAAAGACGTAGGTTTCCAGAGAATGATAGCTTTCTAGTACATAGTACTCACACAATATGGGCTATGCATTTATATAATACTAAGGAGATTGAATCTATACAATGCAAAGATAGTTGTACAATCTTCAGCAGCTCCAACAATACATTTTAATGATATCAATTTATGCGCCCCTGTCCTTGTGGAGCAGGACCAGCATTGAGCCAAGCATTTTTATCAGCGATATAATCGCTCAACTTGTAATATGCTTGCTTACATAGTGTGCGTTTAATGCATGTTTTAAATTTCGTCTCATTCAGTTCAAGAATACTTTGTGGAATTTTATTATAGCATCTCAAACAGTACCCCATGAAAGATGAGTCTACTTTAGCGAGTCGGAAACCTGGCTAAACTAGTTGGTCCCTATTTCTAGTAATTATGTATGAAAATCTGTAATTATGTCTGTTACCCTTTTTACCAAAAAGGTGCAGATTTTTTCTGACGTACATTATGTTTTCGTAGATGTATTGACAATGTACCGTCATGATGCCAATATCCTTAAACAGTTCCCTTAGAGAATCGCGCTTACGAATATTATATATGGCTCTGATGGCTCTTTTCTGCAGAATAAATATAGACTCAATATCTGCAGCCCGTCCCCAGAGTAAAATGCCATAAGACATTATACTATGAAAGTAACTAAAATAAACCAGTCTAGCGGTATCTACATCAGTATACTGACGGATTTTTCTAATGGCATAGGCTGCTGAACTTAGCGGCCCCGCAAGAGATGTCAAATGAGAACCCCATTGTAGCCTTGAATCCGGCGTAATCCCCAGGAAAACTCTTTTATCTACGAATTCAAGTTTCTCTTTATTCAATATTATATCACAATCACTACTTTTAACATTCGGTAAAGCAAATCTTATGCATTTGGTTTTTTTTTCATTTAATACCAAATTGTTTGCTGTGAACCAATTTTGGACCTAAAGTAGGGCATTATTCACGTCATCTAGATTTTGGGCCCGCCTATTTATCTTAAAAATTAGGGAAGTGTCATCAGCAAATAACACCATATTTTGCGGTTGGTTTTTCAGTAAATAGGGTAGATCATTTATATATATTAGAAAGAGAAAAGGACCCAATATTGAGCCTTGTGGAACCCCCATTTTTACTTTTAAACCCTGTGAGTTAACACCATTTATTTGAACATGTTGTTGTCTATCATTCAAATAAGATTTTACCAAACTAAGTGCAAGTTTACCCAGTCCGTAATGCTCAAGTTTCAAAAGTAATGTGTCGTGATTTACGCATTCAAACGCTTTGGACCGTTTCGTTTGACCCTCGTTTAACCAGTCATGTTGTATAAAGCTATAATTATGTTTGTGCAGGTGAAGAAGACGCTAACCTGATTCCCGCGGACATGAGCGCGGAGGCTGTGATGCAGAGCTGGTACCGCATGCTGCACACGATAGGGAACCCTGTGGACCTGTGCCGCCCGCATGTCATCAGTCAGACCCCTGACTTCTTACAGGTTTTGTCACATGAAACACAAACACCATTTTCACTTCCTATGCTCTAAAAGTACGCCAATATAGCCCTACGAAGTGGGACTAAAGTGACCCTTTTAAAGTCTCTATGGAGTAAAAGTAATTAGTTTTTTTTAATTTCCTTCATGATACATAGACAAACTCCAAAGGGTAAAAACGGGATCCTATTACTAAGACTCCGCTGTCCATTTTTCTGTCCGTCTGTATGTTTGTCTGTATATTCGTCTGTATATCCGTCTTTCTGTCCGTCTATCTGTCCATCTGTCTGCCTATCCGCCTTTATGTCCGTCTGTCTGTCCGTCTGCCTGTCCGTCCGTCTGTCTGTCTGTCCGTCCGTCTGTTTGTCTGTCTGTTCGTCTGACTAAATTGACTATTTTTCTCGCACACAAAGTGAAAAGTACAGTGTAACACACGGCGCCAAAATCCCATTATAACTCGGTTCCTATTTACTACCTCGCCAAAGCTCGGTAGTAAAACTACCTCGAATATAATGGGTCATTTTAGCCCCTTGTATTACAATGTACTATAACAGGACTATTCAAAGAAGAAATCTTCGGCCTGCCTGTCCGATAACCAAACTCGAAGATTTAATTATGACATCCACCAACTATTGGCAAATGAATTTAGATAAGGGCAAGAGAATGATGATCCACCAACCATTGTTTTATTTTTCCGTTTAGATTTATTTTGGTGTTTATGCTTAAACAAAAACGTCTTACTTATTATGAAGTCTGTATCCCACTCGCGGGAAAAATAAAGGTCGACTATGTTATGCTAAACTCTCAGACATTTAACGATAATGTAACTAGTTTTGACAAACTGTCGATCGGTACTGACGTGCATTTGATCCTTGAACTACAAAACTGCCCTTAATTCTACGAACTAAAGGCAATGTTAAAATTAAGCTTTTATCATGTGTGCTCGGCTGTGGCTATGAAACCTTAAGAGCGTTTATACAGAAAGTGGGCAAATAGCTGGCAAATATTTCGCTGTTTTGATTGATTTGGCAATATTACTGTATAGAAGCAAGAAAATGGCTAACTAGAGAAGTAAAATATTAATTATGAATTGTATTCGGTAACTTTCCAATGGCTTTTTTACACTTATAACGGTTACAACATCGATTCTAGTTCACAGTTAGCCATATTTCTTATTTCCATACATCAATATTTCCAAATTAATTAAAATAGGTAATATTTGACAGCTATTTGCGACTTTACTAACTTTTTGGATGAATGCTGTTAACGTTTGTATCGCCTCCATTTTTCCGCAGTATTCAATAACTCAAGACGAGGGCAGTCGCGACCCGAGCCAGCACCCGTGCCTGCAGGCCTTGCCCTCAATCTTCCACAAGGCCATGAAGGGCATTGCAGCACATGTGGACGCATTCCTCGGTATGTACCGCATTGATAGTGGGTTGGTGTGGTGGGGGCTTTCGTAGACTGTTAGTTAGAAGGCATGGTTCAGTTGAAATGGGTGTTCATTTCCTGTGATGGCATCAGCAGCGCTGAGCAGACGATGAACTAGTTTTGTCCGCCGATCAGAAATGAGCGATTTGTCCTGCCTGTCTATTAGTTGTAAGGAACAGCTTGTAAGGGGCCGTCTATTAATCACGTGAGGCTCGAAAGGGGGTTTGGCAAAAATAAGATATCACGTGTATTTATTTTTTCGTCAATCGCGCGATTTGTACACCGAAAAGCGGCGTGTAGTGTGATGCCTAACCGATGAAGACCCCGCGACGACCGCCCGGCTCGGCTTGCCAGTCGCCAGTTATTGTGGCGCCGAATACATACGTATCCCTATCCGGTGATTATACTTTATTACCTGATTTAAAGATAGTATTCTAAAAATTTTAAGATTATTTGTAGGTACTAAAAAATACTCGTGATTTTGGGTGTGGGGAAGGAGATTAGTCTTCAACCTCACCATGTATCATTAAAGGGGAGAGGGGGGGGGGGGGGTTAAAAAATGATAAAAAACATCACATGATTAATGGACGGCCCCTAAAGGGAGGATACTCTGACGGTTGTTGTCAGGAAGTATACAAACTTAACTCGCAGATAACTCTGATACTAATCAGGATTTTAGTTCTGAATTTACTTCACAGATGTTGCTAGCGTTCAGTTGACTGTCCGCGGACAAAATGTCTACCGTCTGCTTATCGCCCCGCTCAGGGGCGATGATGATATTAATAACATTAAGCCGCTCAAAATCAACTAATTTGAAGAATGCTGCTATAATATGCTTGTTTTCACTAACTCTAGGCGACACCTTAATGAGTGCCTGAATAAGCGCTTTCTTGAATAGAAAGCAATAATTAGGGTTATATTCTTTAAGCAGGTTAAATAACGTTGGTGAGCTTACACCCGTAGCCATCCCATGGGGATGGGGTTACATAGTATGGACGAATCACGCCATAATGCTTGTTCACGCCCTAGCTTAGCTATCACAGAAAGAGAATGCCTTTCGCAGATCTATTAATATTCCTACCTGTACCTAAATAATGCTCATAGAGGCATCTATTTGCATTATTTGGGAGCATTACATTATTGGTAATATCCTTTTGCCATTCTTATGGATCAGTAATTTTATCAAGGGGTAAATATTTTGATAAAAAGACTTACCTACTAAGTTTTGGGTTCAATCGTATTTGCTTTATTTTTTGTGTTTTTTTTGGAAACTCGTATAACAATAGTGCTGTAGATAGGTATGCTATAGCGTCTATCATGAATTTCGAATTCCTACTGACCTAGTTTTAAATCGGTATTCATAAACTACGAGTAGGTTGTTCTAGAATATACCTTAACTTATTTTGGGTTGCACAATGCAGTGTAGAATGTAAAATAAAAACACATTTAATCCTGCTTTTATTTTACAAACAAAAAATATTGTAGACACAGGAATTGGTAATTGGTGAGGACCACGGCACGGAATATGCGCGTTGCCAGCGTCGAGCTAACGCACATTCGGCGCTATGATTTCAATTAATATTGCCGGTACTTACTAATATAACAAATCTTAGCGCGGAAAGTGCCCTGAGCGCATTACTTCTGTCACAGAGCGACTCCAATGCCGTCAGTTTCTATGCCTCATTTGTGTCGCAGTGCGAGGTAACGGTAACACACTTGGTTTGGAAAATGGAAAGAAAGTTGACAAGGCTGCCTCTAACCTCGGCCGCCTGAGGCGTCTTCTTGCTCTGTGGTGGGGATTGGTTTTCTTATTTTTCTTAAAGCACAATAAGATAGCCATACCACAGTCCTATTTACACTTGCGTGCAAATTTATCCTGTTTCAAATTAAAGAGCATGGAGTGGGTTGCGTGCAAAAAAATTGACCCATTGATTAAGCTCATTTTAAGTTCTGACGTTGCACTTTTTAAAAATAAATTGTTATTGAATAATAAACTAGTATGTCAATTAGAAATTATATTATACACATTTTCATCTCTATCTTGTATTACAGTAGTAAATAAATGGAGTGAGCTTGTAAGGATAGACTTAATATTATTAAACACGTACAATTTTGTGATGAGGGAGTGATTGACTTGACGACCCATGGAAACTTTACTTACCTTGGCACTTCACTTATTTGCTATTCAACGCCCTTCCTTCGGAGATTCCTTGGGAGAGTTTATCGATGCATAAATAGGGTTCATTCGATACAAAACTAAGAAGCTTTTAATATGTATTAATTTGCACAAACTTGACACTATCAGCCAACAAACAGATAGTTTGAAAATTGAAACGTAAATATTGGGTGACTACAGAAAAAAAACCATTCAACACTTTTCTTAACTTCCATATCGAGTACTGTTTTTTATCGAATGCATTCCCTATCACTAAATACAAGGTGTAAACAGACCCGCCATGAAGTCATCGACCAAGCATTCTGTACGACAAACTAAGCAACTCTATTTAATAATGATTGCTGGGAAAATACTTTTTTTACTACGTTTTAACTCAATGACCCAAAACGTTGTGCTGATGAATAAGTTGAACAGTATAGTAAAGAGGTCATAGAGATATCAAAGATAAATTTACATAATTAAAAACTTGTATTTAAAAGAAAAAAACTTGTGAGAAAGTAGGAACTTTGACCTCCAGTATCTCCGTAATTATAGGTTCCCAGTATGGTCCAGTCGTGTTAGGTATGTAGGTAAATACAAAACAAGTACAGAACAAAAAAATGATCGCACTGACGGGGAGAACAAGTGTCTTTCGGCTTCATTGAGTCTTTTTGCACTCAGTATATGGCATGTGTAGCACCGTAGTGTACCATAAGTAGTGTAACGCGGGGACGGCTCAGGGCGCGGCTCGGAGCGCTGGTGGGCGAGCGCGGGCGGGGGCGGGGGCGGGGGCGCCGAGCTGGAGGACGGCGAGCTCACGCCGCCCGCGCACCGGCGCCTGGCCAAGTCCTTCAGCGTGTCGGCGGCGCGCCCGAGGGACAAGCTGCCTGAACGAAGTAAGGTTTACTATCACAAGCTCAGACCAAATAAAAAAGTTAAGACGGAACTCTGCGAACCGAGAAGTGAAGCCGGTTTCGTAAACATGTGTGCATTTATTGTGGCGTAGCTAAATTGTAGTTTGATGTTAATGTGTGTGTGAGAGCGTGTATGCAGAGAGCGAGGCGTAGTTTTGCGCATGCCTCACTTTATTGTTCGCAGCGCTATGTCTTGGTTTTTTATTTGGTCTGAGTACACAAGGATATGGAAACTGTTTTGTTTGAGATCATCCACATTTAACTGAAATACATGGTGTAAAGGACAGCCCTTCGCAAACTGACAGGGTGCATTCAGCTCTTTATTTTGAATCATATACCACCGGATTTTTTCTCCAGAAAATTTTCATTTTTCTAGCGTTTTTTTCAGTTACTATTCCTTTATTTCAATGTAAAATTACACTCTCTGAACGCAGTACTCCATTTATGTAAATAACACGGCAAAAAAAAAACAATGGATGTTGAAAAACTCTTACAAACGACGCGTGAAATTACGCGCGTATGAGGAAATAAAACAAATCAAATTTATTGGTCTCCCATAACTTTCCTGAAATAATTTATTGTACCAGTCATCTTAGTATGATATACTGGATCCACCCTATCAGTTTGTGGAGGGCTATCCCTTACACCATGTATGTCCACTTCTGGGCATTAGCTATGTCCAAACGCAGATTCCTACGACGTCAGCCGTCAGTCCACCTTCGTTCCCAATTATAGGTTTGACAATCACCACTGCTCTAGTGTATCCCATATTTTGGAGTGTGGAAGTAGTTTAAAATGCCCGCCCCGCAACAGCGCCGATAGGCACTCGTGTTTGCCGGCTCATAGTATTGAAGAAGGCTAACTTTCTTCAATGGTGGTAACGGTTATAAAATATAGATGTTTAAAAACAAAATGGTTTCTATATTTACTTGCACTGTACATTAAAATACACCTAGAATAAGTATTTTAGTTTATTGATTACAGAGAATATGTTTTAGTAAGTGGTACACGGTTGAAAGGTTATAGATTTTCAAGTAGGTGTAATATAATATAAGATTTGCCTTGCACTTGTTTCATATAAGCACTTTGATTGCGTTCGGTATATTTTTTGGTTTGTTTTATATCTATCGCTTTTTCCATTTCCTTTTGTTTTTGAGTGCCCTTTTCCTTTTGTTTTTTTTTTTCTGGGTTTTACTTTTTATTTTACCAGTAAGTAGTATTTTTTGTTTCAATATCGTAATTTGTAGTTTCAAGATTATGATAATCCGTCCATATTTCAATTTTCAACCTTATTCTGTCTACTAACATCCTTTTTATTGACGTCCTCGATAAGTAACGGTTTTAATGTATACTTAGGTAAAGTTTATTTTATTTTATTTATTTATTAGGGAAAACAAACAATTACGGTTAACAAATAATGGTACGAGACTGCATCAGATTGTGCATCTAACTACGTTATCCAGATCTTATAGAAGATAGTTAGTATAATAGTGTTGTGCGCACACGCAGGTACTCCGCGCACGTCGCTCATTGGTCTGACGAGCAGTCGCCCTCCCAGTGTGGTGCCTACCACGCCGCCCAACTCTATCTCATCTCAAGGTAAATATTATAGTCGTTAAACTTATGTTATGCAACGTTATGTTTTTAGTATGACAGATTCCTTACTTTCTGACAAGTTACAAACTCAAAGCATTTATTTCAATTAGATCATTACGGCACTTTTGAATGTCAAAAATGCAAAATGAAAAAAAAAAAGAAAAAAAACAACACAGCTAGCCTTAGGTCAGGACCTATGAAAATGCCAATGCAATATAAAAATTATGCATTTTTAACAGGTGCTTTTTAATAAAGCAGAAAATGTATGAAACAAAAAATTGATTTCAACAGTGGTGACAAATTTGTGAATGTTGTCAGCCGGCAACCACTGAGTGTTACTTCGTTTATCCCATATACAAGGTTGAATAGACACTGACGCTTAAATGGTTATTCAGTACATCTCCGTTCAGTATATCTGAAACCCGCCACGTATAATTTGTTTACAGGTAATTAAAAAAAAAAACAGCTATTCCATATATTTTGACCGTGTAGGTATTGCAGTTTTGTGGGAAACAACTGTTTTTCTTATGAACCTATTAGCACTTCGCCCGCGACTTCGTCCGCGAAAATTGTGATAGCTCGGATAATTTGCATGACATCAACATATATGTAGCTTTCTAATGGTTAAAGAATTTTTAAAATCAATTGAGTGGTTCTTGAGTTATATCGTAAGAAACAAACAAAAAATCAATTCTTTATAATATAAGTTTAGACGGAAATTTCTGTGTTTTAGCGTCAGTGCCCCTTCCAACCCCACCCTGTATACTTGACAATCTTAATTGTTGTTTTGTTGTAAAGTGGGGGAGGCTGAAAAGCCACTAACGCCGCTACGTCCGAAAGTGAACTCTATATTTCATCTGTTCGGAGAGTGGCTGTTCGAGGCGGCTCTTATTGGGACTACGCCAGCTTATAACAACCAACGTGAGTATACACATCGATGGTGTCGATTCTGTTGTGCACAAACTAAACTTAATTTAGGCTATTGCTATCTTTTACTAAAAGGCAGTGCGAGAAAAGGACAGCTATAGCTATGAACTAAGTTAGAGATTTCAAACTAGTTTATGCCTTGCGCTTCACCGTGTTTTTAGTCGACATGTTTTTACGTGCACCCTTCATTTATATGGAAATATTAGTTCCAACTAAATTTGACAGCTCTAAATTACGTCCGTCTCTTTCTCGTCTTATTAGAGAGAAAAAGATAGCAATAACTTAACTTCTATATTGAAAACGACAATTATCAAACCACTTTATAAAAAAGACGTTAGAAATAATATGAAAAATTATAGACCAATAGCCCTGATTCCGGTATTATCTAAAATAATTGAGAAAGTCATATATAATAACCTATATACTTATCTTGAAAGAAATAATATCTAGTACTACTGCGACGAGCAAAGAGGTTTTCGTAAGAACAAGTCAATTAACCTAGCTGTTTATGACTTTTTAAGTATGATATGAGTAGATTCTAAACAGCCAATTTATGCTTTGTTCATGGACATGTCCAAGGCTTTTGATTTTGTCGATCATGCGATACTCTTGAACAAGTTGGAAACCTATGGCATTAGAGGTATTGCTTTTGACCTAATAAAATCGTACCTTAGTAACAGAACTCAAATAACTAAAGTTAGTAGAACTTGCACATACAATAAAGAAGAAAAAAATTCAAGTTCCACCCCAAGGACGGTCAAATTTGGAGTACCACAGGGCAGTGTTTTGGGACCACTTTTATTTATAATAAATGTAAACGATATGCCTAAGTCGACAACTAATCGAATGATACTATTCGCAGACGACTGAACAGCTGTTTACAATAATGAAAGTGATATAAATACCAGTCTTGGCTTAATAATTAATTGATTAAAAAGCAACAATTTAATAATAAACTTAGAAAAAACTAAAATAATCCAATTTAAACAACGTAAAAATCAAAAACTTAATACTAAAATTGAATATGAAGGAAAGGAAGTCGAATTGACCACGACAACAAAATTTCTTGGTCCCCATATAGACAATAATTTAAAATGGCAGAGTTATATAGAGTTTGTCTGGAAAAAACTATCACAATCATCTTATGCTCTATTTATGTTAGGAAAAAAAGTTAGTCTCCCGACGTTACTTGTGCTGTACGAGCATCGCCACATGATATTCATTGTTTTAGTTTTTACCTGAACTAGCAGTTGCTAAATTCACCGATTTATGTACATTCGCTGACTAGGCTATTACGCCCGCCACAAGTCACTTACTTTATGTATTATATATGTTAATGTTTTACATAATAAACAGTCAATAATTTACGGACACAAAACAGTGATTTTATTCCCTGTACACATCCCGTGTGATTCGTCCATCTACATACAACATCTCAGTGTGCGGAGCTGCTGCCCGTACATTTTTGGTCCTTCGAGCCGGATTCCCACTCCTGGAGCAAACAGTGCTACAAGCCGCACAGGTACGAAGTTTTTTTACTTACGATAGCGAATCGGTTTGACTGGTCTTCCACAAGCGGATCGCCCCGGAGAGATTCCTTCGGACCCTGTGATCGCCACATTTGGTGGTTCGGGAACTACATCCATAACAATTCAACAGTGAAGTCAACAGGGCTAACGTCCATCAACAATACGCATACATACTCGTATAACAACTATGGACGCTAGACAACAAGAACTTCTCAAGCGGCAGGGAATCATCGCAGAGGGCATCCGGAAAATTGGTGTCAACTTCGGAAAGGATGGCCCTGACCGCAAAACCGCAACATACATCCGGGGTAGACTGGATACTCTGCAGGCGCACCAGGAAGGGATCAAGATATTGGTACCAAGTCATACTCAACGGGATCTTCCTGGGAAAGGACAAACACAGGCAGATATACAGACACTAGACGAGGTCCCCGGAAATCTTCCTAACAGCAACAAGGTGGATCGCGAAATGTCGCCAATATCAGTTAGCGGCGAGCGTAGAACCTGTTAATAACCCTCTTTACATCATCATCATCAGCCTATTAATGTTCCCACTGCTGGGACACAGGCCTCCTCTCTATGAGGGAATGGGCTATAATCTACCACGCGGGCCCAGTGCGGATCGGTAGATGTCACATGTCTTCGAATTTTTGGTTCTAGGACATGCCGGTTTCCTCACGATGTTTTCCTTCACCGTTTTGAGAGCAGTGGTGATGAAATAAATTACACAAAGTAATGCGCCTGTCTGGGTTCGAACCCACGACTTACTGTTCGTAAGTCGGGGCCGCCACCACTGGGCCACCGCTGCTATCCTCTGCTCTTTACATACTTTGTGATAATACATTTTATTTGTTATTTGTACTTTTATAGTTGGCAGGATGTACGAGCATCGCCACATGATATTCATTGTTTTAGTTTTTACCTGAACTAGCAGTTGCTAAATTCACCGATTTATGTACATTCGCTGACTAGGCTATTACGCCCGCCACAAGTCACCTACTTTATGTATTATATATTTTAATGTTTTACATAATAAACAGTCAATCATTTACGGACACAAAACAGTGATTTTATTCCCTGTACACATCCCGTGTGATTCGTCCATCTACATACAACATCTCAGTGTGCGGAGCTGCTGCCCGTACATGTGCCTTATCACGGATATGTTGCTTCACGTTTGAGGTATGGTATCATCTTTTAGGGCAATGCTACTAACTGGGATAAGGTCTTCAAATGTCAAAAAAGATGCATCCGTGCAATATGCGGTCTACAAAAAACTGAGAGCTGTAAGCAGTCTTTTACAAAACTAAAAATACTCACAGTACCATCACTGTATATCTTTGCAATGACCCTTTTTATCAAAAAATATACAAATTTATTTGAAATAGTGACGAGATCAGGCAACAGAACTAGATTATTTACAAAACTAATTACGCAATATGAAACTACTCTTTATGGGAAAAGTACATTTGCCATGGTGCCTAAAATATATAATAAAATTCCTAAGGACATTAGAGACTGCAATAACACCCTAATAAATTATTTAAATTTCTTAACAAACACTCATTTTACTCAGTAAAGGAATTTTTAGACTTAAAATGATTTTACTATGCTTTTATTATTTCTTTTCTCTTTACTGCTCTAACAGAACTGTTAATGTCTGATTGAGCGCATTGTGAACTGTATTAATAATTGTTTAATGTTTTATTATTCATATTTTTTATAAATTTGTATGCCCATGAGGCTGATCACAACATGAACTCACTGTATATTGTAAGACCTTTAATGTAACCTGTTTATCACAAATAAACTGTTTGATTTGATTTGATTTTAAATTAAGTTTAGTTCGTGCACAACAGAATCGACACCAATATCTGCCTAACATTTTCCCATCTATGGATGCTTGTGTAAAAATACTAGTTTTCCGGTCCCTAAGCTTGGGACTATTTTAAAAATAAATAAATAAACTAAAAAAGCCTAAATTTACTCTGACCTTCGTTCGTATGCATAATATTTAGTAATACGGAATAAATAATAATAAAAAAAAAACATTTAATTAGGACCAAACATTTTGTACATTTTATACACCACCAAACCACCAAACTGCGTAACAGTTTGTCGGCGGGATTAGCGCTCGTCTTAATACATTTTTGGTTCAAACAGTAATAGCTAATAAAGTAACAGTATAGTAAATGCAGTATAAGTAACAGTAAGCAGAATAATCAATAGTAAGTAGGTAGTAGTAAAAGTAGCAGATATTGTAGCAGCGCGAGCCGCCGCCGGCACACGCGCTGTTCGGCGCGGTGGCGGCGGCGGGCCGGGCCGTCACAATTATTCAGAATTTAAATTAGAATAGATTTAAATTAGTATTTTAATTACAAAAGCTATTTAAATAGAAAACTCAGCCGTAACTCAGTGATTTCCTATGAATACATCATTACAACGTTTAACTCTTAAACATATATATACGGTTTATCACACACAACAGATACATTAAAACAAAAACAAAATCAGTGGGTATTTTCGCAACTTGCGACCACTTCTTTGAGGAAAACAGTCCTTAATTTATATTTTATTGATATTTTAGTGTGAATTGAATCTACACTTATTTGTTTTCTAAATCGAATGTTAAAATATAACTTTAACTAAACTTACAAAACTAGGACTATTTTACCGATGCACAAATCTGTACCAGCTTGTCCCGTATGAGAATCCGTGTCTTCATATGTAGCCACCGTATCTATGTTGGGGTCAGATTCCAGTTTAACGGGATCCATCTGGTCAGAGAGTTTAGAGATCAGATTATGTAAAATACTACTGCTTGTTGGTCATCTTATCTTGCCTGCAATCTCGGAGATGTTAAGCAGAAGTATATTTAGCTAAGAGTACATTTAGCCGGTGATGTTGTTGTTAAACTAGCTAATGCCCGCGGCTTCGCTAGCGATTTTACTGTGTGTAATTGTCCCACAGGATCGTACTACCGGGATAAAACGTAAATACTATGTGTTAATCCAGATTATAATTATTTAAATAAAATCAAATTATTCTATAACTATCTGTGTTCCAAATTTCATCCAAATCCGTTCAGTAGTTTTTGCGTAAAAGAGTTAGAACCTCCATCCATCCATAGATCCATTTATCTTTCACATTAATAGGATGTTTTGGAAAGTACAAATTGTTTCAGAGCGTGCTGAAGGCACACCGCCCCCTCCTTCACTGTCAGACGCCGCGTACAAGCTGAACATGCTGGCCTATCAGCCAGGTATGTTATATGTGCATAATGATTCGATGAGTTCGGTTTGATGCCAGAGACTTTTTTTTTAAACATTTCAGCTAGGAGGCTGATTGTTACAGTTGTTTTTTTATGAGAAATTAAATGTGGTTAAAAATTCAGTTTTACCATATTTGGTATAGTCATAGAAAAAAAACTTCGTCACCGATAGAATCTGCTTTACTCAAGACCATCAACTTAATGGAGAGGTTTTCCTTTTGAGGGATTAAAAAAAAAATAGTTTCCAAGAACGCTCTAGATGGCATTGAACTATGCTACGTTGCTTGGTGCCAAAGCCAAAACGCTTGGAAAAAAAAACATTGCGTCACGTCACATACGCTCGTTGACTGACACTTTCCGAATATAACCTAGTTTTCTCGCGCTTTGTTAAAATCAGTTTTTTTACGTTCCGTTCCTTGCAGTAACGTACCAAGTTCAGCGCCATCTATCCAGCGACTAGGGAAGAGCTAAAAAGAAAATCCCTCATTGCATGAATTGTCATTATATCTCACATAGACTTTAAGAAAAGTTTATCAAAATTGTGACACTGACATTGAAATAGAACAGTCATCCTCTCTGTGACAACCAGCAGGCCGCATTGTCCGTACTCCTTTAGCCGGTTTTGATTACGCAGCCTGATGTGTGTGTGCAGGCCGCGCTTCCGCCCTGGGCACGTTGTGCCGCGTCCTGTGCTCCAAGCAGTGCCGCGAGCAGGTGCTGGCGCCGTACCTGGCGCGCTGCTACGCCGCGCTGCACCGCGGGCTCAGGGACCCCGCCACTGCCGCCGCCGTCGTCTACAACGCGCCCGACCTCTTCAGGTACTCTCAGCCGGTGTCGGGAGCACCGAGTGACACCTAAATCACATAACATAAACTTCGGCTATAATCCTCGAAGGATTTGGCAGATGTGTATCCACTACACCCACAATTTGCCACTTATGTTCAAGCTACACGTAATAAGGAGCTTTCACATTGCCTTGAATCGGGGATAAATACCCTGCCCATTTCGGGAATCGAACCTAAGATCTCACAATGATACAGTACATAATCTAACTTTCAGATTGGACCTAGATGGCGTGCTAGTCCTAGTTCCGGACTTCGTAACCGCCTTAGACCAGATTCTGTCGGAGAGGGAGCCCAAACTGGAGTGCGGCTCCATAGACAAGAGAGAGCTCCGCAAGGCGGCCATCAGCGCTCTGTTGTCGCTGGTCGCCTTCCCTTACCATTACAAGGGACTGCCGGTACCCGAGTTCCCAGGATGTAACGAATAGTAAGTATACACATTGTGTAATACCAGCTGTTTATACTTCCACAGCAAAGCAAAGGCCTCGTCTTTTAAAGGGAATAGAAATCTCAACTTTGCCATAGAAAACCGACCGTTAAAACCACAGAATAAGTTTCAAAGTTCTGCTGGCATGAACATGCCATTAGGAATACGACGCTGTAGGCGACTAAACTGTCGGCAAGCTCCTTCATATACGTATCTGGTGTAGAATTTAATTTTTGTAGAGACTTCGAAGTTCAGACGCGTTAGTCGTGCTGCTACTGAGCGCGTTATACTTAATACTCTCACTATCTCACATCATTGTCAAGCAAAAACGAACCTTTTTACCACACCGAACCACATAATAAATAGTAAAAATACAAAACAGGCACTTCATTTATTTATTTATTTATTTCATTTTTGGGAAAACTTACAGCTAAACAGATAGTGAGTAGTAGTTTAGACAAAATATGGCCAATTACAAGTTTCCACATGTAGTAAGTATATAAATAATATGACATCAAAAAAGATAAGATTATAAATGTATATAACAGCACAAAAAACAGTTACTAAATTCGCTCGAAGAAGCTATTAGATAAAATTTTCTTCAATTTAGCGGTACTAGTATTGAAAATGTCGATCTCAGCTTCCTGGCAGGTTGCGTTGTACATACGACTCGCTCTCACCATGTACGAGTTTCGTCTGTACGTTGTGGCTACCACTGGGGTGTGTAATAAATGAGGTCTACGTAAGAGCACAGACGGCACTCGCAGCCCGATTTTGTGCAGCAACTCGGTAACACCAGTTGTTCCATTGGCGATCTTAAAAAGAAACACAAGATCTGATATTTTTTATTTTTCGCCTTTCGCATAGCGGAAGGATGTGAAATTTTTTGCAACGGTAGGTATAATTCGTTGAAAACGTTTTAGACCGATATTGAATGTGCCTTAGAAACCTTTTCTGTATACTCTCAATACGATTTATGTAGACATTATAATTGGGGTTCCAGACCTGAGAAGCATACTCCAAATGACTATTAAAATATTATACTGTTCCTTTGTCCGTACAAAGGAACAGTATAATATTTTAATAGTCTTAATGTTTTTGAACTCCGAGGACACCCGGAGAAAGAAACCAAGCGCTTTTGATGCTTTCTTGACTACATTGTCTATGTGCGCATCAAATAGAAGCTTAGCGTCAAAGGTAACTCCCAGGTCCCTGATAGTGTTGACCCTATTTAGTGCAGTATCAAAAAGCGTGTAGTTATGGACGATCTGAATAGGTTTCCGTGTAAAGGAGCAAACATAACACTTGGACACATTCAAATCCAACTTATTATTAAGACAATAGGCTTGAAAACTATTAAGGTCCGCCTGTAATAGATGAGCATCCGCCAGGGTATTAATTTGTCTCATTATCTTCATGTCGTCAGCGTATAGTAACAATTTTGAATACCGGAATGAAGAAGAGATGTCGTTGATAAATATATTAAACAACAGTGGCCCCAGCAAGGATCCTTGGGGAACCCCTGATGGGACGTTCATAGGCTTTGAGCAGTATCCATTCAGAACTACAGTCTGACATCTGTTCTCCACATAGGACTTAAACCACCGGTAAAGATCGCCCCTGATGCCCACAGATAAAAGTTTACGCAACAGGATTACATGGTCTATCCGATCGAAACACTTACTGTAGTCGGTATATATAACGTCGACTTGGGACCTCTGTGACATACACTCGGAGAGGTAGTCGCTACAAACAATGAGATTAGTCGAGGTTGACCGACCCCTTACGAAGCCGTGCTGGCTTTCACTTATGATGTGCTTTAGGGCCGAAGAAACCTGTGCGTGCACAATTTTCTCCAGTATTTTAGCAAACACACACAGCTTCGAAATAGGTCGGTAATTCTCGACCAATGTCCTTGACCCTTTTTTATGTATCGGTGTTATAAATGCCGACTTCCATATTTTAGGCACCACGCCAGTAGTGCAACTCGTGCAACAATTAATAGAAATCGACTCTTGCTACTAAGCAACAAAGTGCAATTCAGCTCGCATAAGCGCTCAGTGCCTAACGCGATATTCACCTAAACCAGGGATTCCCAAAGCCACCACTGTGAATCCCTGGGGTCGACATAAACGAAAACTGATTTTGGGGGTCGACGAGGTCTAAAGATCAACCACTATTAATTAACACAAGTTCTTATTTTAAACTTTCAAGATACTGTATAAGTTGTGTTGACGTTTAGGTCCTAAACGTTGCCGCTCTCTTCTAACGCGTAACTCTGTCGCTGTCTTTTTTAATATTATTTTTTTCGGATGGGAAATCATCAAATGACTCCTCCCGCTCTGGGCGGAGCAGGAGGGAGTGTCAGACTTTTACTGACTAAAACCCATCCATGTTCCTTCATCGCCCTTTGTGTTCCGGGGCCACGGTATCTCTTTCGAACAGTTCCGCAGCCAACTCTGCCGCGAAGTGATGCGCTATCTGTGGCGCTAGGGTTGTCGGCTTGCCACTGCTACTATAATATTCATCGTCTATCTACCTACTTGACTACGTAATCTATCTTTTCGTACCACTTGCTCAAAAAAGTGACATTCTATGCCACAAAAAGCGAACATAACAATAGTCATTTTTAATCTGTTAAAAACAGGGAAAGAAAATTGTACTGAATTTCATTCATCCTCTAGGGGGAGAATGTGATTTAAATTTGGAATACTTACCGAAATTTATACTGAACTACATCTGTGTTTACACCATTGAGTTTGTATATAAAGCATAATACATCTTTTTGAAAAAGGAATACGCATTTATTATGCAGTTATGATTATTAAATAAAATTACGAAAACCGACGAGGCCGTATGAGCTTGATGCCTTTGCTATTCCGACAAAAAAATATTAGTCTAGGAATTTGCCGCGTTTTTGTTTTCTTCAAATACATAAACGTTAGTTCACATTTACTTTTAATTGTCATTATTTTTAATAAATGCTTATCTCATATTATTATTGTGTTAATTTTTTCGCAAATGGTACGAAAAGTAGAGTATTTTCCTCGGTGATAAAGCTGTCTTAGTCTTGGGTGAACTTAAATCCCTCGCTACACTCAGGACTCGTCTTAAATCCCTCGCTTCGCTCGTGATTTAAGTTTTTAACACCCTCGCTACGCTCGAGAGTAAACCTCGAGTCCTTCGTTACGCTCGCGATTTAAATCGTCACCCGCGACAGAAGACACTGCTTTATCCCCTTGGTTAATAATCTACTATTTGTTTGATGCGTATGATTACACAGTCAATTAGGTAGATAGACAATGAATATTAAAGTCCGCCATTTGTGATTAACAAAAAAAAGTGAAAAATAACTTTAGCTTCTTTTGTTTTTTTTAAAGTCAGTTTTATTTTTTGCAAAAAAGTTTTTATTTTATCCATTTTTAGTTATTTCTAAACAAATATTTGCCATGAATTTATTTTACATTGTTAACAATACATTTCATGGTAATAGGCTTATTCCCATTATATGGAACTTAACATACCTGTCGAAATCTGGGTGTATTGTACACATCTGCGTACCCCCTCAGAGCATACAGGCGTGATGTTACGTCATGATGTTGTATATAAACAAAAAACATCCAAGCGATTGCAGCAATCCCGACAGTTTTGCCGTCTATTTCTGAATATATATTTCGGAGATATACAATGGAACTCCCATTGTATATCTCCGAAGATCAGCATCAGATCTTCACCAAATTTAAATGGGACCACCTCAGGAGTATACTCTTTAAAATAAAAAAAAAAACGAATTTTGAGAATCGCTCCACAAATAGGGAAAAAATCGGAAAAGTACATAAAAAAAATACAGTCGAACATATTATAACCTCCTTTTTTGTCGGTTAATGAAAACAAACTTTTAATCTTTAGGCTACCTAGATACCTCTTTGTTTAAAATTCCTTATAAACTTACAATAATAACATTTTTATAAGTTGCAGTAACTAAAAAGTTCGTAGAACAAAAACATCAAAAATTCTGGTTGTTTATATTTTCACTATACTAATTCTTAATTATCTCCCAAACGCGTGGACCGATTTACATGATTCAAACGTAAATAATGGTTTTCGACCTAGACCTATCATTTGACAAAATTGTTAAGATATGTCAACAAACAAAAAAACACATTTTCAAGTTACTCTCGTAATTATCCAACATGTATAAAACGCTTAACAATTCTTTTAAAAACTATCTTATCAAACTTTAAACGTAAATTGTATTTTAAACTGGGTCTAATTCAATGAAAAAGGAATAAAAAATTTATTTGTGAACAACACGATAATCTAAGCGGCGAGCGGTGACAACCGACTGGCGGAGTTGCGACGGCACCACGTGAAAGTGTAGGCATTTATCGCTGTAGGTATGGCCGAGTGAAGGAGCCCTGACCGAACACCACGCAGAACTGATTATTCTTATGACCAAACCATAACCTTCTAACTTCTTTCTTCTTTGTAGCGCCGGCATGACATTAGGCGACTTCACTCGCGGCAAGATATCCTTAATCTGCGTGTCTGCGGTGCAAGTGGAGACTATGGACGCGCTGTGCGTGCCGCTGCTGAGCGCGCTGTACCTGTGCGTGCGGCACAACGCGCACGCCGCGCCCGCGCGCACGCACAGCGCGCCGCCCGGCTCCACACTGTCGCACACCACGGACTATAAAGGTCAGTGCAACGTAGCATTAGCCGTGCTAAGCTAAGCTACACGGGTTTTGTAAGATCAGATAAGCTACGCACATCTAGCAAGGCCTAACACAGCGCGATTTTTTTACTTGCAATCAAATATCAACTTTGCTCTATTCAAAATAAAATTGAAAATAAATAAGCTGCCATTTGTCTGAGAGACGAGGTTTACGTTATTAATTTTCAACTTTATGTGAGAGATACAATGTTGATATTTGTTTGGTAGGGAAATCCGTTCTTTACTTCGCTTCGACAGGTCAGCGTTGGCCCTCAGGCTCTTTTCAAACGTTCAGACTGTGAATAACTATTACAGCTCAAACCCAGTTACCCATACAGTGCCACAAAGATCTTCTGACGCAGCTAGTTCAGATTTTGACACGCCAAAAGATCAGAATCAGAATCAGAATTATTTATTTGTGAAACATAGGTATAAACATTAAGGATTTTAAAAATAATAAAAGCTCTTGCTATGTTTTGTCGTTATAGACATACAAAAATGAATAAAGAGAAAAAAAACAATTATTTTACAAATAAAATGTCAATTCAAATAAAAGATTACAAATATATAAAGTCAACTGAAATAAAAGATTACAAATATAAAATGTCAATTAAATATAAATTCTAAATTCTTTTTGTATTCCTCGTACAATACATTCGCTGAACGTGTGTAAAGAGCCTAAGTTGACGAACTTTTTAAAAAAAAATACATTTTGAGGCATCTTTCAATTATTACTTATCACCAGTTTCATAGCTTCCTGTAGTTGTCAAGCTAAATCACTGCTACGAAATAGAAGAAGTAAAGAAGCATTTTTTTTCCTTTCTTCTAAGCCACTGCTATCAAACACACACATGTGCAATGATCACGATAAAGCACACACATACACGCTACATTTACTTTGCGAGCCAACATTCAATTGTAGCTATCAAACATTATAGACCAGTCTTTGAATATGTGAGAACCCCTTTAAGTCGCTACGTAATACTTATTTCAGGGTTTTAAATCTTCGTTATTTATAATATTATATTTCTGAATAAAATATAATACAAACAAAGACATACACTGCCGCCAAAGATTACTCATAAGAGCGGTTTCAGACTTGCGGTTTTTATGCGCGTATTAGCTCGATCCGCTTAAGCGCTCAATTTGCGATTCAAAAAACCGAACGCTCGTACACGCGCGTATTCCGATGTGTTCGCGTGGGGTTAATGGGTGTGCGGGAAGGCGTCTCTCGCGCTTATAGGCGCGTCAACGTGTCGCGCGTTTGGCAAAAAACGCGTCCATACGCGCCTTCAAGCTTTTAAACCGAACCATCAACGCGCTGAAAACACGCTAATCTGATACCGCCCTAAAGTTCAGTTAGCGCAATAAAACGACTTAAAAGCATTGAACCATAAAGTTGATATTTCTTTGAGTGGAAATATAAAAAATAAGCCTTATGTTAAGTACACATATTTGATGAGAGCGGCGGGTGTCGCGCGTGTTGTAGCGCGCTCCGAGAGCGGCAGCGCGGCCGGCAGCGCCGAGGGGCACTCGCTAGACGACTTCGCCGCAGACGTTAGGGAGCTAGACCCATCCTCGCCTGTTTTCGGTAATTACACACCTTTTTGTTTGCGTTCTGAAGGGCTACTTATTGACATAGCAAACATTTTTAAACAACAATAACAAACATTATATCATGATTTCATGAATTTCAAATAATAGAGAAGTGTGAAAAAGTAATGCAACACAATTTTCTTTGGTATTTGTGGAGCAAAGACGTCAATTCTTTGCTCCACAAAGACCAAAGAACATTGTTTTATACAGTTAACGTGTGAACCACGTTTTTGGTTTCCAACAATACCAAATAACATTGGACACTTTCGAGTAACTTTTGTCTAACATAAAAATGGGGTTAATTCTCCAGCTTCCATGACAATTGATTTCAGGCCGGTGCAGTATGCATTCGTTTTAAATACAGTATTGATTGATAGATCAATAAATAGCCTTTCAAGCACACTGTTAGCTTTCCAACTGGCTCATTGATGAAGCTGATTTTTTAATTTTCTCGGGAGTTATCTTAGAACTTCAATCTTACTCGGTTCCTGTTTAGTTGAAAAGCTCACAGTGTCTGTATCAACGCTTGTTTAATGTCTTACTGTTTTGCTTGCCTTTATTTCGTGATTTCACAGTACGGTCATTTCATTTTTGAACATTACTTACCTTTTGATCATTTTATTTTTGTTTCAAATCTATCAGGTGATTGTTTTTAGCGCCTACATTCAATGACTTATTTTGTTTAAAAATGAACTGTTGTTGACGAGTTAGTAACTTGTGTGCCATTGCCAACTAACGAATTATGTGTTTTATTAATGTGTAGAATCTAGTCTGTCTAAATGTAACTCCATACAGTGCAGTAAGAAATCCATAGTAATGATCTCTCTTTAAAGCCTTGTTAAAGTACAAGATTTTCACTTCCTGATTATGATGTACTAATAAACGGAGTGAGAGCTTTAAGGTCCCGTATCGACTAGTTCCGAAATATCCCGGGCAGCGACTGGACGACCCCTTAAAGTGGCTCTCTACTAATTCTAATACGATAGTTTTATTCTTAACTCTAACTAGTGTTTCTAGTAATCACCACATATGAGTTTCGCATGGATATTCTCTTCTCTTGACAAGAAGTCTAGACCTCGTACACTGGATGAGCGTAAAGTAGGCTTGGATTTTCGCCTAGGAAAGAGTAAGACAAGCTAATCTCGACTGCATGGACTAGGTAGGTCCTCAGTGTACCGTGTAGTCCCAAGTGTTACCACGTGCGAGTGCCACCAGGTGCGGCGCTGGTGGTGCGCGCCACGTACCTGGTGTGCCACCGCCTCATCTCCTCGTGGAAGGGCGACCTGCAAGTCTCCCTGGCTGCCTTGGAACTGCTCTCTGGACTCGCCAAGCTGCATTCTTCGAAGCCAGGTCAGTTGCAAATATTACATAGATAATTGTGGATTTGTAATGTTACGTCATGCAAATAAGTAAAAGAAAACGTTTCTCACTTTTGATGAGTTATTTGAGGGACACCATCAACTGGTAAGCGATTACATGATGCTAATGGACTATCCATTAGCATCATGTAATCGCTTGTTAACTTGTAACGAGATTCGTATTATTATTGTGTTTGAAGAATTAAAATCTATGTATTGTATTTTGCATGCTATCTAGAATTTGTCATTGGTAAGTTATAATTTTTTTGTTTTTTTAATTTTTACAAATTAGTGTGAACAATAAGTACCTTCATAGACTATAATTTAATTACAATTTTATTGAGTCTCGCTTATATCTGTTTAACTTTAATTCATGGAGGGCCTTTCCTTCTCTTTTTGTACTTGTCTACTGCCATCTGGCCTCGGGCCTCGACAAGGTCTATCGCTGTCAGCTCCTTAGTTTTTTTTTTAGTTTTATCTCGTCGATCATTCCCTGATATAAGTCGAATCAATCCTACATCCTTCTTGATCAGTTTAATAATCTTAGACTCCTCTATCAGAGGCCATCGAGCGCAAGCGCGCCGTGCGTTGGATCTGCGACTACATCACAGTACAATGCAGCCGGCCACCACAAGCCCACTCGCGGGACCTGCACTCGTGCGTGGTGGCCGCCTACTCGTGCCTGGCCGCCTGGTTGTGTCCCGCGCTACTCGCCGACCAGGAGTGCATAGCCACGCTGCTGGAAGTTGTCGAACTCGGTATATCGGGCAGCAAGAGTCAAGGTGAGCTACCATCTTGCTAGCCTGATACTTATTCTTCTTTGTACTTTACCACATTCTCGGCAGAGTCTGTGCTGGTACGGCGCAGCATAGTTCTTTTGGCGCTTGAATTACTTTTTATTGTGAACCTATGAAATTTTCTGTGGAAATTGTTTAAAAAAATCAAGATAGCGGATATAGTTCTGACTATGACCACGCACTGAAAGATCCACTGGGCATCGCATAATATTCATCGTTGGACGTCAAGGCTGCTGGATGTTGTTGATCTCGGGCAGTAAGAGTCAAGGTAAGCTCCTTATTGTTGTAACATCCTGGTACTGTGCGCGATCAAAGATACTACTGGAACTCTGAAATCGATCAGCGAGAATCTGTGAACCTCTTGTTGTGTCTAATTAAATAGATATAAGTACTTACAATTACCATGACTAATAGCAAACCTTTCATGCACACAGACCACACATCTTAGTCTACTGTCACTGTTACGTCAGTTCACAATAAAAGTTCAAAGAGCAAACACGCTGAAGGAGTTTCATTTCACCAAACAAACGGATATAGACCTTATAGCCCTGAACATGTTGTGATATGGCAGCCTGGTACTGAAAGGGCCAGTATTAAAGTGCCACCAAAATATTGTATTACGATTATGATGTAATGATGACATAATTATTTGTTGTTACAGGAAAACCTGGAGAGCTCCCAAAGATGAAGGACGAGAAGGAACTGAAGCCTGTATCCATGAGAGTGCGGGATGCGGCAGAGTCGCTGCTTATGTTAATTCTAGAACAGGTAAACTTGTGTGAAATTGTTTTTGTCTTTTGACAACATAGCACGTCTGTTTTTTGTCGGTTGGGGCAGACCAAGGGGAAGATGGCGGGACGCCTTGGATGGCTTCCTCACAAATTGGCGCGTAGAGGCACAACACCGAGAGAAGTTTTGTCCAGGAGCAACAGTATAGGCTAATAAAAAAATGTGGTGTGTCTATGCCATTACTCACAAATTCCATACTTATCGTAAACAGTTTACCCTATCTGAGGGGAATCGCTTGCAAATCTTTTCGTATTTCTACAACGATATTAAACAGAATAAACATTAGACACCTTGGCCTCGGGTGTTAACTGTGTAACGATTATGTAGTTTGACAGTGTTTTAATTTTTGTATTGTAGCAAATAGGCAACGGCGGCAATGGCTCGTCGTGGTGCCGCCTGGACGAGCGCTGGCTGGCCGAGCTGGGCCACGGTCGCTTACGTCACTTCGTGGCCGATGGGAATATACTGCTATCTCTGTTAGAGGAACCGCTCAGCAATAGTCAGGAGCCGCAACCTACACTTATTGGTGAGTTATGATGTCCTGGTATCTGAGCCAATAGTTCGGCTTGGTGCTGGCTTGCTGTACTGGTCCACGGTTGCTTAAATCACTTCGTGGCTGACGAGGACATGCTGCTGTCGATATTGGAAGAGCTTCTTAGTAAAAGTTAGGAGCTGACATTTGGTGAGTTATGATGTCCTGGTACTAGTAGTAATAGATCGTCGTGGTGCTGGCTGGTCGCGCTGGGCCACGGTCGCTTACGTCACTTTTTGTGTCCTGTTATCTTATTACAGGTCATTAGAGATAACTTTAATTGCGGTACGAATGCAAAATTAGAGGTAAAATAATTCTGTAATGGTTTCGTTTTAGTGATAATCCGTTGCGGCTGGGGTCGCTACGCGTGGTCACTGTCGGCGCGCGGCGCGGCGCGGAGTGCGGGGCGTGGGTGTGGGGGGGCGTGCGCGCGCCCGGTGGACATGCGCGACGCTCGCCCGGCTGCAGCCCCGCAGTGCCGCGCGCTGCCGCACGCGCCGCCCTGTGCGCTGTGAGTATATACACATATAGCGGACTAGCTTGTACCCGCGGGTGTGCGGGGGCGTGCGCGCGCCCGGTGGACATGCGCGACGCTCGCCCGGCTGCAGCCCCGCAGTGCCGCGCGCTGCCGCACGCGCCGCCCTGTGCGCTGTGAGTATATACACATATAGCGGACTAGCTTGTACCCGCGGGTGTGGGGGGGCGTGCGCGCGCCCGGTGGACATGCGCGACGCTCGCCCGGCTGCAGCCCCGCAGTGCCGCGCGCTGCCGCACGCGCCGCCCTGTGCGCTGTGAGTATATACACATATAGCGGACTAGCTTGTACCCGCGGGTGTGCGGGGGCGTGCGCGCGCCCGGTGGACATGCGCGACGCTCGCCCGGCTGCAGCCCCGCAGTGCCGCGCGCTGCCGCACGCGCCGCCCTGTGCGCTGTGAGTATATACACATATAGCGGACTAGCTTGTACCCGCGGGTGTGGGGGGGCGTGCGCGCGCCCGGTGGACATGCGCGACGCTCGCCCGGCTGCAGCCCCGCAGTGCCGCGCGCTGCCGCACGCGCCGCCCTGTGCGCTGTGAGTATATACACATATAGCGGACTAGCTTGTACCCGCGGGTGTGGGGGGGCGTGCGCGCGCCCGGTGGACATGCGCGACGCTCGCCCGGCTGCAGCCCCGCAGTGCCGCGCGCTGCCGCACGCGCCGCCCTGTGCGCTGTGAGTATATACACATATAGCGGACTAGCTTGTACCCGCGGGTGTGGGGGGGCGTGCGCGCGCCCGGTGGACATGCGCGACGCTCGCCCGGCTGCAGCCCCGCAGTGCCGCGCGCTGCCGCACGCGCCGCCCTGTGCGCTGTGAGTATATACACATATAGCGGACTAGCTTGTACCCGCGGGTGTGCGGGGGCGTGCGCGCGCCCGGTGGACATGCGCGACGCTCGCCCGGCTGCAGCCCCGCAGTGCCGCGCGCTGCCGCACGCGCCGCCCTGTGCGCTGTGAGTATATACACATATAGCGGACTAGCTTGTACCCGCGGGTGTGCGGGGGCGTGCGCGCGCCCGGTGGACATGCGCGACGCTCGCCCGGCTGCAGCCCCGCAGTGCCGCGCGCTGCCGCACGCGCCGCCCTGTGCGCTGTGAGTATATACACATATAGCGGACTAGCTTGTACCCGCGGGTGTGCGGGGGCGTGCGCGCGCCCGGTGGACATGCGCGACGCTCGCCCGGCTGCAGCCCCGCAGTGCCGCGCGCTGCCGCACGCGCCGCCCTGTGCGCTGTGAGTATATACACATATAGCGGACTAGCTTGTACCCGCGGGTGTGCGGGGGCGTGCGCGCGCCCGGTGGACATGCGCGACGCTCGCCCGGCTGCAGCCCCGCAGTGCCGCGCGCTGCCGCACGCGCCGCCCTGTGCGCTGTGAGTATATACACATATAGCGGACTAGCTTGTACCCGCGGGTGTGCGGGGGCGTGCGCGCGCCCGGTGGACATGCGCGACGCTCGCCCGGCTGCAGCCCCGCAGTGCCGCGCGCTGCCGCACGCGCCGCCCTGTGCGCTGTGAGTATATACACATATAGCGGACTAGCTTGTACCCGCGGGTGTGCGGGGGCGTGCGCGCGCCCGGTGGACATGCGCGACGCTCGCCCGGCTGCAGCCCCGCAGTGCCGCGCGCTGCCGCACGCGCCGCCCTGTGCGCTGTGAGTATATACACATATAGCGGACTAGCTTGTACCCGCGGGTGTGCGGGGGCGTGCGCGCGCCCGGTGGACATGCGCGACGCTCGCCCGGCTGCAGCCCCGCAGTGCCGCGCGCTGCCGCACGCGCCGCCCTGTGCGCTGTGAGTATATACACATATAGCGGACTAGCTTGTACCCGCGGGTGTGCGGGGGCGTGCGCGCGCCCGGTGGACATGCGCGACGCTCGCCCGGCTGCAGCCCCGCAGTGCCGCGCGCTGCCGCACGCGCCGCCCTGTGCGCTGTGAGTATATACACATATAGCGGACTAGCTTGTACCCGCGGGTGTGCGGGGGCGTGCGCGCGCCCGGTGGACATGCGCGACGCTCGCCCGGCTGCAGCCCCGCAGTGCCGCGCGCTGCCGCACGCGCCGCCCTGTGCGCTGTGAGTATATACACATATAGCGGACTAGCTTGTACCCGCGGGTGTGGGGGGTTAAAATACCGATTTTCATAATTCTGAATGGTTCATAATTCTGAACGTTTATAATTACTATTCTCAAAATGCTGAATTTCAATAGTCCGACTTATTGTTAATAATATTTTACCTACTTGTTAAGAATTACGCACCACTAAGGGCACAAATTTTTCATTATTTTTGCGATAGGACGCACCGTTTTCGAGATATAAGCAAATTTATAAGAAAACCTGCCACGACTCCATGACGCGCGCTCGCTACGCCCGCATTTTACATTACACATTATTATTATTACTTTTATTCGAAGTATTAAAAATCGGAATATCGTTATTCGGACTATCGATTTATCCATCATATGAAAAGCGGACAACAAACAAATCGTATTTGCGACTTTCGGAATTATGCATTTCGGGATTTTAAATAATATGCATTATAATTCTTCGGTATTATAAAATTATAGATATATCGGATAGATAGATAATGGGAATATCGAAATTAGGAATAAAATACTTTGGAGTTTTCGGGTGTTCCCTACATCAACATCATTGTTGCTATTATACAGGGTGTCCAGTAATTAATGGATAACTTTGAAATGGCTTAAAGTAGAACTTATGGCCATTTAGAAAAAAATACGAAAAAAATCTAACAAAAGGTACCTGTAAGCAAGTTCATTTATTTTCGAAAATAAGTATGAATTAATTTTTAAACAAAGTTTAAACACCTTGGGTAAAAAAAAAATGTATTCACACATGAGTGACCAACAATTTTAAAATAATGTCGGTTTCAAGTAGATTTGATAATGGTAAAATTGATAATTGTATCTGCCTTAAATAGTGATTCATAAATATTATTATTATTTCGTTTATTCATTTTATTATTATATTTTTCTTCATGGGTGGCGTTTTCGTGGTTTTTGGGGTCGCTGATAATGAAAATGAAGTCAAAATGAAAATCCAAGATAGCGCCAATAGTTATAATATAATAATATTATTTATACTAATAATAATAACTGTCGAAGTTCAGGATGACACTCAATATACACCTTAGTCCCCCGACCGCACATGTTTATTATTTTTTAATAAGCTTCTTAACGTTTTAAAAATACTAATAGCAAGTCCTCTCTTCAGTGACTCAGCATTCCCGAGTCTCGAAGCAGTATTACGTCAACTCAACGACCCGGAAGCCCCCACGCTGTTCAAACTGCTGGAACAACAGGCCGCTATAGAGAAAAAAGTTAAAGAAAGCGAAGATAATGCTGTGAGTTTACTAACATTTTCAACTGAAACACGAGTGCGAAATTATATTCAAAATGATGATTGGATGATCATTTGGATACTGTATACCATTTCCTGAACCTTTATTTGTAAATATGTTTATTTACTTTTAGGTTCCCGAAGAGTACATCCCTCCGGAGCCGGTGACAGAATTCCAAACGGCAAGATTATTCCTGTCCCATTTCGGATATCTGAATATAGGTGGCGATAAAAAGGTAACTTGCTCATAAGAATTTCATTTATTAAGTAGCTTCGTCTATGCCATAGACTCTATGGCATACTTGCTTTTATTACGGGTTTTTTGGATTTACTCATCCATTTTTTTAGTATCGGACTTATAGAGGGTGCTCAGAAGTCTTTTTATTTTATTTTTTACGGGTTTCTTTATCGATACTGAACTCACCTCTAAGAGCCTTATCACACTAGCGGATTGCGAGCGGATTCAAAGCGGAGCGGGCGCGCAGCGAATTCGTTGCGACGCGAAACGAATTCGCCGCGCATTCGCATCGCAACTCAAAAACAATTTTCAACGCTAGGCCCTAACGTTGAAAATTGAGTTTACTTTCACGCTGTTATTCGCGGCGAATTCGTTGCGTAACTGCGGGGAATCCGTTGCGCATCCGCGGTGAATTCGCTGCGCATCCGCAACGAATTCGCTGTGCGCCCGCTCCGCTTTGAAACCGCTAGAGTGATAAGGCTCTAAGCTATGGCACGCGACGTCTTTATCATCCTGTATTAAAGTATTTATATTATGTATTTTGAAAAAAGACTGTGCTATTCACAATGCATCTCTCTTGCACTGGGAACATCCCGATTAGATAAATCAGTCTTGGGCTCCCCAAGTTTAGGCACTGGTCTTTGTGTTTCCCAACAAGCAAAACGCCAAAACCCCAATGCGGATAGGAGTGGTTATCGCACTCCTATCCGCATTGGGGTTTGCCTCTCTCCGCACTGCGCTTTAGGTTTTGGCTATGTGACTATGGGAGCGCTATAAGTTCTTAGCTTGTTCCCCTGCTGGGTGAGATCACAAGTTTCTAAGGGAAGGTATCTCCTGCAAAATGAATGGTTTTGTCCATCCAGAGCGCGTTGCCCCGGCTGGTGGCGCTGGACGACAGCGCGCCGGGGTTCGCGGCGGCGCTGCGGCGCGTGGACGCGTGCGGCGCGCGTGCCAGCGTCACCGTGCACGTGTTCTGTGCGCGTGCGGGGCAGCTGGCCGCGCACGACATCGTGCACAACGCGCGCAGTCTCAGCACCGTGCCGCCCGCCTTCGTGCGCATGCTTAGAGGGTATGCTAATAATCCAGTTACACCATCTTGAATTCATGCGAGCCTGAGGCCTTACTCTCTATCGTTTCGTCCGTATATTATATTATCCGAATATTCGGACGAAACGTTAGAGAGTAGGGCCGCTGGTACTTTTATATAAGATGGTCCAGAACTTGTGTGTACAGAAAGAACTATTCGAATAAATACCACCTTCTGGACGCACTCAGGGCGTAGAGTTGCGGACACCAGCCCGTTATACAATACAATACTACCTTGAATGTAAACAAACCTAGTACTTTTTGTTGAATATTCATCTAAAAAATCACTCCCCGCGCACTTGTGCCTACCGGTAAATTCGGTGAACTCGAATACATAATCAACATACGGAATCTAGAAGAGGTTATCTATGGTCGTTATTAAACATTAAAAAAAACTATAGATGTTTTTAATGCAAAAGCGTATCGACATGAACTACGCAAGAATTGATTCTTGTCGCCTACTCCTAAAAGCTGGTTTCGAGTAAAGAAACTCCATAATGACTACAATTGAAATAGTTTGACAATATGTTGTCCATGTTCTCGCAGGCTGGGCAGGCCGGTGCAGGTGCGCGGGCACCCGGGCTGGGCGGGCCACGTGGCCACGAGCTACGACGCGCGCGCGCAGCCTGCGCCCGCGCCGCTCGGGGACCACGCGCCCGCCATATATGATGCGAGGGAACAGGTACCATAAGTAAACGAATGCACTCAGCCGAATAAATGTATCATGTGCCTGTACTGACACCGACACACATAACCCACTGAAAAAAAACTGAGCAGGCTAAATGCGTGCACGTGGCGAGTGCGTGCTCGCATATGCCATGCGCGCGCATTTCCATGGTGGTTTGAAATGCCGAATTTGCATTTAGTGTACTGTCGAGTTTCAACTGTCTGCACCTAGCCGAACGTTGTAAATGGAACAGCGCACTCAATAATCCTTACGGTATGTAAGGCCGGAGAAACCAAATTTATTTTGTTTTTAAATCCTCTCATTTTCCTTATTACTTTCACCGTCGTTGGTCTGCTGAGGTGTTCATTGTTGTTATTTATTTACTCAAAATTTCATCACTTAACTCCATCAGGTACTCTATTGGTCAGACTCGACGAATGAGATAGCTTTCGTGGTACCTTCCGGGCGCGAACCCGCAGACAGTGAGGATCGGAACGATAGCATCAAGTCTGACGTCGATGGCTCCTGCTTGTCTAACCGGTAAGTATTTTATACCGCGAGTGATCGCAGAACATACATGCTGCATGCTCTACTAACATCGATACCGGAATGTGATTTATTTGCCTCGAGAGTTTCCGTGAGAGGATGAACGAAAGATGTATTTTTATTATGCTTGTTCTGTCAGTTTCTTGTTATTGTTAGGTAACTTATTTAATACTACTCTATTCGCCCTGGCGTCGCACGGGTGTAACATATACATATAAACTTTCCTCTTGAATCACTCTATCTATTGCTGAAAACTGCATTAAAATCCGTTGCGTAGTTTAAAAGATCTAAGCGTACAGAAAGCGGGTGCGACTTTGTTTATTTATGTAAAGATTTTTATCATTCCATATTGTAAAGTTTCTTTTAACTGTGCAATAGCTTGGATTTAGTGTGTACTATGTTTTATCAAATAATAAATGGGTCTATTTCGATAAATTCATGGGGTATTTTTGGATACCATTGGGCATGACGAATCAGTTTTTTTTTGACGTTACTGACCTTTCGGTCATCCAGTATATCCCATAATTATGATGTTAAAAAAATCCCTTCCGAAGCAGCTCAGAGAAGGGCGCGGGCTCTTGCTGGGACGTGTCTGGCGGCAGCAGTGCTACAGGCACATACTCGCGCAGTGTGAGCGAGTCCGAGCGCGCGGGAATTGCGGGGGGCGCGGCGGGTGCGGGGGGTGCGGGCAAGCTGCACGACAAGCTGCGCGCGCTCAGCCTCGACCTCGACAAGCAGCCTGCTGCGCAACTTACAGGTACTTTACATTTTATAGACTGTAATACCTGCCGTTCTATAACGGGGGGAAAACATTTCATACCTGAGAATTTTCGGAGATATTGTAGGTCAAAGTTCCAATATTTTTTATAGTTTCGTTGCCAAATGGAAAACGATACCCTAATAGATTCGCCCGTCCGTCTGTATGTCAGAGCCATTTTACTCCAAGATTGTTGACACCACACAGGTGCAGATGTCTTCTATGAACCGCTTCAGAAAACTGACGTGAAATTACGAATTAAAACAAAATAGGGATGGCTTTCCATACACGTAACTCAAGGTTTTTTTACGAAGAAAATGTTTCTACGTACGGACGGCTGCATTAATTCGTTACCCCTTTATGGACCCTAAAGGGGTAACGAATTAATGCAGCCGTCCGTTTTTTACCCTTTGGGTCATCATCATCATCTGCCTAGCCTTTTCCCAACTATGTTGGGGTCGGCTTCCAGTTTTACCGGATGCACCTGAATACCAGTATTTTGCATGGAGCGACTGCCTATCTGACCTCCACAACCCAGTTAGTACCGGGTAATACGATACCCTTTGATAAGACTGGTACCCTTTGGGTACGGAACCCTAATTATATCGAGGTTCCTAAAATACTTTTTTCTTAAGTCAATGGTTGATGAGATATTAAAAGCGATTTAATTTCAGGTAGTGGCAGGCGTAATAGGGATTACACGACGAAGATTCTCATTATATGGCTAGAAGACTTCGAGGATCATTTGAATTTGCCTATTGGTGAGTGTGTTTACTATTGTGTAGAAAACCAGTTGTTTAGTTTTAATTCCGCAGAAGCTGGACCCAAGCTCGGATGCAAAATGCTGCACCGCCAAGCTCGCAAAAAGGCAGAAGGTGCGATGGTTTTAACCGCAAAATGACAGGGTGCTTTCAGCTCATTATTCTGAATCATATTCCAACGGATTTTTTTTTTGTTACCTACTATTCCTTTATGTAAAATTACGTCCTCTGTACGCAGTACTCCATTTATGTAAAAAAAGGATAAAAAAAACAACAACAATGCTTGTCAAAAACTTTAACGAACGACGCGTGAAATTACCTGTTCACATCCTGCCTAACTACAGAGTTCATCGAACTCGTCATCGCGCTTGCCGTTCGCTACGTGCGTTTTGCCACAGTAACGATACATTGCGTAAGAGGAAATAAAACAAATCAAATTTATGGGTCTTCCATAACTCTCCTGAAATAGTTTCTTGTACCGGTCATCTTAGTATGATATACTGGATCCACCCTATCAGTTTGTGGAGGGCTGTCCCTTACACTACAAGACTCTGTATACAAGGTATATCTATTCGAGATGGGTTTGATCCTTCCATAAATGGGGAATCCTCAGTAGATGAGATTGACGTATAACATGGATGTATCAAATTTTAATCGAAATGGAATCGGTCATACAAAATTTATTATAAAAATAAATAAATAAATTAACCTTTATTTTCTGATTACAGTCCATAGCTTTGTTAGTATTTTAGTGTTAGTAACAATGGTGCTTAAGTAATTAGGTTAGTATTGTTAGTGTTTACAAGTTAATTATTTATTTAGTTTGACCAAAGACAGTCGCCACCCAGTGTCTCTGGAAGTGGCGGTCCGGTCTAGCAGCAATAATCTTCAAAATGCTGTTGTCACTATCATGCAGGCGCTGCAGTAAGGAAGCCGCTTTCTTTCGCATGATAGCGTGGAAGCCATCTGTGCGAGCATCCGCGAACATTCCCAATGCTGTACAGCGCCATGGCAGTCCCAACAGCATCTTGAAGGCGTTATTAAATTGGACGCGCAGGACATTGTAGGCTCGTCGCGTATATGACACCCACAGGCCGCTCGTATAGAACGGTTGACAGAACGCCTTAAAGAGGATTACTTTGACGTCTGTGGTACAACGAGATTACTTTGACGTCTGTGGTACAACGAGCGAACCTGCGGGCAAGCAAATTGCTCCTCACAGACAACGCCCTGCGCTCCCGCTCAATATCTCCGTCGTCCCTTAGGTCGCTCGTAATAATGTGACTGAGATACCTAAAACTATTGACAATTTTAAGTGCTACGCCGTTGAGATCTATGGGCGGAACACAGCGTGACTGCTGCTTAGGGGCTTTAAAAACAAGAAGCTCACTTTTTTAAGAGTTGTATATCAAGCCATGCTCCCCCGCATAGGCCTTACAGATCGAAAACAATTAACTTCTTCAACCCACCTATCGATGGACTGAGCAGCACCATATCGTCTGCATTATTAGTTAGTCATTGTGTGAAAACTTATTCCCAACTAAACCAACTTCTGCTGTCCCGATTGTTTTTCTTTGGGTACAATTAAACAGAACCACATGTGATCACATGAAACAAAGTCGAACGGCAGTAAAAAACTCATTGTCAATTTTGCAAATGTGGACAACTCACACTTGACCAAAATAATTAGTATGTCAAAATTGTTTTCATAAAAATAGAGCTAAAGTTTCCTAAGAAAGTTTCCGTCGATCTTTTATAGATTCGGATTTCCATGTCATGTCCCACTTAAAAGAATCACATTTTTATGTTAGTCTGTAAAGTATAATACAGTGTGTTTGGATAACGGTTACAGATACTTTAAGGGCATACAGGGTGTAAACAACCTCGTCACGAAGCCGTCAACCAAGCATTCTGTACCAAACTAAGTAACTTTACGCAAAAATTATTGCTGACAACGACTTTTTTTTGGGGTGAAAAATCATGTTTTGTGGTAGAAGTTAGAACTCAATGTAAAACATTGTGCTGATGGATGGATTGAATATTACGGGGGTCGTGGAGGTGTTTAAAGTAAAAATCTTACAATAAAAACTTGTATTTAAAATAAAACAAAGGGTTACCATGAATTATATGTAATTATATAACGAAAACGTTTTGTCCTCCTGTTGAATTGCAGGTCAATTTAATAAAAAACGATAAACTATATCAAAATATTGACTCTACGACAAATATTTTTACTGAGTAGAAAAGGTAAAAAAATGTGTTTTTCGTAGTTTTATATATTATTTTTGTCACTTTTTGCTTATTGTTCAGGAACTTGGTTATTTGAGAGCCACGGCGTTTACCTTTGTATACGGACATTTGCACGGTTACGGGATATTTTTCGGCAATTTTATTAAACATGTATTCCAGCCGATTTAAAACTTAGATGGCTGCTATTTGCGGGGTGTTGGGTTAGGAATATTTATAAGAGGGCATTTGTCACTGGGAATGAGGGTGTAATATAGAGTATCGGTAACCGTTCTCCAAAAACACTGTATACGGATCATAATGTGTCGTCATATTTAACAGTGAGGTACAAACAATTGAAGTGAACAACTTTTTCCATGGGACCTACATCGTTATTGCAAAAAAGAAATCGGCTGTTCCATCTAAAAAAAAAACTGCTCGACCTAACTGTGTATGGGACAGGACAGCTAATTATTATTTTGCGATTACGGTGTTGGTCCCATGGAGAAAGTTGTTCAGTTTGATGACTGTGTGTGATCTACATAGTGTTACGAGCTGGGTATGGGATAAATTAATAACCACCGAATAACAACAAATAACTTTAATAATCACAAAACACTTATAACTCAATCACAAATACACTACTGATCACTATTCGCTTAGATATCGCACTTTTAGTTCACTTCGATTCGCTTCGTCGTGTAGCCAAACTCAGACTGCTTGCTCCCGCAAACACGTCGACTATTAATATGGCGATCGAACGGTCGAGAAATATCCACGACTTCCTAGAATCTCCTAGACAATTCCACAACTTGTACAGAGGAAAGAAGTTGGTACTTTATGCCCTCGGCGTACGGTCGAAATTACAATGATGTTCTTTTGTAGGTAGTTTGCGAATTTGTACCTACATCATTCGGGACTCGTTTTACCTACCTACCTACTATTACCTACCTACCTACTATTAGGTACCTACTACCGTAACTGTAGGTAAGTACGGGTACGACGTAACACTGCCCCCTCCTTAGACATGCTCGTCCCGAGCATCATTAGCCCCGTAGTATCGCGCCAATCGGTCTACATGGACAATCTTAGGAGCACCTCGTGGACCCTTCTGTATTCGGTAGGTGACATCGTTGATCCTAGTCACGACTCGGTATGGTCCATCCCATTTTGCTTGCAATTTCGGAGACTTCCCCTTGCTCCGTACTGGGTTATGCAACCACACCAGTGAACTTTCGTCGAAACCCCTACTATTTGCCTTCCGGTCATAACGGGTCTTCATCTTCTCAGACATCTGTTGGCCGGATTGTCTGATATGCTCATAAACATCATTCAACTTGTTACGCAAGTCAATCGCATAATCTGTTACACTACGTGGAGCATCAGGGGTAGTTCCAGTGATTAAATCAGCAGGCAACCGTAATTCCCTTCCAAAGTTCGCGAAGGCTGGCGTCACAGTCGTACTTTCGTGGACGGCGCTACGGTAGGACAGAAGAAATGGCTGTATATGCTTGTCCCAATCCCTTTGTCTGCTTTCCACGACTTTTGCCAGATATCTTTCCAACGTTTGGTTGAATCGTTCCACCATTCCATCAGATTGTGGGTGGTAGGAGGTGGTTCTGGTTTTGTGGGTACCCATTAATCGACAAGTCTCCTGAAATACTTGCGATTCAAAATTCCTTCCTTGATCGCTGTGTATTTCTAAGGGTACCCCAAAACGACAGAAGACTTCCTGAACTAATTTATCTGCGACAGTTGTAGCTTCTTGGTTAGGAATAGCGAAGACTTCTGGCCACTTTGTGAAGTAATCCATGACCACCAGGAAGTACTTGTTTCCGCTCTCACTTTCTGGAAATGGTCCCGCAACGTCTAGTGCTATCCGTTCCCAAGGGGCTCCAACGTTGTACACTTTTAATGCACCTCTACTGCGTGTGTGGGGTCCTTTCACGGCCGCACAACTGGTACATTTGCGGCACCAGTCCTCCACATCATCTCGACAGTGGATCCAGTAAAATCGTTCTCGAATTTTTAGTAGAGTCCTTTTTACCCCCATATGTCCTCCTGAACATCCATCATGGTAGAGCCGTAAAACATCCGGTACCTTAGCTTTAGGGACAACCATTTGTAGATGACAGCTGTCCCCTCGAGCGTTTTCCCATTTACGGCACAAGACTCCATCCTGGATCACCAAGCTGTTCCATTGCGCCCAATAACTCTTCGTGATGGAACTCATTGCAGCCACATCACTCCACTTGGGTTTAGGAGCAGCAGCTTTGATACACTCGAAGATCGGTTTGATGTCCGAGTCATTTTGCTGAGCCTGCTGTAGGGTTTCTTTCCATTCATCGCTGAGATCCGTTCTTAGAATCCTTACGGGCACCACTTCCTTAGACTCCTGTCTGGAACTATGCTTCCAAGCTTCAAGCGAAGGTCTTCTTGACAGTTCATCTGTTTTGCTGTGGTTTCTCCACTTTAGCTGGGCAGTCATTCCAGCCGCTTTTCTCTGCGGGGATTGGTTTTCTCTCGGTGTGCTTCGTTTTTTACAGTTTGACCGGAGGTGACCCCTATCTCCACAATTGTAACACTTAGGGCTGTACCCTTGCGAAAGCTGGCGTACAGGTGATGCCACAACTTGCTTTGGAGAGCTTGACCGAAGATGATCCCTTTCTCTACCAGTGTAGCACCTAGGGCTGTACCTTTGCGCACGGTCGCGTACAGGTGATGCCACAACCTCCCTGACGCAGTGTGTTCAATGGTCTTGCCTCGCTGCCTCTACTTCCAAGGCATGGGCCAACGCCCTTTTCAGTGTCTCATGATGCCCAAGTCTCACGGCGGCTCTAACTTCCAAGTCGCGTATCCCGTCGACAAACGCCTGTACCAGATTTCCAGTGATGAGTGCAGGGGCAGACTGGTATGCTTTTCGAACCAGCTTTTCAACTTCCAGGGCCCACTGCTGCAGGTTCTCGGCACTACGTTGAACACGATCCTTCAACTTGGCACGAAATACGTGCTCCAGGTGCGCGTCGCCGTATCTGGACTCTAACGCCTCCAGCAGCTGCTCGTAGGTTACATCCTTGCCGAGCGCCTCAAGAATGTTTAAGGCCTGGTCTCGAAGGCCCAAGGTGAGCGCGGTCATGGCTTGCGGTTTTGTCCATCCATTCACCTTCATAACGGCCTCAAATTGAATTTTATAAGCCGACCACGAAGATGTTCCATCGAATGGAGGCACCTTAAAGCCCCGCGCTGAAGGTGCAGCAACTACTGAAGCCACAGTCACGTCTCCAGTCTTCAGTTCTCCCAAAGCCTTTTTCACCCCAGCGGTCTGAACTTCGGCCTCTGAGATACGGTTCTCGTGCTGGTGAACCTGATCCTTCATCACTTTCAGATCTTTGCCAAAAGTTGCATGAAGATCCTTTATGAGGAGCATCTGTTCATCCTGGCGGCGGGCCTGCTCCTCTTTATCTTGCTGCAACTGCTCTTCCAACCGGCGAGCCTGCTCCTCTTGACGGCGAGCCTGCTCCTCCTTATCTCGTTGCAACTGCTCCTGTAACTGGCGAGCCAGGTCCTCTTGACGGCGAGCCTGCTCCTCCTTATCTCGTTGCAACTGCTCCTGTAACTGGCGAGCCTGGTCCTCTTGACGGCGAGCCTGCTCCTCCTTATCTCGTTGCAACTGCTCCTGTAACTGGCGAGCTTGGTCCTCTTGACGGCGAGCCTGCTCCTCTTGACAGCGAGCCCGCTCCTGCAGCAGCGCCATTAAAGCTGACAAGTCTGGCGCCACTGATGCTGGAGAAACTCCGGATGGGCCAGCGACTGGCACTGACGTAGGCTGGACACCACCCGGTGTCTGTGTCGGAGAATCTCCAAACCGCCTTTGGTCCATGTCCTGCTGTAGCTGACTCCTGGTACGGATACCGTCCGTGTCGTCTTTAGGTAGAATTGGCATAATTTATCCCTCACTTCTGACACCAAATTGTTACGAGCTGGGTATGGGATAAATTAATAACCACCGAATAACAACAAATAACTTTAATAATCACAAAACACTTATAACTCAATCACAAATACACTACTGATCACTATTCGCTTAGATATCGCACTTTTAGTTCACTTCGATTCGCTTCGTCGTGTAGCCAAACTCAGACTGCTTGCTCCCGCAAACACGTCGACTATTAATATGGCGATCGAACGGTCGAGAAATATCCACGACTTCCTAGAATCTCCTAGACAATTCCACAACTTGTACAGAGGAAAGAAGTTGGTACTTTATGCCCTCGGCGTACGGTCGAAATTACAATGATGTTCTTTTGTAGGTAGTTTGCGAATTTGTACCTACATCATTCGGGACTCGTTTTACCTACCTACCTACTATTACCTACCTACCTACTATTAGGTACCTACTACCGTAACTGTAGGTAAGTACGGGTACGACGTAACAATAGTATCTACGGGCCGTTCTTTTGAACGGACTGGCAAATGAAATGACTGGACTGGATTTGAAATGACTGGCATTATTTTGTCCAGACGATCTTCTACCATACTGCGAGACGGGCCTGCCGTGGCGGCGACACGAGGTGGCGACACTGTGTGTGTCGGCGCGGCGCTGCGGCCTCGTGCGCGTGCGCGCTGTGCCGCAGGCAGGAGTACTGGCCGACGGAGCCCTGCTCGCGCCGCGCCTGCTGCCCGACTGTCTGCGCCGAGCGGCACTAGACGCCGCGCGCCGCACCAGACTCAACACTGACCTGTGAGTACTGCACAGTAACACACCTACTGGCCGACGGAGCCCTGCTCGCGCCGCGCCTGCTGCCCGACTGTCTGCGCCGAGCGGCACTAGACGCCGCGCGCCGCACCAGACTCAACACTGACCTGTGAGTACTGCACAGTAACACACCTACTGGCCGACGGAGCCCTGCTCGCGCCGCGCCTGCTGCCCGACTGTCTGCGCCGAGCGGCACTAGACGCCGCGCGCCGCACCAGACTCAACACTGACCTGTGAGTACTGCACAGTAACACACCTACTGGCCGACGGAGCCCTGCTCGCGCCGCGCCTGCTGCCCGACTGTCTGCGCCGAGCGGCACTAGACGCCGCGCGCCGCACCAGACTCAACACTGACCTGTGAGTACTGCACAGTAACACACCTACTGGCCGACGGAGCCCTGCTCGCGCCGCGCCTGCTGCCCGACTGTCTGCGCCGAGCGGCACTAGACGCCGCGCGCCGCACCAGACTCAACACTGACCTGTGAGTACTGCACAGTAACACACCTACTGGCCGACGGAGCCCTGCTCGCGCCGCGCCTGCTGCCCGACTGTCTGCGCCGAGCGGCACTAGACGCCGCGCGCCGCACCAGACTCAACACTGACCTGTGAGTACTGCACAGTAACACACCTACTGGCCGACGGAGCCCTGCTCGCGCCGCGCCTGCTGCCCGACTGTCTGCGCCGAGCGGCACTAGACGCCGCGCGCCGCACCAGACTCAACACTGACCTGTGAGTACTGCACAGTAACACACCTACTGGCCGACGGAGCCCTGCTCGCGCCGCGCCTGCTGCCCGACTGCACTGTTGGCATACTGTTATGTATTAAAAAAAAAAAAAACTCTTTTCTTCAGTTTGCTGTATTTCATTACTTCCTAGATTATGATCCTTATTAGTGACGCTATCGAATGGTGTAATAATACATTATCTTTTTTTTTTTCCAAAACCAACGGTTTCGAATCCTGGCTAGGAATATTGATATTTTAAAAAATCCGCAGTTTTAGTTTTCATTAAAATCGGGCCCGAGACTCCTTTGAGTATTTTTCGCCATTCCTTATAGTTTCGTATAATTGGTATTCCATAGCCAACATGAAAAAATCACACATCGCTACCATATAAATAAGTCATATCCATGATCATGTCTTCGTCAGGTCAGTTGTGACTTCTTAGTGCAAATCAGCAATACATCCAATAACGTTCCCGCTGCTAGGATAGGACGATGTTGTGATACATAAGCGCACAGCTAAAACATAAGGCACTCTTTTGCGAGAGGGAGGGGGCCGTAATACGCCGTCCCAGTACGGGTTGGTAGATGAGAAATGTGTTCAAACTTTTGGTTCTGGAACATACCGATTTCCGCGCGATGTTTTCCTTTTTCGTTTTGAAAACAATGGAGATAAAATAATTTACACTAAGTTAAATAACGGTCTGAATTCGAAACCTCGATCTACGTCAAAAAAGCCAAGGCCGTTGAGTTTTATTTTTATTTTCTACATATATTTAGAGATCGTTTTTTATGCAGGCAGGTTTTTTGGATTTTATAACATTTTTTTATGCCCACTTGTCTTTCAATAAGATGCTCTATCCATATACACCACACATACAGTAATAAAACCAAAATTGCAGGTACCAGCCACCGCACGTGCGTCGTCGCCACCTCATCCAGGAGTTGTCACAGCAATACAAGAAAGACTTGACGGAACCGGAACTGCTTGAGTCATTGTTTAGGATACCGGTGTAGATACCACCATCAGTAGGGGCCTGCCACTAACCCTTAGAACAGTATTATTAAAATCTTACGTCAGTGGAACAAAGGGTGTAGCCAGACGCCCTGTACGAACTCTACACTGAACTAAGATGGAGGTGGATGTTCTGAATAGATCCATCTCTTTCCCACACGAAAGTAAGATCAAAGCATAAGGGAGAGGACACAAACCCTGGTCTCTTCAACTTCTACTGAATGAAATCACACTAACAAGTACAGATCAACATGTTTCTGTCTCTTTCTGGCACTTGCACGTGTCATTCGTTAGAGCGAAAAGTCCATCCAGAGACGTAAACGCTCTTTCAATGAAAACGCTTGCAAGTATTTCTCGCCCAGCGATAATATCTCATCATTCTCTTCTGTTGCCCTTATCCCAATTTATTGGTATCCGTACCTAATATGTAATGACAGATTATAGCTAATGTTTTCATCAAATAAAAACGTTAGTCTATATGGACTTATGGAGGCACTAATAAAATAAGTTTAAATACTACGCTAAAATAATTATCAAAAACTGTAGGTACCTAAGAATACGTACATTTTATTGCTTACCTACTGAAATTATAGGGACTCTAGGGAACTAGACACTCGAATATCTAGAACGATACTTTCACATACTACCGCGGATAACTGTAGGTTACCTTTTAACCCTCATGCAAAGCATGCTGATTAATAAGGTTGAAAAGTGGTCAATCGCCAGGGTCCGATAAGTACTTTTATCTACACCCATGCTATAAATCCTCAATAAAAGTATCTGAAACAGTTAGCTTATTGCCAACACCACACCAATGTCATAGTAACCATAATATCATCCAAACGGGTGTTATAATGTTGTACTAAATTTTATTATGCAACTCGTTTTAAAAAACGAACATTGTATAGCACGTGCATTTCACTACCACAGCGCCGTAATTAAAAAAAAAACTTATAGGTTAATTCGAATTTACGTCGTATCCCACCATTTTTGATCGATATTAGTATTGCATTATGTACTTTTCAACACACTTGCTCATAAAATGGCTCTAATTTCACCGCTATTAGACACATAATGACACCTATAATCAAACTGTGACTTTTCATTACTATTATTCACAAGTGAGTTATGGGTTTTTTTTTTTGGTTGAGGTGCTTGTTGCTTTGTTCCTACAAAAGTTTCTATATAAAAAAAATAGTGTTCAATAGTACAAATAAATTAATGTACCTATTGCTTGCTCATTTCACTGAAATGTAACTTTTGTTTTCTCTGTAATAAAGAAAACTTTGAATTCCCCATTTTGTACGTGGATTCGCTATCCGTGAAAAGCCAAAAAAAAAACCTCATTATTTTAGTCTATGGCCGATCGTCATTGTTAGATGCGCGCGCATAGGAAAACTGATTAAATTTTCCCGCCATTGCGAAAAATTTTCATTACTCGTTTTTGCTGTTGAAATTATAGTTATTTATGAATAAAAAATGTCTACAAGTACTAGTTATGAAGAAAATGATTTATGTTGTACACCGCCCGATATAAGATGTGAAGCCCTTAATGTTATGGAAAGTTTACTACCTGAAAACTCCAAGGATAAATATCTATTATCTAAATGATTTTTTTGTATTATTTTCTTCACAAGTGTGTTGAAAAACGTCGTATGACACACGTGTGTATTGATGATTACCGTCCTCGGCTCTCTTAAGACCCTCGCCTAACGGCTCGGGTCTCAATCGCGCCTCAGCGGTAATCACCAACATTACACACTTGTACCATAATGTACTATTGTTGTTTACAAAAATGAGTTATACAATCGCTTTGTGCATTTTAATAATTGTACAATTCAAAATGTAAATAATTATAAGTATTACTACCTATACATAGTTTGTTTGTATTAAATACTCAGCAATTAAAGTTTCCATGAATCTATAAAGACTTACAACACCCTATGGTTTCAGAACCTTTTATGGAGGATTCATATCATGGATGTAGATAAAGTCTTGTATGCAACTGTACATAATTAGGTATTAAAACAGTTGCATAAATAACTGTAGTGTTATTTATAATTAAGACTGATATCATGCATTAAACCAATAAAATGTAATCGTTAATCAAGTTAACATTCCAATTTCTGATACAGTATTTTATTTTGCATAATGTATTATTGTACTTAATTTAATTGTTATAGTTTAGTAAATGTTATTAATATGTACTCGATGGTTTTATTTCCGAAGCTTAGATGCTCAGGAATTTCTCAGTAGCCACGGAGCCAAGATATGTGCCCGGTTGATGGCAATAAGCGTACGTGGGACTTAAAATATAACTGATAATGGTGGCCCCAGGCAGACGTAATACTTTGTTTGATTTATTCCATTCATCACTGCTCTCAAAACGCTGTATGCAAACGCCTATCTGTCCAGGCGGGAAAACACAGAACTAAAATAGTACATATTATAGTAGTTTAATAGTATAGTAGTTTTGATACAAGTGGTGAAAGTTTGTTATTGCATTCGAGGCGGAAATAACACAAGCCGTAGGCGAGGATGTTTTTGAACCGAGAACTGCAATAAGAAATGTCCACGTGTATCAAACGACGTTTTTAATACACTTGAAGAAATAAAATAAAATAAGGATTTTTTGTTGTGTGAATTGCTATGAAACTCATCATCATCTGCGTAGCCTTTTCCCAACTATGTTGGGGTCGGCTTCCAGTCTAACCGGATGCAGCTGAATACCAGTATTTTACATGGAGCAACTGCCATCTGACCTCCACAACTCAGTACTAGGTAATACGATACCCCTTGGTAAGACTAGTTGTCAGACTTTTTGGGCTACCTGTAACGACTGTCAAAGATCTACAAATGACAGCCGGGACCAACTGCTTAACGTGCTTTCCGAGGCACGGAGGAAACTCTGTATGTAATTGGTGGTCATCCATCCACAGACCAACCTAGGCAAGCACGGCTTAACCTAAAGATCGACCGGAGCGGCTGTTATTATTAAGTCTTAATGGCACTTTTTCATGAAATAGTCATTCAATCGAGTTACATGAACTTGAAGGGTTGTATTGATGATTTTGATGATTATAATTCTGTAACTATACGTATAACAGCCGTAAATAATATTTTAAATCAAATCAAATCGTTTATTTGTGAAACATGGGTTACATCAGTTATATGCAGGTGTTTATTACATAATTACATACAAATAATGTCCATTCCATAATCAGCCACTTGGGCATACAAATGATTAAAATAACATAATGAAAAATATGAGTCCAAAATTCTAATTCCATTTCAGATTAAACATAGATTCTAATACTACTAGATTGTTGATCGAAGCCTATTAGGCATGCATGAACAGACACAAGACAATCAACAACAATAAATTATCGTCAAGCGGACATAAAACAATCAACATACAATAAATTAATCAACATACAACTTAGCATTGGCCTGCAGAAAATTTGAATTTCGCGGGCTATCCTGAGCAGAGCGCATATCCAAAAAGTTGGCAACGTCGCAAAAAGCTGTCAAATATTTACCTATTTTAATTAATTTGGAAATATTACTGTATGGTAATAAGAAATGTGGCTTACTAGTGAACCAGAATATTAATAATAAAATGCAACAATTAAGATCGTAACACCGAATAATCAGTTTCAGATGTAAAAAAAAGTATTTGGAAACTTTACAAATGCCTTTTCTACACCTAAAACGGTTACAACATCAAATTCAGTGTTTTGATTGCAAATGACTAATAATATTCTAGATCACTAGTTTTTCTTATTTGCGTCATTTTGTTTCTGTACAACAACATTCATTACATTTAATACGTAGGTGAGTGATGGGTGAGTGCATTTAGAGCTACGTGGTGACAGCTCTATGTGGTCTGTGGACTTATTAGAGAAATGAATCGACAACAGTGTATTAAATCACAGACCACATAGAGCTTGTATTAAATCGAGTGATCTTTTCTCTACGCACTTCAACTTAAACAATAAAGTGCAATGGTATGCACCAAAGAGTATAGTAATATATATGGAAGTATGCACCGTACCTACACATTCGTTTTTGTAATACGGCTATGATCTTCTCATCTGTTGTCAGACTTTCAGAGTTTCTGAATACCCGTCACGACTGTCAAACATATAAGATTAACAGCCGTAGACAGAGAATAGCTGCTGGACGTCTTCTATTTCACTTACACAAGACAAAGATGAAAATAATTATACAGTATACGAGTAAAAAAAAAAAACAGAGCCTAAGATCTTTTGTCCCTTATCGCGTGCCACTTATTTTCAAGGTCAGCAACTCATTTGCTAAACAAACTTTGACATTTGGTACGCGTTCAAAAGAAGTTGGTGTCCAAATTTTAAATTATTTCACATATCGTTTCGAAATTTGTAACTGTTTTGTGCTGAATGTGTAGAGGATTGACGTAGCTATTGCATCACAATGGTACGGTGCAGTGTTCTCGGTTGCAAAAGTGATAGTGAAAGGAAAATTGCTGGATTGTCTTTTCATTCGTAAGTAGCTAAATATGACATTTTATTTGAGGTATTTCAGCGAAAGTTTTAACCTAAGGATGTTTATATGTATAATAAGTACTTACAATACGTATTTACAAACAAAAAGTATCTATGTAGTATATCAACTATCTGGTGTCCACGACACAAGCCTCGTTGCTTAGTGTGGCACTGGATGGCGCTGTGTGTAATGTCCAGCGATATTTATTTATGTGGATTTTAAACTGTTTGTTAATATATACTAATTTGTGTTGAAAGATACAATTAACGCGAGATAATGTAATAAATTTTGATAATCTAAACATAACCTCATAGCTTCAATGTTGCCAGTTAGTGAAGCAGATTTTACCTTATTTTAGGGGTAAATGATATAAGAACTGATAGTGATAGTGTGCTTTACGGAAATGTTCCCGCTGTTATAGTAGAATCTTTATAGACACAATTCTGTGGTTGTTTATGGTTCTTTTTACTGACAAAAATGTGGCATCCATATGTGTAGGTAACTACTTTTGTATTTTGGACTTCGAGACTTCTTCTAAATAGTTCTCGTTATTGTCAAAAATTGAAATGTTTAATATTGTTCTTATTTATTGTTCTCAATAATACTAAAAAAAAACACGATAAAAATAATAGAAATAAGTAAAATTGTATTTGTGAAACTTGAACTTGAAACTTTCAGATTTCCCGCCGAACCAGAATTACGGAATTTGTGGATAGAAGCGACTAAAAGAAATAACTGGGTCCCAAAAAAAAAGCTAAAAATATGCAGCCATCACTTTCATGGTACTAGTCTTATGAAAATAGACAAACCCTTCTATGGCACAAATGGACACAGAACAAAGTGAAACCGCAGCCATCCAATACGATTCCGAAACAAATAAACCATTGGTAGTAAGTACTTGAATTATACTTATTATTATAATGTTTGTGTAACATCTCAGTTTGTAATAACATCTATGTACCAATTACCCATGTTGGCAAAGAAATAAATGATTTAATTTGATTTGTATATTATGTATTTATTTACACAAAAGCATATAATTAGGTATGTGTTATATCAGTTGCCTAGTACCTACAGAATAGTACAAGCTCTGTTTAGTTTAAGACTAGATAGCGTTGTGTTAAATGTCCCAGCTATTTAATTATTAAAAAATATAAATCAATTAAAATTTAAAACATTTTAGACCTCACCTGCTGGGTCCACTTCAATGATCAGAAAAAAGGGAATGACGATCTGTGGAGTTTCTTCTAAAAAACTTATGTCTGTCAGTTTCTATTACACATCTTTAATAGTTGAAAAGTTAGTAGATACACTTTAGTTATTTTTTAAAGAAATTAAAATTTAAACGATTTGAACGAATTGTTAGAAAGAGTTTTTTCTATCAATTCAAAATGTTTCCGAATAAACTAGTCTTATTACTTTGGATTCATAATATTATTTATCATTTTGTTTTAGAATAAGTCGCCTGAAGACACCGAGAACATTAAAAAGAAAATTCAACAAACAACAAGAAACGTCTCAGAAGCGCTTGAAAAAGTTAAAAGCACTTCGAGAAAAATCTCGTAGGCTAACAAAAAAAGTGGCTGATCTAGAAATGATCTTGGTGGATTTGAAAACAAAATTACTGGTTACATCAGAAGACTGAAATGTTAGCGTCAATCGATTCCACTAACAAAGATTTCTTAAAGAAAATTTTAAATCCCTCTGATCAGAAACGGAAATATTCTCCATCGCCTAAAAAGTTCGCTCTTTGCTTAAACTTTTTAAGTCCACGTGCATACTCCTGCGTACGCAAAACGTTTAACTGGTGTGTACCTCATCCGTCGACATTACGCTCATGAAAACAATTTCTTGGACTTATGTAACTAATCTTCACCAATTACAGCAAAATGAAGGACTTCATTTAGCCAATAAATTAAGAGATCAACATATTCAATTTGCTAAGTAAATTATGAAAGGGCGATTAGCAGCACAGACCTTTAGCAACTCTGTAGCTGAAGCTATTCAGTTTTGCGATAAAGTTCTCCATTTGCCTCAATTCTCTTCTTCAAAAGCCACCATCGAGTTCATTAAAAACATAGATATTTTATTTGATATTCTTATCAGCCGCAGCTATAGCACATTTGATTTTAAAAAAGCAATGAATGCACTTAATATAAATGACAGAATCAGTTCTTGGCAAAATTGAAAATTATTTAATTGGTATAAACATAAATGGACAACCAATAATTACAACAAACAGAAAAATTGGATGCATAGGGTTTCTTATTTGTATGAAAAGCTTAAAATATATTTATCAGAAAGATATACCGTCTGGGGCTCTGAAATTTGTTCCGATGTACAAATTGAGTCAGGATCACGTGGAGTGTTCTTTTAGTTCTGTCCGCGCGAAAGGTGGTTTCAATAATAACCCCACTGCAATGCAATTCGAAAGTGCGTACAAGCGCTTTATTATACACGGTGAAATCAAGCATCTTGCTTCTGGTAATTGTATACCTCTTGAAGATATAAACATCTTGATCTTCAGTGATGTTCGGCATGAAACAAAACTTAATTTGTGTACTAAGCTCGCCGAACCCAATAACTGATGAACTAGATAGCGTTATTGACGACGATTACGATTATTTTACTGACCCCACAAGGTTAACAATTTATGTTAACGAAGTAATTACATACTATTACATTGGTGGCTTCATAGTTAGAAAGTTGAGAAAATATCTTAAATGTGAAGACTGTCTTGTTTCTCTTATCACAGAAAAATATTTGAGAATTATTGAAAAAAAAGACAAAGGAGGGCTTATTTATCCATCAAAAGATGTTTTCAATGTATGTGAAAACGCCGAAAAAATATTTCGGCGCCGACCGAACCAAGGTTTAATTTTTTTTAAAGTAGTAAATTTTATCCCTAAATTGGTATTGTCTTGTTTCAAAGCATGCTCATGCTCAATGAGTAAGATTTTTCAAAATGATCATTTCGATTCACAGCCTCTAATAGGCAATCACAGAAGTTTGCTAATTAAAGCCATAGCAATGCATTACTTAGAAACACGCATCCATCGTGCCACTAAAGAACGTTTTGCACCACAGCAAAGAATACGAAATGTACACAATAAATTAATTAAGGGCAATAAAAACATTTTCAGCTCGTCAGAAGTTTTATTTAAGAAAATAATCATACCTCTAATCAACTTACACTCGCAGCGGCATATTAGGCAAGTAATTCTCTTTTGTTTACAGGGTTTTAAAGAAATTGGACTTGAAACACGGCCAGGGGGCCTAAAATGGCTGCTTTATCAGAATCATATTATGAATCACGTTAAAAATTTAAAATTCTTAAAATGGTCTTTATGGTTATGACCACAAAGTCCATTTGAAGAGTTTTAAATTTTTCACGTGAATCATATTATTATGATTCTGATAAAGCAGCCATTTTAGGCCCCCAGTAAGGCAGAACGGGAATATCTTTAGTAAAGACCTATTATTTGATGCTAAGGAATATTTAAAATACGGAACATACTATTCGGGGCAATAAACACCGTAAGGAGGGTAACCCTACCAATTCGTCTGACTCGATTTTTTGGCCCTTACAGCGGCACGCTAAACAAGAGTCTATGCTATTCTCTGTCTACGTTAACAGCCGTGAGTCCGTGGCCATCGGCGTAACGTGTCGCAAATAGTTAAATAGGAAACACTCCCATAACACTGCAGATTATTTAATCAATGAATGCAAAGTCACCGAAGTTATTCTTGGACATCGCCCATACAGTCGGGGTAGCGTTACCTATTTCTCATTATACAACGCGAAACGCAATGATGTGGTAAAGTATCGCGTCGTCATCGTCAGTCTGGTTCGTCCCTGCGAAGTGCGAACCAAGTGCGAACTCAAATCCAATAAAAGGCATTTTTTTATTTTATTTACTTCCTAGTGTAGATCAACTTTCGATCACCATGTTCGAAACCAGCAACACAACAATCCATACCATTGAACTCGTTCATATACTTTTTGGTTACGTTTTGACACTTTTGACGTTTAATTTACAAGCTGGCCGACACTGGCCGTCAAAGAAATCGACGTTATATTTCCAAATTCAAAATGATGACACAAATTCTTTTCCAATGTGTATATTTTTAAAATGATACCAAAAATTTGTAATAGAAACGGTTTTGTCAATTGTATTTTTACAAGCATTATTGTGTTGTATACTGTATATCTTTTGAAGCAGTTGTTAGTTTTGTTGTTTAAGGCGTTAGAGTCGAAAATTTTGTGATAGCAAGCATGTTAATAAGTAAGATACCTGACAATGACGCGGGAAAAAGGGAGAGCGTCGCAGTTCCTGAAGAAGAGAGTGATTCAAAGGAGTACCAGACAGCCAATGAACTCTTCGAACTCATGGCAAAAAACCAAAATTTTGACACCAGCGGTAAGTGCTTTTTGGGATATTACTCTCAAAGTTAAAATAGCTTGATATGGGCTAGCCAAAAGTAATAAAATAGTGGGGTGGATGTAGGTAGGGTGGGGCAAGGAGGGTGCGAATCTCTAGCTTTCTAACGTTGACCGTCATCACGCCGTTCAAAACGTAGACTGTTGGAATTTAATTGAAACATTCATTCATCATTTATTTCATTCTAAAGAACTTCTTGTTAGAAATAAGTATCAAACCATGACAACCATTTGCCTTTTCTCAACTATGTTGGGGTCGGTTTCCAGTCTGACCAAATGCAGCTGAAGTTTAAACATTTGGTCGACTATCCATGTATGACGTGGACAAGTGCTTGGTACGAGCACTGAAGTCTTTATACAAGGTTTCTAGTGCTTGTGTCAGGATAAATGAGGCATACACTGACTGGTTTTGCATCTCAAGAGGTGTTAGACAGGGCTGTGTAGCGTCTCCTTGTCTGTTCAACCTAAACATGGATAGTTGTTTGTGTGGATTGAAGAATGAATGAGTGGCCTGTCAAATGCCTTCTGTACGCAGATGATCCAGTTCATCTTGCACCATCAGGCAAGATATGGTAACTGTAATGAATGAAATATACAAGGTGCAGTTTTTGCATCCTAGTCAAAATAATTCAGGAGCCTGTCACGAAAGACATAAATAATCAATTTAAATTACGATACCTGGTCAATAATTAATAAAGCTGCTATTTTAAATTGTTAAACTTTGACAGTAGATATTTCAGAATAAAACGAAAAAATAAACAATCACCGAATCACCCATCGTGCTACATAATTATGTCGCTGTGTGCCTTTATTCGTTGTGAAGGCGCGGTTATAGGGCTGAGAAGACAGGCTGCGATTAAATACGGACCGGGTGGTTTACACTTAGATTTTCGTAATTAAGAAAAAAAAACCTACCTATTTGAAATTCGGGTCGAGAATCATTATCATAGATACCTCCTTGAATTTGACTAGAATGCAAAGCGACTCCTTGTATAAGAGAAAAGGGATGGGGGCATTAAGTCCGCGTTTGTCCATTATGTGCATAAAGTTTTAATAGATAAATAAATGTGAACAAGACGGAGGAAAGAGAATAGGATGTATCGGTGTGTGATGGTCAAATAAAAACTGACACTTCAAAACTGTATCATGAAAACTCACAAAGCTTTAAGCTTTTTCTGTTACCTGATTATTGTTACCTGGTTATTGGTAAAAAAAACGTTGTCTATAGATCTCAAGTGAATCCTATTCATAAAACTAACAGTCAAGTAAGAATCTCTTTCAACGCGGCGAGCGCCCCCGCGCCGCCCGCGCCTAGCCGCTATGACCCGTTAGTTGTGCGCGTATGATAGCGGATAGGTACTTAGTTAGTGTCTCTCGGTGTCCAACTTTGTATCCTTTTTTAAATATTTTTGGGACAACATTTGACATGGTGTAAAAATTATATATTCTATATTCAGCGTATAGGTTTCGCATATACTAAAAATAATGTTGTATAAACATGGAGCGACTGCCTATTGGACCTTCATAACCCAGTTAGCATTGGGAAATACGTTACCCTTTGGTAAGACTGGTTGTCCGACTTTCGGGCCACTGATTACCAGTAACGACTGTCAAAGAAAATGACAGCCGGGACCAACGGCGTAGCAATAAGCTTTTGTATCATCCAATTGTAGATAATTCATTAGTGAAATATTAATACAGATGTTGAGAAGCTAACCACCAGAGATTTAGTGCTTCTGTACAAGAACATTGACCTGGGAACTAAGTTGATGTCGAATAGTAACGAGCTGCAACGCCAGAAACCGAACCAGCGCGTGGAGACCGTCGTGTACAACGACGAGTCGGACTCTGATATCAGTGAACGGTACAGTAGCGAGGACTTGCGCAGCGTGTTCCTACTCAACAGCGAGCGCCTCGACCTGCTTACTGCGCCGCCCTCCGCGGAGAACACGCTGTGCCACAAGCTAGGCGACCTCCAGATGCAAACCTCCAGCCTCACCGCCGAATACGACAATCACTACCTACTCAATGATCCATACATAAAACAACAACTGAAAAACTTGAAGTTAATGAACAAATCGACTGATATTGAGAAGGCAGTACTCCCAGTTTCATTACTTGATTACGTCTGTTGCAAACGCCTGGAAGACAATTACAACTTTTATATGGACAATATAATTGGATACGTTAAGCATACGATAGACCAATTAAAGAGTATTAGCAACGGTGATTATTTAACTGATAAAGCTAAAGAAAAGTGGCAGGAAGTTGAGACTACTGCGGAAGATCTCCGCGCGAATACTAAAGTTCTGGCGACGTCTACCAGCATACCGTTGCATGTGGAACGAAAGATTAGTGGTCGAAACACTAAGTGGGATGACTTAGTTCATTCAGCAGTAGATATTAGATCTCTGTCAAAAATTCTCGAAAAGAGAATTGTTGTGGAAGTACCAAAACTTTTATGTGGACCGTATAAACTTTTGAGCAAATGTTGCGCTAAAAATGTTATCATTAGTTGCCAAAAAGAGAAGCGTCCAGTTGAGGAAAGAGTCGATGTGGTGTTTCAGTTACAACGTTCTGAGACAGGCGAAGTTATCAGTAACATCAACTCAATTTTGATTCTTCAATCTGCTCCTGTTGAAGGCGGTAACAACTTCAAAAGTATTATTAAAGGTTAAGTTTTTTTTTTAAGTTTTCCCTTTTTTAAACGAAAAAGAGAAGATTCTTATTAACTTTTATTTTTCAGATATACCAGAAGTGCTGCCCCTACCTTTGACTTATATAGAACCCACTAACGACGACATCCCTTCTCCGGAAACTGAATCTAAGATAGTGGAGTTGGAACCGTTAACAATCGTGGAATCGGTACATCAAGTATCCGTCAACACTGAGGGTAGCATGCACTCTAGCGAAAATACTATCGAAGATTCCTTACTAGGTAGCATTGACTTTGGATGCAGCGATAATGACGTTACCAATTCGTTAAAAAACTCTAGCTGTCAGGAATCGAGTGATGCTGGTGACGGACTCAAAGATATTCTAGATACGGAACATACGTTTTTACAAAAGGAAGCATCCAGTGATGTGTTTCGTGACGATTTATCTATGACCATGCAAAAGTTGACCATGCAGAGTGCATTAAAAGAAGAAAGCGGAGACGAAACGTCACATTCACCATCCAAGAAGAAGAAATCGCTGACGCGAGTCAGAATAAAATCACCATACGAGAACCAATCTTATATTTTGGAAGAAAAGAAACGAAGAAAGCTATTAGAAATAAGAGAGAGGCGAGAAAGGAAGAAAATGGCTTTAGTGGAAAACTGCAAGATTACTAAACATAAATACGCAAAAGGAACCACATTCCCACAGTCGGCTAGCTCTGTTACAAAGCTGTCGATATCCAATAAATCTTTCTATAATTCAATCTATGGACAAGCTACGAACGCAGTTTCTAGTAAGCAAGTCAAAGTAAGGAACCGAAAGGGAGGAAACCGAGACGTTTTAGAGATAAATATGAATGATAATAATGAAGGCGACGAGCACGACGAGTCGGGGGTGTCGACACCAGATAAGAACAGCAAGAAATATATCAACAGGAGCTATTACCTAGATGATGCCGATACGGAAATGATGTACACCAATATGAAACGAAATGAAAACGATACAAAAGATTTTGCTTCTACATCCACTTCAGTTATATCCAATGATTTCGGAAATAACTTAAAGTTCCTTTCACAAATCATTAGTCCATTTGAAACCGACCTTAACATTGGCGACGACGAAATATTTCCGGACAAAGTTAAGCTGTAAGTATATACATACCTATTACCTATGATGGTTTTAAAACTGAATGGCGTACTAAAGAAAATCTTAGAGTATCAGGTAGTTTTATTTAATCTTAAACCTTTTATATTGACAGGTTGAGTGCAACTATAATCGATGATGTTAACGATGAAAAAACTTCAAAAGAGTCGCGCACAACTAAAAACGTAATTATGGTTCCGTTAAATTCCCCAAATATAAATGAGCAAGGCAACACTGAGTCCAAGAAGGCTACCTCTTCAGTAGAATGTAGAAAAAGTATAGATAAACTATATACTCTGATGAATAAATTAGGAAAGGTTCAAGAGACTGAAAATAAGTCGACAAAAACCAAGTTGGTCGCAAGTACGACCAAAAAAATCGACGAGAAAGAAGGTCGAATGAGCTCCATGTGTCTGGGCAGTGAAAGTGGGACAAGCCTAAAGCATCGCATGCCATCTTCTAACCCCAGTTCTTTTGGTAGCTTTGACAAAAATAACACTGAAAAGCCAAACAATACTCATAATAAAAAACCTGGAAGTTTGTTACCGGTCGTATCTAAAGTAGTTATCAGCTCAAAATCATCACTGATACCTAAAACTGATTTAGAAAATAATCGAAAACATTGCAAGCGATCTAGCACGAATCTTTCGATTAAGGTACCAGAAAATCCTTTGAAAGCAATATCACAACTTTTACATGAATTTGAGAATGTACAAAAAACTAGACAGAAGCAACCAACTGACACTGAACAAAAGCATCCTAAGAAAATTGAAATGGCACCCAATGATGGTATTACTGAGTTGCGAAAAAATTCTTCTAAACGGCGCTCACGATTTGATAAACATAACGACTCTGAGATCGATAGGCATGCGAGACTCTCAACACCTAAAGAAAAGAAATCTAGACAGTATAAAGAGATGGATTTACCAAAAACCCCTTATCAACATATTCCCGACGATAAGCACACAGACAGACCAAGAAAGAAAATAATAGAAATGTTAGACGAAGCTAAAGAAGCTCGAGGTGAAGCTGTCCGGGGGCCTTCTAAATTAACTTCTAGATTGAATTCACTCGCACAGCCGAAGAGAACGTACGTCCAGGCGCACAGTGAGGAATACCAAACTAAATATGGTAGAACATTAATGGCGGATAGACTACAAAGGCTAGCAGCCGCTCCACCACAGTCCTTGGATCAGTCAGGCTCTGCAAACACCAGAAATAGATTCAAACGTAGCGGATCCGAGGCTGTACCAGCTATAAGAGCATTGAAATCGCCACCTTCGCCTGTGCCTCCCCCAGGTGTGTAAAGGTGAATTTTATTTTATTTCTTGAAACGACTGTTTACGTTAGTCGATTTTTTATGAAGCGACGCAAAGTTTCTGGCTTTGGGAAAGTTAAAATAAATGCGATAGGTTCTCCATATATTTTTGGTAAATTGTTTCATTCGCATGTGCATTCATTATTAACTACAACTATACATTACTATTATTTTAGAGCGAGCGTTTAGAACACTTCACTCTCCAAACAGCATTCCCGAAGCTAAGGAAAGGCAAGGCCACCAAGTGATGGGATCGTCCCACAAACAAGTAAGCGTACAGGAAACGCCCCCAATATTGTAAGTTAATCATTTGTTACTTTCGAAAGCTTTCCTCAACTTAACGATTATTATGATTAGTATAACTTGAATATTTACACAGAAAGAAAAAAATGGTGGCAGTAGAATCGTATGTGAAAAATCATTATGGACGCATAAGTCCAAATTCGCAAAATGGCACCAGTTCTCAGACTGCACAGAAGTTGCGTGTCCCTCTTCTGCCGAACGACATCGACATAGGTGTGTATCGCAGCTCCACTATAAGGTTTATTTTTCATGTTGACTTGCTCCCACGCCCAACTAATTGTTTTAAATGCGTGATCTTCTTATAGCGTCTTCGACCTCATCTGCACCATTTCAAGAGTCAACCGAGTTAGGAAGCAGGCTACACAATATTATAAGCTCCATTATGAAGACGACTAATTCACAAGGTCTGGAGGTACTGACTGAATGTCAAGAAAGCCCTTGTCGCACTGAAAATAGATCCAGTATCGGACAATCGTCTTCTGGTTCTGAATACGCCTTAGATGTATTAAATGACAATAATGTAATAACGTCAGTTGAAAATATCGACAAAGCCTCTGAAAAGGAACAGAAGCAACCCAGTTTAAAAAATACAGGCGCTATTCAAATCGATTTACAACCTGATAGATCTTTCGCAGATTCAGAAAGGCTAGAAAGTGCTTTATGTAGCCATATCTCGGTGGGTACTTTTCAAAAACGGTTGCGGATCAAAAACTTGAATATGACGCCGAAGCAATCGATGCAGCAAGTATTCGTTCTAGAATCCGGAGACGCAGGCTCGCTCATTGTTCAAACTCCAATCACAACAACCATAAAAGAGAATACTTCTGGATGCTTTTCTGAATTATCCGCTATGCCTATACTATCGAAACCTCATATAGATTGGAGATTCGGTAATTTCCCCATGCAAATTTCAACAGTTGGATATGCTTTAGCGGATTATAAATCAATCCACCGCAGTTCTCACTCTCTTATTCAATTATTCGACAAAGTTACAAAAAAATCGGAGGAGGGAATACTTTTATACAGTACTAATCATAAAAGTGAAGAAGACGTTTCCAAAGGCGAGGAGCCTACGCTTCACACCGAGCAAGCTGCTCAGGTTAACATTCTGGACGCTACTACATTAGTCACTGTAGAGATAAGTACTTCTTGTACTCATGTCATAGAATCTGATAAAAATCAAAAAATGGAACTGGTAGCAACCAACGCAGAACCTAAGAGCGTATTCATAGATTTCAGTCAAAACAACGAAGTGGAAGATACATTAAAAGCCCGAGAGACTGGAACCCACACTGTAACAGAGAACAAAGAGAAGGTTTCCGAAGCAGATAAACCTGAAAATATCGAATACACAACGTCCTTAGACATATTAGTGGGTCTATTAAACGAAATTCAAAATATCACAACATGTCAAACACAAATTACTAAGAGTGTTAAAGAGAAAAGCCCCTCTGAGATACAACAAAGCAAAGTATTGGAAACTATTTTAATAAATGAAGCCGCTAATACAATGGGAAATTCAATAAAAAGCAGTCGCTGCGATGTCGTTTCGTTTACGTCTCTAGACAGACTGCGTCAGTTGGAGTCTAACCCGAGTCTGTATTCGTTTTATTTATCCGACAATGAGGGTTCTGAAAAGGGTACTAGTAAATTGAATTTTCCATCAGAAATAATACCAAATTACACTAACGAGCTTAACGAACTATGGTGTCCCAAAACGATTTATGTCGATAAAGAAGTTGGTGTAGACTTTATAGACAGAGGAGCGGTCGGTAAACTCACGGATGCCCCTTCAAAAGTGCCCAGTATAACCATGACTAACTCACTTGTCAAAGTGCTCAGCAAGCCCTCTATACAATCCATGGTCTTTGCAGAATGCCATCCAGTATCTACTGGAGCATTTGAAACTTCAAATGCTGCAGCATTTGAAGACACAGATTGTTGTGATTGTTTTGATTTAAACAGTGCACTGTTAAATAAAAAAAGCATTCAAAATATGCCAAATAAGACGCGTAAATTGACAATACGAATACAATCCTTGGAAAAAGAGAAGCTTAAAAACATGACAAAAGTAAATAACTGTCAATTCAGTTTCAAAACAGACTTTGATCCGATTATGAAAATGAAAAGAGATATATTAGTTACGGTTTATTCAATTTTAGTGTTTACTGTGTTCGCTGCTTTATCGTTTCCCGAAATGTTGTATCGTATTTGAGTACCTATGAAATGTATTAGTATTGGGCCATATACATAAAACATTGTATATCATTATTTTGGTTTTCGTTATTTATTTTATAACTATTAAATGCATAATTCTCTAGTAAGTTAATACTAGGTACTTTTAATAGTATGTAATATTATAGTATTATTATTGTTGTTATTCTATTCAATTGCAGAAAAATAAACTGGTTGGTGGCTAGCCGTCTGACATCGATTGCGTATTTAATTGTTTATGTAAATGGCCCTTTGTATATAAAATTTGTTGTATTTAAAATTACCTATATTTGGTATCGTTTATTTATTAAAAAATAAAGTTTAAAAAATTGTGGTCGTTTATTAATTATTTTAAACCACTTGAGGAGTAGAACAAGTACCTACCCACACATAGGTGAAGTGGTTACCGGTAGCCCCTGTACCTAGGTGTAGTTATCTTGACCTTTTTGTTGATTCTTGTTGTTGTGATCGCTATTTTAACCCACGACGGAACGGAGACGGTATAGGCGTTTGGGGTGCGAGGTTGTTTGTTTGTGCCATTTTTCATCCATGTTGCCATTTTTCTCCAAAACTATTAGTCCGATTTTGATGCAGTTTTCAGATATGGGTTCGGGTTTGATTGGTGATGTTCTCAGATAGGTGTTACGGTGACAACTCACCAGGACGCGCTGCAGAAAACATTGTTTGTGCAAATCCATGTTGCCATTTTTCTCCAAAACTACTAGTTCGATTTTGATGCAATTTTCAGTGATGGGTTTGGGTTTGATTGGTGCATGTTCTTAGAATAGGTGTTGAGGTGACAACTCGCCAGTTGTCTTCTCGCGAGGGAACTCCTTAACGGTAGGTAAATAGCACGGATACGAAAATTTGAAGACGCGTTCATATTTGATAGATAAACATGATTTCTATCATGACCAGCAGGCCTATTAAGTATCTCTGTTGACAGCTCGAAATGATAGTAACTGGGCTCAGTGTCCATCAAATAACTTGTCAAAAGGCTAGTTTCGTATTATGTATGGCCAGTCGCGATCAAATATGACGTCATCGGTGCCCATCAATTCAAAAATCAAAAAACACAAAAATCCACCATCGTGGCTGATAGTCACAGTAACTCATTTTGACACACGCTTTCGTATCGAGTCTTCTAATATTGCGATTATGTAAGCTTAAAGGACATCAAATTGATGACAACTGAGTTTGAAGTGGCTTTCGTGAAAGACGTTACACCGTACCCGGGCTGTTAGTCACCGTAAAGTGATATCCACTCTGTGTAATACGTAATACCAATATTATGACATTCAGGGTTGTCATCAAAGTTCGGTGTACAACCGAAGCTTGATAGTCACTGGATACGAGTATCAGAAAGATACGTAATAGGCCTGCTGATCCTAAAGCCAGGATTGTCGTTTCACGAGGGTACTCTTCAACGGTTAATGGCGCGCACACGAAATTTTTTATACGAAATCAATGATTACGACAAAACTAAACATTTTGAAATAAAATGATGAATCCTTTTTAAAAATAAGCTTTTATAAAAATTCACTGAAAAGAAGGAAATAAACCTTTTAGTAAATATAAACGAAAAGCTTTCATTAAAGCTTGTCCCGACTTGGGGTCGGCTTCCAATCTAATCGGATGCAGCTGAATACCAGTATTTTTACCCAGGACGGAACGGAGACGGTATATGCGTTTGGGGTGAGAGGATGTATGTTTGTGCAAATCCATGTTGCCATTTTCCTCCAAAACTACTAGTCCGATTTTGATGCTCTATAAAAAGTTTAAAATAAAAAGCTAAATTAAAATTTTTGAAAAAACTCACGACTGAAAAGTAATTGAAAAGGGATAAAATAATTTAAAAAAAAACTCAACTTAATAAAAAACCCAATAATATCCGTCGGGGGCTGCCATCATCTTTTAAATTTTATCGCAAATAAAAATAAGTATCATCATCAACTTCTAAAATCCCCACCATGGCCTACCCATTAAGGGTGTACCTATAACTATCGCTAAAAAATCTCCAATTATTCAAGTTACTGTAAAACTACAAAACTTGTTCATTTCATGGCAGCCCCCGACGGATATTCTTGGGTTTTTATTAAGTTGGGTTTTATTTTAATTATTTTATCCTTTTACAATTACTTTTTAACCGTCGTGTTTTTTTTCAAAAATGTTAATTTTTATATATTAGATAATCTCATTTAGCCTACTATCCCCTCGTATAAAATAAAATTAATAAAATTAATTACAAACACAATTAAAAAGCCGTGCATTGTGTCTCGCGTAGATCTACGTTCTGGACTTCTATACGAATGGTGTCGATTATGTTGTGCACAAACTAAAATTAATTTAGGCTATTGCTATCTTTTACTAAAAGGCAGTGCGAGAAAAGGACGGCTATAGCTATGAACTAAGTTAGAAATGTCAAACTAGTTTACGCCTTGCGCTTCACCGTGTTTTTAGTCGACATGTTTTTACGTGCACCCTTCATTTATAGAAATATTAGTTCCAACTAAATTTGACAGCTCTAAATTACATCCGTCTCTTTCTCGTTTTATTAGAGAGAAAAGATAGCAATAGCCTAAATTAAGCTTAGTTTGTGCACAACAGAATCGACACCAGTATTTTTGGGGGTTTGAAGAACAGGGTGTAAAGCTGTTCATCCCCCGTAGAAAAGGAAGGATCAGCCGACCAGACGGGTGTTGCCTGGTGGGCCACTGCCCCGCTGCCCAACAGTTGTTGTCGGGTTCTTGTATAGTCTTATGGCCGGCGCACATATGGCAGAGCGCAGCTCAGAGCATTTTTCACTGTCAAACTATTATCGACATTGTCCTCATAGAAATAATATCTCAAATCAATTAACAGACTGCGCGCGGATGCTCGCATTCTCGGATTCATTGATTTTAGATATTATTTCAATGAGTACAATTTCGATAATTGCAGACAGACAACAGACAGACACAGACACACAGATACAGACAGACAGACACAGATTCACACACATCGCGTTCGCGTTTCTTCATTTTACAGATTCTTTCAAAATGTAACTGGTGATTATAAAAAACAACACTAGTTCCATCACGGAACTGTTAATGGTACTAGTGACAATGAAGGTTATCAAGATGCTCCGTGTGTAGAACGAACGGTACTTTTTTAAATCTTAGCAAAGAGTTTTTGTGTCAGAAAAGTGGTCGACATTTATGAATAAAATTAACTTTGGGAGTTATAATATAATAATATTAACTCGACAACATTGTTAATTTTTTATAATTGCTTTAACAAGTGATTAAAGATTTATTCGTTTAAGAAAGTCCGAGTTTTATTTATTTCTTCGCGACTATGTTATAAAACGTCGTATGACATACGTGCGCTTTGATAATTACAGGCTCTGCTTTCTTGTAGCTCTCGCCTGCGGCTTGGGCTAGCAATATCGCCTTGGCTGTAATTTTCAACTTACCGCACTTATATCATAACTAGTATTTGCGTGGGTGCGGACCTTCCTATCACCGGACAGGTTTCGACGCCTACTATAATATTTGTTCAAACACCCAATGGCTATCTCTAACCGTTATGAAGTTACAGCCCTTTCAATTTTAGGGGAGGTTGGGGAGGGGAGGGTATACAAATTTCAACGCCCCTCAATAACCCCCAACTCTACTCCTTACGAAACTGCAAAAAAAAATGTTCCAAGTCTCTCAACTTCCGAGATCCGCCTAAAGGTCGGAGAAGGGGGACAAGTGGGTCAACTTTTAAAAATGGTTTTTACTTTTCCGAGCCTCCTCTATACGAATCTGAAAAAAAAAATGTTCTAAGTCTCTTTGTTTCCGAGATACGATAGGGGTGGGGGGAGGAAGGGGGGTGAAAAGGGGAGGATTGGCACTTTTCCCATACTCGCAGGAGTTACTTGTTTACGAATCTGTCAAAATATACCCACCTCCCCATCCACCATCTGGGAGAACAATTATGTCAGTGAGTGAGTGGTAATCGAGCTTTTTAAAGTATAACTAATATTTGTGTTGTAACCCGTTTTGTGTTCCTACCTACCTACTCCCTACCTACTACTACCTACTCCCTACCTACTACTACCTACTCCCTACCTACTACTACCTACTACCTACCTACTACTACCTACTCCCTACCTACCTACTACCTACCTACCTACCTACCTACCTACTACCTACCACTACCTACTAGCTATCTACTATCTACCTACCACCAACCTACCTACCTACTAAGAATTTTTCCCATTAAAAAAACATTACCCTAAAGTTTGTCTGTCGTCGCCCCTGAGTTACGCTTCACCCACTCAACCTTCGTTACGCTACGAAGGTCGCCGGCTCGCTTCGCTCGCCACCTCCCCCCTTCGCTCCACTCGGTCTCGCAGGTTCGCTCCGCTCAGGACCTTCCTATCACCGGACAGGTTTCGACGCCTATTATAGTTTTTGTTTAAACACCCAATGGCTATCTCTAACCGTTATGAAGTTAAAGCCCTTTCAATTTTAGAGGAGGTTGGGGAGGGGAGGGTATACAAATGATTTTAACCAACTCTAGGCCCCTCCTTACGAATCTGCAAAAAAAAAAGTTCCAAGTCTCTCAACTTCCGAGATCCGCCTAAAGGGGGGAGAAGGGGGACAAGTGGGTCAACTTTTGAAAACTGGTTTTTACTTTTCCGAGCCTCCTCTATACGAATCTGAAAAAAAAAATGTTTTAAGTCTCTTGGTTTCTGAGATAGGGTAGGGAGGGGGCGAAAAGGGGAGGTTTGGCACTTTTCCCATACTCGTGAGAGTTACTTGTTTACGAAACTTTCAAAATATACCCACCTCCCAATCCACCATCTGGGAGAACAATTCTGTCAGTGAGTGGTAATCGAGCTTTATATAATATAACTAGTATTTGCGTGTTGCGCGAGGTGCAAGCACCTCGCGTGCTTGTCCTTGTAGATGTTTCACTTAACCCCTAAAAATTTTGAGAATCCCTAGAAATCCTTAAATGAATTGGAAAATCCATTAGTCCTTATCAGATTTTGTAAATTATAAATAAAATCTTTTAAACATTTTGAATTAGCGCCCTTACAGCAGTAAAAAAACCTTTAGGAACCCCTAAATCAGTATGAAAACCCTTAAGAACTCATAAAACATACTAAAAAATAATTTAATATAAAAAAAAGTAATTGAAGTACAAAAAAATTGAGAATCTATTAGATTTGTTAAAAGAATTTTAAAATCCATTAGAGCACTTTAAAGATTTTGAAACCCCTTAAGAACCCCTGATACAATCTAAAACTTTAACTCAGACCTTCTCCCATTAAAAAAACATTACCCTAAAGTTTGCTTGTCGTCGCCCCCGAGTTACGCTTCACCCACTCAACCTTCATTACGCTACGAAGGCCGCCGGCTCGCTTCGCTCGCCACCTCCCCCCTTCGCTCAACTCGGTCTCGCAAGTTCGCTTCACTCAGGACCTACCACCGGAAAGCTATCGTGACCTTATCCCACGCTACGGTACGCTCACTTCGTTTTACCGGTACCACCATCGGAGAGGTTTCGACGCCTACTTAAATAATTGTTCAAACACCTAATAGTTTTCTCTAACTGTTATGAAGTTACAGCCCTTTCAATTTTAGGGGAGGGTGGGGAGGGGAGGGTAGATTACAATTTTTAAACATTACCCTAAAGTTTGCTTGTCGTCGCCCTTGAGTTAAGCTTCACCCACTCAACAATCGTTACGCTATGGAGGTCGCCGGCTCGCTTCGCTCGCCACCTCCCCCCTTCGCTCCACTCGGCCTCGCAGGTTCGCTCCGCTCAGGACCTACCTACCACCAGACAGGTTTCGACGCCTACTATAGTTTTTGTTTTAACACCTAATGGCTATCTCTAACCGTTAGGAAGTTACAGCCCTTTCAATTTTTAGAGGAGGATGGGGTTGGGAGGGGAGGGTACAAAAATTTAAAACATTACCCTAAAGTTTTCTTGTCGTCACCCCTGAGTGGAGCGAACCTGCGAGACCGAGTGGAGCGATGTAGGAGGTGGCGAGCGAAGCGAGCCGGCGACCTCCGTAGCGTAACGAAGGCTGAGTGGGTGAAGCGTAACTCAGGGGCGACGACACCTACCTTCCACCGGAAGGCTATGGTGACCTTATCCCTACACTACGGGGGCTCGCTTCGGTCGCCCTTCGCTTTACCGGGACCACAACCGGACAGGCTTCAACACCTTCTATAATATTTGTTTAAATACCAAATGGCTATTTGGCTTACCAATGGCTAATGGGTAAGAATCAAAAGATTTTGCAGTAGTAAAAAAAGGGGTGAACGGGCTGAGAGGGGAGAGATTTAAAAATTATTTTGATTAAAGCATTATCTTCATCTATCATCCTTAAATGAATTGGAGAATCAGTTAAAACAAAAAAAAAAAAACCTTAAAGTTTGCTCGTCGTCGCCCCTGAGTTACGCTTCACCCACTCAACCTTCCTTACGCTACTCTCACGGTTTAACACCTAATTGCTATCTCTAACCGTTAGGAAGTTACAGCCCTTTAAATTTTAGGGGAGGGTAGGGAGGGGAGGGTTTGATATACAAATTTCAACGCCCCTCAATAGTTTTAAGTAGGAATCAAATGATTTTTCAGTTATAAAAAAGGGGTAAAGCGGGGGTGTGAAGGGGAGGGAGAGGGGGGTTTTCGTAAAATGATTTTGACTAACGCATTGCCCGTTAAAATGAATCTGAAAAAAAAAATATTCCAAGTCTCTCAACTTCCGAGATCCGCCTAAAGGGGGGTAGAAGCGGGGCAAGGGGGACATTTTTGAAAAAAGGTTATTATTTTTACGAGTTTCCTCTATAAGTATCCGTAAAAAATACAAAATACGGGTCTCTTAGTTTCCGAGATACGATAAAGAGGGGGAGGAAGGGGGGAGAAAAGGGGAGGTTTGGCACTTCTCTCCTACTCGTGAGAGTTACTTGTTTATGAATCTGTCAAAATATACCCTTCTCCCCCTCCACCACCTGGGAGAACAATTTGTCAGTGAGTGAGGTTTCGCAAACCGGAAATGGCACGGCCGCCATCTTGAATTTCTGAAATATCACAATTTTCCTAAAGTAACCTGGATACAAGCTACCTGTCAGTAAAAACAAGGTGGCTGTACGTTGAATTTGGTAAAACAAAAGAATTTGCCAAAGTCGGGTCTGACCCGAAAATTCAAGCCCAAATGGCTCTCGGGGTTGCCAGCTGAGAGTGATGAAAATGCTTAAAAGTCATTAAGGGCACCCCGTTCTTGGTGGTTATGCAAAAATTTCCATTTAAAATGTCATCCTTTCTACTTTTCACGTTTTGAGGGAAAATCTGGGAAAATACCCTAAACATGGGGAAAATTTTTGTACCCAAATCCCAAGACAAACCAATATTTTACCAATATTTTTAACCTATACGAAATACACAACGGATCATCTAATACAATCCAGTCGGAGGATGCCAGCTCTCCCATTTATCGTGGCGAATATTGGGATTTTTCGTCATTTTTACAAGATGGCCGCACTGTCCGCCATCTTGTTTTTCTGAAAAGTCATAATTTTCCTGAAATCTCAAGGATAAAGGCTACCGACCGGTGTACTTGGTGTTGCCAACTTTTGAGTTTGGCAGAACAAAAGAACTCGCCAAAGTCGGGTCTGACCCGAAAATTCAAGCTCCAATGGCTCTCGGGGTTGCCAGCTGAGAGTGACGAAAATAGTCAAATGTCATTTGGGGGACCCCGATGTTGCCGGCTAGTCATAGTCTTCATTCAAAATGTCGTTATTTCTACTTTTCATGTTTTTGGGGAAAATCTGGAAAAATACCCTGGAAATGGAGAATTTTTTTGCACCAGGCAACACTCTTTGACGAAACACACAACCGGTTCATACAACACAATCCAGTCGGGGGATGCCAGCTCTCCCATTTATCGTGTCGAAAATTGGGATTTTTCGTCATTTTTACAAGATGGCCACCACACTGTCCGCCATCTTGTTTTTCTAAAAAGTCATAATTTTCCTGAAATCTTAAGAATATAGGCTACCGAACTGTGTACTTGGTGTTGCCAACTTTTGACTTTAGTAGAACAAAAGAACTCGCTAAAGTCATTTCAAATCAAATCAAATCATTTATTACTTTGCAAACATGGGTACATAGCTGTTCATATTATAGGCATGCAAATGGTTAGTTACAATTATAAATTTATAAAATTAAAATAAATGACATGTCATTGGAATTACTCGTACAATAAAAGAGTTAACAGAAAGAAATAATGTCAGCGTGGTCAAAGTACTAAAAAATTAAAATAAAATATGTCAACAATGTCAAACGGAATAACATACACAGACAGACAGTGACAAAAAATTCCTACCTGACTATTGCAAAAATATTATCAGGATAACCTTTAAAAATATTATTTAATGTCAAACTAATAAAGAGATATGTCAAACTTAATAAAAATTACAATTCAATTAGCATGTCAGTGTCATTCAGATAGTCGCTTAGATTATAATAACATTTCTTACATAATAATTCTTTGAATTCCTTTTTAAACGCATTTAAATTTAACTCTTTGATTTGTCTTGGGATTTTATTAAAGACTTGCGGAGCTATACAGAATATGCTTTTCCACATTATAGCGGTATAATAATAAAGTCCCAAAAATTAAAATATTCAATATTTTTTGGGGTTGCCAACTAAAACGAACCAAAATGGTCAAATGTCATTCGGGGGACCCCAATGTTGCCAGCCGGTCAAAGTCTCCGTTCGAAATGTCGTTATTTCTACTTTTCATGTTTTTGGGAAAAATCTGGGAAAATACCCTGAAAATGGGAAAAAAAATTACACCAGGCAACACTCCTTAACGAAACACACAACCGCTCGGTACAACTCGAACCCGTCGGATGTTGCCAACTACCCGAAAAAAGGATTTGAAAAAAGTCAAAAATTCAAACATTTTACAAGATGGCCGCTATACTGTTTGCCATTTTGTTTTTCTGAAAAGTCACAATTTTTCTAAAATCTCAAGGATATAGGCCACCGACTGGTGTGCTCGGTGTGGCCAACTTTTGAAATCGATAGAACAAAACAATTTGTCAAAGTTTAGTGCAAAAAGTCGAAGATTTCAAAACGTCCCAGCGCAACCGCCATCTTGTTTTTTTTTTTTTTTACTTTTTTTTTAAACCATTCTAGATTTTGTATGGGACCTACGAGTCGAAACCCGTCCAAGTCTTTTCCCCACCGTAACCGGAAATGGACGCGGCCGCCATCTTGGATTTGAATCTCCTCTATAATTTTCCTCTACTTACACTATAGTTTTATACATTATTGCAAAACATACCCCTAGCCTATCTCTCACCAATTCCAAAATGGAAATGTCAATCAGTGAGTGGCTTTGTAGTTTTATATAATATAAATATAATATAATATAATAATGACGTGTTTCGCTTGTTAGTTCATCATTCAAGTCAAAGATGGCGCTGTAGTACTCTTTGTTCAATGTAGCTGTAGTACTTTTTGTAGTGCCGCTAAAATTAAAAAAAAAACGTATTCTATCTTTAACCATCATCATTCTAATTCTTCATCTCACTCCTCCCCTTCCCCAGAGACAGGTGTGCTGAAAGTAGTCTCTTTGATGTCTTTAATGGGAGTCTTCTCCACCCAATTGTGTCTCCGCGTATACATGAGCTGCAGCAACGCTTCGACACAAAATATCTGAAAGTTTTAAAACAACATTTTTACACAGCGTGTGTAACGTGAGGTCGTTCAGACCTGTGGTAAAGACCAAAAAACTGAACAACTTTCTCCCTGGAACTAACGAAAAATAACACTAAAAAGTGGAAAATTACTTTCGGAAGTCAGTGGCAAAAAGTCAATGAAACAAACAAAAGTGACTGTTATTTCTCAGTTATGAAATCAAAAACTTTACACAAATCCTTGTCAAGTAGGTATCAAAAAAGTTTATACGTGACACAGGTAAAAGTTATGTCTCACTATAATTGTGCTACCTTGCAAGGTGTACAAATATTCAATTTCGCATTGTAACTAGCACTACATCCACATCCACATAGCTATACCAATAAGAAAAATGCGCATACCATAGAGGATAACACGCTTTATAATTTTGACCACACATGTACGATATTATTTATTATTATTAATTCTTCAACAAATTTACACACTAGTCGATACAAAGATATACGCTATCATATTTTGAAAATACCTCATTGACTACAGGCCCACCGATTAATGGACTCATGTACCAAATACAGCACGAATTGTTCATCATCCGAAACTGAGAAGGTGCTTACGGTAACTGCGACCCCCTAACCGCGCAGCTACCTCAGGCAGCGCCTCAGAACGGTACTTAAACCTCGTTCAAAATATGTAAAACAGCAATCTGAACCTTTCGTCGTATCCTTTCGTTTTCGTTTTGAGTAAATCCATCTAGTCTGAAGGTGTAGCCGAACACGCTGGTCGATATCTTGGACTCGGGCACCACTAGGTAGTTGTCCTCGGTGAACAGCGGGTAATCCATCAACTTGTACCGGCCTGCTTTTATTGGGCATTCCAATCTGCATGAAAAAAAAGTGAAATTAACAGTTAGTATAGTCTAATAGTAATAATTTTATTTTACAGTAGGTGGTAAATGTGGTAACGTTGATATTGTGCGATGTTAAGTTATAGAGTCGAATGATCGAGTCTGATGTCTGAGGCTGACGGACTCGGAATTTGACGTTAGAACCTGTCTAACTCTAGTGGATGCTCCAGGCGATCGGCGGCGGCGGCGACCTCTCCCGTCCGGCCCTGGTTCAATCCATGGTCCGGAGCGAGAGGGAATGGGAAGCTGTCGGCTATTTTGTCGTACTAGTAGGACCACGAGACCAGAAGCAGTCGTGCTAGCGAAGGAGGTGACGTGAGAGAGAGAGAGAGAACCTCACGTCCCAACTGCCGCGGGAGACGCACCGCGCGTCGGGTGCCACGTGGTGGCCCCCGGCCACCGTAGCGTAGGTAGGCGCAGGCCTGTGGACGGTGAGCAATGGGCTAGCTAGCCGTCCGTCGGTCTTATGACGACAGGCCGTGTTGACAGCGGCTCAAAGAGATGTCGGCAAAAAAGGAAGGCAAGGGCCGATGCCTGCCGGGAGTGCCGGGGCTGCGGGACTGTTCGAAAGAGATACCGCGGCCCTGGAACAAAAAGGGCAATGAAGGAACAGGATGGGTTTTAGTCAGGAAAAGTCTGACACTCCCTTCCGCTCCGCCCAGAACGGGAGGGGGTCATTTGAAAGAAAGAAAGAAAACGTATTTTGATGATTTTCCATCCGAAAAAAAAATGGTGGAAGCTCCACGGTAGCCCGCGAAATTCGAAAAAGACATTCAATCAGGTTACATGAACTTGGTTGTATTGATGATTTAAATGATTATAATTCTGTAAATACATACGTGTTGCAGCCGCAAATCATATCAACCTGACACTGACCTGCAAATTGCAAAAAACGTAGTAAGAAAATTTCATTTCGCGGGCTACCGTGGAGCTTTCACCTTTTTTTAACAGGGTGTAGTCATCTTTAAGTGTGTACAAAACACTAAACGGAACAACTTTCTCAATGGGCCCTTGAATCGCAAAAAATAATCAGCTGAGTCGACAATCATTTGGGTCGAGGTCGAGTAGGGCTCGTCCTGTACCTATTGAAATTTTGTACAGGGCAGCTGATTGTAGTAGATACAGAACATAGGTAAACTTGTTAAAAAATTATAATGTTTACCATCCCATGACTTGAGTAGGTAGGTAGATACCTAATGACCAAATAGAATGTGACTTAATATTAATAATATATTGACAAGAGGAATATTTACACAATAGTGTTATGACTCTGATAACATTTGATCACAAAAACAAATACAAAAGTTAAATTATTTAAATGATTACCTATAGCACATGAGTAAGAAAATTAGTCATGGGCCTATAGTCTAGTTTATCTACTTGTATTAATTTGTCCTTTTTTGCAATACTTATGCAATCATTGACGCCTTTTCCCATGGAAGTAGGCAGAACCTAAAGAATAGGGACTATACAAGAAATTCAAAACCTTTTAGTTCCTTAAAAATGCCTTGTATGGCCCATATAAACATTGTGGTATACTTGTTTAACTTAATAACACCATACTTGTCAATTTAATTTTTTAGTATGTAGCGTGTTTTTGTAAAATGGAACGCAAATTCAAAACGCAGAAAACGCATCGTCGCCGGTAGTAACATCAAACGCTATGTATCAAAGAAACTCTTTTATTTTAAAACTACTTAAAGTTTAACAAAGATGTTATTATAATATTGTCATTGCAATGTTTGCTACAATAAAGCACATAATTTAGTAAAATGATTATATTAAGGGTTAAAAATTAGATTTAAACAAGGCAGATAGAGGGAAATGACGTCAAGCGCTATGACAGGAATGGCCGCGACAGTCACGGACGTTTGAACTGTCGTAGAAAATTGTTAAGTTTAATAATTTTTTTGAGCGACAAGCAGCAGCTTCGCGATGCATGGGTACCCCCCTTGAAAGCAACTACGTTCCAAGCACCGTACATCAGGTCATACTCGTTGGTCGTTCTTTTTCAAATTGCCGAATTTCCAGGAATTATCTATAGCTACATAGCTACTGTATAGACGTAGAGAATGTAGAGATACAGATTTTATACGCAATCGATGGATGGCCTGTGTGAGAGATAATATGGCTGAAGAAGACAAGACATTCTGTGCTGAGCCTAAATAAATTGGAACTTATGAGCAGGAGAATGACATAGAGAAGGACATAGGTAAGGAAATAAACTATAGCGTAGTGCGGGTCTCCTATTTCTGTCTGCAGGGTTTAAAGGAACCTAACTAACCTAACGTCGGGGTGCCCCAAGTCCCGATTATGGGGGCAGAGATAATTTGATCGCATGCATTTCACAATTTTACGGTTTCACTTCGACAGATTATAATAATCTACCATAAAATAATGCCCTATTAGCTATTAGGTATTTTTCTCAAAACCCATTGTTGTGGGCCGACTCTCACTTAGTGTAAGCCATAGACTTAGTAAATAGTATATACTAAGTCTATGGTGTAAGCTAGATAAATTTAAACTAAGTTAACTAAAATTTTGAGGTTTATTGCTTTATTGCTATGTTAGTAGATTATGTGTAACCTAAATACCTATAAACTTATTTCAGACTTTAAACCATTTTAAGTAAAAAAAAGTCTAATTACCTATTTTCTATTTTCAGTTAGGTATTTTCGCTTTTCAATTAGGTATCTTAGCTTGAAGATTTGCTTACATCGAACTATGATAAATTACTTGGTCATTTGAGTATTAGTAGGTACTAAAAAGACATGTTATTCGTTTTCTTTTTTAGGTATCAAGTTTATTACACATGCCCGAGCATGTTCGAGACATATCCGAACATAAGTTAGCTACTATAATAGTTAGTTACTTTATGGTGTTGGCACTACTGTTTTTTGGGATTTTTCCTATCTAGATTGTATTTGAACTGTGTCTATAACACGTTTAAAATAAAGCTTGTGAATTAAATCAATTCCGCATTTTACTTATGTTTCCCCTAACTCTGTGTGGAACATAGCCGTTTCGCGTTGTATCTAATAGTTGCGTGTAGTAAGTGAGGCTTTGGTCGTCGGAGGATGTGCCCGTAGCTGCGTGCTTCACCCTTGATACAGTTTCGCAATCTTGCCAAGTTTTCAATCGCGGTAAACTTGTAAATGCTCGATGAGTCGCCGCTTTGAACGGCATCCACTCATTGGACGCTCCCGTGAAGACAGGTAATTCAGTCACTTGTCGATGCGGCGGTAGTACTGGCATCATTTTGTCCAACGTATCGGCCAACTGGCGCTCTCTTCGGATGGGCGACTGCGAGACCGATCGTTGTCTTCTTTGTTCATGTCTCGCGGGGGTTATGGCGTCGACGAATGTGGCGGGCTTGTTGCACGTGGTATTTCCTTCGTACGTGGTATTTTGTTCGCACATGATAATTTCTTGAAACGCGTGCGGGGTGGCGGGACGCTGGGGCTGCTGTTCTTGTACTGGTCTCGGGATTGGGAGGTGGCTCCGGTCGACATTTTGAAGCCACTCGTCCACCCGGTCCTCACTATTGTGCACTGAGCGCTCTTCCCGGGCCTCTACTTCCGCTTCAATCCCCGATACGTCGTATTCGTACCATTTGTTGGCGAGCGCCTTTTCAATCTCTAGTTACTCATTACGTATCGCGGCGATTCTCTTCTGTGCCTCGTGTTCTGCCTTCTTAACTCGTGCCACTTCGCTGCCCGCAGGGGCCGCAGGAATAAAAAGAATAAAAAAAAACTGGATTTCGCTTCTCTCAAATCAAGAGAAGAAAATGATGAAGGTCTTCAAGAAACCGTAACAAATTAAGTAAAGCACTCACTTAGGATGCGCGTAGTGAAACAGCATATTATCATATGTCTCCTTCTCGTTCTCATTCTCGTCGCTGCAGCCGTCCTTCACCAGGTAGAAGGACCGGAAGAAGTCGCAAGACTCTATGTTGCGAATGTCCACGCATTTCTGCATAGTTGCCTGGAAACAAGAATACTGTTTACGTGCGAAATACCGCGGTTTCATTGTTTCTTTGGTTTTCACATGGAAGTTACCTTTTGGTGAGCAAAATTTTACTACATCAAGTAAAACAAAGTCTTAGAAAAAACGAGTGATACGTCCACTTCTTGTGTCCGTCTAAAAGAGCGGTTTGGGAGACCCCAAACATCTCGTACAGACATCGGGATTCCGGGGGTTTTCGTCTGTTTTCTTGTGGGAACTCGTTTATAAGAAAAAAATGAGCGTTCCTACTCCACGACGCGAATCAATCCCACTATCACCCTGCTGACTGGCAAAATTACTTGACCACGGCATATGCTATCCTCGTAATTAATATTTCGTACCGTTAAGCCGAAGAACTGCCAACTTTAAAAAAGAAACCAATTTACCTTAACTTTCCAGCCGTTCTCAATATCTTCGGATACGTTGAACTCCCCACTCAGCAGGGAATCGTATGTCTGTGTGGATAAACTCAGCTCGGACACGGTAACAGGGGTTTTCATAGTGTCATAGCAGGGCCCGGCCCTCGTTACTAGCAAGTGAGTCGGGGCCATGGAGCAACCTACCAATGGTATTATGTAGTATAGCAAGATAACTATTTGATAGCACATCGTAATCATGAGCGTTTAGCACTTTACTACACCCTGTTACTAAAACAGGCGGATTTGTAATGATTATTATGGTGCGGTATTTTAACTCGACTAGCTTTTGCTCGCGGCTTCGCTCCTGTTACCCGCGAATGTAAAAAAAAAAAAAACGTATGGGAGGAAAACGTTCCCCTAACGTTCCCGTGAGTAAATCGGGAACGTTTTAAAGGCCATGACAGTCGCTCGGGGATAATGTATATAGCTTCCCGTTAGTGAAATCAGATTAGGAGTTCCAAAGATTACCCCCTACAAACAAACTTTTCTAACTTTCCACGATTTTTGTGGTTATCTACAAGTGTAATTTCGCTGTTCATGTAGCCTAGTATTTAGTATAGGTACCTATATAATGCATAATTATTTTCTAATGATATTATAATGAGAATGTTTGAATCTCATTTTGATTATGTACTTATTTACAAAATGTGTTTAAGGCTTTATCAGATGAATCTGCTCTAGATCACTCCCGAATGTTCATTGGCCCAACGAGAACGACGACGACGCGCAACGTCGATCCATGAGAACACACCACAACCGTCCATAAATTTCTGTACTGTGATTGGTTGTGGCAATATATTTTCTTCTTCTCCGTGTCGATGGCACCCGGTTACCCTAAAACCTGCCGGTTCAAATATTCATCACCTCCACAGCTTTGTCGGTAGCAGCGAAAGGGTTACCTTGACTGCATTTTTGGTGCACAGAGACCAGTATACCTACGTTAGGCAGCACAGCTGCACATCCACACCCAACTGCCGATCCGTTGAGGTAGACCTACTTTACGAAGTTGTAATTACATCTTGGCACTTCGATTCGAAGACGGTTCAACAATTTCTGAGTAGACCGTAGAAACGTGGCAGATAAAACCCTGCGGGAAGATGCTCTACGCAGCGTTGGACGTGAACGGTGAAAGGTGGCTGAGGCTGACTAGATTCAAAAGGTGTTGTGGCACAGCTTGGGAGCGATTAATGTCCAGCTGTGAACTGTGATAGCTGAATTTATAGTTTGGGAAGATATTTCTTATTGGGTTTAAAAGTAAAAATGGGTGTACCACAAGGTTCGATATTGGGTCCCGTCCTCTTTTTAGTGTATACTAATGACCTACAACCTTCAAGGTTACAATGGGGTCCTCATTTAACATCTCTTGCAGGACGGCTATGCTCAGCAGCATATGCTGTTAGAAAAATCCGTCAATTTACTGATATTGATACCGCGAGGCTAGTCTATTTTAGTTATTTTCATAGTATTATGTCATACGGTATTTTACTATGGGGACGGGCTGCAGACATCGAGTCTATATTTATTCTGCAGAAAAGAGGCATCAGAGCCATTTATGAATTACGTAGACGCGATTCTCTAAGAGAACTGTTTAAGGAAATTAATATCATGACAGTACCTTGTCAATACATCTATGAAAACATCATGTACGTTAGGAAAAATCGGCATTTATTCAGTAGAAGAGGTAACAGACACTACTATAACACTAGAAATAGGGACCAACTAGTTCAGCCAGGTTTCAGGCTTGCTAAAGTAGATTCATCTTTCATGGGGTACTGTTTGAAGTGTTACAATAAAATACCTCCCCACATTCTTCAACTGAACGAGACGAAATTAAAATTTTGTATAAAACGCACACTATGTAGGCAAGCATATTATAAGTTAGGGGATTACATTGATGATAACGATGCTTGGCTAAATGCTGGTCCTGCTCCACAACCATAGGGGCATTATTTTAGTCTATCGACATGCAAAGAAGAAGAAGAAGAATTGATTCCCATGTTGATGTATTGTGGAAGCTGCAGAAGATTGTAAAAATATACTTGCATTGTGTAGATTCCAGTTCTTAGTATTATAATTGCATAGCACATGTGTGAGTACTTTGTATTGTTCAGCCACCATTTACATTTAGTTATCTTATATTGATTTGAATATGCCTTGGTGGCTGAGAGAATGTCATGCTCACTCAAATGTCTCGCTGATGGTGGCGGGTGTGTCGCGTCTTTTAGTTCCCTTCAATATGGTTGAGTTGAATGGCGCCGATACACGCGTCATGTTCGTGAACGGGCGCTGTCAGTTGGGACTGGTCATCTCTTAGCTGCCAGGGTTCATTTTAATTCGTTTGTTGTTAAATTGTTGTCTTTTTCTACTCTGGACGCTCTTAAATGTGCACGTCTTTCTACATCGTTCTCACATATATGTATAATTTCAAAATTAATGATGTAACCAAGATTTTGTAACAATATTTTTATTTAAAAGAGTGTCCATGGAGTTACTTGCCCGTTCTTCTCCATAGAGATCTACGCTAGGGAATGGGCAACTAGAGTACTTTCTCAAGTTATTATGCCTTGCGCCTGGGACTGTAGCCTTGTGTTTTATTTGTAATTTTGACAATCAAAAGTACCGTAATGGTCTAATTGAAATAAAGTTTAAGTTTGATTTGCTGAGTGGAAGGGGAAAGTAGATTCTGCCAGTTTTCAAAGTAAAGATTTCTTATAAAAATCATCCGTAACAATGACTGAAACGCAAGGCAGCTAATAAAATTAAATTAAGTATGTCAAATAAAAGCAATGACATAATACTCATATGATTGTAAAACGTTGGTAAAGTAAATAATGTAGGTAGTAAACTTTACAGCGTTGTCGATAATAATAATTGAGATAGTAGTTAAGTAAAATATGAACTATTGTCATCTGGACTAGAAAGACCTCAAAATATAAGGTAGCAAAACTGAATTAAACAAAAAAAAATATAAATTTGGTGATCTATTTAATAAATACCTTTGCTGTTCTCGACCCTACCTGTGAACATGTGAACTGAGACGCCCAGTCGGGCCCCTTGACTCAACGCCCGCCGTGCTTGCAACATGAGATGGTGCTAGGTTGTCGACACAGGTTGCGTCCCACACTTCCAAGGCACCAACGTCATGCCATCTGGTCTTTTTCCATCGTCACGTACCAAGCCGTTTGGTTCTAAAACCGCTGGTACGCAAGGGCTCGACGAATAATATCGTGCTGTACAATGCGACCTGCGCTCCTGTAGCAGGACAGGCCATGATGTCCGAAGCTGTTGACAGCTTCACCGCAGTGACACCGATGCGGAGCAACACAAGGTGCGCCTAAGCGTAGACTCCTACTCGTAGTGACCCGGAACGATGCGTCATCCATCATAGTGCCAATGATGGATGGCAGGAGTGCCTGATATAAAAAAAAAACATGCGGGGTAGTCTGGGGACTGCCGCTAGAAGTGAAAACTAAGTAACTTGTGAATTGTATCGTCGAGCTATGTGTGTGAGTGTGCGAGTGGGTTTATGTGAAATGTATAATATGTGTTGTTACTAAAATATCATCATCATCATCTGTCTAGCCTTTCCCCAACTTCGTTGGGGTCGGCTTCCAGTCTAACCGGATGCAGCTGAATACCCGTATTTTACATGGAGCGACTACCTATCTGACCTCCACAACCCAGTTAGCACTGGGTAATACGCTACCCCTTTTTTTTTTTTTTTTTTTTCGGATGGGAAATCATCAAATGACTTCTCCCGCTCTGGGCAGAGCAGGAGGGAGTTCTGGGCAGAGCAGGAGGGAGTGTCAGACTTTTACTGACTAAAACCCATCCATGTTCCTTCATCGCCCTTTGTGTTCCGGGGTCACGGTATCTCTTTCGAACAGTCCCGCAACCCCGGCAGGCATCGGTCCTTGCGGACCCCTTCCTATTGCTGACTCTCTTTGAGGCCCATAGCCCACCGTCCACAGGCCCGCGCCTACGGTGGCCGGGAGCCACGTGGTGGCCCCCGACGCCCGGGGCGTCTCCCGCGGCGGCCGGGACGCTGTGAGGTTCTCTCCCTCTCACGTTCCGCCACCTCCTTCTCTAGCATTACTGCTTCGCAGAAGGAGGTGACGGCGTCCCATTCCGTCTCGCTCCGGACCATGGCTTGCACCAGGGCCGGACGCGAGAGGTCGCCGCCGCCAATCGCCGCTTCGAGGACACGGCGGTGCTCCGCCCACGCGGGGCACACCTCCACCGTGTGCTCCACCGTGTCCTCCGGTCGATCCTCGCAGTGGAAACACCCGGGCGTTTCCTCCCGCCCGATTCGGTGCAGGAACCTCCCGAAAACACCGTGTCCGGTGAGAACCTGCGTCAGGCGGAAGGTGAGGACGCCGTGGCGTCTCTCCAGCCACTCCTCAAAGAGGGGACTTATCGCCACTATCGTGGCGTGCCCTGCACGGGGTTGCGACAGTCGCTGTCTCCATGTCGCCATGAGATCCCGCCGGAAGTCTGTCTGCTGAGCGACAATTTGTCGCGGCAGCGGAGTTCCCCCCCGGCGAAGCGCCTCTGCGCGCCATTCATGCAGGCGCGCGAGGACTATCGCCTCCAGATCCCATGGCGGCAATACGCTACCCCTTAGCCCGTTGTCAGACTTTCGGCCCACCTTCGGACACCTGTAACGACTGTCAAAGATCTACAAATGACAGCCGGGACCAACTGCTTAACGTGCTTTCCGAGGGGTCTGGCAACTTAGTTCTACGAACAAGATAAAGGTGGACTAGAAAACAAGAAAGAGACAACAACATCAGAGTAAAAGAGATGAATTACATAATGTTGGCACCAAAAATACTATTTCATACTCTCCAAAATAATGAGCTTATTAACTGAAAATTTTCGTCGGCGCCATTCTGGGTGTTTCATTTTGACCTCATTTTCGTTATTAGTGATCCTAAAAACTATGGAAAAGACACCCATGAAGAAAAACCTGAAGGTTTTCGTCGGCGCCATCTTGGATTTTCATTTTGACCTCATTTTCATTATCCTACGAGTTTCGAGTGCTACGAAGCGTGACCGCACGTTACGTGACGATGAATTCAATGTTTTTCCTTCACCCAAAAAGTGCTCAACGCGCCTAAAGAAGTTTTCACTTAAAAAACTCCCATTCCCTAACGGCCGGTCTTAAACTCAAACTCAAACTCAAACTCAAACTCAAACTCAAAGCATTTATTTCAATTAGACCATTATGGCACTTTTGAAAGTCAAAAATACAAAAAAACAAAACAAAGCTACAGTCCCAGACACAAGACATAATAACTTGAGAAAGTACTGTAGTTGCCCATTCCCTAGCGTAGATCTCTATGGAGAAGAACGGGCAAGAAACTCCATGGACACTCTTTTAAATCAAAATATTGTTACAAAATCTTGGTTACATCATTCACGTTGAGATTATAGATATATGTGAGAACGATGTAGGAAGACGTGCACATTATGAGCGTCCAGAGTAAAACATTAAATCAAAAAATTAAAAATAAAGTAATTAAAATGAACCGTGGCAGCTAAGAGATGACCAGTCCCAACTGACAGCGCCCGATCACGAACAAGACGCGTGTATCGGCGCCATTCAACTCAACCATATTGAAGGGAACTAAATGACCCGACACACCCGCCACCATCAGCGAGACATTTGAGTGAGCATGACTTTCTCTCAGCCACCAAGGCATATTCAAGTCAATGAAAGATAACTAAATGCAAATGGTAGCTTAAAAATACATGGTCCTCACATGTGCTATGCAATTATACAATACTAGGAGATGGAATCTATACAAAGCAAAGATACTTTTACAATCTTCTGCAGCTAGCACAATAATTTGCCCAATTAGTTTTCCCCTATGGTTGTGGAGCAGGACCAGCATTGAGCCAAGCATTTTTATCGTCAATGTAATCCACCAACTTATAATATGCTTGCCTACATAGTGTGCGTTTTATACAAGATTTAAATTTCGTCTCATTCAGTTGTAGAATGTGGGGAGGTATTTTATTGTAACATTTTAAACAGTACCCCATGAAAGATGAATCTACTTTAGCAAGCCTGAAACCTGGCTGAACTAGTTGGTCCCTATTTCTAGTAGTATAATGGTGTCTGTCACCTCTTTTACTGAATAAATGCAGATTTTTCCTAACGTACATGATATTTTCATAGATGTATTGACAAGGTACTGTCATGATATTAATTTCCTTAAACAGTTCTCTTAGAGAATCGCGTCTACGTAATTCATAAATGGCTCTGATAGCCCTTTTCTGCAGAATAAATATAGACTCGATGTCTGCAGCGCATCCCCATAGTAAAATACCGTATGACATAATACTATGAAAATAACTAAAATAGACTAGCCTCGCCGTATCAACATCAGTAAATTGACGGATTTTCCTAACAGCATACGCTGCTGAGCTCAGCCGTCCTGCAAGAGATGTTAAATGAGGACCCCATTGTAGCCTTGAGTCGAGCGTGATTCCCAAGAAAACCGTTTTATCGACAAATTCTAGTTTCTCTTGATTCAATACTACGTCACAATCACGACTTTTGACATTTGGTAAAGCAAATCGAATGCACTTTGTTTTTTTCCCATTTAGAACTAAATTATTAGCGGTAAACCAATTATGAACCTGCAGTAGGGCGTTATTTACGTCGTCCAGATTTGTGGCACGTCTGTTTATCCCAAATATTAAAGAAGTATCGTCTGCAAACAACACCAATTGCGGGTAGTTGTCAAATAAATTGGGTAGGTCATTTATGTACACTAAAAAGAGGAAGGGACCCAATATCGAACCTTGTGGTACACCCATTTTTACTTTTAAACCCATTGAATTTACGCCATTTACTTGTACATGCTGCTGTCTATCATTCAAATACGATTTTACTAAACTGAGCGCAAGTTTACCTAAACCATAATGCTCAAGTTTCAAGATCAGGGTTTCGTGATTTACGCAATCAAATGCCTTCGAAAGGTCACAGAAGATTCCTATGGCATCTTGTGCCTCTTCCCACGCAGTAAATATGTGTTTTAATAAAGTGACACCGGCGTCAGTCGTACAACGTCCTTTGGTGAAACCGTACTGTTGCTCGTGTAAGATTTTATTGGTGTTAAAATGGTAAAGCATTTGATTGAGCATTATCTTTTCAAACACCTTGCTGAAAACCGGCAACACGGATACGGGCCTATAGTTATTGGTTTCTTTACTGTCCCCGGATTTAAAAAGGGGTATTACTTTACTGAATTTCATTAGATCCGGGAAGACCCCTTGATCCACGCACAAATTAAATATCAAGGCTAAATACGGTGCTACAGTCTCAGTAATTGAGGTAGGAGGCTTACTTTCTGTCCTAACCTTACTTATTAACCAAATCTATTTTAATAACCTAACCTAACTTTCTAACCTAGCCTTATTTATTATCGACTTAACTTGACTCCTTACCTAAGTTATATTTTCATGACTATGTAATATTAGTTGTATTATCTCTCGCTTGTCGCCAATCGTCAGTGGTGAGACCAGTGCCTTCAGTCAAAAATTGCATGATGACCGAAGCACTTACATTTGAGTATAGTCTAATGTAAATATTAAGAGGACTTGATGAACAAGTTCTACTACGCGGCTCTACTCGCGCAGACAAAACTATAATTATTAAGAAAAATCTTCTCGGTCAATACTTAAAACACAAAATGAGAAAAAAACTTTTTTTGCAAAAAATAAAACAGAGTTGAATAAAAAAAAAAAAAACAAAAAGAAAAACACAAAAAAGTGAAAAATTACTTTAACTTCAGAATTTTTTTTTTGTTTGTGTCTTTTTTTGAAGTCGGTTTTATTTTTTTGCAAAAATGTTTTTTTTTTTTTACATTTTTAGTTGTTCCCAAACAAGCCGCCATGAATTGTTTTTTTTTATTATTAACAATAGACAATATATGTCATAGTAAAAGGCTTATCCCTAATAAGTAAATGGAACTTAACATTTATTAATTTATTAAATTACAACGGTTGCATTTAAACCAATTACTGTACTGTATTGTACACATCTGTGTACAGAGCATACAGGCATGATGTTACGTCATGATGTTGAACAGTCAAGCGGTTGAAGGAACACGACACGACAGATTTGCCGTCTATTTTATTTATATAAATAACATTTTAAGCACAAAGTACAGAGGCGGACTTAATGCCATAGGCATTTTCTACCAGTCAACCTTTAGGTGATGCAGAGACAAGCAGTGGTAAGTGTCACTTCTGAAAATGAGAGAATAATTTTATTTAATACTACGATAAACTACAAGGATATATAAATACTATACATTGTATATCAAACACTATAAATATATATATCAAATACTATAAATATATATTAAAGTAAATATAAATAGACATTTACGCGGATATACTAAAATAAAAAGACAAACAATGAGGAAAACATTACCGTTGAAGAGTCATCATTTTTGAAGAGTTCCATTGTATATCCCCGAAGATCAGCATCAGATTTTTACCAAATATAAATGGTAATACCTCAGGAGTATACTCTTTCAAATAAAAAAAGAATTTTGAGAATCGGTCCACAAATGGGGGAGAAATCGTAATAATACATCGAAATATACAGGAGTCCGTGCAACGGTTTTATGATGTCCTCGGTGGCATTACTGAACGCAATGTACCGCGTGTCAAGTCCCGGACACTTGATTTTCCGGTTTGGTTCTCAGCACAATTAATAAAAAAAATTCAAGAGAAAACAGCGTCTCTGGGTTAAATGGAAGAAATTTAAGAACATCAAAGACTTCAATGAGTTTTCGGAATACAGAGTAACCTTTAAAGATGCCTGTAATACCTGCTATTCAAACTATATTAAATCAGTTGAAGACAAACTTACCACAAACATTAAATACTTCTGGACATATATAAATAATCGCAAAAATAAATCAGGTATTCCATCCACTATGCACTATCAAAACTTTAAATCAAGCTCCCCCGAAGAGATTTGTGATATGTTTTCAGACTTTTTCCAATCTGTGTTTGAACCTAGTTCACCATCATTGTCCGCCTGGACCCCACCTACACACTGTAATGCCAATGCTGGGTTGATCGATAACTTGCATATTGAGGAAGACAAAATACTTAAAGAGTTAAAATTACTGGATCCTTCCAAAGGAGCAGGTCCCGATGGGTACCCAGCCTTTTTCTTTAAGGCCGTCGCTGGCAGTATCTGTAAGCCACTCTTTATCATTTACAATAAATGTTTGAGTGAGGGTGTTTTCCCGGATGAATGGAAACGGGCTAACATCACGCCTGTACACAAGAACGGTTCAAAACATGACGTAGAGCTATACCGGCCTATCTCGATTCTGTCGGCCTTGTCAAAACTTTTTGAGAGACTCGTACACAATGAAATCTATCCAATCTTACACAGCGTCATCATCCCAGAACAACATGGGTTTGTTCAGCGACGTTTGACTGTTTCTAATTTATTAACTTTTTCCAATTACCTTTTTGAAAACATGGACAGGCGATTACAAGTTGACGCTGTTTATACAGATTTCAAAAAAGCTTTTGACAAGGTCGACCATGTAATCCTACTGAATAAGATTGCTTTTAACGGTATACGAGGAAATTTGCTTCGCTGGTTCTCATCCTATATTAAAAATAGAACACAAAGGATTGTCGTGAATGGTCATCAGTCTGATGCAGTGCATATAACCTCGGGTGTTCCACAAGGTTCAATATTGGGACCACTATTGTTTATTTTATATATCAATGACATAGAAAAATGTTTTAAAAATACTACACTACAAACTACTACTACTACTTACAAACTGTAAAGGATTGTCGACTGTTCCAACAAGATCTGGACAGACTTACTGACTACTGTCTAAACAATAAACTACACCTTAGTCTCTCCAAGTGCAATTGCATCATTTTCACAAAGAATAAAACAGTTATTAACTTTAAATACTCATTGCATGACACAGTACTCAGTAATGTATCTATTGTGAAAGATCTTGGTGTAGGTATTGATAGTAGGTTGTCCCTAAACCAACATGTAGAAAAAATTGTAAATATAGCATTTGGGATGTATGGTTTCGTTATGAGGTCGTCCACTGAGTTCAAGCGGGTCTCCACATACCTTTACCTATATAAAACCCTTGTACGATCACAATTAGAATATGCCGTCCCTATCTGGAACCCGTTTTACCAGAAATACATAGACGAGATTGAAAAAGTCCAGCGCAAGTTTCTACGAGCCATGCATTATAGATGCCATAAAACGTATTTGTCGTACTCTCAATTACTCAATAAATATGGGCAGGTCAACCTAGAATCTAGACGTAAGTATCTAGAGGCTTCTGTACTGCATGGTATTGTTCATGGTTATTTCGACTGTATTGATCTCACGAGCAAACTATGTTATGTAGTCCCACGCACCGTAAATATACGTAGTACCCGTGCAGGTACCCTATTTGCTGTTAATACCTGTCGGACTAATTCTGGTATGCGCTGCCCCATTCGTCGTATGGTTGAATCTTATAATTGTAATTTTGTTAATATTGATATTTTTGTATGCTCAAAATCCAAATTTAAATCCAATGTCATGAAAATTATTATGAACCAATAATGTTATTAGGAATGTAAGCTAGTCTAGATTTTATTATTTATTTGTTTTTAGTTTTATTATTACTCTGTTGCCAGCAATTAAATCAAATTGAATTTTTAATTTGCATGGTGTAATTAATATTTTGTTTATTTAATTTTTAGTTTAATTTGTAATAATTACTTTAATGGATATTTCTATAATTATTAATTATTTGTAAAATTATTTTTTAATAATGTGATGTAATTATTATCATTTTTTTTCTCTTACCTATCTAGTGGCACTCATTATCATATTCTCTGATGTTAATATGCGGATAATGTAGTGGGCTGCAATATTGTTAATGTTTTGTATTATCTTTACTCTGTTCCAACACATATTGTAGCTGTTTATTGTCCCTTAATAAATAATAAAAAAAAAAAAAAAAAACAATGATACATTATAAAAAAAACATACACACGAACATATAACCTCCTCCATTTTTGAAGTCGGTTAAATACACAAAAAAGTGAAACATAACTTTAGCTTCAGAAGTCGGTGACTTTTGTTTGTTTGATTCAGTTTTTTTTGCCACCGACGACGTCTGAAGTTTAAGTTATTTTTCACGTTTTTTGTGTTTTTGAAGTCGGTTTTAGTTTTTGGTAAAAAGTTTTTTTTTCAATTTTTAGGGAACTCTTCAATATAATAGACAGACTGGCGTGATGTTATATAATGATGTTGTGTAAACAATAAACATCCAAGCGATTACAGCAATCACGACCAAATTGCCGTCTATTATTGAAGAGTCCCTCTCTCCGAAAATCAGCATCAGATCTTTACCAAACTTAAACGGGACCACCGCGAAATAATATTCTTCCTAACTAAAAAAAGAACTATCAAAATCGATTCATATAACGCTGAAAATACACACGAAAAAAAAAAGATGAATTGATAACCTCCTCCTTTTGGAAGTCGGTTAAAAAGTCATCACATCATATAAATAAGCACACACTCACATAATATTTTTTTTTTTATATTTTTGCATCCTTTCGCCCATACGATATCATTATTAGGTAGGTATTAGTAAACAATAAAGTCATTAACAACGTCGACCTTCGCGGTTTAGCCAAGTAAGTACCTACTATAAAATTTACTATTATTTTACTCGAAAAAGTTTACACACGAACGGACACACCTCCCGCTCACACTCATGTATTGTTGGTTGTTGGCGCCGTGCCCCATTCAACTTGCTTCATTAATCAGTCCGGCGATTCTATTCCTCAGCAGTCGTTCAGTGTAAGCCGAGCTAAACGCACGTCCAACATGGCCACAGACAATTTAACCGCTCTTCTTAACAAACCCAAGGATTTGCAACTGGTGAGTCAAAAAAACATGTCTAAATACATAATAATAAGAATAAAATGTAATAAATCTATTGTCAAAGCGAGGAATTAGAACGATTACTATGTTAATCGATTGAATATTTAAATAACTTTGTGGAGTCGTCTTGAAGTTCAAAACTACGTGATGTGCGAAAGTGAATTTAATTCTACATGATTATGGTTTAAATTTGTTAGGTTAGCGATCAATACTTCTGCCAAGGAAATGTTTTTGCTTCTGCAGCAATGGAATAATACTTGCTTAAAATATTATTGGATTAATAGTCAAGATAATATCCAGTGTTTACTTAACTTTATCAATAAATATTATGCTGTTAGCACTTGTTATGTAAGATATCGGTAGATTAGAATTGCTTATTTCCAACATTTTACTCCACTAACATGAATAGGTATTTCCTTGTGTGTGACTTTAGGAAATATTCAAGTTTAAATTAAAAACAGTTGATAAGTTTCTTTTTGTTTCCCTAAATAAGAGCATTTATTTCTTAACTACGCATAATTTGTTGTCACAGAAGCAGAACCCACTTTGACCATCTGGTCTGATGGTCATTAGAGTACCTACCTACCTAAGTTACTGTAAAAGCCCGAACTACGGTAATTCCCAAGATTTTACAGTAAAACCTAATATTATTTACCAACTCTTAATCGATCATTTTCAACTTTTACCACCACCATACAGTCGTATAGGTAATCTTAGATTTTTCCTCAGAGACACGGTAAACGTTGTGGGCGAATGACTGTGAGCGACTTAGGACGGTGACATGAAAATACGCTTCCACCTTGGATGTAGTCGGCCGCTACCGCGGGACCGCTCGCTTCGCTCGCTCGGCTCGCGCGCTTTTGCTCACTGTTCTAACCTAACCTAGTCTATTTGGTAGCCTACGCTCAGTTTAGTATTACAGTATTTCATTATAACTTGCCAGATATTTAAATATTATTATTATAACACCATGTCCTTCGCCATTCGTATCCAGTCTAACCCAAGCTCCTTTTTAAGATCGTCATCGCCATCTAGCTGTGGGACGTCTAATCCTGCGCTTGCCGATATGCGGTTCCACCACTGCAAATGATTATATCGATGGCATCCTTACCAATATGCTTCTTGTTCTCAGATACAAACACCGATACCACAAATAGCTGACGATGGTGAGTTTATGAAAGTTTTAATTGTGATTACCCCGCCACCGCCATGCGCATCGACTATTGAGCGTGGCCGCTGGGGATCATGGGTTCGATCATCTGCACAAGCAGTGCCATTGCCATTGAGGTTGTCCGTTAGTTTTGCAGTACGGATTCTGTATGTGGGCTAGGCCCACGCTCTAACTACAAGGAATTAACTGTTAATTAAGTGTTAACCTTCACCCACGGAATAGATCCGTCTCTTTAACCCTGCCTTTGACTAGAGAATACAGAGGTGTGATCTTGTTTTGCCGGCTTCGTCTGCATGGAGAATGTACTTCGGGTATGTATACCCTGTAGGGTGGAACGGATATCGACGCACAAATGGTATTATTTCTGCGTTGATGACCCTTGCACCCTCTACAAAGTCAGTGTAGTACGTCCTAACCCAGGGCCTTGGTATCTTGTCTACCGACCATTGAAATCTGGCAATAGACGGACAGATAGACCGACAGAGTTACATTAGAATATAGTTTTCTTGTTACAAGTCCCGCCCCCTCCTCCACTATACTTTTCTGATTAATTTCGTTGCGGGATCCAAGACAGTTAAATTCATTCTCTGGGACTTCGTCGAGCTTCATTGTCTCGGCGCTTTTCTGGTGGTCGCCACTGTTGATTCTGGCTTTCAGGAGTTACAGTGGTTTGGAAACAGTGCGGCGGGCTTGTCCCAATAATAAAAAAAAAGTCCCGCCCCCTGGATAAGGTGGATTACAGGCCTGAGCCCACTACCTCTCAGAGACAGGAGCCCTGCCTGAGTTCGAGCACCGGAATCGTTAACGAATGATTGCGCATATGCTTTCTATATTTACTCACATGCATACAGGTACGAGTACCTGTTTGTTATTGTCGATAAAGTTGATAGTAGCCATTATCACTAAACAAATATTGCTGAAGATCTATTAGTGCCATTACTGTCGTTACTTTAGTCGAGTGGGTAAATAGGTCCGTACTCTAATTGAAGTCTAGGGGGTTAACAATATTTATGTAAGTATCTATAGCATACCTATATGTGGATCCTGTGGTCCTGTGCTTAATTCCCAGGCAGTGGCCAGCTTTTCCATCAGGAATTTCCGGCTAGGATTTCTGCTAGATGGCAATATTATAGGCTTGCCCCTTATGGGACTAGAACATAACTAGCGAAATCGGGGTATACTATGAATTCCCTTCGCTAACTTGGCTAAAATGGAGGTGTGTTAACAGACTCCGAACCCAGTTTGTCGAAGCAAGGAACACTGCTCAGGTGGAGAAGATTCCAGCGTTGAGAGCCAAGGTGCTGTTCCACAAACGATGTTCTATCCAACCTTCCACTCTAGCAATGTTTTCTGGACCGGCTCTATATTAATTTAATTGCTATCGACACGCTAAGAAGAAGGTTCTACAGGGTATCAACATAACTTTTACCCACGGCTTCGCTCTCGTAGTCTATCCCACCGACATCGGGCAATTTCTAGGATAAAAAGTATTCTATATCGATCGCGAATAATGTAACTTTCTATTAGTGAAGACGTTTTAAATTGCAATAGGATCAGTATTTCCAGAGATTACCTTTGCAAACATACCCACTCGTACGAGTACTTCAGAATTATGGCGTAGCTCATAATTTAGTCATTAAAATGTCTTACACTGTCTGTCTTCACACCTATCACTAAAACCATAAACATTAAACTACAAATGTATTTAGATAAAAGTAAATGAAAATCTCAACAGCGACAAATAAATTCACTGGTAATGCTAACACTCAAGTTGATAATAATTCGATTTTTTGAAATCGCCTAGGTATAATTTTTTTTAAATCGACATTATTTAAAAGACAGCGAGATGAACTAAAAACAAGTATTTCAAAATGCTAGCCTAAAACATCTGTACATCTAGGTATACCTACAAATAATAAAAAAAATTAAAACATTTCTTTTGTTTGTCTGTGTGATCCGGCTTATCTCTGAAACGGACAGACCGATGTTGACGGTACTTTACTGACAGATAGCTGATATTATAAGGAGTAACATAAGGTACTTTTATTATAGAAAAATAATAAAGGTTGCAAAAAACCCTTGAATTTGTTAACAAAATCGGGGAATTATAATTTCAAAATATTAAGGTGAAAGCGCCAGCTAGTCAGAACAGCTAGTCTTAAATAAACATCAACTCGTAATCCGTAATTATGGTGTACGTTCGAAGAAACAGATTATCCGATAGTTCATATAATGACCTTCCCCAACCGCGCAACAAGTCAATAAGCCACTATAGGCTTGTTCAATGTTTTTACCAACTTCAATCATTTTACCTTCGTGGCTCAATGTTTTCTATTTCTGAGTAACGGTGAAGGAACTAAATCATTCAATTCAACTATTTCTTAGGGTTTACCCAGACAAGGCTAATCCACATCCGTAGCTAGATTCTAAATAACGACGAAATGCGTCATGTCATCGTTCGCAAATGACCCGTTCGACTTTTTGATCTGAAGGTGGTCGGTTTTTGGTCTTAAACATCAAAAGCCTTTAGATACTAAATACATCACTGAAGAAATACTTCTCCCTGCCTAACCCTTTGTATAAACAAGCGTAAAGTTATGTTTATAACTTCCAAAAACTGTAAAATTGTTATCTTAGTAATTAAGGCATCATCATATGCCTAGCCTAGCCTTTATTCCCGACTATGTTGGGATCGGCTTACAATCTAGGCTTGAATTACTGTCGCGCACTGTCGGTCGCGTACGCCAGCGGACAAACGCAAAAAGCAAATACGCACCGCTGACTGGTGCTATATAGAACACAATGTATACTCGTACGCGACCGACCGACGGTGCGCGACCGACCGTCAGCTCGACAATAATTCAAGTCTAACTGCATGCAACAGAATACCAATATTTACTCAACACGGAGCGACTGCGTATCTGACCTCCACAACCCATTTATTACAGGGCAATAATACATGACTCCTTGGACTGGTTCGTAATTAAAAAGACATCTTGGTATTTAGGTAAATTCCTTTTATTACAGAGGTGCTTCTCCGGATGGACTGCGTCGGGATCTGCGGCTCGGATGTGCACTACTGGCAGAATGGCTCCTGCGGCCACTTCATCCTCAAGGAGCCCATGATCATGGGCCACGAGGCCTCTGGAGTCGTCGCTAAGGTAAGGACATCTTATTGGTGTAAAGTACGGTCAGTGGAGTTCTAACGGGTCACCATTATGGCAAGGTAGAGGCTAGGGCATTCCACTAGGGTATGTCTAGAAACCTTTAAATTAGGAAGAATAGTAGATTTAGAATAAACGCTGGCTTGCCCATATACAAGCCAAGCTTTTGAGCTTATATGAACTCACCGTTACTGCAATGAGCACCTACGTTTGCTTGGATGTTGTGGGGTAGTTGCGGAACACCTACCACGATGGCAATGCCTTTCATTATAACATTTCAATAATATGCATTGCGTTATTTAAGTAGTAGAAAAGACGGGTTTTTTAGTGAGTGCTGAACTTGCCTGCCAGTTAGTTTCCCATCTAGATATCTTCCAACACAAGTAAGTAGGCACATCACTGACGCCTTTCCCACGGGGTAGGCAGATATTACGGAACCTTAAACGCCGTTACACGGCCTGAATTACTGTCGCGCTGACGGTCGGTCGCGTACGAGTTTACATTGTTATATATTTAGATAAAACGTCAGCGGCGACCGACAGCCGTATTTTGTTCCCGCAGGCGTCACGACCGACCGTTACGCGACCGACCGTCAGCGCAGCGCGACAAGAATTCAGGCCTTAGACAAAGTGACATTTTATCAGTTAAGTCAAAAATGTACCTATTCGATTGACATAAGCTAACGAAAACGTTATCAACCCTGTAGGAAATTGATAATAATAACGAAACGCTTTGAAAGCAATTGCGTCTTGTCTTGGCCCGCTTTTACGTTCGGTCCTTTTTACCTATTAATAGACCACGTGTACGGGATGGGATGACCACGTGTATTCAGAACTTGTTTGAAATGATCTTACAAATGTCTATAATGTCGGAATGTAAGTTGACGCAGTTTTGACATCAGCTGACGCCAAAAGTAGAGCCAAAAGTGCAATGAAGTAAATGCAATCAGCGTGTCAAAAATAGTGAATATCAATGTGCATGAAGCCAAACATTTTAATAGATATGATTCTTGACTAAAAAAATATGATTCTGTTTAATCCGTCAGATATATTATCGAAAAATATTGGATGTGTTTTTTGTTTTATCAAATTAATAAAAATTGACGAAGATAAAACGCATCAAAGATCATGAGTGGGGGCTTGTGAAACTTTCCGTTAAAAAATGTACTGAAATGTGACGTCACACGAGTTTTCGACGCACTGTATCGTCTTCATTGTCCAATATTTTTTTGAAATACATCTATCTTGACGGACTTGTTAGATTTTTTTGTCATCTACCCTATTCTCAAACCTTGACGTGCACCAAATATCATTAACATCATGTTTCTATCATCTTCAAGCGTTTGACGAAAACAGAACGATAGACATTTTAAAACTTACGTATATAAACGCAATTTTAGTTGATACAGGTATATACTATAGATAGATATACCTATATAAATATAATATACCTAAATATATTCCCATAATTTCATTAACAGTTTGTCGTTTATCAGCTGCCATAATATTGTTATCGCCCTGTTCGACTATGGCACACTATGGTGACAATATTTTATTAGGTAATCTGTAAACATTGTCGCATAAGAGCGCAGAATTGATTCAAGGTCGACCACTTTTGATAAAGATCCTGTTATTTGGTATTTAAAATAACTTGGTAGAGTTTAAAATGTCTGTGGGAGACGGAGGTGTGTCGTATTTATACGGACACACCCACGAACGTGCTTGTCAGCTATTTATATTCTGACTGCATTCCGTATTAGAAAATAATCGCTAACAGCGCTCACATCTATATTTTGCGTTCCGATTTAGATATTACGATTATGACAGCTAAGAGCTGTCATCAATTCGGAACCTTTCACAAGACCTATTTTTGAAAATGGAAGTTATGTTGGTTCACTCTATCGCCTCTGATAACTCAGATTTTGAGATAGAGAACGACGATTCGTCCAGTGATGAAAAGCATGACGGAAGTATTTATATTAGCGTATTTTGCTCCCGGCAAAGATTTACCCCTTAAAAAAACCCCACGATTTACAAATTACATAGATGCAACAATAATTAAATATAATTCACATGAGTTTAAAACTCATTTCAATTTTTTTCAATCAAACAATACAACACAACCTGTGAACACAACTGTCATTTTTGACAGCGCTCACGGTGATATTTATTTGGGGCATGGTCGGTGTAATCGCAAGATGGCGCATGTCATGACGTCATCTATGACGATTCAAGGGACATCGATATCGCGCTCACGGTAATTCGGAACGGGTTTATGGACGCTCAAATCGATTACAGCGTAATCGGAACGCAGCCTCTGTCGGCGATGGCAATGACCGTGAACTTCTTCGTAGTGTTGCCTCGTTAGTGAAAAATAATCTGAATTTATTTGGAGCCATTTTTTCCTCTGTTACTTCATGTTATTATTTTTCCTGCTGCGGTTAAGGTTTTATAACCTCGTTTTCGTAAAAAAAACTCGAATTGACAGTTGTCAGGGTCTTGAATTTCACCAATGAAACAACGCGATCAGCACATCGTTAAATAAATAATAAATCGCGTTCATGAACTGTCATTGTCAACATTCCAATGTAATTTATTTTTTTGTTCTACAGTTCAATTTTTTGTTCCCAGGTACCTATGGTACCTATGGTACCTGGGAACCTTTTAGTTACGGAGATATTTTGGGTCAAAGTTCCAACTTTTTGACAAGTTTTTAATGTATCATTTTTACTCTAAACACCTCCACGACCCCCGTAATATTCAATCCATAGATCAGCACAATGTTTTGAGTGCGTTACATTGAGTTCTAAGTACCACAAAACATGATGTTTTCCCCCAAAAAAAATGTTGTTTCCCAGCAATAGTTTTTGCGTAAAGTTACATAATTTGATGTACAGAATGCTTGGTGGACGGCTTCGTGATGAGGTCTTTTACACCCTGTAGTAACAACAATAAAACCAATACGCGCTATACTTGACCAACGTCAGTGCACTATCACCCCTGTGTATCACCCGTGGGTTTATCAATAAATAAGAATGATGTTTGACCTTAATCTGTGTTGTTTGGTCCATGATGCGATAACACACTGGAGCAATATCGACAGAAAGACAGCTGACTCCGATTTATCTAATTAATTAAACATCTTCTCTACCTATTTTTATATTGAATACTTAGTTGATTATTGTGAGGATATTTACACAAAACTCTTAAATAATAGAATAATGTACAAGTATATAATAAGAAAAAGCAAAAAGGTGCGTACAGCTCATTAGGCCCAAGGCCGTCAACAGGATGCCGGGGCTGCGGGACTTGCCGGGGCTGTGGGACTGTTCGAAAGAGATACCGTGGCCCCGGAACACAAAGAGCGATGAAGGAACACGGATGGATCAGTAAAAGTCTGACACTCCCTCCTGCTCCGCCCAGAGCGGGAGGAATCATTTGATGATTTCCCATCCGAAAAAAAAAACAAACAGGAAAAGTGACCAAAAGGCTGACAGCATTGTTCCGTTTTATGATTAAATAGAATTTTAATTTTAAAGTCGACTAACCGCTTTGCAATATCCTGAAAGACTGGATAAACTAGCGGACTCCATGGCCCAAATAATTCAACCTCTTCAACCTTAAACGACTTAGATATATACAGGGTTAGTTTTCAATAAGCGTCCAAATTTTCAGAGATGGTTTAGAATCGATAATATTTTCGATATAATGAAAAAAAAAATCAAAATAATATTTAATTCCTGTCCACCACCAAAAAGCGAACTTGTGGATATTGCAACAGAACAATTCAGTTGAGCAACCTAGATAGGTAGCAGTTAGCACACACATAAATTTGGCGATGCTTGCACCTTCGATCAACAATTAGTGCACGCACACAAGTGCATTGATTCCCACTAGGTTTATGATTTAGGAAATTTTTAGGACATTTTCAAATGAATTTTATTTTATATTTTTCGGCAATAATATTTAAAATGCACTTTTGGTTTGATATCTAGATCCTAATTTTAAATTTTGGCTGGTCATTGAAAGCTAACCCTGTATAGCACCTTGGGTCGGTCTTATATTCGCGCCGTTTGAGGTTTTCCCCAGCACAGCCCGCCGGCGCGGCGCCGCACAGCACAAGGGTTGACGCCCATGTTGTATCCCACCCACTCAAGGATTAGATTATTTTTTGAAGAAAAACTGACTTTGGGTGAAAAAAAACGCCACCATAACGCAGAGATCTCAATCTATGTAATTAATCACAATAATAAAAGTCATGACCAATATTACATAATTAATCATGCTGATAATGAGTTTTATCAGTCCCTGACGTAGGAATCTATAGGTAATGGTCGATCTACCGACTAATAGCTACATTCAATTACTTAGTCAAGGCGACAATACAAAACTAAGCGACAAGCCCTGCACGGAGGCACTAAGAGATATGAGCTAGCAACGAGTATCTCTGCCATTATTTGTTTACTGTGGGTAACTCAGTATCTACTGCGGAAACCCTTGCAAACCACCTATCTCCCCGCTCGGGCGCAAACTACACGCAGAAACGGTTGCGAAAAGCAACAAACGAAAAAAAAAATGCTTTTACCAAGTCACACGAGGCATCAGGACGCGACTTGCGACTCAAAGGAAACAAATGACGTAAGCGTGTCGCTTGATGCATCATGTCGTGAAGTTACACAGTTTTTCCTCGGAACGTTACTTATGTTAATAGTTTAACACCAATCGCATTAAATAATGATGTACTTACTTTAAGTGGGTGTTATTTATTGCCCAAGCAAGTAATTTCAAAGTTATTTTAGTGTTAAATTGCAGATGCAACTACAGTAATTTGGATTGTTATTTCTGCAATTTTATTGTTAACGTGTAACAATTCGAAATATTTATTATAATATGCTCGTATGCTCAGTTTAGCTAAATAATTGCGTGTTGTTTATTTGCTTTTCTTTGACTTGTGTGACGATAATCATTATGATGTACTTAACGGTTTATTAAACTGATATGATAAATATAATAACTCACGATGTAAGTAAATACAACTGACAAGATAAGAAGATAACATCACATTGGTAGGCAAGTAGGTTGTTATCCAAGTAGTGTTTAATTTCATTCAGCTAAAATTTGTAGGTACCTATTTACCTAATACAAATAGCTTGGTTTCCTCTACCTAATACATACTTTTTTTAGGGTTAATCCTTTACCTTAAAAGGCGACCGGTCTTAGGGGATACGTCCGGGAAGTGTGGGATTTTTACCTTACTAAAAGCGCCCTGGTGGTCACAATCAGTGCTTCGAGGAATAATTTTGTTGCACTCAGATGGTTGCGTTTAAAAATAGGTGCGCTCTGAGGAATACCTCCATGGAAGGAGGCATCGTTTCCTGACAACAACCCCCTCTCCTTTCCTTGTATATTCTACCGACATAAGTTTACTTACTAACTTAGAACCATCCATGATATTTAGGTAAGTAGTTCCTAAATACAAATATTAGAATGGAAAGAAGATTGCTTAAAGTATTTTTCTTTTTTTCTCCTAGTAAGTACTATATTCCTTTCCTAATTTCTTCTCACTTCATCACCACCAAAATTAGACAGTTATACACAAGTTTTGGTACAATCAAAAGAGAGTAGTTTTCGTAGTTTCACAAAATCATATCGGATCTTTAGTAATGATTCTTTATTTCTTAAGCATAACTAGAGCGAGACCGAGCTATTATCTTTTGGACATTGGAATTAAGATGTGCCAAAAGCGAACTAAATTGAGTGCCAAGAATACACGACAAGAATGGACCGTAAATAAAAACTAACAGTGAACCAGGTTGGCCTTTGATATTGAAAGCTGATGTCTGGTTCACTCAGGCGGTAAGATATAGTTCAAGTTAGAATGAGATTGTCACACAGATAATATATGTACGTGTAACTGTAAGATGCAGCTGAATACCAGTATATATATTAAACGAAGCCACTGTCTATCTGACCTCCACACCTGACTGGTTGTCCTTGTCAGACTTCGGGCTTCTTAATCACAGTCATAACGTCAAAAATCTACAAATGACAGCCACAATGGATCGATTGGATACTCGTATGAATGGTTGTGAATAGCTATGCTGGACTGGCTCCTTTTTGTTACGGCAACTCAGTTAGTCTTTTATTAATAAGGAATTGTTCTCTGTTTACAGCTCGGTGCGAAAGTGAAGAACCTGAAGGTGGGCGACCGCGTGGCCATCGAGCCAGGCGTGCCGTGCCGCTATTGCGAGTTCTGCAAGACAGGTCGCTACCACCTCTGCCCCGACATGCTGTTCTGCGCCACGCCCCCCGTGCACGGCAACCTCGCCAGATACTACAAGCACGCTGCTGACTTCTGCTTCAAGTTAATATCCTCCTTACTAAGTACATATAGACTGTTGCCACGAATTCAGGACATGATTCTACACCCCTCCGACTCGGTCAAAACGTGAAGAATATTTATCATTCTTCACGTTTTGACCGAGTAGTGTATACCGGAATTTCGCTTTCTAGGAGCTTAGGTGTCAGCTAATCATAAAGTTGAAGTTTGTCTTGAATCTTTTCCATTCCATTCCTTGAGAAGAATGGGCAGAAACTCGATGGTGAGTCTTGTGTACATCTGTCCCCAGGCTGCCCGACCACGTGTCGATGGAAGAGGGCGCGCTGCTGGAGCCGCTGTCGGTGGGCATCCACGCGTGCCGGCGCGCCGGGCTCACGGGCGGGCACGTCGCGCTCGTGCTGGGCGCCGGGCCCATCGGCCTGCTCACCATGCTGAGCGCCAAGGCCATGGGTGCCAGCAAAGTGCTCATCACAGGTAACTTGCGTTGATCATAACTCACTTACATACTTTCGAATAATATCGGAATCGAATGTTGAGACACAGTCTAGGATTACTACTCCCCAAAACAAAAAACTTTATTCTAACTTCCTAGCCAGCCTTGTGGCCTTTGGATGGCAAGAAAACCGACATGACCTGAAAAGAATTGAGAGAACTTTAACTAATAAAATGAATGAAGGTAACACATCCAAACTATCATTTTCTTAACAAATATGACACAATATTGAGCTGATCGTGGTCAGTTTCATTGAAAAAATCCGCAGTAAGTCAACCGAACAACTCATGGTCTCCCGCAGTCCTGCTGAGACTAGGTCTTAAATCCTCGGTGGCTAAACATCTTATGTTTAATCCCGCTCTCGTTTCCTTCAGACGTTCTCCAGTCTCGTTTAGACTTCGCAAAGGAGCTGGGCGCTGACGTCACTCTCCTGGTCACGCGGGAGTCGAACGAAAACGAATTGGTGGCGAAGATTCACGAGCTCCTCGGCTGCCAACCCGATGTGTCGTTCGATGCTAGCGGGGCGCAGGCCACCGTCAGAGTGTCATTGTTGGTGAGTGTGATGACTGCAACTAAGAAAACTTCCTTACATCCCTATACATTACTCCTAACTAATAGAAATAATGATTTTTCTTACTCCTCCACTGTTATTTTCTGATTGATTTCGTTGCGGGATTCAAGACAATTCAAATGTTTCTCCGGGACTCATACAGCTTCATTGTCCCAGCACTTTTCTGGTGGAATGATTCTGGCTATCACGGGTTGCAGTGGTTCGACATAGGATGGCGGGCTAGTCCCAAAAATAATACAGCTGGTGTTTTTTCTGCCATCTGTCTGCCAGAAAAAACAGGGGAGATTTCTATCGGTTCAGCTCTTTTTATTTTCTGTTGTTTTTTGCTAAGCCATAGTGTATAATTATTAAAGTAGTATTTATGATATGTTTAGGCGACAAAGTCAGGCGGCGTGGCTGTGCTGGTGGGTATGGGCGCGATGGAGCAGACCGTGCCGCTAGCCGGAGCGCTCGCACGCGAGGTTGACATCCGCGGCATCTTCCGATATGTCAACGAGTAAGTACCCACGTCAGAACTCAGACGATTAGCTGTAGGTATTATTTAGGATGTTTTAGAGTGAAATCAAACCGAATGCGGCCATCTTGGTGTTTCAATACATTTCATAAAATTATTTCAAATGTTTTTCAATAGCAAACCCTTGTGAACGTCATTCGAGCGCCCGAAGAACGTCGTCAAAATGCAGTATGGTGATTTTTTGCAGCTTGAATGACATTGTCAGGAGAGCGCTGAGCACCTACATATTATTTTGTGAAATGTCAACAAGCAAGACACTGCGACTTAACAAAAATCTTGTGAGAGGCTTGATGTTTCCCTGATTTCCATCTCAATGTGTATCTATTTATGATGTCTACAGGTACCCGATTGCACTGAATATGGTAGCCAGCGGTAAGATCAACGTGAAGCCTCTGGTGACGCACCACTTCAGCCTGGAGCAGACGGTGGAGGCCTACGAGGTGGCTCGCCAGGGCGCCGGCATCAAGGTCATGATCCACGTGCAGGCGCGCGACGCGAACAACCCCAAGAAGTTCTAACCTCCTTCATCGTCTGCTCACCGCGTCCCGACACCAATGAAACAGCACAATATCTACACTCCTTTCTCTGTTGGTTTACGTCTAACAGCATGAACTCAACAAGAACCTTATTTAAATGAAAATTAAGATCACTGTGTTCTTGAACGCAGTTTTTAAATCTGCCGATCGCGTTCTGTTTCATTGGTGAAATTCGTTCGGTTTAGAACGACACAGCTTAGAGGTTTCATCGATTGAATAAAAAAAAGGTTTAAACTCTGCAACAAATGCAACTCTGTAAACATTGATTGAGCTTGTCAATCCTGTCAATCGCCTTCAAACTGACGATGCCAATGAGACCTTTGAGCTGTTGTGTCGAGTTAGTATTCCTATTTGTTAACTACTCAGTCTATCATTAAGTAAGCTAACGTTTTGTTTAAAAATAAGCCGAAAAACTGAATTATTGGAAGTAGGTTCAAATGCCTACCTACTAAAAAAAAAAAAAATTAAATAAATTTAATTTTAAAATTGTTATTTGTTAAGACAATCTTCGTTGTAAAGACTAAGTTTTTAAAATTGTTATTAAAATACCAATTAATGAGTGTGTTTACACATCGGTATAACATGATATATTTCGAGATTCCAGATAAAATTATACCAAATTGCAAGAAAAAAGTACCTAACTGTTAGAACAGGTACAAGATAAGTAATGAAATTATATATTTTTATATTTAAATAAAGATTATGTTTTCCGAAGATTTGTTTAATTTAGTTTTGATTGATACAAATACAATATGGCCCAGCGCACACCGCTGGAGGCGCGGCGGAGCGCAATTGAAGACAATTTATTATAAACCCTAACTACTTTGACATACGGTCATTATAAGAATAAATTCGCACGCGGTGCTTGGAGCGCCCTCAAGCACAAGAGCATGCGCGCGACTGCTCTAGTCGCCGCCGTGCTGCTCTGCGCTCCGCCGCACTTTCTTAGCCATTTTTCTTCTTCTGCAAGCGCAGCAATAATAATCATGTCCCAGTCCACATCCATTACGGACGAGAGCGAGTTGTCTGTACAAAGTATCGAACAGCACTAAATGACATGGGCGCGCTCGGAGTAGCTGCGCGCCGCCGCGCGTATCTCCGCTCGGAGGCTCCCAGCGGCGCTCGGGACTTCGGATCCGCCCGCGCGTTTTAAGGAAATGCGCTCCGCCGAGCCTCCAGCGGTGTGCGCTGGGCCTGACGGTCCAAATACCCGGAGAATGTAATTTCTGGTCTCGTTATTGATACTGGATTTAATTTACCTACTTAATTTACTCTGTGAAATAGGTTTACATTGTATAACACATTTGCTCGTAAAGGGTCTCTTATTTCAAATTTTGTAAAACGCACGGTTTATCAAGATGCTCCGTCTAAAACAAACGGTACTTTTTAAATCTTAGCAAAGAGTTTTTGTCAAAAAAGTGGTCAACATTATGAGTAAACAGAACTGAACCGAACTGAACTTTGGGAGATAAAATATAATAATAATAATTGACAACATTAAAAATGCCAACTGGCAACGTAATAATCAATTTTACAAATTGTTAAAAATTTTATAACTGCTTTAACAAGTGATTTAAGATTTACCTATTCGTTTAAGAAAGTCCGAGTTTTATTTATTTCCTCGCAAATATGTTATAAAACGTCGTATGACATACGTGCGCTTTGATAATTACAGCCTATGCTTTCTTGTAGCAACATCGCCTCGGTTGTAATTTTCAACTTACCACACTTATATCATAATGTACTATTACATACTTGTGTGAACAATGTAACGCTATAAGCGTTGCTAGGAGGACAACACTGTTATGAGGTGGAGCGACGACCTTCGCGGGGTCGCTGATAGCACCTGCATGAAAGTAGCCGAGGATAGAGTTAAATGAGAGGCCCAGGTTATGTAACTACATAATTATGTTATCTAGCAGTGGAAGCTGTCATAATCGACGATGAGGCAGACAGCACTATGCAGATCCTGATAAAATTAAATTGAATTACTCGAATCGCCTGCGCAGAGATAGCCTTTTGACTTGAATAAGATAATGTTGTAAAACAACATTGAGCGTTTTTATGCCTGAAGGGGTAAACAGTGAGACTGAGAGGTACCTATGTGTGAAAAACAAACGTAAATCTAGGTAGAATAAGTACTATATTCAACAGCTGCTATGAGAAAGTATTAGTTACTACGGTACACTATATATGCGGTTCCACCTGCACTTTGAGGGGCCTGTCCGAGGCTACGACCAATGCCGTCGAGGTGGCAGAGTGTATGACATTCACACATTCTTGTTTGTAATCAAATTAGTTTTGACCAGATCAAAACCAATTTGATTACAAACAAGAATGTGGTGTGTTATGCTACAATTGATTAAAACCCTTCCTTTTGACTTTGGCGTAGTCGGATAAAAAACCCGACTACTGAAAATCACGCTCTAATTAAAATCTGGGTTCACAAGGTAAAATCGACTCCTATTGTTGAAGTCGGTTAAAATGTATCCCATGTTACCCGTAGAAACATACGTAATAACAAACATAAACACCAAACATAGACAACATACACCATACAACATACTTACTTTGATAAAATAATAACCCTTGGCTTCGCCGTATAGTCGGGTAAAAAGGGAATCATCGACACGACGACGAAGCAGTATAGCAATAACATATTAGACCTTTTAATTCTTATGTTATCTATTACAACTATATCTTTTTCACTTGTTTACATTACGAGAAACATTAAACAAAGTGTGTATCAAACTATTGATCATTGCGCAATCAAAACGATCGTACCACTGTGCTTCCGTAACTTGACGACAATGGCCGACAATTTCGCTGCGGTCCTACATGGACCCTACGATGTCAGAATTGTGAGTTTATTATTATTATATCTAGCCTGTATTGTCCCACTGTAGGGCAAAGGCCTCCCTCCATTCCTTCCTACGGTCACGATTCTGTGCTATTTCTTTCCAATTCTCAAGGAATACATCCAGTTCGTCCCGCCATCTCCTTCGTGATCTGCCACTACCCCGTGTCACTGTTTCATTTTAATTAAAACATATAGGTCTGTACATAGAAAATAGGAAAGGTTAATTCTAAAGTTAAAATTCAATTATCGAGTGATTCGAAGACCAAAGAAACGATGGTTAGAGGAATCATTCCCACGATGTCGATTCGCGAAACAAATGAAGTACGCAAAAGAATTAATGGCTAGAAAAGGGGTAAGTTTTTAGGATTCCCTATCCATTTGCATACAATTTTAAGACCTAATATAACTGGCATACTTTTGTTACTCCTAATTATATTTTCGCTAAATTATGGTAAAGTATTATTATGGCAAAACAAATTATGCCAAAACAGTTATGCCAAAGTATATTAGGAAAAAGAACATTATGCAAATAGAAGGGATCCCACTTTTTAGAAGTTTGGACGAAGACGTGCTGCACCAACCCCAACAAGGACAAGAGAATGCATGAATGAATGCTAAGTAGTTCGAGGAGCCAGCAGTGAAATAAGTAGTTTAAACTATTATATTCACATAAGTGGATCGTGCACGTGTTTTTATCTGTTGATCTTGTTTATCTAAAGTGAACTCTAACCTGAAACGGTGATGAAACTTAATTGATAATTGAAACTTGTTTCAGGATGATTGCCCGGTCCCAGAAATAAACGATGACGGTAGGTAACACACATCTGCGATTTGAGCAACGGTCCTCCTCCGGCTCCTTTTTGTGAGAGAAGTTGGTCGTACTCCACCACGCGGGCCCATTGCGGGTTACTCATGAATGTCACATGTTTGAATTTTTTTGACTCTAGGGCAGTCGGTTTCAGCCCCTTGCTACAGACAAAGCCCTAATCTCATACAGAGAAGTCATCAAGACATGAGTACTGGCCTTGTGCCCTCCATTTATTCCAATTAGGCTGAACATCAGCACTTTTCGAACGTCAATTACACAAGGCAGTTCCTTAAGACGCCCTACCATTATATAGAGCAGCTACACTTATTATGTTATAATTCTATCGTTGCAGAGGTGCTGGTGAAGATGGATTGCGTAGGCATATGCGGATCTGACGTGAAAATGTACACTACAGGAGCCTGTGGAATGGAGATCGTCAAAGAACCTATTGTGATCGGCCATGAGGGCGCAGGGGTCATTGTTAAGGTAAGCTTAGCCGAATCATGTGCATTGAAAGTAGTATAGCGAGGTTTGTTCGCATTGTTAGAAAGAGTTTTCGAAAGAGACTGATACTGGTCCCATGAGTGACAGAGATCACAATCAACAAACCTCAGATTGAATAAATATTTACGGCTGTGTACGAAGTTTAGCATAATTGTGGTTTGCTTGTCTTGAGGTAATGTGATCGTAAAAAGGTCAATTTAAATGACCTAGAGCAGCGGTCGGCAACACGCGGCCCGCCGACGTCTTCTTGCGGCCCGTGAATGTTTTATAAATAGGTTATAATTATCAAAATAAATGCATGAACGAACCGCAATCGACTGTATAGTGTGGATCCAGTCTTAAATTGACACTAGCCGACATTTTTTCCACAGAAATTTCGGAAGGGAATTACTCCACTGTTTGACACTGTACATCCGAAGTTAAACATGGTATTGTTTTGTCTCATTATTAATTTTGTCTGTGCGAAAACAGAATAGTAAAATAATAAAAGCCATTAAAAGTTACGAGCTACCAAAGATTCGTTTTTATTGCCAATTTTAACGCAACTTTGGGCTTAAATTAGTATTAAAAGAAGTGTCAAATTTCCAAAACAAAGTCGATGCAGTGGTTTTTTCATAAAACTCGATTTTCCAAAGACCTTTTCGTATTTTTTTACGCGCGTTTTTTACTTTGAGTTATCGTGCATCTTACTGAACTCACTCTGTCGGGCACGATGCCAGGTGAGAGCGTGCTTTTTGGCCACGCCCACCAGTGAGTTCGAGCCCGCGACTAGTGCAACCTTAGAACGCGCTTTTCAGTTTTTCTATGGGATATGACCAATTATACATAGGTATTTTGGGCTAATATAACAAGTGCGGCCCGCTTTTAGTTTATTTTGCACCTTGTGGCCCTTGCCTGCCAAAAGGTTGCCGACCGCTGACCTAGAGGAACTGGGCAGAAGTGATGGATACAGACCTAATCTAAACATGAAAAAAAAAATCCTGGTCCCGGAACTTGGTAACTTCGGAGTAGAACTCTATGCCAGCGTTACTGCATGACAGCTATTCTTTTCCATCAGATAGGTTCCAAAGTGACATCCCTAGGGGTGGGGGATCGCGTGTCCATAGAGCCGACGCAGCCGTGCCGCGCGTGCGAGTACTGCAAGCTGGGCCGCTACAACCTGTGCGTGGCGCCGCACTACTGCTCGTCTATGGGCGCGCCCGGCAACCTCTGCCGCTACTACAAGCATGTCGCTGACTTCTGTCACAAGTAAGTTTTGTCATACACATCACGTTAAACATTATTTGTGGTGAAGGTGTGGTCATCATACCTATCGGACAAAATACGTATTTTTGGAAAAACAACTTCCCCATCTCACTGCCTCGTTGGTCTAAACATGCTACTTAGTGGTAACAAGGGCGATTGCTGGACTGCTGAGTATGAGGTCCTGGGTTCAATTCCCGGGTCGGGAATCAAACCCAGTTATTGGGTTTTTCCATTAGGAATTTCCAGAGGTCAGCTAGGTAATCGCTCCATGTAAAATACTGGTATTCAGCTGCATCCGGTTATACTGGAAGCCGATTCGACCCCAACATAGTTAAGATAGGGCAAGGCAGATGATGACTATTCATTCTGAAATCGAGTTAATTAATAACATGAATTTGAATGAGATTAACTTATTAAATTCTAGGATGCCAGACAACCTGACCATGGAAGAAGGCGCGGCGGTACAACCGCTAGCGATCGCGATGCACGCGTGCAACCGCGCCGGCATCCGCCTCGGGCAGCGCGTGCTCATCCTGGGCGCGGGGCCCATCGGCATACTGTGTGCCATGACGGCCCGCGCCATGGGCGCTAGCACCATACTTATAACGGGTAATGTAGCCACACAAAGTGGTGGTATTGAACTTGCCAATGGTTTCGATTCTGTTGTGCACAAACTAAACTTAATTTAGGCTATTGCTATCTTTTTCTCTCTAATAAAACGAGAAAGAGACGGACGTAATTAAGAGCTGTCAAATTTAGTTGGAACTAATATTTCCGTACAAATGAAGGGTGCACGTAAAAACATGTCGACTAAAAACACGGTGAAGCGCAAGGCATAAACTAGTTTGACATCTCTAACTTACTTTATAGCTATAAGTAGCCGTCCTTTTCTCGCACTGCCTTTTAGTAAAAGATAGCAATAGCCTAAATTAAGTTTAGTGTGTGCACAACAGAATCGACACCAATGTCTGGATTAGTCGCGTGCCCGATTGATGGTTCCACGATGATTGATAGAAAGGTTCTAAAGAGAACGCCAGTCAATCACCCCCTCCCTAAAGTCTGTAGATTTTACAGGTTAAATGGTAGCAGAAAACCAGCATCAGGTCATCAGGTGATAGCTATCAAATTATTCAACTAGGTATCTATATATGCTGATGATTCTTGACCCGAATCAATAATAAAATGTGTTTGTTGTATGTTTTTTTTCTTGTTTACAGAAATCGGTAAGTGTAAGCCACCCGTAATAAAACACAGCCCTTCTGTTACTAGCCCTATAACCGTTCCTTCACACACATAAATAACCGCACACAGCGACATGTCGCGCGATGGGTGATTCTGTTTATTACTTTCGTGTTATTCTGAAATACTGTCAAAGTTAAACAAATTAAAATCGCAGCTATTTATTGACCAGGTATCGTAATAATTTAAATTGATTATTTATGTCAAAATCGAAATCAAAGCATTTATTTCAAGTAGGCCAGCTAATACAGGCACTTTTGAACTATCGAAACAAAGATGAACATGTAGCTACAGTCCTAGTCACACGACATAAAAACTGTGAAAGTACTGTAGACATGTCTTTTGTGACAGGCTCCTGAATTTTGACTAGTATGCAAAACTACACCTTGGATATGTACTTCCACACCTTTTTCTATAAAATACAAGAGCGATGCACTAAAATTCAACAAAATTATCCACAGACGTGATACAATCCCGGTTGGACACAGCGCGGGAGTTGGGCGCGGACTACACCTTGCTGGTGAAGAGGGACTACAGCGAGCAGGAGGTCGTGGACGGCATCGTGGCGCAGCTGGGCTGCCAGCCGGACGTCACCATCGACGCCTGTGCCTTCGCCTCTGCGCAGAGGATCGCCATGCTGGTACATACATACAGTCACGCCTTTTTCCTAAGAGGGTACGCAGAAACTACACCACATGGTGCCACCTGCTATGATCCTTTATTCATACTCCTTTCGACAGCAACCGAAAAGTGTATGTCAATCCTGGTGAGAATGTAGAAAAGCTTTGAAATTGTTTCATTAGCGGCTACATTTTGTTGTAGTGAACACCGTAGCCCGCTTTATCTGTGGAGTGTGGTCATCTGTAATGCATAAAAATGCATTGCCATACCAAAACAAAGCTGAAATGTCTCATTTATCTATAATGAAAATATATATGCGACACCCAATATAGAAGCCATGAAATGGACATGAACAACGGAGCAACGACTGATCAAACAGTTGGCACTGTTTGCACATTTGGGTACATACGGGGACCGGAGGTAAGACGATTCCCTCACGAAACTTATTTCGGGAGTATCCTCTCTCTTACACCGATGATCAGAGATGGTATAACCGGTTATTTCGATGCTTTTGGTGTTTCCCAGGTGACGAAGACGGCGGGAGTGGTGCTGGTGGTGGGCATCGGGGACAGCAAGGTGGAGGTGCCCCTGACGCAGGCGCTGCTACGAGAGGTTGACGTGCGCGGCTCCTTCAGGATCGTTAACACGTAAGTGTCGCTTCTAACATAACATCATCAACATATTCCCCGGAGATCAGGTTCTTGTAACCTTACAGGCTCACAGTTAGTTGCTAGGTAGTTTCATGTTAAGTCAGTATGTCAGTATGAGTAGCAATGAAATTCCTAATGGTAACGGACTTCCAGGAGCCAGGATCCTAAATTATCTCTTTTCGTTTTGTCACGTAAATCACTTCCCTTGTTATTTACCTCGTAACTTATCAGAAACTTAATGTGTTATTAAAATCAGCTAAAACTAGGATATGGCGAAGGGCAGGCGTTTTGGACGACTACCTTTAATGTCATTTTGTAGTGCAAAAAGTCCTTATTCTCAGCTCAATATGAATAAATGATTTTTGTTGTACAAAAAAGTCAAAAGTCGCGCTTACAAGACTTGACCTTGACCAACAAAGCATTTTTAAAGACTGAACACCACTTTATCCTCTGTAGATACCCGCCGGCGATCGCGGCGGTGTCAACCGGCGCGATACCCCTGAAGAAGTTCATCACGCATCACTTTCCGCTACAGAAGACCAAGGAAGCACTGGACCTGGCCAAGTCTGGCAACGCGATGAAGATCATTATACATGTACAGACGTTATTGACTTTTACTTCACCTGTTACTATTATAGCCCGTGGCTGATTAATAACAGTCGCACGGGTCGATCTTCAGCTTAAGACATGTTTGCCAAGGTCGGCCCGTGGATGGGTGACCATCCATAACCTACAGAGTTCCCTCCGTGCCTGGGACAGCACGCAAAGCCGCTGTTCCCAGCGGTCATTACATACCGGTCGTACGTACTTGTGGCCCGAATGTCTGACAACCAGTTTTACCAAGGGGTATCGTATTACTCAGTAATAACTGGATTGTAGAGGTCCGATGACCCCAATATAGTTGAGAAAAAGCTATGCAGATGACACACCCTATTACAGCCCGTAGTCCGGACATCACGTCGCGTCGAGTTAAATAGCATTTACTGGTGGTGTACTTTAAAGTAATTTCTTTCATTTGCTTTCCCCGCAGTCGTTGTCGCACCGTGTAGCGTGTGCTCAAGCGGTTAGAATGTACACACATCAAAAATGTCTAGGGATCAAGCATTTATAAGCGGATTTCTTGAGATTGAGATGTGGCTTTGTAATAAATTTATGATTTTATAAATTTATATGGATCCTTTTTGGTGCATTTCATAATTTGAATCAGGAACTCTCAATCAAATTCGAGTAAAAGATGAAAATAAGCTGTCAATATTTTCCCTATAAAAACATACAACGCATTGAAGACATTATTAGTGCTACTGTTTCCCTACTACTGATTAAAACCAACGTTATTATGGAGCGGCGACGTCATTTAAGCAGGGAAGAAATGCTCAGAGCCGTGGGAATGATAGAAGCTGGTTCCCGGCAACGTACTGTAGCTTTAGCTCTGAATACAAGTCAGAGTGTTATCAGTCGACTTTGGACACGTTACCGAAGCACTGGTACCGTGGCTGAGCGCCATGGAGGACGGTATCGCTGCACCACACGGAGACAAGACCGATACATTCAAATCTTAACTCGAAGAGCTCCAACAATAACCGCCATGATGTTAGCCGTGAGGCTTCATCACTCTTCAGGGAACTTAATTAGCGACCAAACAGTCAGACACCGCTTGCATGAAGTGAACCTTCATTCCCGAAGACCGCTACGGGTACCACCTATAGCAATGCACAATCGTAGGATTCGATATCAATGGGCTCTTGAACACAGAAATTGGGCAGAAGAACAATGGCGTTTCGTGTGCTTTTCTGATGAGTCTCGTTTTGGTATGAGACCGGATACAAGACGTATACGACACTGGAGAACCCCTGGACGCCAACAGCGATTAAAATCCTGCCAGGAAGTCCATCCTTATAGTGGTGGAACCATCATGGTATGGGCGGGTATTTGGATCGGCGGAAGAACTGAGTTGATTTGGATCAGAGGCAACCTCAACGCTCAAATTTATGCTGAGACGATTGTATCAGACGTCATCGTTCCTCTACAAGTGCAAATCGGTCCCTTATTTCAGTTAATGCATGATAATGCACGACCGCACACCGCAAGAGTTGTAAGACAGACTCTCGCCGCAGCTAACATCAATGTCCTGCCCTGGCCTGCTCAGTCGCCAGACTTGAACCCGATTGAGCATGCATGGGATATGCTACAGAGAAGAGCTCTGCCGAATATGGAGGGTATCCAGTCGCAAGAAGACCTTTTTTTGTTGTTGCAACGAACATGGGCGGCCATTCCACAGCGTGATTTGGATGAACTCATTTTGAGTATGCCAAACCGATGTTCTTGTGTTGTTAGTGTTCGCGGTAGAAACACGGATTATTAATTGTTTAAGTTACCCAATAAAATTTTAAAGAAAACTGTTATTTCAGTCTTTTTTTCGAACTTTAATGTTAGTGGTTCAAATGTCAAAAATCCCTTTATTAGGAAAATGGCAAATTTCTTTATTAATGCAAAGGTGACTTGGTTTATCGTTACTGTGACAAACGAAAACACTTTATTTGATGAATCCTTAAAGAAAATTTTAATTAATATCAATCAGGAGAAAAGTTATTGCAAAAATATATGTTGATCCCTAGATACTTTTGATGTGTGTAGATTCGTAGAAGGACTTCTTCTATAAAACAGTTAGGAAGTCCTCGAGACTCAAACAAATCGTAATTGACACACTCACACAGCTCGCTTTCACACGCTTCCCGAATAATTTCTTCACTAGTAAGTACTTTGAGAGACGAGTAAATGAAGATAAACGGAAGACCATTAAATATCAAAGAAAAGACAGAAATAATTAATTTATAATTTAATTTAACACATTAACACAAATTTCAACGTTTATTTACAGTATAAAATAGAACAGGCAGATTGGATCACATATTAAATTAATTTATTAAGTCGTAATGAAATCGATGTTTTTAAACAGATTATAAAAGAACAATTTTCCGGCACATTACACGAGAAAAATTTCTCCACCGTTTAGAGACCGATATCCTTGCGAGAATCTCAGGCAAAAACTGGTGTTCTGAGCAATCATAAGTATTAAAGTAAATCTGTCTGTTCGTCCATCATATGAGATTCAGTCGCGACGGGTTGAATACTCCGGGGCGAGTGTTGAGCTGCGCAGACGTACCGCGCGGGACCGGCATACTGCCCAGCCGCGCTCCTGGACATACACAATAGAGATGATTGCTGACTAAAAAAATATGATTCTGTTTAGTCCGTCAGTTAGATTACCGAAAAATATGAGTTACATGTTTTTTGTTTTATCAAATTAATAATATTATAATTGACAAAGATCGAGCGTCAAATATCATGAGTGGGGGCTTGTGACGTCATTTTCCGGTAAAAATGTACTCAAATGTGACGTCACACGAGTTTTCTACGCACTGTATTTGTCTTCATTTTTTGTTTACGTCAAAAGAGAAAAAATATGTAGTGCGTACAAGGAATTTATAGTAAAGCTGGAAACCACACTTCGTTCCTAAGTTTGAGGGCAAGATTCGTGACCCCAAGTAACCTTTGAAAAGTCTTCGTTTCCTATCTGTCTCTTTCTAGCTCTCCCCACAAGTATGCCGTTCTTCAAATTAATTACTGTGGCCTAAGTGGGGGTTTATTTTTACCCCCACTTAGGCCACAGTAATTAATTTGAAGAACGGCACAAACATACTAGAATTGAAAATAATTTATCCAAGATCTAAATTTAAAAGTATCTTGATGTTTTAATAAAAAAGGTTGTACTCATGAACTTTAAAAATGAGTTTTGTGTAAACAAATTAGAATAAGTGTTTACCATAAATCATGCAATATCTAAAATGGCAAATGGCAACACTAATCGAATGTGTCAAATCATTGATGATCAAAGGTAGGTAGATGTTTTGGCTTCGCTTCGCAACTTTTGCAGTAAAAATATCAGGCTATTAACAATAAAAACAGCAAAATGGTTTTAAAATGTATTGTGCACGATTGCAGAAGTGAGTGGTATCCGGCATGTAATGTGATTTTTCAAAAGTACGTACGATATATCTCTGTGGAATGTAGAAAACATATTATTGAACAATTTTCAGTTTTCTTAGATATTTTCTTTAAAATTCTCGATTCTTAACAGTTGTATGTTAAACATTTGTCTCCTCGTTTACTTAGTAGTAGGAATAATGCGCTTTAACACTAATTTTGTGCAAGTGGAACAATATCAAATAGGGTGACCATATTTCAGATGTCTTCTACCTATAATGTTCCGATTTCGTCGCTTGGTTCATGAGTCACACACGATTTCTATCAATGTTCATGGAAATGCGTTAGGTTTGACTGTTTAATCTGAATAAAATAATTGATATTGTTTTTAGGTTCCCCTCTGACACATCTGAAAGAAAGAAATGGTTATCAATTGTACCAATAAGGCGAGCTTTTCAAAATGCAAGGATATGTAGTCTTCACTTTAAGGATACTGATTCTGACAGTTCTGGAAAGAGACTTTTATTTGGTGTAAATGTCAATCATTTTATTTATGAAGAATGTAATTTTATTGCATATTTTATTATTATATAATGTAATTTTATTTGGTGTATTTTAATTTGTATTATGTAAAAATAGAGATTTTCACAGAAATGCGAATTTGCCCAGGCATGAAACCTAGCTAGATCAATTTATCGTCCCCTTAATCCTCTATATTGAAAATTTCATCTAAATCGTTAGAGTTGTTTTCGAGAACTCATTTACAAATATATATATTTATATAAATATTGCTCGTTTAATAGTATAAGCTATGTTATTAAACATTTCATTACAACTTTATATGCTGATGTAAAAATCAAAATACATTTTTAGTCATCATCCCTACACTTTACACCTTACAAACACACAAATATATTTTACTATTCGGTCAGAGGGAAGGCCTTTTTTTTCTAACAAATGCCAAAAAACCAAGAAATCAAAATCAAAGCATTTATTTCAAGTAGGCTAGGTAAAATTAAATGTAGCTACAGTCCCAGTCACAAGACATAAAAACTGTGAAAATACTGTAGTTGCCCATTCCCTAGCGTGGATCTCTATGGAGAAGAACAGGCAAGAAACTCCATGGACACTCTTTTAAATCAAAATATTGTTACAAAATGACAACATCATTCATGTTGAGATAGTATAGTATGTGAGAACAATGTAGCAAGATGTGCACGTTAAAAGTGTCCATAGTAAAAACAAAAAATTACAATTCAAAAATAAACATTCAAATAAGCCATGGCAACTAAGAGATGACCAGTCACAACTGAAAGCGCCCGTTCACGAACATGACGCATGCGTCATGGTTGAGTTGAATGGTGCTGATCCATGGATCAGCACCATTCAACTCAACCATTTTGAAGGGAATTGAATGATCCGACACACGCGCCACCATCAGCGAGACATTAGAGTGAGCATGACATACTCTCAACCGCCAAGGCACATTCAAGTCAAGAAAAGACGTAGGATTTCAATGAATGATAGCTTTCTAGTACATAGTACTCACACAATATGGGCTATGCAATTATATAATACCAGAGATTGATTCTATACAATGCAAAGACAGTTGTACAATCTTCAGCAGTCCCAACAATTCTATTTAATGCTATCAATTTATGCGCCCCTGTCCATGTGGAGCAGGACCTGCATTGAGCCACGCATTTTTATCAGCGATATAATCGCCCAACTTGTAATAAGCTTGGTTACATAGTGTGCGTTTGATGCATGTTTTAAATTTCGTCTCATTTAGTTCAAGAATACTTTGTGAAATTTTATTATAGCATCTCAAACAGTACCCCATGAAAGATGAGTCTACTTTAGTGAGTCTGAAGCCTGGCTGAACTAGTTGGTCCCTATTTCTAGTACTGTAATTATGTCTGTCACCTCTTTTACCAAAAAGATGCAGATTTTTCTGACGTACATTATGTTTTCGTAGATGTACTGACAATGTACCGTCATGATGCCAATATCCTTAAACAGTTCCCTTAGAGAATCGCGCCTACAAAGATTATATATGGCTCTGATGGCTCTTTTTTGCAGAATAAATATAGACTCAATATCTGCAGCCCGTCCCCATAGCAAAATGCCATAAGACATTATACTGTGAAAGTAACTAAAATAGACCAGTCTAGCGGTATCTACATCAGTAAATTGACGAATTTTTCTAATAGCATATGCTGCTGAACTTAGACGCGCCGCAAGGGATGTTAAATGAGAACCCCATTGTAGCCTTGAATCAAGCGTAATCCCCAAGAAAACAGTTTTATCTACGAATTCAAGTTTCTCTTTTTTTTAATATTATTTCACAATCACTACTTTTAACATTGGGTAAAGCAAATCTAATGCATTTAGTTATTTTTTTCATTTAATACTAAATTGTTTGCTGTGAACCAATTATGGACCTGAAGTAGGGCATTATTCACGTCATCTAGATTTTGGGCCCGTCTATTTATCTTAAAAATAAGGGAAGTGTCATCAGCAAACAACACCATATTTTGAGGTTGGTTTTTCAATAAATAGGGTAGATCATTTATATACACGAGAAAGAGGACAGGACCCAATATTGAGCCTTGCGGAACCCCCATTTTTACTTTTAAACCCTGTGAATTAATACCATTTATTTGAACACGTTGTTGTCTATCACTCAAATATGATTTTACCAAACTAAATGCAAGTTGACCTAATCCGTAATGCTCAAGTTTCAAAAGTAATGTGTCGTGATTTACGCAATCAAATGCTTTGGAAAGGTCACAAAATATTCCTATGGTGTCTTGAGACTCTTCAAACGCAGTAAATATGTGCTTTAATAAGGTTACACCGGCGTCAGTCGTACAACATCCCTTGGTGAAACCATACTGTTGATCGTGTAAAATTTTGTTGGTGTTAAAATGATTGAGCATTTGATTAAGCATTACCTTTTCAAACACCTTGCTAAAAACTGGCAACACGGATACAGGTCTATAATTATTAGTATCTTTACTGTCCCCGGATTTGAAAAGAGGTATGACTTTACTGTATTTCATTAGATCAGGGAAAACTCCTTGGTCTACACACAAATTAAAAATTAAAGCTAAGTATGGGGCTATAGTCTCAAGTATGGATGTACAAACTTTGATAGACATTCCCCATAGATCTTCGGTCAGTTTGATTTTTATTTGTCGGAAAGCTTTAATAAAAGCTAAAAGCTTTCACTCCCTGGCAAAACGGAAAGTCCTGTTTAAAAAGAAATTGTGAACACTCTATTTAGAAAGAGACGTGTGGTTAAAAAACAATTTCAAGGTATTTTTTTTTCCCCTGTTTTTAATTCAGAGTGTGGCTTCCAGCTTTACTATTAATTCCTTGAGTGCGTACGTAAAGCTAGAGGTGGAGGCCAGACACAAGTACAGCAGTGAGTACGTACCGCTAGAGGTGGAGGCCAGACACAAGTACAGCAGTTAGTACGTACCGCTAGAGGTGGAGGCCGGACACAAGAACAACAGTGAGTACGTACCGCTAGAGGTGGAGGCCAGACACAAGTACAGCAGTGAGTACGTACCGCTAGAGGTGGAGGCCAGACACAAGTACAGCAGTTAGTACGTACCGCTAGAGGTGGAGGCCAGACACAAGTATAGCAGTGAGTACGTACCGCTAGAGGTGGAGGCCGGACACAAGAACAACAGTGAGTACGTACCGCTAGAGGTGGAGGCCAGACACAAGTACAGCAGTGAGTACGTACCGCTAGAGGTGGAGGCCGGACACAAGTACAGCAGTGAGTACGTACCGCTAGAGGTGGAGGCCAGACACAAGTACAGCAGTGAGTACATACCGCTAGAGGTGGAGGCCAGACACAAGTACAGCAGTGAGTACGTACCGCTAGAGGTGGAGGCCGGACACAAGTACAGCAGTGAGTACGTACCGCTATAGGTGGAGGCCGGACACAAGTACAGCAGTGAGTACGTACCGCTAGAGGTGGAGGCCAGACACAAGTACAGCAGTGAGTACATACCGCTAGAGGTGGAGGCCAGACACAAGTACAGCAGTGAGTACATACCGCTAGAGGTGGAGGCCGGACACAAGTACAGCAGTGAGTACGTACCGCTAGAGGTGGAGGCCAGACACAAGTACAGCAGTGAGTACATACCGCTAGAGGTGGAGGCCAGACACAAGTACAGCAGTGAGTACGTATCGCTAGAGGTGGAGGCCGGACACAAGTACAGCAGTGAGTACGTACCGCTAGAGGTGGAGGCCGGACACAAATACAGCAGTGAGTACGTACCGCTAGACGTGGAAGCCACAGCTCCCCGCCCCGCGCCCCTCCCGCGCGCTGCGAAGACTCCGCGCGCTGCCTTCTTCTTCGCTGCTGACGTCGGCTTGCGTTTGAACCTGTTAAACATTATTTTTATTATTTTGACAAATGTTTGTGAAACACGTATTTTTCTTCCATTTCACTTGTCAGCCACAAGTGAAATGGAAGAAAAATACGTGTTTTGCTGACCCTGATACCCTTTTTTAAGCAGGAAGATGATGACGACACACTTATTACACATATCTGATACAATCATACGAGGTACAACAACAATTTAACTGTCTTGGATCCCGAAACGGAATTAATCAGAAAAGTATAGCAGAGAAGTAGGAAAATTCGTAATTTCCACACGAGGTGTATATTTGTGAATATGGAGAGTACATACTTCTTCCGTACTCCCCCGCGGTAAGTCCTGCCCCTCCGCCCCTGGCTGCGAGACACGTCGGCCTCCTGCGCGGCGCGGCTCCAGTCCGTGTCGGAGCCCGAGCCGGCCTCGTCTTGCGCCACCTTCGTCTCCTCCGCCTCCAACTCATCCTGGTACTGCATGAGGAGGCCTGAGGAGCATACAATGTTTATTCAAGATAATTTTTTCCCGCAGCTTCGTTCCCGTTATGGTCGGAAATTATACTTAGCGAAAGTTTTAAAAGGGTAGATGACTTAAAAAATCTAATTAGTCCATCAGATAGATTTCCAAAAAATATTGGACTCGTATTTGTTTTTTGTTACGTAAACTAAAATTGATGAAGATAAGACTCTTTTAAAATTCTCAATACGTCACGCCGTGGTATATATATATTTTTTTTTTTTTTAATGGTGGAAACTTGTCTATGTAGCCAACACGGCTGTCTGCGTTCCCGTAGTACTCGGAAGGTTGGGATTGTTCGTGCGAGTCAAACGCGTTCTATGTGCGGACTACGTAATGATGGGTGTGCGTGCTCACCCATCTTCTCGATGGCGTACGCGCTGGTGATGTGCAGCAGCTGCGCGCCGTACTTGTGGTAGTTGGCGCGCGTGACGTAGGGCAGCGCCAGCATGTGCTGGGCCTGGTCCGGCATGCGCGCGGACATCGCCTTCAGCGCCGCGTGCGGCAGGACGGTCGCCAGCGACGCGCCGCGGGCGGACGCCATCTCACTGGGACCGACACACCGCATGTTATGTGTAACAAGTAATGTAATGTTACGCGAATTCTGTGTGTGGTTGTGCTTGTAAAGGTACTATAATTTTAAATTTCTTGTAAATAAATAACCTATACCAATTGAAAACGTTGCAAAATATATTAATATGTTATTTCAAGTAAATAGAACAAAGAGTACGTAGATTAAGATAATAATTAAGATGTTTAAATAAAAACTAAACATTTAGCAAGTTCTTGCTCTACAGTGGGAAAATACAAAACTACTGCCTGCCTCGTCAGTCCTGGGTACAACCTTTCGGTTGGGCAAAATGTCATTGGATTTTTTTATCAGGAATTTGTCAGTAGTTGCCACGATTTTTGGATTTGTGTCGATGGCAATATGCTCGCCCCCTATTACGTAAGACTAATCATAAATTACAAAACATAACTGTCTCATCCATAAAGGCACGTACCATTAGGTATACCTATACCAATCCCTTTGGGCTTACAGATTTATACCCTTTAACGTAATGTTAAAACAGAGATGTGCGGTACTTACCGGCAAGCTTCAACCAGGTCGGCGTAGCAGCGCTCCTCCAGCCGCTTGAGCAGCGCGGCCGCGGGCGAGCTGTCGGCGCTGCCGGCGGGCGCGGGCGCGGCCGCGGGCGCCGCCGCCGCCACCTTCATCGGGAACACCACGCGCAGCCCGCCGCGCATCAGTCTGTACACATACATTACCAGCTCATGTCCAGCTCAGTCACTTCCCACATCATCTGCCTAGCCTTTTCCCAACTAAGTTGAGGTCGGCTTCCAGTCTAACCGGATGCAGCTGAATACCAGTATTTTACATGGAGCGACTGCCTATCTAACTTCCACAACCCAGTTAGTATTGGGTAATACGATACCCAGGTTGTCAGACTTTTTGGGCTACCTGTAACGACTCCAGTGGCGCAGGCTCCTAATAACTCGATTCCCACAGGCTTCCCTTCAGAAGTTTGGAACACAACCACTCTCTACCGTAATTGAAAAAGGACACAATCAGTACTTTTTTACAAGCATCACGAAATGCCTACTCGTTCTCAATCAACAAAAATTTGCTCTTCAACAACATATTGCTATAAAATAAACCGCAGGCGCTATCGGCTTTTTGGCAGCTAAAACTTCTATGCAAAATAAACGTCATGACGTCACTAGCCAGCCCGCCTATATTAGGACTCTGGTAAGCCGACGCAAATCGAGTTATTCATAGAGAAAGTAATAAAAAATGCGTGCGCGTGAGCGAGATGGGAAAATATCGTTATCGCTCGTTGAATTTCGTATAGAATCGGAAATCGTTCAATGCTTGATGACATTATTTTGTTTTGTAGGTAATTAAGCCGAAGATTATCGAGTTACGACAGGGGCAGAAAAAGAAGAACAGGCCTCCCTGTTCTTCTTTTTCTGCCCCTGGGAACAGGGGGAGAACGAGATAGAATTAGGGCCAAGTTCACCAAGAGTAAAATAACCGACTGTTTCGTAATCGGCCCGCTAAACGTAAACAGTTGTTTAAACATGACGTGGGAATTTTGGTGTTCACCACAACTTATTCTAGCTCGGTTATGTAAACGAGCGTTTTAGGAATGAAAGACCGAATGATTATAATACACTCAAATAATGTGGGTAACTTAACACGTAAAAACCGTTCAAATGCGAAACATCTTAAAATGGTTGCGTTATACCCATAGATAATACATTATACCTGAGATGACAGTTCTCTAACCATCAAATTATCTGTTGTTTGAAGTTTTGTTTATTTTCGTTTGTAATAGTTTTTAAATTAAATACAATGGATAAGAAGCGCAATGCTAATTTTACGCATGACGAAAAGGAAATTGTCACTAGTTTAGTTTGAAGTAGTGTCGTCTGATGGAATACAAACGAGGAGTTCGCAAAAGTCTTTCAACGGTTTCAAACTCGGCCAAAACGCCATTCTCTCCCAAAATATAATTCAAAGCAGACTGTATGTTAAATTCTCACAATAATATCTGGATATAACCTTAAAATGTATTATATTTGCAGTTTACAAACGTCAAAATACACCGATTAACTACTAACCGGGACTTTAAACAACTTCTCCGAGGTGGGTTAGAGGAAACAGTTGATTATCGTGTTTAATCGGTTGATTTGCTTTGGTGAACATGAAAATGTGCTTTAAACAGCTGTTTTTAGATAATCAGACTGTTTTCTTTTCGGTGAACTTCGCCCTTAGTAATGGTCGATAATTGTCGAATGTCGATTTGGTACAAATTACATAGGATGAAATCACTTTTTATTTTTTTTATTATACTTCCTCCGCATTTTATTATTATACCTACTTTTTAATGGTAAAATCCAAGATAGCGCTGATGAAAATTTTTGGTGTTTTCTTCATGGGTGTCGTTTTCGTGGTTTTTGGGGTTGCTGATAATGAAAATAAGGTCAAAATGAAAATCCAAGATGGCGCCGACAATAAAATCGGTTTTTTCTTCATGGGTATCGTTTTCGTGGTTTTTGGGGTCGCTGATGATGAAAACGAGGTCAAAATGAAAATTCAAGATGGCGCTAAAGAAAATTTTTGGGTTTTTCTTCATGGGTGTCGTTTCGTGGTTTTTGGGCTCGCTGATAACAAAAATGAGGTCAACATAAACAGAAAAAAAAACGAAAAAAAAAAAAAAAAAATACTCCTTATTCTCATTTTTTCCCCGGCTTCCCCTGACTCAATTTTCACACTTTGCCACTGAACAATTTCTCGAACCTTTTTCACCGTTCCATAGACGATCATCATCCTTCGAGAAAGTTCTACAACTTTCTCGAATCTCCAAGACAGTTCTCTAGTACAACATAGTCCTTCGAGAAGGTTCTACAACTTTTTTCAAATCTTCTAGACATTTCTATAGTAGAACATTCTAGACTCGAATCGTTTAAACAGTTCCATAGTAGAACATTCGAGACTCGCTCGTAATCTAGAATGTTCTCGTTAAGAACACGACGTTATAATATCATAAGAAAATTTGTTTCTACTACCAATTTTGTATTATTTCCATAATAGGTTATTCCAAAATCAACATAACGCGCACATTCTTAAGGTTGATATTAGTTTGCTACGTACTTGTCAACCTGGGGCCCCAGCACGACGTACGCGCTGGCGATATCTTTGTTGACGACGAGCTTCTCGGCCAGCAAGCCGCGCACCAGCAGCTGGCGCAGCAGGCGCAGCGGGTCCCCGCGGTGCCACGACTTGCAACTGTACAGTGTACACACGGCAACTCATTTAACACAGATATGTGTCAGCGCTAAAACATGTGTGTCCGGGACAAGTTTTATTATAGCACAAACGAACTAGTATTTAAAAAACAATAGTAAAAACATTCGTGTGATTATCGTCATCTTGTATTTTGATTGCGAGTATCGTTAGTTCGTTACATAAAACTAACGTTGCAGCCGGAACCTATAGGTACCGCATAGCTATTCACAACTAGCTAGACATACGACTTTCCGAATCGGAATCGAATCGAAGCGTTGTAAATAGCTATGCAGGACGGTTAGTGGGTTATTTTGGATCCGATTTAGTTTAAATTCCCAAATACGAGACCGCCGTCTGGTACAACATGACTGATAATGTAAAAGAGAACATGCTGACACCATGCGACACAGTGGCACAGCGCACAGGTAGAATCCACCCCTTGCGAATTGCCGGTGACTATTAACCATCCTGTACAAGTCGACGAAACTTCATAGATGGGGTGTGTCAAAGCACTGCACGCGGACCGCTGCAGCTCTCGCGGATGTAACTCACCGGCCATGTAAGGGCGTGTTCTGCAGCGCTTGCAGCCGCGCCTGCATGGAGCCGCGCAGTGCGTCCGCGACGTGCAGCAGCGTGAAGGAAGCACGCGGACCGCTGCAGCTCTCGCGGATGTAACTCACCGGCCATGTAAGGGCGTGTTCTGCAGCGCTTGCAGCCGCGCCTGCATGGAGCCGCGCAGTGCGTCCGCGACGTGCAGCAGCGTGAAGGAAGCACGCGGACCGCTGCAGCTCTCGCGGATGTAACTCACCGGCCATGTAAGGGCGTGTTCTGCAGCGCTTGCAGCCGCGCCTGCATGGAGCCGCGCAGTGCGTCCGCGACGTGCAGCAGCGTGAAGGAAGCACGCGGACCGCTGCAGCTCTCGCGGATGCAGCGCGCTATCACCTTGCAGTCTTCCGTCACGTCGACCGGCTACAAAAGACATAAGATATTAGACTATGTCAATAGTTGATCGCCGACTATTCACACCTTTGGCGAGAACTCCTCACAAATATAACACAGTTAAAGGGAAATCCCGTGACCCAGATCCAGATCCAGATCTACGCCATTTGACTCTCACGCTAATCGGCGGTGGCAGGACAGGTGTGTGAATACCTTGTAGTCGTGCGCGTTGAGACAGTTGTCGCAAGCAGTGACGCGGTTCCTCACGCAGTCCTCCCGGAGGAAGCGCTCGCCCAGGTAGGCCAGCACCTGCGCGCGCCGGCACTCCGTGACGCTCTCGCACACCTCCACCATGTGCAGCAGGTTGGCGATGTGCACGCCGCGCGCCTCAGCCGTCGTGTTGCGATCCACTGTACGCACAAGCATAGGTTTAATCGACCTGTAACTGCGATTTTAGGTGGGAGATTTTTCGGGACTTTATTGCTATTGACTGAACCTACCGGCTCAAACGAATACATTGGAATAAAAAATTTTAAAAAAAATAAAAAGCGTTTATTCGTGGTGACATCGTATTACAAAAAATGTTACTTCTGCCAAACTGTAAAGCAGTTTGTTGGCAGATGTAGCTCCAATACAAAACAAAATAACATAATTTTAAATAAATATGAATTAAAACAAAAATACAGTCAGGTAGCTTGTTAAGTCAAGTATACATTCCACTATTTTGTTTATTTGATTATAACTTTTTAACACTAGGTACTCGGGCTTGAAGTAGCGCATACTTGCTAATTAGTCAAAAGTTCAATGACCTATAACTCGTTCACTATAAATTGTACCGCAAAATCTGGGTCAAAGACTTAAACAGACAACTCAATGGAATATTACTAAAATCGGACACATCAAATTTGTTGACCTGTCCGCTTCACGTGGAATGCCCCACATGCCAGTTTCCTCACGATGTTTTCCTGCACCAAGTTGCCATTAGTGGTGACGAAATGCGCTTTACTGTACCACCGTATAAAAATAACAGTGTAGGCCCTATTTTTCGAGTTAATCTTTTTGGGACGAAAATGAGACGAGCCCCCTCTTGTCTTTTGTAGTATTAAAAAAACATGCGGGGCTCTTTGCGGACTGCTGATAGAAGTGAAAACTAAGTAAAAGAAACTAACTTTTTAAACTAACTTAAAAAAAAATGGTTGTATGTAAAGTCGGATTATGGACAATAATTTTACGTGACTTACGTCATCCGATTTTGCCTCGAAAAAAAATTCAGGATTCTGTTGGAGCCAGATGAAATAACTCTTCAAGCCCTTTCAAACGAGCCTAAACTCGGCTTCCTAACTCTAACGGTTGCGGAGTTAGGCCGCAGGGGGGTGAGGTAGTCCTGAGGGGGGAGGGGAGGGTGCGGGAGAGGGAGAGTGGAGGGGAGAGGGGGCACAAACACCCCTGCCCCTCAGGTCTACCAGACCCCCAAATCAACTCACCACGAGACTACCCCCCCCCCCCGAACCCCGTCGTAGCACTGCTACGCCTAAGTGGTGCTACGCCGTAGCGGATCGGCTACGAGTGCTACGAAGCGTGACGGACGAGACGTGACGATGAGTTCAATGTTTTTTCTTCACCCAAAAAGTGCTCAACGCGCCTAAAAATTTTTTCACTTCAAAAATAAATAAAAAATCCAACATACTTTCAAGCAGCCTCCTGTACCGCACCACATCGGCGTACGAGTAGTAGAGCAGACAGGTGGCGGGCTCCCCGTCCCGGCCGGCCCGACCTGCCTCCTGGTAGTACCCCTCCACGGACTTGGGCATGCTGTGGTGGATCACGTAGCGCACGTCCGCCTTGTCCACGCCCATGCCAAACGCGATCGTCGCACAGATCTGATCACGACATCGCCACACGTTAGAGCGAAATAAGTAATCATATCCTCCCGACCGATTTTCGGCCACTACAAGCAAGGAAGATGCGTTTAAGGCTATACTACTCTGTCAAGAAAGTACCGGGAAAAGATCAATAATACACAAAATGTCTGTTATTCATCCAAATTTATTTTATCACCTTCAAAGTATGCTCCTTTAGAAACGATACACTTGCGCCAACGAATAATCCATTCATCAAAACATTTTTTAAACGCTGCTTCCGGAATTGAGTTCAGTTCTCGCCGCGAATTCTCCTTTATGTCTTCTATCGATTGAAAACGGGTGCCACGAAGTGGTAATTTGAGTTTAGGAAAAAGAAAAAAGTCAGCAGGAGCCATATCTGGTGAATATGGTGGTTGCTGGATGGTATTTGTTGAGTGTTTGGTCAAAAATTCGTTCACAATGATAGCCTTGTGCGAAGGCGCATTGTCGTGGTGCAAAATCCAAGAATTTTCTTTCCACAAATCTGGCCTTTTTCGTCGAATTTGCTCTCTTAAACGCCGCATAACGCTCAAATAATATTCTTTATTTACCGTTAGACCTTCCGGTAAGAATTCAGAGTGCACAACACCGCGATAGTCAAAGAAAACAGTCAACATGACTTTGACTTTTGATCGACTTTGGCGTGGTTTTTTCGGTTTCGGTTCAGTTGGAAGGCGCCACTCCGAAGCTTGTTGACTAGTTTGCATGTCAAACTCGTAAACCCACGTCTCGTCACCAGTAACAATGCGTTTCATGAATGTTGGGTCCGAACTGACTCGTTCTAGCATGTCCTCAGCGACTTTCATGCGATTGAGTTTTTGGAGAAAATTCAGATCTTTTGGGACTAGCCGAGCAGCAACATGTTTCATACCCAAATGATTAGTTAAAATGGTACGGATCGACTCGTGAGATACAGAAAGTTCGGCGGCTATCTCTCTCAGAGTTGAATGGGGATTTTCAGTCACTATTTTCTTCACTTTTGCGATGTTAACTTCAGTTGCAGACGTTGACGGCCTACCAGAGCGAGGCAAAACTTCCATCACATCTCGACCGCTTTTGAACGCTTTGAACCACTCATAAGCACGAGTTTTTGATAAAGTCGATTCACCGTAAGCCTTCTGTAACATTTTCAGTGACTCCGAACACGAAATTCCATTGGCGATGCAAAATTTAAGACAAACTCTTTGTTCGATATTTTTGTCCATTATGAAATTCGCAATACACACTTTATATGATATTACTAAAACCAGCACTGTATTTAATATAAATAACAGATGCAACTCAAACTCCGCGCCAAAATGGAAAACAGTTGTGCCAATCTAACAACTACAAAAAAACAAAAATTTGAATTTGGAACCATAAACAAATCATCCATTCCCGATACTTTTTTGACTGAATGTACACAAAACATATTACAGTATACAAGTGTGTGCAAACACTGGCTCACTCTCCACTCTCTGTTCCTTTAGGGTTGTTACAGACGAGCGGCACGTTGCCAACGGCAGATAAACTCAGCCGTCGCCACCTGTCGACGGCTGCCGTCGACGCGCCGGGCGGCAGCCGCCGAAGCGTCGACGACTGCCGTCGACGGGTGGCGACGCTTGCAGTTGTGGCATGCCGCGTAAGTATGTGTCGACGGCTGCAGTTTATCTGCCGTAGGTAACGTGCCGCTCGTCTGTAAGAACTCTTACTCTCAAAAACGACAATCCGACAAGACCCGCGAGAGATATTGCGTACACCTTTTGAGAGATTGACGTTTTGGGCAAATAGTATTTGAAATTCTGTCTTGTGAGTCTGCAAGGTCATCACTTGATCTGACCAAAACAAAGTATGGACTTAAAAGAGAATGACCTTGTTTCGGTGTTCCTTCTCAGAGTAGTCAAACTCCGACCTCGTGTAATTTACAAAAAATGTTTTAACTACCTACTTAGAAAAAATAATTTAATTTCAAGTAAATAGCATCTCACTGACCACATTATACCGATCAGCGACCCAGCCGGCCTGCACCTCCTCCCGCTTCTTGTCGCTGAGCCCCGCGTGGTAGGGCGCCGCCTGGATGCCCGCCTTGCGCAGGTCCGTCGACAAACTCTCACACTCCTTGCGGGACAAGCAGTAGACTATGCCTGACATTCTGTGAAGTAAATGTAATGAAATCAAATATCTATATCTCTATCTTTTTTATAGAAGAGCAAAACGGGAACATGGGTGCATAGATGTGGGTGCACACTTTCACTGCTAAGTTCATAAAAAAACTTTAAAACTTAAAACTTTCACGGCGAGCCGTGAGTACAATGCGACTTGCCGGAAGGTTGAGATCGACATCTTTAATACGAGCGTGTCTAAATTGAAAAAGACCCTTTGCAACCACTTCTTCGACAACCTTTGAATTGTCAATTTGTGTTCATTTTTTTTTTCTTTATTAGTTTTTCTCATTTTTTTTTGTGTGTACTAATCCTTACCACTGTCTTTTAGTTAAGTTATTCTTGTTTGATTTAACTATTGTATAAAACTATTTGCGAAAACTTGTAATTGGCCATATTGTTGTTATTAACTAAACTATTGTGTCTCCTAGCTGTAAGTTTTCCGAAAATAATAAAATAATATTGTATAACCGGCTGGTGTCCGCAACTCCACGTCAAAGCGCGTATTTTGCGTATTGCGCGTATTTGCGGGCTATAATCCACCACGCGGGCCCAGTGCGGATTGGTAGATGTCACATGTCTTCGAATTTTTGGTTCTAGGACATGCTGGTTTCTTCACGATAATTTTCTTCACCGTTTTGAGAGCAGAGCTAAGTTCATAAAATGCACTCGTCGACTGACGGGTTGTCGTTGTTGTCGAAAGCCGAATTATTTATTAAAATAATTTAAACTGTTTTATATAAATATTTATTTGTTTTCCTAGGTATTTAAACACTTAAGCTAAGAAAACCTTACATGATTTATACCTACTTATTTTTTACAAATGACTTAACAACCGTATTTTAAACGCAAGAGGAAGTTTCTATTGGCATTAAAAAAAAAGACTTCACAATATAATTTATTTTCGACAACCCTTAGAGCGTACTTAGCTATGGACTCGCTAGTCGGGTTCTGGGCATGAATACAAGTCATCTATGTCTAATTATAACGACGACTCGGATACGGGTTCTGGACACACGAACAAAATTATTGTTCGACCCATATGCTGGGTGCTGGGCACCTGAAGTGATAACGGATTTATATCATCATAATGTACAGTCGTGTACTATAATCTGAAAACCTAGTCAATCAATGTAGATCAGGAGTCATACTTTTACAAACAGTAAAATACCACTCGACAAAGAAGACAGTTTTGATATGATGTATACTCGTAGATGGCTATATAAGAAACGATGGATGGACTGAATAGAAGATGATATGAGATGACGATTAATGGAGACGACATGCAGCGCAATCCCGTTGGGATCAGGGCAAGAGGATGATGAGCCGAGGGACACTCGACAACTTATCAACACCATGCAACTAACTTGAAAAACTTCTCCTTGATAAGAGCGGCGACATCCTGGTTGACAGCCTTCGCTTTCTTCTCGAGTATCCGATAGGCGAGGTTGGGCCGGTTGAAGCTGCAGAGGAACCACTTGCAGCTGCGCACGTGCAGCTGGTGCAGGATGTCGGTGCGCACGCGCGGGGTGGCGGTGGCCGTGAGCGCGATGATGCTGGTGTCCGGGAACTGCGCGCGCAGTACCGACAGGCGCTTGTAGTCGGGCCGGAAGTCGTGGCCCCACTGGGATACGCAGTGCGCCTCGTCGATCACGAACCTGACCCAACATTTTCATTGATCAAGGATCAGTACCCCAATGGAGTAGGTAACACCACCAATCAATTGACATACTTATAAGCTTTCGAAATGTAATTATAGATTTGGATGTGAGCGTCTGTGACGTCACTTAAAGTAGCTAAAAATCTAATTTTACAGTTATCTATACTGATGTATCGTTACAAACATACAAAATGTTTGTCGAGTAGTTTTTAAGTTTATTCGTTACAAACATTTTGTATGTTTGTAACGAATAAACTTAAAAGCTACTCGACCAATTTCAAAAGTTCTTACACCATTAGAATGCTACATTATCCCTGAGTAACATATGCACCCGTGCGAAGCCGGGATGTGCCGCTAGTTTAGCTGGCTTTTCAGGCCAAAAATAAAGTGTATTTTTTGTATGTGTGTCTTCTGACATTTCATATAAGCCCGTGTAGGTGAAGAAAAAATCATTTTTAAATGAACAACTTTTGTTATAGTTTACATACCTAGCAAGTTTCCCGCGCGAGTAGAGCATGCTGAGCATGTTCTGGAACTTGGAGGAGTTGCTGATCTTTTCGGGCGTGACGTACAGCAGCTTGATCTCCGGCTCGCGCAGGGACAGCTTGTGGTAGATCTCGTCGCACGTGGCCAGGGACACGTCGCCCGACATGTGTGCCGCGGGGATCTAGGTAATACCACTGCTTCAACATGTGAGCTTGTACGATCGACTGGCGAAAAGTGGCAGTTTGATCATTTTCCCTGACTTCACTTCATCATCTGCCTAGCCTTTTCCCAACTATGTTGAGGTCGGCTTCCAGTCTAAACGGATGCTGCTGAATACCAGTATTTTACATGGAGCCACGGTCTATCTGACCTCCACAACCCAGTTAGTACCGGGTAGTACAATACCCTTGATAAGACTTGGTTGTCATATTTTTTATGGCACTGACTACCTGTAACGACTGTCAAATATCTACAAACGACAGCCGGGACCAACTGCTTAACGTGCTTTCCGAGGCACATAGGAAACTCGGTAATTCGGTATGTAGTGGGTGGTCACCTATGCACAGACCAACCTAGGCAAGCACGGCTTAACCTAAACATCGAGCTGAGCAGCTGTTATTAGCCACGAGCTCCATTTCGTTGACTTCACTTAAATTTCCAAATAACTTACATCAAGCGACAGCAGTTTGTTGACTTGGTCCAGAATGAGTGACTTGAGCGGTGATATCACTATAGTGACGCCGGGCATCATTATCGCCGGGAGCTGGTAGCACAGAGATTTACCTGCGGACGTAAAATAACATCATAACATTATGCTTGTATTTTCCTGACGGAATAGGCAGAGGTGTATCAAAGTACACCCACATTTTGCAAGTTTTGTTTAAGTCCCAGTAACCGGGCATTTCACTGAGAAATTCCTGATGGAAAACCCAATAACACTTTGTCTGACCTTCGAATCGAACCCAAAGCCTCCGTGCTCGTCAGTTGCGCTTGCGACCCCTAGACCAATGAGGCGGACGACAACGGCTAAAATGAACTTCGTGATATACCCCTCAAGAATATACGCGATACAAACGGTGAGAGAAACCTAAAGACTAGATTTTGTGGGGAATAAAATTTGAATAAAGTTTGAGGGCTAACATGGGAGAATGGAAGAACGAAACGTGTTGCGGCGACCCCAAGTAACTCAACAGCGTCAAAGCGCTTCGTTTTTCTACAGCACTAAGACTCACGGGCAGGCAGATGACGACTATTCGAAGTAAGGTAAGGAACTCGGTCACTTACCGCCCCCTGTGGGCATGAGAACGAAGCAGTCGTACCCCAGCAGCGTGGCGTTGATGACCTGCAGCTGGTTCGGGCGGAAGGACTTGAGCCCGAACCGCTCCTGGAACACCTCCATCATCGGCCCCGAGTGAGGGTAATTCAAGCCGTCGAATTCACCTATAACACAAGTGATTCTTTTATTGCCTGGATCGGACCATGTCCAAACTTCCGAAATGCCGATTAAGCAGGGCTAAACTTCACCGGTGGATATCGGTGCTTTTTGAAAGTCAAAATTACATAAGGCAGTCCCCTAAAACGCCTGTCCTTCATCCTAGTTGCCAGGTAGGGAGAAGAAGTGGAGAAACAAACTCTCCAGCAAAATGACAGGATATGAGAATGTTTGCCATGTCATCAGCTGTTTACTCTAAATTATGACTAAGCCTCGTTTTTGTGTTTATATTTGCATTTATATACCACATCACGTCACGTCATCAGGTATAGTTCGGTTCAAACTTAATAGCGGCTCGGAAGTTAGCTGCGAGTCTGCGCAGGAATAACGCTTTAAACTTTATGGCAATTCGGAACATCTAATGTAAAGCTGCGCAGACAACAGATTTAGGTATCAACGGGGCGCAGATGACGCATCGTTTTGTCTGTATAATGCGCAGACAGTCACTTGCAAGTCTTGCAACTAACTTCCGAGCCGCCATTAAGTTTGAACCGAACTATACGTGAAGTTTTGTCAATAATTACAAAAAAAAGTTCTGTATTTTAAAACTCTTTATACAAAAACAGCAGCTCACCAGTGATGCCATCGTTCTGTGTGCCGGCGTGAAAGTCGCCCATACCTTCATACTTAGGCTTCTCCTTAACAATCGAGTCATCCATCAGATTGACCACTTGTGGCTCCTGGTTGCTCACATCGTCGATATTTTCTTCAAAGTCCTCTGGTCTATATTCCGGCCAGCCTTCTTCATCAATAGGTGTATCTGCAAGACTGTTCGCTACATCTGCATTACTGGTACTCGCGACAGAATCACTGATGTTAATGACGCTCGCTTGAATTGCTTCCGGCATAAAATCTGTTACGTCATCCATGTCGATTGGCACTTCATAGTCATCCATTGGTTCGCCATCCTCTTCATTGTCTTTAACTGAGTCTGTGCTAAGTCTGTTGCCGTTCATCAGAGAGTTCTTGCTTAGCTGTGGTGGCTGGAACTCTACAGAGCTCTGAGCTACTGGAGCACATTTCGGCGCTTCTGTCGTAGCCAAAGGTTTCAGTCTTTCTGAAGCGTTTCTAATTCTCTCAGCAGTGCATGATGGTATGTCTTTGTTCGGCGTTAGTTTGTTTTCTTCTATAGTAAGTCTTGAAGGCTTTTTGAACACAAACTTCCCCTTTCCTTTAACTTGTTCAGATATACTTGTGTTCTCTGATTGACAACTAGTTTCTAATTTAGATGAATTGTTGAGTGGTGAAAACGCATCGAACGACAACGATTTTTTCGGTAATTCATTTCTAGGTCCTTTATCATTGGAAACAAAATCAGGCGTGGATGTCGCAGTTCCTGAATTATTGGCTTTTTGGAGACATTCTGTCACTCTCTTATGTACTCCGCTAGATACTAGGTCAAAGTCGTCTATATCATCATCGTATTTACTAAGTAGGGAAGGACTATTACTACCATTGAATTTATTGTCATCATTACTAAGTCTATTGTCTACTATACTTTGTGATACTTGTGCACTTACGCTATCAGGTTTAGCTAATATTTTCTTTAGTTTGTATTGCAATTGTTTTACTTTAGCATAAATTCTCCTATCGTAACCTGGGAATTTTTCCTTTATACAATTTGGTATTTTGTCGAAGGCATGAAATATTTTTTCTAATAAATCAATATAAAGTTCTTTACACTCTTCTTTGTCTCCAGGTTCTATTACGTCCTAAAACATAAAAACAGATTATTATACAGTCGTTTTTTTTTTAATAAGAAACATCTAGGAATTTCTCCTGTATCGTGGGTGCGTTTACAAACATTTAAACTCACATACACAAACAGCAATTGAAAGCATTAAATAATAGCGCACAAATCTTCATTATTATTTTCCTCACATATCTAGTTTTAAAACATAACAAAGTGTTGTGTAAAGTGTTTTCAAAAACCAATTTACAAAAATAAATATGGATGACTTATGATTCACAACGAAAATACCCAGTAGCAAACTACAGTACTAGCAACGCAGTTCATTTTATAATTACGGTAGCAATCGACTTAAATCGATAATTTAGATGTAGCCCAAAAGCCAGGCTTTAAACCCTCGAAAGCTTGTAAATTCAATTTTTGTATAAAATTATTTACCTTTTTACTTGTCAGTGCAGTATGTTTGGCCACAGTCTCCAAGAACCCTGATATAGAGTCATCCACCATTATATGCTTCAAAGGGTCCTTGTCTTTGTCTTTGACGCGCGGTTTTTCAGGAGTTTTCAAAGTCTTCTTATCTCTGTGTGGTGTGTCATGTTTATTCTTTGGTGGGGTTGGAGTTGAGCTTATCCTAATTGATCTGTTTAGTTTCTCTGGTGTTCGGGATTTAGGTTTCTTTTTAAATGCTACTGGAAAGTCTTGAATATCGTCCTGAAATTGTTGGAATGGATATTAATGGTGCTACTGGAAAGTCTTGAATATCGTCCTGAAATTGTTAGAATGGATATTAATGGTAACAATGTATGAAAACTACAGCTATTGTGGTCACCACGCTCGCCAGATCTAAATCCCCTAGATTTCTTTTATTAGGGTTGCCTAAAAGAAAAAGTCTATAGCAAAGAAATCACAAGTATTGACCAATTGAGGACTAGAATCCAGGCAGCAGCTAGAGAAATCAGCGAAAGCGGGTTTGCCCGACGACTTAAACGGTCGTTTATTCGACGCTGCAGAGCGCGAGCTGCGAGTGGGGGCTATTTTGAACATTTCGTTTGATTTTAATGATTGTAATTATGACAAAGATTAATAATAAATGTTAAATAAAGTGTTTTTTTTTTTTTTATTCTTTGTTCAAATACCTAAAGTAACAAGTTACGTCGCAATAGTAGTTTTTTTTTTTAAATGGGCACTGACACTGTAGTGCATTTTTTAGCAAATATCGTAAGTATTAACGCAATAAAGTTTAAAAAAGAAGTTTAATGAAAATCTTCTTTTCTTCAATTAAAATTGAATATCTTTTTGTTAAATTATTGGATCTGTTATAGTGATATCATTTTGAAATCGGTTTAGTAGGCATATTATTAAATGCATGGGCACTGACAATGTAGTACGTTTTTTTTACAAAAATCGCTCTTGAACTTGATGGTGTGTTAAAAATTAGGGTTAAAATTAGAGAAGAACCAACTTTTTCTTCAAAGGAGCTGAATTTAAATCATCATCATCATCATCATCATCATCAGCCTATTAATGTTCCCACTGCTGGGACACAGGACTCCTTTCTATGAGAGGGAATGGGCTAAAATCCACCACACGGGCCCAGTGCGGATTGGTAGATGTCACATGTCTTCGAATTTTTTGGTTCTAGGACATGCCGGTTTGTTCACGATGTTTTCCTTCACCGTTTTGAGAGCAGTGGTGATGAAATAAATTACACAAAGTAATGCGCCTGTCTGGGTTCGAACCCACGACTTACTGTTCGTAAGTCGGGGCCGCCACCACTGGGCCACCGCTGCTCTCAATTTAAATAAAAAAACATAGTTTATCATGATAGCTCTAGTATTCAGCAGTAATTAACAGAAATCAAAATTAAAAATAATGGTTTTTGTTGAAACTATAAACAAATTTATAATAAAAGGTAGAAATTTCGTAAATAAAAGACAAAAGAAAATATTTTCGGAACCCTTGGGTAAAAATGGTTAAAATTTTTAATTGTTATAGTTAATTATCTGGTTCATCGAACCCTGAACGGTGGACCACTACTTACGCCACACCCTGAATATATTTTTTAATTTTTGTCTGTCTGTCTGTTTGTTCCGGCTAATCTCCGAAACGAGTGGTCGATTTTAACGGGACTTTTACTGGCAGATAGCTGATGTTATAAGGTTTCCGTTCAAAAAAATAAAACCTATGAAATGCTTAACAAAATCCAGATTCAAATGGGGAAGTTATATTTTTGTAATACTATCAAGCAGAGGAAGGTCGCGGGGCACAGCTAGTCTATAAATATTATTACTTAGTACATCGTGATATGTGTGTTCGCACTGGCAAAACATTCACATAAAACATGCTGATCTTCTATTTCTCTCTTCTCTTTGTTGACATTTTTATCTCTATCAGACACAGGTTCTTTACCAGTGAGTCATGACTTCATGAGCCAAGCAGCCAACATTCTTTCGGATGTTTTCGATCAAATCTTCTAGTGTTTTCAAACGAAATGTGTAGGTAGTAGGTACTTAGATAATAAACTTGCGTAACAAACAATCACAATACCATATACCGGATAACTTTTATATCACTTTCCAAAAAAAAGGGTATATTAGGTGAATGGTGAATTTGTAGAAGCTTATGGCATACATAGCTATTTTTTTCTTGTTTCCACAGCTTAGAAAAAAAATTATCTATCATCAAAAAACGCTTATAAATTTCAAGTAAACTTTTCAGATTAGAATAATGAACGAGAAAAAAAAAAAAAAAATATTCAGATCAATACGCGTATGATTTGAATTTCGATTTTTTTGATTTTAGTTTTTTTCTCAAAAAAAAAAAAACTAAGTATGCCATTTGCTTCTACTCCGTTCACCTATCATTATACCCATTTTTTTGGAAAGTGATAAAAAAGTCACCTGTATTTGACAATTCATAAACATTAATTGTCTTATTTATGGTGTTGAGCAGACGAATTTCATAAAGATACAAAGCAATGGATTCTAATTTCCTTCAAAATCTTTCTGATTGTGATTGAAGGTGGGGTTCGCAATATGGGCTCAGACTTACCACATCCATTTCAAACATGTCATTGCTTTGATTATCATCTCGCGTTTTATTGATGTGTGCAAGTGGACTGACTCCATTACTTACTGGCGCTTTATACCCATTCGATATTTTTGAGGTTGATACCTCTTTGGTCTGAATAATCTGTAATGCAATATAAATATTATTTGTCAAGCAAACAAATAATTAATAAATGTCTGTTTATTTAAGACCACTTGCTGATACTGGAACATGTATTTCGGTAGACCTTGCAAAATGTATTTTATTTGTTACATTACTTTTTAGGAGATGTAACATTTAATTTTTTTTTGTATCTCTAATGTATGATTTAATGCAAGGCCTACAAAAGACTTTAAAAGTGTATACTTGCCATAGTTTGAGGTTGATCATCTGTAGCTTTTTTAAATGGGGGTGTCCCTGAAAAGTAAAGCAAGTTTTCATAACATTATGAAAATATGTAAATATTGATATTTAAACTAAAAAAAACGTCACAGATTTATGTAGTCTTGCACATTCTTCTTGCACTTGCAAATGGGCAACTAGAATCAATTACATTTTCTTGAGTTTGACATTCAAGTGCCTTTTAATCGGCTCATGGAAATAAACGGTTGCACTTTGTGTGTGCCCAGAATAACTCAATTTTAGTGGTTTGCTGTGATTGCAAGTGGGACACAATTGGGTTAAAAATATTATAGTTGGTGCCAGTTAAGATGAGAATAGCGGTCATTGCCCTTTCCCTAATATCTCTTCGTACGAACCAAAACAAATAAACCATGTATCGTTATTCATTACAAAAAAATGTTGAAGATCACGATAGATGACGATTCCAGACTTGAACAGGCTTATTTTTGGTTTTCAAAGTTAAGAAGTTTAATAAATGTAGGTGGGTCAATGACCGCTATTCTCATCTTAACTGGCACCAACTATACTTAAGATCACATTAAAATAAAGAATGATACTCACAGTTCGCTGTTGAACCTGAAGACTTGGATTTAAATACAAATCTTGATTTCTTCTCTGAGACCTGCTCATTTTTGCTTTCACTGAAAAAAATTAACAGATAATGGGTAACTAAAAACCTTTCGGTGTGCAAAGCAAAAAAAACCGGCCAAGAGCGAGTCGGACTCGCAAACCGAGGGTTCCGTACAAACTTTTTAAAGGACAAACTTAACTTTGCTGTTCGATCCCTAGAAACGGCTATTGCACCAACCGCAAATGCAAATAATAAGTTTGTAATAGTAAAATCGCTTTTTTTGTTATTAAACTACATATTTACGGTTTTCTGATTTTTCTCTTTACATGTGCTGTAAGACCTTGCTTTTTGCCAAATTTCGTGATTCAAGGTCAACGGGAACTACCATATAGGTTTTCGACCCAAAACCTATTGTAGGTACTTCCGGTTGACCTAGAATTGTCAATTTAGGTTAAAAGCAAGGTCTTACAGCACAACATACAGCACACAGCACATACAGCACACTTCCGAAAAATAAAAAAAGTTGAAAATTAAGGTAAATTTTGGTACGTTTTTTTTTTTTGCGGAAAGGCATCTCGCAGTTCAACCTACACAGGTTGTTGTCTGCTTAACCGTACAAAGCTGTGGGTGCCTTAAGTGTAAGGGTGTAAGGCCTCCAGCCAGGGCAAAAAACTTACAAACTAAACGACTACACGATAAGGGCACCCCCTGCGGGATACGGGCTCGGCTTAGGGCGTCGCTGGGAGAGGACAGCATGGTGACAGGCTGGATCTGAGTGGAAATTTTGGTACTTACAAGTTTTCGCGAAAATCTAAATTTGCCCATATCTTTTTATTGTGTTGACTCAATACAATACCTTGATTTTTATACACCTAATAGGGACTACAGATCTCAGTATCTGGTTGCTCAATTTCAACTTGCTTTACTTTACTTTCAAATCAAATCAAATCGTTTATTTGTGATGATTTGGGTTACATGCAGGTGTTCATTACATAATTACATACAAATAATGTCCATTCCATCCACTTGGGCATACAAATGATTAAAATAACATAATGAAAAATATGAGTCCAAAATTCTAATTCCATTTCAGATTAAACATAGATTATAATATTACTACTAAGCATGCATGAACAGACACAAGACAATCAACAACAATAAATTATCGTCAAGCGAACATAAAACATTTAAAAAGAACAAGCCAATAAAAAAATCATATAGAGAGTAATACTAATAACACTTTTCCATAAGAAATTGGAGCATTTTTTTTTTAAGATATTATTATTGATATATTGCTACATTCTTTTATATCATTATGAATTTTATTGTAGATCTTCGTGGCTATAGCAACAACACTTTTTCCAAAGAGGGTAGTTCTATATTGCCTGGTAAGGTTGTTGTACAAATTACTTCTATTTCACGATCTGAGCTCTAATGTAAATAGCGATGGGTGATGTCTAATAAACAGGGCCATTTCAAAAATATATAAAGATGACACGGTAAGTATATTTAATTTTTAAAGTATTCCTTGCAGCTGTCAGTTCTGTTTAGACCACACATTGCTTGCATGCACCTTTTTTGACATTTAAAAACTTTATCCCAGTTCGTAGTATTTCCCCAGAATATGATTGCATATCTAAGTCTAGAAGCAACATTACTATGCATACTATGCATACATTGCTAGTAGCTTACTACAAGCAATGTGTTAAGAATGACCTTTTTCGCTAGCATATAAGATAACTGTGACACTTTTTTGCAAACAAACTATATGACTTTGCCATTTTAAATTGTCATCTATGTGAACGCTAAGAAATTAAGTTGTAGTTGTCAATTCAACTTTTTCACCGTTAAATTCTATTTGAGCATGTTAAATTGCATTAATTTAGTTTTATCGATATTAATTAACAAATTATTATTTTGAAACCATAATTATTATATCTAGATCTGGCTCGCGAGGGTGTCGACATTTGGGACATGGGTACAGCAGTCATTGTGTCGAAAGTAGTGTCGGCTAATGGCTTAATAGCCAAGAGCCTCGACCAACATCTTAGAAGGCCCTCGCTTTGGCAGCTGGATCAAGGGCTTGATTCAGAAAGCAGTACTTCTGGACACGGCAAGTATTGTTAGGAGGTTCCTCTCTCAAGAGTTCTGACCACCGGCAGCTCGGACCCTGTTCTCAGTGCTGGTGGGCTACTGTTTTTTTTATTTTTAAATGTTTTTTTTTTTAAATCATACAATGTTCTGTTCCCGAAAGGGAACGGAACATTGTTATTTTAATTGTGTCTGTAATTACCGGTATCTAAAGGTTAAGAAATATTTAAAAATGTTAAAATTATGTGTATAAATGAATAAACGATTAATAATTAATTAATATTATTTATTATTAATATTGTTTTTGTAACCATAAAGTTGATCTTGAAAATTTTTTATTTTGATACACAAATGCTACCTGACAAGCTTGTTACTGAAATCTAAGAAGTCCGTTTTCATAGTAAATTGACACCGCTATCGGAAATTGAACTTTATTACTAATATACTAACAAATGTCAAAACAGTCCTTTTATTTTTTGAATACTATATGTAGTAATACTTAGTAGATACGATTTTCTTCATCTTGTCATCCATCATCCATCTCTCGTAAATATTTAAATGTCTTTGTTTTTTGATTAGAGCATGTATAAACCTGTTTTGATACCAGTCATCATGGCAGCATGATGAGCTTTCTGTAGATTATTTTGAAAAGCATATTATTTCAGTTAAAATATAGTAGATCTCTATTATCTTCCTTATCTACCTTACTTACGTTTTAATTACCAAAAAGATTGAATTGTTTGACAACAGCTGATAATTGTTGATATTAGGTGTGACACGCACAAGTAAAGAAGGTTGTGAAAAGACATATTGATAAAGCCTGACAACCCACTGACCAATGACCAAATATCATCAAGACTGAATTTTAGATGGTTGTATAAAATACTTTACGAGAAATTCAAGCGGTTCTTAATTTATAACAAACAACCTCACCACCCTCCACATTAAGTTGTAATTTACTTGCAAACATACACCTAAAAAATAGTAATAAATAATAAGACACACAAAAGGTACTATTTAATAATTGTTTGCATAGATTTATCGAAAACGACGAGGGTTAACAGAATAAAGTTAATATTCATACTACCTTGTATCGTTTGAATTCGAATTTCCAGCAGTTTTCTTGATAAAGTTCATCAAAGAAGATTGCTTGCTTATTGACGACATCGTTCTATTATCAGCAACTATCCTTTTCATTTAGCATTGCAAATTATTTCCAATTTTGTGATTTTCCGTGCTTTTTCTCAGGTTTACTTTTGTTAGAAAAAGTCACAATATTGATATTGAATATCATGTTCCAGAGCAGAGAAGAGATTACTGCCAAAATCAGTGGCCAAAATGTAAAATACTTGCATTTAGGCATGGCTTGCCTACAAAATATTCCACTTCATGACAAATATGTTGATATTCGGGATGGAATGCTTTTCAACATCACAGATAAATAATTTTCGGACCACTCGCTCGAAGCAACATCATACAAAACTTACAAGTCCATGCTCGGATCAGACTACGGATCAGACAATGATAGGATAGGATTGCCTTATGTCCCGGTACACTTATGATTTATGACAACAGGGAACAGACAGACAGGGACATGTCCCGGTACACCGGGACATGTTCCGGTTTGGCACGTTGGGTCCCGGTCAATCGGTCAGTTGTCCCCTCTTGGTAGTCTTATCAGAACTATTTATCTATTGAACTCATCGTCACTTGACGTAACGTGTGGTCACGCTTCGTAGCACTCGTAGGTGATCCGCTACGGTGTAGCACTACATATAGATACTACAGTGCTATGACTGGAGAGGGGCCTGTGTACCTTGTATAAAACGCACACTATGTAGGCAAGCTTAATATAAGTTGGGGGCTTACATTGATGATAAAAATGCTTGGCTAAATGCTGGTCCTGCTCTACAACCATAGGGGGGGGGCAAATTTATTGATTGTTCGGGTCGGGCATTATTTGAGTCCATCATATCACACGTAAAGAAGAAGATGAAGAATTGATTCCCATGTTCATGTATTGTGGAAGCTGCAGAAGATTGTAAAAATATACTTGCATTATATAGATTCCAGTTCATAATATTATATAATTGCATAGCACATGTGTGAGTACTTTGTACCTACTGTTCAGCCACCATTTACATTTATTTATCTCTCATTGACTTGAATATGCCTTGGTGGCGGAGAGAATGTCATGCTCACATAAATGTCTCGCTGATGGTGGCGGGTGTGTCGGGTCATTTAGTTCCCTTCAATATGGTTGAGTTGAATGGCGCCGGTACATACGTCATGTTTGTGAACGGGCGCTATCAGTTGGGACTGGTCATCTCTTAGCTGCCAAGGTTCATTTTAATTACTTTATTCGGAAATTGTTGATCTAATCTTTTACTCTGGACGCTCTTAGTGTGCACGTCTTTCTACATCGTTCTCACATATATACAGTATAATCTCAAAATTAATAATGTAACCAAGATTTTGTAACAATATTTTGATTATAAAAGAGTGTCCATGGAGTTTCTTGCCCGTTCTTCTCCATAGAGATCTACGCTAGGGAATGGGCAACTACAGTACTTTCTCAAGTTATTATGCCTTGTGACTGGGACTGTAGTTTTGATTTTCTTTTTTGTATTTTGGACATTCAAATGTGCCATAATGGTCTAATTGAAATAAATGCTTTGAGTTTGAGTTTGTACTTCATGTTTTCACTTCTATCGGCAGTCCCCAAAGACTGCCCCGATTGTTTTTTTAAATGTACCTTGCTCTCGTCATCATCCTACTTCTATTACAATCATACATTACAAAATATGTCCCGTCATTGTTTCAGCATTTATGGCAGCCTTAGATAATGCGATTAAGCGAAAACTCGCCTAACAATGGTGGCGTTCCGAACATAGAGTAAAATATGATTCCGAATTACAAAAAAATCGCTCACAGCGCTCGCATTAATATTTTGCGTTTCGATTTAGTTATCACGACTAGGACTGCTAAGAGTTGTCATCAATTTGGAACGCTCGTGAACGTATTCAAAGTGAACATAACCCCAAACCAAAACCTTTCACAAGATCTATTTTTTAACATGGAAGAGTTGGTTGACTCTATCGACTCTGATTACTCAGATTTTGAGATAGAGAACGATGATTCGCCTAGTGATGAAAAGGATGATGTCGACGTGTTTATATTAGCGTATTTTGCTTCCGGCAAAGATTTACCCCGTAAAAAATATCACGAATTACAAATTACATTGCAACGATAATTAAATATAATCTTTAGTTAGATCCGACTCATAAGTTCATAACAAAACAACACAACCTATGTTTATTTGGGGCATGGTCGGTGTAATCGCAAGATGGCGCATGTCATGACGTCATCTATGACGATTCAAGGGACATCGAAATCGCGCTCACGGAATTTGGAAAGGGTTATGGACGCTCAAATCGATTACAGCGTAATTCGGAATGCGGCCGAAGTGATTTGGCGACACAAAGATTCTAACTAGCGCCTCTAGTGTCAAAATTGTGAAGCTGTCTATGAATGACACTGACAGTTTTCGATACAATGTGAGGTTTTCTTTTTTAGTATTTAAAAAAAAATGGTGTCCAAGAACTCGGTAGATGGCGTGGAGCTGACTACGTTAGTCGGTGCCAAAGCCAAAACGCTTGGAAAAAAAAACATTGCATCACGTCACATACCCTCGTTGATTGAGACTTTCGTTTGCATAAGCTTCCGAATATAACCATTACATACTTCGATCGAAATACATAATTGAAATAATGTGGCGTTCCGTTCCTAGCAGTAACTTACCAAGTTCAGCGCCATCTATCCAGCGACTAGGGAAGAGTTGGAAAAAGAAATTCCCTCATTTACGTCATGGAAAAATGTAATATGCAGTCCCCCATTTGTTATATCATAATTTTGTCTTTAAGAAACAAATGAAAACTTAATCCCTAATCTCCGTAAGTACTACATTGAACGCAACAAGATTTCATATTTATGCTTTTATTAGCAACAGGTTTCTGTTGTTAAGGAAGCACTTCTAGAATAGAGCGCATCCAGTTGCTTTATTTACGTTGCTAAATGAGAACCGTACAATCGTGGAGATGACAAGAGCACTAATGCACGCTCATGAAAAGATACCAGAGGGTTTATGGGCAGAGATAGCCAAAGCCTCTGTTTACATATTAAACAGAACGGGACCTACTCCTATAGAAGAAAAGTCACCACATGAGCTCTGGTACGGCAAGAAGCCCAAGATTAATCATTTGAAAATCATTGGAAGCGATTGCTATGTGCATGTCCCAAAACAAAAGAGAGAAAGTAAGGTTGGCAGAAAAGCTGAGAAAGGCATTCATATTGGGTACGACGGTGATGAAGGATATCGAATTTTCAATGTAAAGGGATTGAAACTGATCAGATCTCGAGATGTTGTGTTTGATGAGTTACCTTCACTTGAGAAAACTAAGATTGACACAACTTCTGCAATACCTGAACCTAAAATAAACACCTACGAGCTGCCAATGCCTCTTACAGATTCTAAAACTGTTTACGAAGAGAGTCACTCTAGTCCACTTTCAGAAGCGAATGAAAGCGTCGAAGAAAACTATGAGTCCTTAGAGGAAGATGAGCCTGTAAATGATGAACCTGTAAATACGGAACCTATGACACGACAACTGCGTGATCGAAGCCAGATCAGACCTCCACAAAGGTTTGAGCAGTTTGTTAGCGAAGCTGTATCTATTCCTGAACCGACTACATATCAAGACGTCTTGCGAAGCTCTGAAAAAGATAAATGGATCGAAGCGATGAACAATGAAGTCATATCTTTACAAGATAATCAGACCTGGGAATTGACGAACCCACCTAAGAATAGAAAAGCACTAAGATGCAAATGGGTATTTAAAATAAAAAAGAACCCTGACGGTACTGTCGATAAGTACAAAGCACGATTAGTTGCTGTTGGATATTCTCAGAAGAAGGGAATTGATTATGACCAGACATTTAGCCCTGTCGCTAAAATGAGCACAATCCGAATACTACTAAGTATTGCTGCCAATGAGAATTTAGCACACAGACAGTTTGACGTCTCTACAGCCTTCTTATATGGCACGGTCAAAGAGGAAATCTTTATGAGACAACCGGAAGGATACGATGACGGGACTGGTCGCGTATGCAAACTGAAAAGAAGCTTGTATGGGTTGAAGCAGGCACCTAAATGTTGGAATGAGTGTATCCACGACTTTCTTATGGAGATAGGTTTCATCCGGAGCGAAGCGGACCCCTGTGTCTACATCAGAAAACGTGGACAAAAGAAGATAATACTCGTGCTTTATGTAGATGATGGACTGGTGGCCGCGTCAGATGAGAAAGAGGCTGACGATTTCATTGAAAATGAATTAAAACGGCGATTTAAAATCACCACGAAAGTACCGTCCTATTTTCTTGGCCTGGAGATAGAACAACACAAAGATTGTACTATAAAAGTTCACCAAACTGCTTACACTAGAAAATTGATAGAAAAGTTTGGAATGAGCAATTGCAAGACGGTTGGGACACCAATAATAAAATCCGGGAAAGGAGATGAGGAACAAGAAAATCCAGAAATGCAAGATTTTCCTTATCGGGAAGCTGTTGGATCTTTGTCCTATCTGATGGTTGGAACTCGACCTGACATTGCGTATGCGGTTGGAGTAGTATCTCGAAACCTAGATAAACCTACCAAAGGCAATATTCAACAGGTGAAGAGGATATTTAGATATTTGAAAGGGACTATTGATACTGCACTTGAGTACAAGAAAGGTGAAAAGCGTCTCATCTGTTATAGTGATGCAGATCACGGCGGAGACGAAGCGAGCGGATGCTCAACGAGCGGGATTGTATGCCTGTATGCTGGCTCAGCAATATCCTGGCGAAGTTCGAAGCAATCCATGGTTTCCCTATCATCCACAGAAGCGGAGATAGTTGCAGCCAGTGAGGCTAGTCGTGAAATGGTTTGGTTGAGGAGATTGTTCCAAGATCTAAAAACTAATCTAGATACGCCTACTTTGCGAATCGATAATGAGTCTGCAATTAAGCTCGCATATAACCCTCCATACGAGCAGCACCGCAAGACTAAACATATAAAACTGAAACACTTCTATGTGCGACAGTGTGTATCCGAGAAGGATATAACCATAGACCAAGTACCGACTGCAGAACAACTTGCTGACATTTTTACGAAGCCTGTTTATAAACCGAGACTGGTAAGGCTCTGTGAAGAGTTCGGCTTGAAGAAGAGGGAATGTTAAGGAAGCACTTCTAGAATAGAGCGCATCCAGTTGCTTTATTTACGTTGCTATGGGTTGTTATTTTTCTTCTAGTTTTGACTTCTCAAATATACATTTCTTTAAACAACATTTTATTTCTTATTCTTTAATATCTGTATGTAATCGTGATCCATCTGATTAGGTATCTCTATCCTCACCATATCCTCAAGTCCTCAACTAAGCATTGTCGTTCATAAACAACTTCTAAATTTCGCCGCTAGAGGCGCGTGGATAATCTTGGCATCGCCATTAGCAACACTAATCTGTGGCAACACTACACCAAAACGTTGACAGTTCAATGACGTTTCTTCATTTGTTGTGAATGTGATTTTTCAAATGTAATAATGTCTCTCAGAAAAGTGCTTTTTCTAACAAGAACTGCGTGTTGTAAAGTAGCTAATCTGCAGTCCAAAAATTTTTTAAGGCAGAATGTATGGTTACTTACCGCCAACGCGCCCAAATTGTACAGTACGGAAAATATAGGTTAGTATCCAATTTTCGCCCTTGCACCCGGCAAATGTTGAATCAATAATGTGTTTCTAATGTAACCCTGTAAAGATTAGTATTAAAAATAGTTTCTATTATTTTTGTCGATATTATCAGTTGTTATAATCACTCAGATGTTGTCGTATATCATTAGTTTCGAGACGTGTGAGTGTAACCAATATCTAGTGAAGGAGACCAAGAGATAAGTTGCATCCTAATAATTAAGTAACTAAAAAATGTACTTTTTATTATCCTTCATAAAATATTCACTATCCCTTATTTATATTATACAACTTATTAAAACAATAAATTAATTCTGATTTACGAGATCAGAGCTATGTCACATGGTTGGCCTTCTTTTTTTCTACTAGCCAGGATTGCCCCTCTACTGGACAAAACCTTTTCTCTCCTTCCAGCTCTTTCTGTCCAGAGCTGAGGACTAATCTTTGTAAAGTCTGTTTCACCTTAGAAACTTATTATGTACATTCAGCAGATCTGTTAGTTATACTTTTCTTTTACTTGATTTACCTTCATCTGTTAGCAAAGTAGACACAATAGTTAAACAATGGCGTCAGACCGATTCGGTCGGGCTTCACAGACAAAGGGTTAAGTTCTTAATACTCAAGGCGGAAGCGTTAGGGTAGCATAAATTAACAATTTCATGAAAAAGTCATTCAATGGGGTTAAATATACTTATGAAGGTTGTATTGATAAATAAAATGATTATAATTCTGAAACTACATAATATGTTACATGAGTGGTTCATATTTCCAACAACATACAATCTGACACTGACCTGCAAATTGCAAAAAACATAACATAATTTGAATTTCACGGGCAACCCTGGCACTTCCACCTTAAATTGATAACTCATAAGATTTATTTAAAAATAAAAAACCTTCCTGTAATGCTACTAAATAAAGAATCATATTTATTTCTGTAAGTAGGTTTATACAAAAGTTTATACAAAAACTTAAAAAAAATAAGGATTAAAAAAATATGGGATTTTAGAGGCTGTTCTATAAAACTCGAAGTTCTTAAAATAAAGTTTGAAATATTTTTAATTTAATTAATATGTGAGTTTCTATCAAATTGGAAGTTTTCAGTAGGAACCAAAGTCTAGATTTATACCCAATTAAGGCTCGCCCCCTATCACACGTGACTTAAACAAGTAACATCACAGGGAAAATGTTGGTCTTGGTCACTGACCTTCCCACTTCTGCCTTACCCATTATGGATTACAAGAGTGATGTGAAGTACGTTTGTTTTATATGTTCCAGGTAACACTGCTAAAAAGGAACCTGAGAAACCAGATATTTTGGGCCGCTTTTTCCCACAATCACCACTGTCCACGGAAGATGCACATGCCATTAAAAAAGAACAAGAGAAGTTTGAACAGGAGAACAAGGAGAAGACAGAAGAAAACGAGAAGAGTTGGAGACGGATGAAGATGGGGTATGTTATGATAAACCACTACTGCCCCATTTCCACAAACTCTAGGCATTGAGAATTTAAAAGACCAAGGAAAAAGGCCAAAAAGAAATTTTGAAATTGCATTCTTTTTGACTTTTTCCTTGGTCTACTCTAGATTTCTAAAGGTAGGTAGAAAGTAGCACATAAAACTTTAAATTTGAATAGGGTATTACACCCATTTATGAAAAGTGTCTCAATTAGATTCTATAGTGCTAATGAACCACTCAAAAATTCCATATTCCAATTGCCATATACTACTCTGTCAAGAAAGTACCGGGAAAAGATCAATAATACACAAAATGTCTGTTATTCATCCAAATTTATTTTATCACCTTCAAAGTATGCTCCTTTAGAAACTATACACTTGCGCCAACGAACTGCTACACTGCTTCCAGAATTGAGTTCAGTTCTCGCCGCGAATTCTCCTTTATGTCTTCTATCGATTGAAAACGGGTGCCACGAAGTGGTAATTTGAGTTTAGGAAAAAGAAAAAAGTCAGCAGGAGCCATATCTGGTGAATATGGTGGTTGCTGGATGGTATTTGTTGAGTGTTTGGTCAAAAATTCGTTCACAATGATAGCCTTATGCGAAGGCGCATTGTCATGGTGCAAAATCCAAGAATTTTCTTTCCACAAATCTGGCCTTTTTCGTCGAATTTGCTCTCTTAAACGCCGCATAACGCTCAAATAATATTCTTTATTTACCGTTGGACCTTCCGGTAAGAATTCAGAGTGCACAACACCGCGATAGTCAAAGAAAACAGTCAACATGACTTTGACTTTTGATCGACTTTGGCGTGGTTTTTTCGGTTTCGGTTCAGTTGGAAGGCGCCACTCCGAAGCTTGTTGACTAGTTTGCATGTCAAACTCGTAAACCCACGTCTCGTCACCAGTAACAATGCGTTTCATGAATGTTGGGTCCGAACTGACTCGTTCTAGCATGTCCTCAGCGACTTTCATGCGATTGAGTTTTTGGAGAAAATTCAGATCTTTTGGGACTAGCCGAGCAGCAACATGTTTCATACCCAAATGATTAGTTAAAATGGTACGGATCGACTCGTGAGATACAGAAAGTTCGGCGGCTATCTCTCTCAGAGTTGAATGGGGATTTTCAGTCACTATTTTCTTCACTTTTGCGATGTTAACTTCAGTTGCAGACGTTGACGGCCTACCAGAGCGAGGCAAATCTTCCATCACATCTCGACCGCTTTTGAACGCTTTGAACCACTCATAAGCACGAGTTTTTGATAAAGTCGATTCACCGTAAGCCTTCTGTAACATTTTCAGTGACTCCGAACACGAAATTCCATTGGCGATGCAAAATTTAAGACAAACTCTTTGTTCGATATTTTTGTCCATTATGAAATTCGCAATACACACTATATATGATACTAGCTGCCCGTCCCGGCTTCGCACGGGTGGACTTTTTATTTTTTTCTATTCTATCCTATCTTTCAAGTTGGATCAAACTGCACATGGTGTGCGAATTTTATTATAATCGGTTAAGTGGTTTAGGAGTCCATTGAGGACAAACATTGTGACACGAGATTTATATATATTAAGATTACTAAAACCAGCACTGTATTTAATATAAATAACAGATGCAACTCAAACTCCGCGCCAAAATGGAAAACAGTTGTGCCAATCTAACAACTACAAAAAAAACAAAAATTTGAATTTGGAACCATAAACAAATCATCCATTCCCGATACTTTTTGACTGAATGTAAATGCATTTAAATTTTGCATTTTCAAATTTCGCGCGTAATTTGACGAAAACGCTGGACGCAGTGGACGCCATATTGCTCTGTGTCATGACGTCAGTTGGCTGTGTAAACAAATGCAGTGATATTGGAAGTTGACAGTTGACACTTGTAAGTTTACATAGTCGTATTACGTAATAACATGGCGGCTACTTTATTGGTGTTATGAAACAGATTAAAAAAGCTGAAACCTTTGAATTGAATTTTAAAATTTAGTTTGTTATTTTATGAACTAAAACTAACGTTTTCCGACTACTTTTGGCCTAGGCTATCTCAATAATATATTTTTAGATTTTTTCTCAAATAGAGTAAAATACCCTATTGGGTATTTCAAGTTTTATGAGATCCCAAAAATTTTAATTGGTTGTCAGAATTTTTGACAAAAAAAGACATACACATAAAAAACGTTCAGAGTCAGGACTTTTGCGTGAATGACTTCTTTGTAACATAGTTACATACCTACTTACAGATCCAGATTGTTTTTAAATTATTTGAAACTGGTCATAATATAAATATTTAATCAAGAATTTTTGAAAATTTTTACGTTGTCAAGTAGGTTAATTTTTCGAGCACATAACCTAAAGCAAAGCAATGTATTACGAACCACGATTCATCCAAATGCGATAGTAAAGTGTGTTACGTAATTAGGGCAGACCTTATGGTGAAACATACGCTCTGCTTTTGTCCATTTTACCGCTAGATGGCGCTGATGCTGAAGTCAACTTTTTTCGTTTATTTGTAATTGTCTTCTCGTCGCAGGTTCGCAGTATTCGGCGGAGCTATGACGGTGATGGGCAGCTGCCTAGTCGTCGAGATGGGGGCTCCGCGCCGCGGGGACGACGGAGAAATCATCATGGATGAGTTCTCAGAAATGCCTATTGTCCTGCAATATCTACGGCGCACGTGGAAGGAGCTTACCTTTTATGAAAAGGTACGATACGTTCATCAATCAATCAGCCATTGTTGGTTAGTAGGCTGCCCCACATTGTCTACTGTCACCTTTTACAGCAGTATTTATTACTTTTACTTTTATTGACTGCCTCTTTGGGCCTAGATCGCAGTCGCGAGGTCCTGGATTCGATTTTCGGGTCGAGCAGGGTGGGTGTTATTGGGTTTTTTCATCCGGAATTTCTCAGTAGCAGCCACTTAGTCTGGATTTGTGCCCGGTTGATGGCAATAGGCTCACCCCAGCGCTCCCCATTACATAACTTGCGAAATGCGGGTGTACTTATAGCCTATTAGTACACCCGTATTATTAGTAATAGGTACACCTCTGCCTAACCCTTCGGGGATTACAGGCGTGATGTTATGTATTACTTTAATGTCACTTCAGTGTGGGAAAGAGATGGAGCTATATAGGACGTCTAGCTCTATCTCTTTCTCACACTGCAGCAAGATTAAAACAGAGATTAATACTGCTTTAGGAGGTCATGGTAAGCCAGGTCTTACTCGCAATTTTCTTAATGTACACTTTTGTAATACTTTTTAAATAAATTACTCTTATTCTTATCCACCCATCCACTATCATTTGCCCGCCCACTTGTAAATAGAAACACATGGCTGCGTGTATGTTCATTGGCTATAAGTATACATCTGGAATCTTTCTCTTCATCAGCACATTTTTAACGATCTAGTTGTGCCCAGTTAAATGACAATGAGGGTTTAAGGTGTAGAAATTACTTTTTCTGCTTTTTTTTTGTTTCCTACACCTTTATGAAGTTGGAGGGTTGTATTGATGATTTTGATGATAATAATTCTATAACTACATACGTCTTACAGCCGCGAGTAATATTTTAATCAACATACAACCTAGCACTGGCCTGAAAATTGCAGAAAACGTAAGAAAAATTTCAACCTTAAGGTGACACAAGTCACGGGCTCGAACTCACTGGTGGGCGTGGCCAAAAAGCACGCTCTCACCTGGCATCGTGCCCGACAGAGATAGTATCAGTGATAAGCAGTTAGACGCTAGTCTTCACGCACGTCTAGTTCGTACGCACACACACAGCGCGGCAGCGTTCCGAACAAAAACGAAGTTACACCATGCACACAATGCTATTCGACACCGCTCAACACTCGCCTTCAATATCTTTACAATAACGTTTTCTTATAATACTTTCGTCAGACCTTTTATTTAAATGCGCTAAAAAGAATAAAATAAACTTTTCCTTTCAAACTTTTACTATCACCCTTAAAACTTTTACTATCAACTTATATTTGATAAATTGATTAATATTTGTATTAAAATAGTAAAATTCATGGTCTTCCTTTTATTTCTGACACTATTTAATTGAGCAAAAAATAATCCTTATGATGAAGCCTTTCGATCGGTATGATAAAGGTGATTATTTTTCTCGTGTAACGGGTTCGATTTCCGGTTCAACCATGTAATTATTTAAATATCTATGAATGCAATTTAAATTGTTTTTTAAAATTAAATAATGTCTTCTTTCAGTAACATGTTCCATCTGCAATATTCAAGGTAGTTTCCCTCCATGTGGCATATCCGTGGGACGCCCTGTATATTGGGTCATTTTAGCCCCATTATAATGTACTATTGCTATTGTTGGCCTGGGGTCACGATGTCCTGGACCCTTTCCGCCAGGTCTGCTAATCCCTCTAGAGAAGTAAGTGGCTGTGAAGCTAGCAGAGTCTGGACGTTGCTCGGCAGACGACTGCTTTATATTGTCATCGCGGTACTGTGGATTTCCTTGCCCTGATAAAATTTAGGATTTCCTTTTCAGGGCGTATCACGTCGAGGTCACCAATTAAGTTGTTGTTGTACACTAATTAAATTAAATTAAAATTTTTCATCATTCATTATAATTAGTCAACACAAGACAAAGAAGTGACAGATCAAAAGAAAAGTAAAATCATATTGTTACGAGCTGGGTATGGGATAAATTAATTACTACCGAAGAAACAATAAATAACTTTAATAATCACAAAACACTTAAAACTTAATCACAAGTACACTACTGATTACTATTCACTTAGATATCGCACTTACTAGTTCACTTCGATTCGCTTCGTACTGTAGCCAAAATAAGACTGACTGCTCCCGCAAACACGTCGACTATTTATATGGCGATCGAACGTTCGAGAAATATCCACGACTTCCTAGAATCTTCTAGACAATTCCATAGTGGGTCATTGTCCTTCGAGTAGGTACTTTATGCCCTCGGCGTACTGTCGAAATTACAATGATGTTCTTTTGTAGATAGTTTTGCGAATTTGTACCTACATTATTCGGGACTCGTTTTACCTACTACCGTAACTGTAGGTAAGTACGGGTACGACGTAAAACTGCCCCCTCCTTAGACATGCTCGTCCCGAGCATCATTAGCCCCGTTGTATCGCGCCAATCTGTCTACATGGACAATCTTAGGCGCACCTCGTGGACCCTTCTGTATTCGGTAGGTGACATCGTTGATCCTAGTCATAACTTGGTATGGTCCATCCCATTTTGCTTGCAATTTCGGAGACTTCCCCTTACTCCGTACTGGGTTATGCAACCACACCAGTGAACTTTCGTCGAAACCCCTACTATTTGCCTTCCGGTCATAACGGGTCTTCATCTTCTCAGACATCTGTTGGCCGGATTGTCTGATATGCTCATAAACATCATTCAACTTGTTACGCAAATCAATCGCATAATCTGTTACACTACGTGGAGCATCAGGGGGAGTTCGAGTGATTAAATCAGCAGGCAACCGTAATTCCCTTCCAAAGTTCGCGAAGGCTGGCGTCACAGTCGTACTTTCGTGGACGGCGCTACGGTAGGACAGAAGAAATGGCTGTATATGCTTGTCCCAATCCCTTTGTCTGCTTTCCACGACTTTTGCCAGATATCTTTCCAACGTTTGGTTGAATCGTTCCACCATTCCATCAGATTGTGGGTGGTAAGAGGTGGTTCTGGTTTTGTGGGTACCCATTAATCGACAAGTCTCCTAAAATACTTGCGATTCAAAATTCCTTCCTTGATCGCTGTGTATTTCTAAGGGTACTCCAAAACGACAGAAGACTTCCTGAACTAATTTATCTGCGACAGTTGTAGCTTCTTGGTTAGGAATAGCGAAGACTTCTGGCCACTTTGTGAAGTAATCCATGACCACCAGGAAGTACTTGTTTCCGCTCTCACTTTCTGGAAATGGTCCCGCAACGTCTAGTGCTATCCGTTCCCAAGGGGCTCCAACGTTGTACACTTTTAATGCACCTCTACTGCGTGTGTGGGGTCCTTTCACGGCCGCACAACTGGTACATTTGCGGCACCAGTCCTCCACATCATCTCGACAGTGGATCCAGTAAAATCGTTCTCGAATTTTTAGTAGAGTCCTTTTTATCCCCATATGTCCTCCTGAACATCCATCATGGTAGAGCCGTAAAACATCCGGTACCTTAGCTTTAGGGACAACCATTTGTAGATGACAGCTGTCCCCTCGTGCGTTCTCCCATTTACGGCACAAGACTCCATTCTGGATCACCAAGCTGTTCCATTGTGCCCAATAACTCTTCGTGATGGAACTCATCGCAGCCACATCACTCCACTTAGGTTTAGGAGCACCAGCTTTGATCCACTCGAAGATCGGTTTGATGTCCGAGTCATTTTGCTGAGCCTGCTGTAGTGTTTCCTTCCATTCCTCGCTGAGATCCGTTCTAAGCATCCTCACGGGCACTACTTCCTTAGTCTCTTGCCTGGCACAGTGCTTACAGTCTTCAGGACAAGGTCTTCTTGACAAGGCGTCTGCGTTACCGTGGGTTCTCCCACTGCGATGTTCAGTTACGAAGTCAAACTCTTGCAGTAGTTCAATCCATCTCGCCACTTGTCCCTCTGGATTCTTGAACTGTAATAGCCACTTCAATGCAGCATGGTCAGTTCGTAATTGGAATTTACGTCCCAACAAATATTTACTGAAGTGCTGCAATGTCTTTACTACGGCGAGTAGCTCCCGTCTTGTAACGCAGTAATTTCTTTCTGGTTTGGATAAAGACTTGCTGAAGTAAGCTATCACAACCTCTTGGTTTCCTTTCCGTTGAGACAGCACGCCCCCAATTCCAGTATTACTTGCATCTGTGTCAACTATGAAGTCATTTTCAGTGTCAGGATATCCCAAAATAGGCGTATTGCACAGACGTTTCTTTAATTCCTGAAATGCGACGTCGCAGTTCTCGTCCCAACAGAATTGCCGCTTTTCCTCAGTGAGTTTGTGCAAAGGTTTTGCAATGTCGGCAAAATTCTTGACAAACCTTCTATAGTAGGAGCACAAACCCAGAAATGCTCTGACCTGTGTCTTGTCTTTCGGAACTGGCCAATCCTTGACGGCGACTATTTTTTCTGGGTCTGTTTGAACACCTTCCCCCGAAACTATGTGTCCCAAAAAGTTCACTTCTTGTCTGAAAAACGAGCACTTTTTCGGACTTAACTTGAGATTTGCTGTTTGGATTTTCGACAGCACTTGGTTGAGGTTTTTAAGGTGATCTTCAAATGTACGGCCCACGATGATTATGTCGTCTAGATAGACAAGACATGCGTCTCCAATCAATCCGGCGAGTACTTGCTCCATCAGCCTTTCAAACGTCGCAGGAGCATTGCACAAACCGAATGGCATAACTTTAAACTGCCACAACCCTTTTCCTGTTGAAAATGCAGTTTTCTCCTTGTCCTTGTGGTCTATTACTACTTGCCAGTAGCCACTTTTCAGGTCAAGTGTGGTAAACCACTTCATACCAGTCAGCGTATCCAGTGTGTCATCGATCCTAGGCAGCGGGTAGCTATCTTTTTTCGTGACATCGTTCAGTCGTCGGTAGTCCACACAGAAGCGCATGCTGCCGTCCTTTTTCTTTACCAGGACCACAGGAGAACACCATGGACTGGATGAAGGCTCTATAACACCGTCCTTCACCAAGGTTTCAATCATGGTTTCCACCTCTTTTTCACGTGCAACTGGCAGTCTTCTTGGTCGCTGACGGATTGGTAACTCGTTGCCTGTATTAATCTTGTGCTGAACTAGTCCAGTTCTCCCTATGTCAGCATCATTTGAAGAGAAAGTGTCGGCGTACTGAAGTAACATCTTCTTAGCCTTGTCCATTTCCCCTTTAGTTAAATCGCAGTTTTCCAAAAGCGTTGTCACGTCAAACTTTGGACTACGAATTTTATTTCCAGTAGGCAGATTTTGCAATTGACGCATCCAAGCTACTTCCTCGCAAGTGCCGATCAAGGTGCCCTTCTTAATCACTTGCTCCTTGTCACTTGCATTCAGTATGCGTACTGCCGAGACGTTGGTGGCCTTGACCAGAGTCCGTGCTATCTTCCATGGAAAGTCATTGTTCACCCTTTCTATCAGAACACTGCGATCTTTTTGTCCAGAATTCCGTGGTAGACTAATTGGCACAATCGTTTCTGATCTGCGAGGAAGAACAATCTCCTTCAAGCAGTATACTTTCCCTGATGGTGCACCTTCCATGAAGACTTCCTCTGAACCACATTTCAGTACTCCTTGATCAACGTCGATCTCACAACGATATTTCCGCATAAAATCCAAGCCCAAGATGCAATCGTCCACTATGTCGGCCACGATGACATTGTGCTTGTAAAATCTGTCACCCAATTTTAACTCCACCTCCTTCTTGCCTCGGACGATTATGTGCTGACCGGTAGCTGTTAGTAATCGTATACGGTCGTGGTTATCGAAGTAGTCCCCAAGAAACCGACTTGCTAGGTGAGAATTGACGACCGTGTGAGAAGCTCCAGTATCCAAGGTCAGTTTGCAAGGTGTTCCGTTGACTTCGCCTTTGATGGTCAGGCTGTTCCCGTCATGTGCTTGCGAGATCAAGATTCTCGGGGCTTTTTCAATACCAGCCAGCACCCGCCCCCCAGTCCTGGCATTTACTCGTTTCCCTGCTGTGGCTGGGCAGTCACTTCAGCCGCCCTTCCCTGCTGATCTTCTCTAGGAGTGCTGCGCTTAGGACAGCTTGACCGAAGATGACCCCTTTCTCCACAAGTGTAGCACCTAGGACTGTACCCTTGCGGGCGGTCGCGAACAGGTGATGCTACAACCTCCCTGACGCGGTGCGTTCGGTGGTCCTGCCTCACTGCCTCTACTTCTAAGGCATGGGCCAAGGCGTCTTTCAGCGTCTCATGGTGCCCAAGTCTCACAGCAGCTCTAACTTCCAAGTCACGTATTCCATCAACGAACGCTTGTACCAGATTCCCATCGATAAGTGCAGGGGCAGACTGGTATGCTTTTCGAACCAGCTTTTCAACTTCCAGGGCCCACTGCTGCAGGTTCTCGGCACTACGTTGAACACGATCCTTCAACTTAGCACGAAATACGTGCTCCAGGTGCGCGTCGCCGTATCTGGACTCTAACGCCTCCAGCAGCTGCTCGTAGGTTACATTACATCCTTGCCGAGCGCCTCAAGAATGTTTAAGGCCTGGTCTCGAAGGCCCAAGGTGAGCGCGGTCATGGCTTGCGGTTTAGTCCATCCATTCGCCTTCATAACGGCCTCAAATTGAATTTTATAAGCCGACCACGAAGATGTTCCATCGAATGGAGGCACCTTAAAGCCCCGCGCTGAAGGTGCAGCAACTACTGAAGCCACAGTCACGTCTCCAGTCTTCAGTTCTCCCAAAGCCTTTCTCACCCCAGCGATCTGAACTTCGGCCTCTGAGATACGGTTCTCGTGCTGGTGAACCTGATCCTTCATCACTTTCAGATCTTTGCCAAAAGTTACATGAAGATCCTTTATGAGGAGCATCTGTTCATCCTGGCGGCGGGCCTGCTCCTCTTTATCTCGCTGCAACTGCTCTTCCAACCGGCGAGCCTGCTCCTCTTGACGGCGAGCCTGCTCCTCCTTATCTCGTTGCAACTGCTCCTGTAACTGGCGAGCCAGGTCCTCTTGACGGCGAACTTGCTCCTCCTTGTCTCGTTGCAACTGCTCCTGTAACTGGCGAGCCTGGTCCTCTTGACGGTGAGCCTGCTCCTGCAGCAGCGCCATTAAAGCTGACAAGTCTGGCGCCACTGATGCTGGAGAAACTCCGGATGGGCCAGCGACTGGCACTGACGTAGGCTGGACACCACCCGGTGTCTGTGTCGGAGAATCTCCAAACCGCCTATGGTCCATGTTCTGCTGTCGCTGACTCCTGGTACGGATACCGTCCGTGTCGTCCTTTGGTAGAATTGGCATAATTTATCCCTCACTTCTGACACCAAATTGTTACGAGCTGGGTATGGGATAAATTAATTACTACCGAAGAAACAATAAATAACTTTAATAATCACAAAACACTTAAAACTTAATCACAAGTACACTACTGATTACTATTCACTTAGATATCGCACTTACTAGTTCACTTCGATTCGCTTCGTACTGTAGCCAAAATAAGACTGACTGCTCCCGCAAACACGTCGACTATTTATATGGCGATCGAACGTTCGAGAAATATCCACGACTTCCTAGAATCTTCTAGACAATTCCATAGTGGGTCATTGTCCTTCGAGTAGGTACTTTATGCCCTCGGCGTACTGTCGAAATTACAATGATGTTCTTTTGTAGGTAGTTTTGCGAATTTGTACCTACATTATTCGGGACTCGTTTTACCTACTACCGTAACTGTAGGTAAGTACGGGTACGACGTAAAAATATTATCGTGAAGGTTTTATGTATATAAAGTTTCTAAATAAGTAGGTCCCTACACCATATTATAGGAGTGCAATAAAAATGTACCAGGCATCCTTCAACTTAAGCAAAAACAAATGACACGTCACTGACGTCATGCATGAAATGAAAAGGACAGAAATATAGTTCTTGCTCTTCTATCAAACAAAGTTATTATGTGACATATTGTTCATATGTGTGAGTGAGCGTCATCCTCCCGCACCGCACCGGGGGGAAACATTATTCAGTGAGATGCACGAAAATTCGTAGTAAAAGGCGCGCGTAAAAAAATACGAAAAGGCCTTTGGGAAAACGAATTATATGAAAAAAACCACTGCATAAATCATTCACAAATAAAATGTATTGAATTCTTCGATAATTGTGCTGTGTCAGTACAGACTTTGTTTTTTGGCACTTCTTTTATAACTACTAATTTACGCCCAAAGTTGCGTTAAAATTGGCAATAAAAACGAATCTACGAATCTTTTAGCTCGTACCTTTTGAATGGCTTTTTATTTTACTATTCTGTTTCCGCACAGACAATTAATAATGAGACAAAACGATATCATGTTTAACTTTAGATGTACCGTGTCAAAAAGTGCAGTAATATCCCCCCGAAATTTGTATGGGAAAAATGTCGAGTAGTTCAACCTTAAAACCCTATCCAAGAGTCCTTTTTGGCGATGCTATAATGCGCTGTTGGTTTCTCAATGATTGACTCAATACAAACTGGTAAATCCAGTGCGCGATATCAAATCGTCCCTTTATAAAATCACCCGTGCGCACGGGGAGAGCTATCCCACGTCTGTCCACTATCGGCGGAACACAAGCTTGACGCTATGTTATTGGTCTACAGATGATAAAGGAGCCGTCCCGTGAGAAGCTCCTCCCTGACCCACTGCCGCCCCCGTACCAACCCACGTATACACTTGTACTGGAATTTACTGATGTCCTGGTGCATCCCGATTGGTCCTACCAGACCGGGTGGAGGTATGTTCTAATCTATACTAATTTTATAAAGCTGAATAGTTTGTTTGGTTGAACGCGCTTATCTCAGAAACTACTGGTTGGGATTGAAAAATTCTTTTTGTGTTGGATAGTTCATTTATCGATGAAGGTTATAAGCTATATAACATCACGCTACGATCAATAAGAGCGGAGCATAAATGAAAAATGTTGCAAAAACGGGGAAAATTTATTGCTTTTGTGAGCTTTTTCTCTCTTATGTGACGCAGACGAAGTTGCGAGGTGACCCTCGCTAGTCATATATATAGAGTAACCTCTTGGCTACGAGCTCCACGTTCAAGGTACACGCGTGTTGCGATAGCAACTATAGAGGGAAGAAATGAAAGAAGTCGCTTATAGCATGGTACGAGTCATCGCGACGTGACTTAAGGAGCGACGTGAATGAGGCCTAAGAGACCTCGGGCACTATGTAGCCGCAGCACCCTAGTAAAGTAGGTTTCTTAACCCAATATGCTACTTACACTCGGCCCAGACATCTTGACAAGTTTGTGGCCAAACTTTGTGTACTTTTCCACGAATTTCCCCATTTTGTTCGGACCTCCTGAGGCCAAAGTTACGATAGCATGCTGTTTAAGAGCGATATGTTAACTAATGAAGCACAAGAGTGTATACCAATTGTAATAATTATAGAGAGAGCTCGTAGAACGTCCAAAACTGTGGTTGTTGGACTATACATTGGGTGTTTGCATACAGACTTGTCCGTATTGGAAACCTGTATATTTCTGCAAGCACCCATAGAAATGACGTAAATATACACTAAACACATTTGACACAGGTTTAAGAAGCGTCCAGGCGTCGACCAGTTCCTCCAAACGGTCGCCAGCTCAAACTACGAGGTGGTGATCTTCACCTCGGAGAACGCCTTCATGATCTGGCCCGTCCTCGACAAATTGGACCCCGAGAACAAGTTCATCACATACAGACTCTTCAGAGACTCCACGCACTTCATCGATGGTGTTCATGTCAAGAATCTGGAGGGACTTAATCGGGATCTTTCTAAAGTATGTATCTTGTTAAAAGAAAAGAACATTCTTTTTCAACACACTTGCTCGTAGAGTGAGCCTTATTACATCGTTCTTAGGGCCATAAACCGAATAATAACTCACACGGGCATAATAATATTACTCACTAGTGCTTAGAATTATCCCTACAAAGTTGAGTTTGTACCAAACTGCAAATTATATGCGAGTAAACAAAGCATATTCAATTTAACCGGGTAATACTTCGTTTTTTCTTTTTGTAACAACAAAGAAGTTTTATGCCGCTGAAAATCCATTTACATTTTGGAATAAATAAACGTGTAAAGCCAAAACAACATTTATTATTATCAAATTATTTATAATTCACAATAATTTGTTATAAAATATTTGAATTTTATCACTAAAATTATAATTTTGAAGTAGGCTGTATGACTATATACGTAATCAATCACCTTACATAATTTGGCGCGTGCAAAAAAAAACTTGCGCGCCATTTCCCATAATTTTCATATTTTGTTTTGTATCGCATTTGTTGCTGTGTGGTAAAACGATTTATGCAATACATGTTTGTTTTTTCCTCGCAAGTGTGTTGAAAAAGTGCGTATGCAACTCGTGAGCAACTTGTTCACTAGACACTCGGCTGATTTACGCCCTTGCCTACGGCTCGGGCTGCAACCCACAGCCTCGTATATAATGAGTAACTTTGCTCACTTGTATCAAAATATACTATTATGCAATAATCCTTAGGTCTACGTGACTTTGATCACTTATTTTCATTCTAATTCAATGAAACAGATTCTTCAATGAATACTGACAAAATGGTGATTGCCAATCGGTATAAAAAGGAATCGGAAAAAGGCGAAAGGACTAAGCTGGCAAAAGACTTGTTGTTAAGGTGAAACCGATTATCACCAACTACCGCAGAGCAAGAAATCGGCAACGGCAACGTTTAAAGACGTCGTCAGTATTCACCGAAAGTGCGTTATGCCGTCAGTTTCTATGCGTCTATCGTATCCTAGTGCTAGTAAACGGTGACAAATTTCGGCCGCCAAGACACCTTGCTCTATGCCTTCAACCTACCTATTGCAAATACAGGTAATAGTGATCGACTGGAACAAGCAAGCTACAAAGTTCCACCCGCAGAACTCGCTCATCCTCAAGAAGTGGAAGGGCGCTGATGAAGACACCGCACTTCTGGACCTAGCCAATCTGCTACAGAGTAAGAAAAATCTATCACTGTTTTAATTAGAAACTTCACAGGCGACGTATTGTATAATTACATCGGGCTGATGTAGGCAACTCCATGTCCATATCGAGTATTCTGCGTACGGTGGCAAAATAGGGATGATTCCAGACTAAAAAATATGATTCTGTTTAGTCCATCGTCAGTTAGATTATCGAAAAATATTGAACGTGTTTTTTGTTTTATCAAATTAACAAAAATTGACGAAGAAAAAACGCTCATAAGTGAAAAAAGATCATGAATGGGGCTTGTGACGTCACATTTGAGTAAACAAATGTAGGTACTCAAATGTGTCGTCACACAAGTTTTCGACGCACTGCATTTTTTGTTTACGTGAAAAAAGAAACAATACTTCGTGTCCAATATTTTTTGGTTATCTATGTGACGGACTAATTACATTTTTTTCAACTCCCCAAGAAAGCAACTCTTTGGTGTTACTGACGATCTCGCGGAGAGTGCCTGGGTTAGTTATCGAATATGCTGTTTATTGTTGTTGTGTTTATACAAACTTTCGCGTTTTTAATAAGATTAAGATTAATATTTATTTGATGTTAATTTCTATTTTTTCCCTTCCCCATAGCGATAGCAATGTCAGATGTAATCGACGTACGCGAAGTTCTGACGTACTACAGCCAGTTCGACGACCCCATCGCTGCCTTCCGCGAGAACCAGCGCAAGCTCATGGAACAGCTTGAAGAGAAGGAGCGCGACAACAAGGGCCCCGACCAGCCGCTCACCAGGAGCTGGCTCAGGACTTTTACCAGGCGCTAACAGTAGGTACGTCACATAATGCCCAAAATCGAAATCAGATGGTGAAAACCGCATTAAATCCATTGTGTAGGGAACTAAGCAGTCACACACAGATACGACGTGAAACCAGGGGTGCGGGGGAAGCTACTACATGATAATAATAATAACCCTTTCTTTTGGTTTTGCCGTAGTCGTTGTTTCCCATGGATACAAGGCATCTCACTATAACTCAGCCAATTTGTATGCCTACTCCAGCCATAGATATGGACACTACCCTTAGATAATAGTATTACTATAGTGCAGTCTTCTGTGTGGTCGTTTGGTCATAATTAGATTCGCGAATATCCGGCCGTTATCCGATGAAATCACGTTCCGTTTCATCGTTATTAGTCAATCATAAAAGCCATAGAAGTATTAAAAATATACCTGTAAATTGTCATTAAAACTAATAATACATAGTGGAAGGGACTCTGACGAAAAAATCTGCTGTTCTTTATATTTTGACCATGTAAAATTGCACTTTTGTAGGTAACAGCAGATTCGTTTTTAAGAACGCGTATCCAAAAACTTGGCAACATCTCTAATAGCTGTTAAATATTTACCTATTTAAATTAATTTGCCAATATTACTAGGGAAATAATAAATACTGCCAATATTACTAGGGAAATAATAAATACTGCCAATATTACTAGAGAAATAATAATAGGGGAATAATAATTGGTGAACTGGAATATTAATAGTGAATTGCAGTTAAAATACTGAATTTGATGTTGTAACCGTTCTAAGTGTGTGTTTTTCATCAAACTGATTATTCAGTGTTACGATATTAATTTTTGCATTTCATAATCAATATTTTAGATCTCTAGTTAGCCATATTTCTTATTTCCATACAGTAATATTGCAGACAGTCAGATATTTTGCGAGGTTGCCAGCTTTCTGAATGCGGTACTCTGAGAAATTCCCATGGGGGGGGGGCTAAGAATGATGTACTGAATATGTGGTAAGCGTATGTGCGTCGATGTGCCCTCCACTCTGTATATTAGATCGCTAAAATATATCAATTGTATTTTTCGTTATAATATTGTTCTTAAAATATACTTGTTTTCCGTAAATGTTCCATAAAGTCACTGAATTAATTCGTCATCTGTAAATAAATATCTTTTACTCCCTGTGGGGTCGTATAGAGAAGTCATCATTTTCTCAGTGCGACAAAGAAACGGTGATATAGAGGACAAATATCGCTATCCCTTTCTCTATACGGCCCTGGGCTCAACAAGAAAAAGACTGATTGAAAATTAGAGCTGCAACTATTTTTCTTTCCTCCTTTTCATGTTCTACCTCAGTCAGTCAGTAAGAGATAGCAATAAGTAGTTTTAGTTTAAATGGTGCCAATGTGTTTCTTTTTTTTAGTGTTAGGGTACAAATACTGAATGACTTTTTTATCACTTTCCAACAAAAGTGGGTATATTAGGTGAACGGAGTAGAAGCTTATGGCATACCTAGTCTTTTTTTTTTCACAGCATAGAAAAAAATTGATCCATCATCAAAAAACGCTACTAATTTGAAATTAGTAGCGTTTTTTGATGATAGATCAATATTTTTTTTTTTTAACTTTTCATTATGTAAACATATTGTAAACTTTTCATATTAGAACAAAGAAAGAGAAATTTTGAAAAAAACATGTTAAATATCGAATTTCAAATCGTATGCCATTTGCTTCTACTCCGTTCACCTTTTTTTTGGAAAGCTGGAACTGCGACCGGACCGCGATCCGACTGTTTTTATGTACCTAACTATGAAAACGCTTAAAGATAATGACAATATTGCCGCCTGTTGCTTTTTTCACAGTTAGTCTGTTAATGTTATAGCAATTGGGCAGCTTAGGGTTAGTTCACACAAAACGGCAAAATCCTCGAGCAATTTACTGCATTGAAAATAGGACCGTATTACATCGCATAATGTAGAATTTTATTAATATCGACGAGGACATCAAACTTCACCATGCGTATGCTCGCGCGCTTCCTCGTACATGCTCGGGAGTCTTAGAGGATACCCGAGACCTTGCGAGCAAATTCTGACGTGCTCATATTAGCAAATCGTATGAGCATGCGCGCTTGGTCGCGCGGTACGAGCATTTTCTCAATGTCGCAACATCTCGAAGCGCGTATCTGGTGTGAATTGCGACCCTGCGCGAGATTTTTTCCGTTCTGTCTGAACTGACCTTTAGCCTTAGGGTTTAGCGGTCACCTTCGCAATTGTACTTAATGTGTAAAATGATTGTGAACTAATCGAATGATTCCTGTGGTTGTTATGTTGTTTCCTCTGGTTGGGAGATATCAACTGTGTGCTTATTTTTCCAGTTTTCGACGACGTACCCGAAGACTGAATGAAATACCTCTGCGGGAAATCTACTGATGCTATTTGTTAAAAGCTCAGCTTATCAACTTTGCATTTACATGCATTGTAAGTAGACTTTGCTTGATGCAACACCAATTAAATTGTTAGTATGAATGATATGGTTGATAGTTCCCAACTTGTTTTTACGACGACGTAGTTTTAAACTTGCTACTACTTGTACTTACTACTCAGCGGCGCACACGCATAGCAAGTTCAAAACTACGGCGCCGCTTTATGAATTAATTTAAATGTGAATAATATGTTTGTACGTTGATTTGATGTATGCAAGGTTGTTTGTAAAAACTCAGTCATATAGGTAGGAAATATAGTTGTTTATAAATTATTTATTGTTGTTTTATTTTACTATCATTACAGATAAATAAATTACTATTGTTTTATTTCACTGTCATCATTACAGAAAAATAAATTGAAGGAGGATTCATCCTTGGTTTCTTCGAACTGGGTCTTGGGCCATATGTCCAACAGTCCAGATTCGATCTCTTCGTTTTCAAAAGCGTCATATATTTCCTTTTCACTGAACTTGTTATTTTTCCTGTGAAACTTATTTTCACCTAATTTAAAATCGTCAGGTATCCTCTTCAACTTCCTCCAAATGTTACTAATATCTTCTGTAGATGATACTTCCAAGTCTTTTGGTTCTCTTTTGTAAGCTTTACTCCATTCGTTTAGAAGTTCTGGGCTGGTGTCGTCGAAAAAGGCAGCCATGTACTGTGGACACAAAGTGTGATAAGACACATCACCTAGCGAGTTTAACATGAGCAAGTTATATTTGTCATCTTGCTCTAATACTAATAATCCAGTGATTGAAGTACTTAGTCTATTTTCGATAGGATTATTCAAATCACAGCAGAGCATTTTTTCTCTAGCTTCGTTTAGTACTTGTAGAATACTTGGTGGCCGATATGGGATGGTAACACTGCTGATGTCTGTGTGCCTGGTCAGTCTATCTGCATGATTACTGACCACACATAGATCCTCACACCACTGACTGCTCAAGGTAATCAGCTCTTTGTTGTATTCAAACTTACACACTGACATGTAAGTGGGTAAGCACTGCATGCCGTGCGTCCATCTTTGTACAACTTTGAGCTTGTTCTTCTCTTTTTTGTTGTATCGTAAGTCCATTAGGAACAGATGATGATCGGTCCCGAAGTACAGAAGGCGTTTATCTGTGGCGTGACTTGCGACACTGATATCGTTGCACGTCACATCGTCGGTGATTCTTCTTAGGTTTTTCCACCGTTGGAAAGCAGCATTAGTTCTCTTATCATAAAGAGTAATGGCATTTTTCGAGACATGCGTGAAGTATCCTCTTTCTGAGCCAAGCACTGTGCTCCAATTGTCAATCATACTTTTAACATTCCCTCGTAACTGTCTACTACGTCCTGTCATCCTATCTATGTTGACTACAGTCAGTTTGTAGTCTAAAGTAGTCACATACAATATGTTCTTATGATATTCATCAAACGATATACCAGTGAAAGGTAGTGTTGACTCCATTTCCTTAAGTTTTTCTATTTCTATGGTACCATCAGTTTCTTGTAACTTCAGTACAAATATCTTATGTTTAGTTCTCAATGCTATGATGTTCTGTGATGATGTTGTTTCCAGGATGTTGAGGTCATGTCCACAGTCAAACTTCACTGCAGTGTCGTTTTCTATCAATAAATTGTACCTCAAAAAGTGGGAGATATCTGAAAATAAAATGAAGGAAACTAAGTATATTGTTTTTATCATTATATGCTTTTCATAAAAGAGTGTAATCATTGACTGCTTCGTTGGTCTAGTGATCGCAAGCCCGACTGCTGAGCATGAGGTCCTGGGTTCGATTCCCAGGTCGGGCAAAGTGTTATTGGGTTTTTTCATCGGGAATTTCTCAGTAGCAGCCACGAAGTCTGGATTTTCGCCCGCCCGCTTGATGGCAATAACTGGAGAAATGTGGGTGTACTATTCGGTACGCCTATACACCTCTGTCTAACCCTTCAGGGATTACAGGCGTGATGTTGTGTTATGAGTGTAATCACAGCCTCTTGCTAATCAAAATTATTCTAAAAACATGACAACAACAGAACGAGATTAGGACAAAACGTACTTCATGAAGTGTGTAGGTCTAAGCATGTCCTGAGGGCTTCACGGATTCACGTAATTTTATGACGCGCCTATGAAGTTGTAGTGCAGTTGCAAACTCTACCAAATTTACTTAGGGTGTGGCCAACTGGCCATATGAGAGAAAAAATATTACTCACTAAATAATCGAATAGAATGGATTACATTTCAATTAATATGACGTTATTAAAATAATACCCCAGCACAGATTGTAGCGCTTTTTCTTACCTATTAGAATACCGATCATGTTACGTTCCGAAGCAGCACGCACCAAAGACGCGCAACAGTAGAATGCCGTTATTGCGCTCGCGTGACGTGAACTTGACGCGAGCGTGTATGACAGCGGTTAGCGGTAGAGAATTCGAAAAATGTTGTTTTGATCGAAACTTAACTGCAACAGCACTTCCTTAGTTACGTGAATTAGCCTACTGATCTTGTTAAATTAATGCATTGCCATGATAATTAAGCAAGATTTTAGTTCGAGTTGGTAATACTAGGTTGTGCAGGTTCATCACTTATAAAAGAAGATTGAATTACCAGCTTACCCTAGACACATTCATAGAAAACTACTTACACATGCAACTAAATTCACTATGTACCAAATAGTCAAATCCGCTGAAACTTATCAGCAACATGTTCCCATGACCTGCATAGTACCAATTGTAGCTGCTCTCGAAGTATGGATCAGGATTCTGTTCATAATGCGCTGCTATTTCAACCAGTTGTTTGGGACATTGCAGTACTTCATCATTGATCCATTCATATTTCCTTTTCCTGCTCATAAGACCTGATGAATGTAAAAAGTTTTATAGGTTTTCTTTTATTTCAAACTGTTATTTGGACTAGAATAAATTATTTGCTTATAAGTTATAACTCTTCGTTTGTGAAGCCCAACCAAATCGGTCTGATGCCATTGTTTAACTATTGTGTCTACTTCGCTAACAGATGAAGGTTTAATGGTAAGTAAATGATGCCATGACTTCTGTCAGGGGGAGAATGGAAGAAGAAAAGTGTTGCGCCAATTCGAAGTAGAATGGGACAAGGCCGGAAGGAAAATGGTAATGATGAATAGTTATGGTTAAAGTAAAATCATTGCACATAGTTGCTGCAAAGTACACCCAATCTGAACATGATGGGAAAAGGCAAAGCAATTAAAACTGATTAAAAGAGACAAATTAAAATTAATTACTTACTCATAATTCTCTTGTAATCCTGCATGGTGTCCTGCCAGGCCATTTTCTTTTTCAGATACTCTGTTACTGGGTCCTTCCTATCAATATTCTTTACGATTGATATCATTTTAGGAAGCAGGCTCTTGTGAGAAAATGTCTCAAAGTAACCAGAGTTGAGGCCTCCGTCCCAGTCATCACTGAATACATTCAATGGATGTCCAACGAGAAGGAAATGCTTGTTATCACGATACTTGCCGGCTGTAGTCCGCCTCTGTCTCATAGTTTGACTGTACAATGTGTAGATTTTATTCTTTTTCTTGTTATTTTCTTCTAAATATTCAATGATTTTGTCTACTGGAGCATTGTTGTCTAATTCGCTGGCTATGAATGTAGCTTCTTTTCTTTTCTGAAAGTAATGGATTAATGTATCTTGAACTCCCTATTCATAATATATTTCGGAAGAATTTGCCAAAATGACATTTTAAGAATTTTAATTAGAAGTAGAAACTTTACAAACCTTTATTAGATTGATTTTGCTATCTTGGTGAGACATTTTGATATATTTTCAATTCTAGTTATTCAATATGACATTTATATGGCATACATACATACACACTATTTAATAATACTGCAAAATCGCACATTCAATTCAAAACAATATTTTAGGTTAAAATGATTGTTGTTGTTTATTTACCACCATCTGTCATCTGTGTGTCATGCACAGACACAGATAAAAAAATCGTAAGATCTAGTTTTTTCAGCCACAGCAGTCCAAGATCACACAATCTACAATCATAGTCGTGCGCTAAATGGTATGGTTTTCTTCTCTTATTGCAACATGTGGCGTTACAGCGAGCAGCGACGCAACTAGCAGCTAATCACGAACGCAGATGAGAATCTGATTGGACCTTCATTTGGAATCTGATTTTATCGTAAAATTGTTATGCTATTAATATTTACCAATCAACGTTTATACTCGCATCAGTGTCTCTTTCATTATATAGACATTAAACATATCACATAATAATTATCTTAGACACGATAAACTAAACTGCGTTTGTACCTCAACCATCGCTTTTGAATCGAAGCCAGAAATGTTTGTGCAAATATTTCTCTTGATTTCCCGTATGGTTATGATAGACAGTACCCGAGCGCCAACCCATTTGTTGGTAACACGCGTTGGGCCGTGCCATGTACCACAGGAGTCCATTGTTAAGGTTTCTGAGCTTAGCGTTACAACACAGACGTACGATTCGAAGTTAAGCGGAGTGATCGCTATTTCTGAAAACATTTGTAATGGCTGGAAAGTGAAGGTAAGTTACCTAGCTTTCAATGAAAATCGAGTTGGTACGAGTGAAATGAATTTAGTGGTTATGTGTGTAGGTATATACCAAGCTAGTTGGGACAAACAGCCCACCTCACGTTCGGTTAATCAGGGGGCCGAGTATCACTTTGGTTTGGTTGCTGTGTTATATAATGATCTTTCCCAAAATAAAGTAAGATAAAAAATTAAATGGGTATGAGGTGGTGGGAGGCACATTGGAGCTGGCTTATGGACCTGCGGATTCGAAATTGTATGTCTAGATACTGGTTTTGTTACCTGTGAGTCCTGTGACTAACTGTACCTACCTACCCACGAACACTGCTGCCCCATGTCCTATTTAAAAAGGTCTTATCTTCTAGGCGACTATGCAGAAGTGCGTGGACATTCGTAACATAGACTCGTGCGATTTCTTCAAGACATTCTTCGTGGTGAACAGTGGCTGCAGTGAAGAGGGGGACGAGAAGAACCTGTACAGCACACTCTTCAACTTTACTACTCCAAAGTATGACTTCTGATCCAGTAA